>OX352773.1:187467066-189867066 GCA_947095535.1 Poecilobothrus nobilitatus
TTTTCGCCTTTTTAAACGAATTTTGGTGTCAAAATTTTTTAATCATCATATTTCAATATTTGTATGAAAAATATTAAATTTTAGTAACAAATTGAGTTCTCTACGAAATATAATAATTTAGGTATAAAAGACATGTATTTGGTTTTTACGCCGTGGTTTTAATGAAAAAAATAAATTAAATTTTGGAAATCTTTAAACTCAATTTTAACCCATTTAGAAACGTATTTTCGGCTTTTTAATCGAATTTTGGTGTCAAAATTTTTTAATCATCAAAATTCAATATTTGTATGAAAAATATTAAATTTTAGTAACAAATTGAGTTCTCTACGAAATATAATAATTTTAGGTATAAAAGCATGTATTTGGTAATTACGACGGATTTTTGAATGAAAAAAATAAAATTAAATTTTGGAAATCTTTAAACTCAATTTTAACCCATTTAGAAACGTATTTTCGGCTTTTTAATCGAATTTTGGTGTCAAAATTTTTTAATCATCAAAATTCAATATTTTTATGAAAAATATTAAATTTTAGTAACAAATTGAGTTCTCTACGAAATATAATAATTTTAGGTATAAAAGCATGTATTTGGTAATTACGACGGATTTTTGAATGAAAAAAATAAAATTAAATTTTGGAAATCTTTAAACTCAATTTTAACCCATTTAGAAACGTATTTTCGGCTTTTTAATCGAATTTTGGTGTCAAAATTTTTTAATCATCAAAATTCAATATTTGTATGAAAAATATTAAATTTTAGTAACAAATTGAGTTCTCTACGAAATATAATAATTTTAGGTATAAAAGCATGTATTTGGTAATTACGACGGATTTTTGAATGAAAAAAATAAATTAAATTTTGGAAATCTTTAAACTCAATTTTAACCCATTTAGAAACGTATTTTCGGCTTTTTAATCGAATTTTGGTGTCAAAATTTTTTAATCATCAAAATTCAATATTTGTATGAAAAATATTAAATTTTAGTAACAAATTGAGTTCTCTACGAAATATAATAATTTTAGGTATAAAAGCATGTATTTGGTAATTACGACGGATTTTTGAATGAAAAAAATAAAATTAAATTTTGGAAATCTTTAAACTCAATTTTAACCCATTTAGAAACGTATTTTCGGCTTTTTAATCGAATTTTGGTGTCAAAATTTTTTAATCATCAAAATTCAATATTTGTATGAAAAATATTAAATTTTAGTAACAAATTGAGTTCTCTACGAAATATAATAATTTTAGGTATAAAAGACATGTATTTGGTTTTTACGCCGTGTTTTTAATGAAAAAAATAAAATATAATTTTGGAAATCTTTAAACTCAATTTTAACCCTTTTAGAAACGTATTTTCGCCTTTTTAAACGAATTTTGGTGTCAAAATTTTTTAATCATCATATTTCAATATTTGTATGAAAAATATTAAATTTTAGTAACAAATTGAGTTCTCTACGAAATATAATAATTTTAGGTATAAAAGACATGTATTTGGTTTTTACGCCGTGGTTTTAATGAAAAAAATAAAATTAAATTTTGGAAATCTTTAAACTCAATTTTAACCCATTTAGAAACGTATTTTCGGCTTTTTAATCGAATTTTGGTGTCAAAATTTTTTAATCATCAAAATTCAATATTTGTATGAAAAATATTAAATTTTAGTAACAAATTGAGTTCTCTACGAAATATAATAATTTTAGGTATAAAGCATGTATTTGGTAATTACGACGGATTTTTGAATGAAAAAAATAAAATTAAATTTTGGAAATCTTTAAACTCAATTTTAACCCATTTAGAAACGTATTTTCGGCTTTTTAATCGAATTTTGGTGTCAAAATTTTTTAATCATCAAAATTCAATATTTTTATGAAAAATATTAAATTTTAGTAACAAATTGAGTTCTCTACGAAATATAATAATTTTAGGTATAAAAGCATGTATTTGGTAATTACGACGGATTTTTGAATGAAAAAAATAAAATTAAATTTTGGAAATCTTTAAACTCAATTTTAACCCATTTAGAAACGTATTTTCGGCTTTTTAATCGAATTTTGGTGTCAAAATTTTTTAATCATCAAAATTCAATATTTGTATGAAAAATATTAAATTTTAGTAACAAATTGAGTTCTCTACGAAATATAATAATTTTAGGTATAAAAGCATGTATT
Organism: Poecilobothrus nobilitatus; assembly: GCA_947095535.1. Lineage (NCBI taxonomy): Eukaryota > Metazoa > Arthropoda > Insecta > Diptera > Dolichopodidae > Poecilobothrus > Poecilobothrus nobilitatus. Next base: position 187,469,236 of record OX352773.1, read on the forward strand.
TGGTAATTACGACGGATTTTTGAATGAAAAAAATAAAATTAAATTTTGGAAATCTTTAAACTCAATTTTAACCCATTTAGAAACGTATTTTCGGCTTTTTAATCGAATTTTGGTGTCAAAATCTTTTAATCATCTAAATTCAATATTTGTATGAAAAATATTAAATTTTAGTAACAATTGAGTTCTCTACGAAATATAATAATTTTAGGTATAAAAGACATGTATTTGGTTTTTACGCCGTGGTTTTAATGAAAAAATAAAATTAAATTTTGGAAATCTTTAAACTCAATTTTAACCCATTTAGAAACGTATTTTCGGCTTTTTAATCGAATTTTGGTGTCAAAATTTTTTAATCATCAAAATTCAATATTTGTATGAAAAATATTAAATTTTAGTAACAAATTGAGTTCTCTACGAAATATAATAATTTTAGGTATAAAAGCATGTATTTGGTAATTACGACGGATTTTTGAATGAAAAAAATAAAATTAAATTTTGGAAATCTTTAAACTCAATTTTAACCCATTTAGAAACGTATTTTCGGCTTTTTAATCGAATTTTGGTGTCAAAATTTTTTAATCATCAAAATTCAATATTTGTATGAAAAATATTAAATTTTAGTAACAAATTGAGTTCTCTACGAAATATAATAATTTTAGGTATAAAAGCATGTATTTAGTAATTACGACGGATTTTTGAATGAAAAAAATAAAATTAAATTTTGGAAATCTTTAAACTCAATTTTAACCCATTTAGAAACGTATTTTCGGCTTTTTAATCGAATTTTGGTGTCAAAATTTTTTAATCATCAAAATTCAATATTTGTATGAAAAATATTAAATTTTAGTAACAAATTGACTTCTCTACGAAATATAATAATTTTAGGTATAAAAGACATGTATTTGGTTTTTACGCCGTGTTTTTAATGAAAAAAATAAAATTAAATTTTGGAAATCTTTAAACTCAATTTTAACCCATTTAGAAACATATTTTCGGCTTTTTAATCGAATTTTGGTGTCAAAATTTTTAATCATCAAAATTCAATATTTGTATGAAAAATATTAAATTTTAGTAACAAATTGACTTCTCTACGAAATATAATAATTTTAGGTATAAAAGACATGTATTTGGTTTTTACGCCGTGTTTTTAATGAAAAAAATAAAATTAAATTTTGGAAATCTTTAAACTCAATTTTAACCCATTTAGAAACATATTTTCGGCTTTTTAATCGAATTTTGGTGTCAAAATTTTTTAATCATCAAAATTCAATATTTGTATGAAAAATATTAAATTTTAGTAACAAATTGACTTCTCTACGAAATATAATAATTTTAGGTATAAAAGACATGTATTTGGTTTTTACGCCATGTTTTTAATGAAAAAAATAAAATTAAATTTTGGAAATCTTTAAACTCAATTTTAACCCATTTAGAAACGTATTTTCGGCTTTTTAATCGAATTTTGGTGTCAAAATTTTTTAATCATCAAAATTCAATATTTGTATGAAAAATATTAAATTTTAGTAACAAATTGAGTTCTCTACGAAATATAATAATTTTAGGTATAAAAGACATGTATTTGGTTTTTACGCCGTGTTTTTAATGAAAAAAATAAAATTAAATTTTGGAAATCTTTAAACTCAATTTTAACCCATTTGGAAACGTATTTTCGGCTTTTTAATCGAATTTTGGTGTCAAAATTTTTTAATCACCAAAATTTAATATTTGTATGAAAAATATTAAATTTTAGTAGCAAATTGAGTTCTCTACGAAATATAATAATTTTAGGTATAAAAGACATGTATTTGGTTTTTACGCCGTGTTTTTAATGAAAAAAATAAAATATAATTTTGGAAATCTTTAAACTCAATTTTAACCCATTTGGAAACGTATTTTCGGCTTTTTAATCGAATTTTGGTGTCAAAATTTTTTAATCATAAAAAATCCAATATTTGTATGAAAAATATTAAATTTTAGTAACAAATTGAGTTCTCTACGAAATATAATAATTTTAGGTATAAAAGACATGTATTTGGTTTTTACGCCGTGTTTTTAATGAAAAAAATAAAATATAATTTTGGAAATCTTTAAACTCAATTTTAACCCATTTGGAAACGTATTTTCGGCTTTTTAATCGAATTTTGGTGTCAAAATTTTTTAATCATAAAAAATCCAATATTTGTATGAAAAATATTGAATTTTAGTAACAAATTGAGTTCTCTACGAAATATAATAATTTTATGTATAAAAGACATGTATTTGGTTTTTACGCCGTGTTTTTAATAAAAAAAATAAAATTAAATTTTGGAAATCTTTAAACTCAGTTTTAACCCATTTAGAAACGTATTTTCGGCTTTTTAATCGAATTTTGGTGTCAAAATTTTTTAATCATCAAAATTCAATATTTGTATAAAAATATTAAATTTTAGTAACAAATTGAGTTCTCTACGAAATATAATAATTTTAGGTATAAAAGCATGTATTTGGTAATTACGACGGATTTTTGAATGAAAAAAATAAAATTAAATTTTAGAAATCTTTAAACTCAATTTTAACCCATTTAGAAACGTATTTTCGGCTTTTTAATCGAATTTTGATGTCAAAATTTTTTAATCATCAAAATTCAATATTTGTATGAAAAATATTAAATTTTAGTAACAAATTGAGTTCTCTACGAAATATAATAATTTTAGGTATAAAAGCATGTATTTGGTAATTACGACGGATTTTTGAATGAAAAAAATAAAATTAAATTTTGGAAATCTTTAAACTCAATTTTAACCCATTTGGAAACGTATTTTCGGCTTTTTAATAGAATTTTGGTGTCAAAATTTTTTAATCATCAAAATTCAATATTTGTACGAAAAATATTAAATTTTAGTAACAAATTGAGTTCTCTACGAAATATAATAATTTTAGGTATAAAAGACATGTATTTGGTTTTTACGCCGTGTTTTTAATGAAAAAAATAAAATATAATTTTGGAAATCTTTAAACTCAATTTTAACCCATTTGGAAACGTATTTTCGGCTTTTTAATCGAATTTTGGTGTCAAAATTTTTTAATCATAAAAAATCCAATATTTGTATGAAAAATATTGAATTTTAGTAACAAATTGAGTTCTCTACGAAATATAATAATTTTATGTATAAAAGACATGTATTTGGTTTTTACGCCATGTTTTTAATGAAAAAAATAAAATTAAATTTTGGAAATCTTTAAACTCAATTTTAACCCATTTGGAAACGTATTTTCGGCTTTTTAATCGAATTTTGGTGTCAAAATTTTTTAATCACCAAAATTTAATAATTGTATGAAAAATATTAAATTTTAGTAACAAATTGAGTTCTCTACGAAATATAATAATTTTAGGTATAAAAGACATGTATTTGGTTTTTACGCCGTGTTTTTAATGAAAAAAATAAAATTAAATTTTGGAAATCTTTAAACTCAATTTTAACCCATTTGGAAACGTATTTTCGGCTTTTTAATCGAATTTTGGTGTCAAAATTTTTTAATCACCAAAATTTAATAATTGTATGAAAAATATTAAATTTTAGTAACAAATTGAGTTCTCTACGAAATATAATAATTTTAGGTATAAAAGACATGTATTTGGTTTTTACGCCGTGTTTTTAATGAAAAAAATAAAATATAATTTTGGAAATCTTTAAACTCAATTTTAACCCATTTGGAAACGTATTTTCGGCTTTTTAATCGAATTTTGGTGTCAAAATTTTTTAATCATTAAAATTCAATATTTGTATGAAAAATATTAAATTTTAGTAACAAATTGAGTTCTCTACGAAATATAATAATTTTATGTATAAAAGACATGTATTTGGTTTTTACGCCGTGTTTTTAATGAAAAAAATAAAATATAATTTTGGAAATCTTTAAACTCAATTTTAACCCATTTAGAAACGTATTTTCGGCTTTTTAAACGAATTATGGTGTCAAAATTTTTTAAACTTCAAAATTCAATATTTGTATAAAAATATTAAATTTTAGTAACAAATTGAGTTCTCTACGAAATATAATAATTTTAGGTATAAAAGCATGTATTTGGTAATTACGACGGATTTTTGAATGAAAAAAATAAAATTAAATTTTGGAAATCTTTAAACTCAATTTTAACCCATTTAGAAACGTATTTTCGGCTTTTTAATCGAATTTTGATGTCAAAATTTTTTAATCATCAAAATTCAATATTTGTATGAAAAATATTAAATTTTAGTAACAAATTGAGTTCTCTACGAAATATAATAATTTTAGGTATAAAAGACATGTATTTGGTTTTTACGCCGTGTTTTTAATGAAAAAAATAAAATATAACTTTGGAAATCTTTAAACTCAATTTTAACCCATTTACAAACGTATTTTCGGCTTTTTAAACGAATTTTGGTGTCAAAATTTTTTAATCATCAAAATTCAATATTTGTATAAAAATATTAAATTTTAGTAACAAATTGAGTTCTCTACGAAATATAATAATTTTAGGTATAAAAGACATGTATTTGGTTTTTACGCCGTGTTTTTAATGAAAAAAATGAAATATAATTTAGGAAATCTTTAAACTCAATTTTAACCCATTTAGAAACGTATTTTCGGCTTTTTAATCGAATTTTGGTGTCAAAATTTTTTAATCATCAAAATTCAATATTTGTATGAAAAATATTAAATTTTAGTAACCAATTGAGTTCTCTACGAAATATAATAATTTTAGGTATAAAAGGCATGTATTTGGTTTTTACGCCGTGTTTTTAATGAAAAAAATGAAATATAATTTAGGAAATCTTTAAACTCAATTTTAACCCATTTAGAAACGTATTTTCGGCTTTTTAATCGAATTTTGGTGTCAAAATTTTTTAATCATCAAAATTCAATATTTGTATGAAAAATATTAAACTTTAGTAACAAATTGAGTTCTCTACGAAATATAATAATTTTAGGTATAAAAAGCATGTATTTGGTAATTACGACGTATTTTTGAATGAAAAAAATTTAATTTAATTTAGGCAATTTTTAAACTCAATTTTAACCCATTTAGAAACGTATTTTCGGCTTTTTAATCGAATTTTGGTGTCAAAATTTTTTAATAATCAAAATTCAATATTTGTATGAAAAATATTAAATTTTAGTATCCAATTGAGTTCTCTACGAAATATAATAATTTTAGGTATAAAAAGCATGTATTTGGTAATTACGACGAATTTTTGAATGAAAAAAGTAAAAGTAAATTTCGGAAATCTTTAAACTCAATTTTAACCCATTTAGAAAACGTATTTTCGGCTTTTTAATTGAATTTTGATGTCATAATATTTTTATACCCGTACGATAGGATCGGGTATAATAAAATTACTCCTCCGTTTGTTACACCTCGAAATAAGCGAGCTAGATATACCTTCAAAGGTATGGATCGGATCAGAAAAAAATTCTAAGACTTTTGAGCCATGTCCGTCCGTCCGTCCGTCCTTCAGCACGCTAACTCAAAAACTAAGAAAGCTAGAATCTTGAAATTTACACAAAATATTCTGGGAGTAATTTGTAGGTTCCCTATATTTTTTGGTTGAGTTTGGACCAAGCCTTAGGGTAGCTCTCGAACACCTAACTTTTAGACCCCTACATTTTTTTTGAAATAGAGCTATGAAATTTTTTTGAAATAGAGCTAACAGCTGATAGATCTCACAAAAATATTAATTTTATTTTTAATGACTTTTTTTTGTAGCCCCACCCGTTACGGAGCTACAGCTCCCGAAAGGTTCAAAAAAGCTTTATATTTAAATTGTTATAGCACAAGTTGTATAAGGTATATCTTCATTTTGAAAACGCCAAACGATTACTACTTTTATTAGCTTTAAAAGTTTATATACAATAAATATATATTTGTGACATACGGTGTCCTAATTTACCGTTATGCGGAACTCAAATTTTGCAAAATCCTTTAACCCTTCTATCTCCTAAACGGTTTAAGTTGGAAATTTTGACAGAAGTTAGATTTTTGAAAATAAGTATGAGTCATTTCAGAAATTTTTTTTGTATCACCCCCCGTTTAGGAGCTGTAAGGGGTCAAAAACTGAAAATTTCCTATTTTTAAACACCTGTAACTTGAACACCTGTTAAAATTTTTTTGAAGTAATACACAAAAATTAAAGCTTCAACATTATACTCTTATTTCTGTTAACAACTTTTTTTAATAATATAGGGTTACTTTATAATTGACGAAAGTGTTACTTGATTTTTTCAAATTTTCTAACAAATTTCTTTAAAACGAATTTTTTCCATTTTGTTTTACTCGATAATTTGAAATTGTTGAGGATATAATGCGTAGTACATAAAAATGTAAATAAATAAACAACATAACGGTTACTTGAAGAATTTTTATTTATATGATATTGATATATATACATACTTACATAATATCATGTTTATTTACATATCGTATATGTCACTAGTGAATAAATGATAAGAGTATATATGTATATTATATAGCGCCGTATTTCCATACATATACATATGTATTTTATTGTACTTATAAGAAATTATTCTGTCAATGGAATATTTATATATAATATAATATAATATTTAAAATTACATTTACTATTTTGTACTAAGTAAATTTAATATACATTTACCGCTTAGTATGAAATGGTACTATAGAATATTTGAAAAAGTTTTGGATTGATAATCGTTATGTGGAAGGTTAGAATCTGCTTTAGAAGAATGTACATATAAACATATAGTTTGAATATATGTACAACCCATAAGTTATAGAAATTATAAAATTCACCCAAATTATTTTAAAATACTAAAATATTAAAAAAATAATATTGTAGGCAGAGTGGCTGTGAACATACTAATGGTGCGTACGGGTATCTAAGAGTTGACAAAGGCAACTGTATTCTTCCTCGTTTTCATCAAAATTCAATATTTGTATGAAAAATATTAATTTTTATAGAAACTCTCAAGAATATATTAAAAAAATAAATACAAAATACATTTTCGTTTTTTTTTATTGAAAATCTTATAAATATTTTTATGTATTTTATATTCAATAAAGTTTTGGGATCGTTTATTGACATTAAAATCAAATAAAAAAAAAATAAGTGAGACCATTCCTACAATTATTATTCTTAAATATTCAATAAGTCTATTTATATTTCTTCTAAATAACAAAAAAAAAATTAAATGTAAAATTATGTGACAACATTACGACTTGTTGACAGAAAATGTATATTATATAATGTCCAACAAAAATAGAAATTATGTCTATGTCAAGAAGACTAAACATAAACATAAATAATAATAACAAAAAATAAAAATGAAATAGAAAATAAAATGAAAATTTCGAAGAAAAATATCTCTTCATTTCAATTTTTTTTTTTTATTTCCTAATAGACTCTTCTTTTACTGAATTTAATATCCAAATGGATTTTGTATAAGGAGACGCTAATTAGACGAAAGATAATCCAAGAAGATGTCAGCACTAATATTCATCTTCCATTTCTTTTTTTTTCTCTTTCTCTCTATTTTTCACATAAACATTTCACAAAAAATCAAAATCTATAATAAGAAAATTTAGGTAATTTAATATAAAAATCGAAATGTTGGTTTGGAAAATAATATAATTAGTTACATCAAATGATTTCAAGTAAATTAACCACCAATTTGATTTGATTTTGATTTTGGTTAAGCAGAAGATCTGTTAACGCTTTTTTTTTTATGTTTTATTAGTTTTTTTTTTTTATTAATAATTAATTGGTAATTTGACAGGATGTTAGCATCATAAGAAGATTTTATAAATTATATAAAATTAGACATAAAAACAAGCATTTTTGGGATCTATATAGGAAAATTTATCTGAACAGTTTTTTTTTTACATGTTTCGTTAGGAAAATATTTCATTTGAATAATTTAAAACAAATTTATAGTATTGAGTAGAAATGATTAATTAGATTTTGTTTAAAAGGTGGAAAACCATATTCTAAATGTAATTAGGTTTTAAAATGTAATTTACTTGTTTCCATTTGCTATATTCTTAGGAAAATTGTAAGTAATCTTTAACTCAAGAATCCCAAAACTATATGCTTTAAATCATAAAATCTGTGGATTAAGGAATCGATGCGGGCAAAATTGGTATTACTTACAACACACAGTGAAGACGCTACGAAATAAAAGGTGGAAACTGTTCATTACTTTCTATGTGAATTTGTGGCCATACTGGAAATATGGGGATTCCCAAGCTATCTCAGACATAAATCAGTTATCCGAAAATAAAAATGGAGAACTAATTTAATTTTTGGCTGATTATAGATCATATTTGACAACCAAAAATACGATAGAATGGTATCAAAGCGGCTCCTTCTCTGTGATAATTGTACTATTTTGACAGATTTCTAGAGAGAAACCAATTAAACAAAACAATAATGCTTTGTAATAGTTATAATTTTCATTATTGGGTTCTATTCATTATTTCTACCAGTTTAACACTTTTAAATTAAAAGCTCTTGGACTCTGTATTATTGAAGAAGATTAGCAATTACATATCCTAAGTATTTTATAAATCTTTTAGCATATTCCATATTTTGAGTCAATATTTATATTCACGCAGTATAATTTTTAGTAGATATTCTAGAACAATATGTAGTTCTTCATTTTTCATTATGTTAGAAAGGATATACTGTTTTCTAATAAGAGAAAATATCTGAATTATACTAAAAAGTTTTTAAAATAAATTTTTTTTTACTTTATTGAACAATAATTTAATTTTTTTTACATATAAATTTACAGATTAGGTAATAATTTGTGCAGAGACCTTAGCAAAATGTTGTGTGGTCATATAATTTTAAATTAATATAACATAAGACGTTATAAATAAAACAAAAAAAAACGTAACGAAAATACCGAAAATTGACGTAAATACCACGGCAAAGATTGACGTAAATACCACGAAATGATAAGCTTTTGGAGCAAATTGGACAACCGCAAGTGGTAGTTTACTAGTGTACTTTTTAAGTTTAAGTTTTTTAAGTTTTAACCCTATACCCTTAACCCTTAACCCTAAATTTTAACCCTTATAACAATAGAAATATACTATGTGCGCATTAATATAATATAATATTTAAAATTATATTTACTATTTTGTAATTTAATACACATTTACCGCTTAATATTAAATGATACTATAGAATATTTGAAATCGTTATGTGGAAGGTTAAAATCTGCTTTTGAAGAATGTATAAACATATAGTTTAAATATATGTACAACCCATCGTTCTAGAAATTATAAAATTCACCCAAATTATTTTAAAATACTAAAATATTAAAAAAATAATATTGTAAGCAGAGTGACAGGCTGTGAACATACTAACGGTTCGTACGGGTATCTAAGAGTTGACAAAGGCAACTGTATTTTTTCTCGTCATTATTATATTTGAAATAGTTTTCAAAGTTAAATGCTTTATTTTCAAACAAGGATTTTAGTTTTTTTTAAGTTTAAAATTAGCCGATTTTTTGTTAACCACTCCTCGATTACTTAATCGTGTCGTGTTTGATATATGTAAGTACGAATAAATCCCTCTGAGTTTTCAGCGTATTTGAGCACAGCATTATCTGCAAATAACTGAATGTTGCCTTTTCAGTTAAGTTGAGTAATATCATCAATATATTATTTGAATAGAATGGGCCTCAAAATTGAGCCTTGTGGCACACCTTTTGTTATCAATTCTTCTTTACTAAAATAATTATTTATTTTAATTATTTGTTTACAGTTCTCAAGATAAGATTTAAAAAAATTTATATGATTCGAGCTAAATTTAAGTTTTGACAGTTTTAAGAGTAAAATATCGTGGTCCACAAAATCGAACGCTTTTTTAATATCAAGAAACCCACAACTAACGAATTTTCCAGCATCGGTGTTCCTGGAAATGAAATCATTTAATTAAAGACAAGCAGCTGTAGTATTTGATTTTTACTCGAACCCAAATTAATTCTCACTTAGTATGGGATTATTACAAATAAAGTAATCTAATCTACTTTTAGCAATTTTTTCAAAGGTTAAGATTTAAATATTTGGTTATACATTTTTTTTTTTTAAATATTACATCAAATTTTCTTTATATAATTTGTATAATTAAATTGACACCACATAGAAAAAAAAAATAATTAGTTTATATTTAAAAAAATAAAAAAAAATTTTTTTGTTGTTAGCTTTTTTCTTCATTTTACTTTTCCACTCTTTAAAATGTTCGGATCTTAGCTTCTCCTTTTTAAATAAAATAAAGACTAATAATGACTACCAGATAAATATAATAATAACAGTACAAATTACTTTCTAAACAAATAAAATCTTTGTTTTTTCAAAAAAAAATTTTTTTTCTTTTTTACGTCCGTGAACCTGAAAATTTCCCTTCAAAATGAAGTTTCAAGGTTTTCTTTCTCTTTCTAATACATACCTTAAAATGGTTAGACATAAATTCTGGTTCTCAAACCATTATACTGACATTTTTAAAAAATGAATACAAAATATGTAATTCTATTCCCAAAAATAACACCAGGTATTTTTTCCATTATTATAACAACTCATTTTATCTTCATTTTGTTTTCATACTGTGAACCCCTATTTTAAATATATACCTACATATTATATCTTTTATAATTTTTCCCTTTAATTTAAATATCTATTTACTCACCTGTTCTATCTACTTGGGTGCTCATCAGGTGTACAAAATAATTGTAAACAATATCTCACCTGAATATTTTTTTTTTATTTTTTGTTTGTTTTTGTTTGTGTTTTTTTTGTTATAAAAATGTTAAAATTTTTTTTTTCTAAATGAATTTCTTTTGTTTATAGTTTTTCTTTATATGGAATCGTTTACCCAAATTTTTATAAAAAGAAATTTCCGTGATACTCCATTATATAATTTTTTTTCTTAATTTTTTTGGCAATTTTCACTTTAAATACAGTTAGGTAAGTTGATTACCTTTAATGTATTCGTATATAATTTGATATTAGAGATAGGGAAAACTGATGAGTTTTAACAAAATTTAAAAAATTAATGCGAAAACAAAGAAAAAATCGTTATTTTTTCACACCTATCGTTTGTTAGTATTTAAATCTATTATTTCTAATTTTTCAAGGTTAAAATTTATATCGATATTTTTGTATAAAATACATACATTAATATAAAATATAGTTTATATTTATGTATATAGTTTCAACGAAAAGATAAATGTGGTTGTTTTTGCTGAGCAGAGTGTAGACATAGTCAAAAATAATTTATACATATATGTATATATATATATATATTTTTATATTTATATTTTCTTTTAAAACTGTATTATTTTGTTCATTAATCCTGTACTGTTAATGGAAAACATTTATCTCATACTTAATATAATAAATATGTAAATGTTTAAAAATTTTCTTTCATTTGAACGTTTGAACTCTTTATAATTAATTACCATTTTTTCTCCTCGATCTTAATTAACAAAAAAATCGGCCATTCCTATTTCTAAACTATAGCTCTTTCGGATATTGATTAATATTTCTGAGATATTTGCTATTTACTTACTTGAATGTCTTTTGGATGTCACTGGAATGTGAAACAACTTTTTATCATGGCTTAAATGACCCATGCCTCCTATTAGATGATCCTTCATTCTTATATCTTTAACTTTTCTATTTTACCGGGCTATAAGAATCAGATAAAATTTTCAATAGCAATCAATACGTGTTCTTATAAAAATTAGAAATTTGTCCTATTTTTCGAATATATCTATTGGTCCTTTCCAAATAAAATTTCCTTCTATATATGGTATATGAAACCTAACATACATAATCTAGGATATTTTATAGCTTTTCAATTTTATACACTTTATCTAAAATTTTCTGATTTTCGCCAACACATAAACAACTTATCAAAAGCTTTTGTTTAAAAAACAATTCAATTCCTTATAATCTGAAGTTTCATCACCGGAAATGAAGTATGAATGCAAATCAACTTGATTAATTAATTTATTTTTTTTCATTAATTCGAAAATTTTAATATAAAAAAAAAAAAAAAAGATAAACTTGAAATCTATGGAATTCAACGAGCAAGGATATTAACAAAAAAGAAAACTTTTTGATAAATTTATAATTTTTTGGAATAAACTTAATTTTATTTATTCTTACAATCCTCCTATGTCTAAACATAACGTAAATTAATTGTAATTGGCTTAACAATGTTGATGTTAACAAAACATTTTCAACTACATATTATATAGTTATCATTTTTTTCTTATCATCCTGATTAATTTTTTCTTGATTTTCTTTTCATCAGAAAACTTTAAGGATATTTTTTGTTTGTTAATATTACCGTTAATTTTTTACTATTAAATTAAATCTGCTATTTTAAGAATATTACTGTGCTAATTACACAAAAAGGATAGTCAGGATGTTAACAAATGGAAATAATTCCTGCACACACATAAAAACAAAAAAAATTTTTTGTAGCAAAAAATTAAAATACATTTTATTTTTAAAGCTTTAATTTATTGATCTTTTTTTAGAGGCTTTAAAAAGAGAAAAAAATTTAGAAAAACAAACAATAAAAAAATTTGAAAAAAAAGTCCCATTTTTTTGTCCCTTTTTTGACTAAAATTAACCTTTAATGACATTTTCAAAATAATAATTTTGTAAAAGTGTTTTTAATTAAGAGAAAAAAAAATAATATGGTCCTTTTTAAGGATCAGGAAGCATTTAAATCCTTTCAATTAAAATAATTATTTTTTATTTTATTTGTAAAAGGCTACTGGACACAAAACTACAAATATATAAGGACTTTAATAAATACTAAAGGAATATGATTTAAAATTTTTTGATTTACTTTTAATGTAAATTTCTTCTTTTTTTTTAAAAAGTAAGTTCGCAAAAAGTATTTTTAATTTTAAATTTTCTGTTTACTTCGCCTATTGTCCTTAAGATATTGTATCTGATTGAAAATACTGTAAAAACGCTTGTAAAAAACTCATATTTATGCAATTTTCTTTTTTAACTCTATATAAAATTTTTTTTTACCCAAAATAGAGACCTTATAATTATCCCAAAAAAAAAATTTTTTATAACATTTCTCAAGTTTTTAATTTAATTTTTGAAACATTGTAACATTCATTATAAATTCAATAAGGGTCTTTATAAAATAAAATGTTAGTACAAAACTAAAAATTTAAAAATTTGTTATATAGACTCCTGTGTGCATCCTTCCTTATAATTACAATCTTTTAAAATAAAATTTTAAAAATTTTAAAAAAAATGTTTTCTAAATCACCTAAAATATATATATTTGTTTTGAAATAAAAAATAATATGAAAAACATTTTATATTTAATAGAAAAAAGAAAATAAATTCTGAAAAATATATAATATGCAAAAATAAAACAAAGATTTTATTATATTGAAGTAGAACATACTTAGAAAGTACAAATATATAGATTTTTATATAAATATTTTGAAAAATTTTGATTAAGAGAAATTTTATATTCTTCCAACATATTAAATTTGTTTTCGTTTTTTCTTCTATAGATACTCGTTCTGGATCAAGGTAACAAAAAAAAAAGAATATTTTTCGAAAAAAATTTAAATAAATACAAAAGATTTTCAATTGTTTCGCAAAAAAAATAAAGAAAAATAAAACTTTACAAAAAGATAAAATGTTTTCAGGTTTTTGATACAAAAAAAAAAAAAAACAAGGCAGAATGTAAACCAACGGTTTTTAAAAATGCACATTTCCAAAATATAATACAAACAGTTTAGAATTGTGACTAGCACCAAAATTTTAACATTTCATTAAAAAAAATTGTGAAAATACGACTTTTTTAAATTTTTAGGGTCTGTGAGTCCGTAACCCTACATATCTATAGAAAAACTGTTAACACACATTAAAATATATTACTGAAACTTTAATTTTTATTTCATGCCAACAAAAATTTGTACAGGTGTCTATAAAAAGCAAATTTTCAATTTTTGAGCCCTAATAGCTCTTAAATAAGTGGTGGTACAAAAACATTTTCTGAGGAAACTTATATTAATTCTAAAAGTTCATTCTTGTCTCAAAATTTTCTATATCTAAAAGTGTACCGGAGTTATGAAAAACGAAATATCATGCAAAGTAAATTACAAAATATTGCATAATTTTGATATTATTTTATAAAGGTAAGAAAATTTCCGGTCTTATAGCGTTTTTAAATTGTAAAACTACTTATTTTTTGAAATTTTGAGGGGTTCCAACTCTGAAACCCTATACAACTTAAACAAACCCTATACAACTTAAACAAAACTTAACACACGTAAAAATATATCATTGGCGGTTTAATTTGTATGTCTTGTCGAAGAAAAATGTATACAGATGCCTAAGTTACAGGTGTTGAAAAAATTTTTGAGCCCTTTTGAGCCATAAAGAGGAGGTGATCCAAAAAAAAATTCTGAGGAAACTTTTACTAATTCTAAAAGTTCTTTCTTACCTCAAAATTGCACGTCGCTATCTAAATGCATGAAGGAGTTATGAAGGTAGAAAAATCATAAAAAATTTGGTTTTCACATAACGGTAAATTTAAATACTAAATTAAACAAAATTGTATAATTTTAATATTCATTTATAGAGAAACAAAAATCCTGTCGAATGGCGTTTTCAGATTCAAAAAATGTTAAGTAGTACATGAGATATATACGTTTTTAAAAATAGAGCTTTTTCAAAGTTGGAGGCGCTGCAGCTCCGTAATGGATGGGGCTATATAAAAAAGTTGTTCTACAACATTAAGTGTTTATGAGACCTACCCATGGTTAAAATTGTTTTTCTCTATCTTTAACGGTGTAGAAGTTTTGTAAACATACGGACGGACGGACAGAGTGAAAGTAATAGGCACATTTTTTCAATATTTTTTTTAGGAAATGTGCTAAAAAATTAAATATTAACTATATGTGGAACACGAATTATCCTTATTGAGAATAAAAATCAGAATGAATAAATCGAGCTTAAAAATTCATTTGCGCATATAAATTACTTTTATAAGATAATTTAAAATGAAAATAAATCACCTGTAATAATGCTGAAGAAAAATGAAGGAAAATGAAATTTTTTTTTTTTTTAGAAAAAAACTAAATCTATAAAAATATATTATTGTACCGTAGAGAAAATCAATACAACAATCTAAATGAAGTTTAAAAAATATAATAATAATAATAATTGAAATGGTTATATCTGATAAGATTATTATACTTGTGAGTATATTAAAAAAACAATAAAGAGAGCTATTTTTTAAAAGAAAAATAATAATTGAATCTTAGTACTTCATTTAAAAAACAAAAAAATAATTAATGAACATAATATTAAATTAAATGACAAACTTTATTTAAAATTAAACAATAAATATATATCAACTATTTAACAATCAAAATTATTTAATTTTATCAATACTAGGGGTCCCTGTTAATGTGTATTCAAATTCTATGTTGAATCCCAATTCATATAATAGACAGTTGCAGTTTAGAAAAATAGAATTTATGGAAAAAGTACAATTCGTAAAAAATCAGAAAGCAAAACCAAATTCGTCAAAGCACTAACTAAAATTATTTTTAAAATAACGCCAAAACAGAATTAAATTGTATAAAGAGCCTGTAGTTGGTGTACGTATATTTAGATTATTTTGTGTTGTGAGTGAGGACTATTATGTCTATTTATTTATCGAGTTCGAAATAAATTTTTTAAAGGTACGTCGGGAAAACAGGATAGGTATCCGTAAAACATTCGTAAAATGCACAAACCAAATTTGGAGCAAAATCCAGTTAAATTTTTTTATAGGCCACATTGTCTGTAAAATATTGCAGTTGTTCGTTTTACCTTGCCCTAATGTAAAAAATTTAAAATCTGAAAAGATCGTATATTTGGCGTACAATCCTTGATTAAGATTGCACATGGTATAGAAGGCGAGAAAACCGTACAAATTTTACACAAATGTACAAATGGTAACTCTGCATAAAATTGACATATAAAATATTTAAAAATAAAAAATTATTCAAATTTAATTTTGGTTGTAAGAACTGCTATGTATACTAAAATTTAAGTCTATACTTATATGAAAAGAAATTGAATTCAAAAAAGAATACAATTAGAAAAGTTTTCTAATCGCTTCAAATAATATACAAACATTCATACATAAATGCAACAATTTAATAAAAAAGTACAAAACCAAAACAATTATATATTTGAATTTTAAAGAGACTCTACCCGCTGGTCATACATAAGTACATACTTAGATAAATATTGATTATAACTATCATTTATCATTATTTAAAATTTCAATTTCATGTTGTGATTAATGATGATTTTTATCAATTTTTAAATTTTTTTTCTTATGGTCAAAGAATAGTTGAATTGAGCCGTTGAGGTCGAGTCGAGTCCAGTCAAGTCGAGACTCTAGACTCTAGAAGAAAAAAAAAATACACAATTTTAAAGAGAGGAAGTGAGAATGTCTCTTATAATTTTGTGTTTTTTTCGTTATTCTGTTGTGTACGTTTTGTTACTACTACCGACTATCGTAGATACCATACTACTGTAATGTAAATAAGAAATGTGTTGTTTATGATTTATTATTAATAGTATGTATAGGTTTTATAGTAGAAAAATCGTAAAAAATATGTAGTTACTGATATTCAAAGCTTGAAATGGAATTCATAATACGTATAGTGTGTGGCTGAAAACTACTAAATTATAATTATAGATTCTTAATTTCACAGTTTTCTTAATTTTTCATTCCTTCGAATTTTTTTTTGATTGTGAATTGAATATAATAAGAATAACATAAGATAAATATGTAATTTCTTTTTAAAATAACCTCTTAAAGATCAATTTAATTTGAAATTTCGAATATTAGAATTTTAATTTTTCTTTACAAAATTAATTTTCAAAAACAAAAAAAAATGTATCTATATAGATACTTTTAAAATAAAAAAATTCGAATCAATTTTTTTTTTTTTAAATTTAAAATTATATAGGTAGGTACTAAAATAATTTAAAAGTATTATAATATGCATTATTTTATAGGATATTGAAATACATTCTTTTTTAGAACTATAAATTAATTTAAATAATTTTTTTTTAATATTGACCTAGTTTTTTTTGATTTGTATTCAGTCAACATAATATACCTATATTTTTTTCTTTTTAGCACATTTCCAAAAAAATTTTGAAAAAATGTGCCTATTAGTTTCACTCTGTCCTTCCGTCCGTCCGTCTGTCCGTCTGTTTACAAAACTTCTACACCGTTAAAGATAGAAAATAAAGATAGAAAAAAAAATTTTAACCATGGGTGGGTCTCATAAAAAAAAATAATTTTGTGGAACAACTTTTTTATGTAGCCCTATCCATCAGGGGACTACAGCCCCCCAAACTTTGAAAAAGCCCTATATTTTTTATTCCGTTTAACATTTTTTCAATCTGAAAACGCCATTCGACAGGAAATTTTTTTACCTTTCCAAATCAATATCAAAATTATATATAGTTTTTAAATTTAGTATTTAAATTTACCATTATGTGAAAACAAAATTTTGCATGTTTTTCTACCTTTATAGCTCCGGCACCCTTCTAGATAGAGACTTGCAATTTTGAGGCGAGAAAGAACTTTCAGAATTAGTATAAGTTTGCTCAGAAAATTTTTTTGGTCTATTTATGAGCTTTATGAGCTATTAGGACTCAAAAATTGAAAATTTGCAATTTTTAAACACCTGTACACAATTTTCTTCGGTAAAACAAAAAAATTAAAGCTCCAGTAATATATTCTTATGTGTGTTAACCATTTTTTTTAATTGCATAGGATGCCAAAGTTATAGCTTCCAAAAATTGCAAAAAAGTTCTATTTTCAAATGTATATATATCTCAGGCTCTGGGTGGTAGTTTTACAATCTAAAAACACTAGAAGACCGGAAATTTTCTATTAACCGGAAAACTATATAAAAAAGACCTCTATAAAACTATATAAAAATTATCCAATCTTTTGTAATTTACTATTTAAATTTACCGTTATGTTAAAACCAAATTTTGCACTATATTTCTTTTTTATAACTCCGGCACGCTTTAAGATAAGAACCTGAAATTTTGAGACAAGAAAGAACTTTTAGAATTAGTATAAGTTTACTCAGAAGTTAGTATAGAATTAGTATAAGTTTCCTCTTTTTTTGTAGTATCCCCTCTTTAAGAGTTATTACGCTTCAAAAAATGGAAATTTGCTATATTTAGACACCTGTAACTTAGGCACCTGTAAATTTTTCTGCGGCAAGACATGAAAATTAAAGGTTCAATAATATTCTTTTATTTATGTTAACCGTTTTTCTTAGTTATATAGGGTTCTGGACTTACAGCCCCTCAAAATTCCAGAAAAGCCCTATTTTCACATATTTTCTTATTACAATAAATTTCTTAAATCAAGTCACAATCCTAAACAATTTGTATTGTCTTTTGGAAATGTGCGTTTTAAAAACCGTTGGTGTACATTCTACCTTGTTTTAATTAAAATCGATTTTATTTTGTTACTTTAAGCAAATATTTTTATACCCGTACGATAGGATCGGGTATAATAAAATTACTCCTCCGTTTGTAACACCTCGAGCTAGATATACCTAGATAGATATACCTTCAAAGCTAGATATACCTTCAAAGGTATGGATCGGATCAGAAAAAAATTCTAAGACTTTTGAGCCATGTCTGTCCGTCCGTCAGCACGCTAACTCAAAAACTAAGAAAGCTGGAATCTTGAAATTTACACAAAATATTTCGGGAGTAATTTGTAGGTTGAGTTTTTTTTGGTTGAGTTTGGACCAAGCCTTAGGGTAGCTCTCGAACACCTAACTTTTAGATCCCCACATTTTTTTTGCAATAGAGTTATGAAATTTTAACTACTGATAGATCTCACAAAAATATTAATTTTATTTTTAATAACTTTTTTTTGTAGCCCCACCCGTTACGGAGCTACAGCCCCCCAAAGGTTCAAAAAAGCTCTATATTTAAATTGTTATAGCACAAGTTGTATAAGGTATATCTTCATTTTGAAAACGCCAAACGATTACTACTTTTATTAGTTTTAAAAGTATATATACAATAAATATATATTTGTGGCATACGGTGTCTTAATTTACCGTTATGCGAAACTAAAATTTTGCAAAATTCTTTAACCCTTCTATCTTCTAAACGGTTTAAGTTGGAAACTTGAAATTTTGACAGAAGTTAGATCTTTGAAAATAAGTATGAGTCATTTCAGAAATTTTTTTTGTATCACCCCCCGTTTAGGAGGTGTAAGGAGTCAAAAACTGAAAATTTCCTATTTTTAAACACCTGTAACTTGAACACCTGTTAGAATTTTTTTGAAGTAATACACAAAAATTAAAGCTTCAACATCATACTCCTATTTCTGTTTTATTCGATAATTTGAAATTGTTGAAGATATAATGCGTAGTACAAAAAAATGTAAGTAAATAAACAACATAACGGTTGCTTGAAGAATTTTTATTTATATGATATTGATATACATACATACTTCTATAATATCATGTTTATTTACATATCGTATATGTCACTGATGAATGAATGATAAGAGTATAGATGTATATTACATAGCGCCGTATTTACATACATACATATATGTATTTTATTGTATTTATAAGAAATTATTCTGTCAATGGAATATTTAAATATAATATAATATAATATTTAAAATTATATTTACTATTTTGTACTAAGTAAATTTAATATACATTTACCACTTAGTATTAAATGGTACTATAGAATATTTGAAAAAGTTTTGGATTGATAATCGTTATGTGAAAGGTTAAAATCTGCTTTCGAAGAATGTACATATAAACATATAGTTTGAATATATCTGCAACCCATAGTTCTAGAAATTATAAAATTCACCCAAATTATTTTAAAATACTAAAATATTAAAAAAATAATATTGTGAGCAGAGTGACAGGCTGTTAACATACTAACGGTTCGTACGGGTATCTAAGAGTTGACAAAGGCAACTGTATTCTTCCTCGTTTCTAATAAATTTATTTTTTATTTTTAATAAAATATTATTTAAAAAAAAAATTATATTTTAATTTCATAAATAAACAAGTTTTTTATTCATATTTGAATTGTAAAATTTTATAGAAAATTTTATTTTGATACTATAATATGATCCATACGAGCAATATATAAACTTTAATTTGTTTCTTAACTTTAATTAATATCACATAGAGGCGGGGTAGACGTACATATATATTTGAATGTTTAGAAGGAAATTTACATGAAAAAGGTTGTACCCAACCGAAAGGGTAGAACAACAGAAAAAGAAGAGTTACATCAAAACAAGTATATAAAATTGTTCTGGAAGCGAATGTCATTTTTTAACGATTGACTATCCAAAACCATAAGTGCTGAGGAAAATAAAACTACCGTGAATTAATACCCTGCGAAATAATCCAATTAGAAATAAAACCCCAAGATATTAATTTTTACTAAATATGAAATAACACCGCGGAGTCTTTATTTAGTATGGCCTTAAATCACGGCGCCATAAATCACTTTTGCATATAGTTTTAGATATATATTTTACAATTTTTAAGATAAGGTATTTTAAAAATGTTAAGTTCTTTTAAAAGAAACATTGCATTGAAGAGAAAATTAAATTCTTATAGTAAAAGAAATCCATTAAGATACTTTTGTTGAAAAAAGTACAAAAAATTTTGAAAATTACAACTCAAAAAAAGCTTATCAAAAATTATAATAACTTAAATTTACGTTTAGTACTTGAACTAGAAAATTTTAAAGTTCTAAAAAAAATTTAAAAAAATTTAAAAAGTTCTAAAAAAAATTTAATCTTAAATTTTTCATCCAATTTACTTCTTTTAGATTATTTTCAATTAAATTATTATATTTTTTTAAAATATCTTATTTCGACCCACTTTATAAACTAACTCAAATATAAAATATGAATTATTCAAAAATTTAAAATTCATTTTCAATAATTTTTTCTTCATTTTTCCTTTAATTACAATATTAGAATTTTTTTTCCTATTATAGTTTGTTTTTTGAAGGAAATTTTCTATACATAATAACTCAAAAGAACTCAATTTTCTAAAATTATTTTTAATTATTTCTGGTTACTTACACTATCCATTCATTATTCTAATTTGCCATTTTAATGTAATCTTTGATAGTTACTTTATACATTGCATTTAATTTTATGAAAAGTTGAATACAATTTGGAAAATAAATTTTGTAAAAGAGAAATGAATTTTTCATAGTTTTTATATTATTCCTTTTCCTTTGTTCTTACACTACATACACACATACATTCAAATACATTTTATTTGACTGGACTTTTTATATAGTACAATTTTTTGCAACTTTATCATTAAAGTTTAGTACAGAGATCTTAAATTGATTACAACGTTGTTGCAGAAAAAAAAAATCATTTACATTTTGAAAATACTGGGAAAATTAGAAAAAGAAAAAAGTTGATCAAAATTACTTAAAAGATTCATTATACTTTATTATAACTAAATATGCATATAAGTACTCATTCTTTAGAATTCAATTACAAAAATATATATTTTTTTTTGTTAACAAGAGAAGACAATGTAACAAAAATACTATAAATCTATAAAATGTATGCATACAACAAAACTCTATTTTTGTTGGTAAATTTTATTTTGAGCATGAATCACAGTAAAGATGGTAAAAAGTGAAGAAAATAATTCAAACGTAAAACTATTTTATTTGAAAGTTTGACTAGCATAAAAATAAGTATATTGTCTGGTACGTGATAATACAGATAAATTTTAAAATAAGGAAATAAAATTTTAACAATAAAGAATTTTAAAAGAAAAAATTTCAACATTAAAATTTTAAATTTTAATGTTGATAGAATTTTTAATGAAAATTATTATGAAATTAAAGTTTCACTCATAAAAAAAAAAACCCTAATATTTAATTTTTTAAAATGATATATTAAACTTTTAAAGTTTTTTTAATAATTAAATGTAATAAAAAATGACAGTTTCAAAAATCTTTTATCATTCAGGTCGTAAAAATAATTTACCACTCTAAAAATAATTTTAATTTTTAATTGGATAATGGAAGTTTTCTGAAAACTTTTAGCTAATTGCGTGTATGAAAATTATAAAATCTTTAATTTTTATTTATTTATCTACTCAATCTATATAGCACATACTAGATATCAGAAAAGGATTAAACAATATTGCTGAAATCCTAGTTTTTAAAATGTTTTATTTTAATTTTTATTTATTTGTTTTAATATTACATATCTGTCTCGTATAAGACTAGGTAATATTCATCTTAGACATTATTCACTAAAATCTTTATGATTTAAAAACTATTGTTAATTTGTTATCTTTATAGTTTAAGAATTAAATAATAAAAATAATAATTAATACACTACCATCATTAATTTATATAATTTTTACATATGTACATGGCTGTGCAATAGCTCGCTCTCACATTTTATTTTGTATGATTATTTGTATCGATTTTGTTATTCATGTAAATTATTATTATATATCAATATTTTTACAAAATTATAATTTAAATTTTTTTGTTTTTATGCTAGTCTTAATTTCTCCATCGAAGAAGCTCTGACATTATACCATATTAGACAGATATATGTGAGTAATGATCGGATTAAGGTTTTGTAGCAGAGTAATTTTACTTTGCTACAAAGTATTCTAGAGAAGAAAAGCTTAGATAAATGTATAAAGGCGTTATTTGCTTTAATTATTTGTTTTTGTAAGTGAAGATTGCAGTTAGAGGTTGCAGTAATAAATAATTATAGTCGACTCCCAAAAATTGAAAATATACAGAGTTTTTAATTTTTCTCTTGTCTGGAGCTAATA
This sequence comes from Poecilobothrus nobilitatus, assembly GCA_947095535.1. Taxonomy (NCBI): domain Eukaryota; kingdom Metazoa; phylum Arthropoda; class Insecta; order Diptera; family Dolichopodidae; genus Poecilobothrus; species Poecilobothrus nobilitatus. Next base: position 187,492,162 of record OX352773.1, read on the forward strand.
TATAAAAATCTCTCCAGCATGTTTTAACATTATATTTTACCATATTAAGAGTATTCCTGAATAACATAGTTTCGCATTTTTGATAGTAGATCCTTTAGATAGATAGATAGCCCTTTTATATATTTATTTATTTATTTATCTTAATATTACATACATAAATGTAATGCAATATTATTGAACCATCGGCTACTAAAGGCCATTATAGGTTTTTATACTATTATTAAATTATATACTAATATTATTTATTTTGTTTATATTATATACTATATATTTACATTATATTTGGTCGTAAGGGGGGTATGTAAAGAAAAAAACACTTACGACCTGTACAGGGATGGAACTCACACTTCTTCGGTTAATACGCCACACGTCTACCCACTAGGCTACCGAAGCCCCCCCCTTTTATATAATTAATTTAATTTAAAAATTAATTATAAAAGGATTTGCATACTTTCAGGATAATAATAACTATGTAATATAAAATATGTATTTTTTTAATACTACACGCATCAGATACTTAAGCTTTTTTTTTTTTGTATTTAATCATTAAAATTAAATTTCATGAAACATATTACATTAATTATATTAAAATAAAATATTTTTTAATATACGTATTACATTAATAATAACGTACTAATCCATCACTTCGCAACGAATCACAATCAAACCAAAAATCTTTGTAAAAACTATTTCCTAATTAAGAACTATTTAATCCATTATCTAAAATATATAAAATATATTTATGTATATATAATAGAATAAACAATAAATTAAATAAATGTTATTATTATGTTATTATAAAAATATATACTTAACAAATAAAATATATATTATAATCTTTATACAAAAACATAGAATTTAATGGACCTAAGGACATCTTTAAAAAAAAAAAAAAATGTCTTATAAATTTTTTTTTTTTCCTAATACTCATAAAATAAACTGAAAACTACTTTCATTCTCATTTGTAACTACATCATAAACTAAAAAAAAAAACAAAAAAAATAATATTTTTGTTCTGGCATGAGTAAAAGAGATAAAAAACATTCTTAAGAAGAGAATTTTGTATTTTATTTTTTTTTTTTTTTTTGCAAATTCACCTGAGCTTAAATAATTTTCTAAGTTTTTCATTATTTTTATTGTTGGAAAAATATATCTACTATATAAGAAAAGGTCTTAACGCATTCTTTATTCAATATATTTTTTTTTTTTCGTCTTGTACAATTTTAGGAACCTGCTCTTCTCTTATTATCCTTTTGTGTGAACGAAATATTTCTAAGGAAATTTTAAGAATTTATACAGGCGAATTTAGTTAAATAAAACTTGTATAAATAAATAAAAAAGAATATTTATTTCCTAAATTTTATACTGAAACATGTTATGGACTATTTAAGATGAATATGGTTATGGTTATAGTATTTAATTTATACAGTTTAGAACTTATAACTTAATTGTTGTAGTTAGTTTTGAAACTGTTCATCAGATCGAAATACAGTTCACTATAACATAAAGATAAAATTGCAATAGTTAAATAATATTTTTTTGAAACTTAAATACTTACATTGTTTTACTTATCGAAATTCTAATGTATTTCATTTATATGTAGAAGTATAATTTAATCAATATTTGTACTCTGTCTTTTATGTTACTGTTGTTGAATTCATATTGCGTCAGCATAATATTAAACATAAAAGGACTCCTTTTAACAGTAAATTATGACCAAATAAAAATGAAATAATAATGAAAGAAAGTAGAAAAAATGATGAAAATGAAAGAAGAAAAAGAACAAAAAATAAAAAACATAAAAATAAAGTAATCATAAAACAGTCACATAATAATGTCTGACTGAATGACAATAAAATTTATTGAAAATTTCTTTTGTTCTTTATTTTTTTTTTTTTTGTGTTTGCTGGTTGTTGTTGCTTTATTTTTTATTAAAATGAAAATATCTTACCTTAAAATATATAAGTTTTAGATAAAAATTTTGTCCCATTGTATCAAGCATGTACAACTTTCTAAATAACCTATATTATTATTATGTATGAAAATAAATAAAAATAACTAATTTTTTATTTTCTACAAAAAAAAAAAAAATTAAATTTACAATAATTTAGATGGACATGATGAAATTTTCTGTAACGTTACATTGAAAATATTTTTCTTTTGTATTCTACTGAGACAAAGACTGATGTGGTATTTCTTTGTATAGTAAACCAAATCCCTGCATATACCTATATACTGTACAAATATAAAAAATTTAAAAAATTCAAGGAAAAAAATAAATTAATGCCTCAACCTTAATAAATATTGAAAATGTAGCAATTTTTAGTAATATTTAATGAATGAAATTTATGAAAAACTATTAAATATATAAGATTTTTTTTATAATGTTAATTTTAAACCTTCTTCCCTAAAATATATAAGCTTAATACATGACTTTAAAGTTTAAAGATTAACAATTTTTTTTACGAGAAAAGTACTACAATTTTCAGTAGATTTTTCCAAATGGTTCTCTGTAACTCATGATCCTTTCGTTTCAAGGTATGTTTTTTTTATATGAAAAAATAACCATATATAAAAAAAAGAAGAAAATATTATTATAAATTTTAATAATTATATTTTCAAATAAACAAAAAAACTTTTATATGTTTATGTTCCAGAAAAAAGAAAACAAAAAACTTTAGATTGCCTTCATAATTCAATTCAATTTTGAATCTGATCTATTTTTTCTTAAAAAATTTTAATGCACAGAGTTTCAAGACATAAAAAATAAAAAAAAATTTAATAGGAAGACATTTAAAAATAGCTTCAATATTCGTTTCTATTTTCTAACTTCCAGTATTTTTAATTCCCTTAATAAAAAATCTCTTATTTTTTTTTATTAAAAAACTTTAGGAATTTAATATTCTTAAATCTAATAAACTTTTTACCTACACATATTTTTTTTTTTGTTTTTTAGTTAGAAAAAAAGTTGTTTAATTTTTATGGTTTCCTATAAAAAGATGTTTCTTTTCTTTTAAAAATCTAGTAGGATTAAAATAATGATTTAATGTCAGCACAATTCTGGACCTTTTTTTTTTATTTTTATCGTAACTTAAAACTTTTCTTTTTTTTTTTGTTGTTTTTTTGTATTAAAAATTTTATTAAACTGGCCACTATTAAAATATAGAAAAATAAACAAACTCTGAAAACGACACATTTTAGAACAACAGTATCTTCATTGTTTAAATTTTAAAAACAAACACATCAAAAATTGTTTACAAAGTGGAAGCATCTTAACAAAATTTAAAAGTTTTTTTTTTTTATAAAAGAAAAAAGTTTGAAACTTTTTTTTAATATTCTGTTTTTACCTTCATTTATTCTTTCTGTGTTTATTAATTCACCTGGCCATTCGCTTGTATATTGAATAAATCTATGACAATTTGTTCATAAGAAAAATTTTCATCTTAATAATATTAAGATAATAATTCTAAACTAATTATTTTTCACTACTTGCTGACAATTCGATTATCAGACTGCTTTAGAATTAATTTCGTTTAAATGGGATCCATATATACTTAACTATCAATACCTTTTCAGGATCTTCTTCAATAACATTATTAGCTCCACCACGTAGAAATTTCAAAAAAAGATTCGTATTAAATCTAGAGTTTTTTTTTTTTGGTTATGCTTTTGCCAAATAAATGTGACAAGAAACTTACACAGCTCTTTCTTTTAAAGTGTGTAATTGTAAGGGGGAAATTTTTCTTTTTCAAACCCACACTTCCTGTGTGTTTACAGCGCATTTTATACGCTTTTACTCATTAGATCACCGAGGTCCCTATATAGAATTATTTTCCACGGAAAAAAAACAGGGTGAATTATGTATTTTCGAACTCACACTCCTTCGTTATTTATTTTTGACGCTTTTGTACGATGAAGTTCTTTTCTGGTAAAAAAAAAAAAGTAAAATGGCTGGAAAAATGAAATTTGATAAAATTTGAAAGTTTTTAAAAACTCAAAGATAGTCTCACTGAAAACGAATTTTTTTTTTAACTAAGCTGGATAATTTTTAATGCACGTAATATGTTTAAATGTTCTAAATTTTATTTTACCTAAGAAAAAATTTTGCATTAAATTTAAAAGATTTTTCTTCATCAATGGTTTATTAGAGAGAGTTTTTCGATTTAAAAAGAAAAACTTTTTTTCCGAATATACTAAAAACAATTTTAAAAAATGAAAATTACCAGTTCTTTCAAAAAACTTTCTAATACGATAAACTTGAATCAACATTACGTATAAAAAAAATAACTTTAACATCAAAAATTGTTCTTAGAGATTTTAAAACGAAAAACTGTTTTATACTTTAGTTTCATTATAAATGAAAACTTTGAACAACTTTCTATAAAAGTCTTTTAAATTCATAAATTGCAAAAACAAATTTAATAGCTAGTATTTTTTTTTCAACAATAAAAAAATCTTATATATAGTCTGATCACATATGAAGTTTAAACAATACCACATCATTCCATTATAAAACATAGATATTCAAAAAAAAATTTACAAAATTTTACCAACAATATCATCATTTTAATTCTCTTTTTTTTATACACGACACCTAAAGTATTGAGTATATTAACTTTGGTATGGAGTTTAAAACCACCAAAAGGTAGCGAGTTAGATTTGGACATGTATATATATTCTGAATCAGGATCACCTCCTGAGTCGATTTCACGATGTCCGCTTCGCACGATAATTCAAAAACTAGTAAAACTAGCTTGATGAAATTTATATAGTAGGTTACTAATTACGAAAGGAACGCTAAGTTCGAATCTGGACAAAATCGGTCCATGCGTTCGGATTCTGGAAGCTACCGAATGATTCTGGAGCAAACAAGCATATCTCCAAAACCAACAAAAGTAGAACCTTTAAATTTAGTACAATGGTGTTCTGGCATGTTTTCTTTATGTCCCTGAGATGGATTTGATGAATTGGAGTGGCAATTTGGGTACCTGACACACACTTCCCAAGGACTAATAAGCATATCTTCGAAATTAATAAAGATAGAAACTTGAAATTTTTTACAAGGGTGTCAGGCATTTCCCAAGAGGATGCCTCCTTTACGTTCCTGAAATTCGTGTGGAATAAGACTGGAAAGGGAAGAAGTTCAAGCAGCTGCCAAAAAACTTATGGGTTTTTAATTTAATTCGCATTATTCAGGTGTAAGGTAGGGTATTAATAAGTCGGTTGCATCGACTTACTGTTACATTTACTTGTTTTAATTTCAATTTGATACAATATTACAAATCTAAGATGTAATTCCATAATTTCTAAGATCTAAAAATTTTTTTTTATATATATTTAATAATGACACATAATTTTACTAAAATTGAAAGATTAAAAATCTTATATAACAAAAAAATTTCTATATATCTATACGTAAAACTTAATTTTTCTTCTGCTAAAACTATAAATAATTCGACTTTAAAATTCTTTTATTATTAAATTTTAGTTTTTAAACTAATTATAAACGCTATAAACTTAATTTTTTTTTTGTTGTATTAAAAACTTTTCAAATATTTTACCTTAAAAAAAAACACAAAAAGTAAACGTAACATTTTTATCACAACCCTCATATATTTACCCAAAAGTGTCCCAGACGTCCCAGACCCACCATCTTTCCATAAAATTTTTATTTTCTAAAATATTATCATAACATTTATGTTGACATTTTATTTTATTATATAAATGTATATTTTTATTTAGATATATGTACAATGTACATACATATATACATACATTTCTTTATAATAAAATTTATAAAATAAAGGATTAAAAAGGAAATAACACCGTTCATATTCGTATTACATGTGTATAAATAAAATAAATGTCAAAAGATATTTTAAACAAAAATTTTAAAATAATAATAAAAAAAAGTGTTTATTTCTTTTGCAGTGATTATATATAAATTTTATGTTTTCAACTTCAAAATGTTATTAAAAAATAATATTATGACATAATAATTTTCTAATTCTATAAAAAATAAAACCTTTATAAAATCGAGATCTACGTAAAGCAAAAAAATTAACTTTTTTAAGTTATTCCCGGAATTTTAAAAACAATTCAGATTATGATTTAGATCTAAAATAGAAGTTCTCTTAAAAAGTCTAGTAGTTACTTTAATTATACCAGACCACAATATTAGAAAAATGAGGACTATAATATTTAAACACACAAAATTCTTAATTTTTATTTTGTTTTTTTTTTTAGAATGATAGAATTTTAAATTGAAATAAAACACACTTAAATTAAGATTGAAGCCAAATTTTTTTTTTAATTAAAAGATAATTTTATGACATTTATATTTTTTATTTGAAAGATAATTTTATGACATTTAGGTTTTAAAAATAATTTCCGGCGTATGTCCACCACGACTAGCTCTGAGGAATCACAATCAATCAGATCAATTTTGGACCACTTTTTCCAGTAATTCAGACCTTATTTCATCAATAACATGGGTTATGTTTGCTTCCAAAGCGTCTATTATTTCTGATTTATCCGCATAAGCCAATGACTTGACATAGTTAACACCAAAGAAAATAATCCAGTGACGTTATGTCGCATGATCTTGGAGGCCAATTAATTGGAACATTTCTCGAAATAATGTTATCACCAAATATTTCTTTCAATAAATCAATTGTTGCGGTAGTAGTATGAGGTGTACCACCATCTTGTTGAAATCAAAACACACCGGGTCGATACCATTCAAATTTTGAAACAAAAAATCATCGATCATCTATCTGTAACGAGCGTCATTCACTATGTATAATTAGCTCCAGCATCGTTTTTATAGAAAAATGGACCGATCATACCTCCAGCTAAACACAATTTTTGTCTATAAGTTTGGCGAATAGAACACTGGTTTTGAAAATAAATTTCAACATTTGTAAACGTTGTTGCGGCGTGAGTCTTTCCATGTCAATACTTACTGAAATCAAATTTCTATTATTCTTAAAAAAAAACACCCATTATTAACTTTACTTTTGAAGAAAAAAAAATATATAAAAGATATTAGTATCAAACGTAATTTGTTTAGTCATTTTTAAACAATTTAAATGTCTGTTAGTTATATTAAAAATATCTAAACATATTTTCTAAAAAAAAAATTTTAACGCCATCCGTAAAAAAAAATAAATAAAACTAAAATAAAATTTACATACATCCTAATATATCCTTCCACAAAATTTTCCATATTCTTTCTTTCAGAAAACTTGAATTCACGTATACAACACATTTACACATTGATATATAATATTCTTATCACTATTCTTAGATAAAAGGAAAATTTGTATTTCTTCTAAAAGTAAAACAAAAAAAAAAAAAAAACAAATATGTATTATAAAATAAAATTTATAACCTTTAGATACTTAACTTCAAGGCTTTTCATTTTCAAATATTACATCGTTTCGTATAATTATGACTATCATATAATGACTTTTGTTTTACTAGATTTATTTTTCCTTTATTTTTCTCTTCTTTTTAATTTCTCTAGTTCTCTTCTTTTTTTTGTTTTTGTTTTTTTTTCGTAATTTATTTTCAAAACTTTATACCCACCAAAAAAAGAAAATTTTCACTAATTTTATTTACGAATTGTTAGTAGAAAATTTAAGGCAAAAAAAAAATAAACTTAAAAATTCATTTTGTGGTAAAAAAAAAAAAAAGTTAGAGGTTACGTGATCTTTATGATATGAGTATGTGAATGAGTATGTGAATGTATATTTACATACCATTATGTTCTAATTTAGACATAAATGTAATACAATTATACTACTGTGCCTTATTAGCAATTTCACAACACACAAATGAGTTGATTTTCTAAATTAGAAGGAAAATGTTCATATCCAAAACAAGTCTACAGATTATGTTAATATTTTTTTTTTTTTTTTTTAGGTTTTTATGAGTTGTCGTTTGTGTTAATTTTTTACAATGATGTCATATCACTTATGTATGATATAAACATAATTTAAAAGTTATACCTATACATATTCCTATGTATTATGTACATATATGATATGTATAATATATATATGCTTGAAAATATATGATGATAATTTTTGTAATTATTGTCTAAGGTTGCGATTGAAATTACGATATTATGTGGAAATAAAAAATCAAGGATAAGAGCTGAACTTAAAATAAAATACTAAAATAGATTTCATGAAATCGTATATTTTCTAAAGTAAAAATGAATTTTAGAATATAAAAGGTTCTGTTTTTAAAGGTTATCTATTTTTAAAACTTTTAAGATTGAATTACAAAAAAAGAAAATTTTATTTTTAGTATATAGACATTGAATCAAGAATTTAATATAATCTACTATCAATGCTAAGTACCTCCTTTAGTTTTTATCAACTAATGTCTTTGTTCTTATATTAATAATTATAATATTTAAACTTAATTTTTATAGAATTATGATACCTTTTGAAAATATTTATGTAGTCTCTATACATTCTGAAGTTATCACTGATTAATGAAGAAGCAATCAAAGATAGTATAGTTTTTAAATTGATACATTTCTAGTGAATTGCTCATTTTTAGAAGAACATAAAATAATGGAAAGTGTAAAATTAAAGATTTTTGAAAATTCACATTTTCCAAAAACGAATAAAAACTATTTAGAATTATGGCTTGAAACAAAATTTCACGGTTCTATCTAAAAGCGTTGTGCAGTTATTAAGAAAATAAAATCTAGCAAAATTTATTTTTTACATAACGGTAAATTGAAATACTAAATTGAAAATTGTATAATTTTAACATTCAATTATAAAGTTAAAGAAATTTTCTGTTTTAATATTAAACAAGGTAGAATGTAAACCAACGGTTTTTAAAAGCGCACATTTCCAAAACACAATACAAACTGTTTAGAAATTGTGACTTGCACAAAAATTTGAAAATTTAAAAAATAAAATTTAAGAAATTTTTTGTAATAAGAAAATATGTGAAAATAGGACACTTTCGAAATTTTGAAGAGCTGCAACTTTGGAACCCTTTACAACTAAAATAAACCTTTAACACACGTAAAATAATATTACTGCTTTAATTTTTATATCTTGCAGAAGTAAAATGTGTACAGGTTCCTAAGTTACAGGTGTTTAAAAATAGCAAATTTTCAATTTTTAAGCCCTAATAACTCATAAACAGGGGGTGGTCCAAATAAATTTTCTGAGCAAACTTATACTAATTCTAAAAGTTCTTTCTTGCCTCAAAATTTTCAATCCTCTATCTAAAAGCGTGCCGGAGTTATGAAAGTAGAAAAATCATGTAAAATTTGGTTTTCACATAACGGTAAATTTAAATACTAAATTTAAAAAAATTGTATAATTTTGATATTAATTTACAAAGTTAAAAAAAATACCTGTCGAATGGCGTTTTCAGATTGAAAAAATCTTAAGCAGAACATAAGATATATGCATTTAAAAATAGGGCTTTTTCAAAGTTTGAGGGGCTGTAGCTCCGTAATGGGTGGGACTACATGAAAAAGTTGTTCCACAAAATTATTTTTTTTATGGTTAAAATTTTTTTTCTCTATCTTTAACGGTGTAGAAGTTTTGAAAACAGACGGACGGAGGGACGGACGGACGGACAGAGTGAAACTAATAAGTGAAACATTTTTTCAAAATTTTTTTGGAAATGTGCTAAAAAGTGTTATGTAGAATCTGAGATATGCAGATTTGAAAATTGAACTTTTTTCAATTTTGAGCGGTTGTAACCCACCCATAATGGGTGGTTTGATTGCAAAAAAAATGTGTTCTATTCATGATTAAAATTTCATTGTTCTAACTAAAATGCTGTAGAGTTTTGTAAACAGACAGAAATACGGACAATCATAACACAAATTTAATAAACTTATTTGGGTGAAAAGCTAAACCGATTAGAAACTAATAAGCAAACTTTCCATTTTTTTAATTGTATTGAAAAAGTTTTAGGAAAATATTTTACAAATCAAAAAACAAAAAAATAATATTGTGTCATTACTATGTTGATGTCTAAATACAAAACCTAGTCACAACAATAATATCATTTTGATTTCACGATTTCGAAATGATGTCACATTGATTTAGGTTAAAAGAGAATTACAATATTTTTCTAGTAAATAAAACAAAATATATAAATGGTATAACATAAAATTAAAATTACTTTAAATAAAATAGGTACCAAAAAACGTTTAAATTCAACTCAATTTTCTTTTTACTGAAATAATCTACAAAAATAAATTTAAAAAAAGGCATTTAATGCCATACTTTTCGAAATTAATTTTTTTTAAATTACTTATCAGTTCTAACTTCTTAATTAATAAACGATGTATAAAATACTTAAATTTTTAAATGTTTTCAAATGGGAAAAGTAAAATGAGAATTCTTTAATTGTACATATTTTATAATGAGCCATTAATTTTTTTAAAGGAAAACTTTAAAGCAAATAAAAAATACTGCAAGAGAATAATAATAAAATGGAAAGATATAGAGGAACAATATTTTAACAAGAAAAGGAAACTATAGGTTTTTAAAGATGGACATTTAAAAAAAAAATAAAGAAAATTCTTGAATTGTGACTCGTTTTGCATAAAATTCGTAATTTTTTTTAGAATTTTCTCAGCGGAGGAAATTTATGAAAAATTTAACAATAAGCAAATATATCCTATATAAATTATTTTTATTAGAATACAACAGATTTTGCTTTAAATAACTTGTGTTAATTTTTAAAATTGTTACACCTCTCAATATACGATGGATCATTTTTAGTTTAAATAACAATAAATTTAAGTGTCGATTTGTAAAAAAATTATACTACTTGTGTATCGTTTAAGAAAAACAATCACTTAAACAAAGTTTAAGAAATTTGTGTTGTTTGGTGGTTTTAAATTGAAAAACATTCAAGTAGAAATTGAGCAATAAGTATTTGAATATTGGGTTGTTTCCCAGTTCTCAGTAGTTTGAATAACTACTTAGCCTACTTAGCATCGTTTTAGTACTAAGTGCAATAAAATAGGTTTAGAACTTTTACTTTTTTTTTATCAGATCTATCTACATCTAGAATTTAATTTCATTATCTTAAACGATACAGAAGTTTTGTCAACAGACAGGAATAACAACATTGATGGAATAACGAACGACTGAACGAGTAAAGTAAAACACAGGAGCAAATTTCTTATGAAAAATGCACTAAAAAAAAGGAAAAACTATTTAGAAAAAACTATTTTCTTTTTGTTTTCTTTAAATTAAATTTTTATTTCCCTTTAAATACTCTCGTGTTTAAACAGCATCTTTTATGTTTAAATTGAATTTAATGTATTTGCTTTAAAATATTTAAGATAAAAATTTTTAAAGCTAGTTTTTTAAGTGTAATTTGTCAACTAAAGGCAAAGTTAAAAGAAAAAAATAGTTTTTGTTCTATACAGAGACACATATACCATATAAATTTTAGTACACAGATACCATATAAATTTGGTAATAATAAATAAAGTTTTTAGCTTTATTCAAATAATATAATTCTTTTTCTTATAAAATGACTAAAAATAGTTAATTACATCCATAAAATTTTTCATTTTACTAAAACAAAAAAGAAATATGGCTTACTTTAACATGTTTTTTCTACAGTTTATTAGATAAAAAATTTTTATTATGTTTATATCACAACAAATATTTGGTTTAATTTAATAAATTTAACATTATTCTGCACTTTTTAAATCAAGTTTTGCATTTTTAATTAAAAGTAATTAAATATTTCTGCATCGTAAGATTAAATAACCACAACATATACTCTTTTTGTATAAATTCAATGTTCTAGTATTACCACGTCCTGAAATTAATAAAACACATTTTCTGTTCTTTAATAGATACGAAAGTACTAGATATAAATTAAAATTTGAAAAATACTAAAAATAATAATTGGTTTATAAATAAAGTATAAAAATAAAATTATTGAAATTTTAATTTTTTATCACATATACAATAAATTAAAGAACCACATAACATACATACATAGTTACTATATTAATAAACTGCATTATGATGTTCACGTATATTCAGTAAAGCCACAAATAAAATATTCTTTACATTATTAGTCTATGTCACATTTTACCAAACTTAAAATTAAACATCAACTTAAAAGGTGTATAAAACCCAATTTGATTGTAAAAAGAAGATTTCAATAATTTGTTTAGCAGGGGTTTAAAATAATGTTAAAATATGTATTATGAAAGCAAAATAGTAATTAAGAGAGATTTTCGAATTGGTTACAAAATCAGGATTATTGTCTTAAGCAATAATATATTTATATAAATGTATATTCGAGACTTTGAATTAAAGTTGCAAAATAGAAAATTTTATAGTTATTGACATTTAATTACTGTTTGAAGTTTGCAGTAGCGCTTCTTTCACTTCATTATTTTGTTATTTAACTTCAACTTTTGTATAACGAGATTTTAATCATACAAGATTATTTTAGATTATTTCTGTATAGAATTATTCAATTATTTTTTATTTTGTAATACCTATAGGCACTATAAGTTTGAAATACATACCTAGGAAATTAAAATTTAGATTTTATAATTCAATTTTTATTTTAAATGATATTAAATTACATGAAACAATTAAGAATTCTATAATTTAAAGATGATTCTACCAAACATAAAAATAATCTTATAATTAAAAAACTTACTAGTAAACTTGGCCTTTTGTTTTTTTTTTCCATTTGCTAAATTTAAAGTAAAAATTCAAAAAAAAGAAAATTGTTAAAAAAAAAAACGTAAATTATATTTTTGATAAAAAGATTAAATCATGATCAAAATTATAACCTTTTTTACTGCCTATAGATTCAATCCAATAAAACATTAAAATATTTATTTCATTCATCTTCATTTCTATATTTTGATTTTAAGTTTTCTTATTTCATTTTGTGATTACAATCATTTACCTTACATTTTCAACGATTAGCCTTTTATATTTTCAGTAATCTATTCAATTTTTCCATATAATTTTCTTCACAACAAAATTCTTTGAAAAAACAATTTCTTCCCAAGCACAATTTTTTTTATAATTTACCCGACATTAAGAGGAAAATATAATTGTATGTAAAACAAATAATTAGGAAGGACTTTTTCAAATGGTTACAAAATCAGCGTTTCAATCATTTATTTAAGAAGAGTTTACAGGGGGCAAGCCCCACTATTTCAAAGTTTTTAATGTTGAAATATGTATTAAAAAAAAAATAATTAGAAAATATTTTACAGTTGGTTGCAAAATCGGAATTGTACACATGAAGAATTATTTTCTCGAAAAATTATGTTGGGAAGAATTGTATGAAATTCATATTTTAAATACTAATTTTTTTCGAAACGAATGTAATAATGTAAATATTAAATTTTAAGAGGCCTCGGTGGCCTAGTGGGTAAGAGCGCATAAAATACGCTGTAAACATCGAGGGAGTGTGGGTTCGAATCCCATACATGTTGTAAAAGTTATTCTCCCTTACAACATTTGCAGCCACGCCTGAATAGGAAAGGCTGTGTAATTTCCTGTCCACATTTATGTGGCAGAGAAATGCATTGAAAAAAAAAAATATTAAATTTATTTTTACCATAATCATATCGAATACAATTATTTTATACTTAGATTCAAATATAAAACATCTAAATGATTCATCAGACATAATTTTTTTTTTTTTTGTTTAAATTTATTTTGTGAAACTTTTTAAATTTCAATAACATATTTTTGAAAAGTTATAACGCAAAATTACATTTTTAATTTCTATATCAAATATTAATTGGAAATAAAAATTTACAAATTTAGTTTCAAAATTTAAAATAATGACTTTATGAGATCCTCATCTATATATATTAGACTTTATAATAACTGTTCAGATTAACATTATTTAAACTTTCAGATTCAAAGTTTTTAATCATCATCACTTCATCAATTCAGTTTTTCACAATCAGTTTTTAATCATCATCATCAATTTTTTTTTAAATAGGTATCAAAAATATATTAATTAGGAAATTTTTTTTCAAACTAAAAAATTCTAGTTTTTTATCAAATCAAAAATTTAATGTAAATTTTATCAAAGAAAATGCTATTATACATATAATGGTACAGATATTAATTAAAACATAAATATAATTATAAAAAAAAATTGTTGAAATTTTTCATAACAATAAGACCTCAACGAAATCATATACTTTTTTTGTTAACTAACTTCAACCTTTAATATCTATTACAAACAATGCAGTATGTCAAAAAAAAGGTATTTAAAGGAGTACATTTTTAAAAAGGTAATAAAAAGCATTCTTAAATTGTATCTACTTGTGGTTCAAAATTTGTAATGTTTTATGTAAGAAAAAAGATTATAGGCCCATTTGACTAAAACAATTCAACTAACGATAAGTTAACTAAAACTCAATTCGACTATTGAATAGGCCGGTAACAAAAAAAAAATTATCTAAAATCAAGAGATACTTTCTTCGATTTTAACCCTATATAAAAAAATCTTTAGCACATATTTAAAAAAAAGTTTATATTGGAATTTTAATTTTTGTTTCGTACTCACAATAAAATTTCGAGGTTAGATTATTAAACGAAAGAACCGAAACTCTATTTTCAGATAACGGTAAATTTAAATAGTAAATCGCAAAAATCATATAAATTTCATGTTTTGAAATTAAAAGAATATTAAGCGTATAACTTTATATAGATATAATAATTTAAAAATAGGACTTTTTTCGGTTTTGACAGGCTATAGGTTCATAATGGATGAAGCAACATAAAAAAAAAACAGATGGAAGTACATAGAACTTATAACGGGCTAATAAACCAATTTTTCAAAAAAAAATTCAAAAATGTGCTAAAAATTCAAAAATTACAAAAAAGTAAACATATTGCAAATAATTTTATCTAACATAGATATCATACATGAATAATCAAATAGTTTTTATGACCAATACAGAAATTATTACTATTATTTTTTTTTTAGAATTTTTTCAGACAGATATATCTAGTATAGGGAATATTCCTGAAATATTTGTAAATATTTTTGTATATATTACATAAAATTTTGTTATTATCAATGCCGGACCGAAAAGTTTCGAGCGTTTGCTTTTTTATACATTATGTATCTAAATCAATACAATTCTTTTTTTTTTTAAATGAAAATCTTTGTTCCAATTCAATAAATTCAAACTATTGAATGATAGTTAAAATTGAAAAACTATATATAAACAGTTATATAGTTATTTTATGCAACAAAAGGATAAAAAAATTTCATAAAAATACAAAAATTAAAAACTTTTTTATTGAAATCAAAATAATGTAACGATTTTTTCAATATTTTTCACAATTCACTGTTAAACTTTTTTTTTTTGTATTTCTCATTTCTTGTTCTCATTTTTTTAAACTCTTTTTTGTATTTTGTACATTTCTCTACCACATAAAAGTGGACAGGACACAGCCTTTCCTGTTCAGGCGTGGCTGTAAATGTTGTAAGGGGAAATAACTCTTACGACGTGTGTGGGATTTGAACTAATATACTCCCTTGGTGTTTACAGCGTATTTTATTCGCTCCTACCCACTAGATCATCGAGGCCCCCACTGTTAAACTTCAAATCAGTTGAAATAAATAAATACATTTTCTAAAACTCATGGAACATAATTATTATTCATTAATGGTTGTTAAACACTAATAAATTAATGAAAACTAATTAACTTTTTTGTCTTCAACTTTTCTATTAGTTACTTCGAAGGCGGTCGGACAAAAAAATTAGTGATAAAAGCGACCCTTGATACTTTCCAGTTTTTGCGTACCATTTGTATATGACGTTTATTATAATACCCGTTTATTATAATAGACCGCGTTCTCAATTTCAATTTTTTAAATGGAATCTCTTATTTCATCTTAGGAAAATTGAAGAGAGAACAACGGACAATACGATTATCGATGAGATGACAATTTTGTTAAAGGTGACAAATATATTGGATAACTTATAACAAATTTTAGAGCTATGAAAGAAAAAACATATTCATATTCTACATTTACGGGAAGAAAATGAAAAATTATTCTTTCAAATTTCAACTAAATTCAACTTTAAACAATTAAATTAAAAGTTATATTATTTCAAAACAGAATAAAAGAACAAATTTTCCTACTTTGTATAATCCTACCAAACAAACAAAAAAAAATCTTTTTAAAATTTTCTTCTTCACTTAGTTCACAATATTTAAACTTTATTTCTCCTTTAAAATTGAAACATAAAAAAATATATTGATTCATCTGGGAAATAGAACTCTTAACAATATAATAAAAAAATTTTATGAAATAAGTTAAGCATCATCAAATACAGGGACTTAAAAATTCATACTTTACAAATTTATTGTTCCTGTGTTTCATTTTAAAATTTTTCTACATTTTCTTTTCTTATATTTTTTCAGTTTAAAGTGTTTCTTTCCCTTAACAAAACAAATAGACCAGGAGACTTTTCAAGAAAATTTTCAATTGAAGTTTTAAATAATGTTTTTTACACATTATACAAAGGAAATTAAAATAAGGTGAATCTAAATGAACTAAGAGCTGTAGTATATATATATTATTTTTGTCAATTCAATCATGATTTTTATATAAAAGAAAATAATTTAAAATCTCTCAAAATAAAAATTTTTATGTCAATTCTATAAACTCTATGATTGAAGGTGATGAAGACATTTGCTGTAACTATTATAATTTTTACTGGATCCAAACATCAATACCTCAAATTGAAATTTACAGGATACAAGGCAAAAATTCAGCTTCAAGCCTATTATATGGAAATTTATGAATCAACTGATATGACCGGGAAGTACATGAGTACTAAAGGCCGTATAACCCATTGTTTGGTTTAAAAAGGGGGTGGTGTTTAGTGGGATACTCATACACTCATAGAAGACTCGTGCTCGTTTCACTCCTCTATAGGGTCTTTCGATGATTTCCACCTACCTCCGCAAAAAAAAAACTCTAATATTTTTGTAACAAATCTTCCACGCTTCATTTATCCTTCTTCCAAGCTGAAGTTCTTCGTTCTAGAAAAAAAACGACATTAGCCATGATAACGGTTTTATTTAAAACTTTCTTTTATAAATTTTACCTGATACAATATAAATATAAATCAACTGACCTAAAAAATATAATAAAATATCATTTCATAGATTTAAACAAAAACAGGATAATAAAAGGTTCTATTAGTTTATTCTTATTATAATTTTTCCTTAAAGCTTGGTATGCAACTAGTACTTATCTGTTAAAAAAAAATTTTGTATGGAATTTCTGTCAAAATTTTCCTCGTATTTGTCAATTCTAAAAAAATTTCCAGCAAGTAGTACGCACCTCAGTATTTAGGTGCATGAAAAAAGTCTTTCAACTAGTTGAAAGAACTGCTCTCATTTTTTTCTTAAGACCTCGATTGACCTCGATTCGACCATATTATGACCAGACGTGTTTCGAGCTGTTTTTATAAATTTTGAATGTCAAAATAAATGAAGGTGAGGAGGATTATAGTTATAATTTTCAAGAGTATTTGGAATTCGACGAAATTGAAAAAACGAATGTTAAAAATAATTCTACTTTGAAGGTGAAAAATACAAATGTGAGCTACCATAAACAACGTAGCTACCATAAACAACGAAGTAAAAAGAAAGCTAATTACTTTAGTTAAAGTGAGGCCCATTTTGAGAGATTTAACTAACCGTAACTATGCAAATAAATTATTATGCGCCAAAACTTGGAAGGGAAAATAAGGTCTACTATTTCTTTCCTTTAGATAAGGATTATTTAGACAACATTTCCTTTCTTTTTTATTATATTTGGTATTATTGCAATGATGCATATTATGTATATATCCAGCGAAAGCGAAACAAATTTTTAATTCTTTTTCCTCAGAACTAGAAGACAAATCTTTATTTAAAAATTTGAGCCAGAATTTAAATTTATACTTCTTGATTTTGCAGTAAATAAAATAAACACACTTTTGATATTATGACGTTACATAAATGTCAAACATTTTTCTTGAAACTGTCAAATTTTTACTGTGGTAAAATATTTCTTCGTTTAAATTTTTTTTTCTAGTAGGTGACTAGTACCAAGCTTAAGAATCTTTATATTATTTTTAAAACTCTTCACATAACTAAAAGTTTTAATTTTAATTGTTTCCTTAAATCAAAATTAAATGAATTTTTTTATTATATGTAAATATCAGAAAAAATGTACAATAATTAATAAAAAATTTTATGAATACCATTTACATATAAATTATTCCTATCCTAACTTTCTTTATTTTCATATATATACCACAAATACTCATAGTTATATTAAACTTAATAATATTAAATTGTAGTAATAAATTTTCTATTTACTGCACTTTATTTTCTAATTTTCATTAAAACCACTTTTACCACAAGTCATTAAAATAATAAGTTTTTTGAATATATAAACATTTGATATAAAATACCACATTTTATATTATATAAAATGATGATTTTTGTCCTTTATATGTTCATAATACCATGTGTATGTATGTAAATTTTAAATCATTATCAATTCATTAAAGACTACTTAGTACTCTATTATTATACATGTACTAAGTAATTGAAATTTGTATTAAAGCATAATATTATCATTTTATTTACTAAAAATGTAAATCCTGTTTGTAAATTTAATTGTGGTCTTAGTGGTTTTTATAACCATTTTTGTAAAATTACAAACATTTAACTTATATGAAATACGTTAAGGTAAAATAAAATAAAAAAAAGAAATTAAACGATATTTGATTTTATTTGTACTTACAAAAAATTTTATGAATTACACATTACAATTCTGGAAACATTTAAAAGTTTTAAGGATGTTTGAAGTGATATTATTAAAGATTCTAATAAAAATAGACATAATATTAATGAATTTAAATTTATCTGAAGTTTCAAATTTTCACAATAATAATATGTAAATTTAAATTTAAACACAACAAAAAACAATTTATTGTTAAAAACTTAAGGTAAAATACTTTATATTAATTCAAATGTTAGATATAATCATTTTAAGATCAATCGATGTTTAAAATTTACAGCTATTATATTATATAAATATATTTTTTTTGTAATCCATTATGGGTATAATGCTATAACAGTCGTTTTTGTCTACCTATTTTTCTAAAATATTGTGAAATCGTGGTGAATTAATTAAAGACACGAACCAATCTTTAATAACTCAATAATAAACACAAACCATTATGGGCATAAGAAAAAAGAAATTTAGTGAAAAAGCTGTGGAACATTACATAGAGCATCGCATCTAAAATTGATGCTTTTATTAGTGAAGACAGAAAGTAATTAAAAAGGAAAGAATAAATAGGGGGAAAAAATAAATGTGCAATATATAAGAATGTACACAATATATTACAATATAAAACGTAAAATCGAGTTTCCGGCTAGTATTATGATATGCAATACATTAAATGCAATAAAATATGTAATTATTTTTATAGTTACAGTTTAATTGGATCATTTTTATTTTTAGCATCTTACGATAAATTTATTTTACAGCAAGATAGGGCTTCATCACATACCGAAAAAAAATTGGGTAGATTGGTCAGATCGGTTATTAATTAGTTCAGACCTAAATCATAAACCACTCAAGAAATTGATGAAAAAAAAACTTAGATATAATCCAGAAAGAACGATAAATAAATAAAATATCGATAGATAAATTAAATAAAAGTAGTGCTCAATCACCCCCTCAAGCAATGTAAAAATCTAGTCAATGTCAATGCCGAAAAGAATTCTGAATAGTTTTTTCACGGTTTAAATCTCCATACTGAAGATAAAAAACTACATGATTGTGTATTTAATGAAATTTCAAAAACAAAAAATTTGATTTGATTTTAAAGAAGATTTTAAAGAAAGGAATGATAAAAAAGAAAATCCTATCCCTAATTTCCAAAAATTTGAAATAAAAATTTTAAATAAGAAAAAATAACTACGATTTATTTTATTGAATATAAAATTGAAGTTGAAGAAAAACAAATAATATTTAAAAATTTAAAATTTACTTTAAATCTCAATTTTTTTAAATTTTAATTCCAAAATTACAATTTAATGTAACATATTACAGTCATTGCAGAAATTTCCACAGATTTTCAGATGTACTGACAAAAAATAACCGTAGTTAAGATTAATTCTTTTTATTTATATTTATATTCAGATTTAAAGCAATCTAAGCCAAAAATTCTGAAAAAAGGTTTCTTAAAATATATTATCTTAATTTTTTTTAAATATCATTATCTGATGTCAACTTTATATTTATTCTTAAGTATTTAAGTAATTTATCATAATTTTATTAAAAAAAAAATGAAAAACAAGTTCTGAAAACATTATCAAACATTTGTAAAAAGAAATGCTTTAAACTAAAATTGAGAATAGATTCTACTATACTAGAAACAATTCATAATTACTAGGGACTTGTAATATGAAGGGTTATCATCTGATGTATTATTTGATTAAATATAAAAATATAAATGTTTCTTTAACTGATATTGATTTAATATATATAATTGATAGCAACATTTGATATAAAAGAAGAACATATAAAAGCCCTAACCTTATTTGATATTTTTATTATACCCGTACGATAGGATCGGGTATAATAAAATTACTCCTCCGTTTGTAACACCTCGAAATAAGCGAGCTAGATATACCTTCAAAGGTATGGATCGGATCAGAAAAAAATTCTAAGACTTTTGAGCCATGTCCGTCCGTCCGTCCCGCCGTCAGCACGCTAACTCAAAAACTAAGAAAGCTAGAATCTTGAAATTTACACAAAATATTTTGGGAGTAATTTGTAGGTTCCCTATTTTTTTTGGTTGAGTTTGGACCAAGCCTTAGGGTAGCTCTCGAACACCTAACTTTTAGATCACCACATTTTTTTTGCAATAGAGCTATGAAATTTTAACTACTGATAGATCTCACAAAAATATTAATTTTATTTTTAATAACTTTTTTTTGTAGCCCCACCCGTTACGGAGCTACAGCTCCCCAAAGGTTCAAAAAAGCTCTATATTTAAATTGTTATAGCACAGGTTGTATAAGGTATATCTTCATTTTGAAAACGCCAAACGATTACTACTTTCATTAGCTTTAAAAGTATATATACAATAAATATATATTTTTGGCATACGGTGTCTTAATTTACCGTTATGCGAAACTCAAATTTTGCAAAATCCTTTAACCCTTCCATCTTCTAAACGGTTAAAGTTGGAAACTTGAAATTTTGACAGCAGTTAGATCTTTGAAAATTAGTATGAGTCATTTCAGAAATTTTTTTTGTATCACTCCCCGTTTAGGAGCTGTAAGGGGTCAAAAACTGAAAATTTCCTATTTTTAAACACCTGTAACTTGAACACCTGTTAAAATTTTTTTGAAGTAATACACAAAAATTAAAGCTCCAACATTATATTTCTATTTCTGTTAACAACTTTTTTTAATAATATAGGGTTACTTTATAATTGACGAAAGTGTTACTTGATTTTTTCAAATTTTCTAACAACTTTCTTTAACGATTTTTTTTTGCATATTGTTTTACTCGATAATTTGAAATTGTTGAGGATATAATGCGTAGTACATAAAAATGTAAATAAATAAACAACATAACGGTTGCTTGAAGAATTTTTATTTATATGATATTGATATATATACATACTTATATAATATCATGTTTATTTACATATCGTATATGTCACTAGTGCATGAATGATAAGAGTATAGATGTATATTATATAGCGTCGTATTTACATACATATATGTATTTTATTGTACTTATAAGAAATTATTCTGTCAATGGAATATTTAAATATAATATAATATAATATTTAAAATTATATTAACTGTTTTGTACTTAGTAAATTTAATATACATTTACCGCTTAGTATTAAATGGTACTATAGAATATTTGAAAAAGTTTTGGATTGATAATAGTTATGTGGAAGGTTAGAATCTGCTTTTGAAGAATGTACATATAAACATATAGTTTGAATATATGTACAACCCATAGTTCTAGAAATTATAAAATTCACCCAAATTATTTTAAAATACTAAAATATTAAAAAAATAATATTGTAAGCAGAGTGACAGGCTGTGAACATACTAACGGTTCGTACGGGTATCTAAGAGTTGACAAAGTCAACTGTATTCTTCCTCGTTTTTAATCTCAATTTTAAAATACTCAAATAAATCTCTTTATACCCGTACGATAGGATCGGGTATAATAAAATTACTCCTCCGTTTGTAACACCTCGAAATAAACGAGCTAGATATACCTTCAAAGGTATGGATCGGATCAGAAAAAAATTCTAAGACTTTTGAGCCATGTCCGTCCGTCCGTCCGTCCGTCAGCACGCTAACTCAAAAACTAAGAAAGCTAGAATCTTGAAATTTACACAAAATATTCTGGGAGTAATTTGTAGGTTCCCTATTTTTTTTTGTTGAGTTTGGACTAAACCTTAGGGTAGCTCTCGAACACCTAACTTTTAGATCCCCACATTTTTTTTGCAATAGAGCTATGAAATTTTAACTGCTGATAGATGTCATAAAAATATTAATTTTATTTTCAATAATTTCTTTTTTGTACCCCCACCCGTTACGGAGCTACAGCTCCCCAAAGGTTCAAAAAAGCTCTATATTTAAATTGTTATAGCACAAGTTGTATAAGGTATATATTCATTTTGGAAACGCCAAACGATTACTATTTTTATTAGCTTTAAAAGTATATATACAATAAATATATATTTGTGGTACGATGTCTTAATTTACCGTTATGCGAAACTAAAATTTTGCAAAATCCTTTAACCCTTCTATCTTCTAAACGATTTAATTTAGGAACTTGAAATTTTGACAGAAGTTAGATCCTTAAAAATAAGTATGAGTCATTTCAGAAATTTTTTTTGTATCACCCCCCGTTTAGGAGCTGTAAGGGGTCAAAAACTGAAAATTTCCTATTTTTAAACACCTGTAACTTGAACACCTGTTAAAATTTTTTCGAAGTAATACACAAAAATTAAAGCTTCAATATTATACTCTTATTTCTGTTAACAACTTTATTTAATAATATATGGTTACTTTATAATTGACGAAAGTGTTACTTGATTTTTTCAAATTTTCTAACAAATTTCTTCAACAAATTTTTTGCATTTTGTTTTACTCGATAATTTGAAATTGTTGAGGAATGCGTAGTACATAAAAATGTAAATAAATAAACAACATAACGGTTGCTTGAAGAATTTTTATTTATATGATATTGATATATATACATACTTATATAATATCATGTTTATTTACAATATATCGTATATGTCACTAGTAAATGAATGATAAGAGTATAGATGTATATTATATAGCGCCGTATTTACATACATATATGTATTTTATTGTACTTATAAGAAATTATTCTGTCAATGGAATATTTAAATATAATATAATATAATATTTAAAATTATATTTACTGTTTTGTACTTAGTAAATTTAATATATTTTTACCGCTTAGTATTAAATGGTACTATAGAATATTTGAAAAAGTTTTGGATTAATAATCGTTATGTGGAAGGTTAGAATCTGCTTTTGAAGAATGTACATATAAACATATAGTTTGAATATATGTACAACCCATAGTACTAGCAATTATAAAATTCACTCAAATTATTTTAAAATACTAAAATATTAAAAAAATAATATTGTAAGCAGAGTGACAGGCTGTGAACATACTAACGGTTCGTACGGGTATCTAAGAGTTGACAAAGTCAACTGTATTCTTCCTCGTTAATATATAATTTTTGTTTTTTAAAAAAATTGTTCTACAGTTTTCTTTTATATTTGGAAATAAAATTATTTAACACATATAAATTTAACATTGAATCTCTTAAATTAACAAAATCACATTTCAAAACAAAGTTTGAAAACTTTAATTAAAACTGTGCTATATGACCAATATTACATCACTTCTAGTGATTGAAACCCTGCTATTTGCTTTTGATTCAGTTATAGTTTTTTCTGGATCATTTCTAAGTAATTTTTTCATTGTTTTCATATTTTTCTGTAATTACGATCTGATCAATGAAGTGAAAATTACTAACGTCCTTAGAGAAGATGCAATACTATAATACCGAATACTATAATACCGAAAATTAAATTGTACGTTTTAGGCAGTTTCTATATGGTATAGTACGTTTCTATGTGGTACATTAATTTTTCACTTCTAATTACATTTTTTTCTATTATGACCAACACGACAATTTAGTCAAATTTATACTCATCGCGATATATGACGGTATTCATCTGTTTTTGTACCCAATATTTTTTGTTTTTTAATCATTTTTGTCGATTTCACGCAAGAGTAAAAGCTAGTTTTCATGAGAAATTTCATAGATATTATCGCAATTTTAGAAAGAGAAAAAAATATAGTACACTAACCAATAGGAAAGAGGGAGAAAAATATAATCATATATAATCAGAAATATCATTGATAAAATACTTCTCAAAAGAATTTATAGACGATATTTAGTTAATTTATGGACGATATTCAGCAAAATAAAAAAAAATCGTTGAACGATATTTTTATTATACACATGTCAATTTTGTATCTTCTGCCTATGCTCTAACATTTTTATTGATATTTTTTTCTCGTGAAAACCAGCTTTTAAACTCAAACCGTACTCTATTCCCGATTAGATAAGTTTCGAACAATGCTCTTTCTATTAGTTTTGACGGTATTTAAACCCTTTATATCTCTTAATTCGCAACCTCTTTCACAGTTGCCCTTTTATACAGTTTTTGTAGACACATTTTTTTTTTATAATATTTAGTATAGCTAAATTAACTTCTTTTACTATTTCCTTACAGCATTTCTAAATTTGTCTATAACAGGATTTCCACGTGGCATATTTTCAATTATAAATGAAATTGTTTCATTTTTTTTTTTTTTTATTACAATTGTTTCATTTCAATTTTATTTTATTTTTAAATGTGATTTTGTTAATTTAAGAGAATTAATATTAATTTTTTATGATATTTATATGAAATTGTATACTTTAAGAATATAAAACTTTTGAAACACATATATTCATATAATTAAATATTAAAATATATTTATATTTATTTTAGTATTTGAAAATTTAGTTTTAAAAGAAAAAAATATTAGGAAAAATTGTGCTGTCTATTAATTAATAGTGGTTAGGGCTCGCATATATGTATAGCAAAAATTTAACTGAAACTGTATAAAAAAAACGTTAATGATAAAAATTAAATTATTAATTATGAAGTTATTAATTTTTTTCTTAATTTTTTTAATATTATTAAATGAATTAATGATTTTTAAATTAATATAATATGCATTATTTTAAATTAATATATTATGTATAATAATATTTATTTTTATTTTGCAGAAAGTGTTACCAAAGTTGTAACAGTCTTAAATAATGTCTTTATTACACCGAAACTGAAATATAAGCATATATTTGCCAAAGACTATGTGGAGGTTGTAAAAGACTATTTCTCAATGTCAAAAAGAAGACAAAGAAAAATAAAAACTAAATAATTTTCAAGATGCTCAATTAATAACTTATTTGTTTCCATTATTTATGTTTAATTATAATTTTTCTTAAAATAAAATTCATATCATTTCATTTCTGAGTTTAATATCCGTTTTTGTTTTTTTTTGTTTTTAGAATAATCTACATTTTTATTATTACTTTAATTTTAATAATGATAATTGTATTTGAGTAATAGAATAATTGAAATTCCGAAAAACAAAATAATAATAATTAAATTTGATTTTACAATAATGATTTATTGTATTTAATATTCTAGTCTTATACAAAAAAATTATTTTAACAATTAATAAATTCCTACATTCTAAATCCAATACAATTGAATAATAATTACATATTAAGCAGATGTTAAATGATGAAATCTAAATTTAAGGGACAAAAATTTGAATTTATTATAGTATAAATACTAGCCATATTAAAAATTATTTTGAATATTATCTTACAAATTTTTATTTTTTTTTTTTTAGAAAGTTGAGGTTACAGGTAAAGAATACACTTAAATAAATATTTAAAAATAAAATATCGATTATATATTTCAACACCTAATCATTTTTTGAATGTTACATTCTTTCATAATAATATTTAAAATATACAAAAACAAATTTTTATATTACAACAGGTATCATAGCAGAATTTTATCATTATTTGTTTTAAAAGTCGTCAGTTAATAAATAAACAAATTAAGGAGTCCTTAAATCTAGTCATTGTATTTTAATACAATAATTATGTAATCATTTAAATTTTAGATTGTTTACTTAACAAATTATAAAATAATGCATTTTTTCCAAAATTAAAACCCTAAAACCATTTGATATTAATAGTATCTTAGTTAAAGATTTTATATCTATAGTATGATGGTTAAAAATTTTAAGTCAATTAAGTTTTTCATTAACCAATGAAATGTAATAATAAAATAAATAAATATCCGAGTATTTTTTTTTTTTGTTTTTTGATGAAAAATTATTACACATAAAATTAGAGTCCTAAAGATTTTAAAAAGTTGTCCTTCATACATATACATATGTATGGTTTTTTTATAATTTTTCAAAAAGTCCCCGTATTCAGTTTATTTTTTTTTTTGTGTTGAAATCATTAGGGATTTATCAGAAATTATGGAAATTTTCTTTAGATTCACTTATAAAATATTTAATATCTATTGTTGTTTGTTTAATGTTTGTATATTATTTTTGTGGGTTTTTTTTTTAAATCTGGAATTTTATTATATGGCGTTTCGCCTAAATGGGTTTTTCTTTCTTTACCTAAGAAATTAGTATTTACCGATATTATATAGTTTCAATATGTAACTTTTCGAAATAATATCTATTTCTAATTGATATTGCTTTTCCAAACATTCAACAAAAAAAAAAAAAAAAAACAAAATGAAAAACTATTTAAAATCATTATTTATAATTATTTTTGTGGACTTCATTCAAAAAAGCAAAAATGATTTTTAATTATTATTTAGCATATTCATATATCCATAAATTTATAATATATTGTCTAAAAGTAAATGTCATTTATTCATTATTGTTTATTTGTGTTTAAAATGAAAGATAATAATAAAAAAAAAAAAATAAATAATCGGACATTTAACACATTTTCTAAAATTCTAATTACAATGGGTTTTCTCTTTTGTCATTTGAGAGTTTAGCGCCTAACAAATTTTTATGACGGTCTGATAAAATTTCATGTAGAGTTCATTAACCTTTAATATGCAGTAATAGATTATGTTATATATATATAAAATTATTACCTGATAGTAACAGAATATAATATTATATTATAGTATATTAGAATACATATACCGTTATTAGTACACTAATTAGGGAACGGTTGTCTGTTAACCAGATGCCAATACAATTTTTTTTTTTTTTATAATAATAATTATCCTTTACTATCGAAGATTTTGTATATAAAAGAATTGTATAAAAAGATTTTTAAATTAGTTAACAATTTACTGTTCAAAAGAACTAACTATTCTTGAAATTTATATATTTTTCATTTTAAAAAATATTTTATATTAAAATTAAAAAAATAAAAATGCCCATCCAAACAAAAAAAATCGATATTTCATCATGTGATGTCAAACCTAAAATTTTTAAAATTGAAGTTTTATCGATTCATTTGGAATGTGATCAAAATTTGTAAGTATATATATATATATATGTATAAGCAATTATATTATTTTCCAAAAAATTTTATTGATTAATTTATTAAATCAATTTTAATTAATTATTAATTTTTAAATAATAATTATTTTTCTAAATTTTTTTCTTACAGATCACCAATGAAATCCACAGCAAAACCATTTGATTTTTTTGATCGTAGTTCTCAAATTGATCGAAAAGATGTTAGTTGGTATTTGAGTAAAATTAAAGGTGATTTAATGGATGATGGAAAAAAATCACAATTTTCCTTACCACATTGGTACATTCGAACAAACAATCCAGAATTATTTAATTTAAAGGATAAATTATACAATCATATTGATTTAATATTTGGACAAGAAAAAACTTATTGGAAATTTACACGTCATAATGAAAATGGCAATGATGAAATTCAAGAAGGTGAAACTATATTAGATGTTGGAACTTGTTCATGCTGTATGGATACAGATTATCCAAGAATAATAGAAAATCTTAAAAAACAATCTGAAAAATCATAATTATGAGCAAAAAATGTTTTTTTTAAATTAGAGTGGTCTTTATGATATATGTACCACTCATTTGTAAATAGTATTATTTTGAATATTGTTATTGCTTTTATTGTTATTCGAATAATATTAAATCTGTTAAGTTTATAGATTGTAATTTTTTTAATTAAATTAATATTTTCAAAAATATTTTGATTTTCTATTATCTTTATTATTTTGTTTAATGGTTTTTTTTTAAAGAACTGAACTAAAAAAAAATTGGACAGACTTAATTTTGTTAATTAATTCGATAAGAAAACAGAATTAAACTAAAAATTCAGTTTAACGCAAATTAAGCCTGTAAATGTTCACCGTAAAATAAATAATTAAATAACTATTTAGAAAATCTTATCTTTTTACTTTATAAAAAAATTTTCAAGGACAGTCCTTGTAAATATGTCTAGGTGAAAAATAGACCAAGAACCTAACTTATAAATGTACAATAACTTCCCTCAAAGATTAGAAACCAGTCGAAATATTATTACATTAATACAAAGATTTTCGTGCGTTTTGGAACCTATTGCACTAGCATTTGACACTTCTTTTCTTACATTATTACTCTTTTAGTGTGAACTTTTAGTGCAGCCGAGAGTACACTAAAAATTTGACATATAATCAAGTACGATCAGCTAGTGCGATATTTTCGAATGCACTAAAATTTTTTTTTAGAATTTTTCGGAATTAATTAAGTCAAATTAGCTATGTAATATTTAGTACGACTGCTAAGTGGGATAAGTGCATTTCCAAACTTGAAATGATTTACAATGTACATTATTTTAACTAAATATTTTAAGCTTTAAATATATGTAACGATAAAGGATGATTAAAACAAAAACTTAACCATTAATTTACTAATTATAGCAGCCAAAAACAAGTAAATTTTAATTAACAAATTAATCAAATTTAATCAAATTTTGATAATTAAAAAAAACTTAACTTTCATTTGTAATTAAAATTTTCATATTCTTGAAAGAAAATATAAAAATTTAATTACAAAATTCTGTTTCGAATTCATTAGCTCTTAATATAATAGAAATTTGGTAGTTTTTTTGAAAAAATTAAATAAATTATTCATAAAAAAATTTGAATAGGTATAAACTAATTTCTATTTAATATTCGTCTAGAAATAAGTAATTTTTAGTTGTATTTTAAAATACATAATACAATATTTCTATAGTCCATATTTTTATTAACTCCTATATTATGTTAATTAATGTCAATTATAGATATTGACCAGATGTTATGGAATTCCTTTTATAACAAATATAATAAATAAACAAAAATGAAAAATTGAAGCGACTAAAGACAAAAAAAAAAATATATATATATATATCTGTACTATTCATGAACCATTCAAGAATTCTGTCTCACTTTTATTTTAAAAGAAAATCATATATATATATACAGGTAAGAAGGATACACATTATAATTATTAAAATTGTACGCATGTGTACACCGTTAAATCTTTTTTTACACTTAATCCTTTTTAAGTATTGCAATTACAAAATATTTTTAAAATATATTTAAAATATTTAAAAAAAAAACAAAAACTACTGCAGGTATCAATTTTTCTTTAAATAGTCTTCAGTTATTAAATAAACAAATTAAGGAGTCCTTTTTATTCTTTGCATTTTTTATATAATAATTATGTAATTTCAAAAATTGTTTACTTAATAAATTATTTATGAATGATTTTTTAATTTTTTAGACTCTAGACTATATTTTAAATCAATTTGTTTATAATAAATTAAATAATCAATTCATTATTTTAAGTAAATTAAATTTTGTATTTATCATTCATTATAAAAATTTTCTTTATATGATTATTATAAAAGACTATGATACTGTATTTCTTGTTATCTTTTTATTATTTTATCGTAATATTTATATTATCGTATAATAAAATTTACCAATTAAATTTCAATATTTTTATCATAATCGGAATTGTAGAATTATTTAAATCACTTAAAGATTACAGAAAGAATTACTTCATAATTTAGTCCTTTCAAAAATCCCTTCCAAATATAAACTTATATCAGATTACAAAAAAAGGATTTATTGAAAATTATGGGAATTTTCTCAAGAGTCACTTATCAAATATTTATTATTATATGGGATTTTTAAAAAATTAGGAATTTTTTTTCAAGTTATTATCTAGCACATATACACCGAAACGTATCTATATAAATTATTCATTATTGTTTATTTATATTTAAAATGAGATATCATAAAAATTAAATAATCATTCGCTTAACACATTTCTAGGATTTCAATTATATTAGGTTTTTTTTTTTTTTTTAAGAGTTTAGCGCCTGTCCATTTTTATGACGGTCTGGCGAATTTTTTCAAATAGAGTTAACCAACCTTTTAATAGTTATTGAAATTCATATATACTCGTATGTACATAATATTGCCTGTTGAAAATAATATATATACATATGAATATGTAATGTGAATATATATATATGATTGTAATTTGTAGTCCGTTCTTAAGACACTAATTAGGGAATAGTTGTCTGTTAAACATATGCCGATATAATTTTTTTGTAATTATTTTCAAAGATTGACATTTTTGTATATAAAGGAACTCTGTAAAAAGATTTTCAATTCAGTCAACAATTTATTCTACCAGAGAGAAATCAACTAATCTTGAAATTAATTTTATTTTTTCAATACAAAGATTTTTTGTTTTTTTTTAAAAAAAAAATGCCTATTCAAACAAAAAAACTCAATGTTTCATCATGTGATGTCAAACCAAAAATTTTTAAAATTGAAGTTTTATCGATTCATTTGGAATGTGATCAAAATTTGTAAGTATTTATTATATTATTTTTATAGTAATTTTATTAATTAATTAAATCAAATTTAATTGATTTAACGCAATTTAATAAACCTCTTTTTTATAGACCACCAATGAGATCCACAGCAAAACCATTTGATTTCTTTGATCGTAGTTCTCAAATTGATGGAAAAAATGTTAATTGGTATTTCAGTAAAATTAAAGGTGATTTAAAGGATGAAGGAAAAAAATCACAATTTTCCTTACCACATTGGTACATTCGAACAAACAATCCAGAATTATTTAATTTAAAGGATAAATTATACAATCATATTGATTTAATATTTGGACAAGAAAAAACTTATTGGAAATTTACACGTCATAATGAAAATGGCAATGATGAAATTCAAGAAGGTGAAACTATATTAGATGTTGGAACTTGTTCATGCTGTATGGATACAGATTATTCAAGAATAATAGAAGCTCTTAAAATACAATGTCAAAAATGATAAAAATTGTTTTTTATTAAGTTTTCTTTTTGCTTTAATTGCATTGAAGTCTTCCATATTATAGAATACATTTTGTAAATAATTTTTTATAATTTTGTTGTTATATTTATAGTTAGTTATTCAATTATTATATTAATTCTATTAAGTTAAGTTTGTAATTTATAAATAATATAATAAAAAAAAAAAACAATTATAATAAATCAAATTAAATAATAATTAAATCTTATAATGTTTTTTTTTTAATAATTATTTTTGAGGTATTATTAAGGAAACAAATTCAGAAATTTCAATGAAAATTTCAAAATTGTTTTTAGTTCTTGAAGATTACAAAATAATTACAGGCGTCAATTTAAAAGCAAGTACTATAATAATATATACCTTTAATATAAATTTAAAAAAAAGATATATATATACATGAATGTGATATAAAAAAATATGTTTCTTAATGATAATTAAATTGCCTGAAATTAACATATTTTAATAAAAAAAAAAATAGAATTGCCTGCATATAAAAATTGCATCAATTAAGTCATTTTTTTGTTTGGTCATGAATTTTAATTATTACATTAAATAAATTTTATTACTGTTGGTTTTTCCAAAATTTAAATTTAACATGACACAATAAATAAAATAATTGGACTAAAATTTACCTGTTAAGTATAGATATTTAAGATTTTTAAAAATATTTTTATATCTGATAAAATATCACTTATAAAGTAATACACATATCTTAAGATGGTCCTACTATAATTTTACTTACCTGACACAATCAAATTATCATTAACTTATTTAAGAATCTATATATTTTTATTCTGTACTGTAGATAAAAATTTGGTATAAATTGTTTCAAAATTTTTCTAAATCAGTTATTCAATTTTAGAACTTGGTTCAAGGAAGTTAAATTTTAAAATAATCTCAAAAATTAATAATAAAAAAAAAAAAATTTTAAAACATGACATCTTTTAAAAATGTGGTAAAAAAAGAACAAATTCATAATTTTACTGAATTTGATGAAATTTTATCTATACGAATTAGTTATGATAAAAAAATGTAAGTTAACATTATATTATTGATTAATAAAAAATCGTATTTTTAAGTATTTTAAATAGGATATTCATTAATATATTACACTTTTACTTTTATAGACTTAAATCGACAAAAATTAAAATGAAGAAATTTGATTTCTTTGAGAAAAATCATCGTTTGGATAATGAAACAATTAATTGGGTATGTTTGGAAAATATTTTTTATTATTTTTTTTTATTTATTTATTTCGAAATTTTATAATTTCAGTATTATAATACAATTGTAACCAATATAATAAATAAATTAAATAAACCACTTTTATCAATACCACATTGGCATCTTAAAACTGGTATTTCGGAATTATTTATATTCAATGGTATTAAATTCAATAATATTGATTTAATTGTTGGACAAAATTTAGTTTATTGGAGATTTTCAGTATTCCATGGAAATAATGAAATTTATATATGGCGCAGTTCATTAAAATTAAATATTCAATTATGTAAATGTTGTATTTGGAGACATTTTAAAATAATTATAGAATCAATTAAAAATTATTATAAATATCACAATAAAAATTTAATTCAATTTCAACCATTAGATATATATGTTTAATTAATTTAATAAATATAAAACAATTGTATAAAAATAAAAAATAAAAATAAAAATTTATTTTAATACGAATTTAATGAGTTCTTCTCCTCAATTTATTTAATTATTTCTTTTTATTTGCGAGGGTGGGTGTGAATCTTGAAAGAGATATCAAACATGAATGATATCTCCTTTTAAACAAAACATTATGTTAGAACCTATGGTACAATGTACAATGTTGGGGGGAAATAGAAATATGGGAAGATATTGGATGTTGGGAGGATTATTTATAACAAAGGTGTTGATGTTCTTCTTGAATTAATCGATATCATTATTAAATTAGCAAATCGCCAAAAAAGATATTACCTAATTAATTTTTACATTATGTATGTTTATATAACATAATTTTTCTTTAATCAAAATGGTAATTTTCATTGTCGCCTTTCGTATTTCACAAAGAAATAATAAATTTTTTTCCTTTTTTTTATTCCCAATATATTAGAACCAATCTCATCCATTCACATCAAGGTTCAAACTAAATATTATAAGTAATTTTTTTACAAATCGATCATTGTCACATATAGTTACGGTCTAGTAAATTTCGTCACGTACTTACATCTCATATTACATAAAATAAAAATTTGTTATCGTTTTCTAAATTACATCAATGAAAAATTGATAAAACTTGATATTTTTAAAAGGGAATGGGTTTTCAAACGATAGAAGATAAAAAAAAAATATTTTTATTATTATAACTTACCAGTCAATTAGAATAGAAAAAAGTGAAGTTAGATTTCGTGGAAAAAAAAAACTCAAACTTCATTCCCTATCGGGTATAATAAAATTACTCCTCCGTTTGTAACACCTCGAAATAAGCGAGCTAAATTACTTCAAAGATATGAATCGGATCAGAATCAAATTCTAAATCGATTAAGCCATGTCCGTCCGTCCGTCAGCACGTTAATTCAAAAAATAAGAAATCTTGAAATTTACACAAAATATTCTGGGAGCAATTTGTAGGTTCCCAATTTTTTTTGGTTGAATTCCGACCAAAACTTCTAGCTTTTGGGTAGCTCCCGAACAACTAACTTTTAGATCTCCACATTTTTTTGAGAGAATAGAGCCATGAAATTTATATTAATTTTTCTGTAGCCCCACCCGTTAAGGAGCTACAGCCCCCCAAAGTTCGAAAATCTCTATATTTAAATTGTTATAACACAAGCTCTAAAAAGTATATCTTCAATCTGAAAATTCCAAACGATGGGTGCTATTATGAGCTTTACAAACATGTATGTAATAAATATATACTTGTGTTATACGGTGACTAATTTACCGTTGTGCGAAACTGAATTATTGCAAAATTCTTTAACCCTTCTATCTTCTAAAACGGTTTAAGTTGGAAACTTGAAATTTTGACAGAAGTTAGATCTTTGAAAATAAGTATTTTATAAGAAATTGTTTTTGTATCACTCCCCGTTTAGGAGCTGTCAGGGGTCAAAAACTGAAAATTTTCTATTTTTAAACACCTGTAACTTGAACACCTGTTAACATTTTTTTGAAGTAATACATAAAATTTAAAGCTCACATTATACTCTTATTTCTGTTAACAACTTTTTTTAATAATATAGGGTTACTTTATAATTAACGAAAGTGTTACTTGATTTTTCCAAATTTTCTAACAAATTTCTTTAACGAATTTTATTAAAGAAATATTTTTAAAGAAATATTGCAATGTATGGCGATATACTTATAACAATATAAATATACTATGTGCGCATTAATATATACAATAATATACATTTACCACTTAGTTTTAAATGGTACTATGGAATATTTGAAAAAGTTTTGGATTGATAATCGTTATGTGGAAGGTTAGAATCTGCTTTTCAAGAATATATAAACATATAATACACATATTAACACATATATAACATATATAACATATGTACAACCCATAGTTCTAGAAATTATAAAATTCACCCAAATTATTTTAAAATACTAAAATATTAAAAAAATAATATTGTAAGCAGAGTGGCAGACTGTGAACATACTAACGGTTCGTACGGGTATCTAAGAGTTAACAAAGGCAACTGTATTCTTTCTCGTTTTATTTATTTTTTTTTCAATAGGTTCTTTAATGTTAATATAAAACTCAACAACATGACTTGAATAAATAAATACAAAGTATAATAATCAAAAAAAAAGATGGATAACTGATATTTTCTTTTGTTATAACTCAGGTTTTCGTTATCTTGACCAACAAAAAAATGTATATTATAATAAAAATGTCTATACAGGAATATAAAAAAAAATATATTTGATGCCATGCATAATAATATTTTTTTTTTTGCGGGATACCATTTTAAAAACAAACCAAAAACAAATTATTTTATGAAGGTCCTTTGATTTTTTTTTTGTAAATTTAAGAAGACCACAAACAATTACTAATTTAGATCTAAAGTAAATTATAAGAAAAAAATTTATTGATCAGGATAACAAGATAAAATCGAATATATAAGGTTTAATAATAATAAAACGAAAACTTTTTGGTTTAAAAAGTCCAAACAAGATTTGTAATACTGTAAAGTGTAAACAATTAAAATATAAAATTATTTAAAACAAATGACAAACAAAAAATTTAAATATTTTTAATAAAAACAATGGTATATAATAAAAAATAAATAACGAAATAATAATTAGAAATTTGAAAGTGAAAAAAAATTTAAATTATTACCATTCAAATTTTCATGTATACAAGATAAAATTAAAATAAATATTAAATATTACTAAAATAAATATTAAAATAATTAAAAGAAAGGCAGTCAGTCAGACACAAAATTTACTAAAAAAAAAACAACCAATTTTAAAACTTTTAATAAAAAAAAACAAAATTTTTATAAACATTATTTAAAGGATCACATCTTTTTGACTTTTTAAATAATTAAGATACATATTATATTCATTATCTAATATTATCTTTAAAAATACTTAACAAACATTATTTTTTGATGTTTATTCATGCAATGTTCATGACTAATATTATCATAATTTTATTTTTTGACATACATACATTCATACATAATCAAAAAATTTAAGATTTAATATTACAAAATATTAACTTTAATATTCAAATATATTTTTTAAAGAAAAATAATACCAGACTCATGTAAGAAACCTAATTACCCTGAAAATTTGTCATTATAATATTTAAAAACAAAATAACAAAAGACATAAAAAAATATAAAATAAAAAATTAACACAATCATATAATTACCACAAAAATTATGAGACGTGAACGATAAACATAAAAAACAAAAAAAAAACAAAAGAAATAAAAAAAACAACAACACTATTAAAACATTACATATTATATCAGGTATAAAAACATTAAAATGAAATAAAAAGAAAATATATATTACAGTTATAACAAGGAAATAAATTTACCGTTATTAATATAAATATATACAGTATCAATGAAAATGTTTTAATATAAATCCATATAATACTGTATATAGTTTATAGTACATATTATACAAATAATCTTACATTAATAAAAAAAATACAAAACAACATTAAATAAAATACTCACTTCACTTTTTTAAGGTGAATATTATATAAATTTTTTGGATCTGCGTGAAAATCCAAATATTAAAATCCAAACTTTCAAAATCCAAACCTTTAAAATCCACATATTTAAAATCAAAATAATAGCGCCCCAAGGCTTAAATCATAATTTATTATAAGTGAAATAAAATAATTTTCATAATTTCACAAAACAAACCTCATTAAAGAAACAAGTAAATGTAACAGTAAGTCGATGCAACCGACATATTTATATCCCACACCTAAAAAATTCAAATTAAATTAAAAATCCATAAGTTATTTTAGTTAGGTATTTAATATAAGCTAAAAAAGTAAATGCTTTTGCAACCTTTGTACAAAATTTCAGGTTTCTATCTTTATTAAATTCGAAGATATGCTTGTTAGGTCTTGGGAAGTGTGTGAAGGTACCCGGACCACCACCTCAATTCAATTCGAATTTTAGAGACATCATCAGAATAGGGTAGAACACACTTATATCAAATTTCTAGTTTCTATCTTTATTAATTTCGAATATGTGCTTGTTCGATTTTGTAAGTTGTGTGGGAGGTACTCGAACAACCGCTCCAATTCATCTCAAATTTAAGGGATACCAGGGATTCAGAAAAAAACACCCTCGTAGAAAATTTTAAGTTTCTATCTTTATTAATTTCGAAGATATGTGTGTGTTCGGTTTTGGGAGTTGTATGGGAGGTATCCGAACCCATGGTCCGATTTCTTTTGTCATTGTTAACCTACAGTATAAATTTCATCAAGATAGCATCATTATTTTTTTAGTTATCGTGCGTACGGACGGACGGACATCGCTAAATCGACTCGGGAGGTGATCCTGATTCAGAATATATATACATGTCCATATCTAACTCGCTTCCTTTTATGGTGGTTACAAACACCAAACCAAAATTGATATACCTTATACTTTAGGTCTGTGGTATAAAAAGTGATAAAAGTACATAAATCTAAAATTTCTTATATGCAAGGATAATATGAGTTGCAGTTGATTTTAAGAACTGTATAGTTTGTCAGTTCTATTTCTCTTTTTTAAAATACGCTAAAGTCTTGCCTAAAATCTCTTTTTTTTTATGTTTTTTTTTTTAAACAAAATTTAAATAAATATAAATTAAAATTAAATATATAGGATTTATTTTTGGTTTGGGTTTTTAATACTGTGGGGTCTACCGCCTTCAAATCCCCGCAAAATAAATGATGAAACCCTGATTTTGTAATCAACTCTAAAATCTCTCATAATTCAGAATCTCGCATATAAATATATATACATATATTCTGTTAAAAAAATATGCAATCCTTACATTGTAACCAACTATAAAATCCCTGCTAATTATTTTTGTTACGTATGCAGATTTCATATAGTGGAAACTGCCGCTCCCAAATCCCTGCTAAACAAACATTGAAACACTGATATTATATTGAAATACTGTTTTTGTACTCAATATTGAAATAAAAACCCCCCAGAAAATCAATTGTTCTATAAATAATATAGTATATATCTAAACAAAAAAATATACAGCCT
This sequence comes from Poecilobothrus nobilitatus, assembly GCA_947095535.1. Classification (NCBI taxonomy): domain Eukaryota; kingdom Metazoa; phylum Arthropoda; class Insecta; order Diptera; family Dolichopodidae; genus Poecilobothrus; species Poecilobothrus nobilitatus. The sequence goes on from OX352773.1 coordinate 187,530,529, forward strand.
TTTGTTGCATTTTTATTTTGCAAGTGATCCTTTTCAATTTTTCAAATTTATGGCTTTTAAAAAGTTTGGATTTTGACGCATCCGAATTTTTTTTTCTTGTATTTTAAACGTGATCCGAATTTTAACATAAATAAATAATAACTAAAATACATATGTTTAAACTTTATCATACTATTATTTTTATCACTTTTAATCTATAGATACTATTTTATAATAAAGATTATTGTTTATTTTAAATATATATATGTATATAAAAAAAAACAAGCATTCAAATTTCACTAATCCATTTTTAGTACTTTTAGTTTTCAATATACCATATAATAATATATTTACCACTAACCTATTTTTGATTCTATATTAGAAAGTACTTCAAATATCTCTGACTATCCTGATTATTCTATTAGTACTAAAATAAAATCTTCTAAAGCATCTCATGATAAATATTTATTTTTTGTTTTACAGTAACTTCAATGTTGATGAAACTTAATCCTATTCTGTTCTTAGCAAATTGCTCATCTAATTTATTAGAACATTAATTCTAATGACTTTACCAATTGACTTTCAAACACAACAATGACTTTCTTTGTAGGAATTCTATATCTTAAACAATTTTCTTTAAATATCCTGTTAGATTTCATGATATATATATATACTCATCATAATCCTAAAAATTATTACACCATTTTTAACTTTCTTTAAGTAAAATTCTCTTCCTTCTATAAAAATTTTCAAGTGAAGGAAATTTTTTCATTATATTTCAAATTCAAACCTATGTAAAATTTTGCAATGATTATTTGTTTGCATGTGTTAGTAGCTATCATACAAAAAAAAAAATTGGAAAATTCTTTTCTTTTCTTTATCATTTTTACTGTATCATTGTAACTAACTATTGAAACACTGTAACTTTTTTATTTTCCTTTTTATAATTCCAAATTGATTATGATGATGATTCCATGATTCTTTTACTCAATTATTATGTTCCACTGATCTCTCATTTTTTTTTATCTTTTCTAATTTTTTTTTTTTTTTTATTTGTATTGTTTTGTTTTATTTTCATTGTAATTATCTTTAATTCACAACATTTGATTTTTTGTTAGTTGTTTTTTTTTTTTATGTTAGAAAAGTTGTATGAGATACAAAATGCACGATATAACCACAAAAGAAATAACAATTTTGAGATAATTATTTAATACTAAAAAAAATTTCGAAATTAAATTCTATTCTTGAATTAATATGATCAGAATATTTCCTCCACTTATGCTGCGTCATCTCTCAGTAATGCTAACCCAATTTTTTAAATGTGGTTGATATGACTAGATTAAAAGTTTTATCTCTACATTCAAAGCATTTAAAATAGAAATAAGAAGACCTGTCTGCAGATGTCTATTGTTACGTAGTTAGTTCAAATTTCGAAATGGTACAATTCAGCTTCATGAAAATTTCTTTTGTGATACAAACATCGTAAATGGGGAATCATCTTTCATCCTGTATATTGGCGAGGATAATATATACAACAATCAAAATTTTAAGGTGCATAATAAAAATTTTGTTTATTCCTACGTTCATTCCCTAACATCAACCAACTCTTGTGTAAACAATATGTTAGTAGTAAGGATAATATAACCGTTGTTTCGTCAAAAACAGTAAGTGATGTTTAATGGATGAAAATTCCACATAATCATAGAAAATTCTTGCTCGTTTCTCGCTTCTATAATATTTTTTGATGTTTCCCACCTACATCCTCGCGCAAAAAAATTTTTGAATGAACTTTGAACTTAAACAAATATAAGATGGAAGAGAAAACGGAACGAATTAGAATCAATAAAGCAGATCAACATCGAAATATGTGTAAATTTTAATGGGAGTGTAAACAAAATTAAGTTGTAAATATAGGGTATAAATCTAAAACTGAAATGGTGAACAAACCTAAGACTGTCGAATTGTATGTGGTCAATTATACGTCCAATTAAATCCATTATTATCAGACCTTAAGGTTTCTGCACAAGAGTTATGAGGATTGTAATTACTTTACATTTTTTTTGATAACTAAAATGTAATATTCTACAAAATGACTGCGAACTTCTTTTATGCATTTTTCTGTTATACAATGCTTGTGATACAATTTACGTAAACAAATTTTTTAATCTTCCATATTCTGATAGCGTTTCCACACGTCTTTTGTTTTAGCGATTCCATTTCGAATGATTGTTTTACCAGGCCTATGTTCAATATCTTTAAATGAAATGATCCTCTTAATTTCAGTGTTCTATACTTTATTATAAATCATTTAAAATTATAAATCCGACATTAAAACTTCAAGAAACTTAAACAAATTTCATCATTTAAACGAAAAAATAAACTGAAGCATATTATTTTAAATCTAATCAAAAGAAAGATAACAAAAAATAAATTGTTCTGATGAAATCTTCTATATATTCTTCAGTTTCTTCCAATTACACACAATAATTTCACTTTAAATTAGGGAACATTAACAATAAAAAAAAAATTTCATTTTCATATCTTTTTTTTTCACTGAATCATGAGTCTTTTGTTTTTTCGTCTTATCGGAGCTCATTGATAATGATGGTAATAAAAAAACATATATAACAACAATAGAACACGACGAAAATGTTACACATATACGAGTATTATAATCTTTTTAGATACATTTGAAATATTTTAGATACACTGAGACAGATTAAGAAATTAAAAATTAAAGGATATTTAAAAAGAAAAGCACAAGGATCAAAAACTTATGTTTCGCCTAATGAGTTTTACAATATTTTTTATTTTGTTTAAAATTTATTAGATTTTTTGTTTTTTACATGCCTCTTTTATGCCTTCTTCTAAAAACTTTTAAGAGATTCAAAAAATGGAAAAGCGAAACACACGAAAAGTAGTTTTTGACTGGAAACAAATTTGAAAAGAATTAATATAGGCAAGAAAGAGTAGAAATGAGTCTCTTCATCTTTTGTTATGTTAAATGCAATTTTAAAGAAATTTTATTTGGTAAAGTGTTTATTTATGTAAGAAGTGGGAGAATGCGAGTTCGAAAGAAGTTATTGTTAATTAAAAAAAAGTAAATTTCCAATTTAATAATTAAACACGTTTATTATTTACGTTTGGCATTGTAACCTTTAACAATGAAATAAAAATAATTTTTATTTTCTTAAATGATCCTTTAAATTGCCACTTAACTAAATTAAATCAAATAAAATAATGACATGATATAATTTTAAATGAAAGAAACTAAATGAAAAATAAAAGACTTTTCATTATTAAATTTAAGTAAATATTTTCTTTTTATATCTAAAATTAGATTTAAAACGTAGAAATCTATTTAGAAATTGTAAAAGTCATTGTAAGCTCTATTTAATGTAATTTGAGAATGATAAACCATTCAACAATCATTCACTATTAGGAAATAAATCTCATTCCAAATTTTGGAAAAATAAAATTAATTTTTACCATCACTTTTAATTTCAATGAACACATTGTTTATTATTACAGCTATTATGTTTAAAGCATGACGTGAATTATCTAATTTTTCACTTTGTAAAATTTTTTTTTTTAAATGTTTTAATCTTGGGAAAAAAAATCCCCAAATTTTTCATTCTTATTACACAAAGTTTTCAGACTGTCGTCAGTTGTACGTAAAGTTCATTGTTTGTAATTGATATGACTTTCAATTTATATACGAGTACATATTTATATCTTTTAAATCTTTAAAAGACTTTAAAATTTCCGTTCTTAGTTTTACTCCCAACAACTTTAATGAGATATATACAGATTTTTTCAAACAGATGTACATTACATTCTGTTGACTTTCATTAAATAAAGTTAAAACAGAACAATCAAATTCAGAATTATTTGAATTCTTACAATATTACTTAAGAAATGTATATATTTTGGTGAAACGTATTTATTACATATTAGATCTAAATCAGTATTTATTTACATACATAATTAATTTACTCATCATCACTTTCTTTTAATCTATTCTTCATCACTTCACAATATGCCTTTTATAACTTAAACCAACAAACAAAAATCAACGATTTTTATACATTTTTACTTTTTCAACTTCCATAATTTTACCATTATAAAGACCACATAAAAAAAAATCATTATCCCAGTACAACTCAAATAATTAATTCAAGGTCAAGGATATAATCCTGATGAAAAAGAAAAGAAATCTGTCCAACATTTAATGAATCTGATGTGATGAATTCTTGATTTTTCGTTTCTTTTTCTCTATGTTTTTTTCTTCCTTAGAAATTATATTTTTTTCTGATTAAATGGTTCAGTACTTGCAAAGTAGATATACAAACAAGGCAGTGAAAATGAAAGGTTTTTAAAGGTACACATTTTTGAAAAGAGAATAAAAAGGTTTTGTGAAAAGTTTTGAAATCAAAATTTGTCATTTTTCATAGAATTTTTATGTAAGAAAAATTATAGAAGGTTAAGGGATATATTTTTAGAAAGACCTATATATTATAGAAATTTTCATGTCTTACTTAAGGCAAATTTTTACAGGTGATCAAGTTAAAGCTCTTTAAAAAATAGAGAATTTTTGACCCCTAATAACTGTTAAACTGGTGGAAGGATGCGAATATTAAAAGATGATCGACATTTCAGAATTTAAAGATTCCACAGCTACAGAGGAGTCAAAAATTTCCATAATTATGATTTTGCCTAACGGTTTAAAATGCCTAATATTAAAAAAAGAAAACGAGGAAGAATACAGTTGTCTTTGTGTCTTTGTCAACTCTTAAATACCCGTACGAACCCGTTATAATGTCTATAACTCTGCTTATAATATTATCTTTTTAATTTTTCATTATTTTAAAATAATTTCGGTGAGTTTTATAATTTCGTCCAAAGCAGATTCTAATCTACCACCTAACGATTATCAATCCAAAACTTTTCCAAAAAAATACTTATAGTGTCCTTTAATACTAAGAGGCAAATGTACGTACATTAATTTATACTTACTACAAAATAGCAAATTAATATGTACTAGCATTTGCCTGTTGCTCGAAAATCGAGCAAATCTAGATTAAAATATCCTGGAAAATATTAAAATATTTTGTATGGCATTAAAAAAAAACGTATTAAATATTTTTCAATTCATAAATTCATATTCTTACTGGAAACAGAGATGTCTCTATAGTAAATATATTACATAAAATTTCAACCCAAATTTGACAACTTCAATGAAATATATGTTCAATAATAACTTAAACCTTTCATAGAAATCCTTAAAATGTAATTTTTTTAAATATTATGGTGAACTATATAAAAAATGGACAATCATAACACTTACTTTGAAAAACTAAGTCTAAAAAACATCTAATAAATCACTTTTAATTAAATTACAATAATTACTTTTGTCGAGAAAAATTGAAATTTATCGAAAATTTCATTCCTCCATAATTTATTTTTTGTCTAAACATCAACTCCTTTCAAAAAAAATAACTCAAAATTTTATATTACCATAACATCTATATTTTTCTATACAGCTTTTATTCATTTAGTTGAAAAATATGAAGGTCAGCTAATTAATTTATAATTACATTATTTTCAAAATAATTTTTTAATAATTAAGAAAAATTATAGAAGGTTAAGGGATATATTTTTAGAAAGACCTATATATTATAGAAATTTTCATGTCTTACTTAAGGCAAATTTTTACAGGTGATCAAGTTAAAGCTCTTTAAAAAATAGAGAATTTTTGACCCCTAATAACTGTTAAACTGGTGGAAGGATGCGAATATTAAAAGATGATCGACATTTCAGAATTTAAAGATTCCACAGCTACAGAGGAGTCAAAAATTTCCATAATTATGATTTTGCCTAACGGTTTAAAATGCCTAATATTAAAAAAAGAAAACGAGGAAGAATACAGTTGTCTTTGTGTCTTTGTCAACTCTTAAATACCCGTACGAACCCGTTATAATGTCTATAACTCTGCTTATAATATTATCTTTTTAATTTTTCATTATTTTAAAATAATTTCGGTGAGTTTTATAATTTCGTCCAAAGCAGATTCTAATCTACCACCTAACGATTATCAATCCAAAACTTTTCCAAAAAAATACTTATAGTGTCCTTTAATACTAAGAGGCAAATGTACGTACATTAATTTATACTTACTACAAAATAGCAAATTAATATGTACTAGCATTTGCCTGTTGCTCGAAAATCGAGCAAATCTAGATTAAAATATCCTGGAAAATATTAAAATATTTTGTATGGCATTAAAAAAAAACGTATTAAATATTTTTCAATTCATAAATTCATATTCTTACTGGAAACAGAGATGTCTCTATAGTAAATATATTACATAAAATTTCAACCCAAATTTGACAACTTCAATGAAATATATGTTCAATAATAACTTAAACCTTTCATAGAAATCCTTAAAATGTAATTTTTTTAAATATTATGGTGAACTATATAAAAAATGGACAATCATAACACTTACTTTGAAAAACTAAGTCTAAAAAACATCTAATAAATCACTTTTAATTAAATTACAATAATTACTTTTGTCGAGAAAAATTGAAATTTATCGAAAATTTCATTCCTCCATAATTTATTTTTTGTCTAAACATCAACTCCTTTCAAAAAAAATAACTCAAAATTTTATATTACCATAACATCTATATTTTTCTATACAGCTTTTATTCATTTAGTTGAAAAATATGAAGGTCAGCTAATTAATTTATAATTACATTATTTTCAAAATAATTTTTATAACTTTATACCCTCAAATTAAAACATTAAAATCTTTATAACTCTTTTTCCATCCTGCTGCATCCAATGTACAATTCCATTTATTCTCAATTAATCCAAGTTGTTCCCAGTTCAATTCACAATAAAACAAAAAAAAAAAACCAAAATAACCAAAGTTTTGTTTTTATCAATAAAGACAAAAAAAAAAAGGACACAATAATCAATTGTGTGTGTACACCCCAAATTACGGTCCTCGGTCTTTTTGATTATTTTGATTATTACTATTTAATTTTTTTTGATACAAAATAATTATATTTTATGCAAAAAAAAAAAAAAAAACAATAAACCCGATTTCATTTTTTTCTTTTTTATATCTCTTTCTTGTATTATATATTGTCCTTTTTTTTTAATTTTTGACAAAACGACAGTATCACCATCTGTAATCATAAAAAAAAAAAAAACAAAATACCACAAACAAAAAAGTAATCAAACCGTAATTCTGACCTTTTTTCTAACTAAAAAATAAAAATGAAACAAAAAATATCGTAAATTTACTTTTAATAACAATTATGATTTAATCAAAATCTAAGTACGATGTGTTAAAATTAGAAAGATGGTGAGTAAAAAAAGAAAATTTTTTTTTTGTTTCGACATATCTCCATCATGTTTTATTACTCATATTAAACAGATAATCCATAAAATAAAAGAAAATACAAAAAATCAAATATTTTAATAATAGCAATTCTTATTTTGCTTTACAACAAAATTTTTATTTTTTTTTTTCTATTATATTTCCTTTTTTTCTGGCGATTTTTTTTTCCTATTTTTCTTTTACTGAAAATTAATATTTAGAATGAAAAGAAAGGATGTTAAATATTAAATGTAAGGTTTCTCAAAGATTTTTATTACTTTTTATTTATCTAAGAAGTTATTGATTGCGATGGTTTTATTAAAATATCCATTTATAGATCCTTAATCAAATTTTCACCAAAACGTTAATCTCACCTTCATTACCTTTTTTTCTTTCAGTTTTAAATTTTTTTATTTTCATTATTATTATTATTATTATTACTGTAAGTAAACTATACTTAGTTATCTTTTCACTTTTAATATTTTCAGATTGAGGCAAAATATAATTTAAAAATTTTAACTATTTGTGACAGGTTTCTGGTTTTTAATTTCTATTACTTTAAAAAAAAAATTTTAACGGAATCAGCTTACGAATTCATATAATTTCAATCTAAGAAAATCAATAACTTTCTATATATAAATAAATTTTATAAAAACTAAAACAACTTAACTGATTTAAGGTATTCATTAATTATTATTTAATTAACCTGATATAACTACTAACTTCTGAATAATCGAAGTTATGTGTTGCTAAGTTTAAAAGGATCCAAATACATACTTTTTCCCTCTAGACCTAAAATAAAAAAAAATTGGTTGGTGTTATTACGAAACATTGTCTTATTGGTCAAATTTTGGAAAGGAGTTGATGCTATAGAGAGTATGGAGCATTTTCTCTGCACCTGTTTTAGTTTTTTAAAGAAAAGCCGGAAAAATTTCAATAGTTTCTTTTTCCAAGATTTAATTAAAGTGAAACTCTTTGATATAGATCTGAGAAGCATTCAAAGTTTATTCCGACAGAGTAGTTTCGCCGTGGCATAATAAATAGGGAAACTAAAAATAAATTTCGGTTGAATAAGTTCCTCTACGTTTTTGAAGGTGTACTACGGTGGTGATTACTGACGTGTTAGCTCAAGCATAATTTTTTTTTTTTTTGTATATTATATCGTCCAGATATAAATATCTGCCGATATTTTTAGGACCCTTTTGCCTTTAGCATATGGGCCATCTCGATACAAGTATTCAATTATAATTATATTTAATATTTTGTTTACATTATTTTATTATATTTTATATATTGTTTTTGACCTTGTCCGGAGTTTGAATCCGAGTCTTACGCACTGCACCATTAGTCAGAACAGGCATAATTAACAAAAAATAATAATAAATATAGACTGCGCCATAAAATTTAAATAAGAAAGTAAATAATAATAAAAAAGAAAGTTCTTGCTCTGTCAGACAATTTTTTTATTTTTAATAAAAAAAATTATCAGTTCATTAAGTTGGAAAAAACGGCATCCGAATTTATTATTTTGATCTAAGAAGTATCGATGCTTTAAAAATGGGTGAAATAAAAATATAATAAATTTCATATCCTTTTAATAAAAATCCAAATTGTTTTTTGTGTTATAAAAAGAAATAAATTACGAATAAATATAAAGTCTATTTCAAATTTTAAATTATTATAGGTTTTTCTTTTCATTCCTTCAATTGTTTCAATTTTATTTTGTTTTTTGGATTACTAATTTCCTTTTTAACTTAATTTTCTTTTCTTTTCTTTTTCTTTTTATTTTAATTTAATAATTTATGCAAAGTGTAAAAATTTTAATGGATTCTTAGGATTATTGGAACAAAAAATGAGTTAAACAAAATAAAATAAAAAAATGTATTTTAAAAATTTTATTGTAAAATAAAAATTGTATGTTTAAACGGTTTGTTTTAAAGAGAATCATATAAAGAAATTTAAAAAAAAATTTTAATTTCGAAAATTGCTTGAGTGAACAATTTAGTTATATAAACAGTAAACATGAATGTATCACGTTTTCTGCAATTAAGAAATTGGATTTTAAATGATTTTTACATCCTAAATTCTGGATTCTAACCGTTTCTTATATTATTAAGTACTTTATGTGTATTAATTTATATATTTAATTCATAGAATTGCTGCTGGATGTTTTTCTTGTATTAAATGTTTTTTTATCAGCACTTTAAAATCGAATATAAAAATTTAATGTTTATTCCAATTATTTTTTTGTAACAAAACTCTATATAAATATATGTATACATAAATATATGTACAGCATGTATGTAACATATATGTCAATAATGAATTTCGAAAATATTTTTATGTGCAAAAAAATTGTTAAAATCATAAAACATAAAAAAAAATAAAATAAAAAAATTTATGTAATTTAAAAGTCAGATGATTTGAAGAAAAATTACTTCCGATATTCAACAAATTTTATTACACCAAAATTTTTTTTACAACATACATATTTGTAGACAATATACAAAAAAATATATTTACGCATTTTTTTACGTATAATACCAGAATATTACCACCATTCCTCATTATTAATATTTAACTAATGCATTTATGTATTATCATTTATGTATTAATTTGAAAATAACTGAAATATTAAATTGAAAATAATATTTAAATTTGAAAATAACTTTGCCATCTATATGTGCACATACAAGTATGTATTAAAATATTAAAACAAGTGGCAGTGTTATTAACCATTTGATTTAGCTTCCTTTATTAATCTGGTACGCTTTTAGTTAGAATATTGAAATTTTTAGACAAAACATATTTTTCATAAATTTTCTCAAAAAATTCTTTGTTAACTTCCCCTGTTTAAGGGGAAGCTGTAAGAAATTAAAAAATTGAAAATTTTCTATTTTTAAATTTTTAAACATGCGTAACTTAGGCATCTGGTGTCAATTTCTCATAGTTTAAAAACTTATTGCTTCCATATTACAATTTTATACAACGTTTCCTTAACATTTAAGAAAGTGCATCTCTGCATTTTTTACAAATTTTTCTTATATATTTACAAATCACAATAAATTTCAAACTGTTTTTATAATTTTTTGAAAAATATGCTTTAGTTTTACATTTTTCTTTATTTTTCGTATAATATATTTCCACTATCACTTAATGTTTTAAGTTTAATAAAGCTAGAACTTCTCCTTATAACTTAATAAAAAATAATAACGTAGATACGACAACTGGTTTACCTTATTGATTAGAAATATAACAAACAAATCCGCTTTCATCCTGTAAATATACAGTTCTTATAATTAAAATGAAAATAAAATAATTTTTTGTATAAGATAAGAGATGGCGGGATGGTGCACAAATTAAAATATTTCTGTTTCATAGTCTTGTACAGTGTAGCTACAGCCGATTAATCAACGGTTTAGTTAAATTCATGATTCCAGAAACGAAAGTTTAGCTAAATATGAATACTAAATGACTTAGTAAATTCCCTGTGCTCCTTATAGTGGAAGAAAGGCGAGGAAGGAATAAAAACAATAAAAAATAATTAAAATATTGATGTATGACATAAAAATATTTTTGTGTTTAAAAAACAAACAATGACAAATTAATTATTATTTTTAGTTTGTTCATTGGAAATGTAATTTTTGATTATATAATATTAGTTAAATTTTTATATAATACGATGTGTACAATGGATTATTATATATACATAACAGTATAGGATTGTTTTAAATCTACTCAAGCATTTTACACTTACTTACCATTGAACTAAAAAATTTAAATTTAAAATATAGTTTGGGTTATATCAAAAAACGCAAGAGAATTTGCTCTACTGTACATTTTGAAAAAATTAAAAAAAAGTTATACATATTTCTTTTATGTGCAATATGTATATTGTTAAAAATATTTATTATAAAATTTTTTATCTAGTTTTTATAACTCATAGGATATTTTCTTTAAAATGTACATATAAGTATTTAAAATATTGATTTGAAAACTTTAGATTTTATTTCCCATGATCATTTCTGTATAGTCTTAAGCCTTTCAGTTTTCTCTCACTTGAAATCATATATAACGTAAAATTATAATGATGAGAATTGAGAAAAACTGCCTTCCCTTCAGCGTTAGGTGAAATAATTTTTCTTAACTGTTTATTTAAAATAATGTAATGTAATGTAATTTGTTTTACAATTATTAGATATATTTTATTTTAGGTACATTGTTGGATCTTTTTCAAATTTTACTGAGAGATACCTTAGATCACATGATGAAACGTTATGTGGGCTATTTGACTAAGCTAAGAAAACATTAAAAAAACATATATCGATACAACGGTACATTTTTTATATAACTTTATATGAATATGTTTTATTTTATGGTGTTTATCTCACAGATTTGTTTTAATAACTATAAAACTATACTAGGTAGAGAAGTTGTTGCCACCATTTTATAAAGAGAAGAAAATAGGCAAGCTGATGACGTCATAAAAAATATACCGTTATTTCTTTATTATTTTTTTAAATTACTAAAAACAACAATTTTTATTTTTTTTCTAACCACCATGTACCGAAACCCTTGAATATCTCCTACCACTATATACGTCTTTGAAAGGAAAGTTTTCAGGGCTTTTGTTTAAGACTTGGCCAATTATATTACATTATTACCATGTAACAAAATGATTTGACATCAAATTTAAATATTTCTATTTTTCTTTGGTTATCTTTTGTTATCACCCATTTTAATTTAATTTACAAAGGTTGATTTTAATTTAATTTAATAAAAGAATAAAAATAAATGAGACAAAATTAAAAAAATAAAGTTTTTAGCTTAAATGTATTGGTACTATATCCTTCTAATAAACAAAAATATGCGTATGTTTAAATTATTTTAATAAAATTTTTATTAATTTTATAATAGGAAATGTAAAAAAGAATTTTAATTGAGGCTAGAAAATAAAAATTCTCAACAAATTTAATTAAATTTTTACACATTTCTATACACTTATGCTATATAATATAATATGAGTTTTAAATGTGGATTCATTAATAATAGGAGAAAAGATTTATAAAGGGTTATACAATAAATAGAAAAAGAAAATAAGAATGTAAATGTTATTTAGAACCTTAAAATTGTTATGAAGTGAATTATATTCTTTATATAAAAAAAAACAAAATATTTTAGGATCTCATTAAATAGAATACAGGTTCAATTTGAATTTGAATATTTAAAAATACATATTCCTTTTTAATTAAATAATTTCTAAATACTTTTCTATATAATAATAAAATATAAACTAAAAGAATAAATAGGATAAGTATATTGAAATAAATAAATTAAAAATTCCATAAAGAATTTTTTTGATAATTTAATTTAAAATAAGATTAAAACTTTTTTATTTAAACGAACCAGTACTGCTTAATAAAACACAAATTGAGGAGAGATGACAGTTGACAGGAGAGATGTTGAAAGTGGAATTGAGAAAGCTCGAGTTTCTTTTAGTATTCTCTCAGAAATGTGACTGTCAAGTAATGCCTAATTGAGTACTAAGATTAAAATATTCGAATCGAACGTAAAATCAGTTCTTGAAGGTAACCGCTAATATCACCAAAAAAAAAATACAAGCGTATATTAACAAATGACTCAGAAACATCTTGACAATATAATTGACCGCAAATCATTGTGAAGATTTATCCACCAAGAGATGATCAAAACGAAATATGAATCACAAAATGGCGATAGATCGAACACACCAGACAATTAGCTCGCAGGACAATATTAAATGAAATCCTCAAGACATAAAGGGGGGATGTCGGAAGATTGATTTGACTGAACATGGAGAAGTACTGTTTTGAAAGAAGCTGCATTTGTAAAAAATAAGATAAACAACGTTTGGAGAAATAAACCCAATCAATAGAAATCGAGATGGAAGAAATTGATCGACTTCCAATGATTCACTTAGTGGTTAAAGGATCCAAAAGAAAGAAGAAAAGAATTTGAAATGAATTTTTTCAATGGGTATCAATATTCGATATATTATTGAGTATAACATCAATATATTAAGTATAATTTCAACTAACATCAAAAATTACACACAATTAAAAAAATATTTTCTTGTATTCTATCGATCAGCAGATTTTTAACTTAATAAAATTTAGATTCAAAATTTCTGATTGTGACTAATTGAAAACTTTCTAATGAATTAAATGGTAAAAGAATATGTATAAAATTTTAAACCGAAGAGTCAAATTTATTCATAGGAATATTAACATTATATTAATTTTTGTTCAAATTTTTTGTTTTAAAAACGATTTTCCAAAAACCTATTAAGAAAAGAAATATTTACTTTTTTTTTTTTTTTTATAAATGTAATTGTAATGAATAAATGTAATGAATCCATTAAAACTTATTTCCTTTAAAATTAAACAATGTTAAAAAGAAAATTTATTTCATAATAATACAATTATTGAAAATTATAGCATTCACATTAATATCCTTTTAAATATGTATATACAAAAGCTATTTATACATTTATATACAATATATTATACATTATCTAATTCTGTACACATATTCTCATTCACCAAATAATTTTATAAGAAAAAAAAAAAAAAAAAAAAAAACAAACAATAGATTATTGCGTAAAACCCCAATTCAATGCTGAATAAAACGCACGTCGACAATTGGTTTTTTGTGCGTTTTAAGAATTTATATATATAATTTATGTATAGAAAAACGTTTTAAACGATTTACGTGGGTTTCTTCCTTTTTTTTTTTTTATTTATACTCTATATATACTCTATAGTGCCATCCATAAATTTTCCTGTTTATCCTATTGATAATAATAAATGAATGTGAACTGAAAATAAATAATAAAATATAACTCTTAAAAGGTGGAAACCATACAGGTGAAAATCATATTATTTTTTTTTTTCATTTTTGGTTTATAATTTCCTTTTGATAATACACAGGAAAAATTTTCTATTTTGTATTCATTTTAGGTTTCATCGATCATCATTTAATAATAACAACTCGACTAAATACATATATATACATATATATATATATTTATTTTTATTTTTTAAGTTTAGAAGATGAATTTATGTTTGAAATAAGCAACAGAAATATTTTTCTATTAATAATATTTTGTAATAGAATCAATGTTTGAAAATTGGCGGAAACCAGATTGCCAATTTTATAAAATTTTTCTTCATATACAAGTCTATACTTTTACCCCGGACCTTTACTATTAGAATGATGATATAGAAAAGTTTGACTCTTGTTATATTAAAAAAAAAAAAAAATTTAATATAATTTATAGATTGTGAACAGAAAAGATGAAAAAAAACAACCCATTTTATTAATATTTTTTTTTTTTGTTTGTTGAGTTAATTTTATACTGATTTAACTTTTAAGAAATGAAAAATGAATCAAAATAATCGAATTGAATATATGAATTTTAACAAATTTTATTTCAGCAGATACGGTTTCAGGAGTATTCCAATATATTTTATACAATTTTTCAATAAAAAAATAAATAAAATAAAAAAAATGAAAATTTTTAATTCTTTAAAATTCAATGCAAGAAATAAAAAAAAAAAAAACAAAACAAAACATTTCTATTCAGTTTTATTTCTTTGAGTTTCTATGGATTCTGAATATACGATCTTTATACGATAATCAAATAACATGGCACTGAATAAATTTAAATTCAAGTTAAATAATTTTTTTATTTTTGTTATATTGTTGGCAGGAAAATATTGTTTTGTTCAAGTTTTTTTTTTTTTTTTTATGATTTAGCTGGATATTAAAATAAATTAAATTTTGAAAAAAAATATTTAATCTTAAAATTCTATTCATATCAATCTGGTTGTGATTGTGATATACACATGTAAAAAAACAAATAAAAATGAATCAATGCTAATATTTTAATCTTTATAAATGTATTGAATACAAAATGAATATTTTATGGAAAAAAAAAAATAATAAATACAATCATTTTAATAAATTTTCCTGATTTTTGTATTTATATCACTTAATCAGATAAAAGATTATATAACTCACTATATAATGCATAAATAACATAAATGGGAAATGAAAATTAAATAACATTATTTTTTTTTTTCTCCGGGAGCTGTAAATCCTCAAAAGAAGCCAAGATAATTTAGGCCTCTATAGCAGTAACACCACCACCTCTTCCCGTAGCCAGTATAATGATCTAATCACTCTAACTTTTAAGCAGTATAATGGCTAAGCAATAGTATGGGGTAAAAAAAAAGGGCATAAGGAAGAGAAAATTAAACTTAGATTGTAGGAGTGGGATTAAATGGGAATTTTAGAAGATGCAAGTTGACTGATTTCTTGAACTTCTGTAAATTACACGACTCGGGCAATACCGGTGTTGGTAATGCGTTTAACTCCAAAATTAATAATTGTATACCTTATACCTTAGGAAGGTTTTTTTTTTTAAAAAGAAAATGTTTTTTTTAATATAAATCAGTAAAAAAAAATTTTGAAACTAAAAAGTCTCTTAAAATATTAAAAATTGCCTTTAGATACCTTAAATATGCATTATAAATCAAAAACTAATTTGTTTTAATTTAAAAAAAATGCCTTAAAAACTACAAGCCAGATAATTCAAGCAAAACAATTGAATAAGAAGCTTATTTAGGAAATTTTAATAGGGAAAGTTATTTGTGTACATAAATTCCTTTCCGATTAAATATGTACCTATAAAATAATATACGATATTTCCTATCATATTGTAAAATTTTGTTAAAAAATAATTATATTTTCATTCAGAATTTGGAAACAAAACTAAAATAATTAGCAGAAAATTCGCACGTCTTCATTCTTTCACATTACAAATCGAAAATATAAATTATAAATAATTATTTAAAAGAATTGAAGAATATTTCATGTTTTATTTCATCTTCTTTTTTATTGTTCTAATAGGATATCCAGTCAAATGTAGCATCCGTATCGTTCTGCCAACTCACTGTAAAATTTCTACCATTTTAAAAACCTTTATGGCCAAAAAAAATGTATTTTTGAATAATACATTCAGTTTATAATTTTAATTTTTTCTTTTCTAAGGGTGGTGGGAATCTTCCAAAGACAACTCACTTTATAGTGATACCCCCTTTATACAAATTCTTACAAACTAAACCCATCTCCCACTTTAGTCTATATAACAGGATAAAACGCTTAACTGCTAGCGCAATATATTAACTAGGTAGTAAGAAAATGAAAGGATAGGACAAGGATCCGAAACATTGAATTTGGGAAGTGAGACTGTAACGGAACAATTTAAACATTTTATGGACGAAAGTAATTAAAGAAAGTTTCTGAAAATTAATTGAGTGGTCCAGCTTGTAATAAAGAGGTCTTTAATAAAGATTTCAATCTAGATTTCTATAATAAAAAAATATACCTAGACATTTTTCTAATATAAAATCTATTTCATACAAAGTAAAATACTTTTTAAAGCATATAACTTGAATAATATCTAAATACATTATAATATTCTTCATAAAAATAAACTTTATTCAAAAATAATCTATTTTATTTAAAATTAATAACTAACTACTTTTAAAAATCAATTAATTCTAAGAATTTATTAAAATATTTTCTTTCATATACATACATATTTTATAAAAACATTTTAAAAAAAAAAATCTGTAAAAGATAAAATTTAAATTAAAGTAAAAGTTTTAAAGTTTAAATTTAATTTATTTTTTATTTTGTTAGAAAATTTTTAATTGAATTCATTTTACTTTTTTTTATTAGTTTGTATTTTAGTTTTTTTTTTTTATATTTTCATATTTCAGAATTTTTAATAATAAATAAAAAATAATATTTTCTTTATTTTTTGATTTTTAATTCATTTAAAACTTAATTATTTTCTTTTGTTTTCTTATATAGGAAAAAATAAATATTGAAATCAATCTTAAGACAATATAATCTGAAAAGTTCAACTTTTTTTTTAGTTTGGAAAAATTTTTAAAAATAATGAAAAAAAAATTAAATAAACTCTTATTATTTTTACTATATTATATAAGTATTTTCATAGGAAACAATATAATGGTAATAATACACTGCTTTAAATATTAAAATAATAATAATTTAATTTAAATATTGTATAACCATTTTATGAAACAAAAATTCTGGAACAAACAGTATTTTGGAACGAAACCTAAATAACTTTACCCTTGTATCTGGATGTAATAAATTTTCAGGCACTTCAGGCAAAATCAAGAAATTTTGATAGTACTGACATTAAATTATTATTTTATTAATTATTCGACTTTAAAAATATGTAAAAATTTTAAGAAATATATAACTTGTATTTTTGTACCTTATATTAAGTAATTTGGATTAGATTTCAAACCAAAACAATTTTATTAAATAAAATTATTATGGAGTAAATAATTGATTTATTTTTGTGCTAGGACATTTTTCTTTTAGAACAGGAACAAATTACTTTTAAAAACAATAAAAGGGGACCGTTCTTACAAAATACTAAAAAATAAAACTACATAGTAATTTAATAAAAACATGTAAAAAGTAAGTCAATAAATCTTTAATCACAATTGACTATACCGAAAGTTATAGAACTATTTACAGAGCTGATTGACTATTTTTGGGATTAATGGGCTTGGATTGATTACTTTTCCGTAACTTTCTATTTAATTAAAAATACTTGCGACCTGTATATTTGAACCCTCATTCACTTTGTTAATGTGCTTGACATTTGCCAGAACCATTCGACTTTAACTACTCTCTAAACTTTTAACTACTTTAAAAATTTTGAAAATAATAGCAAAGTAGATAAAGATAAAACTAGTACTGATAGTATTATTCTCATTTTACAAATTATAAAACACGAATCATAAACAGGAGATATATATTAAAAAGGCTATAAAATTACCTAAAATTTATTTATTTATTTATATTAATATTACATACATAAATGTAATGCAATATTATTGAACCATCGGCTACCAAGGCCATTATAGGTTTTTTATACTATTATGAAATTATATACTAATATTATTTATTTTGTTTATATTATATACTATATATTTACATTATATTTGGTTGTAAAGAAAAAAACACTTATGACCTGTGCAGGGATCGAACCCACACTCTTTCGGTTAATACGCCACACGCCTACTCACTAGGCTACCGAAGCTCCTTACCTAAAATTCTATATCAAGCAAAAACAAAGACAATATGCAAAAATGCATACTTTTAGGATGAACGTTAAAATGCTATTCAAAATTTTCATAAAACGTCTGTATGTTGTTTTAAATCGTTTAACATTTAATTTTTAATCGAATATAAAAAATACAAACATGTCAAAATTTCCATGTCATATGATATTTGAAAATAAAAACTTAACTAACACTCAAAATTACAGAACTGTTGGATTTCTTATATAAAGTACAACATAGACATTAAGATCACAGAAACATATTATATACATTTATTTTCGTATATGATATAAATGACATTTCAAATATTTCAGGTAATTGATTTTTATTCCTTTTATCAAAAAAAAAATAAAATAAAAGTCAAAAGTATTATAATTTATTATCCGAAAACAAATTAAATGAAAATACAATATTCGTTATACTCTTATATACAGATATTCAGATATTGATTTACGAGTGTTTCGATATTCTGAACATAATTTACGACTAAAATGTACTGCCTATAAACAATATATTTTCTTTTATTAAAATATATTCCTATATGTACCTATATGTATATAACTTGATGAAAATAATATAAAAAAAAATATATTTAAAATTACTCTATTAGAAATTATCAAGAAAAAACAAAATTAAATAAATTTTTAAGAACTCTATTAACTCTCAAAAAACAAAAAAAAATATTTTTTTTTTAATAAATATATTTTTAAAATAAATCTGTGCTTGGTTTGAAAATTTTACCAACATTTTAATTAAAAATAAAATAATTGACTGTATATAGTAAAATAAAAGATAATATTTCAAAATTTAAGTTGAAAATTGTCAAAATAACTGAAGATGATATAATTAGAAAATATATTGAGTGTTTATTGATTGCAAAATATTTAAAAAAAATATATAACAACAACTTTATTTAAGAATATAAAAAATAGAATTTATATCACCGTAAATATATAGGAAAATATTTCTGTTCTGAGAAAATACAGTATTTTTCATAAAATATATTGAGTTTTCGGTGTAATTTTTAAGTATAGATCTAACAATAAAGGCTTTTCATAAGGACCATTATGAAAATTCAAAACAAACTTAATTTTTAAATAATAAATCGTGTACACGATTTATTGGAACTATTTGAAATTAACTAGATTTCATTTGAAAAAGGATAATTTTCGAAAATTATTTATTTCTAAAGTTCTCATTCACTTAACATTTTATATAAAACGTATAAAGTAAATATAAATACCTAGGAAGAGTATAGAATAGACTCTGTCAACTTTAGGATACTCGCACGAACATAATAAATGTTGTTTTTATAATATTTAATCATCTTTTAAGAAATTTAACATATATCTGACTTAATTAGTATAAAGTACAAAGTATCATTAAGATAAGATATCATTAAGATATACTAGTACACATTTATATGAATTCCGGAGCTGTATGACAACTACTCAAATCCGTTGCCCTGAACTAATGAGAAATTTTTTAGTAGCTTTTGCATTAAACTTGATTATCTTTTACAAAACTTCAGATATCTAACTTAATTAATTGTCAAGATATGACAGCTACCTAAACCTGTTGCGCTCGAGCAACCAAACTTCATAGAAGAGATTTTGATAGTATATGATTATTATACCCTACACCTAAAGTATAGGGTATATTAACTTTGGTATGGTGTTTGTAACCACCAAAAGGAAGCGAGTTAGGTATAGGCATGTATATATATTCTGAATCAGGATCACCGCCGGAGTCGATTTAGCGATGTCCGTCCGTCCGTACGCACGATAACTCAAAAAATAATGATGCTATCTTGATGAAATTTATATAGCAGGTTACTAATTACGAAAGAAAGGCTAAGTTCGAATCTGGACAAAATCCGTCCATGGGTTCGGATTCTGGAAGCTTCCGAATGATTCCGGGCTTTTGGAGATAATCTCCGCAAACGAGATTATCTCCAAAAGCAACAAAGATAGAACCTTCAAATTTTGTACAATGATGTTTCTTCCCGTTCGATTTATGTCTCTGAAATTTAAGAGGATTTGGTCCATGGGTTTGGGTTTTGGAAGCTTCCGAACGAGCACCAGAGCAAATGAGATTATTTCCAAAACCAACAAAGATAGAACCTTTAAATTTTGTACAATGATGTTTCTTCCCGTTCGATTTATGTCTCTGAAATTTAAGAGGATTTGGTCCATGGGTTTGGGTTTTGGAAGCTTCCGAACGAGCACCAGAGCAAATGAGATTATTTCCAAAACCAACAAAGATAGAACCTTTAAATTTTGTACAATGATGTTCCTTCCCGTTCGATTTATGTCTCTGAAATTTAAGAGGATTTGGTCCATGGGTTTGGATTTGGAAGCTTCCGAACGAGCACCAGAGCAAATGAGATTATCTCCAAAACCAACAAAGATATAACCTTTAAATTTGGCAGGGTGGTGTTCTTTCATGTTTTATTTAAGTCTCTGAAATGTGAGAAGATTTGGTCCATGGGTTCGGGTTTTGGAAACTTCCAAACGAGCCCCAGAGCAAACGAGATTATCTCCAAAACCAATAAAGATAGAACCTTTAAATTTTTTATAATGATGTTTCTTCCAGTTTGATTTATGTCTCTAAAATTTAAGAGGATGTGGTCCATGGGTTTGGATTTTGGAAGCTTCCGAACGAGCCCCAGAGCAAATGAGATTATCTCCAAAAACAACAAATATATAACCTTTAAATTTGGCCGAATGGTGTTTTTTCATGTTTGATTTAAGCCTATGAAATTATAGAGGATTTGGCCATGGGTTTAAATTTGAAAGAATTTGAACCGTGGATTCGAATTTTGGAAGCTTCCGAACGAGCCGCAGAGCAAATGAGATTATATCCAATACCAACAAAGGTAGAACCTTTGAATTTGGTACAATGGTGTTCTTTCGTGTTTGATTTATGTCTCTGAAATTTAAGAGGATTTGGTCCATGGGTTTGGTTTTGGAAGCTTCCAAACGAGCCCCAGAGCAAATGAGATTATCTCCAAAACCAATAAAGATATAACCTTTACTTTTGGCATAATGGTGTTCTTTCATGTATGATTTAGGCCTCTGAAATTTGAGAGGATTTGGTCCTTGGGTTCGGATTTTGAAAGCTTCCGAACGAGCCTCAGAGCAAATGATATTATCTCCAAATGCAACAAAGATATAACCTTTAAATTAGGCAGAATGGTGTTCCTTCATGTTTGATTTATGTTTCTGAAATTTGTGAGGATTTGGTCCATGGGTTCAAATCTTGGAAGCTTCCGGACGAGCCCCAGAGCAAACGAGTATATCTCCACAACCAACAAAGATAGAACTTTTATTTTTAGTACAAAGGTGTTCTGTTATGTTTCCTTTTCTGTAAAATTGGAAACTGACATTTGAAAGAATTTGAACCATGGGTTCGTATTTTGGAAACTTCCGGACGAGCACAAGAGCAACGAGCATATCTCCAAAACCAACAAAAGTAGAACCTTTAAATTTAATACAATGGTGTTCTGGCAAGTTTTCTTTATGTTCCTGAGATGGATTCGATGAATTGGAGTGGCAATTCGGGTAGCTGACACAAAGATCCCAAGGACTACCAATCTTCGAAAATAATTAAGATAGAAACTTAAAATTTTATACAAGGGTGTCAAGCATATCCCAAGCGGGTGCCTCTTTTACGTTCTTGAAATTCGAGTTGAATAAGACAGAAAAGGGAAGAAGTTCAAGCAGCTGCCAAAAACACTTATGGATTTTTAATTTAATTCGAATTATTCAGGTGTAGGGTATTAATAAGTCGGTTGCATCGACTTACTGTTACATTTACTTGTTTTTTTGATAATTTCAGATGTCTAGCTTTATTAAGTACCAAGATAAGAGGATATAAATTATATTATAAAAGAAGTTGTATAACCAAATTTAACAGAAGTTGCTGGTATATAACTACATTTCTTATCATAAAATTTCAGATACTCAGCTTCAATAAATACTGAGTTATTTCAGCGGTACTCTAACATACCGGTTGAATTTAAATAACGAAATTAACAATTTTTCAAAGAGGATATTGTAAAAATTTCAGAAGAGACGTCTTAAGGTGTCACAAACGTAATGACAAATTTATTATACGCTGTGAACTATGTTCGTTCGTCCATATAATAACATTTTTTTTGTTTTTTTAACAAAGCGATAACATTTTGATACATATTACACTATTTATTCAAAACTTTTTAACATATATATCAAATTATTTTGTTTTATTGTTTCTTGTATAAATACCTATTAGAGACAAGCTGTCAAACAACCTGACAATTGAATGAAAATTGATGATTGATTTTAAAAGTGTTTTATAATAGTAAATATAAATGATGTAGAACTTATGATATAGAACTATGTATTAATATATTCACGTGTATAATTTTATGTTATAATGATTCTCATCTTATTTATACGTATATCTTTGATTAAATGAATTGAAAAAGGATTACTTCTGGATACAACAATAGAAAATAATTTTTTAAGTTTCATGAAGAGATTTTTAAGTGGAAGAAGTCAAATTTTTTTATCTAATAACTTTCAATAATAATTTTTGTTTATCTAAAAACATCAATGTAAAAATAATCCTGATTTTATATAAACTAATATATAAAAAAAATATTTTATAGACATTAACAAAGCAAATCATCACTTCAAATAATAAAATAGTTCAAACAATTAAAGATTAAAATTAGAACTTTAGGATTTTAAAGTACAAATAAAACGAGTAAATAATAAAGAAATTTTTTTTTTTAAATGGCTTCATAAATTACTATATTTGTTTTCAGAGATTGTCCCTCTTTGAGACAATCATTATTTATTATTATATAAGGATGTCTTTTAGTAAAAAAAAGATTTATTCTCATCAAATAAAAACGAAATATATTCACAATCATTTAAACAACAAAAAAAAAACAAATGACCAATTCCAAGAAAACCAAAAAATACTCAAATTTTATTGATTGTAAATTATTTTTTCCATTGTTCTCTTGATTATCTTTTTTCTCACTATATATGTATTTATCTACATACATTTATTTCTACTTATACAAATATAAACTTAAAAGGACATTAATCAAATGAAATATAAATGTTTTAATCGATTTTTATTTTTGTATCTTTTACTTTTATTTCTCTTCCTGATTTAATCTTCATCAATATATGTAATTCAGAAAGAGTGAGGAAAATATAAATTTTCACGATTTCATTTCCAGGGCTTAAATAAAATTTTAATGAAAAATGTCGCAAGAAAAAACAATCAGTTCACTTTTATTTGAATAGTTAAATTTCCACAATAAAGTTTTCCATGGAGTTCTTCTATTTTTTTTAATATTATTTTAGAAATTTTTTAATTAAATTTTCGATTTCGAACAAAAAAAAAAAGTTTTCAAAAAAAGTTTTAGAAAAGTATTCCGATAACTGGACAAAAAACTAATAATATAGATATTTTAAAAAGTTTTTTTTTTTGTGTTAATGAAATGTTAAAAAAGTAGAATACTTGAATGAAATAATTCTTTTTTTACACTTTCATCAAAAAATTTTCAATAATTATTTCAAAGTATTTACTTAAACCTTTAAAACTTTAACAACTTTTACAAAATTTAATAATTTAAAAGTCGCGGCTATTTTTTTTAAATAATTTGATGATTTATTTTATGTGTATTGAATTTATAAGTTGATTATTGAATTTAGAAGTTGATTTGATGATTTATTTTATGTGTATTGAATTTATAATTATAACGTATAAACACTTGAATATTATAAATACTTTTGCTGATATTAGAGGCCTGTAACGGCAGCTATTGAATAAAATTCTTGCGCAAAATTAAATTGCCAATGAAGTCTATGGATGTTTAAAATTTCATCGAATCAAACTATATCAAAGAGCTGTTAGCAAATAGAGGGGCAGAAGGACAGAGTGTAACTAATACTTATAATACTTGTTTTTTTAAATATTCCGATTATTTTTTTTAAAAGAGTATATAATTTTTCTTAGAAATTTTTATGTAAGAAAAAATTGTGAAAAATTAAGAGTAGACACTTCTTGCTAGTTCTTATCCCTATGTAATTAGCGTTATCCCTATATTTTATTTTCATTTTATATTCAACTAAATATTAAAGTTTTAAAGTTTTGTGAACTACTTTAAAGAAATTTGCAAAACATTATTCCTTGTATAAGTGAATTAATAAAAACAAACGTTTCTAAACCGTAGGTCATATTTTATGTCTGTTACAAATTATGTCAAATCTCAAATATGTAACAGCTAAAGTGAACTCATGGGAAATCGTACTTTTTTCTTCGAATACTAAACAGCTTACAATCGAACATATGCAAATAAAATAACTGTTATCAATATAAGATAAATAAGGTAGAATGTAAACCAACGGTTTTTAAAAGCGCATATTTTCAAAATTCAATACAAACTGTTTAGAATTGTGACTTGCACAAAAATTTGAAAATTTCATGTAATAAGAAAAAACGTGAAAATACATTTTTTGAATTTCTAACATTTTTGAAATTTTGAGGGGCCGTAAGTCCGGAATCCTATATAACTAAGAAAAGCCGTTAACACATGTAAAAATATATTATTGAACCTTTAATTTTCATATCTTGTCGAAGAAAAGAAGTTACAGGTGTCTAAAAATTGCAAATTTTCATTTTTTGAGGCGTAATAACTCTTAAAGGGGTGGTGCTACCAAAAAATTTTCTGAGGAAACTTATACTAATTCTAAAAGTTCTTTCTTGTCTCAAAATTCTAATCTAAAGGCGTGCCAGATTTATGAAAAAATAAATTTCATGCAAAATGTGGTTTCCACATAACGGTAAATTTAAATAGTAAACTACAAAATATTACATAATTTTGATCTTCTGGCGGTTTTAGATTGCAAAACTATTACGCAGAGCCTGAGATATATACATCTGAAAGTGGGGCTTTTTCGCAACTTTGAAGAGCTGCAACTTTGGAACCCTTTACAACTAAAATAAACCTTTAACACACGTAAAAATATATTACTGTAGCTTTAATTTTTATATCTTGCAGAAGTAAAATGTGTACAGGTTCCTAAGTTACAGGTGTTTAAAAATAGCAAATTTTCAATTTTTAAGCCCTAATAGCTCATAAACATTGGGTGGTCCAAAAAAATTTTCTGAGCAAACTTATACTAATTCTAAAAGTTCTTTCTTGCCTCAAAATTTCAAGCCTCTATCTAAAAGCGTGCCGGAGTAGAAAAATGAAAGTAGAAAAATCATGCAAAATTTGGTTTTCACATAACGGTAAATTTAAATAGTAAATTTAAAAAAATGGTATAATTTTGATATTAATTTACAAAGTTAAAAAAAATACCTGCCGAATAACGTTTTCAGATTGAAAAAATCTTAAGCAGAACATAAGATATATGCATTTAAAAATAGGGCTTTTTCAAAGTTTGAGGGGCTGTAGTTCCGTAATGGATGGAGCTACATGAAAAAGTTGTTCCACAAAATTATTTTTTGAGACCTACCAATGGTTTAAATTATTTTTCTTTATCTTTAACGGTGTAGAAGTTTTGTAAACAGACGGACCGACGGACTGATAGAGTAAAACTAATAAGCACATTTTTTCAAAATTTTTTTGGAAATGTGCTAAAAAATGTATATACCTTTGTAAGAAAAAAATAATCCTTTATGTTTACTTTTAATTAACATTTTATAAAAAGTTAGAGAGATTATTAGGAGTATACACTGACTTTTAACTTCGTAATAAATGTATCATAAATCATTTTACCCTTATAATGAAAAAAAAAATTTAAATTTTAATAATATAGTAATAAATTCTGTAATTTATGTATTAAAAATAACATCATAATCAGTTAAAATTAATCTTTTAAAAAAAAATCACTTCTTACATTAAATTTCAATATTTTAATCTTTAAAGTAATTAACTAAAAAGCTATCCTAATTCTTGTACTTTATGTATGTATGTATATATTTGAAGGAACAAAAACATTTTGGTATGTAACCCATATCAAAAGAAAAACATAAAAATTTTCTTTAGGGAAATTTAATTTTCTCTTCAACTACTATATATGCACGTTTTTAATATTATCTTTAATTTAAGAACGATATTAAAAATAAGAAAGGGAAGAATATTTAATTTTAATAATTTACTCAAATTTATTTTAATGAAAAAAACAATCTTAATTTATTTTCTTGATTACGTTACAGTAAGCGAATTCACATCTTTATTAACTATAGGTGGTATTTTTATAAAATATGATGATATATTGTAAACTGTACAGGGAGTCTCTTGATAAATTTATGTCTTGTATGGCATAATATTAACTTAGGCCTTCCAACAAAGTATTACATCTGTCTACAATTAATGTATTTGGCTACTAAACATTTTTAAAATCAACATTTTAAAAAAAAAAACTATTGGAGAAATCTTTTGAAATAAAAACTGGAAATGTCATAAAAATATGCATTGTAATGGAAAAACAAATGATAAGACAACAAATGGTAGTAGTACATAACAAGTAAACTTAATTATACTTGAAAAAAAAAAGTACCTGAAAAGATCGAAACTAAAATTTCGACGGAAGAATATATTTAGTTAAGAACTCCCTGTATCCTTTATATTAATTTATTTTTACTTAGTAGTAAAATTTTTTTTCTAAGATTTAATATAGGGAAGAGTAATTTCCGGCTTAAAGAATAATTGAATATCAAAGAGTTTACTTCTTTTTATGAAAGTAATTTTCTTCATGAAGGATACTTACTTATATACAGCTATATACAAATTTAAATAGAATCTTATTATTTTATCCTACAAGTTTGTGATAATGCTAATGTACTATATCCTTCATAAGTTCAGACTCATTAGGTGGTAAAACGATCAGAAATAAAAACAACTTATATATCTTCATTTTATTTTTTTTTTTGAAGTAACGACAGCTTGCTTTTGGGACTTTATACTTACATTGAAATAAATATTTCTTTTCATAAAGGATAACGAATTTTTTTTTTATTTCTTTGTAAACGTCAACGTTAAAAGTCTAATGAATGATTCACGGTATCTTGTTGCAAAACGGAAAAAAGAAAAAACAAATCTTGTTGTTTTTTTTCTTTTTTTTTTTTTTGACGTTTTATTATGTCTGTAAAAATTTTTCGGCAAGAAAAACCAACAAACAAAAAAAGATAAATGATTAGGACGTCCTAAATTGTATCATAATTTACATTCTTATCAAACAACGACAGGACGATAACCTTTCGTTATTTTTTTTAATTTTTGAAAAAACATTAAGGTGTTACTAGTAATATAAAATTATCAAAAAGGAACTAGTACTGTTTTTTTTTATGTTTAAAGAAGAGAGAAAGAGAGAGAGAGAGAGACAAAAATGAGAATGACATTGACATTGATAGAATGAGAAAGGACAATGAAAGTCGATTAAAAATGATTTATGTTAATGCATCGTGCAAAATAAGATTTATACTTTCTACACAGGTAAATTAAAATGGAATTGGCAAGTATAATCTACAAACGTCTTTTTGATATTACTGAAATCTTTCTTCGAATTATACAAGGTTAAAATCTTTAGACTGTTTTAAAGAACTTTAGACATAAAAATTAATTAAATCAACAACAAACATTTCCATTTAAGAACATATTGGCTCATGTATAATGACTTTTAAAAAATATTTTCAACATCTAATGGTTTATAAATTGCGAAAATATTGTGGATTTATCTTTAAAGCTTCTTTTCTGTTTCGGTTCATTATACCCGTACGATAGGATCGGGTATAATAAAATTACTCCTCCGTTTGTAACACCTCGAAATAAGCGAACTAGATATATCTTCAAAGGTATGGATCGGATCAGAAAAAAATTCTAAGACGTTTGAGCCATGTCCGTCCGTCCGTCAGCACGCTAACTCAAAAAACTAAGAAAGCAAGAAAGAATCTTGAAACTTACACAAAATATTCTGGGAGTAATTTGTAGGTTCCCTATTTTTTTTGGTTGAGTTTGGACCAAAACTTAGGGTAGCTCTCGAACACCTAACTTTTAGATCCCCACATTTTTTTAGAAATAGAGCTATGAAATTTTAACTGCTGATAGATCTCACAAAAATATTAATTTTATTTTTAATAACTTTTTTTTGTAGCCCCAACCGTTACGGAGCTACAGCTCCCCAAAGGTTCAAAAAAGCTCTATATTTAAATTATTATAGTACAAGTTGTATAAGGTATATCTTCATTTTGAAAACGCCAAGCGATTACTACTTTCATTAGCTTTAAAAGCATATATACAATAAATATATATTTGTGGCATACGGTCTCTTAATTTACCGTTATGCGAAACTCAAATTTTGCAAAATCCTTTAACCCTTCTTTCTTCTAAACGAATTAAGTTGGAAACTTGAAATTTTGACAGAAGTTAGATCTTTGAAAATAACTATGAGTCATTTCAGATTTTTTTTTGTATCACCCCCCGTTTAGGAGCTGTAAGGGGTCAAAAACTGAAAATTTCCTGTTTTTAAACACCTGTAACTTGAACACCTGTTAAAATTTTTTTGAAGTAATACACAAAAATTAAAGCTCCAACATTATACTCTTATTTCTGTTAACAACTTTTTTTAATAATATAGGGTTACTTTATAATTGACGAAAGTGTTACTTGATTTTTTCAAATTTTCTAACAAATTCTAACGAATTTTTTGCATTTTGTTTTACTCGATAATTTGAAATTGTTGAGGATACAATGCGTAGTACAAAAAAATGTGAATAAATAAACAAGATAACGGTTGCTTGAAGAATTTTTATATATATGATATTGATATATATACATACTTATATAATATCATGTTTATTTACATATCGTATATGTCACTAGTGAATGAATGATAAGAGTATATATGTATATTATATAGCGCCGTATTTACATACATATATGTATTTTATTGTACTTATAAGAAATTATTCTGTCAATGGAATATTTAAATATAATATAATATAATATTTAAAATTATATTTACTGTTTTGTACTTAGTAAATTTAATATACATTTACCGCTTAGTATTAAATGGTACTATAGAATATTTGAAAAAGTTTTGGATTGATAATCGTTTTGTGGAAAGTTAGAATCTGCTTTTGAAGAATGTACATATAAACATATAGTTTGAATATATGTACAACCCATAGTTCTAGAAATTATAAAATTCACCCAAATTATTTTAAAATACTAAAATATTAAAAAAATAATATTGTAAGCAGAGTGACAGGCTGTGAACATACTAACGGTTCGTACGGGTATCTGAGAGTTGACAAAGGCAACTGTATTCTTCCTCGTTATACTCTACACATTAGGTATAGGGTATATTAACTTTGGTATGGTGTTTGTAACCACCAAAAGGAGTTAGTTAGGAGCGAGTTAGGTATAGACATGTATATATATTCTGAATCAGGATCACCGCCGGAGTCGATTTAGCGATGTCCGTCCGTCCGTCTGTCCGTCCGCCCGTACGCACGATAACTCAAAAAATAATGATGCTATCTTAATGAAATTTATACTGTAGGTTAACAATGACTAAGGTAAGGCGGGGATTGTAAATGGGCGAAATTGGACCATGCGTTCGAGTACCTCCCATACAACTTCCAAAACCTAATAAGCATATTTTCGAAATTAATAAAGATAGAAACTTAAAATTTTGTACGAGGGTGTGTTTTTCTGAATCCCTGATATCCTCAAAATTTGAGATGAAGTGGAGTGGTTGTTTGGGTACCTCCCATACAACTCCCAAAACCGAACATGCATATCTTCGAAATTAATAAAGATAAGAACTTCAAATTTGATAGGAGGGTACTGTTTCCTAAATCCCTGATTTGTCTAAAATTTGAGAGGAATTGGAGTGGTCATTCGGGTACCTCCCATACAACTCCCAAAACCGAACAAGCATATCTTCGAAATTAATAAAGACAGAAACTTCAAATTTGGTACTAGGGTGTTGTTTCCTGAATCTCTGATTTGTCCAAAATTGGAGATGAATTGGTGGAGCTGTTCAGGTACCTCCCATACAACTCCCAGAACCGAACATGCATATCTTCGAAATTAATAAAGGTAGGAACTTCAAATTTGATACGAGGGTGCTGTTTCCTAAATCCCTGATTTGCCTAAAATTTGAGATGAATTGGAGTGGTCGTTCGGGTACCTCCCATACAACTCCCAAAACCGAACAAACATATCTTAGAAATTAATAAATATATAAACTTGAAATTTGATATAAGTATGTTCTACTCTGTTGATGTCTCTAAAATTTGAGATGAATTGGGGTGGTGGTCCGCGTGCCTTCACACACTTCCCAAGACCTAACAATCATATTTTCGAATTTAATAAAAATAGAAACCTGAAATTTTGTACAAAGGTTGTAACAGCATTTATTTTTTTTAGCTTGTATTAAATACCTAACTAAAATAACTTATGGATTTTTAATTTAATTGGAATGTTTTAGGTGTAGGGTATAAATAAGTCGGTTGCATCGACTTACTGTTATTTTTATTTGTTAATAATCAATTTGATAACATAATATAGAATTTCCTTTACTATACTAATTGTAAAAATTCTTTCTTGTCTCAAAATTTCAAGTTCCTATCTAAAAGCGTGCCGAAGTTATGAAGGTAGAAAAATCATTCAAAATTTGATTTTCACATAACGGTAAATTTAAATAGTAAATTACAAAATATTGCATAAATTTGATATTATTTTATAGAGGTAAGAAAATTTCCCGACTTCTTGCAATTTTAGATTATAAAAATACTACGCACAATCTCAGATATATACATCTGAAAATAGAGCTTTTTGTAATTTTGAGGGGCTGTTACTTTGTAACCCTATACAACTAAAGGAAACCATTAATACACGTAAAAATATATAACTGGAGCTTTAATTTTTATGTCCTGCCGAAGTAAAATCTGTATAGGTGCCTACGTTACAGGTGTTTAAAAATAGCAAATTTTTATATTTTGAATAGTTGAAAAAAATAAACCGGGAGTCGTCCGATAAAAATTTCTGAGGAAACTTATACTAATTCTAAAAGTTCCAATTCTAAAAGTTCTTTCTAATTTTTCAGTTGTTTCATGTTTTTAGATATTTTTAGAGATATGACTATTTCAATATACTTTTTTACAGTCAAATACAGCAATGTTTCATCCAATTTAAACTTTTTTTCATCCAAATTCAACATTTTTTCAAAAACGTTAAAAACCTTTTAATTGAAATTGAACACTTTTTTTAAATTAAACCCATTTTTTCAGTCAAATTAAACAATTTTTCGTTCAGATTAATTTGATTGTAAAAAGTAGGTTTAAATTATAAAAAAAAGGATTTAATTTGCCATAATGAAAACTGTCAATGTTTTTTGAAAAAATGTTAAATTTGGATGAAAAAAAGTTTAAATTGGATGAAACATTGCTGTATTTGACTGTATATATGAAGATTAGTAATTTTTTTGAGGGAGGAACTTTACAAAGAAGAAGAATGCTACATAATGATATATAATATCTATTTGTGTAAACGGTGTCAAGGTTTTGTTAACACGGATGCACTAAGTGAAACCAGTAAACACATTTTGTCACATTATTTTGAAAATATTTTTAATTTTATAAAGAAGGCCTAAATGGAGATAAATTAGCTGGTCATGAAATTCCATGAATAAATGGATAATAAGAACTATAAAAGTATAATTTTTATGTTGATTTACAAAAGTTAAGAAGAGTTTCTGTCGAATGGCGTTTTCAATTTGCAAAAATGTTAAGTAAAACATGAGATATACGCATTTAAAAATAAAGCTTTTTCAAAGTTGGAAGAGCTGCAGCTCCGTAATGGGTTACATTAAAAAATCCTTCTACAACATTAATTTTTTAAGTTAAAATTTTTTTTCTTTATCTTTAAAGGTGTTCTTTAAAGGTGATCTTTAAAGTTTTGCAAACAGGCAGGCGGACGGAAAGACGGGTGGCACATTTTTAAGCACATTCTTTCAAATCGCCGTTAGGAAACTATATATAGTAACATACACATATTAATAAATAAACCAAAAAAAAAGATCTAAAAATCAAAAACATATATGTAACAAATTGTATAATAATTTATTTAAATCTAATTGAATAAAAATCGGAAAAATCGATAAAACTAATTCTCCCGTAAGTATGCAATTTGAATAAAGCTTTAATAATTTCAATTTTTTTTATCAAATATTTAAAAGTGGAAGCCTCGGTATCAGAGTGGTTAAGCACCATGACGTATTAAATCTTCCTTGCAATAAGATATAATGTAATATATAAAAAAAAAAAACACTTCAGGGTTTTAGAGAACTAACAAAAATGTCCCAATATTAGAATATTTGTCAGACTTAATATTTAAGTAAAAAGACACAACTATTATAAGCTTTTGTCCATAAATTTAAAGAAATATTAATTCTAATTCAGCAAAATTTATTGTTCCAGAAAAATAATCACGAAAAATTTGTAAATTTCAAATTTCAAAATATATCCATTACACCAAACTTTCACCAAAAAAAAAACTACTTCAGGCAAAAGAAAAAGTAAAATGCTATAAAATTTTTTATATATAGAATCCTTTTTTTATCTTTGGTTTTAGACATCTCAAATCCATGAATAAAGAGGGTTTATCAAAACCTTATGAAATTTTGTTTTTTTTTATATCTTAGATTATATATAGCAATATATAAATTTACATTTATGATTTATGAAAAATTTTTGAAAAATTATAAAAAAATTTTTAAATAATTTTTAAAAAAAATTATTTTTAATGTAAAAAATCATTCCAGAAATCTAACACACTAGTTTTAGTAAAAATTGATTTTCAATTAAATTTATTAATTTTATCCTGAAAAAAAAATTTTGAATCGATAATATATGTATTTAGAAAAAAGCAGATAAATTTTAATTGGTTCTCGACCATTATTTATATCATTCTAACTTGCAAAATTGAGTACAAAATACCTTAAATTTGACATTTTTCCAAAAAACATAAAAAGAAATTAGACCTTACTTTCCTCTATCATGAGTAAACTTTCTTTTTTTACTTTTTGATTAAACCAATTTACATGGCTAAAATATGTATAGGATAGACCTTTAAATTATACAACGTATAAACTAATTAAAGAATGTTTTTAAAAAGGCTTAACAACTGGTAAATTTTACCACTAATAATAAAAAACAAAAATTTTTTATTAAACGAAAATGTTTCATAGAAATGAAAACCATTCTTAATAAGTAGGGCTAGATTTTTTAGATTTAAGCATATAAATGCATATTTAGCATATTTTCCTTACAAAAACCTTTTATAGCATATTTCTTTAAAACAGAATAATTTAACATATTTTTCAGTTAAGCGCCTAAAATTAAGCATTTTTATATTCAACTTTTCTGAAAAATGCCAAAAATACAATATTGTAAAGTATTTATAGTATTAACCAATAGCCAAATTATATTCGTACTAATGCTATCTATGAAAATATTATATCTCCATTCATTAAGAAATAAAGATTTAGAAATATTAAAAGCTATAGGAGATATTTCAGAAGGAAAGGTCAATGGATTGGCAGATATTTATAAATACTCAGCAGCAGAAATATCTGCATTTAAGTATGCTCCATAACATCAGTAGATGTCGAAAAAATTTTCAGCGTGTACAAAAATTTGTTCAGATCTAACGTGCAATCTTTTATTTTAGAAAATTTAAAAAAATGATTTGTAATTTATTGTAGTAATGCTTTAAATTAAATTTTTTTTTGTTGTTAATATTAAATATATTAATTATTTTTGCATTGTTGAATTATGCTTTACTATGAAATATGTGATTTTTTTTATTTTGATTTTATTGCATTAAGTTATGTAAATAAAGGCTATATGAATTCAATTTTAAGAGCATATTTTTCAAAAATATATTTATTTAAATATATTTAGAGAATTTTTTTTTTTTTTTAGCATTTCTCTGCCACATAAATGGATAAGAGCGTATAATGCGCTGTAAACACCGAGGGAGTGTGGCTTCGAAACCCACACACGTCGCAAGAGTTATTCATCCTTACGACATTTACAGCCACGTCTGAACGGGGAAAGCTGCCACATACACAGCTTTTCCTGTTCAGACGTGGCTGTAAATGTCGTAAGGATGAATAACTCTTGCGACGTGTGTGGGTTTCGAAGCCACACTCCCTCGGTGTTTACAGCGCATTATACGCTCTTATCCACTAGGCCCCAGAGAATATTAAGTGCATATTTTTAAATTTTAACGACCTAAAAATCCGAGCCCTATTAATAAATCATTTTATTTTTTCCCCTTTTCATAGCAATTATGATAATAACAAAACTGAAAGGTATAATTCATTTCTATAAATACTAGATTAAATTTATATATCCTATTTCATCAGTATCAATAAAAAATTTTTAAAGAGTAAAACAGAAGAAACATACAAACTATATAAATTCAAATAAATTGTTAAAATCATTTAAAATTTATGAATTTTCTTTAAGGATATTAAAGTTATCATTTATTATCAGTTCTTTATTTTAAAGTTTTCCGTACACAAAAATATAATTTTGTTTTCTTTTCATTATCATATAATAAGAATTAAATATAAAAGAATCGTTGTTATTTCAATAAATAGAATTTTATATTATTGTTTAATTTTCTAATTTTAGTTTGTGAAAATTAAATTTATAATGCATTTTTTTCTTTATTATAGCCTTTATAAAATCTGAAAATTAACTTAGCCCTTTTGCCATTAACATTTTTTATAACAATAATATTTCTGTTATTTTTATGTTATTTTTGTGCTTAATTTTAAATTTATTTTACGTCATATAACTAGAAAATTGTTTTGATAAAATTTATTATTGAAAAATTGCAGGGAATAAAAACCAATAAATGTTTAAAATTATAAAATCGAACTTAACCTAACTTAACTTACTTAAAAACAATGTACAATACAGCATTAAATAGCAACAATACTTATTGCTAATTATTAAGAAATTTCCAACCACCAATGATATTTTTTTATCAATTTATCTTTGTCCCCAATGGACATATCATATTTAAAAATTTTTCCCTTGATATCGACAAGATTATAATATATGGTTTTACATGTAGCCTGTCTATTATAGTGATATAAAAGAAGGACATGATTTTGGTTCGGAATGTAACCATGTGGATCTAAAAAGATAAAATTCTCAGGGGGTATGAAGTTCGTGAGCAGAGTCTTTTTATTGTGGTGGAATATATTAACCGCATTATTGTGATGGAATATATGTGATATTAAACCATTTTCTGGAGTTTTTAATGCTCTATCATAATGATTTCAAATTGTTTTTATAATAAAAT
This sequence comes from Poecilobothrus nobilitatus, assembly GCA_947095535.1. NCBI lineage: Eukaryota > Metazoa > Arthropoda > Insecta > Diptera > Dolichopodidae > Poecilobothrus > Poecilobothrus nobilitatus. The sequence goes on from OX352773.1 coordinate 187,566,512, forward strand.
GTTCGAATCTTATGATTTTTGCTTCCTTGTACAAATATTTATTAGAGTAATAATGTTTGTAGTCGAATTCAGGTTTTCAATTTATATTGGTTCAAATTCTTAAGCACTTTCTTTCAAAACAAACGAATTATTTCCATTAAACTTGCACTAATGTTCTACCATATTGGTATGCCATAAGCAAGTGCTGGTCTAATTAATGTTTGTTTTTTGTAGAAAACTCCATTCAAATTTTTTGTCATGAACTGGGTCTTTGTCCAATAGAAAATAACACAAGAATTAAAATATAGAATGCTTCACGATTTTGCATATTATCTTTGCCCAGAGGCTATGTTAAACTTTCCTATATCGTTCCAATTTTATTATATATTCTGCCGAAACAAGAACTATTATAATATTAGAATTAAATATTTTAAAAATGCTCTTACTTTAATTTTTATTGATTATTTATACATTTAGGCTAGAACTATTCAATCCTACAATTAATTTTAATATTGATACAAATTTAAAAGAATGAAATAATATAATATTGAGATGTATTAATTTCAAATTTCTATCACTGAACTTTGGTTAGCCAATTAACCACTTTAAAATCTAAAGTTAAAATTTATACAAATTATAGATAGTCATTTATTTAAAATATCTACACTTAAATTGAATCTTAATATCAAATAGGAAGAAGCTGTAGAAAAATCACATTATTTATAAATTACAAAATATAAAATAAAAAGAAAAGTGTTTAGTCTTTAAATAAATCATATAATTTTTCTTAAGTTTTCTGATTTTTTCAATTTTGTTTTTTTATAAGCGTTAAAAATTTTATTTCTAATCTATAAATTAGTTTAAAATTAGCTATTTTCTCTTAATATTTATAGATATATCTAAAGATTATTAAAATAATAATGCAATGTTTTAATATTTTTTATTTGATTTTTCAAAAATGTTTTCGTTAAGTATAGAATAAAAAAGATTAATGTCTTCTTAAATAAAAAAAGTCATTCACAATAAAAAAGTCATTCACCCACATGGCAATTATTTAAATAGCTAATATAATATAATACAAAATAAAATGTAGATAACCTTTAATCTTTTCTATAGAAATATATATACAGTATGTATTAAAATTTTTATAGTAATAAATTATCCATTAAAATACAAAAACAAAATAAACAAAAACTAGGAAGTAAATTGCATTGCATAAAAAAAAAAATCAACAGTCTTTTATATTTTTTGTTATTATGTATATCCTTTTTTTCCTTTCAAAGTTCCTTTACTTATTTTTATCTCTATACATTAAATCTATTCATAAGATTCATAAAAACAGTATCATGACATGGTTTTTGATTTTTGTTTTTCTTTTAATTTTTTTTATTACAAAAATGCTTTAAAAAAATATTTTACATACTTTAAGAATGTTACATAAGCTTTTTTTTTTGTTGTCTGGGATTTGGTATAAAGATTAATAAAATGCAGTGATAAAATATGGAGAATTAAAAAATTGATTTGTTGTTGTTCTAAAGATATTACAAAAAAAAAAAAAAATTTATGATTTTTTAAGTCACTTCTAAACAAATTAATTGAGTGTAATATAAAATATTGCCTTAAAAATTACCAAGTCCAAAGAAATGTATTAAAAAGTGTTATAACTTTCAATAATATGTAAAATTATATAAAACTAGTATTCGCCCGCCCCTCGAAATTCGAGGTGTTTTAATTAGCAATTACAATACAATATATACAGTATAGTTTCTTTATGATTTTATTTAAAATGTAAAAATACAATTTTCAATAATTAAAGCCTTTATGAATTTAAAATTTCTTTGTAAATAATATTTTTTGTAAAAACACGATTATTATTATCTTTTAGAAGTTGCCCTTGATTTATTGAGTATTGGAAACTCAATATATACCTATTATATATGTATATATTATAAGAAGCCTAAGATGATAAATCATTGAGTAAAAGGGTTTTAAATATCTATTTTATACAGATTAAATATTATTATGATATTATGATATGTAAGAATTTATTTCGCTTAAAATATAAAAAAAAAAAACAAAAAAAAAAACAGAACTGAATCGAACTTGCAAAATCAAAATGCAACTATTAATAACTCCACACTCTACCACTGTACTAAACACTAAACTAAAATTTTAATCTTTATAATCAGTTATATTGTGAAATTCCTACTCCTACCATACAACCAATATTTTAAAATTTTTAATCGAAAAGAAAAATAAAACAAAAATTTAACGGAATCAAAGACCGTCTTTTTTAAAAATGTATAATATATACTTTAATATATACTTTACATGGGTTTTTTATAAAAATGGAAAATTATTAATGAAAATTAGAAAATTTTGGAAAAATATTAATTTTGTAAGATGGCTATACTGAATATTTATCATTTAAAAAGAAAAAAATGAAAGTTGGTTGGTAAATCATTGAGTAAAATGGTTTTAAATGTCTGTCATTTACAGATTAAATATTATGATATGTAAGAATTTATTTCATATAAAATATTAGAAATAAAAAAAAAAAAAAAAAAAATAGAATAGAATCGAACTTGTGAACTAAACACTTCTCAAGTTTAAGAAGCGGCCACTCTACCACTGCACCAAACTCCCCACTGAAGTTTTGACGTTTATATTCAATTTTGTTGTGAAATTTCTCACCATGCAAAATATATTTTATAATTTTTTTTATGTTTTTAGAAAAAAAACAAAAAGCAAAAACAACAAAACAAAATATTATGATTATATTATATCTAAGGATATATAAACACGTATCTGTATAAATGTCTGTTTATATATTAGTTTTAATCACTAATTGCAGTTATGGTCATTTCATTTCATAATGTATAATAAAAGATATATAATATTATAATGTAACAAATAACTGTCTATATGTATCTATTTTCCTTTAAGGGGAACAGTTTATCATATTTTTGAATAATGTTAAGAACAAAAGGATTTCTTTTTTCATTACTATATTAGAGATGTTTTTGCATCGGATTATTTTAAACAACATAAAGAAAATGGAAAAAAACTTTTTCATTTTCTATAATATTTATTACAGGAAATGCTAAATATTAAATTTTATAAACAAAAGGGTATAGAATTGAAAGACAAAAGAAAACAAAATGTTGATATCCTTAATTCTTTGAGAGAAAATTATTTAAGTCTCAAAATATAAACAAAAGAAAATTAGGTGAAAAAATTCAAATCAAATAATTAAACAAGGCAGTATTATGTAAAATGAAAAAGTTTTTTAAGCATATTATTTTGCCATAGACAATAAAAACAGTTTAGAATATTGTGACTTGCACCAAAATGTCTAATGTATGTAATGTACACTTTTTTCGTTTTTAAAAATACCTATATAAATCCTGTTAACAGATGTAAAAACATAATGTCTAAGCTTTAATTTTTACATTTTGTTTTGTAAAATATGTACAAATGCCAAAAAGCAAATTTTCAATTTTTGACCCTTAATAGCTCTTAAACAAGGGATAGTACAATAAAAGTTCGTGAGATAATTTATGCTAATTTTGAAAGATCTTTCTTTTATAGAAATTTCATGTTTGTATTTAAAATCCTTGCGGAAATCCACCGAATCCCTTCTTATCAAATTATTTAAACCCTGATTTTATAACTAACTATATAAAATCTCCCTTAATTCAGAATCTCAGATATATATACAGACAAATATTCTAGAAAAACATATAACTAATCGAAGTTTTATAAAAAAATCAAAAGAGTGAAATAAGCTAATTTCCCAAATTCCACTTGAAAACTTCACCCAATTTTGAATTTCGTATACATCATAAAATAATGAGGATTGCTGCCTACAAATCCCTATTGTTTTGTTATACCATGCCAATTATATTATCACATAACGGCAATTTTAAATATTGAATTTTTTTTTTTAGTGTATTCCCCTGCCACATAAATATGACAAGAAAATTACACAGCCTTTCCTGTTCAAACGTGGCTGTAAATGTCGTAAGAGAGAATTATTCGTACGAGGTGTGTGGGATTCAAACCCACACTCTCCAGGTTCCAAAATATTGAATTGCAAAACTATTTATAATTTTGATATTGATTAATAAAGGTAAGAAAAACGTTCGGTCGTTTGACATTTTTAAATTTAAAAAAATATTAAGCAAAACGAAACTGTAATATAAATATTTAAAAATAAAGCTTTCTCCAACAATAAGGAGTTGTAGCTTCATAATGAGTAGGTCTATATAAAAAATTTGTGATACAACATTAATTTTTTCAAAAGATCCATAGTTAAAATTTCAGTTTTCTATCTTAAACGGAGTAGAAGTTTTATAAACAGACCGACAGATTGAAATAAGCAAATTTTCCAATTTTTTTAGAAAAATATTCTAAAAATTAAAAACTGATTTAATTTTGCTTACAATTATTTATAAAATCAAGATTAAAGATTTAAACAATTAAGAATTTTTATTAATTTTTCATTAACTTTTAAGCAATTAAATGCTAATCCGTTACAACATAAGTATTCATATCCAATAAGAATTAAAAATTACAATTTTGTCATATATTTTGCCAATTTATTTCATCAATAATCAATCTATCCTTAAAAAATCAAGCAAGCAACTCATTATAAATTAAACTGTAATAATTTCAATATTAAATTATTGTTTGTTTTCCTTTACAGAGTGAACTAGTCTTTTCTACTTCCAACTACATTAGCCTTTAAGAAAGAATAGATATAGGAGTAAATAAGAAACAATTTTTTTTTTAACAACAAATTTGCGTTCTATTTACGCAAACTACTCCCAACTATTCTTCTCGTGTAATTATTTTTAATTCTTTATTATTCTTTTTACTCAAGCTCAAATTTTTACTCAATTTTCGTGTTAAATATAATGTTATACGCAAACATTATATTATGCGTTAAAAAATTGATATCTCTAAATTTACTTTAGTTTTTATCATATATAATGACATATGGAGAGATCAACACAAAAATTATATCATAATGAACCTAATCTGGTCTAAATTGTTTTGTTAATATCACAATAGATTTAAACTGATTTAAATTTTTTTATTGATATCACAATGCACATAATCTGCTCTAAATCTTTTCGGTTGATATTACAATAAAAGTATAATCTGGTTTAAATCATACCCAATATATACATACCTAATCATAACAATTATAATTAAATTTCCATTAAACAATATCTACTTTCTGAAACTAATATATTATTTTCTACATTAAAATTATAACTATACGTTGGATATATGGTATATAAGAACATTCTATTTGGGTTGCCTTTAATACAAATTCAATCGATTAAAACAATGTTTTGACTAAATTAAATAGAAAAATACAAATCCGGAATAACAAAACCATTTTATTACGGTATGTGTTTTGAAAATATTGTTATCATATTTAAATTGTATATATTTTTCTATTCAAATATTTTAAATAAAAATCCCCAATCTTCCCCATAATAGATGAATATTTTATAGATATTTTTTTTTATTTATTTGAAATTTGTACCTTTAAATACGTGAGCTTTCCTTAAAAGTTTTTTTTTCTTTTTTAGTTTTTATTAGTATTTACTTGTTTGAACCATTTTTTTTTTGTGAACAAATGCAAACCCCAATATGCCCCTTCCAATATTTTATATAGTTATAACACAATTTTTATGTTTTTGTTCAATTTCCAATATTGTAAAGGAACACAAATCCAAAAAAAAAAAAAACAAAATGTTGGTTCTTTTTTTTTACATATTTATTTATTTTTGGGTTCAAATTATATACGAGACCGTAAAAGTGATTTAAGTCAAAGCTATTGATCTGTATTTTGTCATATTTCTTTTTATTGGTCCTACAGCATCTTAATAATAAGAAGATTTTTAATATTTTGTTTTTTTTTTAAATGAAATATTGATAAATTCATTTTAGTTAAATAAAATTTATATTTATGATAAAAATTACATAAATTTATAGGAAAAAATATTTTCTAAATCCTATTTGTTATATATATGTTATAAAAATTATTCAAAAAAAGAAAAGATCTATTTTAATGAGAGTTTACAAAGACATTGTGTCCAAAATCAAAAAAAAAAAAAAATTCTGTCTATTGAAAAGGGAAAATAATTCTTTCTATTCTAGGAAAATCCCTCCAATTATAGTAAATATCTTTATTTTATTTAATTTTTCATATATTTATTATGTTTATTCGATTTTATTACACGAATAAAAGTAATATAATAATGATAATAAAAATTATATACCAAAGATAATATACTATGCATGTTATTTATATTTTGAACAAATTATAATTATGAAAAAAATTCTAATGAAAATTAATAAAATAACAGATTTTTTCACATCTGATCAATGACAGAGTGATTAAGTCTTTGAACAATCAGTTGAAAGGTCTCAGATTCAAAACTCGGTCAGGTTGTATCTAAACATATAATAAAGCTATATAAAATACATGCATCCCCCCACATGCATCATAAACAATGGCTAGGCATAAATCAAATCTAACTAGATCGATATAAAATAAATAAATAAGTAATTGATTTTCAGCAAATTCTTTATAGCATTATAAAAAATTCAATTTTCCACTAATAAGCTCCTCTGTGGTTGAAAAAAGAAAGTTGGACAAAACAGTTTGTTGAAAAAACAAAGTTGAAACTTATATCTAATAATCAAACTATAACAACAAAAAAAAATTATTGATTATTTAGGGATACACTTACATCAAAACCTTAATTATATTCATCAAACAAAAAGTACAATCATTAAAGCTGGCATTCCTATCATAATAAAAATGTGCAAATTCGAGTTAATGTTATATCTTATTTAGCCTTAATAAAACTAATACTAATATATGGAGCGGAGCCCCCATATTATACAAGATAAGTTCAAGTCAAATGGAGAAGATACAGATGTTTGAAAGAAATTGCATTAGAGTTTGTATTAACAATCATAAACCAGAAACAGATTACAAACACTACTATTCGAATAAATAAATTTACAAAATATTAAAAATAAATAGAGGCGATAATTTTATAATAAAATTAATTCACAATCATTAAGAACTCTTGAAAACGGTTTAATATCTAATATATTTTACCAAAATGAGGCGTACATATTTTTTATAGGCGATTTAAACTCGATTTATATCTCCACAACATTTCATTTATTTAGAAAATTATTTAGACCATTTAAAAACAAACAAATCAAAAGAAATTATACCTATTGGTGGTTGATCAACACACAAAATAATTAAAAGATATAAAAATAAGTGATATTATAAATATATTACATATCGTAGCTTTAGTTTTTAAGGATAAGTAGGCGTTAAAATGTTTATCTAAACAATAATTGGTTTTTTCAAATATGAAGATGTTAAGGTTAAATAGTTAATTAAAGCGGAACCAAAACAATGATAACCATATAAAATATGTAGATAAAATATTAATATAAATATTTGTCCAGAAAAATGATGTGCAACAAACGCATTCAATTTAAAGGGTTGTGTTGGATGTGTTCTATTATAGTAAAAAAATAAAATATACATAGCTATAATGTATACAGTATAGATATAATTATACCCGTATGAACTATGTTCAAGGGTATAATAAATTTGCCATTACGTTTGTGACACCTTAAAGGAGCCGAGCTAGATATAGTGTCAAAGGTATGGATCGGCTCAGAATCGAATTCTGAGTCGATTAAGCCATGTACGTCCGTCCGTCCGTCCGCACGATAACTCAAAAAATAAAGGAGCTAGGAGGCTGAAATTTTTTTTACATCACTTTCGCAAAATTGTTAGTTTTGCTATTTAAATCCAACATTTTCGGTTTTTGCAAATGATGATCAAAATTTTGCAAATGATGATCAAGTTTTATGGTAACAACTTCTGTAAAATTTGGTTGTGTTGGTACAACGGGTTCGGGTAGCTGCCATACAACTTCTCCGTTTAAATGAGAATAACTCAGTGTTTATTTAAGCTAGGAATCTGAAATTTAGTAAAGGGGTGTCGAGTTACATGCCAACAACTTTTGTAAAATTTGGTTGGTCTAGAGCATCCGGTTCAGGCTTCTTGCACCTCTTGGAAGTTAATAAAGCTAGGCGTCTGAAATCTTGCAAATGGTGATCAAGTTTTATGGCAACAACTTTTGCAAAATTTGGTTGTGGTGGTGCGACGGGTTCGGGTAGCTGCCATACAACTTATCCGGTTAAATGAGAATAACTCAGTGTTTATTGAAGCTAGGAATCTGAAATTTAGTAAAGAGGTGTCGAGTTATATGCCAACAACTTTTGTAAAATTTGGTTGGCCTAGAGCAGCCGGTTCAGGCTTCTTGCACCTCTTGGAAGTTAATAAAGCTAGGCGTCTGAAATCTTGCAAATGATGATCAAGTTTTATGGCAACAACTTCTGCAAAATTTGGTTGTGCTGGTGCGACGGGTTCGGGTAGCTGCCATACAAAATCTCTTTTTAAATGAAAAGAACTCAGTGTCCGTCCGCACGATAACTCAAAAAATAGAGGAGCTAGGAGGCTGAAAATTTTTTTACGTCACTTTTGTAAAATTGTTAGTTTTGCTATTTAACTCCAGCATTTTCGGCCGCCGGGTTCGAGTAGCTGCCATACAACGTCTTTCTTTAAATGGAAATAACCCAGTGTCTGTTCAATCTAGGTATCTGAAATTTTGCGAATGATGATCAAGTTTTATGGCAACAACTTCTACAAAATTTGGTTGTGTTGGTGCGACGGGTTCGGGTAGCTGCCATACAACTTCTCTTTTTAAATGAAAATAACTCAGTGTCCGTCCGCACGATAACTCAAAAAATAAAGGAGCTAGAAGGCTGACATTTTGTATACGTCACTTTTGCAAAATTGTTAGTTTTGCTATTTAACTCCAGCATTTTCGGTCGCCGGGTTCTAGTAGCTGCCATACAACTTCTTTCTTTAAATCGAAATAACCCAGTGTCTATCCAATCTAGGTATCTGTAATTTTGCAAATGATGATCAAGTTTTATGGCAACAGTTTCTGCAAAATTTGGTTGCGGTGGTGCAACGGGTTCGAGTAGCTGCCGTACAACTTCTCTTTTTAAATGAAAATAACTCAGTGTCCGTCCGCACGATAACTCAAAAAATAAAGGAGCTAGAAGGCTGACATTTTGTATACGTCACTTTTGCAAAATTGTTAGTTTTGCTATTTAACTCCAGCATTTTCTGCCGCCGGGTTCTAGTAGCTGCCATACAACTTCTTTCTTTAAATCGAAATAACCCAGTGTCTATCCAATCTAGGTATCTGAAATTTTGCAAATGATGATCAAGTTTTATGGCAACAGCTTCTGCAAAATTTGGTTGCGGTGGTGCAACGGGTTCGAGTAGCTGCCGTACAACTTCTCTTTTTAAATGAAATTAACTCAGTGTCCGTCCGCACGATAACTCAAAAAATAAAGGAGCTAAGAGGCTGATATTTTTTTTACGTCACTTTTGCAAAATTGTTAGTTTTGCTATTTAACTCCAGCATTTTCGGTCGCCGGGTTCGAGTAGTTGCCATACAACTTCTCTTTTTAAATGAAAATAACTCAGTCTATTGAATCTAGCTATCTGAAATTTAGTGAAAAAGTGTAAAGTTGCATGCCAAAAACTTTTGTAAAATTTGATTGATCTATTGCAGCCGGTTTAGGCTTCTTGCATTTCTTGGAACTTAATAAAGCTAGGTGCAATAGATTCGGGTAGCTGTCATACAACTCCACAATTTACATAAATATATCTCTGTAGTTCGGTACTAAAACATCTGAATGTTTTTAAAAGATGATCAAGTTTTATAATAGGATATATTACGTTCATACGGGTATCCCAGAGTTGACACAGTCTACTCTACTGCACTCTTCCTCGTTTTTAATTGGAAATATTTTTAATTTTTAAAATTATGATACATTACAAAAGGGTAAAGGGAAAAAAAAAAAAATTATTTTTTTTTTTAATTAATTTTATTTGACATACATACATACCCATATATGCATAAATACAAACAAAATGTTTTTAATAATTTTAAAATGTCATTTTATAGATTTAAATAAAGAAAGCCAAACAAATATTTTATTATAGAAAGCAGGAATATTTTATAATTGTTTATGAATTATAAATTGTAATGGGTAATCTTTAATTTGTTTCGAATTTTTTATTTTGTTAAAAAGAAATTTTTTCTAAATATTTTTTTTAAATTTTATTATAATCTTCTGGCACTTCTGTCTTTTTCAAGTGAGTCAAAAGTCCCAATTTTCCTTTTGTAATGATAATATTTTTTTTTTCTCTCCTTGCCACTCCTATAAGGAGCACTGAGCATCCACTAAGTTATTTATTTATTCATATTTGACTAAGTTTCAGTTTGTGAAATCATTAATTTCACTAAGCCGTTGATTACTCGGCTGTAGCTATTGTACAAGACTATGAGACGTTTCTTTTATTTCCACGCCATCTATTATCTTATACAATAATTATAGTTTATTATTATTTTATTATATAGCTATTAACAATATGGTATTAAATTATAATTTATATCATATACATACTTATTTTTAATTTAATTATATTCTATTAATTATATATTATAAGAAAAATGTCTTATATTTTTATTTATGTGTCTATATGACCCAACCGGGATTTAAATCCGAGACCTTACGTATGAAAGGCCGGTGTATTAACAACTACACCATTGGCTGGATAATGATAATAATTAATAATGTAATAATATCGTTTAGAGTAAACTTTCTAGGCTAAACTTCAATTTATGCACCGGACAACTATAAAATCAGATACAGTTATTTTGCAAATTCCGGCCAGCCAGGAATGTACACATATACATTTATGTATACATATCTATTTTGAAGAAATTTTATAGACGGTTGTGAAATCAGATTTGCCCCTTTTTCCAGAATAAGTATACATATGTATATGTATGTCTGTCTGTCTGATGTCTGAATGTCTGAAAATCTGAATTAGGAGGGAATTTGAAGTGATTCAAAAATACCAATGGAACTGCTGACACGTAACCATCAAAGTATAGTTATAGGAAGTAATTTTACTTTTTACTAAACCTAATACATTTTTCACACAGCAAACGAGTCTATTTTCAAGAAAAGGTGCAAAATATTTTTCTATTTTCCATATCCACTGTTCTAAAATAAAAACAAAAATAACACTATATATTTTAGATGGTAATTTTATTGCGGGTACCTACCCAAATAAATTTGTTGGTGTGCGAGTATAATATATTAGCACAGGGATAACTGAATTGTGTGTATATATCGAATTGTGTGGATATATACGGGTAGTAGGTACCGAAATGAGTATTTTATTATTTTTGGTTTCAATTTCAAATCGTTTTTTTTTTATTCTGTCTTTTTCGTGTATGATAATTTTTTATAACTATACACTTTTTACATTAAGTTAGCTTAATTTAGTTACAAAATATTTTTATAGTGTTTTTTCATTTCTTCTTATTAGTATACATATTTAGTGTGTCTGACTCCGACACGGTAGTGTGCAGGTACGATTCCGGATGGAAACATAATTTTTTTTTTGTAGGTATATAAATTACAAATATTACTTTTTTTTTATGTACTGCATTATTTGATTGGAAAGTACAAATTATACATTATTCCGAAATTGCAAAAACAAATACCTATGTATATAAAAATAAAATCTACCATTATTAACTCCGTCATTCTATGACGGGCCAACAGCTAGTTATCTAATAAATTAAAAGTTTTCTTTTAGAAATTAATACTTTATATATATTATATTTAAAAACAAAAAACATTTTTTATAAAACTTTTTGTATTGTTATGCTAAACTGAATTAAAAAATAAAAAAAAGTTAAAAAACAAAATAAATAAATATGTAATTGATTTTCCGCGAATTTTATAGGCCATAGAAAATTCACAATTTTTTAAAATACATATTAATTTTCTATTAATAAGCTCCACTGTAGAAAAAAATACAAAGTTACAGGAATAAAGATTCCTACACAAAATTTTATTTTATAAAATATAGATTTGTTTCCATTATTGCTTATAATATACAATTTAATTGATAATTGTGCTATTTTACGTTAAAGGGTTCCATTAATTTTAATTGAATTCAATATCTATTTTTCTGTATATCTTGTGAGATTCATAGAATGTGAATATGATTCACATGAATAAATTGCATCCCATAAGATTATATTTGAAACAAAATATTTTACTTTCCACATAATATTTTCTTCTTCACATTATAATATATTGGTCCTGTATTTTGTCATTTATTCTTCATTTTCTTTTCTTTTTTATTAAATTTTTTATGCAAAATCGTTAGGTTGGCTACGAAATATCGCCTTTCAAAATGTCGCATTTTAAAATTTCCCGTTTTAAAACCAAATAATTTTTTTCATTAATTAAAGATTATCTAAAATAAAGCCGAAATCCCCTTTTTTGGTTTTATTTCAATTTCATATTTGAAAGAAAGCTATAATCATGAACTTTTTGTTTTCGGCTTTAAATAAGAAATAACCTCAACATTAAAAAGAAATAAAGTCAAAAATATTTTTTAACAAGTATACTTTGATAAAATTTGAATCTTAATTTTCTTTTTGGAACTTTAAAATCCTTCCTAGTTATTTTTTTTACATTTATATTGCAACAACAAGATATTTAAAATAGTAAATTGCAGTTGATTTTGTAACCAACTATGAAATCCCTCCTAATTATTTTTTTACATACTTTAAAAAAAACTATCGAAAATTTTTTTTTTTTAACATAGAAAATTCGACTCTTTTTTTTTATCGACATTTTTTATTCTACATTTTCTTTTCAATGAAAAGGCCAGCTCCCAATAATTCTTGTATTTTTCTGTTTCTACTTTTTTTAAAGATTTTAACACGTGAGATTTTAATTAGCGAGATTTTGATACGCTCCTAAATCGTTATTTTGTAATTTAATATTAGGTCCCGAATAACCAATAAAATTTTTAATTTTATTTAATTTAAAAACATTTTTACAAAAAAATTATACAGACCTCATTTAATATTTGTTGCTTGGTTTATACGGCTGCTCTTTTTAGAGCATAAACAAGTTGCTGTTTTAATACCATTAAATTGTGTTTATTAATTTATATTATAGTATATTTAATTTAGTATGTAAATATTAATATAAATATAATACTCGTATATGCATAAAAAAATTTTTATAGTCTTTTTATTTAAATTATCAAGTCAAGTATAAACTATATATTGTATAGAACCAATCAACCAATTGACTTGATAGATGTTGTTTTGGTTGATTACATTTCACATTCTGATCAAAAGGTGGCAGCACAATACAAAATATTATACAAAATAAAAAAAACAAGAAGATAAAAAAATATATTATGTGAATCCTTTGGTTATATATAGTTTTTTTTTTTCTTTTTAAAGAATTATATCGTTGTATTCTCAAATGGTATATGCATTTCTTTTTTATTATGTTATATTCTTTATTTCCGTTTCCTCTTTTCTAATTCCCTAAAGTAGTTTATCAAAGTCAATTTCTTATCCCATTTATATTATAGTAAAGGTTGAATGCTACTTTTTATTTATAATTTTTTTTAAACTGGTTTGTTTTTTTTTTTATTTTCCTTTTTTGTATTTTAAAATTATTTGAAAATATTGCCGTTTTTGTTTCACTATGTCTGACCATTTCCTTCAAAATTAAACTTATACAACATCTGAAATAAAACAATGAAATTTTAAGAATAAATAAATAGATCGGATTAAAATATTAATTTGACGAAAAAATTTCTTGGTTTGGACCATTCTTTGGGGGCGATATTCACTTTGAAAAATAAAAAAACTGCTGTCATTTTTCAATTTCGCATTTAAATTTTCTGCTGTATAAAAAAAAAACTTAGTGAATTTTCCATCCCCTTCGTTCCATCTATCAAAAACTAAAAGCACCTTTAAACTTGAAAGTATAGCTCTGAAGATATTTTTAGTTTTTTGCTTCAGTTTTATATATTTTATAGCTACATAAATTCAGTAGGTAATAATAATGAATAACTCCAAAAATTGGAAATCATAAAATTTTATACATCTGATATGGAACTTTAGCGTTAGGAAATTTAAATATGTATGAAACTCTTTTTTCAACTAAAAGCTATTTCTTTAATAAGGAAATGTATATTTTTTGATTTTCTTAAATTTTCTTAATAAAACAAAACATTTAAAAAATTGGTATAAGAAAAGAAAAACCGTGTAAGTTTTACTCTCCAATATAATAACATAACTTTGTTTTTTTCTTTTCCCAATTTAAAATCATAAACTCTTTTATTAAAAATAAAAACTTTCAATTATTTTATAACATTTTGAAAATGAGCTCCATTTGAAACTGTTTATTTTATATACTACCTTATTAAATTGTTCAAGGACCTTTTTCATTGAAGTGTATGAAATATTATAAATATATATTTTATACATTTATAATACATTTGTGTTATATATATATATATATATATATATATCGCTCTTAATTTATTTTTTTTAAACAAATCTAGATTTCAAATAAAATTAAATGAAAAGGCTCAGTTTACCTTAAAGTGGAAAACTTTCAAGAACATTTAAACATGAGGAAAAATAGTAATTTAAAGTGGAAATTATTAGAAAATAAAAGTAAATTTAATAAATTTTAACAAAATATATAGGTATATATATATTTATATTATATTAGTATAAAAGTAATGGTATATTTGAGCTATAATACATATACTCGTATAGTATAGATGGAAAAATTTGTTGTTTTGTTTTTAAATAAGTTGTAGTTATTTTTAAATAAACATGATAAAAATGATTTTATACTATTTAACCAAATGATCTTTAATTCATGTATCTAAAAAAATATTTAAAGTTAATTTAATTATTAAAAAAAAATATTTTCTATGCATATTATATTTCAGGTAACTTTTATATACTATTCAAAACCTCAAATTAATCTGATCGATTTTATATCCTGTTAAGGAATTTCATTAATTTAAGGTTTTTTAAATTATCTAAAATGATTGTAACAAAATTGTAATCCTCGGTTCTATTTCCTTTTTGAAGCGATAATAAAGTCGAAATCGAATTTTTTTTTAAATTCGGTATTATTACTACTTCAAAGAAGTGATAAAGTCGAATCGACTATCTTTCTCTTTTCACAATATTATTTTTTTTTAATGCATTTCTCTGCCACATAAAAGGAAATTACACAGCCTTTCCTATTCAGGCGTGGCTGTAAATGTGTGTGAAATTCGAACCCACACTTTCTCAGTGTTTACATCGTATTTCATACGTTCCTAACCACTAGACCACCGACGCCCCCCAATAATATGTTTTTTCATTTATTATAACTTTTTTACATTTTGTATTTAAAAAATATTGTTTGTTCCGCTAATTCCAGGATATTTTTCGGAAGTTGTTAAAAATACATGTTTAGTTCATGTTGCCTATGAATTTTTGTATATGGATATATCTTTTTTTTTCAAAGTATATAAGTAAAACAAATTGTTGTAAACTCATATAATTTTATGGTAAACTTTTTCGTAAATATCTTCTTTTTTTTTCAGAAAGCCATAAAATTATTAAGAGGCATAATTATAAATACCTATAGTTTTTAATACATTCATTAGTAAAGAAATTAATCTATATTTATGTTTAACTCTAAATAAAAAAAAACAAGGTAGAATGTAAACCAACGGTTTTTAAAAGCGCACATTTCCAAAACTCAATACAAATTGTTTAGAAGTGTGACTTACACAAAAATTTGAAAATTTCATGTAATAAGAAAAAACTTGAAAATAGGACATTTTTGAGATTTTGAGGGGCCGTAAGTCCGGAATCCTATATAACTAAGAAAAGCTGTTAACACACGTAAAAATATATTATTGAACCTTGAATTTTCATGTCTTGCCGAAGAAAAACTTTTACAGGTGCCTAAGTTACAGATGTCTAAAAATAGCAAATTTTCAATTTTTGAGGCGTAATAACTCTTAAAGAGGGAGCGCTAACAAAAAATTTTCTGAGGAAACTTATACTAATTCTAAAAGTTCCTTGTCTCAAAATTTCAGGCTCCTATCTAAAGGTGTGCCGAAGTTATGAAAAAAGAAATTTCATGCAAAATGTGGTTTTCAGATAACGGTAAATTTAAGTAGTAAATTACAAAATATTACATAATTTTGATACTGTTTTATATATATAATAAAATTTTCGATCTTCTGGCGGTTTTAGATTGCAAAACTATTACGCAGAGCCTGAGATATATACATCTGAAAATGGGGCTTTTTCGAAATTTTGAAGAGCTGCTACTTTGGAACCCTCTACAACTAAAATAAACCTTTAACACACGTAAAAATATATTACTGTAGCTTTAATTTTTATATCTTCCAGAACTAAAATGTGTACAGGTTCCTAAGTTACAGGTGTTTAAAAATAGCAAATTTTCAATTTTTAAGCCCTAATAGCTCATAAACAGGGGGTGGTCCGAAAAAATTTTCTGAGGAAACTTATACTAATTCTAAAAGTTCTTTCTTGCCTCAAAATTTCAAGCTTGTATCTAGAAGCGTACCGGAGTTATGAAAGTAGAAAAATCATGCAAAATTTGGTTTTCACATAACGGTAAATTTAAATACTAAATTTAAAAAAATTGTATAATTTTGATATTAATTTACAAAGATAAAAGCAATACCTGTCGAATGACGTTTTCAGATTGAAAAAATCTTAAGCAGAACATAAGATATATGCATTTAAAAATAGGGCTTTGTCAAAGTTTGAGGGGGTGTAGCTCCGTAATGGGGGGGGCTACATGAAAAAGTTGTTCCACAAAATTATTTTTTTTATAAGACCTACCTATGGTTAAAATTTTTTTTCTCTATCTTTAACGGTGTAGAAGTTTTGTAAACAGACGGACGGACGGACGGACGGACGGACAGAGTGAAACTAATAAGCACATTTTTTCAAAATTTTTTTGGAAATGTGCTAAAAACTATTAAAATCACACAATTTTCTCCTAATTGTTTTCTATTAAATTTATTATATAACAAACAGATTTTTAAGTCTTGAAAGCAAGCAAATAAATAGATCTCAGCATTTTCAAATGTGATATTCAAAAACGTAACTATCTCTACAGTTTGTCTAAAATTAAACAATAAATTAAATATTAATATTCTTGCATTTAAAAAGAAAATACATAGGTTTATAATACTAGGTATATACAAACAATCTGGGTAATTAATTGAATGGGTAAAATTTAAACAATTCAATTTAAAACAAAAAAAATTGTTTTTTAATCATTATATTGAATTTGAAATTGACATCTAAATTTTACTAATTGCAATTTATATATTTTTGTTAAAACAATGTGATCGCAAACATATAAAGCTAAGGCATATAAGGCTCTTTATAGTAAACGAATGGTATTACTATAAAATTATTTTGTAAAAAATTATTATTGAATTATAAATAAATAATGAAAACAGAAAAGTCTAGACGAAAATATGTAGTGTAAAACTAAAAACAAGTTCTTATTGCATAAACCTAAGGAGCACCGAACTCAAATAAAATAATTAAAATTTAAAAAGAAGAAATTTATAGAACACAAAAATATATGTTTTTTTTTTTTTTAATTTAATTTTTATTTTATTGATTTAATTTTTAAATATTATAAACACTGTAATTAACAAATATATAATATGATAATTTAACGATAAATTAATAATTAATAACACAAATTTTCCAAAATTATTTACAATAGAATTTTTACAAATCTTTAAAAGAATTAAATAAAATTTTGAAAAGAATTTTTTTTTTTTTGTTTAATTAAAAAATTAAACTATATTTTTGAAAATTATTCCTAAACTATATTTTTTTTTATATTTCTTTTAAGCGATTCTATTATTCTTGGATAATCTGTATCCATACAGCATGAACAAGTTCCAACATCTAATACAGTTTCACCCTCTTGAATTTCTTCATTACCATTTTCATTACGATTTGTAAATTTCCAATAAGTTTTTTCTTGTCCAAATATTAAATCAATATGAGTGTAGATTTTATTCATAAAATTAAATAATTGTGAATTATTTGTACGAATATACCAATGTGGTAAAGAAAATTGTGATTTTTTTCCTTCATCCTTTAAATCAGCTTTAATTTTACTAAAATACCATGTAACATCTTTTCGATCAATTTGTGAACTACGATCAAAAAAATCAAATGGTTTTACTTTAGATCTCATATGGGATCTGTAAAAAAAAAAAAAAAATTATGATTAATTGAATTTTATAAATATTTTTAAAACTTAAAAATAATATTAAAGCAATTTTTAAAATAAAAATTATTTAAAATTAATTAAATATCGTTAATACTTACAAATTTTCATCATATTCTAAATTAATTGATAAAACTTCAATTTTAAAAATTTTTGGTTTTAATTCACATGGTGTTATTTCGATTTTTTTCGTTTGAATTGGCATTTTGATTTGATTTATTATATTTTTTTAAATTTAAAAAAAAAATTAAATAAAATTTAAATAAATTTTTGCTTGTATCTTCTAAAACTGAACAATCTTAACTGATCTACAAATCTTTTTGTACGGACTCTTTATATACAAAATTTTATGTATTGTTCTTTAACGTTAATTACAATTGACAAAATATCAGTATCGACATCTGGTTAACAGACGAAATTGAAATTTTCCTAATTACCATATACGTATATATACTAATAATATATATATATATATATATATATATATATATTTAAGGAAATACACATCAGTTTTATTTCAATAAAAAGGACTGATCATCAGGTAAAATTTCATATAACCATTAAAGGTTAATGAACTTTATTTGTTGAAAGTTTGTCAGCCCATCATAAAACACTTATAATATATATACGTAAAAAAAAAATAATTTTTTTTGATAATATATATATATATGTAATTTTAAATAAAATAGAAATAAACAAAAATAAATGAATCCTTTTTTAGACGTTAGATAAATATATCAAAAAATAATTAATATATTTTATAACAAAGTAGTATAGAAAAGACGGATAGTGGATAATATTAAAGGCTCATATTTTCTAGACGATAATAAAAAGGATTCTAGAATTTTGTGGCTATATACTTTTACATTAAAATTCGTATAATATTTCTTAGATTTTTTTTTTCTCTAAAGAAAATTATGAAAAAGTTGAAGAAACTTTCTTCAATTTAAAAATAAATATCTATATAAACTTTATTTTTTTGCAGTATAAAATTAATAAAAAAAAATGTGCATAAAATGTACATGCCCAAATTCCATGAGGTACCTAAATTATGAAATTTCCTTATAATAGCTCCTAAAAAGGACGATAACAGAAGGAACAGTAAAAAAAAGTAAATTCTCAAAAATCTTCTTCCTTTTAGAATTTCAAAAATTTTTTATAACTAAAAGTGTACCAGAGACACGGGAGGAACCAAAATTAAAACAAAAAATAAAAAAAACAGACGGATAGAGTCAAACTGCTCCAAATGATAAATCAATGTGTTTTATAGTTTTAATAGAAAAATTCTTATTAATTAATTAGTATATAAAAAAATTAAACCCTACCATTGAATAAATTTACTATTTTGTTATACAAAATGTCTATAGACCTATAAGATTTTGAAGCCGAATTAAATGTTATCTATATAGATATATATTAGAAAGAGCAGAAAAAAGAAAGAAGAAAAACAGAAGAAAAAACTTTTTAAAGAAGAAAAACAGTTATCATAAGAAAATGATTATTATTATTATAAGAAAAAAAAAATTTGTTCCAAATTGTAATTTTTTTTACAAATAATTTATTGTGAGAAAAAAATAAAATACGTACCTATTCTTTTATTATATAAGTTATCAATTTCTATTATTATGGAATAATGAATATATAAAAAAGCAAATATTTAATAAGGTTTGTACGTTCTAGTAAAACATCTGTCAATTATTTACTATAATATATCTATAATACATACCTATAAGTATGTAGTATGAATATGTACATAATATCTTCATTATGAAATCAACAAAACTTAAAAAAAATTTTTTTTTTTTCTTCAAAATTTATTATGGGTTTTACTATATATTGTGGGTTTACTATATATAAAAAATAATAAATACATATTTGCAATAAAACAAATCCTTAAATCTTAACGCCATGCAATAAAATTCCAAATTTTACAAAAAATCCCATCAATATCAAAACAAAAAAAAAAAAAAAACTAAAGAAACACTTAAAAAAAATTCCCAATTTTTTTTGATTTTCCTTTTTATATTCATTATGTATGTATGTATGTATATGCATTTAAAAATGGTATGTATATAGTATGGATGTAAATAAAATGTGCAAAATGCAATTAAATCCAAGGTAATTTTTTTTTTTTTTTTTGCAATATAATAGCTGTAAATATAGTTTTAATATTTTCAATTAGTTAAATATAATTAAATTAAATATTTAGAATTAGATTTTGAAATAAACAATAACTATAACAAAAATAATTTATAGTCTAGCTATAGAAGATTAAATGACATCAACAAATTGCTCAATAAACAATACAGTTATTATTTAATTATCAACAGAACCAAGATATATTTTTTTTTTTAATCTATTAATTGCCTCAGAAACTATTTAATAGACAAATATCCTAATCCTATAATTGAATATTTAAAAAAGACTTTTTAATATCTTATACTTTCAACATAATACAGTCGAATATTGTTAAATGCAGTCAAGAGGTAAATATTTACCTATTTCAAAAATGACACAATCCATTATAATGCAAAAATCTATGAATATTATATTTCATCAAGAATTGAAATTGTCATCTTTCTATTTATTACACAGCTTTTTAGTAATAATTAATATATACCTATAATATTAAATATAATAATATTAATTTATATACTTACTTATTCGACAAAAGTGTGCTATAAATTTTACTTTAAAATTTAATAATTAAAAAAAAAACCCAAATTAATCTCAGTACTTTCTTTATTCTTCACAAATTAATAATAATCATTTATTTTTCTTACAGTCGTATTTAACTTAAAATTATTCTAAAACTTATTCCTAAAATTTCTTATCAGCAAATCGATAAATTACAATTAGTAAAGGTTATTACTTTATCGGCTTGCTGTTATATCAAATGCATGAAATTGTTACAACATAACTTAAATGCAATGTACAAAAAAAACCGTATCATATTTCGTGTCATTGTTTTGTATCTTCTTTATTAATTAAAATGTTCAAAGAATAAGTGCATTAAACATTTTGTACTACGCAAACAAAAAATGTGTCATATTTCAGTTCATGAATTTGTTGTTGTTAAATAAATTGTTGAATGCATAAGTACATTGAACAATTTGTTATTTTTATTTTCAAAATTGGGTTATTTAGAATTAGGTAATAAATTTGATTGTCACATAATAAAAATTGTAAGATAAGCTAATTTGAATTTAAAAAGAAAAGTGAATTTGAAAAGAAAAGTAAAAGTAAATTTTATTTTAGAATTTAATGAAAGGGCAATTTCGTTATTTGCGGGCAATCTTGTTGTATGATTTGTGGTGAAGAAGAATGTGATGATATAACTATATATATTAAAATTATCAAATTTAAATATGTACATATCATATGATAATGAAAATTAATTATAATGGTTCCTCGGTAAAAATATTTTAGAAATCAATCGTCAAATCAAATCAATAAATCTTCCTCTATCGACGACTATTAAAATCATAACGCACAAAAACAAGCAAACGGCTAATCCTCATACATCAGTTAATTTATCAAATTGCAAATCATAAGAGTCACATAAGGGCAAGCGGTAAATAAGTTTTTTCTCAATATCATCTACAAAATGTAAATATGACAGGCAACTGTATTATTTGATAATGGCACCATATCTATCTTATCAGCTTTTCATGGTCTTTGGCTTTTTCATGGTCAAACATTAACATTGCAATATATTTAGAACAGGGTATAAGTGTTTCTTCTATAGCGTGCGGTTTACCTGCGAGTGCTATACGGTAGCTTACTTTTTACGAAGCCTCACTTAAGAGTGTTTGTTTTTGTAATTTTTATCATAGATAACTTGATATTTTTCAATTCTTCAAGTTTTCGCTTTAAAAAGTCAAATGATTTATCTTTGTGGTCGGGATGATTTGTTTCTAGATTTCTTTCAAATTTAGCTAGTGCAAGACAAACATTCAACAAAATTTTATTATATATTACACACTTAACTTTAAGTTCATCTTTATTAACAATGTTTGTAAATCTAAAGGTAAATAACTAATATCATATTTACGTTTTTTTGCACAAGATATAGATTTTTTTTGTTGATTGTTTTAATAAAGAACTATCTATAATTTTGGTCGGATCCAACTCTTTACAAACATCTTGTACTGTTTCGGTGATGGTGATGTTAACATTAGGTGCAGTTGTTACATTTACTTTTGTTTTACTTAAATTTCCTTCTTTAAGCCAACCTTTCGTTGGCATTGCAAAACTTAATAGAGATAAAAATTAATAATAGAACATTCAAATTATTGGCAACAAAAGAAGTTACTTAAAAGTTGAAAAAAAAATATTTTTACAAAGTTGGTAATTATTAATTAAATAATCTTAAAATTAATGTATACATACATATAATTTGATTTATATCAAAATACATTTAAATGAATAACAAATAATCAAGATACTATAGTATTTTTGGAGGTAAATTAGTAAATTAAAGATTTAATTATATAAAAGCTAGATTTAACTAGGTAAAAGTTAGATTCGCGGTACTCTAGGGCTCTGTTGACACACTTTGGGCAACGCGCTGCCTAGATTATTATTATTATTAAGGCATAAGTAATACTCTGACTGACTTAATCTAGATTTATAGTAATACCCCTATTACTACGTTTTGTAAATTATGCCTCCACTTATAATACTCCTGTCACCCCTACTGACTCTAAAAAACTAAAGATCTGTTAAAGAGTTTTACTAAAGTTTACTTTAAAGTTTATTGCTGACAGTTCATCTTCCGTAACACAATATGCTTGCTCGGAGTAAAACTTCGCAGTTTTTGGCATAAATTAATCTAAAAGATAAAATAAAGCTATTAGTCTTTGTTAGTGGTTCGAGTACTTTCCATCCAACTTCTTTGGTCAATTGAACATATCTTGAGAGTTTAGCAAAAAAATATTACTAAATTTGATATGATTTTTTATTCGGTATTAGAATTCCAATATACGGGTGTCCGAGACTCAAGTACGCGCACTGCACTCAGTGATTGGGGGCATTAAAACAAACAAAAAATTGTACTGGAGGGGGGGGGGGGTCTATTGTGGACCCTTTTCGAGATATGAGGGATTAAAGATTTTTTAGAGACTTTTCATAAAAAAATCTATAACTTTTGAACATGATTTCATGTTTTTCATATCTTGAAAAAAAAAATAATCATGAATATTGAACAAAATTTTACTGTGCCAAATTTTTTTTGGAATAAAATCTTGAAAAAATCTAGAATTTTATATTGAAAACAAATATTTTTTTCAAGATTTTTGAAAAATTAATTTTCTGCAGTTTTTATATAGTTGGTTACAGAATCAAGGTTTCAATAATTTATATAGAGAGAGATTGAATCGGTGTCTCCTGCTATTTTAAGTGATTTTTGTTTGAATTTTGTTTACTTTTCAAAGAATTAAGACAGATTTTATTTAATATTTAGTAAAAAAATTGTATAATCTCTCATATATAATTATGATTTTTCCAAAATATGTATATAAATATGTATCAGTTTTCAAAATTAATTATACAGCGTCCATAATTTTTGTTTTGTACAAAACTTTATAGTTGTAAAAATAGCCAAATATATACAAAAAAAAAAATCAACTATAAAAAAAGTTTTTTATTTTTATTTTATTTTATATACAGTTACCGTGGTACATAAATGTGCCAGGTAGCTATAACCCCTATTTCCTGGTAGGAATGTGGGGTGTACGAGATATTATGTGATATATTTAAATATTTGCGATTATATTGCGATATATGAATATATTTTTTTTGTATATTATAATTTTTGTATCCAGCCGGGAATCGAACCCGAGACCTCTGATTTCCTTATGAAAAAAAAAAAAAGTTTTTCTATATTTTTAGCACATTTCCAAAAAAATTTTGAAAAAATGTGCTTATTAGTTTCACTCTGTCCGTCCGTCCGTCCGTCTGTTTACAAAACTTCTACACCGTTAAAGATAGAGAAAAAAAATTTTAACCATAGGTAGGTCTCATAAAAAAAATAATTTTGTGGAACCACTTTTTCATGTAGCCCCCCCCATTACGGAGCTACAGCCCCTTAAACTTTGAAAAAGCCCTATTTTTAAATGCATATATCTTATGTTCTGCTTAAGATTTTTTCAATCTGAAAACGTCATTCGACAGGTATTTCTTTTATCTTTGTAAATTAATATCAAAATTATACAATTTTTTTAAATTTAGTATTTAAATTTACCGTTATGTGAAAACCAAATTTTGCATGATTTTTCTACCTTCATAACTCCGGCACGCTTCTAGATAGAAGCCTGAAATTTTGAGACAAGAAAGAACTTTTAGAATTAGTATAAGTTTGCTCAGAAAATTTTTTCGGACCACCCCCTGTTTATGAGCTATTAGGGCTTAAAAATTGAAAATTTTCTATTTTTAAACACCTGTAACTTAGGAACCTGTACATATTTTGCTTCTGCAAGATATAAAAATTAAAGCTACAATAATATATTTTTATGTGTGTTAAAGGTTTATTTTAATTGTAAAGGGTTCCAAAGTTGCAGCTCTTCAAAATTGCGAAAAAGGCCCATTTTCAGATGTATATATCTAGGGCTCTGCGTAATAATTTTGCAATCTAAAACCGCCAGAAGATCGAAATTTTTATTATCTAAATAAAACAGTATCAAAATTATGTAATATTTTGTAATTTACTATTTAAATTTACCGTTATGTGAAAACCACATTTTGCATGAAATTTCTTTTTTCATAACTCCGGCACCCCTTTAGATAGGAACCTGAAATTTTGAGACAAGAAAGAACTTTTAGAATTAGTATAAGTTTCCTCAGAAAATTTTTTGGTAACACCCCCTCTTTAAGAGTTATTACGCCTCAAAAATTGAAAATTTGCTATTTTTAGACACCTGTAACTTAGGCACCTGTACAAATTTTTCTTCGGCAAGACATGAAAATTAAAGGTTCAATAATATATTTTTACGTGTGTTAACGGCTTTTCTTAGTTATATAGGATTCCAGACTTACGGCCCCTCAAAATTTCAAAAATGTCCTATTTTCACATTTTTCTTATTACATGAAATTTTCAAATTTTTGTGTAAGCCACACTTCTAAACAGTGTGTATTGAGTTTTGGAAATGTGCGCTTTTAAAAACCGTTGGTTTACATTCTACCTTGTTTTTTTTAATATTTGATTTCAAAAAGGTTTTAGTATTTAATGATTTTATTTTCAAGATGTTCTTTTTCTAAATTTTTTTTTATTTTCAAAATATCGGGGATGACTTAACATACATACATACGAAGCTCAAAAATAATTAAAATTTCCACTTATCTAATAACAACAAAAAAAATTCTAAAATTAGTTATTTTCAGTCATGCTCACACCTGGTTTTTATTTTTAATTGCATTAAAGAACCATACAATAACTGTGGAATGTGGAAATATGGAAATAACATTATTAAAGTAAAAATGAACACCACTATTTTTTGTTTTATTTTATTAAAAAAATGGACATAATTTTGTTTTAGTTGACGTTTTGTTTCATTTTAGTAAAAAAATAAATTTAGTTTAGTTTTAGTTTTTATTTAATTTTTTTTTATAATAAAAAGTATTACATCGGTTTAAACATATTTACATAAATCTTAACATATTATCTTTTAATCTCCGTGCTTCATTCAATCTACTAGTTTCACCTTCCAACATTGTCATTGATTTCTTCATTTACAGAAAAGGTATTATTATCCGTTTCTTCATTCTGAATTTCATGTTGAATATTATATTTTACACATGTGTTATGTAGAGCCACACAAACTTGTAAATTGTAATAAATGCATTTATAATAAGCAACGAAATCTCCTTTTCAAAAGCCCAATTGTTCTTTTGACTATATTTCTTCCTTGAGTATGTTTTTTATTCGTCAGTATTTCTATACGTCAATAAATAACTTGGATATCCTGAGTCTTCTAAAATTAAAGTATTTTCTTTCTTTAAAACTCCACTCCTCTACTACGATAGTCATTTTTTAATTTTGCTTTCAAACATGTGAGCCATCATAGCTACCGTAATATTTCGCATTTACATACCGTATACACATTCATATCATATTCCTAAAATAATGAACTTTGCTTTAATTTGCGTAACTGAAAAGTACATCGTAAAAGTACATTTTAGCACTTCGTTCATCCGGTTGATTGTACTCAAATGTTATTCATTTGAAACACACATCCCCTTTCTATTACATTAAACACTTCTCTAAATATATACACACACGGTATAACACGTTGTGTTTTAGTTATTTTTAATTTCTTGTCGATTTCTGCAAACAAATCACGAAATGCTTCTTTAAATTATCTAAAGTTTTCGATGAATCTAAAAGAAAGATATATTAGAATGGCAACAACTTTTTTTTTAAATTCCATTTTACATTTTGCTTTCTAATTTTAAAGGATTAAAAGAATCTCTGTATGTTAACTGTTTCATTATTATGGTCAATATCTTCATCATTGAAATAAAAAAATTGCCTCAACATTTTTTTTAAAACAAATTTTTATTGATACTTTATTGATACAATAAAGCTGTATTCGAATAAGCTTTCATTTTTAATTAATAATTAATAGTTTTATAGCTTTATCGTTTCGTAATATAAAAGTGAACGATAATCGATAATTATTTTTAGTCGGAAATCGGCCGATAACGATGTTTGTAATAAGGTTGATTACTTTATTTATTTATTTATATTAATATTACATACATAAATGTAATGCAATATTATTGAACCATCGGCTACCAAGGTCATTATAGGTTTTTATACTATATTATTAATGATATACTAATATTATTTATTTTGTTTATATTATATACTATATATTTACATTATATTTGGTCGAAAGGGGGGTCTGTAAAGAATAAGTGTTTTCCACCTGTGCAGGGATCGACCCCAAACTCCTTCGGTTAAGACGCCACACGCCTACCCACTAGGCTACCGAAGCCCTAGGTTGATTACTTATTATTTATTAATAATGAAATCAAACGTTGAAATAAATGAAAACTTAGAATGAAAAATTTCGTTTAATTTTAGTTTCAGTATATTACAATTGAAGATGCCAGAAGACTAGGACTTCCTTTATATAATTTGTGCAGAAGCTGCAAAAATTAATAGAAATCAATCTTGCATCTGCTGTGTGAATGCCAGATTCTTGCTCTAAAAGAAAGAAATTTTTTGAAAAAAATTTTCTTAAACAACCTGTTCGATCTGTCAGAGGTGGACTTAACATATTTTCATCGCTTTGTAAGAAGTTGCTCCTAATGGTTTAATTAGGAGAAACACTGATCCATAGAGTATAACAACGGGCCTAAACTTGTCTAAGTGTGCATCTGCAGCTCCTAGCTATCCACATATATACCTACCATAGTATAATTTAAATAATTGGAGATACTAATTCAGAAATAGGTTTAGAATTTTGTTTGAATTTATTTTTAAAATTATTTACGTAAAATTAATAACTTCAAAAATCAAATTATTGTTATTTTTGTTTTTATTTTTTATATTTTTAAATAACATTAAACATTAATCGTAAAAATTAAAAACATTTATTTACAAATAATTAACAAATTTATAAATTGTTTTTTCACTCCTATAAGGAGCATGAGCATAGGACTTCCACTAAGTCATTTTTTATTTATATTTCACTTAAGCTTCAGTTTCGGGAAACATTATAATTTCTTCAAAACAAATGATTACTTGGCTATAACTATTTTAAAAGATTATGAAATACAAATACATTTTATGCTATAGATTATATTCTATAATACATATCAGAATGTATGCATTTTTTATTTTTATTATACATATATGTATTACGATATTATGTTGATTATATGATATATATATATATGTATATATACTTATTTTTTATTTAATTAAATTATACTAATTATATATTGTAAAAAAAATCTATATTATTTTATTATTACAATAAGACAATGATGCAGCCGGTGTATGAACTCGAAACCTTTCGAATGAAAAGCCGATGTCTTAGACACTACCACCATTGGCTGGATAAATTATATTTTTAAATTAATTTGATTTTTTTTTTTTTTGTTCCTTTGATTTTTTTAATTTTTTCTCATTCTATTTGCATTTTGCAGTTTGCACTTTAATTTTTAAAAAATTTTCAGATCAATCAGATCAGATCATTGGAATTTTTTTTTCTGTTCAGTTTTTTTTTCTAATAAAATAAAATTTTTATTGATATCTTCCAATTTATTCTTATTCTTTTTATCTGCTTCTTGATATCTTGAAATTTCGTATAATAGCTCTAGCAAATCATCGTCTAGTGAAGTATTATAGATTATTAATTTCATCTAAATCATACATAGTTTATATATTATATTATATACATAGAAAATTATATTTTATAAAAATTTAATTAAAAAAAAATTTAAGGTTTCTTTAAATTATGATTTTGGGGCTTCGGTGGTCTAGTGGTGTTTACAGCGTATTTTATACGCTCTTAAACACCGAGAGAGTGTGAGTTCGAATCCCACACACGTCGTAAGAGTTATTGCCCCTTACGACATTTACAGTCACACCTGAACAGGAAAGACTGTGTAATTTCCTGTCCACATTTATGTGGCAGAGAAATGCATTAAAAAAAAAAAAAAAATTATGATTTTTGGCATTTTCTTTTAAGAGATTCTATTATTCTTGTATAATCTATATTAATACAACACGAACAAATTCCAATGTCTAATACAGTTTCACCCTCTTCAACTTCTTCATAACCATTTTCAGTACGAGAAGAAAATTTCCAATAAGTTTTTTCTTTTCCAAATATTAAATCGATATGAGTGTATATTTTATTCTTAAAATTAAATAATTGTGGATTATTTGTGCGTATGTATTGATGTGGTAAAGAAAATTCTTCAGTTATGCTTTCATCAATTAAATCTGCATTAATTTTTGCCCTATACTTTAAGTATATTAATAATTAAAAAAAAAAAAAAAAAAACATTTTAATTTTTATTATTATTAGAATCAAAAATATAATTTTTACCCAAAAAATATTTCTTTGGTCTCTTTGAGAAATATGATTAAAAAAATCAAATGCTTTTATTACTGAACTCATTGGTGATCTATAAAATAAAATAAAGAAATTATATAATGATACCAAACTGGTAATTAATTTAGTTTATAAAAAAAAAAATAATAAATATAATACTTACAAATATTGATCATATTCAACAGCAATAGATAAAACTTCAAAATTAAAAATTTTAGATTTTTTTTCGTATGGTGAATTTTCAAATGATAAGTTAGGCATTTTTTTATTTTTATTTTTTTTTTCATATAAGAATTTTATTTTAATATTTTAGCTTGTGCACTCCTTTCAGGACAATGTGAAATAATACTAAAATATTTTTAATAAAATATATGTACTATTTACTTACATATATTCGGTTTTTTTCCAAAACAACCATATTAAATCGGTATAACCCAAGCTGAAGCAACAATTTACATATAAATATTAATTAGTCATAGTCACTTTCAAAAAAATTTAAAAAATTTTTGTTTCTGTTGAAAATTTTTGCACTACTGTCAACTGTGTACGAAAAATATGTGAATTAATAACGGAAATTCCCGTGAAAGCTTTCTTAGTGCCTTGTTACTGTGTTAGTTGTCTTTATCATTTTTATTTTTTATATCGCAGATAGCGAAAAGTTGAAAAGTTATTTCAATTTATCTATTCTATATCAACTATTTAGATGAGAGACATCCATGAAATAAACTATTTATTAAAGAATTCTTATTTCTTATTCAGCTGAACTGCAAAGATTAAATTAAAACAAATATATTTTATATAATTTGTATACATATGTATACTTTTTTACAGTCAAATTTTGCATTCAATTTAAACAATTTTTTATCCAAATTCAACATATTTTTTTTAAAAATAATTGAATTAAAATTTCAGCTTGAGTTTTATGGCTTTATTTTAATTTAATAACGGGCTTCTTATCTTGCGAGTTACGGTATAGGTATACATACATACATACATTATTTAGTAATTAAATGATAATTAATTCATTTAAATATATACATACAAAACATACATATTATACATTTGTTATCAAACAAATTTTTTGCAAACAATTTGTACATACGAGTGAGTATAACAAACTTTATAATAAAACTATTTTAATTTTACCAAAATTTTTGAGTTTTTTTTAATTATCTATATAATTTGATTAATTCAATAATGTCTGATTCTGGTGAAGGCAAATAAATTCCCAATGTAATGTACAAATATATTATGTAAGTCTATATCTAAAGAGAAAAAAAAATTTTATAAAAAGGACGGACTAAATGTTTAAAAGAGGCAGCTGAAATAATGGAAATTAATTATAATGTAGCCAGATCTATAATAAGACAGTCTAGAAATTATGAAGAAGAATTTATTATAAAAAAAGAGATGGTTCTCGAATTGTAAAACTTACGGATCAAATTTTAAAAGAAATTGAAACAAGGCAGAATGTAAACCAAAGATTTTTAAAAACGCACATTTCCAAAATATAATAAAACTGTTTAGAATTGTTACTGGCACTGCACAAAAATTTGAAAATTTCATATAAAAAAAATTATGAAAATAGGACTTTTCTAAAATTTTGAGGGGCTGTAAGTCTGGAACCCTATAAGTGCCTAAGTGACAGGTGTCCAAAATTAGCAAATTTTCTATTTTTGAGCCCTAATAGGTCTTAAACAGGCAGCGCTACAAAAAAAATTTCTGAGGAAACTAATACTAATTCTAGAAGATCTTTCCTGTTTCAAAATCTCAAGTTCCTCTCTAAAAGCCTGCCGGAGTTATGAAAAAAAAATATCATGCAAAATTTGGTTTTCGTGTAACTGTAAATTTAAATAGTAAATTACAAAATATTGCATAATTTTTTTTGATATTGTTCTGTAGAGGTATGAAAATTTAGGCTCTTCAAACGTTTTTAGATTGCAAAACTACTACGCAGTTATGAAGATAGAAAAATCATGCAAAATTTGGTTTTCACATAACGCCTAAAATTAAATACTAAATTTAAAAGAATTGTACAATTTTGATATTGACTTAGAAAGGTAAAAAAAAATCCTTTTGTATTGCGTTTTCAGATTAAAATGTTAAACAGAACATGAGATATATACGTATTTAAAAATAGGGCTTTTGCAAAGCTTGAGGAGCTGTAGCTCCGTAATGGAGGGAGCTACATGAAAAAGTAATTCTACAACATTAATTTTATTATGAGACCTACCCATGGTTAAAATTTTTTTCCTCTATCAATAACGGTGTAGAAGTTTTGTAAACAGATGGACGGATGGGCAGACGGACGGACAGAGTGAAATTAATATGCACATGCACAGAATACACAAAACATCTGAAGTACATATGATATTGTCAATCCCTCGTCCCACCAATTAAAGTTCTTATCGCCATACTCACCAATGTTAAATCGCTCCAATTGAATATGTAATTTAAAAATTTAAATTTAATGCAAAAAATTGTTTAAGTGATTTTACAACATTTCATTAAAAAATTTAAACATAAAATATTTAGATAGTGTAGCAACCACTGATTTAAACGGATATGTTAGTTACATAATATATGAAAAATAATTTACAGAAAGCTCTGGATAGATTCCATAATATTTATTTTAAATTTAAAAGTTTTAAAAAGCTTGATTGAAATGAAAATATTTAATTTGAAAATAATAAATTTTATAATACAGTATGCACCAAAAGAATAAATAAGATTAAATGTTTTTAAAACGATTTTTAGTAAAAAAAAACTAAATTTTGTATTGCAAAAATAATTTTCTATATTTTTTACTGAAACGCATCTTACGTTAAAACTAATTTTTTCATTCATGGTTTTAAAATTTTTTTTAAAAATACAATGTTAAAAAAAAATTATCTAATTTGATTAAGAATATGTTGAATTTGGGTAAATACGTATTTTTTAAATTAAACCATAGTTTCTTTATGGTTTAATTTAAAAAAAAAATTCTTTAATTTGAATAAAAAACTGTTGAATGTGTATGAAAAAATGTTGGATATGGATGAAAAAATGTTTAAATTGAATGCAAAATTGTTGAATTTGAATAGAAAAAAGTTTATATATAGGATAAAGCGACTTTTAACAAATGCGTAAAACCACTTCGTATCAAAAAGATGAAGCATTTCTTGATATGCTACAAACTTGCGGTAAAACTCATTTGATCGATTAGTAACTATCCAGAAAAATCTAACATTGGAACTATTCGATTCCAAAAGAGCCCTTTTAGCCCCTTATAAGTTGTATGGAGATTTCAATATTCATACCCCAATAACTTCATGTGGCGTATCATTAAAAAGATATTGGCGAGCTCTATAACTTTTGTGTGAGGACTATGCTTCTAGGTCGCCATACCATGCTAAAATGTCATATCATATTAGAAATTTTCTTTTAAATTTGTAAAATAATTTTATTAAAACCAATAAAATCAAAAGTTTATTTCTAACTCAAAGATTCACATTATTTTGAAAATTAAACTTAATATTTCCCAAACATATTATTTTTAGATTCTTTTACTTATTTTATTACAATTTATTACATCATTTATATTTTGTATTTTTTAACATTCTTTATAAAAGCTAATAATTAGAACAGATTGTTAAGATCTTCTCATGCTTAACATAGTATTAATTTCCCAAATAATTATCCTAGTTCTATCAATTATCTCGCGAAGTTGTTTATTTTTTAACATCACAGTTTCAATAAGTTCTCTATTTTCCTGTGATATCTTTTTATATTCTTCACATTGTGTGGGTTCGGCTCTATGATCTGAATCGTCTTTGTATGGTATTAAGGTTTCAACATTTGTATATTCCATTCCTAAAAATAAAATAAAAATGAAGTTTTTTTGTATTTAAAAAATAAAAAAACAAAATGCAAATTACCTTGAGAACAACCATCATTACTTTTCTCATAAATAATTCTAAGTCTTTTAAAAAGTAATCGAATTGTACGAAAATATTCTTGAACCTTTTTCTCAGCACTATTTTCACGATTTTCAGTTGTTGGTTGAATAGTTTTTAAAGCTGAAAAAATTTCTTGAAATCTTGATGTAATGTCTTGAACAGTTTCTTGACCTAATTTTGTTAAACTAACAGTATTAATTTCTTTTGGTGGCATTTGAGGGGCACTGGGTACCATATTTGTCTGTGGTGTTTGTTGTTGTGTTTGATGATGAGTTTGATTCATTGAGCTTTGAATCATTGACGAAGATACTGTATTTGTACTGGGAGATAAATTCAATTGAGGTGTTTGAACTTGTTGTGGCATTTGTTGTTGCGATACTAAATTTTGTTGAGGATTTGGAGATTGCTGAACATGAGATGGACTTTGCATACCAGTTGGCCCCATATTGCCCATACCCTGTTGTGCCGGTTGCATTGGCATACCAGTTTGTTGATTATATCCAACCATATTCATTCCAACCATGGAATTGAAATTGCCGCGGTTATTATTATATCCCCCAGTATATTGACCAGACATTCTAATAGTTTCGAATTACTATTTTTTAAAATAAAGTAATAATATTATATATCTTTACCTTTACTAACTTTTGTCAACTTTTGTTTTGTTTTTAGTTATTCTTTTTTTTAGAAAAATGACATTTCAAGATATTTAATGATTGTCAAAAATCAAGACTCAAAAGTATAGCAACAATTGTTTTAAATTTGAATTCTTTTTACAAACTGTTGCATAAACATTTTTCTTCTCCATACAGAACTTATTTACGTTTATAAAATATAATATAATCTTTAATAATTAGTATATATATATATATATATATATATATATATATATATATATATATATACATTCATATATTTTATAAATTACTTATTTTAAAATATTAAATTTCAAATTCGTTTGTGATAGTCTGTGATATTTAGTTTTTAAGAATTTAAAAAATTAACTTCAAAATTCGAATGGCCTAAGAATGTTGATAGAAATTAGAAATGCAAATGAAAAATTCGTTTTTGCTATTTGGCATTACTTTTGAGTTTTGACTTGAATTATGATAACTAAAAAAACCATACCGGTCTGAAATGTTTATATTTTGTCCCTGCTTTTGCAAAATT
This sequence comes from Poecilobothrus nobilitatus, assembly GCA_947095535.1. Classification (NCBI taxonomy): domain Eukaryota; kingdom Metazoa; phylum Arthropoda; class Insecta; order Diptera; family Dolichopodidae; genus Poecilobothrus; species Poecilobothrus nobilitatus. Next base: position 187,601,019 of record OX352773.1, read on the forward strand.
ATAAGTCAATGCAAAATTATCTTATTTTTATAAGTTTTTTATTTAAAAACTATTAAATTCCATCGAAATGGAGAAACGTGAAAATGCTTTATATGAGGTAAATAAAAATTGCTATGTAATTTTTGTAATTTTTGACAGATTAATTAAATTTTTAGGCTTTATTCAAAAACAAAGAAGAAACTCAAAAATGGTTAAAATATAAAACGGATCATGAAGAAGCTATAAAAAATTTAGAAAATTTTAGAAAAAAAATGAATATTGATATTATGGTTCCAATGTAACATATATATTTTGTGTTAAAATGCTTTCATAAACTTGTTTTTGTTTTTAGAGGATCAAAAGCGTTAATGCCAGGCAAATTAGTTCACACCAATGAAGTTTTAATTAGTCATTTTGGAAAACTTTTTTCAAAATGTACAAGTTATAAAGCTCAAGAAATATGTAGAAATCGTATAAAAGTAGCTAATGATTATTTAAGTAAATTCGAAATTGAAAAGGATTTGTTCACGTAAGAATTAAAAAGGAAACTTATTTACAAAAATATGAAATATTTGAAATAAATTTTGTAGGAATCAAATTGAAATGCCACACATTTACGGCGCCATGCCCGGCTTAGAACAACAAGAAATCATTGAAGAATACAATGAAGAAAAAGAGAAATTATGGAGAGTAGAGCATCAGAAAAAATTACGAGAGGAAAGGGAAAAACAGAAAGGAAATAACACTGAAGAAGTTGAAAAAAGTCATGAAGAAATAATGAAAAAATTAGAAGAGTTAGAAATGATGGATGAATTGGAAACTGAATTAGAAGATTTGGGTATTGAAGATGATAATACTTTGCAAAAATTGATTTCCGGTGAAATTAATATAGTTGAAAGAAAAAGAATTTCTAATTGTAATAAGGAGAATGAAATAAAATTGACACAGGGATCGTCTAATATTTCTACAGAAAATGTGGAAAACTCTGATTTACAAAATTTGTATTCGAAATATAAAATCATAAAAATTTCAGATTTCGAACGCAACACTGACAATACCAATAACAATTCTATACCAAATAATCAAGATTTTAACAATTCCAGAAGTAGTATAGATTCAGATGAAATATCTGATACTTCATCTGATGGTGATATTCCAGAAGAATTCATTGAAATTAGAAAAGAGGCAGAAGAAATTCCAGTATATCAAAAAAGAGTGAATTTTATAAGAAAGAAAATTAAATTAATTGAAAAAGAAATAGATACAATGAGAGTATCAAATCCTAATGATCTTGATATAAAATTAAATAAAATTGAAGCACGCGATTATTTAATAGATTATGTTTTGACATTAGAAGATGAAATTAAAATTGAATCCAATGATGAAAATATTATTGTTGATGATAATGAAAATGAAAATAAAATAGAAAAAGAATTAAAAAAAACTAAGAAAACAAAAAAAATTTCATTTGCATTACAAGACGATATAACATATATTGATAAAAACGAAAAAGTTGAAAATATGTTAAATGGAAAACATGAACCAAAATTTGGTAAAGATAAAATTATTTTAGATCCACAAATTCAAGTTAAGAAAAAAGTTGATGTAGTTCAAAATTATTTGCAAAATAGTAAAAAAAATATAATTAAAAAAGTAGAAGAAAATATAGAATATATGCAAGAAATACAAAGTCATGAAGATTTTGATTTAGTTTCAAAAATTCTTAATGCAAATAATAATAAAAATAATACGCTTCAAATTAAATTTAAACATTCACCATCGGTATACAATTACAACAAAAATAATTTTAAAAAAGATCAAGTTGAAAGTCCAACTGATTTTTATGAAATGTTTAATATGTTTTATCCACAAAATTGCGATACAAAAACTGCAATTAATGAAACTAATATCGAAAGTGATAAAAAACCAGAAATTAAGAAGAAAAATGAAAATAAAGTTGAGGTATATACTAAATAAATATATGTATTTATAATTTTATATTTAAAAATTGAACATACCTTTATTTTAGGTGCATAAATCTACAAAAGATCTACCGAATGCTGAAGTTCCACCAATTTTAAAAAATAAAGTTGCTGTAAAACAAGAACCCCACTATTTAAAAAGTGCTGAAACCAATGTTAATAATAAAAAAAAGAAAAAGAAACAAGAAGTTATTCCTAGAATGGTAAGTTTATTATACTTTTTATATATTTATATAACATATTTTAAATAATAATTTATTTTTTTTTTTAAACAGACACTGGGTGATGTAATCGAAAATCCAACTCCAGGAAAACCGGATCCTATTCCAGAAGTAAATTTCGTTGACGCACATGCCCCAAAGAAACGAATTAGTAAATTTAAACAAACTCGATCTTCAACGTAATATTTTTTGAAATATAACATTTAAATTTTTTGTACTGAGAAATTATATAGATGTCTAGTTTTTAAATAAAAAACTATCTTTGTGCTAAACGTTTATTAAAGACAATAGTTTAATTAAAATTGGATGAAAATGAATTTATAGTTTTATTTTATTTTTTATTTTTTTAGCCCCATTCAAAAAATTGGCAAATTAATTATACTCTTTTCTAATCCCTTAGCTTTAATTTACTCTTATAAAATACAATTTCTTACGGAAAAAATAGTTCTGTAGAATCCCATTTAAAAATATATTTTTAAATTATTAAAATTTTAATTCTTTATTGATTTCTTTTTGTTTTTGTTTATGACATCAAAATAAATTTAAAACAAAAATAAAATTTTGTTAAAATAAAAAAAATTAGGAACATTTAATTTACTAGAAATGTAACATATTTTGTTAATTATTATTTGTTAGTTTCTAATTTATAAATATTAAAATCTGTCACAAAAACTTAACCGATTTATAACAGCCCTTTGATTGAAGCCTTGTTTGACTCCATTTTGTTTTGTAATTAATGTAAGTTATAGCAAAACTTATTCAAATTTCCAATTTATTTTTAGTTTAACAACAGACTTTATATTTATAAATATAAGATATAATTCTAACTAGTTATAAATATAAAAATAGATTCTTATTATTTATAAAAACAAATATTATTTAAATACTGTATGTTTAATATGTAAATAAAATTTTTTGACACTATTCCCTTAATCATTTATTAAAATTATTAACAGGTTATATACAGGATAACAAAATATTATAATACTTGTTGATATTTTAATTCTGAATTTTCAATTAAAGTCCATGCATTTTAACAACTATAACGACATATTAAACATTTGAATTTAATGCAGATAAATGTTAAAAAAGATATTTTTTTATTTTCTATAAAAAAAAAAATAAATAAACGAGCCCCAATAAAATACTGTTAAATAAAAACTTTTTCGCAAATAAAACAAAAAATTAAAAAATTTGTTTTAAAATATGTTTTTTTTAATCTCTAAAAATATAAAATAAATAAAAATAAAAAATAAATTTCTTTTTAAACAAAATTACGAATAATATGTAAAAATTGAACAAAGCAAAAAAAGCTATTTTCAAATTAAAATAAATTCTTTTAAGATACATATTTTATGTAATGATACAATTAAATTTGAATTGATTTATTTTAAATCTTTTCTTTTTAATTTATAAATCAATACGGCTATAGTTGTGAGTTACATTATTATATATATATATATATATTTATATTTATTATTTAGACATTGTTATGTAAAATTTGATATTTTTTTTTACAGATTCATTATTTTAGTTGAATTAATATTATATATATATATAGAAATATTACATTTTCAAAAAAATATACTAAAAATTATACATTTTAAATATAAAAATGATATTATTTAAATATTTTATGTAATGATGTAAAATTACTTTAATATGTATATTTAATTTTTAAACAATTAAATGTTTTTAATTTTTTGTTATAATATTTAGCTTAAAGATTATATAATATGTAATTAATAATGTCATATGATGTATTTTCTTTAATTTTGATATATATGTCAACAATTAATTTATATTAAATGTAATTATGTATTAAAAAAAAAAAAAAAATAATACATAATTTAAAAGAAAAAGTTAAAAAAAAAAAACAGTTTGTATTACAATCAGTTAAACAAATAACTATTTAATTTATTATATGATGATAATGACGAATAAAAATTTTTAAGCTACAGTTGCATCATGACTACATTCTTCTTCAACAGTAATGTACAAACCTTCTTCTTCATAAACTGAGTCATGTTTAGCAAGAATTCGCAAAAGAGGGCGAAGTTTTAACCACCATTGAGTTTTTGGGATACGTTGTCTAAAAATAGAAATAAATTAAAATAAAATTATTTATTTAATCATATTTTTTTGGCAAATTAATTTTAAAAAAAATTTTATAAACTTACTCAAAATTGGTTTCTGCTATTAAATCTGTTAATGGTGTAAATCTATATTGGCGACGTACAACACCCAATAAACATGCTGAATCATTTCCGTCACATTTAATGGTACCATCTGGTTTAGTATTCTTTTTTAGTTGATCAACTAACCAATCAACACATTTAGCAGCCATTTTAGTACCCATATTACGATCAAATGGTGTTGGTGAACCACCTTGTTGCATATGACCCAAAATATTCATTCTGCATGAGAATAAACCTTTACCTTCCTCAGAGTACAAACGATGAATAAAATCAGTATTATAATTTTCGGAAGCTTTTTCATTACGTAAAATTAAACCACGCTGTACACCTTCAGCCATTTTTGAAGCCATATGATAAACATCTTGTTGTAAATCTTTAATTGAGAATTTTTCTTCAAAAATGTATGCAGCATCAGCTCCACCAGCTAAACCAGCTAATGTTGCTAAATAACCACAATAACCACCCATAGTTTCAATGACGAATACACGACGTTTGGTACCTTGTGCTGATTGGCGAATACGATCGCAAATTTCAGTAATTTCATTTAAACCAGTGTCACAACCCAATGAAAATTCTGTTCCAGGTACATTATTTGAAATTGTTGATGGTACAACAACTAATGGTATACAGAATTCTGGGAAATTTGGACGTTGATCAGAAATTTGACCACAAGCATGATATGCTTCAAAACCACCAATAATTAATAACCCATCAATTTTAAATTCTTTTAATCGTGCACTAATTTCTTTGAATTTACCCTCTGGTAAAGTTCGTTTTGTTCCCAAAAATGCTCCACCTTGAGCAACCCAACCTGTTACATCGGACCTAAAAATAAAAATATGAAGTTTAATTAATTTTTTAAACCTTAAAATAATGCATTTTTTTACCATCCCATTTCTTTAATATTTCCAGCAATTAAACCTTCAATACCATCATGAATACCAAAAACTGTATCACCACGATAAATACAGTTTCTGACAAATGAGCGTACTGCAGCATTCATACCACATGCTGGAGCTCCAATATGCATAACAGCTAATCTATAACCTTCCTAAAATTCCAATTTATATTTTAATAAATATTAATTTTATTATAAAAAAAAAAAAAAAACGAAGAAAATTATTTTTTACTTACTGACGGTTTACCCTGAGCATCAAATGCAGCTTTTGGTGGTTTAAGGCGTGTCAACATTTTATATGTTTCAAGATTTCTTTCAAATGAACGACCACGTAATTTAACAGCCAATTCCCAATTTCTTTGTCCCATTGCTTTTGCAACAGCTTTAGTACGTTCAACGCATTCCATTAATGGTACACGCACTGCTTGATTACCATCTAATGATACAACACATGCAACACTTTCTTCAGTGGCTTCCATTAAGGCTAATACAGCTTCAGCGCCCATACGACAACCCTAAAAAATTTCAATACTAGTTTTAACCAATTTTTTTTATTATGTTACAGTTAATGTTTTACCAAAATACGATCAAATGCACTTGGATTACCACCACGTTGGACATGACCTAATACTGTAATACGTGTATCTTGTTGTAATTTATCAACAACAACTTTTCTTACATCTTCAGCAGTAATTGGATGCCCTTCACGATCAATTGCACCTTCAGCAACAATAATAATATTCAAACGTTGACCAGCGTTTCTTTCCTAAATTTTGTTTGGAGGGAAATTGAAAAAAGAAAAAAAAATCATTTTAACTCAATATTTTTGAAATAAAAAAGAAAATTTCTACTAAAACATTTCTACTTAATTTTGCATAAAATTTTGAAAATAAAAATCCATATTTTCGAAAACCAATCAGATTCGAATTTTTACGTATTTCACGCATATAAAAAAATTAATTTGGAAAGAAAAATTACTAGCTAGAATTTTAGTTAGCTTTAATTATCAAGTGATCAAAAATATAATTGAGTGTTTAAAATTTACAAGAGTTTTTTTTAAGATTAACCGAAATAAAAGTCAGTATAAAGATCAGAAAATAAGAGAAAAAAGCATGAATATGTAATTACTGACAAAAGGATATTAGCAAAATCAATTACTATAAAAATCTTAATTGTCGATTTTACAAGAATTATTAATAATTTGAATTGTATGATCAGTTTTCGAAAGTAAAGATATCAATTTAAAATACTAAATTTAAAGTTAATACCAATTAAAAAACAAAAATTTAAACCAATTATAACTAAAAAATAAATAATAATAAAATTAAAAACATAAAATTCTTAATTTCGATATATTGGTGTAAGAACTTCTGTATCTTTAATATCTTTAAATCTAGTGAACTAAGTGAATTTTTAAATATGAAATTTATAATATTATAAATAAAGAAATATTATCAGCCCTTATTAATGTTAAAGATATTCAAATTAAGTTCAAAAAATGTTATTACAGGTAACCTAATCGTTAATCCGAATAATTTCAAACTTTATAAACGTACTTGCCTTTTTTTTTTTATTCTTTATTTTCATATTCATATTTTCATATTCATAGTTTTGAAAATATAAGAACCGAATCTAACTGTTTTAAAAATATGTTTTGTTGAATTTCGTGATCCTAGTTTATATAGTATTTTTTCTAGATTTTGAGTCATCACGCTGAAAAATTAATGGACGGATCTTATATCCCAAATTCTATTTAAGTTACAAACGAAAGAGCAATTTTATTATACTCTTGAATCATTTTTTATATTCATGTGTTTGCGGTTCAGATATAAAAAATGAAAATTTAATAAATATATCGAAATTAATTTTTTTTGTTTTTATTTTCATTTTTAAAAATAAATAAATTACAAGAAGCGTGTAATACAATACCAGATATTTTATGAATGGAATGATAATGATTTTTTTTTTACTTTACTATCACATATTTTTGAATATTTTTTTTTTTTTACATTTTTTACAACTAAAAAAATTAATGAAAAACAAAAAAAATATATATATGAGAAACAATATTATGTAATGAGAAATAAATAAATGAAAATATATGTAATAAAAAATAAATATGATATGATATAAATATGATAAAAATATGATAAATAATTTTATATTAGAGAATATAAATGCATTCATACATTCAAAACAAAATAATGACTTATAATATTATAATGTTTGTTATAAGAAATAAAATAATGTTAGTTAAGGAATAATAGAATGAATATTTTAGATACTACTGCTTACAGAAGCTAAACTAAATTTAAAATTAGCTATCAATTTATTAATAAATACATATATGTATATGTAAGAAATATTTGCATTGGATTGATTAATATTCTAACGAATATTTAATTAATTATATGATGTATCACTGAGGCAAGACATAAAATGTTAAAATGTAAGTAACCTTTATCCTCGAAAATCTAAATTACAACACATAAGACTTCAAAAAGTTCTTGAAACTTTTTTAGATATTTAAAAACACATTATACACCTTCTAAGACAACATTTACAATGGTTAGCTTTTACCTCACGCTATTTTTGTTAGTTATCGCAATTGTTCTTTAAAAGTACAAAACAATGACGTATCTAAAATAAACTTTAAAATCTTAGGATGAAGAGGAAGTATTCAGAATCATAGTACATATAATATAAAAACCAATCATTAATCAGATTTGATTCATCAAAATAGCATTTAATAAAAACAAATACTAAATTTTATAATTGAAAAATTTTCAACTTTCAAATTAGATGTTTTAGTTTAGCTTAAGTTTGCAGTTTATAATAAAGTCTTTTCAAATTTCCTTAATTTTTTTTTTATATAAATTAAAAAATATTATTTACAATATTTCCAAATATAATTTAGAATCCTTTTTTAAAAACATTTTATTAATTTTTCCTTTTCTTTTTTTTTGCATTTGAACTGTCTATAAAATTATTTCCATTTTTACAGCCTTTCTTTAGCCTTTTTCACTATAGAAAAACAACATTTATACAATACAAATCAAAATAAATTAAAAAGAAAAACAACATATATATAAATACTCTTAATTAAATTAAATTAAGAAAAAAATAAAATAAAAACAGCAAAAACACTATTAATAAAAATACAAAATTAAGAATTCAATATTAATTTAAAAACGGTATGTCTGTTAAATACAAGTCATTTAATTAAATCAGAAGAAGAAAAAAACAAGAAGAAAAAAGAAAATCAATTATTAAAAATACAATATATGTATATGTATATTTTTTTTTTTAAAATTGATTTTAATAAGAAAGCAAAATTTTAATTAAAATTTAGAAGTCAGTAGAAAATTTAGGACAAATACAATTTTTTTTAATGTAAAAACTCATTTTCAATCATTTTCTTTTTTTAATTTAAATTCTTTCGAATGAAATTTTTCTTTTTTGGCTTTTTAATTTTGGAAATTTTACTAAATTTTCTACCTGAAGTAATTTATGACACAATTTTTCTGGCCATTTTTCTGGTACTGGTTCTTCTGGGATAAATATATAATCGGCTTCACTTGCTAAGGCAGCAGTAATTGCTAAATAACTATAATAAAATAAAGTAACAAAAAAAAATGCAAAAAAAAAAAAAAAATGGGGAATAGTTAAACACAACAACAAAAATATTATTTAAAATTTTTAGAAACAAAATCATGCTAAAAATTCTCTAATTAGAATTAATTAATTAGAAATAATTTTTGGGGAATAAAAACATAATATATAATTTAAAATATTAAAACAATTAAAAATATATATATATTATAGATTTAATACATTTTAATTAATTGAACTTTAATTAACTACTTGGTAATACATATAATAGTTAGATGTTCTTTTACTGACAAATCTGAATCTAATTTAAAATTCATAATGGGATTTTAATTTTTGGCCGTCTTAAAGAGGCATTTATATACTACACATCCATGGCATGTATACTAAATTGAAAATAATTCAATATAGTAAAATGAAATAAAGTAAATCGCATATACTACACATGCATGGCACATATAATAAAGTTGAAAGCACATGCAAAGTGGTTTTTAAAATTTAGATTTTTTTGATTAATGTATATTTTTGCATGTGTAGTATAATTTTGTATTATAAAAAAAAAAAAAAATAGTGTCGAAACGAAATTTTCCAACTAATTCCTAAAATTTCATGAGAATTTATCTTATTAATTATGATGTAATTGCGGATTAAAATTTTTTATAATCATTGGTGTAATTTTATCCAACAATTCTTTTAAAGTTTAATTTCCTATTAGTAAATATGCATAGTATTATTTGACTTTTTGTACCATTCTTTCATACCGATTTTATTATTTTCCTTCTGTTTTTTTTTCATGTTACTAAATTTTGCATAATTTTTATAAGGTATTCAACAACTTAAAGTGAACAACAAGGCACTTAAAGTCAACAACTATAAGGCACTGACTTAAAGTCAGAAGTGTAGTGTTTTAGAAGATTTTAAGAAAGGCTAGAAACTTGGTTATTGTATATATTTGTGAAAGAAATCTAAAAAAAAAAAAAAAAACAATATTTTTAACGATAATCAGGAACAGTCAAACATTTCTTTATGATTGAAACAATTAAATTAAATATTGCATACTTATAGGTAATTCCTTTTTTTTTTATCGTTATTAACAGTTGAAATTTTGTTAATTTAAAATTTTAAAACCCTTTAAATTTTATTTAAAATTTTACAGGTAGGTATATGTTTTTTAGAAATTTAAATAAAGTTTTATTAAAATTTAAATAACTTTCTAATACATAAACGGAAAAATATCAAACAAAAATTAAGAATTTAAATAAACTTAAAAAATTATACTCTCTATAAAAATTAATAAATTTTATAATTATTAATTTTCTATAAATACCTAAAAGTACATACATACATATATAAATCTTTTTCCAAAAAGTTTTTTTTACTATACAATAATTGCAACTCTAAAAAAAATTCATAACTTAAATATAAAATGATGCAATAAAGAGAAAACATTGAAAAAGAAAAAAGCCATTTTTGAAAGCAATTTTTTTTTTTTTTGTAAATATTAATTAAAAGCAAATAAGCATATTTTAATACCGGACACAAAAACAAAAAATATATAGAAAACATTTTTCCTTTTTTGATTCCTTATCACAAGTAGAAAAGTAAAACAGTGAAAAAAGTATCAATTAAAAATTCAAATTATAAAATGAAATATTTCTGAAGAAACAAAACTAAAAAGTAAATAAATGATTTTTGTGGACAAATTTTGATTAATTTTATGAATTTTTCAACTATTCAAGTACACATTAGCATTAAATTAATTTAAGAAAAGACTATGCGATGGTAATTTTAAATAATTTACAATTTAAAAAATTTTTATTTTTAGATTTTTAAGCTCTCATTGCAATCAAGAACATTTTGTAACTAAATACCTAACTATTTATTCATTTTTGATATATAAATAAAAGACCGATGATATTTATGCAATACATCTAATGTGTACTCGATAATGATTTTAGCAAAAATAAAATTAAAAATAATTAATAATAATAAAATAAAAAAATGATCTGAAAAATTTCGTTTTTTTTTTATATTTGTTTGGTGGACAAATCAAAATAAAATAATTTTTTCAATGAAGTGTACGCTATTCTAAATTTTGTAACATCGGAAAAATTCGAATACATTTATAACACGTCCAATATATAATAATAAAAAAAAAATATATATATATAAATATAAAAACATTTATAAAACAATATAGATTTATATAAACGAAAACAATTTGTTCAGTTTTTTTTTTTTTTTTTTTTTTGAAACAGAAGATTTTTAATAAACAGATTCTAGTGCATTTTTTTGTTTTTATGTTACAAAATTTTTTTAAATATTTTTTTCTTGCCTGAGCCAACTGTTGACATATTCTTTGTGGCCAATCAGGTTTTGGTGGACTTTCAGGTATAAAAATATAATCAGCTTCACTGCATAAACCTGCTACTAGAGCCAAATAACTATAAAGAAGAAATCACAACACATCACATCACCCATAAAAATTGTTCAAAAATAAAAAACAAAAAAAAATTAAAAAACAAACAAAAAGCAATAATTTTTTAATCAACTATTTCATCATAAAACTATTTCGTCATTTCATCATATAGAAAAATATAAATAATAAAATATGGAAAAAAAAAAATAAAATAATAATAAAAAATAAGAAAAATAAAGCCATTAACAAGAATCAACAACCAATCAGCAAAATCGACCTGTTTTTTTTTTTTTTTTCAGTTAAATTAAAACAAATGCTTCTTTAAAAGAAACCAAATTGGAACAAATTTAATTTGAATAAATATTAATTAAAGAATTCTTTAGAATGTAAATAAATTACAATAAATTGCATATTGGCATAATTATCAACATATAAAATCAAGAAACTTTTAATCAATTATTAGTTTTATTTTAAAAACTTTTGAATATGAAAAAAATGAAGGATGTATTAGACTAGAAATTCAACTTTTTTTTTTATATTCTATCACTTTATAACATCTTAAAGATCTTAAAAAATCCAAAAAAAGAACAATTAACATTATAAAAATTTTTAATTAATAAAAAATAAATTTAAATTATTAAAAAAAAAAAAAACAATAAAAAAAAATATTAAGTTTTTTTTTTTTTGTTAATGTTAAAAATAAAACAATAATTTTTATTCTATAGTCTTTGTATATAGTTGTTGAGGAATACAACATAATATATTATATTTTTTCCGATCATCACGCAATTTTAAAATTTCTTGATGAAATTATACACATTTGACCTTCAGATCAAATTTATGTTTATATTTATATTAAACTACAAATACATAGAATTGAAAGAAAAGTTTTGTTTTATAAATATTATATGTATATAAATAAACAATAAATATGATGTTCTGTTGTTTATCCAAGTTAAAACTAAGAGCTATTAATTGATGTAAATTATTTTTTATATTTCTATGAAATTTAGTAAGAATAATTGCTATATGTAATGTATTATTTAATTGATTGCCCCTATGGTCCTGCTGTTAATGAATACATAATAATATATTGATTATACTTAAATTATACAGAGCTGAATGAATATGAATGTAAAATTTAATGACGTAAATAAATATTTGTATTTGTAACATAAATATTTATAATGACAATAATAGCGGCATTAATTAACCAATTTGTTAATTATTCTTACTATATTTTTACTTTTAATTAGCATTAATTAACTAATTTTCAAAATTCCTTTCACCTTTAAATAATCACATAAGTACCTAGGTATAGGTAATTATAATTTTTTTTTTTTTTTATCTTTTGACGTAATAATATAAAAATTTATATTTAAAGGGTATTTATTGAAATGAAATTAATAAATTTTTTATAAAAATAAATTTAATTAAATATTTTAAATTTTATAAAAATATTCTCCTATATATATATATTCGTTCAACAAATAATTATGAATTTTTAAAATAAAAATTAATGGAATTAGGAATGTATAATTTAATTTTTCTACTTTAGTTTTGTACTTTTATTTAATCTACAAAATGTCCATTTAAAAGATTTAAAACTTCTTAACTCTAATCAATTTTAAAATGTTATATAATAAAAATGAAATATATATTAAACATTTTAATAACAGTTCAAATTGAATTTATCGTTTGCTTTTAATTTGATCACATATTAAAAATTTTTAAAATAGTTCAATTATTAATACTTATGAATTTTTTAGTAATTTAATATTTATGTAGATATTTAATTATTAATCACATATATATACTATTTCTATTCTATAGTAAATATTAAATTACCCTATATTATTAACCAATTTGTATAATTTTATCCTAAACATTTTGTTTGAGAAGGATTTCACAAGGTTAATTTGGAAATGTGCAATTAAAAAAAAAAACTATGAGTGAAATTGGGATAAAATTTTCTTTCCTTTTTTTAATAACCAATTCATATTAGATAGAGTACTTTTTCTCTATAATGTAAGAATTATGTATTTAAAACATAAAATATATATGTAGAAAATTTTATAAAACAAATAAATAAATGTTTTAAATGTTGACATTAATATAATTATACAAACGCATTTTGCCACTTTCAATGAGAAAATAGAATGTTTTTTGTTTTACTTAATAAACATGATTTTGATTTGAAGCTTGCCTGAATTAATTTATTGCAAAGTTTATCTGGCCAATCATTTGGTGGTGGCGATTCTGGACAAAATACATAATCTGCCTCTGATACAATACCAGTAACTACTGGTAAGTATCTGTTTTACAAAAAATAAAAATCAAATGAAATATAAAAAAATTTTATTGTTTTTTTTCTTTAATTCCAGAAGCAAAAAAAAAAATTTATTTTAAAATATTATTAATAACATTATTAATATTCCTATCCATTTCAAAGAACCTAGAATAAATTTAATTTAATTAAAAACGTACTTACCCACAATGCCTTCCCATAACTTCCATAATAAATGTTCTTTGATGTGAATAGGCAGTACTAACAATTGCATCAATTGCTTCTATGATACGATGCAATGCTGAATCTGTACCAATGGTCATATCAGTACCACAGAAATCATTATCAATAGAACCGACCTAAAATTTAAAATATAAACTAATAAAAATAAAAACATTGAAAAAATATAATTTCTCTTATATTTTATTTTTTATTTTCTATTAAAAAAAAATCTTTTCGTTTGTTTACTGTTTTTCATATTTTGAAAATTTTTTAAAATTATCTATTGTATTAAAATTGAATATGAAATAAACAAATAATAACCCTATAAATTCTTAAAAAATTAAAAAAGACATCATAAAAAGTTGATGAAATAAGTTCTGAACAGTAAATTTTTTTTATTTCATAAGAGCAACACTAATTGAGTACAATCATACCTTCATATTTTATATTAAAATAGCTTCTTGAATTATAATATAATTATAATAATGATACGAATACCATTTATGTTAAAAATTAATGATTTCTGACTATTATTGTTATTTAACTGTTCAGTGGTTTTAACCTCCTCAATGTTTTTATCTTAAAATTATCATTATTATTACTTACCATGCCAACAATATGAAGAACACCAAATTTTTTTCTTTGATCAGCATTAATTGTACCATCTTTTAAAAGTTTATCTAATAAACTGCTCCATTCTTGACGGAATAAATTAGCACCGGTTAATGAACCATCACCACCAATTACTACTAAATTAGTAATCCCTTTAAGAATTAAATTGTGAGCAGCTTTTAGACGACCGTCATGTTCTCTAAAATCAGAACAACGAGCTGAACCAATAACAGTGCCACCACGATGAATTATACTTGAAACAGATGCCCAATTTGCTTCAACAATATTATCACCACCATCAACCATACCTTGGTAGCCTTCTTTAATGAAATAAACTTTACAGCCGAGATAAATACCTTAAAAATTAAATTATAATAGAATTAGAAATATATTATGGTTATATTTACAAAGGTAAAACTTACCCATACGAACTGCTGCACGTACAGCAGCGTTCATACCCTGGGAGTCTCCTCCACTAGTAAAAATGGCAATACCTTTGCCCTTATGGGCTCCTCTTTCAATAAAACGTTCGTGTGTTTCAGACATTTTTTAATAGCTGAAAATTATTTTATTTTTTTTTGTATTAGTTATGTTATAAAATAAATTTAAAACAACTTTCTTTTTAAAACTTTCACTAAGTTATTTAACTATTTTTTTACTGTTATTTTAAAACAAATAATTGGATAAATGCACACTAATTGTCAATGATCCAAAAATTTACCTGTACAAATTTGTCCAAAATTCCAAAAGGTATTAATTTATAATAAATTTGTAAAAGATTTATATAACTAAATTATCCTTTACAAATTTTTTGGTAATATCAATATCTACCCCAACTGATTTTTTCTTACCAAGGTGACATTGTTTAGCTGTCAGATCAAGGTGACCTTAACCTGACAACCTAAATAAATAAAATACATTCTGTTTTCGGGCCAATTTGTTATAATTTTTGTCTAAAAAAATTTGCATTAATTAATAAAAGAAAATAATTTAAAAAATAGACGGTTATTTAGTAAATAAATTTAACAATTTTTTAAAATTAATTAAATCTAATGTAAAATTAATATTTTATCATAATTTGAAATTTCTTAGCAATAATTTTACAATTTAATATTGATATCTATTATATTTTTATTTTTGTTTTTTCATTTTGATTCGTATTATATTAAATAAAATGTTTTTAAAACTTAAATGTAACACAGAATTTTGTTTATTTTACAATTTCTTTTAAATTTAATTTTTATTGCAATATAAATAAAAAAATGCGTACCATGTATTAATTGAAGAAACAATTTACATTATGTAAACAGAATAAATATTTTCATTTAGTTCACTTTGTTCACAACAGGTAGCGCACAATCAATGTAAACAACATATGATCGAAATTAAAACATTGTTTATTCTTTACTTTTACTGAATACTTCTCTGTTAAGTTTGACATTCTACCTCGTGCTCATTAGTCTACACTCTACTTGTTAATTGTTTTTTTTGAGGGTTTGTTTTCAAGCATTTTTATTTATAAATAAATAATAAGTAAATAATTGTTTTAAAATGCCTCGTTCAAAAAGAGATAAAAAAGGTAAGAACTAATTGACTTTTTATTATAAAAACTAATGAAAATTTTCATTATACCATTATTATAGTTTCATTAACTAAAACCGACAAAAAAGGTTTACAATGGAAGCAAAAAATTATAGAAGATATAAGAGGTAGCATTGAAAAATACCCAAATGTATTCGTTTTCTCCATTGAAAATATGAGAAATAATCTGCTAAAGGATCTAAGACAAGAATGGAAAAAGGATTCAAAATTTTTCTTTGGCAAAAGAAGAATAATGCAAATTGGTTTGGGTCGTACAAAAGAAGATGAAATCAAACCCGGACTATATAAAGTATAAATTCAATACAAAGTGACAAATAAATTTTTTTAAATTAATTTCAAAATCTTTCTGCGCAGCTTTCAAAACGTTTATTAGGACAAAGTGGTTTGTTTTTTACTGAACGGGAAAAAGATGAAGTTTTAGATTGGGCTAAAAATTATTGGGCAATTGAATATGCCAGAAGTGGTTTTACAGCAACAGAAACTGTAGTTTTACAGGAAGGTCCATTAGAAGAATTTTCACATTCAATTGAACCGCATTTAAGATCATTAGGTATGCCAACAAAATTGCAGAAAGGTATTGTTACATTGTGCGGTCAATTTACTGTTTGTGAAAAAGGCAAAGTATTGACCCCAGAACAAGCAAGGATACTTAAATTATTAGCAAAACCAATGGCTAAATTTAAATTACATATTAAATGTTCTTGGAATAAAAATGATGGATTTGAAAGTTACGTTAAAGAAGAAGATTCTAATAAATCTGTTGATAGTGGTAATGAAGCAGATATTTTAGAAGACGTAGATATGAATGATGATGATAACGACGATGATGATAATAATGAAGATGAATAAAGGTTATAATTAAAAATAAAAAGTATTTTTTTTTCAGCTTAAATTTTATTTTAAAAACATTTTTTTTCTTTTTTCTTGTATTAATTGCTGCACCTCCAATCTCGTATGCAAAAATATTTTTTTTTTTCAAAGAATGAGTTTTTTATTTTTTACATTGTGTATTATTATTGATTAAAACTTTTTAAAATTAATTAAAATTCCATTTTCATATTATAAACTTAATTGACAAATTTAATATCATAAATACGTAGAAGAAATTTTATCTTTTACTTCTAAATCAGTTTAAATCATATAAAAAACAAAAATAAAAGCTTTATAATTTCTTAATTATATACTTTGAAATGAAAGAAGAAACATTTATACAATTGCATAGACAAAATGTATATATGTATGTGTATGAAATTAACAAAAAAAAAAAACAAAATTATTGTCTAATAAAAGTTGTTTGAAAAAAATTGACAATAATTGTCCAGTAACAATAACAATACATTTTTTTATATTTAATCTCCTAAACCAAGAAATTCTCTCTCAAGCGCTGCTCCCATCATATTCCATTCACCATCATCTTCTTCATCAACTTGTTGTTCACTTCCTTCACTATTTGATGCAGAACCTAGATCTAAATCATCTCCTACATCTTCACCTAAAAATTAGTAACAAAATATTGTATTTAGAAAAAAAAAAACATTAATTAATATATTATTTCACCTCGTCGAAACTTTGTTACTGGATCTTCATCATCATCTGAACTATTATGTTGTTTTTCCTCATTAAAACTAAATTGTGTTTCAGGATTACGATTAAAAAATTCATTTTGTCTAATTTCATTGTCTGCTTCTCTTTTACGTTTTTTTAAACTTTTTTCAATTGGCGGATTTTCTATATCTACCGGTTCATCATCACTTGAAGAATCTGATTCAAAAAACTGATCAAATTCTTTATTCATATCAGCTAAATCAGCATTCGAAAAACTTAACAATGGATTAATTGTATCCACAAATTTTTCAGCTTCTTCTTCTGGTTCCAATTGTACTGAAGATATTTCCGATTTTTCACTATAATTAACAACATGTTCCGGACTATGACAATGTGCAGGTGGTTGTCTTTGTTTACTGGGTTGTTTACTTGGATCTAGAGGAAATAATTTTTCATTTACATGTTCCCATCGTTCTGCACAACACCATAACCAACCTGTATTAACAATTTTTATTTCACGTCGTTTTCTTGCTGCATTTACTTTAAATGTACCAGTTGTTACAGCTACCAAATGTGTTGTATCCGAAACAATTTGTTGCGATACATTAGCACCTAAACTTTTTGCTATTAAGTATGATCTACTTTGTTCTAATTTCATATTTGTAGGCACTAAACCGGAAAATACTAAATTTTGTCCCTTTAAGACTTCGGAGCGAATCTTAGGAATTAAAATTTTTAAATCTGGAATCTCTTTTGATTTATTAAAGATTTCATAAAATCTTTTGTGAATTGCTTTTAAAATTTCTTCTAAGTATAATAAATAATCATCTGGATCATTGATTTCTTTAAAATCGCTCGTATCTGAAACAATGTCATTTTTAATTACTACTGAAGTTTCTATTTTTTGTTCTGAATTATTGTCTTCATTATTTGTTTCTTCTTTATTATTTTCTTTGTTTTCAGTCTCGGTATTTGAAGATATTTCAATTTCAGAATTTGTTTCTTTTTCCACTTCAATTTCTGTTTCTGTACTAACATCTTCTACTGAAATTTCTCCATCTGTGCTTTTCTTTTCGTTGTTCTGTTTTTCTCCTTCACTTTCATTGTCCAAATCTAAAACATTATTAAAGTTTCTTCCTAAAATATAAAACAATTTTGAAAAATTTTTCTTAAACAAACCTCTAAAATCGATGCCTTCACCATCTAGCTCATGTTTTTCTAAACCCGGTGGAGCATTAATGTCACCGGTATGTTGGAAGAAATGATACGGTTTTACTTGTATTAAGTTGGGTGCCATATTCCAAACATCTTCTCTATCATCTATTATGCAAACCATCGAATCGCCACAAGGGAAAAGGGATCTAAAAAATGTTAAATAACACTTAACTTATCGATTTGTTAAAAGGTTATATTTTTTTGTACTTTAAATTGTCTGTTTTACTGTTAATATTAAAACATTCATCTCTGGATAAAATACGATGAGAAAAAAATTTTCCATCTGGATCTAAAAACTGTGCAATTGTATGTGCATAATTTCTAGCGCCAAAAGTACAAATATGCAATTCATAAAATTTTGATATATTTTCTAAAAATTCATTAGTTCCGGGTCTTAATCTGGTGTGATACCATGGTGAATGTGGACCATATAATTGAAAATGATAAATTCCTTTTATATTATTTGGAACAGCATCATTTGTTGTGTGAATAATTGTTTGGTCCAAATCAACTAATAATACAAGTTTCTTATCTTCTAATAATCTTTTTGTATCAGCTTGTCCTAATTTTTGTGCTAATTTATTAGATACTTTGAGATCTGGTACAGAATGTATCATTGATACCGACGCTTCAGATTGATTACCCTGAAAAAAATAAATATCAAAAATTCATGTTATTTTTATATACACAAAAAACAAATGACATTTACATACATTTTCGTTTTGGCGGAGATCCGCGCCACAATCAGCGCACATATCTTTGATGACGGTTGTATGAGCACATTCCGATAATTCAAGTAGAGGGATACTAAAAAAAATTTATTATTAATTTTATATTAATTAATTATTAATTTTTTCAATTTAATATGAAAAAATAGAACGAGTTCTAACCTCCCTTCAAGTGTATCACCCTCTTTTGCAAGGCGTTTTTTAACTATTCCATTTCGATCCGCTTTTAATTTTTTAACTTCTTTATCATTTGTATCACATTCTGTATATAATAATATAACTTGACCTAAATTAACATGGTATCCTTCTTTAACTCGCCATTTATTAATTCGTATTTTACAATTTCCTGGACCATAAACAGCCTTTTCTGCCATTTTTCTAATTCCAATGTTTTTCTTTCGTTTTTTTATATAAACTAAAGCAAATTATTTTTACAGATTTGCAGAAATTTTGACAATATGTCCAAAAAACAAAAAAAAAAAATAAAAGGAATACAAAAACGCAAAAGCAAAAAAAAAAACAAAACAAAAATAAGAAAGTAGGGTTTGAACAAAACAATAACAATATATGTAGAGTGGTTATATAAATGTTGCTAGTGAATTGCTTATAAACAATTTTTTTAGTTGAACGAAGCACTCCAATATTATCGAACGTGTTTTTTTTTCAATCAAATTTCTTTTTAAATTTACCAAAAATTTGAAAAAAATTAATTGTAATAATTAATTATATAAAAAATTTGATAACATTTTCATTTAATTTATAAAAATGTTTCCGATTTGTAATTATATTTTACTTGGAAATCCAATGGAAAAGGTAAGAAATTTTTTTATTGTGGTGAATAAATATTGACAATTGAAAATAAAAAAGTAGACGCGTCCTCATCGACGCAAGCTCAGCAGAACTTTATTTAAACAACACAACACAGCCACATGTTTTTTTAAATAGTTCGAAAATACTTTCGTCTTTCGGAATTGTCAATGTGGGTGCAATTTTATCTTGTGAAAAAATAAAAAAAAAAGGTTTTTTTTTTTAATTTCTGAGCGAAATAATTCCAAAATTAAAAAAAAAATTGCCAATAACTTTTTACCTGATTAAAACCAAAAAATTAATTTATTAGTTTTAAATAAAGTTGTATAAATTAAATTGGCGCAAAAAAATATTTTGAGATAAAAAATAAATCTCAATACAGAAATATTCGTCATCCATTTTGTAAATTTATTTTTTGAGGTTATTGATTGTGTAGAAGTGAATTCGTCGTATACATATTTTCATCTACTACTGGTGAACTTCTTTTAAAAAGGGTTTTGATTCGTCGCACTCGCTTCAAATATTTTTTTTTACTTTGATATACATACAGAATAAAGTGAAATTCCACCAAATTGAGGGGAATAATGGCTGACGAAGACCTTTCTCTAAACGAAGACCAACTCCTGGATAATTTGGTCGATGACGCCAATGGCGAATCGGAGTTGTTAAATGAAGTAAGTGCAGATTCTAGTTTGAAGCAAAGAATTTTTTTTTTTAAAATAAAATAAAATAAATTTAAATATAAAATTATATTAAAAATATTTTAAAACCATCAAAGAATCTAATTATCATCAATTTGTAAAGGAAAAATGCAAGTAAGCATCAGTTTTTCAATTTTTTTTTTTATTGCGGTGA
This sequence comes from Poecilobothrus nobilitatus, assembly GCA_947095535.1. Classification (NCBI taxonomy): domain Eukaryota; kingdom Metazoa; phylum Arthropoda; class Insecta; order Diptera; family Dolichopodidae; genus Poecilobothrus; species Poecilobothrus nobilitatus. The sequence goes on from OX352773.1 coordinate 187,622,198, forward strand.
GGTTGAGATAAATCAAAATGGTTATTCAGTAAATAAATTATTTTAACAAATTTATTTTCACCAGAAAAAAAAAAGTTCATAATTATTTTGGAAATCTAAAATATCTAATAATATTTTGTAGGTACATACATACAGTTAATACTTATAATTAGTAATTTTTGTAATTAAGTGAAAATTTTTTTAAAAAAGGCAACCGGAATTTCTAATTTCGGAGAAAAAAAATTTCTTAAGTGGCTGTTGAAATTTCTAATTTTAGCATTTTTTTTTGTGTATCTATATCAATTTTTGCCTTGTTGGTATGTATTTAAGTTTTCAAAGTAAAAAATCTTTATTTAGCAAGAATTTTCATCAAAAAAAAAAAATGTTCGAATTCGCCATTTAAAAATGAGGAAATACCAGGGCACAGTAAACTTAAATGTATGAGTACAATAGAAAAAAAAATATGCATACATGCAAAACATAATTTGGGGCATTGACAATGAATTTAATTTTACATAGCTCGCTAGACGGCGTCATATTTTTTATTCGTACAATAAGATTTTTTGCAGAAAAAAGTGTCTTAATTTTATAAAAGTGTAATTTTAAAAATAAATTTAATTATAATATATTAAACATTTTTTTGTCAAAATTTAATAAAAAAGAAAAATGTCAAATTAGTAATGTATGAAATGAAAAACAAATAAATCAGTAATTATTATTTTAATTTAATGAAATGTGTTTTTTTTTCTAATTATAGGACGAAGCAAATATGCAAATAGATCCAGAACTTGAAGCAATCAAAGCCCGTGTAAAGGAAATGGAAGAAGAAGCTGAAAAAATTAAACAAATGCAATCAGAAGTTGATAAGCAAATGGCTGGTTCTACAGCAGGTATTGCAACAATACCCCTATCAATAGAAGAAAAACAAGAAATAGATAGTAGATCTGTATATGTTGGTAATGTCGATTATGGTGCTTCAGCTGAAGAATTAGAAGCACATTTTCATGGCTGTGGAACAATAAATAGAGTAACAATTTTATGTAATAAAGCTGATGGGCATCCAAAAGGTTTTGCCTATATTGAATTTGGTGCTAAAGAATATGTAGAAACTGCATTAGCTATGAATGAAACATTGTTTCGTGGAAGACAAATAAAGGTATATATATTTTATAAATAAAATCAATTTTAAGAGATTTAATTATTTACAAAAAAAATTCCGTTTTCTTTTCTTTGTTCTTAATTTAGGTAATGGCTAAAAGAACAAATCGTCCTGGTTTATCAACAACAAATCGTTTTCCTAGAGGTGCTGGTGCATTTAGGGGACGTATTGCAAGAATAGCACGTGGTGCTTGTTGCCATACATATCGTGGATCCCGGAGGATTTTGTATGTCTTTATTTTAAAATTTTTCTTAAACAAAAAATATTTACCTTTTTATTTAAAAAACTTCTTAAGTTAAATTGAAGATAATTTTAATTTACATTTGCAGAAGTGGCTACCGTGGGAGGGTTAACTATTATTCGCCATACTGATTAATTTTAAATTCATCATGACTAGGTAAGTTCTATTATTTAATACAAATAGTTTTATTTTACCAATTTGAAAAAAAAAAATCGTGAAAAAAATAATTGGTAATATAAAGAATTTAAAAAATATAAGAGCTTTGCTTATTAGAATAAAAAAATAAAACATAATTTAAGTGAATAATATTCGGGGTATATCTAAATAAAAGATAACGTTTATGTTAATAGATAATAAAAAGAAAACAAATTTCTTACCGTTCGTATACTTATCAGTAAAAATCAAATAAAATTTTTTATCAATTTTATATTTAATTTATAAATAATATTTTCTTCACTGAATAAAAAAAAAAATTTTTCGTCACGAAAATCTTAATTAACATTTAATTATTTTGGTTTTCCAATTTTTAAAATAAGATATTAAATTTAAATTCCTTGAAATATGTGATATTTTAAACTTTCAATTTATGGTTTAAATCATCATGCATTATATTAAATTGTTCATTCAATTTTCTTTCTAAAAAAAAAAAAAATTTGTTCTTATAGCTGCATACCTAAATTAATTTTTTTTGTTTTTATTTTTTATTTTATATTTATGACACACAATAAAAAAATGATACAAAATCAAAGTTGATGTAAAAAAAATTTAAATTTCTATCAGAATACAAAATATTTATTTCCCTTTTAGTTGAAAATTTTCTGTGTTTTTCATTTATGATATGTTGATATTTGAGCAATAAATACTACTTGCAATATTTGTATTGTAATTTACATTAAAACGTTGCAATTCATTTTTGAATGTTTTTTTTTTTTTTATATAGTCATCAAAATTATTTGCTTTAATCCAAATTCGAACCAACATTTTATTCTTACGAATATGGTTTTTTTAATTTAATATGTTTCTGACCAAAAATCATTGCAATTTAACATTCAATTTCTTTTTGAAATACGTTTGTTTAACCACCTTTACATAGCTATTCGATTAAAATTCTTTTTTTTTTTTTTTTTTTTTTTGTAAATATAAAATTGGGAAGTTTATATTTTTTTTTGAAGTTGAACGCGAAAATAAATTGAAACAAATTAACATGACAGATTAATCAGTAAAAGCTTAAGATAAAAGAGAAAAACATAAAAACAGTCTCTTTCTAATAAAGATCTTGTTTTCAATATTTACAAAAATATAAAATAATGACTGGAAAGAAACATGTCATAACTTTCTTATTTTAATAAACAATTATTAACCGATTTGATGGTAAATTGTAAAAAATTCGTTTAAATGACATTTTTACTGATTGACAATTAAAACACTTAATAGGAACTTTTATTTATTTTTTTTAAATTAATTTTTACATTTCTATTTACATATACAATAAAAGCGCTTTAATATATTAATTGATTATTTTGATACATAATTGCTTAATTCGTAAAAATTACGTTGTTTTATTTATTTAATTAGCTTTTATTTTTTTACTTCGCCTTTTTATTTTGTTATTTTTTTTTTATTAGTGTATCACACGCTTAGGACACTTAATTTTTTAATTTTTTATTAAATATTCCTCTTACTACATTTATTTTACAGATAATTAATTTTAAATTCAAAAAACATTATTTAAAAAAAAAATAAAAAAAAATTAAATCAACACAAAAAAAAAATTTTATCAAAAAAGATGTCAAAAAAAAAAATGATAACAAAAGCAAAAAAAAAAAAAAATAGTTTGTATTAAAAAGATAAAAAAAAAATACAAAAGAAAGAAAAAAAATTGAGCCAAAAAAAAATTTTCATTAAAAAAAGGATAAAAGGAAAAAAAGATACAAAAAAAACATACAAAAGAAAAAAAAATAAGAATGGAAAAATTGGTTAATAATGTTTTTTGAACTAAAAAAAAAAAATCAAAAAGCAAAATAGAAACAAAAAGATTTTAAAAAAATTAGCAAAAAATATTAAAAAAGAAAACATATACAAAAAGACAAAAAAAAAAAATAAAACGGATGAAAAAAATTAAGGAAGAAAAAATAAAAAAAAAATAAAACAAAGTTAAAAAAGAAAAAAAAGCGAAAAAAATGGAAAAAAAAAAGGAAAACCCATCTTCACTCTTTAACAAATTAAAATTTAAAAAAAGAAAAAATATTTTAAATTAAAAAATATTATTGAAAATAATAAAAAAAAAAAAAAAAATATATTTAAAAATAAATATAAAAAAAAAAGTTGTGAAATAACTTTGTGTTTATTTTATTTTTATTATTTTTATCAATTATCCATTCTTTTTATCCTAACCAATTTTCCTTATTAGAAACATTCAGACAATCACAGAAGACAGAAATTGATGGCATTTGCTGCGCGAAGTCTTTTGAAATTTTTCAAAATTATAAAAGAATTTGGTTCTAACTAAAAAAAAACACCGTTTTTACTGGTGCAACACACAGTTGCAGTGAATTAAGGAGTTTATGTCACTCAAAATCTGGTTTTCTTATTTCGATTTAAATCTAGAACTTTCCAGTTCTAATCTAAACTTTTCAAGACTGAATAAAAAAAAAACTCAAACTCTTTTGAGTTGAGGAACTATCAGTATGCTGACCTGATATATAGAGGGTGCCACGGACGAAAAATTAAATTAAAATTTTAGAAAACAATATGCAATTGTTAAATAAAAGCTTGTTAAAAAATTTAACTTAAAAAAAAAAGGAAAAATAAAATAATGGAATTCTATTATAAAAAAAAAAATTAAATTTTCATATTTTTTTACCAATATTAATAACCATAAAAATTCTTCTAAAGTCTATAAATTATAATATAATAAAGTTCTAAAATCTTTACCTTTTTTTTCTCTTAATTCTTAATTAAAATTATCATTTCTATTGAGTTTTTTTTTCATGTCTAGTTAATCCCATTATAGTAAATGAATTAAATTTAATTTAAATAACTAACATGTACCACGCCGACATGCTTTTGCCAACAATCCCTATCATAATTCCTTTTCATTTAAATATCATTCCCCAAACTTTCAGATTCCATTTTACAAGAGTTTGTCAATTCTATAAAAATATTGTATCAATTTTTTATGCGCAGTACCTAAATCTTAAAACATGCTATGTATTTTCTATAAAATTTCTTACTGAGAAATTAAATATGTGCTGTTAATTTTTTTTAACCGAAACACCGCCTTAAATCCACTTGATTTCATTGAAAGTAACCTTGTTATCACTCTGGGCAAGTTTACACTCTTGTTTATTAACTTTAGTTAATTTTCGAAAAAGAAAATACATCAAACAAAAAAAAATTTATGTGGATTTGTGAACTTACGTACCTTTTAGAACTTCCATATAAGAACTACCTTCAGAAATTGTCTTGTCTTTTTTTTTAATTAAAATTATGAAACCCAATTTACATACTATTAAAAACAAGGTAAGTGTTTTAAAATAATGCACGAAATATATTTTAAATAATTTTTATGTTAAAAAACATCAAAAATATTTAAATTAAAAAAAAATATACATACATATTTGTTTAAATTTGAACCTAAAGATTTTACATGAAGCGTACTATAGCACTAATATCATTGCGAGACTACTTAGCATTCAAACCGTAGACAAATCATATTCAAATAATCCAATTACCTATAAAATATTAATACAGTAACTATTTCAAATGTCTAACAGACAAAGAGTCCACAAATTTTATCGACGGTATAGATAAAATAAATACGGAAACCTTTTTATAAAGTTTTCAATAGTAGTTGATTACAAAAATTGGTAAAATTGTGCTTCTAAATACTAATCATAAAATAGTAGGAAATATAAAATTTATAGTATAGTAGCGAGAATAAAATTTTCGATTCAGTGTCAATTGTCGATTTAATTCAAATAATTGGTATCATGAGTAACAATTGTGTTGAATTTTTTCAAAATGATAGACACAACTTTAATCAATAATTGACTTACATTTTACCATAATCAAATAACATATAGATAAGTAAATCGTATGGGAATTTTTTCAACACTTATTTTTTAAAACTTTAAATAACTTGGGAAGAAATCACTGTTAAATGTGATAACAAAAATAATGCTAATAAAATGTATAATCAAAATATGAATAATAATAATCTATACGTCTAAACTGTACATTGATTGCTTTGAATTGACTACAGATAAATAAAAAGAAAAAAATCTAAAATTATTTACATTTTATTTACGAGTTAATATTTGGTTAATATTTTTAATAGAGGATTTATATGTATTTATGTAATATATAAAAAAGTATAGAAAATATTGCATCGTTGCTGATTGCAACGTTGTTACTTTGGTTTTTAGCAAAAAAAATTTTGTATACGCAGAATAAAATAATATGTGGATAAGTTCTTTTATTGTTGCCCGTGATATGTATGTATATTGGTCATATTTTTTACTGTGACAGACTAATCGTGTATAAAAGTACATTTTATGAATTATGATACAAAAATATCGTATGATTTTTAGCAAGAATTAACCTTAAAACGTTTGTTTAATTGATTACAAATTTTTAACAGTAATAACATAAATAAAATTATGTTTTAAATTAATTATAAAATTTAATATGTACCTACGTACTTGTTTTGATTTTTAAACTTTATTTAATTTGAATATTTGGTTTAATTTTTTAAAATTTTAATCCTTTTGAACAATATAAATATTGAGAAAGATAAAGAAGAGAACAGGAATATATTTACTCATTTTAATATGATCATAAAGTAACTAACATAGACTATTCACATGGAAGAAAAAAGTTAGACAGTTTTTTTAATTTCGTAAAATCAACTTGACCGTATTTTAGTTTATTTTTATTTTAGTTTTTCTTTTTGTTTTTTTTTTTGTTTGTATGTCAATTGATGTATGTACATTTGTATATATGTATGTATTTCTTCATATAATTTTTCGACTTCTTAAAAAAAGAAAAAACCTCGATTCTACTTCGATTTTTTATCAATCATTTTAGTTGTTTTCATAACCCAACTATAGGTACAAGAATTATTATTGTAAAAGTATAAAATATGAAAAAATGTGTATATACCTATTAATATAAATTTAAAGTTATTTTTATTCCCTCTAAAATATATTTTTTCTTTTTAGTCAATCTTTAAATATTTTAAAAATTCAAACTACAAGCTATTTAGTTTAATATCAGATCGATATTTATTATCAGAATAAAATGATCCACTGTTGAGACAATCAAAAAATTTATCAAACACTAATATCTTCAAAATTTTTTCAACTTCTTTAGTAATACTTTTAAAACCAGACATTTAAATTATTTTTCTAATAGCGGCACTGACTGTTCTACTAAATATTTGTGTTGCTAATTTAACTCTAATTTTTTCAAAAGTATGCGGATTATGTTATCTAGTTCATTTGGTACACATCTTAGTTTTTCAATTTATTTAAACTTGCCATAATTCTATGGGAACTTCAAAGCTTATAATATCATCTGAGGTTTTTAAATCGGAATCCAATAATATATTTCTAAGAGATTTAATTAGATGGGGAAAATCGAATATGCAAAAAATGTTGTATTATTATAATTACAAAATGATTTATGAGGTGTTATTTCTAGCAACGAAAAAACTTTGGCTAGAGCTTGGTCACATGACAAGTAATTACCCGTTTTATAATACAAATATCGAACAAACTTCTCAAATTTTTTTAATAATATCTAAAAGTGTTACAAGACGAATATCTGTATTCTATATTTTATATTCTAAAAATAAAATTTAAAAGTGTTGCGAGAGAAATTCCTGTATACATATGTATGTATCATCATATATATATATTTAACATCAGTTACAAACATAAAAAATTTTAAAATATTTTATAAACAACGCCTAAATATCGTACAAGCCGGATCGGAACACTAAATTTATTTTGTACACAAACAGCCTTTTTTTCAAAGTTTTCGTCAAATGTTCCGGCTTTTAAGTGTAAAGGCGTTGTTATAAATATCGTGCATTAAAATAACTTTTTTGTTGTTCATGTAGTTGTTTCTTTTTAATTTAATTTTTTTTTGAAAAGATATGGTAAGTTGTTTAACCCCTTTGTACCGAATGTTTTTTCTTTTCAAAAATACCTTCTTAATTTTTAAATTTTAAAATTTTGTTTTTTAATATGACTAGCTATATGTAGCTACCTTATTCAATATCAAAAAATACTTTTAAGAATTTTGCTACCTAATTTATTAATGTTTATATTCATATTTAGTTAAAAGTTTAAAAATTTTTATTTATAAAGTTGTTAAAAATGCCTAATATACATAATTTATTAATAATATTTTTATACCGACAATATAGTCATTTTAATATAGTTTCTCACTAAAAAATAAAATTTGAACATTTGTTTATTTTTTGACACTTCAAAATTTAAATGTCATGGTAGTAGAAATTTTTTTGTAAGATATACAATTTTTGCATACATATCTAATTCGTGGATATTTTCAAATGTTTCATGGATATTTTTTTAACTTAATCTCTTTCAAACACATAGTATTTTTGTATGTTCTGCCTATGCTCTAACATTTTCGTGGATATATCGGTCTAATGAAAACCAGCCTTAATATTTGTAATTATACATTCAGTAAATTTGATCTTAACTTACTATACCTTTGTGGGCCCACAAAGGTTAATACAAATATTTTAGAGAATTTCAATATTCCATCCAAAAATATTTTTTCATTTTTAGAAAAAATATACTTCTAAACAAAAAAGAAAAAAATAAAAACAAATAGATCTCTGTTACAATTTACATACACTTGCAATATTATAATAAAATTTTGTTGGCCTTCAAATATTGTCTATGGGTTGTGTAGAATTATTCTTTATGAGATCTACATTCTACCAGATTCTATTATCTACATTTTAAAATTATAACAACATATTTTGTTTGTGATGCATAGATAAATATGTATGTATGTATGTATGTAACAATATAAAATCAATTTTTAGAGAAAAAAAAAATCAGTTCGAAGAAATTGAATTATGAACTGAATGAATGAAAAAATATTTTTTTGTTTTGTTTTTCTTATGTTCTTTGATGGTATACCAAAAATACGGTCATCTTTTTACGAAATAACCCCAAATACGATCGTGGGGTGATTTCAAATCAATGAAATTGACTACGATTTTTTCTTCTACGTGAGTTCTCTATGCATATAATTACCTTATGATATGATATACATACATATGTACATGGAATATGTACATAATACATATATGTATTTGTAATATTATGTATTTAAAGCTTACTTATTTATGTACAAAATGTTCAATATAGCCTTGGCTTATATTAGCTGTATCAAATGTTTAATATAGCCAATAATTTAAATTTAAATATAGGTACCTACATAATAATAAAAATTTAATTTTCCAATATTGGATAAATAATTTAATCATTCTACCCAAAAGAATTTCATCATAATTCAAAAACTAAAAAGGTTAGAGTAGCCAATGAGGGGTTGTTAGAAAGTGGTGAAAGATTAGAAAGAAATTTATATGTATGCAATGTAGCCTATGTATGAATGTTACTGTATGTATGTTGTCCAATGTTTCTTTTAATTGAGAACAGTTTCTCGTTTTATTAAAATAAGAAGAAGTAAAAACCTGTTTTAAATGATACTATTCAAAGAAAAGGAATACATAGATAGGTATTCTAAGTTTTGAATATTTTTTATTTAACTTAATAAATAAAAAACAAAACTTCATGTAAAAAATAAAAGATAATTTTTTCAATTTTTTTTAATCCAAAAAATGATTTAGGAAAATGAAAATCAGAAATGAAAGTTTTTCCCTGTTTCGGAAATTCAACAAACTTTGCTTCAGGGTTTTTGAATTTTGTCCTTCGACAGCCAACAATAAAACACTTACCCATTTAAAAATTAATTTTATTGGTATAGCTAAAAATTTTAAAATAATTAACAATTAAAACTACTTAGGTAGGTAGCTATATTGATTCTAAATTCTAAACCAAATAATTTTTGATTTTTTTATTCAATTCAAAGCAATAAAAGTAAAACAAAAACAACACAACTAAATAAAAAACAATAAAAATTGTACGTATTATACAACCATAGACAAATGTATGGTTTAGTCGTATAGATAACATTCTTATTATACATATTTTGATTATACATTTTATTAACATTATTTTTGTTATTACATTTAACAGTGATTTCTTCCCAAAGTTATTTTTTCTGAAGTTTTAAAAAATAAGTGTTTAAAAAATGCCCATACGATTTACTTATCTATATGTTATTTGTCTATGATTTTACACAGGACTACAATTTTTTTTGGTTTACTTGGAAAAAATTAAAATCGATTAAATTGAGTTGATTTTCGATACAGCTCTTATATAACTCATAAATTCAATAAATGAATTCTAAAATTGGCTTAATTAAACCATATAAAATTCGTCAATAAAAAAGTAGTTCGGTGTTTGTTAGCAAATTTCATACTCGTCGCACGACCTTATTCCATTTATTAATGTGAATGGGTAATAAGTAATTAGTTTATTAATCTTAAGGATATTGGGCATTACGTTTGGGACACGTTAAACAGGAGGAGACGATTATATCCAATGTGGAGGAACACCTAAATCTCCAGGAAAACGAAGTTAAAAATCTTGAATGTTTGCGTAAAAACATACTCATGTATGGTAGTTGAATATGAATGAATCCAACACCATTACTCAAAAACTATAGTTCTTAACCCATCGCTGTCTGCGTTCTTAACCCACTGCTGAGGCAACAAAAAAGAAAAAAATGAAGTTGGATGGGAAGGGAAAAATTGTAATGCCACTTTTGCAAAATTTTGTTGATCTAGTGCAACAGGTTCGAGTAGCCGTTATACAATTTTTTTTTATACTTATATACATAAGCATAAGTTAGTGTCTAAATAAGCTGGATATTTAAAATTTTGTCAAAAGAAGTTAAGTTTTATGCCAATGACATCTGCAAGATTTCGTTAGTTCTAATAATTCAAAGTTGGTGCAAAATGTCGTTATTGCAAAATTTATATCCCAACATCTAAGTTTTTGATGAAAGTAAAAAATATTCAAGCTTTTTTTTCAAGCAAGCAACAACTTCCGTAAAGTCAGTCCGTCCGGTCGAGTAGTTGTCATACAACATCGAAATTTATATAAATATTATACATATATTGGTACTTTGGTAATTAAGTCGTATCTTTCTAAAATATCATTAAATTTATAGGAACAATTGTGTTGGTGCGGGTATCCTAGAGTTGATACAGTCAAATCTACACTCTTCCTCGTTTTTAATAAAGAATTGATCAAGTATTATTAGGATTAATGTAAACAATCGATAATTGCTATTGTTAGAGCAAAGAAAAGATTTTTGATTTTCCAGCAAATCGTGGCATAATACTGTGGTGTACTCTATACTTAGACTATTTCAAAAATATTTTTGAAATCCTTTAAAAATATTTTGCTGTAGAAATTACATATTCTAGAAATGTAAATTCAATTACATATTCAGAAATTCAAATAAATATATGAAAGCTATATTTTTATGCTTCTCGAATTTCCTATTAAAAGCGCATGCAAAAATATTTAATCCTGTATGATCTAACACGTACGGTTACGGCCCTGCGAATCTGAGGTGGATGTATACTACGATGGTGAAGCCAATGATTACTTATGGTGTCGTAGCGTAAAGCCAACTGACAAAAAGGAATTCACTTAATAAAGTGCAAAGGCTTGTCTACATTTGCATGATGACACCGCTACATAATATAAAAGTGGAGAAGTAAGATGCGAATTCAATGCAACCACGATAGAGGATATAGAAATAGAAAAATACCTATTCAATCGGGCAACCATACAGGCACTAAACTCACAAGCAATTAAACCCGAATTAGTTTGGGAGTGTTTAGTAAAACTAAACCGCTTGGGAACAATAATAAAATAACCTTCTACTGGGTACCTGGACACCTAAGTAAATGAGGGAAATGAGATAGTGGAACGACTTGTAAAAGAAGGAACTGCAACTCTCTTTACAGAGTCCGATCCTTTTTGTGACATAGGTAAATACAAAATAAGAGAAGCACTAAAAATCGAAGAAAAAAACTGTAGGAGCAAACTATAGAACCAAAAATCTGGGCTCAGATAATCCAAGAACCTTCCGAAAAATTATAACCGGAAAAGATATGCTAAAATCATAGGATTCGGTACAAATAAACTGAGCATTTTAACAGGATTCCAGTCGAGTCACTGCTGGCTAAAAGGATACTTAAAGTAAATTGAAATAGAAAATTACGGTACATGCAGATTCTGTCAAGAAGAAGAGTGAAATCCCAGGTCATATACTGAAAAACTGCGGAGTTTTACTCCGAGCAAGATATGTGCACCTAGGAGCACATTGCTTTGCCGAGGAGGAACTGCCAGCAATAAATCCTATATAAATCTTTACTTTCTTAGAGGCAGTAGAACTGATAGAAGTATTATAAGTGGAGGCAAGATCCACAACAACCAGTAACAGAAGAAACACATAGATCTACAGATAAAGGATGGCAGTGTCATTTATACCTCTTGAATAAATCTAATCTAATGATTTAAAATGAAATTATATGAACTATAACTCATTACTTATTAATAGTTATCCATTATGCTGACTAATCACCAAGGCTTTGGTAAAAGTTAAAGATTTATTAAACGCGATTCCAAAAGCAGATCTTAAACGAAAAATTAGTAAAGATCTTAGTCGCACAATTAAGGACACATTTTGGACATTGAAACTTTAAGAATATCTCCAAAAATTCACACAGGCGGAAATAGGCAGAAAGAAAAAATATGTAATTTGAATCTTTGAACTTGGTAAAGAAAGTACGATGGACTTTGGCAATTGTGCGCTATATATATTATATATATAATTCTTATAATTCATAATATCAAAAAAACTTAGGGGAATCAAAAATAGAAACAATCATTAGTATACAATTGAAAACTATGTAGTACCAGGAAGAATTAACTTGAATCAATCGTGACAAGTTAAAGAGAATACATGGATACGGCACATAAAGAATAAAAATTCGAACGATATATAAAATGCAAAACAAGTTTCTATAATAAAAAACACTGAATAAAATTTTAAGAAAATATTTTTTATTTATTCGTTTATTTTAATGTTACAAATCACAGAATTATCCAATATTTATTACTAAATCGTCTAGCGCACTAATAAAATCATTAATTTTAGGTTGAATAATATTATTAAGTATTTAGTTGAACATCATTATAAAAACGGATGTAAATTTTTTGTATGAAATGCTAATTGCAAATAAGAATATGGAAATATTCAGAATAAAAAATGAAATTTTAAGGAGCACTAAATAAATCTTTTCTTTATAAACGACGATAAAATTTTTAAATTGTATTTACATATTATATTGGCAGTGAAATATTCTAAAAAGTTATTCTTACTAATCAATTTTTTTTTTATTAAACAAATTACTACTACATATGTATATTAGTAACCTTGTTACATTACATATATTTTGTTTTATGAGGACTTGTTAAGAAAAATTAGTTTTGTTAAGAAAAATTAGTTTTGTTAATAATTTTCTTTTCAATAAAAAATGCTTACGTTCTATGGTACAGGATTTAAAGCCACACTCCTTTCTTTAAAACGCCATAACATTAATATTTCTTCGCCAATGAGGCTCGCAAAAATCGTTTTTGACAATGACAATGAATGACATTTGACAGAAAACATGTACTTAAGAAAATCAATAACGATGGCAGAAAAGATAAAAAGAAATTTTTTACAATATGATTTCAAACAATGCAATCAATGCAATAAACAAGATGTAACTAAATAGTTATATCGGCTCGAAAGCGATTAGAGAAAATAAAAAACAACAGTTAACTATACAATCTATCTCGCGAAGGAAAGCACTTGCCGAAAATCCAACAATATTTTGACAAAGATAAAAGAAAAACTGAAAAAACAAATAAAAGTATTAAGAGCCATGCTTTCTTAGGAAGCATAAATGAACTAATCCGATATATTCTCTTTAATTAAAAATGAAAACATTAATTGTTTATTTTTAAGCAAATATATTTTATTTATGGTTTTGTTTTTTTTTTTATTTTATATTCTAGTATCATTTTAACATTAAAGCAATGTTTAATTATATTTTATTATATTCATTATATGAATTTTTTCGTATGCATATAAATAAAAATATATATTGATGTAGTATGTATGTATGTAATATTCATTACTATAAAGTATGTGTGTATATTATGTTTTCTAAAAAGTTTATAAACTAATGAAAAATGTGCCTGTTGTTGTATGTATTAATATGATTTTTTATTCATTTCTTAAATATGTATGACTTTTTTTCTTTTTTAAAAAGATAAATCTAAAACTATTTTCAAATAATTCGGAATTTGAGAGTTTAATATTTGTAAGCCATATGTTTTTTTTTTAGTACAATACATTATGTAATAATTTCATTTGACAATTTAGATTAAAAATTTGTTTTGGATTTCCTTGTTTTTTTTTTTTTTTTTTTTTACTTTGTCGAAATCATTACCACTATATTATATGTACTTCTTTTTAGCTTTAAAAAATTCAGATATTTCTTATTTGATTAATTTAGGCTGCAATTTCTATTAATTATTACTTTTATTATATTAATAATTTTATATAATTATTGTAAATGGCTTACAAATTTACTTTATATATTTCATTTATTTTTATATTATTATCTATAACTAATATGTAAATGTTATGCTTATATTTTTTTTAAGTTACTAAAATATATATAGGTATTATATGTAATGTAAGTATGGATGTATTTTTTATTTTATTTTATTGTTATTTTATAAAATAAAATAAAACATGGTATTTTTTTTTTTTTCTTAATTTTAAATATATGTAAGTAAATTGGAAAAAAAAAATTATATTTAAAATAAACCGATTAACAAAATTAATATTTTGAAGATTGTTCTGACAATATTAAAATAATTATTCTTATCATCTGTTTTATTTAAAAAAAAAACATTCAGAACAATCTTTATATCCCAAACAAAAAAAAAAAAACATTAGATGATTTTTAAATTACATGGAGGCAATGAAATCTTATATTACATAATCCCGTAACTGAAAGGTTTGTTTTTGATGAATGATAATTAAAAAAAAAACAAAATTTTGAATAAACGGTATTATACGAAACGTGCTTTTGTTACCTGATCCAAATTAAACTTACTTCTTCACTGCATTTTTGTAAGAATTTAAGATTTCTTTACACACTTTGTTGTCACTTAATTGTTCTTTTTTTTTTTTTTTTTGGGATAAAACAAACTTATAATATTATGTATTTCAAATTATAACCCCTTATAAAAAGGCGTTTTTTTTACAAAAAAAAAAATAAAATTTTCAATTATATATTTAGTATAGAAAAATAATGATATAAAATTAAATTTTTTTATTTTAATCACATTTATTTCGGATTTTATCTGGTTAAATTTAATATATAACTAAAATGGGAAACGTCATTTGCACATCCGATACAAAAGCTTCACCTTGCATAAGTTGTCTGCGTTTAAAATACTGTAAGAGTAACTGATTCGCAAATGACGTTTCCGATTTCAGCTATAGTACATATTACAATATGTATTATATTTAATGTAGAGGTAACACTTACTATTAAAAAATTTCATTTGGATTGGTTGTAACAACTTTGATTCTATCAGATTCTTAAGTATATTATGTAAATGTAAATTATATTTAATATTGGTATGTAATTAATTTTCAATTTTTAAAATTTAATTAAATTTATTATGTCTATTTTAAAAATAATTAGAATATTAATCATATCCACTTTTTTTTATTAAGAAATGAAAAATTTTTTAATTCGATGTACTTTTTTGTTTTTTTTTTTTGTGTTTATCTAGGTTTTAATTAAATGGTTGGCAAGATTAATTATACAAAAAAAAAAAAAAAAAAAAGAAATATGAAAAGTATACAAAAGTTTATGAAATAAATACATTTTTTTTTTGGAATGATTTAACTTCATAATTACACCTTAATTTATTTAATTTTTTTAATTTTTTGTTTTATATTTATAGGTTTAGGGACTTATACAATGTTTAGTATCATTAAATATAAACGATTTTATACTAATCAGTAATCGATTTTTTTTTTTTTTACTTTAAATGTTATTTTGATTTTAGCCAAAAACAAATTTGTGGCAACACATACAATATAAGTTAGCAGTTTTGTTGCAATTTTTCTTTTTAAATACATATTAGAATATGATAAGCATAAATTTTTAAACATCAAGTTCAATGATTCATTATTCTTTCTTCTGATAGAAATACGAATGTCGAAATCGACTTCTGTGTTGTGAAAATCGTATTACGTCGTATCAATGTTTTTTTTTTTCTTTTATTGATTGATATTGATAAGTATAGCTTAGAGCATCCACTACACTAAGTCGTTTATAATTCATATTTAACAAGGGGTCAGTTTGCAAAATCATTAATTTCACTAAGCCGTTGTTTATACGGCTGTAATGATTTAATTAGATTGTACAAGACTATAATAATTTAAAAAATAGACTTTAAATTAAGATGTTTTTTTTTTTTTTTTTGAAATTATTGTATATTTCATATAGACTTTGGACAGATTTTTTTCTTTTTATGGACATTATTTAAATTAATGATAATATTGTTATTAATGAATATATAAATAACTTACATAATTTTCAATTCAAAATTCCTATAATTTTTTCAATATGAAAAACAAGAATTATGTATGTATGTATTTAAAAAAGAAACTAAAAGAAAAAATATATAATTTTATAATTTACTAAAATTGACAAAAAAAAGTTTTTTTTTCATAAATAAATGCTTTTTTTTATTGGACTACAACTATAGTGTAATTAATGCAGAGGTGAATTAATTTAAGAAATTTTTATTTTTTTTTTTATTTTCTTTATTTAACTTTATAAATTCTTGGGTGTTTTGTTTTTTTTTTTTTTTTTATTAATTTTTTTCTTTAATTTTTATTTCAAATTTGATATTTTATTGTTAAGTAGTTTTAAAATTATTAAAATATTTATTTTTTTTTTGTTTTGTTTCTCTAATAGATTTCTTTAAGAGACTATAAATGTTTATTATTAATATTTATTGTGTTTTAATATTTTGATCGTATAATTTTATTTGATCAAACATCTAATTAATGGTATTGTTTTTATTATTTGTAAGTGAGCATATAAAGAAAATATTAATTGATTGATTACTACTTTATCTTATCTACTGGGTTTAAGTTAATTAGGAAAAATAAAATCAAGAATTAGATTCAATTTTTTTAATTTTCTGATATTGTAGGTAAAGAGGGACGATTAGGAACAGTACGGTATAAATTTAATTCATTATCATCTAAATCTAATTCAAGATCAGGAACTGGTTCACGCCAATAGTTGAAATTTGTAAATTCAGCTGATACTTCATCATCACGTATTGGTGGAAATAATTGATCAACAATATATGTCATGCTACAATACCTGAAATATAAAAATGTTTCATTAAATATTGTAAAAAATTTTGAAAAATTTAAAACAAAAATTATAAAAAAAAAAGATTTATACTTCCAGTTATTCATTTATTTAATAATATATAAATTATATTTGAAATCTTTTTATTATTTACGAAATATTTCAAAACAAAAAAAAAAAAAAAATTAAATCAATTTTTATTACAAAATGAGGCACGTAACATATTTGTTTTACACCCCTGACAATATAAAAACTATAAAACTATTGCAAATAAAAAATATTTAAGAATGTACATATCTATATAATATTCAAGGTCATTTGCAATTTTGATCTATATCAGCATTTTGAATTATAATTTAAATATGATATTATGACATTTTAATAAAACGTTAATTAGGTGTATTAAAAATTTAAATTTGAATTATTAAATTATGAAATAGGCAAAAAAAAAATACTAACTTGACTATTTAAGTTCAAGGTTAAATAATACAAAATTTCTCAAGGTTAAATTATCATTTCTGTTCTTTTAAAATTGTTTACAGTAAAAATTCAATATTTTTGTTCTAAAAGTATATGTAGGTATATATGATAAATATGAGATTTAGATAATAAACAGATACTTTCAAACTTGACAGGGAGGAGACGATGATTTTATTTTATTTTACAGCGAGTGTATTCTTTGGGGGGCACTAAAAAAGTCAAAAAGAAAGGTCAACTTACTAAATTAATTTTAATTTTTAAAGAATTTTAGTTTTCTTTAAAAGAAACAGAAAAAATTATTTATATCTAATAAACCAAAATAAAGTTTAATGTACTCGAGAGTTAGCTAATTGAGAGATGAATACTCAAAATTTACTTTATTGATTATTCTTATATTATTATTATGGAAATTTTAATTCAAAAAGATTGTTTTACTCATTGATTTTTTATTAAATATAATTTAATTTTTTTAGTCCTTTTCCTGTCGGATGTTGGGCAGGCATACAAAAAGATTATTTTAAAAAAAAAAGAGTTTATTCATAAATATATAAGAATAATTATAATGAATGCGCAAATAAAATGTAATGAACTTTTTGAGTCTTTCAATGTTTTCTTTTTTTTTTTATGGTTGAAATAAAATATAGTTGAGATATGTATTATAATGAATAAATAAAAATGAAAATATGTATAAAGATAAAGTGACAAATTAATAAAATACAAAAAAAAAAATTTGACAATATTTTTATTTTTTTTTGTTTTGGAAAATTGTAGAACAATTTATAAGAAAAAAAAAAAAAAAAACTAAAGAAATAAAATTAAAAAAATGTTCTTGTTGTTCTGTTTTTTTTTTTTTTTGCTCTTTTATTTTAATTTAAATTTGTTTTTGTTTTAATTTAAATTTAAATAAAATTAACAATTGTAACTTTTTATTTATTTTCTTTTTTTTTTCTATTTTTAAAAACATTCTCATCTTAAAAAATAATAAATACATAATGATATATAATAATATATTTAACAAAAAATAACTATAATTTAATTTACTTATATATAAAATAATATTTTTGAGTAGATTTTTTTTTTTTTTAAAAAAAAAAAATGAAAAAAGAAGCGTATTTTATATTTTCGAAATTTTTAAAAACAATATTTTTTAGGAAAATAAATTTATATTAAATTTTATGTTTTTTTAATCTTCTTCTTCTTTTAATATAATTAATAAATAAATAAGCTTCTTAATTATTAATCTTAAGTACTATAGACATATGAGTAAATTAATAATTCATATCTATACAAAATAAATCAGTTATTTTTACTTTTTTTTTTACTTAAACAATGGACATCTTTATATTATTATATTGTTCTTAATTTAAAAATAATTTATATTTTATGCTGTCAATACTTCTATATTGTTCTTTTAACATTTATTTAAAATATGATTTAGTGTTAATCTGAAATTTCATTAACTAATTAAGTTGACATTAACTTCTTCTCTGATGGACTTCCAAAACTTGTAAATGATTATTTAAAAAAAAAAAAAAAAAAGTATAATAAGTTGAAGAAAAAGTCAAAAACAATCCCTCTCAATAATTAGATTCCATTGAGTTTTATTTTATTAGGAATTTTTCTATTTTTATTTTATTAGGAATTTCCAACGTATAGGGTCTTATTGTATCATATTTTATTTTAGAAAATAGGAGTCTATAGTACTTAAGGTTTACTATATATTTTATAAAAATACTTGTCATTTATTTGTTAAGTTTTATTTTTCATAAAACAATTTGATTATTTTACCTTTTTCTATTGTTAATTCTTAAATATATCAAATTCTTTTTTTTTTACCAATTCATGCATTAAAATACATATATGTATATGTATTAAACATTTTATATTATAAGCTTTATGAGCTATATTAAATTTTATATAAAAAAATATATTTATGTATTTGTATAACAAGATTATCAACTTTATATTATATATATATATATATAATTCTAGCATCACATTGCGTTTACCACACATCTTTAATAGCTTATTTTCAAATTTAATAAAATTTAATAATTGTCCTGTTTCTTATTTCCTTAAAATTACTATTTTGTTGACTTTTTAATCACTATTGCAAATTAAATTAAACGAAAATTAGTTATCTGTGTCATCATTTTCTGTTTCAGAATGATGAAATTGTAATTCATCTTCATCATCACGATAATAATCATCATCAGCCTCATCATCACTAAGAGTTGGTGGAAAAATTTCATTTACCATTAAAGTTTGACCAGTATAACTAGAAAATTTATTCACAAATTCTCTAAATTGTCTTTTTTTTTCATAAATTTTTTTAAGATTTAAAATTAAAAAGAAAACAATGACATAGGGAAATGATGAAGAAAGGAAGAAAAAATAAATACACTATATGAAACAACAGTCAAGAAAATTAAATTAGTAAGGAAAGGGAAAAGGAAAGGTTAGCAATTAATTATTTTTAAAATGTTAACAGTACACCCCACTCCGCAAATGAATTAAATGTTTTTTTTTTTTTTTTTGAGAAAGCAAAATGATACTTAAAAGTTAATAACTTAATGATAAATGCAATGTTAATCACTGATAGAGTGTGTAGCGATTTTTGGTGTCCTGAAATTATGTGTTTTCAATTAATGTTATGATCACAGACATCTTTATGACCTCCAATGTTAATAACTCCTCAGAATACTTAATAACAATATATGATTGATATCATTAGCAGCTTATTTATACTTTATAATACAATAGTAGCAATGATATACGATTTTATATTTTTGCAACGTTTGTAAATTTAAAATGTATTACAAACTTGTATTATAAAAAAATCTCAAAATTTACAATTCGTTCAATAATGTACATTAATTTTTTTTTAAAAATATAATAATTCATAATTATTTAATACAATCATTCAATACGCTTATAAAATTTTATTACTTATTTTTATAGCATAACTGGAAGCAAAATTTCATTTTTTGTATTTTTTTTTTAAAACAATATGAACATAAGGAAATACTTATTGCATGCATTATTATTGTTTAGATATATTGATAAAAATATTTTTTAAATATGTAAAAATACTTACGAAGACTGGAATGTCTGTGTTAACTCATGTTTTAATTCGCCTTTCGTATTTATGGTAAATATTCTCATTATTGGTATCCCAACAGCACGATATGCCCACACATCCTAAAATAAAAATAAAGATGCATTACAGTTTTAAATCAAAATTTTTAATTGATAATGATTGATTGATGATTTCTAATAAATAAACTTACATTGATTCTATTTCCATAACCAGCATAGAATGGATTTTTATCATGGAATAATGCTTGTATATCAGATAAGCATGCAATTTTAAATTGTTCTGGTTTACGTTCAATTACTTCACGATGAAATGCTGATATCAATGAAGTTGGATTTAATAATAATGGTCCATCAGGTAATTGTACATCACCTTGACGAATTGAACGTAAATATTCTCTAGTAACACGTGATTGACCAATAGCACGTGCTGATAAATATAATAACTTATAACCATTCTCTTCAATTTTTGAAAATAATTGTGCTACACCAATTTGAGCCCAATCTTTACCAACCATTGGTAATATATGACCAAGTACATCAGATTTTGTTATTGTACCATCAATATCAGATATAACAACTTTATCATTATGTTTCCAACGGAATAAATAACATTTACAACGACTAGTACCTTGATAAGCTGTTGTAACACTAAATTCAATTTCATTCATACCAGCTTTTAAATTTAATTGTTTCTTAAAAAAAATAATAATTTATTTGTGAATTTGCTAATAAGTTTTAAAAAAAAATTTTTTACAACTTACAATTGCATCAGAGCTTAAACGTAAACTTTTCTTATATTTTTCACCTTTAGAACTATCTATCGAAGAATTATGAGTTTTTAAGAGATCAGAATTTTCACTTGTACTTAATATATTTGTTGATTTATTATCATCTGGTGAATTTGTTCGTGATGTTTGAGTTGCAACAGCATTTAAATCAACATCATCTAAAATGCCAATATAAAAAAAAAAAAACAAATTTAAATAACAAACGATTAAATTATTCTACATTTAATTGTTTTTAAAATACTTTTATTATTACTATCATTTTCTTTTCCGTTTGGTGGTTTATCAACATCACCAGCTACTGCACCACCAGCACCACCACCTGATCTACGCCAATACCACCATGAATAACCACCACGTTTTGGTTCTTGTGGTGTTGTTGGTGATGATATTACTTCATCAATTTTCATTTCATCAATGCTACCAATTTTTGGAACATTCATCAATTGTTCAATTGCGTTCTACAAATAATAATAAAAAAATATACTATTAAAATTTTTTTAACATTTCGTTATGTTCCAGGTCTCTCCATTTGTTAAATAAACAATTTTTTTTTTTTAATAAACAAAAAATGTTATTAATAGAATAAAACAATTTTTTGACAATTTAATTATTAATAAACTCACATTAGGTAACGCTTTCTTGAATGTTATAATTGTCATTATGATGGGGCATGCAGCAATCCAACTGTAGTATTTACCATTTAAACGAACTACTAAATTTGGCGAGGAAAATAGACTAGGATTTTGACATACCTACACAGATAAAATGTACACGAATGTTGGTGTTTTTGATTGATTAGTTAATAACAAATATGAAATGATTTTTTAAACAAAAGTTACAATAGTTAAAAAAAAAAAACTTAATTAAAAACTCAATGATAAAATTTTGTATTGTAAATTATACACAAAAAAAAAAAAAATATTAGTGTTTGATCCAATTTGTATGATTGTATGATCAATTTATTTGTCTGATTTTATTTTATTATTAATTGTATATAGAAATTTGGATTTTTTTATGAAAGAAATACTAAAGGAAATCCGATTAGAAAACAAATTTGAATAGATAATGGGTGAGTTCATAAAATATAAAAATCTGTATTGGTCGATCTTTCTCTTTTTTTACTAATTGATGTACAATAAGAATCAACAGACATTGCACGCCGTAAAATTACATGTAACAGACATTACATACCAAAAATTTATTTTAAATATTTTATAAAACTTATGATCTATATTTGTGCCAGCCAGCACAGCAGATACTTTTATGAACTCTTTCCATGCCAATTCTTTTAAAATAAATTTTTCTTGCATTTTAATATGTGCAATACCCTCAAATTTAATATAATTTTTTTTTTTATATTACATTAAATACATTGTGCAAAATTAAATTTCAATTAAATTTACGTGCAAAAAAAAGTCATATAAATATTTATTAATATTATTATGAACTATACAGAGAAATAAATTTAATGTTTCATAATTACATATTTAAATTTTTTTTTTCTTTTGAAAACTCAATTTACAACAATTACTTTTATTTGATTAATTATAATATTTAAAAAATCATTTTGAAACTTATAACATTGCAATTAAAAATACTTACATCAGAGTATTTAATCATAGTTCTATTAAATTCTTCATCAGTAGGACCGCCTTTTTCCATTCCACCACAGTCAGATAAAGCCACAAAGTCAATATACCTAATAAAATAAATTTTATTACTATCCGTCATTTAATTAAAAAAAAAAGACACACACAATACATACTTGTTATCTAATGGTTTTCCTTCATCATAATCAGAATCTAAACTTTTTGGACCTTCCATTGAACTTGGACTGTGTGGTAATGATGTACCATTACCACTTTCTTGATCATCTTCATTTTGTTCATTCATTGATAATTTTTTATTAATTGATGGAAAATATAATGCCGCCATTTCTGGATCCATTGATTCAGCATCAATTTCCGATAAATAAACACCACCATCAGTTGAACATTTTCGAATTTTATTTGTTTTTTTCATAAAACTGAACATGCCACTTAACATTGAATTTCTTTGAGATTGTTGTTCATCTTTCATTAGTTCATTTGTTTGTGTTTGTGGTAATTCACCCCATTTCCATGATGCTGTTGTATTTTGGGCATGTATTGAATTTTCATTATCTTTTTCACGTTGTTGTGATATTTCAAATTCTGTATCACTTTGTATTGGTGATGATGGTCTTGAATCTCTTGGACTAAAATTTGAATTTCCTACTTCTGTATCACTGAAGAAATGAATATCTAATTCACGTAAACGACTTGGAGAATGTATTTTATTTTCTGGTGTTATACCGGATGTTGTTGTTGTAGCATTAGAAATTGTCATAGAATCCATAATTGTTGAATCATTACCATTTGCAGTTTTTAATTCAGAACTTTTATCTTCATTACGTGAGGATGATTCATCATTTGATGAATTACTTGTATTATTTGATACAGTATCTGGTTCAATTTCAATTTCAGGTGGTTGAATAACACCAATAACACTTGTAGAATTATTAATAATTATATGATTTGGTGTTGTATTTTCAACTGAACTACTTAATGATTCTTTTCTTTGTGTATTTTTTTTTTTCATTTGACTCCTCTTCCGGCGTCTCTTTTTTGATTTTGAATCTTCTTTAATACTTTGTTGCTGTTGATAATGTTGTTTATTATTTTGTTCAATTGTTATTGGTTCGCTACTTGTTGTATTAACAGTATTAGCATCTTTAGTTTGTTTTTCTTTGGTATCAGTTTTTTCTAATTTATTATTATAATTATTATTATTTGCTAAATCAGTCAATTCATTGTCATCATTATTTTTTTCTTCTGCATTTGAGTTAATTATTATGTTAGTTTCCTGTTGGTATTTCAAATAATAGATTTTTTTTATACATAATATATAAAAATTAAAGCCGTTTTTTTTTTTTTTAATTAAAGAAAGTAAATTCTATATAGATATAATAGACTTAGAATGTAAATCTAAACTTGCTTAAGAAGTTTTGTCTTAACTGCTTGTAGTAATCCTAAAATTTTACATAAAATATTTTGAAGAAATCTGTAACTTCAAAATTTTTAATTTTTTTTTTAAACATAGAAAACAGTTGTTAAATACTACAATATTATTCATAATTATACAAATTTATGATATCAAACATTTAACAGAACTTTAGAAATTTTAAACGATTAAAATATAATAATTATTTTTGTTTCAAAATGAAAATGCAATACATTAGGAATCAACTTAAGAAAGTTTAACAAACAAGTCATTAATAAATAATTAAATTTTATTTAAATTATTACCTGAATTATTTCACCCCCACATACAGCCCATTCTTGTCTAAGTTTTTGTGTTGTAAATTCTTTTAATTTTCCATGTAAATCTCTTCTTTCCAAGGTATTGTCAGTATGCCTATAAATATGCAATCAAAATATGGTTTTATATTAAAATATTTTTTAATTTTTTTCTTTCTTTAAATTTATTGCTTTTCGTTTTGTAATTACCTTCGAGTTTTGTAGTCGGACACTTGGTTTTCAAAAACAATCTCTTTTTTTTCTTCATTACAATCTTTTGATAAATCAATTGAATTACGTCTAGGAATTGGCATTGGTAATGGAATATCACTAGCAGTACTATATTTTATTAAATTTAAACATAAAACAAAAAAATGTAAAAAAATTAAAAAATATATCTAGGTACTTGTTTATTAATTTTTTATTAATTTTTGTTATGAATATGTTTGAATTTATAAAAAATTATGTTTACCTTAAAGTTTTAACATCATCTAAACTTGTAAAATCATTACTGGGCAAGGGTGATGTTGCTAAATTATCTGGTAATTCTTCAATCTCTTCTTCGGGACATTCTTCAACAAAAAATGCTTCACCAGATTCACCTAATTTCATATGTATGTCAACTGGTTCACCATTTATTTCTATATCGACAATTTTTTCCCGACTTCTTAATACACCAAGTTTACCAAATCGTACATGAAATGGTGAACATAAAAATTCACCATCTGGTTGTTCAACGACAATAACATCAATGGCACCAGTCAAAGTAGCACCATTGATTTCACTATAAAAATCTTTAAAATTACTGAATACTCTGACTAAACTATTCATTTTGAGAGCGATAATGTTGATGCCTTTTATATAATTCTTTGTAACTTTGACTAATTAACTGCTGGTTTGTGCAGTTTTAATTTCACAGTAAAACAACAGAAGATTAATTTTATATTTTATTTTGTATTTTATTTTATAAAAAAAAAAAACTATCTTTTCCAAAATTGAGATTGTTTTATTAGTAAATTTTATTTGCCATCATAGCATTGAAGTACATACAATATAATTTTATTTTTTGCTTATTTTTCCATTCACGTACAAAATATTTTATATTCGTCCTGCGAATCTTAAAACACAGTCTTTTTACTTCACACAATAAATTCCAACTATTTTATTTATAAAATTATACTAATCATCAAAATTCTGGAATATAAAAAAAGAAAAAAAAATTATAAAGGAAAAAAAAAATAGATTATTAAATAAATAAATATATATAGAATCTATCATACTATAGGTATATAGATAGTTAATCTTAGTACATTTTCGATAACTTGGTACCTATGTACATATATATATACATATAGATATAGATAATAAATTTGTTCACAAAATTTTATTATGAAACAATTTATTCTCGACATAATCTAGAAGTCAATTATTTGATAAAAAAAACAAAAAAACTAAAACAAAAAAAAAATCTAATTAAAGTCTTAATTATAAATTATCAATTAAGACTTTGGCTATACATTTATACATATATCGAGTAATATTTACATACATATACAATAAATAAAAAAAATAGAGAATGAAAATAGAAAAATTCTGTAATTAAATAAATAATATCAGTTTTTTTTTTTTTATACTTATATCTGATTACAATAATCAGAATTACATTATAACTTATTTATATACTTATAGAATTTTTTTAAAAATATAATTTTAAATTAATATATTAGAATAAAAAAAAATTAAACTTTAACCTCAAACAAAAAAATTTTTTTTTTTTATTTATAGGTAATTAAGAATATTGTATAATAATTTTTATTAAGAAATTATTCGAAAATTGTCATTACAAATCTTTTATTTGAAAAGTAACATAAAAACTAGAAAAACCCATTTTAAAGTAATAGGTACATATATGTAATATTGGCAAGGGGGTTTTTGTATATTATATAAAACATAAAAACAATATAGATATATTTTTTTTCTTTTTTTTTTATTGAGGTTGCAATAGGTACATTTTGTATAAAACATTGATAAAAGATCCGCATCAAATAAAAACTTTTTATAGAATAGATATATAAAGTATATAAAAAATAAGGGAACCCACTTAAAAAATTAAATTTTACTTTAATTCTTTAATTTTTTAACTTTGAATCTTTTTTATTCCCCATTCAATACAATAAAAAAAATGTTTTAATAGTCTTTAAAGTGTCCGTTAAAATTAAAAAAAAAAAGATCATTCAACTTTCAAAAAAATATTTAAATTCTTAGTACCTATCTAAGTATGTACATATATATGTATGTATATCTAAAATAATATTTAAAATTTCAGCAGAAATGATTCATATTAAATATTAAATGTTAATTTAATAGCAGACTTTTTTAATAAAATACTTTAATGTTTAATTTTTGTTATCCAATTTTTATCCGTTTTTTTATTTATTTATTTATTTTTTTTTTTTGTTTAATAAATTTTAAACAATATACGATCATCACATCGCACCACATTATTTAAGATCACTCACTATCATAACTTGATCATATTCATAAATCATAACTAATATGTAAATTAAAAGAATAATAAAGAAAAGAAAAAATTAATATGCCTACTTTATTATACTTATGTATATAAAGTAAGTTTTTAATAGTTATACATTGTTGTCATACTATTTCAATAAAATTATTACACCCCATATGTATATACATAGTCTATAATCATCAAAATGTACATCAAATAAAAAAATGTTTATCTTTACTTATTGGTTGGTTGATCATACAAAAAAAAAAAAAAACAACAATTTATGTATTCTATTAAAATGATCTGTGATCAAAGTTCAAAAAGTTCTATGTACAGCAAAAAATAATTTTTTTCAATTTTTCTCCAATTTCTGAAGAATAAAAAAAACATATAATAAAATAGAATGGAATATTTTTTTTTTTTTTCTGTTACTATTTATATCAATCAGGTAGTACCTATCTCTGATTCTTCTTCTATCTATAATATGATTCTTTTTTTTATTTTTCTTTCTTGTCATCTTCTCAACCAACCAACAATGAATTGACTTGGAAACAAACAAGTTGGAATTAACAAAAAACAAAAAAAAAAAAAAAATTAAACAAAAATAACAAACAAAAAATTAAAAATAATCAAAATGATTGCAATGTATTCAAAAGAATTTCATCCATAAACAGTAAACACCAAATCAAAATGCAATTTCATCACTTATAATTATAGGTATTCACTTATATATGTATGTTATAGTTATATCTGGTTATATGTTATCATACATACATTATAAATTTTTTGTTTAATTAAATAATTGCTTAATTTTGATTTTCTAAATGCAAACATTACAATACAATACAATATCTATAAGTATAAATCTATATATATATATATATATATATATATATATAAGTATCAATAATAATATTCGTATAACAACAAATAATTAAATAATAAATTTGTATAATATAATATCAGACATTATGGTACCACGCACGTCAAATTTTTTCAAAAAAAAAAAAAAAAATTAAAGAAAATTACCGGCAATTATAATTTATTCTCCCCCACCGATCACTAAAATTTTCGTACTTAATTAAAATTGATGATGTAAAAAAATAAATTTAAATTTTATTGGACAAGATTAGTAAAAATATCTAGAATATACATTTCGATTTTATTTTAATTTCTTTTTTCATTTCTTATATAAGAAATTTTGAAATAAACCAAAAAGGAACCAATAAATAGATATATTGACAATATTTAAAACGTTAAATTACTAATGGTCGGCATGGTTACAAAAAAAAATTTTTTTTTCTACATTTCAAATCTAGAATTTAATTTAATTATATAAAATTGGCATTAATTAAATGCAAATAAAAGCAAAAATTTCATGTAAATAATTAATAAAAAAAAAAAAAAAATTTATTAATAGGTGTATATTTTAATTGAATCATCTCTATTATCGTTTCTTTCTATGATTATGGCTGGTCATTCGTTAGAATTAAGTACAAAGACCGAATATGTTTTTATTTTTTTTTATTTTTATACTTAACTTAGAAGGAAAAAAACAAAAGCTTTTTAAAATATATTTAACTTTTTTTTTTAAAGGTACATATATATATATAAAATATACATATGTATACCTATACGGTGTTGTTGTTATTTTCACTGTCAATAGAAACGGTGAAAATAAAAATGTTTTTTTTTCCCTCTTTTTAATTTTTTTTTTTTTTTTACAATAATTTATTATTAATAGGTATATTTATAGAGCACATATCTGTTTAAACACATGTCAAAAAAAAAAAAACACAAAAAGCATGAAATTATTTTGATTAAAAAAAATATTGTAAAAATTTTTTCATTGTAATTGAAATAAATTTTCGTCTAATTAAAGGTGATATGAAAAATAAATTTCGTAATATGAATCATATTATTACTATTTAAAATATTTAGCATTTAATAGTGAAATGTGACGAAAAACAAAATTTAAAATAAATATTATGTTTTTTCTCAATGAAAATCATCTTTTTATATTTTTTATTTTTCTTATAATTATTTATTCATTTGTTTTTTTTTTTTCCTTAAATTTTTCCATTAATATTTCGCTTGTTTTTCTTGTTAAACCACCCTCACTCACTTGACAGTTGGGTATTTAAAATTTATATTTAAATTTAAAAATAATTTTATATTGTATATTATATCTATATAAATAATAAAATAAATTGTTCTAGACTACAGTTTTTATACATATAGGTATGTATTAAGAATATGATAATTTAAATTTCAGAAAGGAAAAAAATTACTAATGAATAAGTTATTACTTATATAGATATTTTAGTTATATACCTAAAATATATACTTATGTAAATTTCTTATTTTTTTTTGTTTTTTGTATTTTGGCAAAATAATATACTTATATGTATTAGTCTGTTAATATGTATATAGTAGAACCGTTTCATATACCGTAATTATGATGAAAAAACAATCAAACGGAAATTTAAAAATTAAAGATCAATCATTTCAAAAAAATAAAAAAATTAAATTATTAATTAAAGTTTGAAAACATAGAAAATTTTCTAACAATTAAATTTAATTATAAAAAATTTTAACATTTTAACATCAATATTTTAATAATGGTAAATCAATTTTATTATTTTAGAACCAAATATTGTTCCCAATAAAGTATTTGTTTTATATTTATTCTTTCCCCAGTTCGATCTCTTAAGAAAAAAAAATTTTTTTTTTCATATAAAATTTAAGAATCGGTCAAAAAAAAAAAAATAATAATTTACGCATTCAATTTACAAATAATAATAATATACATATATACCTACTTATACAACTAACTGTAAAAAGGAGATTTTTTAAAAAGATTCTAAATTTTAAAACAAAAAATAAAAACGTTTAATAAATTTTTTAACACCATGTATGTGGTCTGTCGAAAAAGATAATGCGAAAAAAAAAATTGGCTATCATTATTATTTATTATTGCTATTATTAAATAATATTAAAATTTATGGATATATGTATATATATGTAAATTTTTTTTTTTTTTTTAATTTTTTATATACGTTTTAAAAAAAAATGTCCATTTATTTTTAATTTAAATTTTCTTTGTAATAATATTTAGTTTCAAAAATAAAAATTAAAATAAAATTTTGCAAAAAATTTCCTTGCTTTTTTTTTTTTTTTGTTGTTTTGGAATAAAATTGACATCAATGATAAATGCATTCAAAAAAAAAGATATAAATAAGTATGTACATATATATATATAATTTTCACAGGGAAATTACGACCTGTGTACCAAAATTTAGTTTTTATTTTTAATTAATAATTTTGTTTTTTCTTTTTTTTTAAATATTTAAAGTAAATGAGAAAAAAATTACGTACACAAATAAAAATTCTTTACAAATTGATGTAACACCTGTTTTATACAATGTTTATTTTTTGTTTATATAATTTAATTGTATATGCCTATACAGGTATTTATTTTTTAATTTTTTTTTATTTTAATTCTATTATATTTTAATAAATAATTTTTATATTATAAGGATTAAATTATATAAATTGTATAATATAATTGTATATATTAAATAATATATAAATATTTAAACTCTTTTTATTTATTAAAAAAATCTTTAAATTTTTTTTATTATATTATTGTTTGTTATGTTTATTTACTATTTATTTTTTTTTGTACACTATTTTCAATTAATCATATTCACGTGTAATTTTTTTTTGTTTTCAAACAAAGAAAAATAAATTAATTATTCAAAAACAAAAAAACGAAACAATTAATAAAAATTAAAAAAAAAAAAATATTAAATTGTTTTAATTTTTATAGGTTATTTTTTTTTTTCTTATTCTTTTCCCTTTTAATTTAAATTATTATATTGTTTTTGTTCTTTTTTTTTTATATACAATTTTTTTTTTATTTAAATATGTATGGTACATATAATATTTTTATATATTAATTTATAACTTTTTATTTAAATTTTTAGACGGTGTAAACCCGACAACATTTCAATTCATACTAATTTAAAATACTTTAAAAAATTGCATTAATAATCAAATTCAGTTAAAAAAAAGCTATACAAAAAAAAAAAAAAAAAAAAAAAAAACTGACACAGTGAAATGCTCAAATTTATATATTTTATTCTTATTTCTTCTTATGTAGATCAAAGTAAAGTAAAATAATTTATTAAAATACTCGTTTTATATTCGTATTTTATGTTAATAATAGTATAAGTACGATATACGAGAATACCCAAAAGCAATTTAATAAATATAAGATTATGTGACGTACTGATGTGACGACACGACTATATCTTCATGGATAGTGAAAGAGAGAAATATTATAATAAAATAAGAAAAAAATAAAAGCCACTAAATGACTAAAAAGCGTTCCCTTTTTAACTTTATTTAATTCACCATACAATAATAGGATTCATCATATTTATAAGTCAGCCTAAACAATAATATCACCCCATCTCACCTTATTTTTTCTTGGATTTTAAAATATGTAATTGTACATCTCATATATATGTCATACAAGTTATACAAGTCACCTCACCACAACTCACAATTCATTTTTACAATTTATGATTTTAATAATATTTTAATTTTATTTTCTTCTCTTTTCAAAATTTTTTTTTCTCTCTCCTATACTAAAATTTTCCAACAAAAAAAAAAAAAAGTATTTAAAAGCTTTAAAAAGCGATGGTGGTTTAATATAGTTTTTAAAATGTAATTGTCGCTGTGGGGTATTTCATTTGTTGAGTCCAAAGAGCTAACGAATTTACTATAACAAAAAAAAAAAAAAAATCTAAATTCGCATGTTTATTGTTAGATATATCATATTATATACTATGTAATTTATAGAATTAACAACAACGGTTATGAACATAATAAGTATTATGCGATAAAAAAAAAAATGAAAGAAGAGGTGAAAAAAAAAAAAAAAAATAGAAAATATAATTTATTCTATTGTGGATTATTTCCTTATTTGTTTGGCTTCTTTATAGGGAAAAAGGTGCAAATTAGCAAGTTTATTTGCATTCTATCACTTTTAATTTAAATATAATTGATTATATGTACAATAATTCCTGATTATATTAAGATGTGCATTTCTTTGTATACATATATGTAGAATTCATTTTAAAGTGTAATGTAAATTAATTTGTTTGATTTTTTTAATTACATTTAGTATAAAGTTTGTAGTTTTAAATTTTGTTACATTCAATTGTAAAATCTTTTAAAAAAGAATAATTAATAAGAATAATTTTAATCTACCAGATAACTTCCAGTTGCATTATAATTTGAACAACGTTTGAGATAAAAAAAATAAAATGAAATGTAAAGACATCCTAATATAATGTTAACTGTTGTAATATGTTTGCTTTTTTTTTTTTATTAGTAACACCATCTTTTGCGGTAGAACTACAATCCCTCAAAGTTCCAACTAAGAAAGAACTAAAATAACCCCCTCAAACAAAATATTTTTCTACATAATGTTAACAACAGCCCCTTTTTTAATTAAAAAACGTTTTGCTTATAAAATTGAAGAAAATATGTCTTTTAATTTTTCATAATTTTCTTTATAGAAAAATTTCTTAGAAAAATAACAAATTATGCAGATTAAAAAACGGTATATAGGTGTCGTATATTATGTGGTAATTGAATCATTTTCATTCATCATATATGAGTAATTGAAAAAAAAAAAAAATTTTTTTTTTTAGTTAAAATTATTGAAAATTCGTCTTTTTGTGCGTCACTATTGTGAAAAACGAATGTATTTTTCTATATAAATAAACAACTTTTTTCTTTTCGAAAATTATCAACAAACATATACTGTTGATTGTTTATTTTTGTATTATTTTTTTAAACACCCTTTAAATTTAATGTATTTTTTTCTCTGAAATGCATTTTTACATGCTCTTACAACATATACATTCATACATAAACATATACATATACTTGAAATTAAGCCGGAAGAAATAGAAAATGTCAAGGATGGAATTCCCTTCATTGTTTATTTAAATTCTGTTTGTATTCATAAAAATATATATATATATATTTTTTTATTTATTTAAATTTTAAAAATATTAAAAGAAAATTTTATTTTTAATATGATAAAAATTGTGTAATAAATTTAAATAAATGTGAAAAATTCATAAAATATATACGTATTTTAAAAAAAAAAAGACAAATTTAATGCAATGTTAATTTAGAGTTTATAAATTTTAGTTAAGTTTTTTTAACAATGAAAATGATTACTATATACATATAAATATGCATACATAGATATTAAATATGAAAATGTAATATAGCTAAGATCAAATATATTATGTTTTTATCTCGATTATAATTTAAATATAAAGCACTGGCCCAGCTAAAGATCAAAAATGATTACATCGATTCTAAAAGAAAAATTTAAGGAAATTTTAAATGTTAAATTTTTCACGTTTTACACAAATCTTAATAAACAAATAATAAAAGTAAAAAATATATTAAAGTTTTTCTTTAGTACATCATTAATTTTATAGACAAAAAAAAGTTAAACAATCATTATTTAATCTCATCTCATTTTTCATCACATCTCCATTTTCCTAGTATATCTTCTCTTTTGTTTCAATATGCATCTCTTGATGCAAATAGACTTATCAATTTAACCGTTGAACAATATTAAATGATATTTTACGAAATAGTAGAGCAACGGGAAATAAAATCTAATATGATGTAAACTAAAAGTATAATAAAAAAAAAAATGTATCTACTAACCTTTAATATTTTATCACAAAGTGAGTATAAATATATATGTATTCCTATTTTTTTTTTGGAATTTTTTTGATTGTTTCAAATCGTAAAACAGAATTTTGAAGATACATATTAAAATAGATTATCATCGCAGTTTTACGTCAATTCAATTACCTAACTATTATAGTTAAAACATATACTAAAACAATAATAAAAAAAAAATTTCATGTTCTTATCTATTTCTAAAATTTATTAATTTTTTTTTTTTTTTTGAAAAAGTTTAATTTAATCCGTCAAAAAAAAAAAAGCCAAATAATCCTCTTGAAAAAAAAAAAAACGCTAATCATTTTAGTAATTTTTGTATTGACCCACATATACTTTTATTAAATTTTAATAAATAATAATAAATACATATACATATGTATTTCGATCCTCTATAATTTTTATTTTTTTTTTTATTTAATACAATTAATATTAAAAGTATTGTATTGTGTATAATAAACATATAAATTCTTATTTATTTTATTTAAAAATAAACATTCCTGTTTTATTAAATTTTATAGATATAAATTATAGATACATAATATTATTAATATACTTAGTTAATACTTTTTAGAAACAGTATTTTAAAATAAAAAAATCACATACTTATTCTTGCAAAAAAAAAAAACAAAATTTTTAAAAAAAATATGAAAGTCACAAGTTTTAAAATAGTTTTAAAAATAAAAAAAACAAATTTAAGATAGAATGATTAAATTTTTAAGTGTGCTATTTATTTTGCTTTAATAAATATATGATTGTGAAGAAGGAAAGACTAATAAATTTTTCATTTAAACTGCAATATAAAAATTCTGATTAAAATAATTTCTTTCTTTTTAAATAAATAATAATAATAAATTATTTTAATATTATTTTAAATTGAAAATAATAAAAAGACAAAAAAGAAAAATTAAATGAAATAAGTAACTTTATATATTGTAAAGTGTAAATATTTTCAGAAGTCAGCACTTAATTTATAAACAAAATTGCTATATTTTTATTAATATATACATTATGTATATACTTAAATATAAGATTATAAGAATAGTATACGTATATATTTATTTTATTGATACTAGTTATAAATATAAATTCATAATAAAATTTATCAATATAATATTGTAATAATTACTTTGTTTACATAATTATGAAAATAATATTTTATTATTTATTTATTAATTTCTTTATAACAAAAAAAAAAAATTAATTACATTACATTATCTTGAAAAAACAAAAAAAATTATTTATTAATTTTATTGTTTTTGTTTATTTATAATAATAATAAATGCAATATAAATACAATAATATACAGGATGGTCCAGAACATGTGTATCAGCTTTTTAAAAAGGAAACGACTCATTATTTTAAAATATAAAAAAAAAAAAATTTATTAGTTAAGTCGGGGGGATGATATTTTAAACTTCCGAAAAGAACCAGAAATTTACCTATGTAAATTGAAATTTTCAAATGTGATAACGGGTACTTTTCAATGCAAATTCGAATTTTACGTCAAAAAATAAAAAACTTTTGTCTTAATAATTGTTTTCTAACTTTAAAATTAATAAAAATTAAACAAAATTCTTTCATATTTTTCCTTATAAATTTTACCGCTTACAATTTGAGTAATAATGAAATTATATTACAAAAATTATATCTAAATATCTGAACCTCCCTGTATAATATTTTTTTTTTCTTTTTTTATATAAAGATTTTAAACAATAAAATTGTCAAGAGATTTTTCTAATTAGTAATTAATTAATTTTTGTCATCACATACGATACATATGTATATATATATATATAAGTTAATAATTTTACGGGAAAATTAAATTATTTTTAAAAATATGTAATTAAAAAACTGTATTAAATAAACAGAATTTAATCAATTTTGAATAAAAAATGATGAGAATTTCAAAAAAAAAAATTAAAAAATTATAAGACTGAATAAGTTAACGCATATTGTGAAATTAATAATAAATTATTAAATTAATAATAAACTATTAATAAATTTTGATAATATATATTAAGAAAAAAGTATCTTTTTTAATAGTTGTATATATATTATACAGTCAAAATACAACAATTTTTTTTATTCAAATTAAATGATTTTTTTTTTTTTTTTTCATATTCAAAGAAAAATCTTTTCAAAATTTAGATGTAAAAATTTCATAAAAATGTTAACCAAAAATTGTTAAGTAATTAAGAAGAAACAAATTATTTAATTTGAAAAATAAATTGAATTGAAAGCAGATTTAATTTGTATAAAACGTATAAGTATACTTTAAAAAAAAAAAAATTAATTTGAATGAAAAATGGTTTAATAAGACTGTAAAAAGGTGTATATATATAATATCAATGTGTATAAAATTTAGTTAAATAGATGATAGAAAATTTAAAAACCATTTTTGATTATATAATATTATATAGATAATAAATTTTATTTCATAATAATAATTTTAAATTTAAAGTGATTTTCTCAAAAAATAAAAAAGTGTTAAGAATTTTCTCATCAACATAATAACTGAAAGAAAAAATAAATTTACAGTTAGTCATCGTATATTAAATTTAACTACATTTTAATATTTTCTCGTTTCATTTAATTTTATTTATATAGTTCTTTCTAATTAAATGTCAACTACCTGTTGAACCTAATTTTAAATTGTAAAAATATATGTATCTACACAAGCACAAACACACATACAAAACCCACACAAACAAATCATAAAAAAAAAATTTTAACTAAAAAATTTAAAGTTTAATGTTTTTTATGATCTGGATATAACTAACTTTTATTTATGTTTTATTTTTTTAGTAATTTAAACTGCTTAAAAATATTTTGTAGTTAAAAGAAAAAGAACATTTTAATAAAATAAATCTAACTTCATTGTTTTTAATTTTTAAGTTTTAAAGAAAACTCATTAATACTAAAAAATGTTTTGAAGCATATTTTTAGGAGTAAAATATTTATTTTTTATAATATTTGTTGAACAAAAATAAACAAATGATTTTAAAATCATAATTAATACATTATAGAGAGTACAATTATCTTATTCAACTTTATTAAACATAATTACAAAAAAAAAAAAAAATAGTAATTGAACATATACACACATACATAGATACTGCAAAAAGGATTAAAATTTAATATTAATCATGCATTAATTTAACAGTTAAAAGTTTATTGGTAAATTTGAAATTTGTTTAAAAATTTTATTAGAAATGGTATGGTTAAATTAAATAAATAAAGTTTTTTGTTTTTTCTTTCCTTTAAATTCTTATTAGATCATCCATTTAGAAATTATTAAACATATTTTTAAAAGGATTTTATAATTAAAAAAAAGGTCAAAAGGAAATTTTTATTAATTGACATCATCTTTTTTTTTTAATTATTATTATTCATATCATTTTTATTTTTTGGGAGCATTTTTTTATTAACTAAAAAAAAAAAACGACTTTATACTTTAATCTTATATAATTTTTATTATTTA
Organism: Poecilobothrus nobilitatus; assembly: GCA_947095535.1. NCBI lineage: Eukaryota > Metazoa > Arthropoda > Insecta > Diptera > Dolichopodidae > Poecilobothrus > Poecilobothrus nobilitatus. Next base: position 187,659,698 of record OX352773.1, read on the forward strand.
TAGGTCAAATTTCAAAAATCACATACCAAACAAAAAACAACAAAGAACAAAAAAAAATTAACTTAAGAATTTATTTTCGTTTTTATCTTCAATGATAACCAAAAAAAAAAAAAAAATTATAATAAAAAAGAATCGTACGATATTAGGTGAAAAAATAGAATAGAAAAAGTTTTTAAATAAATAAATTACGCACAATTTTCTCTAATAACTTGTATATAATAAATATTTTTAATTTTTTGCACACTTAAATGTTAATTTGCGCAATATTACTATCAATAAGTGTGATTCTTTTTATTATTACCTATAGCTAAGTACGTATGTACTCTAACATAAATATTTGTTTGCACATATGTATGTATTTTACAACAAATACTTATCATCTTTTTAAGTATATAACATTTGATTAGATGTTTGAACGTGCCTCCAAACCAAGAATCTGTTATTTTTTTCTCTTTTTTTTTATGATTTTTCTTTTTTTAATTAAAACAAAAATGATATTTCTATATATAAAATGGCACTATTTATATGCGCAAAATACGCAATAACTTCTGGAAGAGATCCTATAATCATAAAGTTTAGCAATTGAATGAATACATAAATAAGGAACATTTGTAGGTAGTATGAGATATATGATGTGAATTTTTATTAAATTATATTAGCATAAACATATATTGAAATTGCACATATACCTACTTACTTATGTCCATTATTTTATATTTTAAAAAAATTTCATTTAAAAAGCATTTTTATATACAATAATAGAGACGACGACTCATACTTTTGTTTGCTTTTGTATAGGGTTTTCCAATTTGAGTGATATGATTTCTTTTTAAAAAAAAACACACTAATTGTTAAGGAAATTCAAATGTTTTTTATTTAAGGTGAAGTACAATCGATACAATTAAGTTCTGAATAAAACGTCATTCAAATGGCCTCCACGACTTCTGTTGTGGGAACGAATTCGATGAACCCAATTTTCTAGCATTTTTTGACTAAATCAAGTCGTATGTCATGAATAGCACGTTCAATATTGACTTCTAAAGCTTGAAGAGAGTCTGGTTTATTGCTAAAGACCAATGACTTCAAATAACCCTACAAGAAATGTCTAATGGTGTTAAATCACAACTTATTGGAGGCCATTCAATGTCACAATTTCTTGAAATAATCGAGTCTCCAAACTTTTCTCGCAATAATTCGGTTGTTGCACGTGCTGTGTGGCACGTAGCCCCGTCTTGTTGGAACCAGATGTTGTCAAGATCAACTTCCTCCAATTTCGGCCATAAAAAGTTGGTTATCATGGATCTATACCTCTCTCCATTGACAGTAACAGTGTTACCAGTTTCATTTCGAAAGAAGTACGGACCGATGATTCCACCAGACCAAAAACCACACCAAACTGTCAATTTAGGTGAATGTAATTGGTTGTTCATGAATAATTTGTGGATTTTCTTCGCACCAGAATCGACAGTTTTGTTTATTTACCGCACCACTCAGATGAAAGTGAGCCTTATCGGAGAAGATGATTTTTAAAAAAAAATTGTTATCGTTTTCAAGTTGTTCCAAGACAAAATCAGCAAATTCACGACGTTTATGGTGGTCCATGATGAAATCGTAAACATTACTGAATACAATGAAAAAAATATGACAGATCATGACATACTACAAATGGCCGCAACGTCACTTAGAAATCATATCACTCAAATTAGAAAACCCTTTACATGTAAATTGTTTTATGTTTTAAAAATAAAATTTGAAATTATAAAAACCGTAAAACAATCATTAATTTGACTGATAATGAGTAATTTTATGATCATAAATCACTGATATTTTAAAATTTTTTATTTGCACCATACGTGAACACGTTACACAGAAAATTTTATATATGTATGTACTCAGATTTTATATATATATGAAAACTTATCTTTTAGCTATAATTCAGGACATAATATAATAATTGATAATATCCTTTTGACATACAAATTATATATATTTAATATTCCATTAGGTTAAAAAACAAAAAGAAATTTTTGGATTTTGAAATTAACTTATCATGAAATATAAAATCAAAGATTCAAGCATAGGTTTAGTAGGGTTGTAAGTTGGTTTAATTTTTTTTTTTTTTTATTTATGTAATCGTATCATTTTGTCACAATAATTATTTCTAATTTGTTGTCAACAAGTAGCTTGTAAAATTTTATAATGTTATTTATCATTTGATTAAGAATCATACCACTTGTTGAAACAATGATAATAATAATAATGATAATAAATAATAATAATAACTGGTATAGTGAAGCTACCTTTGATTATATTATGTGGAAGGTGTTATATACTACTGCACGTTGTAATCAACTGATTGCCCTAACTCTGTAGTAAATATTAATAATATTATAATAATTAATACTAATAATAATAGCTGTTATACAGTGACAGTGGGATTGCCTTCAATTAATGCCTTATACAGAAAAATGTTACATACTGTAGCATGTTGTAACTATTGATATGGCTATTATCAGTGACAAAAATAGCAAAATAGTAATAATAAGCGGGTTCATTTTTCCCTTACAGTCCTACTTCCAATTCATTGTTTTCGGGTTCTCATCATCTCCTACCCCTGCTCCCTAGTCATTATATTGGGTTAGCAGTTAGGACTTTTAGTCCATTATATTGACTAAAAGAGAAGATTGGTTTAGTCAATAAGAATTTAACCCTATCAAGGGCGTATTCTTGGTATCTTTGTAAGATTCCCATCTCCATTAGGAAAAAAAATATCATACAGCTTATGCTAAATCGAAACTATTTTTTTTTTATTATATATAACATATACGTAGTTTATATACTTAATATTTTTTTAATTATTATTTTTAACATCATTTTGTGTTAAAAAAGTAAACAAAAAAAAAATCATGTAATTAAAATTTATTACAATTTTTATTGCTCTTAAATTAATTTAAAGTTTCGTTTTAGTTTGGAACAACAAATTAAGATAACATTTTAATATATTCTTATTTTCTATATTTGTTTGACTGTTACAATATTATTTATCTTTTCAGATTTAAACAATAATTTTTATCATATATAATAAATTATTTATTTTACTAAATTAAATTTTAGTAATCAACACGATTTTTTTTTTCTTTTTCTCTATTAAATCAACACAATTTTCTTCTTTAATCTACGAAAGTCAATTGTTTTATTTTTCTTTTTCACCTTTAAAAAATAACGCGCAACAAATTTTACACTTAATAATAAGAAATAATTTTGTAAAAACTGTAATTTAATACGTAATTTCTCATAAAACTAAACATAGATACGTATCCATATATACATATTAAGTTATTTTTATTACAGTTATTTTCTCGTTAAGTTTTCATAATATACTTAGCTATAATACATAATAATACCTATATAGAAAATAAAATAAATAGAATAGAAAAAAATTTACTACTAATCAACACATTGTCGAGCACTTGTAGCATATACAAGCATATATAAATATTATCTTATTTATTTGCGATTTAAAATTTAAATTGCATAAAAAACAATAAAAGTAAAAAAAAAATAAATAAATAAATAAAATAAAAGATTCAAATAGGCGGAAATCTTTTTAAAATGCATATTTTGATGTTTTTTCTGTATGCTCACAACAGTCATTTAAACAGTCATATCATGATAAAATTTAAAAAAAAAAAAACAAAAATCCATAGTTTAAAGTCTATAGTTTTGTTTACTAATAAATAAATATATATAATTTAATAAAAAAAAAAATACATTATTCAAATTAAAATAAATATTATAAAAATAACAATAAAAAAAAAATATTATTGTTTACTGCATATTTTTAATGAAGGCGATATACTTAGTATAATATTAAGTGTAAGTAAACATATTTGAAAATTAATTAAAATCAATTAAAATTTTACCGTTATATTAATTACGTTACATTTTGCATTAGTATGGCATTGTTTTTTTTTTCCAAAATTATGATATACATACATATTGTTTGCGTTCCTTTTACAGAATAAACTATAAACTATGACTCTTTTCTACTCTCAACTACAACAATATTTAAGAAAGAGTATAGATGGTAGAAGTAAATAAGCAAAAACATTTCTGCAGATGGCTTAAATTAAAATTGTTGATCAAAAAATTAACATTTCATTTATAAACTATACTCCCAAATAGTTTCAACTACAGTTTTCGTGTAAAAGGAACAGAGTAAACATTATTATTTAATTACAAGTTAAAGTAACATCAATATTTAAATTAAAATGCCTATAAATATGCAATATTGCTGAGAACAATACAGATGTTAAATCACAGTATGTACACTGTTGGTAGGTCGTCGTTGATATTCAATACGAATATATTCGCAAGAAATGCATACATAAATAAAATTCATATCAAGTCCTCATCAAGGTCTTTTCACCGCTAATACTGGTTTAAATAGCCGACGATTTTACGAATATTGCATAACTCTATTTAATTTGTAATATTAGAATAAATAAATAAAAATTATATAAGATATTATTATTTTATTTTTATTTTTTAATTATTTTTTTATAAATTTTATGGTTTTAACGTTTATCGAACCATAATCATCAGGATCCAGTATTTATTTATCTAAAAATTTTAAAAATAATTTCCATAGCTATTTTCCCCAATTATTTTTTATCATTTAGATAGTTAAGTATTTATGTGCGATTTTATAAAATTAATTTAACCTGCATCAGTTTTATAAGCAAAATACTTAACTAATACTTAAAATGAATTTATATTTTAGTTTTTTAATAAATAAATAAAAACGTTCATGAAAATAAAAAAAATAAAAATTGACAAATGGACAAAAATTTATACAAAAATATTATTTTTATTTTGTATGTCAATTTTTTTGCAACACTTTTTTACATACACTTTGTAAACTATTTATATATTTATTTTGCGATTTAATATACATATAGAATGTACTTACGTAGAAAATATGTATTAACAACATAATATGAGTATTTTGTTATTGTTTTTATATAATTTTATTCTTCTTTGATGTGATAGATATGGCATTGAAATTTTTAATTATATTTTAATTTTTAATCTTTATACTTAAAGAAAAGAATGATAAGAAACGCATTAGAATAATAAAATAAAAACAAAAAGATTAAAAAAAATAGAAGTTACCGAATATACTATTATGGTTTGAGTGAATTAATTCAAAAAACCTTATATGTTATAATCTTAAGATTTTTTTTATTACTTATTACGAGTTTGAAATTTTATGTATCCTGTAGACTGTAGGGTAGGTACGGAACGATTGTTTACTTTCAACATTAATCTGTTTAATAGAAAATGTCAATTTTTAGTATAGTCAGTATTTTAAATATAAATCAATCAGCTTTAACAATGCACATATACGTATTACATTACATATCTATTATATAGTAATACAGTTTTGGAGATAAAGGAACTAATTATGAGTAAGCTTTTATGAAAAACATTTTGTTACATTAAAAATCACTTGTAATAAGGTAATTTACAATTGTTTCCATCACAAAAATACACGTTAATTGATTATCCAGTACAGGTCATTTGATGCAGAGTTCACGAAAAGATAAACATAACAGAAACAAATCTATGCAGGGGACGCGGGCAAGAAGCAGAAATAGCACGTTCCATGTTCTATGAAAATGCCCGAACTTGAGATTTCAAAGACGAAAAACTTTGTGAGAAAAACATTGGGGAAGCTTCTCTGAAGTGAGAATGCTCAATCAGCGAAACATAATACGTTTCATGAAGAGGATAGAGTGGCTCGATGAGACGCTGTAGGAGACGAGCGGACCATTAAGCAAAGGAGCAAAACGAGTCGCAAGGCCTAGGAGTAAGGGCAAACACATGCCCCCTTTCATCACAACTACAACAACAATTGATTATCCAAACAGGACTTAAAAAATCTTCATCATTATTATTGAATTTTATATTATATAAGTTGATTTGATATTATATAGCAATCAATTTTCAAACACATTTATTAAATGTATACATATAGACAGAACAAAAAACTAGTTGTTATATAAACTATAGTACCAGAAAAAAAACAAAACCACAAAAACAAGTATTATATGCCAGGCCTCCTAAAATTTATTCTTTAACACAACAAAAAAAAAATTTATTGAAAAACATTACAATCATTATTTTATCGATCAATATTAAAAGTTATAGGCATTTTGTTAATTAAAAAACAAAAAAAAAAAAACTAAAATTGTAAAATCGTGCTTTAAAAATTAATTTAAAAACTTGTTTTAGGCGCTTTTTTTATAATTTCTTTGTTTAAAAAAGAAGTGACTGGTTTTTTGTTTTGTTACTTTTCATTTCTGCAAAAGAAAAAACAAAAAATGTCAAATAGCAACAAGCTTAAATTATTTTTAATGTTAAACCGGTTTAAAAGAAAAAAAATCTTAAGATAATAACGGTGTTTTAATCAAAAAACTTCCAAAAAATATTTTAAAAACTAAGCGAGTTCTTTATTATAATAATAATGTTAAGAAAAGCTTTTTTAATATGTTTGGCATGGTCTAGTACGGAATAATTCATTTTTTTTTTTTGATTAAGTTAAAATAAATTTATATTAAAACATTAGTCTGTTTGTTTTTTTTTATTCAATCATATAAGCAAAAGGAAAGTTAAATTGTTTTTTTTTTGTTGTTTTTTTAATTAAACGATTTAATAAAATTACAGATTGGAAAATGTTACTTGAGACACATTTTGAAATGATTTTTTTTTTATTAACTTTAAGTTTAGTAGATACTTAAAGTTAATAAAAAATACTAAAGTTTTTGGTTAAACTACTTATTATAACTTTTAAAATTTTTAATATTTTGAATTAATTATCATATAATTAATTTTTAAGTATTTACAAATATACATCTAAAAACATGCATATTTTAATATTAATTATCTAAAATTTTATTAGAAATCACTGATTAGTTTTTATTCATTTATTTATAGTTACAGTATATTTGGTAGCAAAGAGGGACTTAGTAAGAAAAACTAGTTTTCCAATCATTTTTCTTCCAATACAGGATTAAAACCCGTACTCCGTCGGTTAATTATCCATGTACTTTACAACTAGTCCACAGAAGTCATTTTAAACTATAAAAAAGTCCATTTAAACGTAGTCTACCAAAGCCCATTCAAACGTAAAGAAACTTTTCCAAATATTGCATACTTACAGGAGAACATTTAGTCATACTCATAAAGTGTTTGTTTTGTTTATGTCAATATAATTAATTAAATAATCTAAATAGTATATTATACTGTTATTTTAGTAACGATAAAATTGTGAATTGTCTCTATTTTATTATTATTTTATTTATTCAACATATGTATGAGGCCATAATAAAATGATAAAAAAAAAAGAACATATGCAAATTACCATTACATTTTAATTTTAATAAATAAAAACACAATTGTTTTTAGTTAATTTGTAACTAATACCATATTATATTCTTTGTTTTTAAAAAATTTCTGTTTTGAAGGTGCATTCACTTAATTTTTTGAAATGAAAAATAAAAAAAACCACAAGCTTATTTGCATGTTTTGTTAACACTTAAATGACAATTCAAATTTAATGCATTTATGGTAAAATTTTTAACATATAAGTATATAAAATATATACATATCTATGTATATAAGTAATGTATATAAATAAAACACAATTTGAAATTTTGATTACATATTTGAATAGAATTGTAAATTTTGTTATTGGCTTAATTTAACATTTTCAAATTTTCAAAATTATAATGCATTTAATGAATACAAAATATAAATAAAAAATATAATATATAGTAATCAAGGTTAAAGTTATATTAAAAGAATTTTTTTTCAAATTTATACTTTTAAAATAAATTTTTATTTTTTTTTTATTTTAAGTTAAACTTGTTAGAATATTTAATAAAAAAAAAAAAAAATAATAATAGCAATAATACTTATACGAAATACAAATAGATTTTGCCAAAAACAAATAAATATTCTTTTAAAAGAAATGATAAAAAAATGAGGAAATAATATAAAAATAAAATGTCTCCTTAAACCACTACAATAATATATTAACAAAAAATTCATATATACTTAAATATTATTTGAAAAAGTTGAAATGTATCTTTTTCGAAAAAAATGCTAACTTCCTGTATTAATTTCAGACCTGATATTAAAAATTTTGAAAAATTGTTTATTAATTATCCAAAAAAGTTGCGTTTTTGTTTTATTTATAGCTCTATTCATGTATTATACAAAGATATTAAGTATATAAAACTTATTTACTTAAATACTGAACATAATCATTTTTACGAAATTATTTTTAAAAAAATTCTTGTTGTTTGTTAGTTATTGTTTAAATACGTTTCAATTTACATTTAATTAAATAAAAATAAGTCTACTCATTGTAAAGAATAATTTTATTAATTGATACAGTATATGGCATATACCACATAATATATAACCATTTACTAATGCAGTGAACATTTTTACTTACTTAAATGACTTCTAAATTTAAAATATTTCTATAATATAGGCGAATTTAGATATTTATTGTCAGTTTTTTGTTAATAAATGTTATTAAAGAAATACGTTTATTTTACATTCAATATAATTTTTATGTATTGAAATACAAAATATATTGAGTATAAGAATATTAATATTATGTTTCGGTAGTACCTTTTAAGAAACACCAAAACAAAATAGAGTACTTGAAGTCTAAGTATTTCGACACTACAATTTATTGAAATATTGAATGGACGTAACACTATATACATATTGATTTTTTAAAACTTTGATATATGTACATACATAATAATTAAATATCTTATATAGTATATGTATACATATTAATATTTAAGATGTATTACTTATATTTAATTTAAAATACTTAAATTAAAAAAAAAAAGTGTCCTACAGTTATATGCAACTACTTATTATTGATTTTCTTTTAGATTTTTCTCACGCTATCCAAACTGTAGGATAGGATATCTTTGTATATAATTATTGTAGGTTTAGGTAATGAGGTGAGGAAGAGGATTCTAGATTGGAAATGAATCTGAAAAGGTTATTATAAAGGTTGTTATCTACAAGTATATATAAAAGAGAGATAATGCGTTAATATTTCGAAATATTAGGATTTAAAGTTACTAGGAAGACTAGGAGAATTTAAAGTTACCTAAACAATAAGAAGTGAAGGCAGTTGGTCAATAGTTTGAGCATTCGTTTTTATTACTTTTTATGGAAATTGGTGAATCATCGAAACAGTCTTCAATTCACTATATAGGGTATCGAGCAGCCAAAAATAAACATGAAAGAATAAAATTCGAAATGGTTGAAACACAATATGTTTACAATATGTTAAAGAACCATAACTGGAAAATAATGATCTACAAAAGTTATTCTTTAAATTTTTTGCAAAAGTAGCGTTTGCCATGAGGAAAATAATTATTTTCTATCTCAAGTTTTGGTTGAAAAGAAACTTTTAAAATCAAATTTTGTTAATGCTTTACTGATGAGAACTGTGGTAACAAAAAGTAATCAAATCTCAATTAAACTAAGAATTTACATGTAAACTTGACATCGAAATATCGAATAGATTTTTAAAAAAGAAACTTCAACATAAATTCATTACTCTTCAAACATAAGAACCATAAAATGTATTATATATTCTGCAATAATAAAACAATTTATTTATTTTCATTTTTCATTTAAAATCAAATTGTACACTCTTCAAGTACTTATTGCACATATTATTAAATATTAAAAAAAAAAAAAGAACAAAAAATATTTTCTAATAAATAATAATTATTAAGCGATTCTTTACCTCCTAACCTAGTAAATTCTGTTATTTTTTTTATTATTATTAATTTAAAATTGTTTACAATAACAATATTTTATAAATATTTATTTACCAATGTAATAATATCGTACGATTCGATACCAGAAAGTCAACAACAGCTAAACAATAACAAGTTTAACAACAATAACAACAAAGTATTACTAAAATTATGATAAAAATTACAACAAAAGGCCCGGCAAAAACAAGATAAATATGTTACAATATGACATATATATATTATAACATAATATGTAAATATCACCAGATATTAAAAAAATACATATTAAAATTAAAAGGAAAAAAAACGAAATTATCACGCGATTATTTTTTTGAGAAAATCATAATGAGAAAATTTAAAACACGTTTACTTACTTACAAATACATAAAAAAAAAAAATTGAGTAACATATGAAAAATGTTGAAATCAGTTGAAAAAAAGTGAAAAACAAAAAAATTAAATATGTAAATAAAACCCTCTAGTTACTCGAAAGAATTACTTCTAGTGGTACTATACTAGATGTCTTTTTAATTTTGCTATTACAGAAAGCTTTTATTCGCTCTTTTATATTTTACGAACCCTGATCATTAGCCAGTGACTGGCCACAATACAATACAATAAAACTCAAAAAAGTAAAACTTCCCTAAAAGAGAACAAAAAAAAAAAAAATAATAAAATTTTAAAATGAAAACTCACCACACTTATTCTTACTTTTAAATTTTTAGCTTTTAGCATTAAATAAATATGATGTAAACAAAAAATTAAAAATAATTAACATATGTACATATAATATGTAAGTATATATGTATGTGTATTTTCTTTCTTTCTTATGTTCTACATATTATAATTAATTAAAAAGAAAAATTGAATGAAAAAATTATTATTGGCCAGACATTAAAGTTGTTTTTTTTTTTTTAGTAGATTTATAGTTTTTTTGTTTTTTGAAAATAAACAAAATAGCTAATGATCAACCTTGAGATGTGTGCAGTATGATATGAAAAATTCGATCGGAACCTCTCAAATTTAATTCGAAAAATTTCGTTTCACATAAAAATTTATGTGAGGCTAAATGTCATGTATTATGTTTATATTCTCTTTTGATTCGATTTGGAATATGCTAATTATATTAATAAGACAAATTAAAGGTTATTTGCCATATTTTTACTGTTTAATTGAGTGGTTAGAAAAAATAATGCTTGAGATGAGTAAATATTCATATATGTATTCCAAAAGGACATGGATATAAAAAAAAAAAACTGGATCAATTAAGACCCTATAACAGCGACAGAAATATCTAAAATTTAAGAGCGGGTAAGAGCGTATAAAATACGCTCTAACCTCCAAGGGAAATTAGTATTAGTCCGAATCCCACACATGTCGTATTAATAATCCCCCCTCACGGCATTTATACAGTTACATTTGGAAAGGAAAGCCTGTGAATTTTTCTTGTCATATTTATGTGACAGGGGGGGGGAATAAACAAAGAAAAAAAAACGTTTGTTCATTTTAGATATGAAGAATCTTTACAAAATAAAAGAGCTGATACATCTTCATAGGTATGCTCATCCAAGGTAAATATTGTGCTATATACATATGTAAATAGTACATATTTATATATAGTACATATTATAATATGTATTAAGCAAGGACTAAAATAGATGTAATAAACGATAAAAAACAACGTTTGAATTTTCAGTTTTATTTTTGGACAAAGTATTTTAATAATTTAGCTAATCATTATGGAAGCATAAGAAGAGAATAAAAGTTTTTCAGATTTTTATAATAAACAATGCAATAATTATTATTGGCTTAAAAATTCATATTCATTAGTTTTTCAGAGTTTAAAATTTCTTGCTTATTCCAATTATTTTAAGGTTATGATTTTTGTTCGTTTATATGTATTCTGGTATTATGTTTGTTCCATTTTTACAAAAGCTTTATGCAACATTTTATGTAAAAATTATATTTAAAATTTGAAGCAATTTTTGTATATTTTTATTATTTTTTTTTAAAACTGCGCGAATTTTGTTTGTTCTCATATAATTATATGGATTGGTAGAAGATTTATAATGGTCTCTTTACGGTTATTTTGGTTATAGCATAAAGTAACTATGTATATATGTATATGATTTCTTTATGATTATAGTTTAAATCTAAATGTTACTATAAGAATATTTTGTAATTTGGTCACTATTTTAATCAGCAGACTATTTTTATTTTTATTCTAAGTACTAAGTATATGGTAACATGTATATTTATAATTATTTGTCAACATGCATATTTATTATAATTGCTGTTTTATTGCATACTTATAATTTTTAATTATACCTCCGTAATAATTTAATTGGAGTAAAGTTCAACAATTTTTCGATTCACAAAACAATTAAAATATTTTTTCTTTCTTTGAAATCGAAATGACTAATTTAACAATTAAAAGATGACAAATCGAACAAGTAAATAAAGATATTTATTTAAATAAGTTTCAATAGAAAGACAGACGTTTTATTTAATTTTTGAAAGAATATATTATTTTTTTTTTTAGTGCATGTCCTTGCCACATAAATATGGCGTGACTGTACATATCGTAAAAGAAAATTACTCCTTCGGTGTTTACAGCGTATTTTATACGCTTTTACTCACTAGCCCGCCGTGGTCCGAACTTATTATTTTATGTAAATTTTTATTAAGTTAAATTTTTACAAGTAATATTTTACATGTAAATTTACATATATTATAAAAATTGTTCAAAAGAATTTATTCAATCACTAAAATATAAATTTAATCAAAAATTAATATACCTACCAATTTGAAAACTAATTTGTTCGAATATATATATAGGACTTAATCATTACCACATCTGCAGTTCAATGTCTCTTATAATTTGTTTATATATTTTCAACCGGCATTAGAGTTAATATTGATAAAACATTTAATAGCGTTAAGTTTTATGTAAATTAATATTAAAATAAATTTTAACTGAAAATGTAACAATTCTTTTTGGATATTATGGGCTTAAAATGATTTAAACATATTTAATTACAAATGTGTTGCAAAAAATATATTGTAACTGATCAGGTAATTGAGTAATTTGATATCAAAATGATAAAAATCCATTTTAGAGTGCGTAAATTTACCGTCACTAAATTTTTTTTAGAAATATATATATATATATATATACATATTTTATATATTCTATCAAAAACAATAAAACAAAAAAACGAAATTAACAGATTTTTAAACAAAAACTCCACTTATAAAAAAGAACACTATTTTTTCGATAACAAATGATTGTAAACGTTAAGTTAAATCAACAGTAACATTTTTTTTTTGTAATTTTTAAATATAATTTAATAAAATAAATACATAATATACATTAATTTTCTTTTTAAAGTATATATTTGTTATGTACCTATAAGTATATTTAAATAATTTTTTTTTCTCAAATTATCAATTACATATACATATAATATATTTACTTCTATATGAGACAAGCCCGCTAAAATAACCAATAAAAATGTTTACGGAAATTAAAACTGACAAAAAACAAAAGTGAAAGAGATACAATTTTACGTCTAAAGTTGCGCGCGATTTTTTTATTTCTAAAACTTATATACTTATCAAACTAATACACTAATATAAAATGACCTTGTTATAAAATTGTTTTTATATACATATACATAATATATTAAATGAAAAATTTAATAAAAGCATTGTATTAAATATATATGTTAACTATATAAGTATAGGTATTATGTACATAAATATAACTTAACATAAATGTTAACTAGGTAATTCTAATTATTGATGCTGATGTTTATTTTTTTTAAAAGCATGATTTTTTTCTTACTTATACTTAATTTGTTTTGATTACTTAATTTTTGATTTTTTTTTTTTTTTTTTAATATGAATTATGAATTAAAAAAAAACAAAAAAAGCTATTTTTTGTGTGTAGGAGCTGTTAAAAAAATATTACTAATTTTTACCGTTAATGTGATAACAGTAAAAACAAGTTTAAATTCATTAATTAAAACACTACATTCGATACTCAATAAAGCAAATCAAAGATCTTAAAAAAATGTTATAATTTTCTTTATCTTCATCAAAAGCTTAAAATAATTTTTATCTAAATCAAATTTATCTTTATACTACATAATATTGTGTGCATTTATGTGTTAATAAAAAATTCTGAATTTCAAAGTCACAAATCTGATACCAAGTCGGTCTTAAATTTTTCATTATTTTTTATTTTATTTATTAGAAACCATTTTTCAAGTACGCCTAATAGTAGGCAATAATTTATGTCAATTGAATATTTTTTTAATATTACAATCTTTGAGGGACATCGGTGGCCTAGTGGTTAAGCATATGGCTTATTAACCGAGGAAGTGCGGGTTCAAATCCTGCACAGGTAGCAAGTTTTATTAATTGAAAACAAATCCCCCTTGCTACCAAATATAACGTAAATATAAAATATATAATATAAACAAAAATAAATAACATTAGTGTATAATTTAATAATAGTATTCGACCTATAATGACCTTAGTAGCGGATGGTTTTGTAATATTGCAATATCCTATGTGATTTATAATATTAAGTAATATAAATAAATAAATACAATCTTTACATGCCCACTGATGTCATGATCACCAATATTGTACGAAAATAATTTTCGTATACAATCTTCATTCAAATTTTACAGAAGTTTGTTAGATGTAAAGGTGGATAGACAAAAATGTAAAAGTTTATGAAGAAAAACTAAATACATTTATATTAAAAACTTTTTAAAATGATAAATTCATTAAAAATTTGTAAACAAAATAAAACAAAAACAAAGCAGAATGTAAACCAACGATTTTTAAAAGCGCACATTTCCAAAAGATAGTCAAACTGTTTAGAATTGTGACTTACACCAAAATTTGAAAATTTCATATAAGGAAAATAGGACCTTTTTGCAATTTTAAGAGACTGTAAGTCTGGAACTTTTATAACTAAGAAAATCCGTTAACTCACGTAAAAATATATTACTGAAGCTTTAATTTTTATGTCTTGCCAAAGAACAAATTATACAGTGCCTAAAAATAGCAAATTTTCAATTTTTGAGTCCTAATAGCTCATAAACAGAGGGATATGGTTCAAAACAATTTTCTGAGAAAACTAACTCAAAATACTACTTAATTTCTAACTCAAAATACTAATTCAAACGGTAAAGACATAACGGTAAATTTAAATATACTAAATTTAAAAAAATTGTGTACTATAATTTAGAAAGATAAAGAAAATTACTGTCGAATGACGTTTTCAAATTGAAAAAATGTTAAGCAGAACATGAGATATTTAAAAATAGGACTTTTTCAAAGTTTGAGGGGCTGTAGCTCCGCAATGGATGGGACTACATGAAAAAGTTCTTCTACAACATTATTTTTTTTTATGAGACCTACCCATGATTAAAATTTTTTTTCTCTACCTTTAACGGTGTAAAAATTTTGTAAACAGACGGACAGAGTGAAACTAATAGGCACATTTTTTTAAATTTTTTTTTGCAAATGTGCTAAAAACAGGTAAACATTTAAGTGAATATACTTATAATATAAACAAAATAAATAAAAACAATAATATGATAAACTACAAATGGTAGAATTTTCTTAAAAGAGTATCTTGTTGGTAATGAACTTCTAATTATTAACCTTAGGATTTAAAAATTGATAAATAACAACATTTTTATATTATTTTCCTTGATATACACCTACCTTGTTTATACATAATATATATACGTACATGTTTTTGGAATCAATTAATTTTTTGAAAAATAACCGCAATTTCATACTTAATTTAATAACAATGACTAGAATAAAAATAAAAGTTGGCAGAAGAAAAGCATATCAAAATATAAAGCTTAATAAAATAGAAGGCATCTTCACAAAAAAATTGGAAAAAATCTCGAACATACGATTACTCGAGTTTACTTTGCTGGACTTCTTATATATACCTACAGAAAATTATATTATTAAGTATGTGCTTATTTTAAAATATAAGAGAAAGGAAAATACACAAATAAAATCATCCAAATTCCTTTATATTCAGGTAAGCTGCTCACAAGTCAATATTAAAAAAAAAAATAATAATTAAAAATATTGAAAAAATTTATCGGATTATATTTATTTTAATTGTGTGACTCTGAAATTTTCTGCTTTGTATATACATAAGATTCGCAAAATACACACTTAGTCGTTATTTTTGAATTGATATTTTTTAACCTGCAATTAACTATTTGTTTTTCTTTTTTTTGTGATTTAAATTAGTCAGGCTATTGATCCTGTAAAATATAGGATTACTTTAAACGCGACTAAACTTTTTTTATTTTGCAAATTTATTATGTTTGTTATTAGTATGTTTTTTTTCTACAAATTTGTTATAAGAATATAAAAAAATCTAAGTATATTATCTATATCTAATATCTATATTTTTTATGGTTTAACAATGTAACGTTTATTAGTGACAAAAATATTATAAACCTATTAAAAGGTGACCAGATATTTCCGAAGACAAAGGTACAGTACACTAATAAAAATGTATAGCTCAGTGCAGAAAAATAAATCAAAAAGCTTTTTTTTTAAATAAAAAATCAAATTAAATTATTTGCTGATATTAAATAACATAAATATTAATTTCAATTTCAGAAATAGAATAAAAAACAAAAAGTAAGTTACAATTCTAAATTACAAAAATCACATCTCAACACTGCCCCTCCCGCTAATAAAAAAACAAACGTGTATTTTTTTTATCACTTGTTGAGCTCTATATCATTAAATAAATAAAAACAAACATTTATAAGAGTAAACTAGCTATGATTTTGTATTTTACTATCATATGATTGTAGTGTTACCAAACGAAATTTTCATCGACCAAACGAAATTTTCTCCGATTTATACATACTCGATGAAAGATAACGTAATTTGAAAAAAATACTAATATTTATTTTAAAGGAGTACAAGAAGTACAAAACTTGTAAAAGTACAAAGGAGTATACTGTTACTAAAAGGAATACAGTACTCTTCAAAAGAGTACGAATGGTCACTTTACTATTAACAAATTCTAACTATAGAAACTATTGAAGTTATATGTATATGAACCAGTTAAAATTCATTTATTTGATTTGATTAGTAAAAAATATATATTTTATAATTTTAATAGTTTGTAAAACTTTTAAGACCCCGATTATTGCTAACCACTTTTTAACCAACCTTCTATATAATTCGTATTATACGCAAAGAAACATCTACAAGAAAAATTTAATTGGGAAAAAATAAAACACATGAATGAAAAAAGAAGAATTAAAATTAACTACATATATAAAAACATAATGTGGAATGGTTTAATAATTTAGTTGAATTTTTTTTTTCATTTTAATGAAAGAATTTCAAATTTTAGTAAGTAATACCCAATGTAAATTATAAAAAACTTAAAGTCTCTTAAAAAGAGGCTTCTAAAATTAGTAACAAATGTACCTAAATACTACATTGTAGCCTCTTCTTTCATAAAATAATTGAATTAAGCTGTTTTTAAAAAATTTCAGACATATCTAATTTTAAACGGAATTTTTTTTTTCTTTAAAGTTAAAGTTTATGTTAACAAAAAAAAAAACTCCAGACTATTGTGCACAATAATAAAAAAAAATAAATATCAAATTCAAACAATTAAAACTTGTTCCAAGAGTAGGTAGCAAAAAAAAAAAACTTTAAAAATGACTCAATTTTGTTTTTTTTAAACTGACGTCATTTTTTAACTGATAAATTTTAAAATATTCGTTACTTAAGATAATTTTCAGTTTAAATTCAAAATTGAAGCTTTTTGTTTTCTTTTTTTTAATTTTATGTTAAAAGCTTCTGTAAAAGTTTTGAAAAGATATACGATATTTCATTATTTTGCTTGAAATTTGTATTGTAGAAGAGCTTTACTGCCATAATATATTTGCCGCCAAATGCTAAAAACAATTTGTTTTCTTTCGTTTTGCTTTTCTTTAGCAAAATAAACTTTCAGGAAAAAATTAGAAAATAAAAGACACAATGTAATTCTATTATTCATAATTGATCAAAGTTATGGAATATATTATTATGTCTCCCCTTTTTTTTTATTATTATCGTTTTCTTTCTCTTTGTTCAGGCAAATTATTTTTAGAATCGGAAATAAATTTTACTTCAAAATATTGATTCAAAAATCCGCCATTTATGATTTTTTTTTTTTTTTTTTTTTAGTTTTTTTATACTTTTATGAAATATAAAAAGATAATGAAATGAATTGACTATTGATTTATGGAAGTATTATTGTTTATCGAAGAAGTTATTTAAAAAAATATAACAAGTTGAGAAAATAGTTGTAGGATATAATAAATTTACCATTAGGTTTAGACAAGAATTAAATTCTTAAATTAAGCTAAATGCGTCCTTTCGTCCTAATGATAACTTAAAAAAAATAATTTAGCTAGAATTTTAAAAATTTTATAAGTACAATTTAATTTTTATTTCAATTCCAATTTTTGCTTTTGAAATTGATCACGTTAATTCGACGTTTAAGTGTGTAATTAAGCTTGGTGTATGAATTTTTTTTAAGGATCATCAAATTTTATGTAAATAGCTTCTAAAAAATTTGGTTTATTTCAACATAACATACTTATTATAACTTCTATTTTTGCCTAACATTTTATACTAGCTAGCATTTGATTTATATTTATACCATATTTATTTTAAATAATAAAATATTTTTTTCGTTTTATTTTCCAAATTTTATTCCTAATATATAGAAAAATTATTACAATAAAATTTAATGTTAAAAATTTTAAAGTATATTGAAAAATACTTTCCTTAAATGGAATTATATTATGAAAAGGATATAAATTTTACTTTAAAAAGAATAATTGAATATTGATAAAAGAATATTGATCAAACAAACCTAGCTTACATTATTTCTTAAAAGATCACCTAGACTCTTATTCCTAAATTCTTCGCAATATTGGTAATGTAATAGGGTTGGTTTTAACGAAACATTGCAGAGTCGGCAGATATGCCAGAAGGCCATAACTTCCCTCATATGATATTTGCAGAAGCTGCAAAGATGAAGAGGATAAGGAATCAATTTTTCGCTTGTTGTGTGAGTGCTCAGCTCTTGCTTTAAAAAGAAATAAGTTTCCGCGAATTACAGCGATTTTTATATAAATTTACAGCGTTTTGTAAGATTTGCAGCGTTTTGCAATGATTTAATTAGCAGGAATACTGATCACAATGAACCTAAACAGCTCCAATTAACTGCAGCCCCTACCTACTACCTTAGTATAATTATTACAGTAATTTATTTAAATACATGTATATGCATATATAGGTATGTTAAAATTCAATTTTTGGACTTTGATCCACATCACATCTCACATTATAAAAATTTGTACAGGTGTTAAAATTTTTGGGCTTTAATTTTTCATATTTCATTCCTCATAGTTCATGAACGGAAAGCAAAATCAAAAGTTTTTATTAAACAATTTGTTTTTTTTTTTAAGATCGTATAATTGTCTATTAATTTAAAAAAATTTTGAAAATATTGTGAATCATAATATTATGGTTTCACATAATGGGTAAAATTAAATACCATAATGCAAAAAATTTTAATTTAAAAAGTTTAAAAAAAATTTCCTGATTTTTATTTTGAATATACTTTAGTTGGTCGCTTAGAACTAACTAAAACTTAAAAGACAACTAAAAAAAAAAAAAATACTCAAAATTGATAAATAACGGTCAATATTTAAAACATTTGAAAGTTTTGCAGTAATATTCTAAATCAAGAATTAAAATTCTCACTCAAAAGCTTATTTATCGATTTTTTTTTTTATGACTGTTTTAACAATGAAAGTTTATATACATACAATCATTAATAATTATGCCTTCAAATTCAGCTTCATTAAAAATGGGCTTAGTTATGCAAACTGCAAATATTTATATTTTGCATGCATATATGTATATCTTTTTTTATATTCATAACTACATGCCCATAGAAAGATAAAAATATACATTAACAATGGATAAAAAAATAAGGTTAAAACTTCTATTGTTTCCGATCTAAGTTTAAAAGCTTTAGACAATTTAAACTTAGTGACATAATTTACATGTGATCTACACTATATTTTATATTAGTCATACATAGTATATGATGATATTTTTAAATTTGTTATTGTTATATGTAAATCATTTATAAAATATTATTTTACCAGTTTTATTCATGATTTTGTAAATTAAATGATTTGAATCATAATTAAATTATTATAAAAAATTTTCGAATGAAATTTGATGATTTATTTATTTAATTATTTATTGTTTAAAAGAAAGAGTTCACCAAATAAGAAAAAAATTTATAAATTAATAAATAAGTTAAAGAAGCTTTGATGAATGATTTAGTTTTTTTTGTGTTTTTAAGGTTGCTTTTTTCATTATCTGTGTATTGTTATACTACTTAGAATGTGTATATATATATATACAGTTAAAGTTTTAAATGTCGATTTACAAAATGTCGAATGGGTGAAAATATCGACTATAAAAAAAATGCCGACTGAGAAAATGTCAACTGATAATTTGCCTACAACTGAAAATATTAACAAAAAATGTCGACGTAATTAAAAATATAAAAAACAAATTATAACAATATATTTATTCTAGAAACAATAAATATCCATTCAATAAAAAAAACTAAAAGAAAAAATAGATATAATAATTATATGTGAAACAACACGATAAATAAATTTAATAAAAAATAGATTTTAGTATAACTTAATGTTCCTCGCTAATAAACATAAATATTCAAATTTAGAATCAAACCTATTCTTGTAAAAAAAATAGGTAAAAATTAGTAAAACCTCAAGTAACTATTATACTAAAAAAATGTTGAAAAAATGACATCTTCACTGAAAAAATGTTGTCTAAGAAAATGTTGATTGAGAAAATATTGCGCAGTATTTTCTCAATCAACATTTTCTTAGACAATATTTCAGTCGACATTTTCTTAGGCAAGATTTTTTCAGTCGACATTTTCTCAGTCGACATTTTCTCAGTCTTATTATGACCCGGTCACTATATATACATATTGTGAATCGTAAAAAAAGTGCCATTTGACTTCCTTTTTATTATGACATATCTAGTCAAATGTCAAATTTTATTTTAGCGATCGTTTGGAAAACCATTTGTATTATTAAATGACAAAGACAAAGCGGTAAGAAAATAAAAATTTAGTCTACATTATAAAATATTTACATATTTAGGTACATTATAAAATATGATAAATAATTACACATATGTAGTTTGAAGTGGCGTTTAGTATAAGTGAAAAGTTAATAACATGTTCATATTTATTCCCTATATCTTTAACTTTATATTCATAATTGGTTCTGCGTAAGTTGAAAGATTGAAAGCTAGGAGTGAAAAGTTAGTAAATTATTCAAATTATAAATTTATTTCTATCTTATAAATTTAATTCTACACAACCTTTTAAAATAATATTGTAAAGTAACTTCTTTTTTCAAGAATTGCAACTTCAAACCTACTTTGGCAGTTGTATATGAATGAAAAATTAATAACAATTTTCCTTTTTTTTAATATTAAAGTAAATTATTATACCTAATGATTACAGAACTTAACCTCTAAATCTTATTTTTAGTACCTATTCTTAAAATATTTTAAATAACTTATGAATTTGAAATAAAACTCAAAATTATTGACAGCTGCAGCAATTAAAACAAGATATGTAGATATAAATTGTATGTCAATTATCTATATTGAAATTATCAAGGTGTCAACATTTATTTCATCTATGTATATTAAAAAAAAAATAGCGGTAATTTCAAGTCAATTATTTCGTTTTGTATAGACATCATATGATCATTTAATACAACCGGAAAAGCTTTGAAAATATACAGGTATTAAAAAAAAAGAATATCAAATCAGATGTATTAAAAAAAAACAAAAAACAATGAAAAATAAATTAAAATTCAAAAAAAAAAGAGAATATATACTTATTTTTAACAACAACAAAACATTTTAAATGATAAAAAAAAAAGAAAATAAATATTCATTCTATTTTATCGACTTTCAGTTCAGCTTCAGAGTCACGATAAAATTTTAGTTGTTTCAGTTTTAATTGGTTCCATGAACAGTAAAGTAGAAAATGATGAGATGTTACGACGATTGTTTACATTAAAACAATAAAAAAAAAAAATAGCGAAAATAACGAAAAAAAAAAACATTTTTTTTGAAGAATTTCTTTAATTTTTTTTTTTTTTTATTTGTTTAATTTTATTTTTTTATTTTTTATTCTACACGTTCGTTCTAAGTTTAATTTATTTATTTATTTTTATAATTTGATGGTAAGAATTTTTTTTTTGTTTTTTTATTCATTATTTTCATGTTATTTACTTTTTTTTTTACAATTTATTTTAATAATTTAAGAAAAAAACAAAAAAAATATTTTCAGTTATACAATTTTTTATAAATTTGGAAATTTAAAAAAAAAAAAAAGAAACGAAAAACAAAATTTGAAGTAGGTATAAAGAATTCTTGTGTTTAAACACGTGTGTGTGAATTTTTGTGTGTGTAGTATTATTAATTTGTTTTATTTAAATTAGACGAAGAAAATTCGACAGGTTGTCATCCAAAACAGTAAAAAAAAAAAAAAAAAAAAAACAACAAAAAAACAAAACAAACCAAAAAAATATATTTTCATAAAATAAATATATGTATGAATATTTATGTATGTACATACGTATATGTATATATTTATGCATATTATTATCACCTGTACGAGTTCATAAAAGTTAAAGTTCGTCTTTAAATATATTGTTAACTTTTGTAATTATATTTCTTTTTTTATTCGATATAATACGCAACTACATACCTATAAGTATAAACGAATTATACATATTAAAAAAAACATGAAAAAGAAATTAACAACTTTATATAATTAGTCGGATTAAAGGTTAAAATATTGTATATAGTTAAACGGAATCTATAAAAGGAATATTTTATCTACTTAAATAAAAATAAATATGTACTTATAATATGTAAATGATATTTTTCTATACTTAAATACCCGACGTCATGATTTCGTTTGACTATCAAAAAAGTGAAATGAAACAAAATATTTTGACATATGTCATAAAAATAAAACTACTAGAAAAAATTAAATAAAATATTCTAATTTATATAGTCTAGTAACTATGTAGTTAATATTTAAAAGAAAAATTTAATAGTAAGTAAAACTAAAGCATAGGTATTAGGTAAAAAAAAAAAACATCACCTTTTGTTATTAAATTTGTTTTTTCTTTTTATTTTAAGGTAAATTAAATCTAGTTAATTTATTTAAGTTCAATTAAGTCATATATGAACTTTTAAGATAGATATATGCACCTACCCTTTTGTTAAAACTAACTACATATTTTTTTTAAAATACTTTTATTGATTTAAATACAACTTAAATAAATTAAACTTTGGAATAAAATTTAATAAATTTAACTTTGGAACTTAATTAAATTTTTATTTATTTTTTTTTTTTTTTTTTGTACAGATTATATTTATTTAGCAATTAAAAAATTTTTGTTACTTATTAAGTAAATCAATTTTATTTACTTGCATATATAACTATTTTAATATTAAATATATAATATATCTAATTCACTTTATGTTAAATAAAATACAAATAGGTGCATATAAATAACTAAGTAGTACTTATATAGTATGTACATATGAAAGTACATATATATAAAATCAATATCAATTATCAATATATCTACATACATATGTATATGTATAAAAATAGTGAGTGATCTTGAAAAATTTAACCATTTTCTACTAATTAATACAATTTTTTTTTATTACATTAAGTATTATTACTATATATATATATTTACTAGCCGGTAGTTAGTTATTTAATAAAGGAAAATAAAAGGTAAAAAAAAAAAACAGTTTTTATGAAAATTTTGATGATAAATGATTTTTTTTTTTTCGTTGTAAGCTTTTCATTTAACTACGATCATAAATGAACATAGAAACGTATTTGATATACATATAAATATGAAGTTTAAAAAAAAAAGCACATATTGTTTTATATACATACCTACCTACCTACGTATATTATATACATATTACATAGTATTAAATATAAAAAAAAAAAACAAAAGCTATTTTCTTTTAATTATTAAAAAAAATAAATAAATTTACTTGTAGAAGATTTATAAATGAAAATTAAATTAGAAGAAATAAAAAAAAAAAAAAATAACTGTAAACAATAAAAGAAAAAGTGTGTGTGTGTATGGATTATCTTTAAAAATTTATTCAATTAAATTAAAAAAGTTAATTAAAAATAATTTTACTTAATTTAGAATCATCATTTTATCTAATTTATAATTTTTTAAACTTTTAAAATATATAATGTGTCTACCTAGGTACTTACGTATACATATACGTACATATATATGTGTAATAAAATAAATTTAATTATTAAAATTATCTATAAAAAAAACAAAAAAATTTAAAACAGCAATTAACACATTGATAGTTGACATAATTTTGAAGCAATTAAAAAATATCATCTGATGTCATAAAAAATTTTTTAAAAGACTAAAATTCCGAACATTACTTACGACATGAAAAAGAGCCTAGGTACAAAGTATTTACCGTATTTTTAAAATTACACCGTTTAGGTACCGGTACAAACAATTAATTATTTACCGTATTTTTAAAATTACACCGTTTAGGTACCGGTACAAACAATTAATTAATAATGAAAATATAAATTTTCTTTGTTTTTGGTTAACAATAAATTGTGTCGATATTAAAATGTTGTTTTTGAGAAAATGATTATTTTCTTTTTCATCCAAAAATATCCAAAAAACAAAAACATTTTTTTTTTTTGTAAATAATACTATAAGTACTTCGGGATTTTTCCAAAAATAATAAAAAAAAAAATTTATTTCGCAGTAAAAACAATGCAAAGACAAAAAAAAATATATACAAATAAAAATAATTTTGCCTTGAAAAAAATTATACAATTCTGATTCATATTTTATTAATAATTTTTTTTTTTTTTTAACGTTAATAAAAACAAAACCAAAAAAAAAAAAAACAAAAAACTGTTATGTTATTTGTAATTAATATTTTATCACAGAGATGATTGATTTTCAAAAAAAAAAAAAAAAAAAAAGAAGTTTTAAATTAGGTACAGATAATATTACATACTATTCTATATTATGTACATACATATGTTTGTATGTAGATATATGTACTATGACTTACAACCTACCGACATAGTGTGATTTGTGAACCTACAACAAAAAATAAATTTTACCGATGTATAAAAATTACAAAATTTTCTATATTATAATAACGAATCATATCTCGAATCGGCTCGTATATACATATATATGTATATACTTATATGTCATTTTTTTTTTCATTATGAATCATAATTTTATGGTATACTACGAAACAGAAAAAAGTAAAAAACAAAAAATTTTAATAAATAATTCATTACTTTATAAGTATTTAATTTAAGAGATATTAATATTTTTCATTTAACCTATTAAATGTAAATAATACCTTCAAGTAATTATAAGTCTTAATACACGTGGCAAAAAATTGACCAGTTTATTTAAAACAAAGCTTAAAAACAAAATTAATTTATTAAATAGAACATATAAGAAAAAAAAAAAAAGTCAATATTTAATTTTAATTAAATTATGTATAGGGGTATTTTTTTTTTTTTGTATTGAATATTATATTTTTCATTTATGAATTAACGGATTAAAAATATTATTTTACATAATCGAGTTTTTAATTTTTTTTTTTTTCTTTAAATCGAGTGGTGTAACTATTATGAAATAAATATTCCACCAAGTATTTATCAAAGTAAATCCTACATTTTTTTTTTTTTTACAATATAAGTACTTAAGTAAGTATATTTAATTTATTTTTATATAGGTAGGTACTTACTTAATATGTACTTATTTATTAAAAAAAAAAAAATGACTTTGTGATTTTGTTTTAAGCTATTAAAGGTTTAATTATAAGTATATATTTAATAATTATTAAAAATATCGTATAAATTAAATTTTAATTAAATACTTAATTAATTTCATTTAAAATTTAGCAATTTTTCTCTTCCGAGTTGAAAAACTTTAACGCAAAATTTTTAATCTAAACCTTACCCACAAAGTCTTTTAAAAAGATAAATTTTTACTTACTTAAATCTTTTTGCTAACTAATGTGGGTTTTAAGACTAAGTTTTAACTATAAGTATTTAAATTTAATTGAAAATAAATACATATCAGAATTTGAATAGGTTCGCAAAAACAAAACATTTTTTTTAAAATAATGAAGAGAGCAACTGCTTTTGATTTAAAAACGAAACAAGGATAATTAGTTATTATGTTTGATTTAATACCTAAGCATATTCGACAAAAAAAAAAGAAAAACACATAATTATGATTTATTATACAATCCGCTTTTTCACACGATTCTTCGCGAATCCAATTTTTACTTTAAATTTTCTTTTTGGAATCCAAAATTGTATACTTTTTTTTTTTTTTTTTCTTTATTAATTCAATTATAATTTCAGAAATAATGTATGCTTAACCTATTATTATTAATTTAAAGAAACCTTAGCCGTAGCCGTCTGGTCATATCAATTACATATTTAAGTTTTCGTTAGTAATTGTCAAACATTGTATTAATTAAAATTAAAATTAAAATCAAAAGTTCATATTACAATATTATGCAATTAAAATTAAGGCTGAAATTAAAATCACAAAAAAAAAAGATTATATAATTCTATTATTTATTCCTAAATATCCTAATCCTAAATATCTATTCTAGTAATTTCCTTTTTTTTTTTCTTTTTTTTTCTTCTCATTTTTCACATTTTATACTAAAAACTGATCTCCACATTCTATGATGAACTTTATAATTGTTCTTTTGAAGACGGGTATGATGTTAATATTTTTTAAATCGCTTGGTAATTCATTAAAAGCTTTTAAAAATTTATACAAAGAGTACTTATTCTGATTATTAGTTCTGAATAAACTTAAATAAAATAAAACACTGTGAACTTGAGAAACCACAAATATACAAAGAAAAAATTAAAAAAAAATGTTTATATATGTACGCAAAAAAAAAAAAAAAATATACCTTGAAAAGAATATATCCTTAAATTTTCGCTTCTTTGAATTTATTTAAAAACATATACTTGAGTACATATAAAAATCACGGGGCACTGGGCAGTTGGCGTACATACAAGTTATTTCATTCAATCTATTATGCCACAGTTGTGATGAAGAGCATGAGTAAGAAACTGTTATACATTTCACCTGTAAATGGTCAGCGATGGCTAGGTTCAGAAGATTAGCTATGGGTAGCCATTAATTGAAGGATCTTAGCGATCTAGTGGTTAAACAATCTACAGAAATGGTTTTAGGTTCCGCGAAATGAAAACCACCAAATGAATTTAAAAATTAAATCCAATATAGTCTTAATATAAGCCTTGTAATCATGGAAGTGATAGAAAAACGATGCTAACGCGCTATTTGGGAATTGAGATCTTTGTCACAACCGACGAGATCAGTCACTTATACAAACCAACCAACATATAAAAATGAATCTACTTCATGAAGAATCATGTGAATTTAAACAATTGTTAAAAATTCGATTCTAGAAGACCCGTGTGGAATGTTCCAATAAATACCTCAAAATAATAATACTCGTATATGTATGTGCATAGCTACTTTTAGCTATGTATGTACATATATATGTAATTTTTATTTCTTTTTCTTTCTATTTATTTTTCAATCATTAAATTTTTAGTTAAAACGAATTTAATTAATTCTTAATAAATTACGTAGTATATTTTATTAGTGAACATACCGATATTTTTTTTTTTTAAATCACCCTCGAAAAATGTAAAATATTACTACTAGATAATAATAAGTAAGTAATAATATAATATGTATTTACACAATAAATTTTGCTGTCAAATTTATGTGTATAAAAAAAAAAAAAAAGATTTAGTAATGTGATAGTAGAAAAATTAAAGGTTAATAACTGTTTGCTAATAAAAAAAAAAAAAAAAAAGCAAAAATGTAGTCTTATTACAGACTTTGGTTTATTTATTAATGATTCTTTATTAATTTGTTTTTTTTTTTTTTTGTTGAGTTGAAAAAATCATGTTTTAAAAAGTAAATTTTTGTAAATTAAATAAAAACCAAAATAAATAAATCAAATATTTATTTTATCACTTTTAAATAAATAATTTTAATTTAAATAAATACTTAGTTAAATTAATAAATTTTATTTAAATTATACGAATATATTTTGCAAAATAATATTCATATGTATGTGCTATTTTACCATTAAAAATTGATCCTAATTCAAAATAAAAAAAATTTTGGATTTAACTAAGTACTTAGGTAACCATTTTTATTTCAGATGAAAATTATTTGAAATATTAAATATTTCTGTACCCTAAGGGTATATATAATATTAAATTTCAACATAAATTTAAATACCCAAGTAGTTTTAATTAATTTCATTTCGAAATTTAAATCATTTGGAATTTTAAAAATAAGTACTTAAAGTAATTTTTTTCCTTATTTTCTTAATTTTTTTTTATGGACTTAAACGATTTGGCATATGAACGGTTCATATAATTTTCTAATATGTATATATGTATATGTATACGTACATCTTCGGTTTTTTTATTTTTTTTTGAACTTGTTAAAATTTTCAACCATACTTTTACTATAATTTTATTTTTTTTTTTTTGAATTAAAAAAATATTTTTTTTAATTTTTTAGTATATTTTGATCACTCATGATATGAGTAATAAATAATTTTTCAGGATAAACATTTGCTATAACAAATACCACAACCCAAAAAAAAGAAAAACAAAAAAAAAAAAAAAAAAATATGAATAACTAAACTGTTAAAAAACTGATAAAAAAAAACCAAACAACAACAAATGAGTATAGAAAAAAAAAAAAACACATTTGCTAATCTTATCAAAGAAATAAAAAATAAAAAAAAAAATTTTTTTTTTCATCTTTTCTAGATAAAAAAAATATATATATACATTTTAGTTATTAAAGTCAAAGGTAAATTTAAAATACGACGTTTATAATTATTATAAAACTCTAAAAATTAATTTACTTTAAAAATATGTAATATAATACTTATTATGTATAATAGTACCTAGTATCTTTACATAATTATTATAAATAAAACTTTTTATTGTAGTTAAAGAAAATTAAATTATTAAAAAAAAAAAAAAAATAATTTTTTGTAGTAATCAGAATTATAATTAACGTATCAAATCTAATTATAATTAAATAATATATAAAAACACATTTTTTTAATTTTTTAATTTTTTTTTTTTTTTTTCATTTTAGTTTTGGAACAAAGAGACTGATCAACTTTTAGAAAAAATCTATTATTACAATAACAATGTATTGGAAAAATTTGAAAAAAAATTATTTTATAATTTTTATATTTTTAATAATTGTAATTTTTACAATTCAAATAACTGTTGTTGCAGTTGATCCATCACAAAATTTAATTAATAATATCAATATAAATTTATGTGAAGATAAAATATGTTTATGTACAAATAAAACAGATGAAGAATCTGGATTAAGATATCAAGAAGTTGATTGTAAATCAAAAAATTTAAATGAAATATATTTTAATAATGTTAAAATAACAAGTTATATGATTAAATTGAATTTAGATGATAATTCTATAATAGATATACCAAATTTTAGTAATTCAAAAGAATTAATTACAACAATAACAACAACAACAACAACAACAGATACAAATCAATTAAAAATTTTAATATTATCACATAATAAAATTAAAACAATTTATGGTCAAAATTTTAAACATTCAATTAAATTAGAAGAATTGGATTTAAGTTGGAATGAAATACAATTAATATCAGAAAATGCATTTGATCGATTAAAAATGTTAAAAAAATTAGATATATCACATAATAATATAAAAAAAATGAATAATATGATATTTTCATATTTACCAAAATTACAACAATTAGATTTATCATGGAATAAAAATTTAAATGAAAGTCCAGATTTAAAAACAGATTTTTATCAATTTTATGGTGTAACACCATTTTTAAAAACATTAAAATTAAATGGTTGTAATATAAATATATTACATTTAAATCGTGGTGTTAATTTACAAAATTTATATATTGCTAGTAATAATATGCATAAAATGCCACTATTACCTCGTAATATAAAATTTATTGATTTTAGTGATAATCCAATTGAAATATTAAATGAAACATTTGCAACACATTTATTTCAATTAAATACATTACATATGAATGATATGCCAAATTTAAAATCAATAAATGAATATGCATTTTTTGGTTTACCAGTATTAAAAATTATACATTTACAAAATTGTAAAAAATTAAATAATTTTAATTCACATGCATTTGGTGAAACAGTTGTACGTAATGAAACAGATACAATATTAGAAGATTTAAATTTACGTGGTAGTTCAATAACAACATTATCATCATCATTAAAATTTGCATTTGAAAATTTAAAATTATTAAATTTAGATGGTACACCATTAAAATGTGATTGTAATTTAAAATGGTTAAAAGAAAATATTATAATAAATAATAATTTAACAATAATTGGACAATGTAATGAACCAAAACATTTACATATGAAAGATATAAATAAAATTAATGAAACAGAATTTTTATGTGATTGGCCCGAACATATTAAAAATATTATTAATGGTTTAATTATACTTGCAATATTAATTGTATGTATTACACTTATATCAATTGTTGTATTAGGTTTAAGAAAAAAACGTTCACAAAGACGTCATATAGGTTCTGGTAGTCCATATGCTAGAATAACAATAGAACCAACTTGTGAAAATCGTTTTTAAGATTGTTTTATTTTTTTTTTATTTTTTAATTTTTAGATTATAACTTACATTGAATTGTAAAACTTTACTTAAAAAAAAAAACAAAATATTTTGTAATTAAGTGGTAACAAAAAAAAAAAAAAAACAAGGGTTATAAATAGTGATAAATAATTTACGATTAATAAAAACACTTACTAGTCATGCGTTTTTCTTAAACAATTGTTTTAATATTATTTAACTAACCTGATTTTACATATATCTAAAAACTGACTGTTACGAAGTTAATTAAATATTTAATATTAGTTAAACTATTCATTTATTTAAAACTTGATTAATTATTTAAAATAAAAGCAAGATAGGTACAACTAAGAATGAATACTTAACTACTGTTAATAAAATTTCTGATCAATAGTGAATATACATCTAATTTTCTTACATGTGGAGTTTTTAAGGTGGAGCAATGACTAGTCATCATAAAACAAAATTTTGATCATAATATCGAAAAGTAAAATCTTGAAAAGTCAGAAATCCTATGTCTAATATTTTAATTAAGACTTTAAGACTTTTAAATGGAGTCATTTATTTCATATTTGATATACTTAGAACTTTCTTATTAAAATTTCATTAAATATAGTTTAGATATATTACAATAGTTATAAAAATTAGTACATACATATATGGTTTTGTTTTCTTCAAGAAACTGAGAAAAAATGTCTATTTTATTAAGAACTTATACTTAGTGTCCTAGATACTAGAGCACTATCAATTGCAAAAAAAAGAACTAAATAAAATAAATTGCAGTTAAGTATGTACATATATATATATGATATACCTATAAATCATAGCTGTCAGAGCGGTAGAAAATTATTGCATTTTAATTAAATATAATTTATATGGCAGACATTTTGTCTTTTGTTGCATTGTACTATTTCTGGAAAAAATATCAGACCAGTTATTTTTGTATGGCGCATGTTTTCTATTGTACATAACTCTTTAATGTTCATAATTGTCTATTGTTCTTTCTCTTATCCTTTTTTTTTGCAATAAATGATTTCATAATTTTTTTTCTGTAACCACATGTTACATTTTCTAATTTAGAAATTTTTAAAGCAACTTTAAATTTCAATTTTGGGAAAACTTTCAAATTTTAAGCAAATTATTAAGAATTTTAATTTAAGACTTCTTTTAACACTTTTTTTTTTTACTTCCTTCCACAATTTTAATAGGTAGTTTTGATATTGTAATTTTGTATAAGGTATAAAAGATAAAATATATCTTTTTCGTTTTTAAAGAAAAATTATAATTACATATTATTAATTTGTTCATCCGGCTTTTAGAATTTCTGTTATAAAACTCTTGATTAAAGAAAAAAAAAAAGAGGTAACAAAACAAATAAAAAAAAATTTATTTACCCGATAATTGGTTAAAGATTTTTCATTTGAATCCACAAAAATTGATATTTCTTAAATGTATTTTGATTAAAAACTTCACTATCTTTAAATTTTAAATTTTATCATTATTAAAACGAAATTATCATCCTGTACTTATAAATTATTGATTTTTCTTAAAATACTAGGGGTGAAATCCCTTTTAAAACCAAAAAAAAAAATACAAAAAGGAAAAACGAAAAACACTAAAAAAACTAAAATACTAGAGATGTTAAATTTTTTTTTTTTTTGAATCTTTCAATTAAAATTTTTTTTGATTAAACTTACAAAAGATGTTTCACTTTTTAAAATAACTTTTTGACAGATAATTCACTTTTTAAATCAACTTAATTAAATAATTTTTCTTAATTTAAAAAAATATTCATAAAATGTTTTCTTTTTTTTTGCTTAACACTTTTTTTTTTTTAAACACACAAAGAAAAAATTCACAACTTCCTTCTTCTTTTACTATGAACTGCATAACATCAATAATCAACATCAGCTGTCATTTGACTTGACCTTTCTTCCATCTGCCATCAAAAGAGAATTTCTTATTACGTTTACATTAGTGTGGACACTAAACTATCAAAATAAATTTTGTGTTGTTATGGTTGTTTACATAAAATTAATTCAATATCAATTTGAAATGTCAAAGCAAAATTAAAATACATATTTTGAGAATTTTTACTTTACAAATTTCATAAATTTATAGAAAAACAAAAAAAAAGTTAAGTTGAGAAATATTCATGTAGTTTTATGATTTTAATTTTAAGGTTATAAACGATTTGATAACTATATTTGGGTTTTAAAATCGTAAATATTTATTGATAAAAATAAAAAAATTCTGATTGAATGGTAAAAAATTGTTCATAGTCTTCGAACAAATTAAAAAACTCGGTTTAAGGTTTTTAATCCTAATCTAATTTTAGGTTTCTTTTTTTGGTAATACAAAATAAAAAAAAAAGTAAATAAAACAAAAAGATAATAATTTGCATCTATTAATAACATAAATATTTTTGGTTTATTTTTTTCATCATTTTTCTGTTTTCAATTTTTTTTTTTTCTTTTGTTTTTTTACATAAATTTTATATAACGTTTATAATTAAATTTTTTTTTTTTTTTATCTCAATATGCTTTTTATTTTTATGAACATTTAATGAACAATAAGGTTTACATGCATATACATAATATAATTTTTAATTTTTTTTTTTTTTGTTTTTATTTTATTATTAATTTTTATTGTTTGTTTCTTAAATTTTCCTATTATTTAAATTCCTTTTTTTTTTTTTGTTTTAAATATTTATACAATATTTTAGAACAAAAATTTTAAAATTTTATTAATTTTTTTTTTTGGCTAAAAAATATTAGAAATTAAACCAAAAAAAAAAAAAAAAAATTATAAAAATCAAATAATTATTATTGCACATTTTGGTTCATTTTGAGGGGGTTTTCTTTAATTTTTTATTTTTAACATTTATTAAATCTATTGAACATTATTTTTTTTTTTTTTCTTTTTAGCAATTTTTTTTTTTAACAACTACATATATATGAAATTATTAAACTTATTATCTATATATATATATATATATATATATTTTTTGTAAATATGTATAATTTACATAACAATAAATAAAAATTAAAAATTAACTATTTTTTAGTAGTAATATAAAATAGAAACATACAAATGACATATATAGTATCATAACACAAATAATGAGATTTAAATAAAAATTTGAGTTTCAAATATAGATTATTTTAAAGTGGAATTATTTTTTTTTTTTTTATTTTTATTTTTAAGTTGTTGTAGTTTTTTTGTTCTATAATTTTCATAATGTGAATACTTGCTATAAAAAGTTTTTTTTCTAACTTTATTGAAAATCTAATTTTGTTCCTTTTTTATTTCTACATTTCTACTGTATTTTTTTTTTTTCGATGTATTTAAGATATAAGACTCGTTCAGATTTCCATTAATAATTTACACATTATGAGATACAATTATGATTTTGATGTGCTTTTTTTTTGTTTTTATTTAGATCTTTATTTTTGTTAATAAATATACTATATTTTTATTGTTGAAATTAGAATAATCTTTTTTGTTTTAAATTCAATTTAGTTTTGTGATTTTCTTCTTTTATTTAAAATTAATTACGGCGATTACTCTAATTTGTGGGAACCTTCTTTAAAAAAAAAAAAAGAAAATAAATAAACGATTAACAGAAAAAAAAAAAAAAACAATATTTGTATACACAATTTATGTAATACGTTTAAGATCCTGTCTAGATAAAATATACTTTTAAAAAATGTAACAATTGTTAAATTTTAATAGACAAAATATAATAGTATAATTAATAGTAATTGCAAATATTTAAATATATTTAATGTTTGACTCTAATAATTCTGAATGTGAACCTTTTTTTTTTAAAGTTTATAAAGAATTGATTTTTTTTTTTTTGTTTTTTCTTTTGTTGTTTTAATAAATTCTACTTTAATCTTTTTATTAAAAAAAAATCATTGTTTATCTATTAAAAAACTATTTTAAATTACCAATTCAAATTTTATAATGGCACTTTTTTTATTAAAATTTATGTTTTTATTGAAATATTGCTGAAAATTATTATTATTATTATGAATATTTAAACAATTATTAATTAATTATTATTTTAATTAATTATATCTATTATTCAATTTGTAACTTCAAATGCTGCTTGGATATATTTAATATATTCTTTTTTTTACGTATTACTAAAAATATAATATAAATATCCAATCAGTGTTTTAGATTCGGGATTGAATAAATAAAATATATGAAAGTATTTTTTCTTTTATAAACATTTTTTTTTAGTTTTTTTTTTTTTTTTTTTTTTTACAAAATAACCACAAACTATTGAACATATTTAAAATTACAAGTACAACATAAAACATATTTAAATGATATTTTTGCATTGTTAATTTTTTAATAGGTTTTAATACATATATAACAAAAAATTTCAAAAGGATTTTCGATTAATTTTTATATTTGAAATAACAATCAATTATAATTATTAGCTAAATATTTAACTTTGTTGGTTTACTTCTTTTAAATATTACATTTAAATTACAGCACAAACATTAAACCTTTTTGTTTTTTTTTTTTTTGCATTATTTTGCCTTAAAAAAGAACAATTACAATAAAATATTAAATAGAGTTAAGATAATGTAAGTTTTATGCTCATTTGATTTTTTATTTGGACAAATGGAAATTGTAAATAAAAATATTATGTATATTTGTAAAATTTTCTAATTTTTTTTAATATAATTATAAAGTTAAAAAATGAAATTTAAATAAATCTATAATTAGCATAAAAATTATCAAAATGCTTAAATTTGTTTTTGATTGATAGTGAATTGAATTTGTATTAAAAAGCAAAAAAAAAAAATTTCAATTACATACTTTAATAATGTAAAATTAAATCAATAAAATTTAAATAATAAATTTACAATTTCCAAGTAAACGATATCGGTCTTTTATTATATCAATTGAATTTATGAATTAATTTTTCTTTAATTTTTTGATAAATTGAAAGATTTATTAATTTTATATAATATGTATTTCATTTTTTAATTTTATTTTGTTCCCTTTAAAATTGGCGTGACTAAATTTTTATATTTTTTATTATGTCTATTATTTTTCTTAAATATTAATTAATCGATTAATAAAAGATAACAAAATGGTTTGTATGTTTGGATAATGACTATTGCTCTTTGGTTATAATTATTAAGTTGTACAATAAACATTTTTTTAATAACAATTTCTTTTTTACTTATGCGATTTTTTTTTTTTGCTATAAAAATATTCTGCCTGTAAATTATGAATAATAAATATTATAAATTTTCTTAAAACTGAAAATTAAATATATTTAAACATAAAAAATTTTAATTAGCATATTATTTGTTGTTTTTAATTTTTTTTTTTTTTGTTTGTTTGGTTTCAAATTTATTAATAAGAAATACCCTTAAAATAATCACAGTTCATATACGATTTTAATTTTAATAAATTTTAAAATAAAACCATTTTTTTGATTTTTGTATAATAATTTAGTTTTGTTTTTCTTATGTGGTTAGTGTGTAAATATAATATTAAAATAAATTATAATTAAAATAATTTTTAAATAATTAAAACAAAATATTTCAAAAAAAAAAAAAAATTTTTTTTTTAAATATAAAAGCATTAGTTTCAAATGTAAAATTATTTGAAAATTAACTAAAAAAGCTTTTAAACTGAAAAACAAAAAAATATATAGATGTTTCTATTTTACTTTATTTTTTATTTTTTTTTTTTTGAATTGTAAATTGGAGAATTTTTATTGCATTAACATTATAAATATCGTTATTATGCGTTACTAGTCAGGCTTTTTATTAATTTTTTTTTTCTTACAAAAAAACCAAAAAAACAGTATTAATTTTTTTTTATTAATAAAAACGACTATCCTATTTAAATAAATATTTGTATATAATATTTATATATACCGATTTAAAAAATTTTTATTTTAATTAGTATTTCGCCTGCGGAATACTAGAGCAAATATTGATCGTATTCTCCACCATCTACTTCGTCTTCGAGAAATTTTTTCTGAACTTGAGCCATTACCAGATAACTAAAAATAAATTAAAAGTTTTTTAATAATTATTTTAATATAAAAATGTTACAATAGTTACCCTTTGATTTTCTTTTTTTCGTATCTCACGCACTAATGTATAAAATGCGTCATCAATATAATGTCTTAATGCTGCTGATGTTTCATAAAATGGACATCCAAATTGCAATGCCAAATTTTTACCCTCTTCAGTTGAAATCTAAAAAAATATTTTCTTTATCACGTTAATGTTTTATTTTAAATTGATTATTTTTTACTTTTCTTTGTGAATGTAAATCCAATTTATTTGCTATTAAAACTAAGGGTATATCTTCTGATAAACGAACTCTAGTTATTAATTTACGATATTCTGAAGCCTCTTGAAAACTATGTCTATCAGTTACGGAATAACAAATTATAAAACCTTCACCACATCTCATGTATTGATCACGCATTGCAGTAAATTCTACTTGACCGGCAGTATCTAATATATCTAGGAGCGCAGCTTCCCCATCAATTACAGCTTGTTTTTGATATGAATCCTCTTTAAAAATTTAAAAAAAAATTATTTCAACTGACTAAATATTTAATTTAAAAAATTGTCTTTATTATTACCAATAGTAGGATCATGATAATCCAAAAAACTGTGTGATACAAATTGAAGGGTAACAGCTAAAATAAAAAAAAAAAAACACAAAAAAAATTAACGTAAATTACCAAAAAAAAAAAAAAAAAAAAAATTGAATATCCTTTTAAAAATTTATTTTTATTTTGTTTGACGTAATAATGTCGTGTTCGTATTTACATACCAGATTTTCCTACACCACCATCCCCTACAAGAAAAATTATAATACATAAAAATTTTAATTTAAAAAAAGGAAGAAGTTAATTTAAATTAATCAATTGACATCGATTAAAAAATTGTAGTTTTTTATTATTATTTAAAATATTAAAATATATTCTTAATCTCACCTAAAATCACAATTTTATATACCCTTAACCCACCTCGGGTAGTTGTCTGTGGTTGAAATTCTGATTGCTTTGATGCATCGTAATTTTCATTTTTGGTTTCTTTTTCAGATGACTTAGATTTTGATTTTTTTAATACAGCAGCACATCCAGCTGTTAAATCACCAGCCATCACGTTTAAAATAATGTTTAATTACTAAAAATAAAAAACTATTAACTTTTAATGACATTTTGAGTAAGACCAACTCTCTATATACATATGTATGTACATTTATTCATGATTTTAATAAAAAAAAAAAGTAAACTAAAATGAAACTACAATATTAACACTATTTGAGTTAAATAAAATAAATTTCATTTTAAAACTATAATTTAGCATTTTATGAGAATTTAATTCACCTATTTAAATATTTATTACAGCATTTTAAAACATTTTTTTACAAGTTAGTTTAAAAACCATTTCAAAATATTTTTATTGAAGAAACATTCACTTTTTTTCATTTGAAAAACAACAAAAACGCAGCATTAATAGAAAAAAAAAATATGCGAAAAAAACAGCGAGATTTCTGCACAAATAAATTTTGACATTTGACATGTGACATTAAACAAAAGCAGAATGAACTTTTATTCATATATTTTAAATATTGGCGCTGCTGTCGAAAAAGAGAATTTAATAAGAAACGAATAAACGATAGTCGATCAGACCTTTTACCGTTAATCGATATTAAATTTTTAATTTTAAATGTTTGTTAATTTTAAAAACTTATATGTATAATTCTATGGCAAAAAATATCATAACTAAACTTTTACTTAATAAATTAATTTAAATAAGGTTTGTAAATTAAATTGGAAACTTCT
The DNA here is from genome assembly GCA_947095535.1 of Poecilobothrus nobilitatus. Taxonomy (NCBI): domain Eukaryota; kingdom Metazoa; phylum Arthropoda; class Insecta; order Diptera; family Dolichopodidae; genus Poecilobothrus; species Poecilobothrus nobilitatus. The sequence goes on from OX352773.1 coordinate 187,698,409, forward strand.
ACTAACTTGAACTAAACCTTTTTGAAAATTTTATAACTTTTCAAATTATATAAAAAGTAAACGTTTTTATAAGAGATGAATGAAATTTAATACCATACATTAATAAGTCAAACAAAATAAATAATAATATCAATTACAAAATATTAAATAAATTAATATAATTATGATAATTCATTTTCAGTTTTTCGTTCATCGTTCAGTTTTTCGTAGTTTTCATTTTTGTGCATTTCATTAAAAAATAGATTATTTTATTCTTAATATTTTAAAAATATAACAACAAAATGTAAACTGCGAAGCAATATTAACTATATTTTAATTTTTAGATTTTGGATTTTTAGAATAAAATTAGTATAATATACATATATTATACTCAGCAGAACAATAAATATCAAGTTGAATGTTTTCATAATTATAATTATAATTGTTTTCATTTAAACATTTTTTTGAGTAACAAATGCAAAAAAATTTGCCTCGTCAAAAAAGTGTAGAATCAATCCGATAAAATAATTTTGTGATTAAGTGGTTTTGTGTTTTATTATGTTGTGTAATAAATGGTTCAAGGCAAAAATTGTGAACCTTTGAGAATTTAGATGCAGAAAATATTTGGAGGTAGAGTTTTTTTAGAAACGAAAACGAATTTTTCAAAGAAGTTCAACATTTTTTTGAATAACGAACGCAAAAAATGCTATCTGGTCAAAAAAGTGAAGAATCAGTCAAACATCACAAACACAACTCGTAAGTATATTTAAGAGAAATGTTTTACTATTCGTTTCATACCTTCTTTTTTTATATAAAATAATTTTCTTGTTAAGAAAAAAGGCATAAAACGAAGAGTAAAATATTCCTCATAATTACTTATGTGGCTTAGATATTGGGTATGAAACGTAGAATAAAACGTTCCATATAAATACTTGTGTGGCTTGTCAAATTTTCCAATTTTTTAGCATATGGAAAACTTATCGAAAATTCATAAATATATAGCAACTAACTGACAATTATAGTTAGGGATAATCTCGAAATGTGAATCTAAAAACAATTTTGTTTTGAAGAAGACCAATATTCTGATATACATACATACATACATATATGTATTGTATTGAGAAAAAGAACTAAAAAATTTCTGCATCTTAACTATGGTATATCTAAATAAAAAATTAGCATAAAATGCTTCAATAATGAAATTTATCAGACCACTAAAATCTATCACATTTTAAAGTTCCTTTAAATATATTCTTCATTAATCCTTCCATTATAATTTCATTATTTAGGTATGTATATATGGTTGTAATAATTATACAAAAAATCGAAATAAAATTTCTTCTCTTACATTTACCTCAAAATTTAGTATGCAAATATGTATATTATAAGTGAAGATATAAAATTTGATCACGATATGAATATATCGTGATTAAACTTAGAATTTATTTATGGGGTTAAGCTCAGAATTGTATTTTCGAGTTAATTTAAACTCATTTTAAATCAATATTATCAATAGTTTATTAATCAATCAAATATCAATTAATATATTTTTAATTTTCTATAATCAATAGATCTATTTTTTCATTATAACAGATTAAATTTATTTTATTTTTATTTTTTTTTAATGCTGATGAAATATTAAAAAATTATTTTAATATTATTTATAAAAATATTTAATTCGCACAATTCTATATAAAAGCTTTAAAATAATAATCCAGTTTTTATTGATTTTTATCAAATATAAAATTAAATTCCCATTTATCACTTATTCATTCCCTACTTTCTTTCTTAAAATATTCAATAAAAAAAATTCAATAAAATACAAATAAATAGAAAATTAAAATAATTCAATTCTACCCACATAATTTAATCAAATTATAATATTAAAAAAAAAAATAAAAAAATAAAAAATTCCTTGACAATGAAATAACATAAATATTGAAAGTATTTCAAATTGAAAATAAATTGTCTTTATATGTATATATATATATATACATCATACATATATTATTAAATTTTTATAAATATATATTTTCAATACCTATATTTATATAATAGGTAAATATATTTAAGACAATTTATAAAAAAACAAAAAAGATAAAAAGAGTTTAATATATTATCAATAAGGTATAGTTTGGTAGCCAACTTTCTTGTATATACATATATATGTATATATATATATATATGAGGTGGAAGTGACTTAGCAAAAAAAAAAAAACAAAATGATATTTCTCTCCCTTGAAATTGAAAATTTATTAAGTACAATACCAAAAAGACGACAACATTGACGACACAGAGCTACAATTCAATAACCAAAATAATATAATAATAAGAATAAAAAGAATATATTGTTATTTCGTATAAGTTAAGTGCAATACTATTAAAAGACAAGTATTTTGAGATGATGATAATTTTAATATTGGAAAACTGCTACCGTTTTTTTAATAACTGCCACAATCATGACTTGAAAATATTTTTGTTTTTAATTTATTATAATTTTTTTTTTTTTTTTTTTGTTTCATTCTACGTTTGTTGTCTGAAATCGTTTTGTTTGTAATTTTTATTTTTTTTTTTTTATTTTCGTAATTTAATTTAATTTTTTTATTAATATAAAAAAAATAAAAAACAAAATATAATATTATTGGATATTCGACGACTCAAATGATTTTTTAAGTATATGCCTAATGATGATGGCTGAATAAATAATAAAATGTTACAAGATATGTATATAATATATAAAAAAAAAAAAAAAAAAAAAACTTACAGATTGAGCTGATTGTTGATTCAATGAGATCACTAAATATTAATAAATATTGATAGTTTACAGGGTTTTCTGGAAACGGACTTTAGTATAGAAAGTTAACAAAAAAAAAAAAAATTATAATTTTTTTTAGGCGGTGGTTAGACGTCAATGTTTTGTATCCCTATTCTAAACACTTTTAAACTCTTTTCTTTACACTTTTTTAAAAAAAACGGGAGTCTAACTTTTTTGACTCATTTTCTTATAAGCTTTTAAAAAACAGATTGAAAAATTTTGAGAAAGTTACTTTTTTGAAGCGTTTATTTACTTTTAAAAAGAATCTAGATAAGAACTTCAGGAAAGTTTTCAAGTTTCACAGTATTTCATAACAGCAACTATAAAAATATCAAAAACGAGGAAGAGTGCAGTAGAGTAGACTGTGTCAACTCTGGGATACCCGTATGAACGTAATATATCCTGTTTCTATAAAACTTGATCATCTTTTAAAAACATTCAGATGTTTTAGTACCGAACTACAGAGATATATTTCTGTAAATTGTGGAGTTGTATGACAGCTACCCGAATCTATTGCGCCAGCTTCATTAAGTTCCAAGAAATGCAAGAAACCTGAACCGGCTGCTTTAGACCAATCAAATTTTACAAAAGTTTTTGGCATGCAACTCGACACTTTTTCACTAAATTTAAGATAGCTAGCTTCAATAGACACTGAGTTATTTTCATTTAAAAAGACAAATTGTATGGCAACTTTCCGAACCTGTCATATCATCATAACCAAATTTTACAGAAGTTGTTGCCATAAAACTGGATCATCATTTGCAAAATTTCAGATACCTAGATTGAATAGACACTGGGTTATTTCCATTTAAAGAAAGAAGTTGTATGGCAGCTACTCGAACCCGGCGGCCGAAAATGCTGAAGTTAAATAACAAAACTAACAATTTTGTAAAAGTGACGTAAAAAAAATTTCAGCCTCCTAGCTCCTTTATTTTTTGAGTTATCGTGCGGACGGACACTGAGTTATTTTCATTTAAAAAGAGAAGTTTTATGGCAACTACCCGAACCCGTCGCACCACCACAACTAAATTTTGCATAAGTTGTTGCCATAAAACTTGATCATCATTCGCAAAATGTCAGGTTCCTAGCTTCAATAAACACTGAGTTATTTTCATTTAAAAAGAAAAGTTGTATGGCAGCTACCCGAACCCGTTGCACCACCACAACCAAATTTTTCAAAAGTTGTTGCCATAAAACTTGATCATCATTCGCAAAATGTCAGGTTCTTAGCTTTAACAGACACTGAGTTATTCTCATTTAAACGGAGAAGTTGTATGGCAGCTACCCGAATCCGTCGCACCACCACAACCAAATTTTACAGAAGTTGTTGCCATAAAACTTGATCATCATTCGCAAAATTTCAGAAATGTAGCTTGAATAGATACTGAGTTATTTCTATATAAAGATAGAAGTTGTATGGCAGCTACTCGATCCCGCCGACCGAAAATGTTGGATTTAAATAGCAAAACTAACAATTTTGCAAAAGTGACGTAAAAAAAATTTCAGCCTCCTAGCTCCTTTATTTTTTGAGTTATCGTGCGGACGGACGGACGTACATGGCTTAATCGACTCAGAATTCGATTCTGAGCCGATCCATACCTTTGACACTATATCTAGCTCGACTCCTTTAAGGTGTCACAAACCTAATGGTAAATTTATTATACCCTTGAACATAGTTCATACGGGTATAAAAATGAAGGTAAATTGAAAAATTTCTATTTTTTAGTTTCAAAAAAAGTAAACAAAAAAAATTGTGAAGAAAAAAGCTTTTGCACATTAACATAACAAGATAACAGGGATAAAAAGGTTACGAAAAAAGCTTTTGAACATTAACATGACAAGATGCCGTTTAACCTCTAAGTTAAGGAAAACGATTTACTTTATAAGCCATTAGGTAATTAAAATTTTTACTTTCAATATAGAACATCATATTGAAAGTAAAAATTTTAATTATATTAGTTTTAATCATGTTAGCCAATGTTCAAACTAATTCAATTAGATCTAATAAAAATTTTGTTGATCTGTATATATAAGTTACAATTCAATTATGCGATCTCTTTAACGTTGCTGTCTTCAATACTTTTCTATATACGTAGAAGACTTCCCCTTGTTCCCATTGTTCTGATTAAGTTCCTATATATACGGAGATCTGTTATAACTAAAACGGAGACAAGAAAATCCCTTAAGCTGCTATGATGACTGTCATATATAACTGTCATGGACAAATTTTGTATATAGGAAATAATAATATTTAGTTTAGTTAAAATTAAATCACTCCACATCATATCAAATATCAAATGCTCATAAAATTGAACAATTCAGAATTCAATATATGTATATATAATATATATAATAATATATATATGTATATATAGATTCTTTATATTATCTTTCAATTCACCTCTAATTTTTGTTTATATATATATAATAAATATTTTAAGTTATCTCAATGTTTCTTTATATAGAACACCCTGTATATATCATATTTATATTCGTACTTTAATAACATACATAAAACAATTTATGTATAATAAGGTTATAAGTAATTTACGTGAGATTTTAATAATTTAATTTGCATGAATGACACAAGAAATCCAAAGAATTTAATTTTTATAAAGTTTTTTTTATTATTATTTTTTTTTTTTGGTGTTTCAATAAGAGGCGAGATAAAATACAATTAAGAGGAAAAAAAAATTAAATTGTATGTAATTGACCCGAAATTAAAAGTTCAAAGTTAAGAGTTAAAAAATCAAATAAAAAAAACGTTAAAAATTATTAAATATTTTTTTATTTTATTAATAATTTATTTCGGACACATATACATTGTATCTTTAAATCAAAAATTGAAATCCTTTTACTTTGTAAATAAAAACTTCAATTGATCTTAAATGTGGTTATAAAGCAGTATGTGTGTAAATCTAGGTAGTTTCAGATATTTATATATTGTTGACCTGTATTTAAATTAAAAATTAAAAAATTTTTTTTTTTTTTGTAAATAAACCCTTTTTTTTATTTTAAATTTGAATGACAGATGAATGGATGGAAAATCATTTGTTGGTATTTGTTGCAAGTTGTACCATACTGGAAAAAAACCGAAAAGAAGGATAATTTAAAAACTAAAAATTTAATAGCTTCATATTTTTATTCCTTTTTTATAAAAAAAAAAAAATAAATAAATTGTAAAAATGTTTTTTTTTTTGCATTCGATTTGAATATAAAAAACAAAACATAAAAAAATCGAATTAAAATACCCTAGAGGAGAAGCTTAAAGTTATACGACGTATCATTTTTTTTTTCCTTTTATTTTTTTTATTTTTATATGTTATGAATTATGATTAAACATAAATTGTGGAAATAGTATTCTAAAGTTAAAAATATATTTAGAATATTAAATTAGAAGGAAGAAAAATATATTATATATGAATGTTGTATAAAGAATTCTTAAAAAATAAAATCCATCTCATATGGGAGCCTCAGTGGCCTAGTGGGTAAGAGTGTGGGTTCGAATTACACACACGTTGTAAGAATAATTCCCCCTTACGACATTTACAGCCACGCCTCAAAGGGAAAAGCAGTAGAGCATTTATGTAGCAGTGGAATATACTAAAAAAAAAATCTACATATTAACACCTAAATTAGATTACTCATAAAATGATATGTTAAAGGCTTTTCAATAATGGGTGTACTTAAAATTAAAATAAATTAAATTACAAACAGGACAAATATTTTAAAGCAACGACAAAAATTCTTTAGAATATTTAGTTGAAAAAAAAAACGTTATACCATGTTATATACTTAAAGTTTAAAAAATAAAATAAAATTATAGTTTAATATTTGTCATTTATAACATATTCATTTTCTTATACCATCGCTTAATCGAGATTGATCAATAATGAAGTGACATATCCTATTTCTTGAAATTTAATTAAAGGAGTCTATAGGGTTTATAAGATTTTTAATATTTCATTCCACTCTATAGATTAGGGAAATTTTAAGCGAATTTTGAGAATGATGAACGAGACAAGCTCAATGTCTCGATATTGATGTCTCGATGTCTCAAGCTTTGCGATATTGTTAAAAAACTAACACTTAAAGTCAAACTGTACAAGAGTTAGCTGTTCATGAAGAATAACAATATTAATACAAATAATAATGTGCATGATTAAAGTATATCACATCACTTCTAAATGGATAACTAATTTATAGTTAATTATGAGTTCTTTAAATGATGCTCCAAATAACTGATGCTTGTATTAAGCAAAAATATCTGATACATATAATGAGAGAATAACATTGCAAAATATTATAGGATATATGATGTATAATAGGATATAAACAAGATTAGATAAGATTAGATTATTATTTAAGGGATTAGCACTGCAACCTTTTCATATAGGTCTATTAATTGTGCTTCCTCTGTTACTATATGTTGTGGATTTCGCCTCCACTTATAATACTTCTGTCAGCCACTAAGTATTTCTCAAGAAATATATATGTTGAAGCTAAAAAAAAAAGATGTGGGTACTTCGATTTTATGATATTAATTTGAATGGTATGAAATAATCCTTTTTTTTATAAAAAAAAAAAACCCTGGTTACCCTATACCAGTTATTGATAACTTAAAATTAAAAAATTTGAATGAAAATTAGACGAATGATCCGTATTTGATGAGATTTCTTTAATATTTTGATGTGATTTATTTTTCTTTTCCATATTATTTTTTTTTTTTTTTGGTTTTTAATTTTTTCTAAATAAAGAAAAAAATTTTCTTGATATGTTAATGGTTTTAATCGTTAATCTCTGCCACTTCATTTTAATGCTTATACACATTTTTTTTTTTTGGATAAAATACTAAACGAAAATATAATTTCTTTTATTTTTTCGTTTCGTATATATTTTTAATAAATGATTTATGATCTCATCAAAAAATATTTTTTATTATGATCAAGAATCGTCTATAGTGCATTTAATTATAAGCAAAAATACAGAAATTAAAATAAAGAAAAAAAAAACAAAAATATTAAAATGATTATATATTCGATTCTTTTACTCGATTATTAATTACGAAAAAAATAATTTTTGAGGGGCGCCTAATCTTCTATAAAAACATATACATATATGTATATAAAAACTATATATATATATATATATATAGATATACAACATTATAGTGATCAATTTCATATTAAATTATAAGGTTTAAATTATTTTTATATACATATATTTTGTTTTTATTATTATTATTATTATAATCACAGAATATATCATTCGATATTAAAATTCTTTACAATTTCGATTATTTGTTATTTTTTTGTTATTTATTAATGGTTAACCGATACTTAGTTATAAACACCACATGAAACATTGTTTTTAATCAATTTAAGTTTAACCCATTTATTTCTCTTTGACTGCGAAGTGTTAAACAAATATTTTTCTTTTATTGTAATTTGTATTATTGGATTTGTTTTGGAACATTTTGCATATAAGCAATTATATAACGATATTATATTAAATGATGAATCTTAATTTATACCTAAAACTCATTTGGTATATCAAAATGCCTAAATCAAAACAAATAATTTTCACTATATATAATACCTTAAAGAAATGAAATATAATAAAAAAAGAAATGAAATTGTATCGATTACATTTGAAGCAATTCTATATAATGCCCCTCCAAATTTTCCATAAACCCATCCCCCATTCCCCCACCCATCCCCCACAATCCAAATTTCCTAATTACAATTTCCCCAATAATCCTTCCCACATAAATATCCCCAAAATCAAACTGTACATTTGTATTAAAGATTCCATCCTAAAGTTTGGTGTTAAAAGAGGGGTGGTTTTGGTTAGTTAAAGTCCAACACTACCCTGAGGAAGCACGTGCAGTTCCTCTTGGTGACTTTCAAGTTTTCCACCAACCCTCGTAAAAAACAAAAAAAAAAAAATTAATAAAAGGCTCATATTTATTGTGTATCACGTATATAGTATAGCAATTAAATACGATTTTATTTCAGATCGATTCTATTATCAACATTTTCTCATTTCCTTTATCCACTACCCTTAATATCTTAATTTTCCTGACATATTTTTTCTCTTGCTGACAAATGGAATTAACTAAACAAATGGTTAGTCAATTTCAACGTTAGTGTACGTCTTTCATATATCATTTGTTAGTGTTAAGCAATAATTACAATTATTGAATATAAGAGTAGAAGCTGCGTTTCAACAGAAGGTTCAACTTAACTTAAAAAAGAGAAAACTAATATTTATTGTATTTTTTGTTGATGTATGATTTCAATCAGTTGGCTTAAAATCAATATTTGAGAGATGTGTATATAGTATAGTTAGTAGTTTCAAGGATATTTGATTATTGATCTAGACGGTTTTAATATCTTTTACATAATTCCATCTCACAATATTACTGAAGGTATATTACGATCCTTTTTTAAAATTATCGTTGATCATTTATAAATTGTAATCATTGACACTTTTAATTGGAATCTCTGAAAGATTTTAATACTAAAAATGCTTGTTGTACTCCAACATTTCATATCCTATAAGTTATACAGTACAAAAACTTGTTTATTTAATGTATATTGTTGACGACTAAGCTAACGCGTTAGTAATCACTTGACTTACGACCGTACTGTACCTTCTAAACGTAGGAGAGCTTATTAGGCCTGAGTTATTGTTGGGTTTCCCTATAGATGTATGTCGCGATGATATACCACTCTGACGGAAAAACTTCTTTAATGTAACTTTATTTTAGATTGAACACTGTGACGATCGTCTCATCAGTCAGAATATTTGACTATGTTTTCTTTTTATCTGTTTATGGTAAAGTTGTCGAATAGCAGATTTGACAGTGGGCAGAGGAAATATTTTTTTATGATTTTATGCTTTTATTCTCAAAATTTTTAACCACTTCTCAATGTAACAATTTGTAATTTAGCTAAAAAAATTCTCCCGACCCACCAAGTCTATAGAATTTATAAAAAATTAAGTTTTTAAGTTAACTTTTTTAATTAATCCTTCCATTGAAATTTATAAGCTTGATTGTATAATAATGAATACAATATAAGAATTAAAATGAAATTAAAAGGGTTAAAATTATTAAATATTTGAATGAATTTTTATATGAAAAAACCTTTTTGGGGTTTTTAAACTGTTGTAAATATATGCACATATATAGAAATTATATCAAATTAATGTTAAATGACCTGTGAATTAAAAAAATTTTTTTTTAATAAAAAAAAAAACAAAAAATACTTTTAATGATGGTTTTTCGGTTCTTTAAAAAATAATTTTATGATATTACTGGGTGATGAAATTTAAAATTATGTGATTATTTTATTTTTAAATTCCATAGAAATATACAAATATAAAGAATAGTGAAGATTTATTTTTAATATAATCTTATATAGTGGGTGATTAAAAGAAAAGGTTATTTAAATGCTAAAATTACTACCTATAAAAAATGTTTGGAAATAAACTCTAATTTTAACATTTTAAATTTTTGCATATTTATTCAAAATTTAATTAAAAAAAAATTTGAATCAATCGAATCATATATACATAAAGCTTATATATAATTTATTTAATCAGCGTGATATTTTAATCACTTCAGACTTATTTTTGGGCTATAGGAAGCTGATACTTTATCATCTGATATCATCTGATACTGTACCTAATTTGAATCAAACGTTTCTATAGCTTTAATTTCTACGAAAAAAATTTTGTATATGATCACTCAGTTTGATTTCGATTAATCCTTGTTATTCCTCTTCATTTTCATATATTTTAAAGTAAACATTTTATAACATCTTTTCCATAACTTTTTTTTAGATATTTGTGTATACATGTATATGTACTCACAGTCCCATGTTAATGTTTATTAATATGACAGTTCTGATGATTTGCACCTACAGAATTTATGCACGGAAGCGTGTCATTTGCCTGTAGTGTTATTTTACTGTATGTATACTGTATGTATATATACATATAATTAAGGTGATTTTAGAGTTGGTTACAAAATCAGGATTTCAGTAATTAGCTTAACAGCGAGTTGGGGCTGAAGTTCCTATTTATTGTGTTAAAATTTGCATGCGCTAAACATATAGTTAGAGAAGATTTTATAGAGTTGGTTCAGAATCAGGATTTCAATAATTTGTTTAGCACCAATCCTCACGATTTTAAATGTTTTGTTGTTGAAATATAGGTATCTGTGTAAAACAAATATATAATTAGGGAGAAGTTTAGAGTTGGTTGCAAATCAAATTCAGTTAAATGAAATACAAATGTTCTGATAGAAACCCTTAGTTAAGCTCAATTCACGGCATCTGATTACTATTTTCAAAAGAGTCGTTTTTTTTCCTTATTAAAATTTATTCTTAATACGGTAATAAAATTTTTTTAATTCTGCAATTAAAAGTTTTTTTTTTTTTTTTTTTTTAAATATATACGTATTACACCCAATAAGATTTCATTTTGATTTATAACCATATGTAGCAGCATGATCATCTTTAAAATATTTAATTTTTTTCATATATTATTAGTACATAATATAAATATATGTATAATATATATACATACATATACATATATGTTAATAAGTAGATATATAGTACAAAAATTATATTCGCAACTATAATATGAATATCATTTTATTTATTTAAAATTTATTATTTATGAAAATTTTTTTTTTTAGCCAATTTTTACATCAAAATAAGATGTAAAAAAAATGATGCAACAAAAAAAAAAAAAGAGAAAAAAAAAACAATAAAATATGAATTAAACATTCATCATTTCAAAAAAAAAAAAAAAATAAGAAAATAAAACAAAAAAAAATATACGACATAAAAATTTTTTATTTTTTACTTTTTTTTTTTTTTTTTTTGATGACACGAAGAAAATGCACACACATATGTTGAATAAAATGTTGCAATCAACAATGTTGCATATCAAATTATGACCCCTTAAGTGCATATGTTATGTACGATATGTAAAGGTATTTACAATCATACATGCATGCGTTTATTTGCACATACATAAATATTATTCACTCGGTAATACAATATTATATTTTTTAATATTACTCCTTATAATCTGATCGAATCTGATATAATAGTGTTGATGGGTGATCATGATTATGATTTTATGATGATTCTGATAATAGTAATCATTTATGTATATAAGTAATAATATGATTTTATGATTATTCAAAGCAATGTACATACATACACTTATATTTTAATGATCCAAACTATGTTTTTTTTAAATTTTACTTCAATAAGGATAGTTTCTGATAAGAGCGTATAATAATCAGAATCTATAATTTATAGAGTTATAATTGTATGTCTTATCACTATCGGCCCAATATCATCATTATTGTTAATAGATACATACATATATATTTTTTTAGCTGTTTGGCAGTACAATATGAAGTTTGAGAGAACTTTGGAGCTCTAAGTTAAAATGTTTTAAATTAGATTATATTAACTGAAGTTTCCATTAATCTAGATATATACATATATATATATATATATATATATATATATATATTTATACTATATACCTATAATATAGTAATAATATATCAAATATAAACTACAAGCTTAAAAATTTTGATTGTTGCTATAATTTAATAGTCCTTAATTTTGTATTTTTGTTCTATGAAAAACACGTTTAGCGATTTTTTTTACTATACATTTTTTTACAATATTTCCGATCAAGCTTCGAAATTAAAATTTGTATACTAAGAACTACTTTTTAGAAATAAATATGGATTTATGGATCTAAAACTACCTTTATTTAAGAGATTTAGGTGGTCAGAGCTGAGGCTGTTTTTTTTTTTTTTTGTCATAACAGGCCACACCTCAGTTTTTCAACAGTTTCTTTTAATTTATTATACATATTTCTCTGCAAGTATTTTTTATAATACAGTGTACTGCATATGTGTATCATCACTTCATATTATAAACAAAAAAGAAAAAAAACTAAACTTCATAATAAAAAAAAAAAATAAATAAAAAAAATTTGCGTGCGTGCTTCTTTTATATTTGAATTGAAATGATGCTAGACGAATTGAAATAGTTTTCTTTTATATTTTTTTTTTTTTTGAATTATTAAAAAAAAAAAAAAATACATACTAACTTTTTTTTTTTTTTGTAAATAAATTAAAAAAAAAATGAGAAAAAAAAAACGAAACAAAAATTTTAATTTGTATTTTTTTAACAGCGTTTCCTCGAAATTCGATGCAAGAAAATATAATTTATGTACCATAGAAGAATTACCTATATGTACTATTGTTATTTGTTAAAATTGTACATGTGTTGTTGTTGTTGTTGTTGTTGTTGTTATTGCAGTAATAATCTTATAACACTTTTTTTTTTTTTTTTTTTGATAGGCATGTATGTTAACATTGATATTTTCAAATATGTGAGCATTGGCGCATTTATTTATTTATTTATTTATTTTTTTTTTGCTTTTATGATATTTTATATTATGTGTAATGGACATGGATCAGATCTGGTTTGAATTAAAGATTGGTTTTAGGATTTAAAAAGTTAAATTTAAAGGTACATATACAATCAATGCAACATGTTGCATATTTTTTATTTATTTTTTTTCCTTTTTTTTTTTTTTGTTATGTTTTTTATTATTTTTAATGTGAAAATTCTTTTAAATATTTAATGTACATATTTATATTTTTTAATATTATTTTTGTGCTAAAAAATAATGTGTATATATACACATACAAAGTGGTTGCTTGATTTGCTTGTTATTATTATAATTATGATTTGTGAACTATTATGCGAATATAATATTTGATAAGTTGATTGAGTTATGTTTTGTAATTAACATAAATAATATAAAAATATATGTATATTTATATGTATTATGTTTATAAAGAAAGGGTGTTTCAAAGAAAAGTTTAAGATATATATTATAATTAATTTTTTTTATTTTTTAAAATTTTCATATTAAGCATCAGCTTGCACCCACATAATATAGAATAAGCCACATAATATAGAATATTATGTGGATGATATTTTGAAATTGAGTTTTTGATACTCTAAGCCTTTTCAAAATAATGCTTTATTCTAATACATAATTGTAAGATCCTTGAAAAATAAATTTAGTAAAAAGAAACTAATATATTTGATGTAAATAATTTTATTAAAAAAAGTTGGTCTTCGACATTTTCTGGTGTACCTATACTGTATTTTCTTTTGTGTTTTATCCTTACTTTTTTTTGGAAGCTTATGACTTCTACTACTTCTACTTCGTATTTCTTGTTTTTAGCTGTTTTCCAGAATATATTTTGTTCTTGTTCAGCGCCAGATAAATTATTTTTTGACAGGTGTTATTTATGGTTGGTCGCATGATTTGCTGTGAACAACGGGATGTACATTCAATTCCATTGCTCCTTGTTTTCTATATAGGTTATGGTGAAACTATAAGTACTATATTTTATTTCTTAACAGGTTAAATCAAAATATTTTTTATACCTATGTGTGTATTATTAATAATCATTTTCTATTTTGTTAAGCAAATGTGAATATTGTTTTAATGTATACAACATTTTTGTATATATTTAAAAAAAATAATTATTAAATCTAAAAATGATTCCAAAATAAAATATCGTATTTTAAAATTTATAAAAATGTTTAAATAAAATTTTTGAAAATTATTTCTTTATTTCTTTATGTGTATATATATATATATATTATATTATATACTCGTATATATCTCTGATATAACTGATAATTTTGTTAAATGAAATTGATAATATTGATTTATTTTTTAATATTTTATTTTGAACATTATTATAGAATCACCCTGTATATATATATGTAGGTACCAATATTTAATATGTAATTCATTAAAGATTTTTTTTTTTTTTTGTAATCTTTTTTTATGATTGTTGACAAGTTGTTAATTTGTTAACATTTCCTTACATTAATATAAATAAAAATTATTAGAAATTATTGTATAAAAAAATAAATTTAATTATGTATGTTTGTCCATTATGAGTTGAGAGTTTTTTAATTATGGAATGTTATATATATATACGATATTATATTGGTATATATAGTTATGAGTTAATTTTTGCATTTTTTGTCACATACAGTTTTATATATAAGATAAATGTACAAAGTTTTGTAGGTTATATAATTTTTATAATCTTCTCTTTTAAATGACTTTAGTAATACAATATTAAAAAGTGAAATCAATTTCGGTAGTGAAATTCAGTTCAAGTGACAAAGTAGTTAAAAATTTATTTAAAAGAAAATTCGTTAAAATTAATGCTGGATTCACCGAATCACCGCTTCAGATATTTTAACCGCACTCATACATAGAGATTAGAGAACGCTCATGTTTTTTATATGAAAATTTGAATTCTCCATTTTTTCAAATTTTCTCTAGAAGTTTTTTCTCTCTGGAAAAAAAGTTGGTTTAGGGATTTACATTGCATTAACTTTTTCTTCGGAACTCTTTTTTCAACTGTCATTTTGTGATATAATGTTATGTGACATATTCAAAAAAAATTATGCTGAATTCACTGCTTTAGTATATAGTACATTTGCTCCGAACTATTCTTTTAAAAGAGAATTCTAACGCTAATGATTAATTGCTTCATAACATTCTGTTCTAAACAAAAAATAATTGAGACATAGGAAAAAATATTACTCCGCTCTTTCTGTCGTATAATAATTTCTTTTTTTTAATATGAGAAATATCAAAAAAATTAAAAATGACAGCAAAAAAAATAGTTCTGAACTCAAAAGTTAAATCAACTTTTGTTCCAGAGAGAAAACAAGTTCTGAAAAATTGAGAGAATTCAAATTTCCATATAAAAAACATGCGCGCGATGATGAGTTCGGAATAAATGTACTGAAGCAGTGAATTCAGCATTAGAGTTGAATAGATGGATTTTTTTTTTCTGCAGGAAAATTCTTCTGAAGCAATCAATCGTTATTGAGAATGAGAGAATTCTCTTTTTTTGTAAATAATTCAGAACAAATTTCCTGAAGCAATAAACTATAGGCATAATAGACGTCAGAGGAATAATCAAATATATTTAAATGAGGAATGTTTCAATAAATTAAATGAGTAGATAATTGTTTGCCATTTCAATTACGTCACATTTCGCTTATAAATCACTTAAAAACTGAAGAGGGACAGTCATACAATAAATAAAAAGTTTTAATATTGAAAAATATTGTCCTTTTAATTTTCTGAAGTGTGTACAAATAAAAAACAATTGAAAATAAAATATAAAAATAGATCTTATGTTATGATTCAAATTTTTTTTTAAAAGAAAAATGAATTGGGAGATAATTAATATTCTGTTGGATAATAGACCTTCATTCTATCATATTTTAAAATAATTTTGTCTATCATTTTATAAATTCAAACATGAATCACTTTCAATTTCGATTTATTTTTATATTTTCCTTGTTTTTCTTTATTTCTTTAATTATTACAAAAAAGTAAAAGGACGTTTGCCCTTTCAAAAATTAGTATTTAAAAAAAAAAGAAAAAAACAAAATTATTTTCAAGAAAAATTAATGCTCACACATCAGACTTTTTTTTTAAATTTTTTTTTTATTATGCACATTTATACATCTGCAGTTTTAATTGCACACATGTATATTAATGTGCACGTATTTATATATTAATGGTATATTTTTTTTTATCATATAAATGTGTCTATATTAAATTTTATATATTATAACATTTAATATTTAATATCTTCCCACTAGCAATTAAATTCGAATGCAATTTAAATTTAAAATAAAAAAAAAAAAACAATTATTTTTCCACTCACTTTTATAAATCTGATAATATGTAACTTTGATTAATACTTGATTTTCAAACATTGTGTACATCAGAGATATATATATATGTATATGTATATATGACAATAGTTAATTCTTTATACATACAACATTATAAAAATGTATAAATTGTATACTAAATGTAATTTAATGCGTTTATGATAGAATAACAGTAAAAGTATAAGTTGTTAAGCTATTCGTGTAAATATTGCTAAAGCCGTATAGCGATAATTATATGGTCGGTTAATAAATAATGCAACTAGCAATTAGTTTCCTTTCATTATTCGTGAAAAAAGTAGAAGGTACATGTACATGTATGTATGTAATGTATAAGAGTGAACGAGATTCTTCACTTCCTCTGTGAAGATCCGGCCTTGGTTAGAATCAGCCTGGCAAATCTGAATATCATGGTCTGAATTTAAAGACTTAGGTCAACTATAGTAAAATTAAAGAACTAATTTTATTTTTAAACTCAACATGTTGAATATCGTATGTCGAAATAGCACTTTTTCAAGCTATTTGAGATTTCTAAGATAAAAATTTGAGTGTTCAGACATAGGTAATTAGACATGTAAAAACATATGTTAGATATAATATACACAGTTTTCAGCACAATTTCGTGGCAGCGTGTCATATGCCTGTATTTCATTTGCCTGCGTATTTCATTTGAAAAGCAATACAGGCTTGTGATAGTAACCCCAATTTCGTATAATGGATTTCCAGCTACTAAGGCAAAAAAAGCACAAGGTGCAAAATTAAATGCATATCATTTGGAGCGGTCCCCCTCTAAAACAAATTTAGAACTTTTTTAATTTACAATTTGACTTGTCAGAGGTATAAGATGCAAAATCTTGGAACACCCAATCCACAACTACTTGACACTGTTAAAAAAAAACGATATGAGCTGAGCTCATTTCAATAATAAATACCAATAATTAAATAATAAAAGTGTACCTGGTTTCAAAATTAAAATTTCACGTCT
Source organism: Poecilobothrus nobilitatus (assembly GCA_947095535.1). NCBI lineage: Eukaryota > Metazoa > Arthropoda > Insecta > Diptera > Dolichopodidae > Poecilobothrus > Poecilobothrus nobilitatus. Next base: position 187,716,032 of record OX352773.1, read on the forward strand.
TATTAAAATCTGATAAATTAAAGTTAAATTCAACATAAGTATGTAGTTTTTTTTGAACAGATATAAGAAAATTCTTTATATGAAATTATTAAACTGACTCTTTGCAAAACATTTCAAAATTTCATGTCAACAAAGAACTCTCTAAATCACAGACTGACTATCTCAATAAAATAAAAACTAAAAGGACAAAAACAAAAACAGTGCAATACTTAAAAATTTTCAAATTAAAAAAAAATAAAAAAAAATCTACACACATTTAATAAAAAAATAAAAGGAAAAAAAAAAGGACATACATACGTAGGTCAAAATAAATAAAAGAAAAAAGAATTATTAAAAAAAAAACAAAAAATAAAACAAAAAAAAAAAAGTTTGATTTATATAAAGTAATAAAAAATCTTGAATTTCATTACAATGATTGATTCAAATTAAACACGCCTTTCCATCAATTTATATTTCGTTGTTTTTAATATTATATTATTGCACTTTTTGTTGCCTTTTTTTTGTTTTTTCGTTAAAAAAACAAAATCTATATAATAGCAAAAAATAATAATAACAATAACGATCATAATAAAAACAATAAGAATATAATAATAATAAAAAAAAATATATAAATATGCTTAAGGCTAAATAAATGGTCATATTCACCACATATAACGATCGTCATACAAACATATATACATATTTAAATCATATATCTCTAAACATATCTAAAGGCGCAATATTGCGAATGTACTCGCGTATACATATAATCTGAATATGTTATGATAATATTCGGTTTATACGCAATCGTCGTAATCGTTAAAATATTTGAAATGGTTTGTAAGACCCTTCACATCCAAAACAATAATAATAATAATAATATGTACCTAATAAAGATTTGAAATTCGTAACATTCGTTTTCGATTGTAGTCGCAAGAACAAAAACGAAAAAAAAAAAAAAACAAAAGCATTATTAAGAAAAATTTTAAAAAAAAAAAGAAGTTATTCGCGTAAATAAATTCAAAATATTGCACAAACAATTATGTTTTATAATATATATATATATATATTATATATATATTATAATATAAAGAAAAACAAAAATAAAATACATTATTTTGTATTTTTGATTAACTATAGGATAATTAAAGTTTTTGAATTAATTTTTCTTTTTTTTTTTTTCTTTTAAAATTTTTCTTTTTTGTTTTTCTAATATACATGTAAAAATATTTTGGTATTCAGTTGAGAATAAAATTTATATATTATAATACTATAGGATCTTTGATGTTTGAGTGGTTAAGAATGTGGCTTATTAACGGAGGGGATAAAGATAAATTTTTTTAACAAATCGTCCATTACTCCCAAATATAAGGGAAATATATATAAGAGTAATATATAAAATAAACCAAATAAATTATATTATTATATAAATTAGTAAGAGTATTCAACCGACGAGTATTAATATGTAAACAATAATTTAGTAAACAATGGTTTAGTAGTACTACATTATCCTATATGTGATTTATAATACCATATTAATGTATGTACCTTAATATTATATTAGTTGAAAAAAATAAATATCACAATTTATAGCGTACTTAGATCTTTATTTAAAAATTTAACGCTTATGTTCATAGTTGCAGAAAAATATGCGTCGACGTTGCGGATATATTTTTACCTGACATCTATAAACAAAAAATATGCGCATCCAGTGTTCTCGTTTTAGCTTTCGGATTAGCAGCAAATTAACTACAAAAAAAGCAATATTTTTCTAAAAATGGTAACAGATTTATTAATTATTTATACATTTATTTTGACTTCTTCAGCAAAAAGTCAAGTTTATTATATTATTATTAAAAGCGAAATAAAAAAAAATCAATTCGCAATATTTTTCATAAAATTAAATCTTCGCAGAACACATAAAAAATTAAATCTTTAAAATCTTAAAACTAAATGCATAAACAATAAAAATTAACCTTTGTGGTCTAAAAAAAATTCACATTCTTTTAAATTTAGCCTTTTTTAATTTGATATGAAATAAAATTAGGTCATAAAAAATATATAACGAATAAAAATTTACTTTTATGGCCTAAAAAAAATTATGTAACCTAATTTTTTGGAAGGATTTCAATCCGAAACAGAATTATTGTTAAAAGGGCTTTTGCAGCCATTATTGCATGTAAAGTTTTAGGTTGTAAGCAATTTCGTTTTTCATTTTTAATTTATGTCATTTGCGAAAATATTCTTTCTACTATATTACTGTTATGCGGAAAACTTAGTATACTTGATATGAATTGTTTAACCTGTAACATTGGCTCATTCAGAGCGTTTTTAAATTGAAAATTGTTGACCAAAATTGGTCTATATCATCGTTAACATCAAAGTTTGCTTGAACAAAATCTAAATTAATCAATATTCGCCATTCATCATTAAGTTGTGCTTTGTCGTTTTCACCACATCAACTAGATTTGGAAAATTCCTAATAAAATTCCCAACATATTTAAACGACAAACGACGTTTTTTTTTTTCAAATAAATGTCATTTCTCATTTATCAAAATTTTAAACAGAAAATCTGTCTGTTTTCTTTTCTATGTTCACATTCATAAAGCGAAAATCAAGGCATTTTTTTATTTCAGATATTTAACTTTTTAATAAAATATTGTAAATGGCTTATATGAGTTGATGTCTAAAAAGCAATAAATGGATCCAAAAAGTAGGAAAAGCAATAAATAGATCTAAAAAGCAGTAGGCAGTATAATGTCTAAAAAAACCAGTATAGAAATATTACTAAAGCAACAAAACAAGAACCCTGTGCGCTAAGCTTAGAAAATTTCTGTTCATTATAGAGGCAGCACATGCAAAATTTCTTTTGTCAATTTATCTAGTCTGAAAGTTATTAATTTTTTTTTATTTTTATACATTATTATACTCATTTATTTCAATTTATGTATATAAAATTTTAATTTTTTAGTTTCATGTTTTCTGACGCCATTTATTTTTATTTACCTATAATGTAACCAATTGCAGGCGCACTAAAATATTTGCTTAATTCACCCGACAATGACATAATACCGATAACTATGAACACTAGCGCCTGCTTTTTAACTTAGCAGATTTTTTGAGAACATGCAACTACTATATGAACAAAAAATCTTCTTTCTTGCGCAAGCACAACCTCTATATGAACACGCCCAATCTCTATCTGCAATATGCGATTTTAATTTAAGCGGTAAATAAATATCAAAAATTGTCATTAATGATGTTGACTAGTGTAATTTATTTTAGGTTAAATGTATATGAATTTCATGACTATAAATATACAAAAATACAAATGGTACAAATAAATGTTATTTGGTGTAACACCATCACATATTTAAACATGCTAGTGAAGTGAAGTGAAGGGAAGTATATCGGCACATTTTCGTTATTAAAATTATAATAAAACAAATTCTTATGTATGTAAGATAATAAATTGCATAGAAATAAATAAATATTTACGTCTCATAATATAATATATATATATATATATATATAATTTTTTGTATAATAGATACGGTCGAGAAATCAACCGCTTAATGAAATTAATAATTCCAGAAACTGAAGCTTTAGTCAAATATGAATAATAAATGATTTAGTAGATGCTCTATACGCTTGTTATAGGAATGCGAAGGGAAAAAATAAATACCCAGTTTGATAATCAAGACAAAGAATAAAAATTATTTGAAATTATTAAAAATAATTTTTATATAAAAATTATATAAAAAAGAATATTAAATTATTAATTATTCCATTTTCAGTTCTTATTTTAATTTTGATAACGTTATAATTTGATTGAACACATTATATGTTTAATATGAATATCAGTATTTGAGTCTAAAAATGTATATTTAAACACTTGAGTTTCACAATGACAGAAATTTAAAAGTAAGATTACCAATTAGATGAAAAGGATTATTTCCTATAACATCATAATATTCTGATGTCTCAATCAAAAAATCAATTGTTGGATATGACTAATCGATATTCAAAAAATTACAATTCAATTCAAGTCCAGTATAAAGTTTAGAATCAGTTTGATAAATCTTTGACAAAATTGCAGTAATTAAACGATTTAAAGTGTTATATATTGAAATTAAATCTATGTATATATTTTTTGTAGCACAGATTATTTTTATAGTACATTCTTAGGTAAACGATATTTAGCTATACATAGAAATTTTGAAATTTATGGATTGGATCAAAGTAATAATATATTTGTACAATTATAATTGTTATTTGGAGCTTTATAACAGTAAAAATGGATAGATCTAGCTTCAAAAGTGTTAAATTGCCATTATGACCAACACATATGATATAAATTGCTTTATTATAGTTATAGAAAAATTTTTAAATAGTTAATTTATTAAATAAAAATATATATATGTATTTAGTTTTCTTAAAAAAACATGTATTCTAAACGTTATTTTTCATTCATATCCATTGCTTTTTATACTTTTCTAAAAAATAAAACAAAATATAACGTGTGTGGGTTTTTAACACGTTTATCTTAAGTTTTTCTGTTCTTTTATTTTAATTTGTACAATTTTTTTATATATATTTTTATCATTTTTTTTTTTTTTGTTTTTTGTAAATTTTTTAATATGTAAAAATTACAATAACAAAAATAATAATTTAAACTTCTTAACAAAAAAAAAAAAAAAATGTATACATATATACATAGATTTTCGTGAGGGAGGTACGTTTTTCTCCTTTTTACCGTGAAAAAAAAAACAAAAACAAAAAAAAAGTCCAGAGCATACATTTTTATTATCGTGTCCATATAATGAGTTTTAAAGAATTCTACAAGAAAAAGTACACCATATATGGAAGATTATAATAATGGTATATATATGTCGTATATATATACATCGTATATTATAGCTTGAATATTATTTTCTGGTATAGTACATACATATAGAGGATATCGTTGATAGTTAAACGTTAAAGGTGAAGAATTATTATTATATTCTTTTAATAATATCTTTTTTTTTTTTTTTTTTTCATATTATTCCCATATAGCCCCCATCTTTTAAAAAGATGATAATCATCATATAGTAATGTTCATCAACTTTATAAAAATTGCATATTGTACATGGCTTTGTATAAATGTAATATAATAAAAAAAAAAATTCACCATATTTAATATATATTTATATAAAAAATACACATTTTTTATATTTTATATAAAAAAGCAAAAAATAAAAAAAACATAGGTTAAAAATGAAAATAATTCTTAAAAGATTTATCATCAAGAACATGTACATTTATGATATATACATATATATATTAGTATTTAGATTTACCAGTATTATTTTAATATAATATATATACACCTATATATATATATAATAAATTTAATGGAGAATAAAATTTCTGATTCCAGTCATCAGATACAATTTATTAACCATTTTCATACAAGTATATTGTCCTCCTAAAATCATAATATGTACATGTTGCAATGAACATTACTAGAATCATATGAATTATATATAGTTAATGAAACATTTATGCTTAAACATATATATAGCTGGTGCAATATACAAATAATGAAAGGAACCAACCAAATGGTATTGAACCGAAATTGTTCAAATCTAAATATTACAAAATAAAATCTAGGATTAGTTATTGTATAGTTTTGGTGTGTAACCTCAAAATCATGTTAGTTTGAAATTGAATAAAGTATTTATTTTATTGTATTCTATATTTGTACATAGGTATATAGGAATATAATCGTTATATTATATTAGTTTATATGTTATTGAGTATACATACGTTAAAAAAAAAATTTCTTAAACAAATTATCTAAAGTTTTATGCCCACGTTATATTATTTGAAATTTTTTGGTCGGTCGTTTGATTTAGTTACATTAACACTTAACGTGAATCAATCTTTACTTTACTTACAGTATACATATATATATACGTTATTAAAAATTAAAAATAAAAAAAATTGTAAAAAAATAAATAAAAATATGATTTAATAGTTGTAATTCAAAATGATCTATCTATCATTGTAAAAGTAAAAAATAAAAATAAAAAATAAAAAAAAAAGGTAAAAATAATAATGAATTTATAAAAATTTTTATTTATATATGTATGAATATTATATATACATATACGACTATGTACGTGAGATTGCAATAATTAATCGAAAAATATACAAAGTACAAAAAACAAAATTAAAATGTTTAATAAAATATGTTTTATTTTAAGTATCTTTTAAGATATAACTTTTATTTTTTATTATATATTCATGTATATATATATATTATATATGTATGTATTTTTAGGATTCTGTATTATATATTATGTATATATATATATATAAATTTAATTATTAGATTATAGAAATAGAAATATTTTTGGGCGTAAAATACCAATTAAAATTTTTTTTTTCTTTTAATTATTTCAATTAAAAATGGAGATTTTTATTTAAAACGAAACTTTTAAATTCTTTTTTTAAGCATATAAAATTCATTTTGATATTATATTAAATTGTAAATTGTAATTTTAATAGGTACATCCTCTATGATTATTCTGTTGTAAAAATTAGAAAATTAGAAAATTGTATATTTTATAAAATATTAAATTTAATTCACATTGACGTTTATGACAACTAAAATTGCAGTTGATAATAAAGATTTACTCAACATAGTAATGACAATATTATTAATAGTTGTCATAAATTAAATTGTCAAATTGTCATAACAAATACATAGGTTATTTCTTGTTGGGCTAACATGTTCCTTTTTATTAATGTCACATGTTTTTAAAAAGAAATTATATATATGTATATATATATATTTATTGTTAGTTTAATTAATTTAATTAGTATAGGTATATATTTGCATTTAATAAAACAAAAGACAATAAAAAATTTTAAAAATATTTTCTGCTAATATAAATATATCTCTTCCATATCTCTTTAATATATTTCTTCTCTTCGCTTATTAAAAATTAAAAATTTTATTGATGAACAACTAGATGAAAAAGTTGTAGACGACAAATTTTATATGGTCTACTATAAATAGGTTAATGTAAATTTAGGGTGTAAATTTAATACACGTACTTAATTTAAGCTTTCAAAATGAATTTACATATAGACTTACATTTGAAGTAAAACTGCAAACAAATTAAAAAATGTATTGTAATACATTAGGCGTTTGTTTTTTAAACCAGAGTATAGATTTGAGCACACTCCGATTAAAATGAGCTGGGACTGAGCAGATTGCGCTTCGATCGCTAAGATTTAGAAAAAGAAACACGATTTTAATAATCTGTCATTTTTATTTTAGTGACATTTTTAATATCCATTTTTTAATATTTTTTTTTTTTGCCACTCCTACAAGGAGTATATAGGGCATTCACTAAGTGATTTATCATTCATATTTGACTAAGCTTTCTGGAATCATTATTTCACTAAGCCGTTGATTACTCGACTGTAGCTATTGTACAAGACAAGGCGTTTATTTAGTTCTAGGCCATCTATTATCTTATACAAGAATTATATTTTATTATTATTTATTATATATGTCTTATAATTTATAAAACATATATATGTACTTAATTTTAATTTAATTATATTCTACTAATTATATATTATAAGAAAAATCTATATTATTTTTTTATTAATCTATGACCCAGACGGGGATTTTTTAATATTATATTTAAAAACTTAATCGAAATTTAAAACAAAATTTAATAACGATAAATAACAAAAAAAAATTAAAATTTTAAAATAAACTAACGAAATACAACAAAAGAAATTATAAAAAAATGAACGAACAATAAGGAAAAAATTATATTGCCATTTCTTTGTTAAACAAACGTCACTCTATCTGTTGGCTGGTATGTATTTTATTATGCTCAGCTCAGCCGTACTCCACATATGTTTAGCACCCTTCGATTTAGTTAAAAAAAGTAAACTATACAATCCCTGAGCGCACAAATCGAAATGTTACTTTTATTTTTACAGAAGATCATGCTCTCTGCTCCGATTTAAAATAAAAACGCCTATTAAAGAACTTTCAATTATTTTAATAAAATTCCGTCTTTTTTTTTTTTTTTTAACTCTTGACAAAGTTATTTATGATGCAATTTTTAAAGTATATTTTTTTTGCAGTATTTTTAGGTGCCTCAACTTTTTCATTTAATATGTAGATATACATATAATGTTTTTAACTTTAAAGTTTTACATGAAATTAAAAATTCACATATATATGTATAATAAAAAAAATTTTAATAGGACAAATCGACAAGGTTAATTTTTGGGTAAAAAATAGGTTTTTCGTTTCCAATATAGATTATAACTTTACATACTTGATTTGAAAATTTAATACTCATCATTTAAAAATTTAATCCGTTAAATATCAATAACATCTTTAGGTATATATATTAGAATTCGATATTAAGATTCTAACCATTACTTAAATTTATTTATTATTTAATTTGTTGAATTAAAAAAAATATAACAATAAAATCTTTAAATTTGTATTTGTATACTTAATTCGGCATTAGAATTTAATTCTTATAATATAGTAATTTTTATTTTTAAATTAAACTATAATTTTTTTTTTTTGTTTTATTTTTTATTTTTTATCTTTTGTACATTTGTTTTTTTGTTTTCCTTTTTTTTTATTGACTTGTTTAATTATTAACCAATTGGCGCTTCATAGGTCCATCATCTATAAACCCATTAGAACGACATTATTAGTTCATTACTCTTATTTTTTTTTTTTTTGGTTTTCTTTCTTTTTCTTTTTTTTTACTCAAATATAATTCTTTTTTCTTTAACTTAAAACCTAAATTTAACAAATACTTAAAAAACTAAAAAAGAGACGACAAAAAAAAAAATAATAATAACAGACCGAACCGAACAAAATTCTTAAAACTTATATACAAAACTAAAAAAAAACAATACACAAAAAAAAAAAAATTCAGGTGAATTCAGGTAAAATTCGACACGATTTTGATTTTTTTTTTTTTTGTTTTTTATTTTTTGATTTTTAGTTTTAAGTGTTTTTCATTCAATTTCTGTTTATTTAATGAATTAATTCAAATATTTAAATGTTAATTGAAAAAATATAAAAAAAAAAAACAAATGAATATTGAAGCAGGAAGAAGAGTGAGAAGAAAGAAAAAAAAAAGAAACTTATGTTTTGTTGTGTATATTCAATTAAATCTTCTATAAATTCAAAGAGTTTTATTTTAATATTTACACATTTCATTATGAATTAATGTGTAATAATGAATATTCAATGCATAATATTAAATTTTTTATTTTTTTTTTTGTTATTTGGTGATATTTTTCTTTGGTTCTGATCCATAGTCCAGTCAAAGTACCCACAATATATGTATGTATACTATTAGACAGGTATTATAATCAAAGGTGTATACAAATAAAATTAAGAGACGACGACTTTAAGTAGAAAATTTTTGATATTTGTTTTTTGTTTTCATTTCTTTTTTCTTTTTTTTTTTTTGAAGTTTATTTAGGTACTCTTTCATCTTGTCCATCATTGTTATTGAAATCTTAAATTTATCATCATCTCTAACAAATATCAAATGATCAATAAAATGGTATATATGTATATAATATTCAATTTGAAATTCTTTTCTATAAATCTTAACTTTATATGACGATATTTATTTACTTATATACTAAAATAAATAAAAGTTTTACATAAAAAAAAAAAATTAGTGTATGTTATAATAGGTCTCAAATGTTATAAGCTAACATTGACTTTTTTTTTAATAATTTTTGAACAGGTTTTTTATTAAAAAAAAAAAAAAAAATTTCAATTGCTTTTAATATAAAATCAAAATTCATTAGTAAAACAAGTAAAATATTAGTTATTATAAAAATTTGATTTTTATATAAAGATTTTAAATAAATTTTTAAATTTTTAAAAGGAAAAATAATTATTTACTGATACTCTATATTAACTTTTAATGTAACAGAAACTAACGAAAACAATTGGAAGAATATATAGTGGGCTCAACTATATTATTGATAAAAATAAGGAAGATAATTCTTTTAATATGGATTTCTATAAGTGTGTTAATATAAAGCAGATAATTAACTTGGAAACAAAACAGTAAAAAAACTATGATAAATTTAAAAAAAAATTAAAAAAATCATTTATAAATTTAAATTATCATAACATTTTAATTCTATTTTTATATTATATATATAAGAACGAAATTGTTAAAAATTAAGTGCAAGTATAATTATTTTAATGGTGTTAATTATTGTTTTAAAATTAATATTTTTATTAGTTTAAGGATATATTTTATTTCCACGTTTGTTTTTTTTTTTTTTTACGAGTGAAGAAGCATCGAAAGCATCTATAGGGAACTGCACAAAATTCCTCTAAGGTAGTGTTGGGCTTTAACCAACTAAACACCACCATCCTTTTAAACCATTTGCGCTTCTTTAGGATGGGGTCTTTGATACAAAATGTATAGTTTGGTTTTAGGGATAAGAATGTAGGTAGGATTTCTGGGAAAACAAAGGATTAAGAAATTTGGGATTAAGTTGGATGTGTATGAAAATTTGGAGGGGAACTTCGAAGAAAGATGTTAATGTTCTTCTTAAATCTTTTTATATCGTACACATATGAGTCACTCATTTTAGGAAACACATAGAATGGTATTTGGTTCCAAATCTAAATTTGTACAAAATAATTTCTATAAGTTCTGTTACGCCATCTTGATTCTGTTACGCCATTCTACAGGAAAGGGATGAGCATTTGTTGCACTCCTTGTTTCGCGCTGGAAAACTTTGAGTGGAGGCATTAATTGTTTAATTTCTTTAGAACAGGTGGCTACTCCTACAAGCTGGTATCTATAAAATAAGGTCAATGACCAAACTGTACGGCGGTGGTTTAGTGGAGTAAGCGATGAGGTAACACTGGGATCATTAATGAGACGAATAGCTCTATTTTGCACCTTTATTGAGATATCCCAGCGCTGATATGTGCATTATACTCCATTTTCGGCTTAATGTTTTGAGAAGGTCAGAAGAGGAGAAGTAAGCTATGACCAAATCAATTTTTGATTCAGCACGATACCCAAAATGCTTAAATCCATTGAGTGTTGCAGAGCTTCACCTTGAAATACCAGATATTGGTATTAAGGTTGCGATTTTTCACGAGATCAAACAGCATTGAGTTTTTTTGGTGTTAAAATTAACTTATATAAACGTTATATCTTAAACGTTATCTTAACGTTATATTAAATTTTTGGTTTTTACTTAATGTTACTGTGTTTCTTACAACGTTAAATATTTATCAACGTTGTTTAATATATTGGACTTTAATCAACAAAAACGACCCCTTTAAAACCAAACCTTAGGATATCTTCTTTAATACATATAATCATATAATGTACAGTTTGATTTTAGAGTTAAGGATGTGGAAGAAATGTGTCTGAGAAATTTGGTTTGGGGTAATTAAAATGATGGGAGGATGAAGGCGATTAAATTTGGAGAGTTATTATGAAAAAATATGTTAATGTTGTTTTTAAATTTTATTATACATAATATGAATTACACAACTTTTGGGTAAAAAATTCTATAAACACGACGTACGCATCACAAATGAATTTCAGAATACACCTTATTTCACATTGGAAACTTTGAGTGGAGACACTAATTCTTTTTTTTAATTGTTTTTCTTTAGAACAGCTGATTATAGGAGTAACATACTTCTGTAAAATTATAAAGAGTTATTTTTTATTTCAGTTAAAACTGCAATTATGCTTTTATTCTAATCTGGAAAATTTAATAGCAATAGACTAATATTAGAAAAATTTAAAGTTTTTTTAAATTCAAATTAAAAAATTTTGTGATAAATACTGATGTTTTATTAATTTTATTTATATTAATATTACATAATGACATAAAATAATGAAATATAAAATATTAAACCATCCAGCTAATTAACGTCATTATAAGTTGAATATTATTTTTAATTTATACAGTATTTATTTTGTTTATATATATTTATGTTAATAGCAAGATATTTGTTCACAAAAACTACTTTTTCAGTAAATTTCCATACAATAAATGCTGAACTAATTCTGAAATAATTAATTTTGAATTTTGAAAATTAAAATATTGCATACTTTATGGGGGTGGTCATTTAATTTGCAGTTTAAAAAAATGACTGCCTAATTAAAACTACTCAAGTTTCCGAGAAGTTTCGTTTTAGCAATAGACTACCATTGATTAAATCATGACTTAGATTATTTTTGTAAAGTTTTTATAAACAAACTTAAAACACTATACTTGAAGTGCTAAGACATTTACAAAATTTTCAAAATTCTAATAATATTAAATTAACCGAAATTATTTTATCACATTTTGTTATTTTCTTTAAGATTGTAAACAAAAGATTGATGTTTATCAACAATTTCTTTTGATTATGTTATGTATGAAATGACTTTTAAAAAATGTTTATATACATTATTTGTGTATGTATAGAGAAAAAAAATATGCAACAACAACATTTCTTGATTGATTGCAACATTTCTTGATTTTTTTTTTTCGTTTAGTTTTAATTGAATAATATTTTGATTTTAATCTTTTTAATTTTTCTTTCTATTTTTCACCACATGTAGCAAAGATGATACATATTTTTATACAGTTATAAATATCTAAAATTATCACTAATTATAATATGTAAAAATTATTTTTTTTCGATAAATTAAATAAAAAAAACAATCAACAAGATTATTTTTCGAATTTTAGAAGTCTATAGTCTAGATTATTAATAATAATTGAATCAACCGTAATAAACTTTTCTTTTTTTTTTTTTTTCAAAAAATTTAAATTAAAAATAAATTTTATTTTTTTTTAGGTAAAATATGAAAGTTTTTATTTTGGTTTATTTTAATATTATTATATATACACATTTTTCTTTTGTTTCCTTCATCTTAATGGATTTCTGTCAATCATTTGGAAAATTTTGATTGATTAAGTGAGCATAACATTTGCATTCTGATATACTACTTCTCATATATATATAAGTAAATAATAGTGTTAAAAATAATAAAAATAAAAACACGAAAAAAAAAACATTAAAAACGTATCTAAAGTATATGTATCTATGACCATAGCATATATTTTTTTGGACTATTCTTATCTATAATAGCATATAGTTGTCAAAAACAAAAACATTTAAATTTACATAATGTATACATATATATATATATATATGATCACTGATCATATTATACACATTGTAGGTGATCTAAAAACAAAATAAAATCTTAATTTTATTTAAAAATTATTTCAATTTTTTTTTTTTTTTTGCTGCTGAAAACTAAATTGAAGTGAAATAAAAAATGAAAATCGGAAATCATTCACATTTTTATGCTCAAGAGTCACTTTTTGTGTTTTTATTTTCGTTCTTTGAAAGAATTAATACTTTAGAAGTATTTTTACGGATGTAAGTAAGAATAAGTATATATATACATATATACATATGCAATACTCTATGTTTGTCAGAAAAAGTAAATTTTTCTTTAAAAATTAGAAAAAAAAAAAAATTTAAATTTCCTTATTTAATTTTAATTGTATATTTTTCTTCATCCTATATCTGGGTTCATTATATATGTATACATATATGTAGATAAAATACAGAAATATTATATTTTGGTACATACGCAATAAAGAAATATCTATAGTTAATACATATGTACATATATATAATATATATAAAAATTAAAACGTCATAAAATTGTATGTTTTGACTAAAAACATTTTAATTTATTTTTTTTTTTTTAGTATTTGTATGAAAATTTTTTTATTACGTTTTATTGACAGGGTGTTTTTGTATTCAAAAAAAAAAAACAATCCACTCAAAGTTTGATATGGTGTTGTGTCCTATCGTTAGTGAATAATAAACATCACAAGTAATTTTGATAGAATTATGACCCACTTAAAAAAATGTGAGTAAGTAAATTGAAAACGCTGTTCGTTATTAACAGCTTTTTATTAACTTGGTTGGGTAAAGGATGGAATCTTAGAAGCCATTTTAAACACAGTTCCCGTTGAGCTAGAGACTTGAAATTTTCTTCATTAGATCAGATCCCGATGACAATACATGATTTTAAAATAATAATATCGAAAAATATTAAAGAAATTAGCTTAATTTCAAAATTAAAGTAACTAAAAACATTTTAATTTTTTTTTTTTTTTTAGTATTTGTATGAAAATTTTTTTATTACGTTTTATTGACAGGGTGTTTTTGTATTCAAAAAAAAAACAATCAACTCAAAGTTTGATATGGTGTTGTGTCCTATCGGTAGTGAATAATAAACATCACAAGTGATTTTGACAGAATTATGACCCACTTAAAAAAATGTGAGTAAGTAAATTGAAAACGCTGTCCGTTATTTTTTTCTTTAATGGATTTTTATTTTTTTTAAATGTAAAAAAACATAACAAAACAAATAAAATTAGGAACTTTCTTTGAAAGAAAAAAGTTAAATGCAATATTATCTTACATTTTAGTTTTAAAAAGTTAGCAAAAGTGGTGTATCTAGACCCGTCTGTACATTTGAAATCTTTTCAAATTCAGAATCTGACATAAACACATATATATGGTACATATTCGGAAAAAAGAGTAAAAACCTTGATTTTGTAATCGACTATAAAATCTGACTATTTTCAACGGGTACATTTATTTTCCTTATTTTCTGGCCAGCCCCGCTTTCGCATCCGCTGTTTTTACCGACATTGCATTATTACCGACGACTGCGCATTATTACCGATATTACCAAAGCCCAGAAGTCCAAAATAAGCCTAAACTAATGGAAAATAAATACATATCGCATTATCACTATATACGTCTTTTTTTTGGAAATTTATGGTATTATGACCCAATATTTTATGATATTATGACCCACTTGCACTTTTATATGAATTTTTGTTTAAGTTTGGTGTTTGATAGGTTATAACCATTATATAACCAGTTTATAAGAAAAATATTGCCCTGGACGAGTTTTGCCATCAATTTATTTTTCAGAAAAGAACACAAAAAGAACTGGTTGGGTTGAATTTTTTTTCAGAAAAGAAGAGAAAAAATTTGTTTTAAAAAATAAAGCGCAAACCCAGGACAACTATTTTTTCAGAAAAGAAAATGCTATAAATTTTTTAATTTTCACAAAAAATCATGAATACCCTGTTTTCAAAATAATTATTATTTTAAAATATATTATATGTATTTTATGTATATATATTTATGAATTTTTAATATTTTCTATTTAGTGTTTCTAATATTACATTTTTATTTGTTATATATATAAAATTTCTTTATTGTTTTTTTTTTCTTTTCTTTTCTTTTGGTTTAATTCAGGTCTATTGCCCGGCCCGGTATTATTTCTATTATTTTGACTTTCAAAGACTTCAACAAAAAAAAACAACAAAAAACAAAAACAACAAAAATAATTGAAATAAAAACATAAGATCAAAAAGTCAATAGAATTTTTAGTGTATTTTTAAGTTATTTTTGGTAAGTTCTTATTTATGAATGACATTTGATGATAAACATTTGTATATAGATTTTATTTTTGAATATTTTAGTAAAATTGTAATTACTTTTTAATTGACAATTTTTAATTTTTTTAATATGAAAGAAAAAAAAAAAATTTTGTTTTCTTCAATTTAATTTCCTAATGAAAAAATTATATTTATAAAATATATTATTTTGTATTGTTTTGTTTTTGTAAAAATTTTAAATTTTCATTTAATTTTAAGTTTTTTTTTTTTTTTTTGAAATATTACGATTTATAAAAATTTAAGAACCAATGAAAATGTCAGACAAAAATTTTTAAATTTTTTTGAGTGAAAATGATTTGATTTGTTAAAAAGAAATAATATTCATTTTGACATATTTATTTTTTCAAAAAAAAATAAATATTAAAAAAATATAATAAAATCAAAAACAAAAAAAAAAAATTAAAAATAATTAAATATAAAATAAATAAAAGTTGTTATATTTTGAAAATAATTGTATTAATAAATACATATATTACTAATACCAAAGTAATTAAATTATTTTTCAAAATTGTTATTGAAAAATTTACATATTCTGATGCCAAAAAAAAAAAAAATTATAAGTTTTTAAGAGCAAAAAAAAAAAAAAAAATTTTAATTATGTATATAGGAACAAAATTAATGAATTCGTTTCGATTCGATTGTATTTTGGATTTAGATTTCAATTTTAATCGATTTAATCTACTTAAAGTTTTCCAGATAAATTTTGATTAAAATTAAGAAGACTTGATTTTATAGGATATATGGTATAACAAACGAAAAATTTTGATTTTTTTATGTTGTTTTTTTTTATATTTGATAGTTAAATTATGGTTAAATTATAAAACATTATGTTTAATAATATGTAATTTAAATAATCGATTAATGTATATCTATAATTTTTAAAGTAAGATAAAGTTGTTAAAATATTAAAATTTTTATAATTTTTTTTTAATGCATTTCTCTTCCACATAAATGTGTACGGGGGAATCACTCTTAAAACATATGTGGGACTCGTACGCATACTTCCTCGGAGTTTATAGCGTATTTTATACGCTCTTATCCACTAGGCCACTGAGGCCCCTCTTTAGTAATAAAATAACTGACATAGTAGAGATGTTTTTTTGAAGGAATCGAAATGTACTTTGGTTATTTTTATTTTATTTATTTATTTACATAATAATACTTAAATTAATGTAAGTACATATGTTTATTATACGAGAAACTAACAACTTGATCTTTGGCTCGTCTTTGGTTATAATTTTCAATTTCTACCACAAAACCTTTTGCAGAAGCAAATACTATATCAATATTTGTCCACTGGAAAAACCTGGTATTTTGTAATTTGTTATAATTTATACGTTTTTATAAGGAATAAATATAGAAAGTTTAACATTTTATAGGATCCATAAACATTTGAAATAATTTTTAAATTAATTTATTTAAATTAATTTTTTTTTTTATAAAATATATAATTAATAATAATAATATAAATATAAATATACATAATTAAATGGCACATTGTTTTTAAATTTTTCACCATTTTTAATTCATCCGACTGATATAAAATATATAATCTATAATCAATTTCATTAATATTTAATTAGAAACAAATCAATATTTCATTAATTACTTCCTATATTTTATTAATATTTCCTATTTTATAAAAAAAAAAATATATAAATATACTTTTTGTATTAAAAGGGATGACAACATTCACCCTTAGCATTCTCTTAACATACATGCAAAACAAAATTTTTTGTAACATAATATAATTTTAATTTGAAAATGTTTTTTTTTTTTTGGAATTTTTAAAATTTTTTATATTTACACTCTGTAAGAAAAAAAAACTAACTTTATTTTTGATTAGCACCACTATATCAAGTTTCTGAAGATATTTCTGTGAATAGCGTTACATAATCAATAATCTAAGAAATGCTAACGACACAGTTCCAATTGCCAACAATATAAAGAACATCAATAACTGTTTAATTAAGTATAAACAAGGACAATATGAACGGATTACGGATTAAAAGTAAAAGCAAAGAAAATGATGTATCTATTCATTATCAAAAGCAAATAAAAGATATCGTATTAGCATTCTAACAGTAAACAACTCTACATTAAAGTAAACTAAAGAGCATATCTATAGGTTTTATAACTTAAACGAATTAATTCAGCTAAGAATACGAATTATACGGTTATAGACTTATTTTATTTTAACAGAAGCTTCTCTTACGAAATTCATATATAGTTTTGAACTTATGGATGTATATAAAAGAATTTAAAAAAAAATTAGCTATGGATCACTATATAGAATTAATAATGTAAAAATTGTAAGAAATTGCTCATATAATGAAATATCCAGAACAATATACTCTTCCATATATCTCAGAGGAGACAAAATTCAAGGAATTATGGAGCCAGAAAGAAGAAACATATCTCAACAGGAAACTTTCAGAACATGGTTTAACTTTTTGACAAAATCATTATTAAGAGCAAGAAATAATCCATGTTAAAATCGAAAAAGAAAGAAATTAATAAACCATTTAAAAAGTTAAATATTTTGTAAAAATGTTTAATACCATGTCCAAGTTTAAATTTAAAATTTTAATTCATATTTTTTTTTTTTGAATCATATCAATTTAAGAGTTAATTAGAGCTGATTTAAAAGGGCAGAATTGAATTAAAAATTAAATGTATTTAAAATTAAAAAAAAAAACTTGAAAGTAAGTATTGATATTAAGTGTACATTAGTGTCTGGAGAAGCTTAAATTTAAATAAAAGTTCTATATATTATATAATTTCAAAAACTTTAAGAAAACGTTTTAATTAAATTTCAAATAAAATTAAATAGTCGAAAGCCAAATTATTGTCTATTCCTTTTAAATTCTTAATGATTCTTTTTTGGAAGTTCACTTAAAGTCTGCAATCTTTTAAGTTTTCTGCGAAACTTTCTTTTATGATAACTAATTCCATTCTTTTATAAAAAAAAAATGCTATAGATTTCAAAATATTTTTTAAAATTTTTCATCATATATTTGATTTTTCTTTAACAATAATCTTATTATTTCACTTAATTAAACATTTTTCTGTCAAATAATATTAAACATGTTTCACTTTTAAACAAACCAAAAACTAATAAAAACATTATAATACCAATTTAAATATATATTATAATTAATGAATTAAAGAAATGATTAATAAATAGATATTTTCTTCGACAATATAAGGATAAAAACAAAAATGATTTTAAATAAGTATATAATGTATATATAACTCGTTTTTTTAACCCTTATCAAAGAAAAGTAATAGCAATAATGGTTTACACTTATATATATAAAATTACAAAAAAAAAAAAAAAGTTGTATTAAAAATTACTATGAATATACAAAATTAAATGATAATACAAAAATTTCTACACTGATACCGTAAAATGGGATAAGATTTCAGTGCTATAATTAATATTTTTTTTTCGTACTTATGATGTACTTATATACATATAACATAACATTACATGTACCATGTATCATGTACATGTACCATTACATGTTACATGTACCTATAACATAATTTCAAAAAAATTCAAATTTCGTATTCAGTCATAAAAAAAAACTTTGTACTTAGAACATGTGACTAAAAATAAATGTCGCATATATTTACATAAATTTCGCATACATATATATATTCTAAAAAAGTGAATAAACCTAATTACATATTTTAAACAGAATAAGCTATAAAATACCTCCTAAATAAAAACTCTACCTAATAAATGTACATAATCTGGAAAAAGCGTATATATGTACATATATAACTCTGATTTTGTAATCATATTTCATATTTCCAAAACTAATTAAATTAAACAAATTAAACAAATTATAATAAACTGACCTAATGAACCTAATTTACAATTCCAATTTTTATTAGACCTTGCTTTTGAAATATGTACAAAAAAATAATCAAGAGGGATTTTAAGGTTATTGTATACAAAATCAAGGTTTTACGCTTTTTCTAGTTGTTTATATTATACTTATGTATACTTATGTCATTTTCGTTTTTCGAACTTATGTCATTTTCGTTTTTCGAACTTATATCTTAAAACAATACGAAAAAATATAAAAAATAAATTCGTACTTTCGTCATTCTTAGATTTTCGTACTTATCTCATAGCCGCAATAAATTTACGTACTTATCTCAAGTACGCAATAAATTTCATGGCATAAATTCGAAATATATGGCAACATTTTTTTCGTACTTATATAATTTTTATTTTTCAGACTTATAACGTAGCGGACATTTTGATTTACTTTCCCTTATTTGATTATCAAATTTTAGATTAAGTTATAATGATAGGGTAATGATGGTTTTAGACTTATAACAAAAAATAAATTTTATACTTTTTCACAAAATTAAGTATAATTTAAATGTAATTAAAAAAAAAAAAAATATATTTAACATGAGAAATCATTAGATTTAATTTCAAATTAATTATTGGAGTATTCTATATCTATAGATCAAGAACTGTAATATTGAAAGTAATATCAAAATCTTATTATAATAAAAACTTAAACTAAAGATAATAATAAATACCATTATTCTATTAATATATGGAATATATAATAAGTTCCAAAGAAAATTTTAATTTTTCTAACATATTCTGTTAAAAGTCTGCTGTTGTTGCTCCAATATTTTTTGTTATGTCTTCAGAATTGCATTTGTTTTGTGTATAGAAAAATTGTATAGTCTAAATTTTATAGTCTTTTACATCTCATAGGAAATATTCATGGAATTCGGGAGCCAGAAAGAAGAAGAAAATCTTAGCTGCAGGAGAATCTTAGAATATGGTTGAACGTTTCAATAAAATATTTATTTAGAACAAGATTAAGACATTTTGAATAAATTGCAATGTAAATTTTAAATTACTTCCTTTAAACTTTTAATCAATTTGACATCCATCATTTGTATCAAAAGGAAATAAATTTATTTATCTTTTTTTAAAACTATATTATACTCATTGCATTTATCATAAATTGTTATAATTTTAAAGTTATCCTATTTAACTGTAAGGACACGGGTTATAATATCTACTCTGATATTCATATACTTTCATTATTCAAATACAAATAAAAAACAAAAATTTTCTACATTTTCCTTTTTGTTTTGATCTACTTAAACATTTAAAAACAATTTAGCATTTTCTTAATACCTATATAGATTCATACATACATTTATATATATACATCAATCATTTATATATATACAAGAATTTATATTTTTTGTTTTGCTTTTTTTATTTTTTTTTTTGTAATTTATCAGAAATAAATTGAAATTCATTATATGTAATTCATTGGAAAGAAATTAAAATTCTTCTGTATCTATCGATCTATTGTTGTTTTTATTTTTTTTTATATCTATATATAGATATATTATAGATACAATTTAGTATTGTATCTATTTTATTGTATATATATAAATAAACAGTTATTCATTGTAAAACATTTTTTTGTTTTTGTGTTGTTGTTATTTTTTCTAATATAATCCAAGGGGTAAAAATTACCAAACGATTAGGAGCAATTCATCTCCTTAATCATTAATCAACGCCAATATTAACGCTGAAAAAAAAACTTTTTTTTTTCTTCTTATTGTTTTTTATTTTTATTTTGTTATTATTTTTATTATTTTCCAATTTAGAAAAAAAAAAAAAAGAAAATGCATAAAATAAAGGGTATAGAAGTGGTAGTATATAGTCAAATAAAACAGAAGTAGCAATGATATTGCTATAATTGTAAATAAATCGATGATAAATACAATAATATATATATAATATTAAGAATATATATATATATATATATATATATATATAGTGTATTTATCTTATATTGAAATCTCAATACTAAATAAATAATACAGACAAATGTATCATTAAATAAAAATTTTGGGTAGAATATTGCATAAATATATATACATATTATATATAGAAAAAAAGAAAGGGAACAAAAAGGATATCAAATAAATATAGTTAATAATTGTTTTTTAATATATTATATACTTGAGTATTCTTGTATGTGTATATATATATGTATTAAATTATCATTTATTTATAAGTTTGTTTTTAATTAAAAATATCGCCCCCATATTATTGAAACACTTGTCAATAATATAAAATTAAAATTAAAATATTAAATTTAAAATGTTTTTTTTTTTTTTATTTTTACAATTTTTTTGACACTCATGTGAGAGCTTAATATATTTTATATCTTATTATTGACGCTTTTAATAAAAATAGTAAAAAATAACATAATTTTAAAAAATAGTTAAGTCTAAAAATAAGGAAAAAAAAAGAGGAAATTACGAGAATTTCATTTTTCTGTCACATTCGACTGAATAGGTATAGAAGGCTTAAAAGTAAGATGCCGCTAGAACTAGCAGTAAATGCAGGTTCCCATATACACGGTTCCTGAAATATCGCTAAAAGAGAGTCTCTACACGGGATTTTCTTGCAACCAATATATGAAAAAAAAATTAATGGTTATAGTCTTGACGACTATATAGTTTTAATTATATAAAACTGGGAACGGGTTTTAGTGAAGACCCCACATATATGCACCGTGCAGAAGCTTTAAAGCTTTTAATGCTTTCCCGACCCCCAACCAAAAACAAACAAAAAAAAAAATTCGACTAAGTTTCAAACGACTGAATGAAAAAAGTAACAGGTATAAAGATATTATAGATTATTATTTTAGAGATATATATATATATAAGTAACCCTATACTGCGATCTTTTGATATATAGTGCTATTAGGTGCTCGTACTATTACTATACGTGTTGTAGATTTTGTTTCCACTTATATATTACTTCTGTCATCTCTACTTAATTGCTCTAAGAACTGAATGTTTTTAGAGGGTTTATTCCTGGCAATTAATTTTCAATAAACAATATGCTTCTAGGTGTACATATCTTGCTCGAATTAAAGTTCTGCAGTTTTTGAAAATATGTTCTGCGAATTCTTCTCCTTCATCTAATTTTCTTTAAGTGCCCATATATAGCCGGCAGTGTTCCGAAAGAAAATCCTTTGCCAGTAACAACTGCTAATAATCGGATAATCGGTTCGATGATATTTGTATAATAGAAAATAAAAGAAATATAAAATATATATAGAAAATATATAGAGATAAAACCAAAAATTATGCTTATTTGTGTATTTTCGCTATAATTTAGTTTGTTTTAGATTTTTTTTTTTAGAAATTTTAATATGTACCTAAGTATAAAAAAAAAATTAATAATTTGCATAAATTTCCATTTTATGAACTAAAAAAATTTATATTTACTTAAATTTTATATTGTGCATTGCTAATATCTATATTTATTTTTATATGCATTTATTAAATAATTAACAGTATAAAAATATTGGCTAAAATACCAGTAGTACCTATATTGTAACCATTTTAATCATTTTTAAATATATGTAAAATTTAATATCTTTACATTCCTATACGTACATATATAGTAAAAATATTATAAATAAAAGATATTCCAGAATTAAACAATACTTTTATTATAATATCGTTATGTACAATATATACATATATACAATTAAAATATGTATATATATTTTATATATTCAATAATATTAACGAATAACGAAACAATTTTTTTTTTTTTTATAAAAAAGAATAAATTTTTTGATAATGTATCTTGTAATGCGCGTGCTCTAATATTAAATGATGCCCCCTTTTTCTTTAAACATATAAATATGTATATATATACTTATATATATAATATGTATGTAAATTAAAACAATAAAAAAAGTATTAAAAATTGAAAAAAAAAAAATAACCAAAAAAAAAGATAATAAAATAATAATTTTATATAATATATATAAATATATATATATATATATGCCAAACCTTCTATCTATATTTTCATCTATTCTAATATTTTTTTGTCTATTAAGTGGAAAATTTAAAAACAAAAAAAAAAAAAACAACATAAAACACCGATAAATCCATTATTTTGTTGTTAATTTGGGAGACTTCCCAACAAATTTCACTTGTATATATATAATATATATCATGTATGTATATATATATATATAGTCTTAAAATTCAACACATTGTTTTTTTTATTAT
Source organism: Poecilobothrus nobilitatus (assembly GCA_947095535.1). NCBI lineage: Eukaryota > Metazoa > Arthropoda > Insecta > Diptera > Dolichopodidae > Poecilobothrus > Poecilobothrus nobilitatus. The sequence continues at coordinate 187,739,721 of OX352773.1, forward strand.
TATAAAATAATTCCAATCAAATAATAGCATCGTTAACACCCATTTAAGTTTTTTAGTTTTTTTTTTTTAATTTTTAATCTTAAAGATATATATTTAATATTTCAGATCTTGTACATAATTTTGATGGTCTATTTAACACTTCTTTGTTTTTTTTTTTTTTTGTTTTGTATTTTCTTTGTAACATTTGCCAGAAGGTAAATTTTGTATTCACCTATATATAATTCTTTTGTATACTTGTTAAAATCTCTTTTTTTTTACGAGAACACCTGTAATAATTTAAAATTCAGTAAAATTTTTGGATAACCGTTAAATCTTATACAAAATTAAAGAGAATCTATATAGATATACTACTATCTATGTATATGCTATTTGAACATATTTATAATTTTGTATTATACATGTTTTTTTAGTTAATATATATATACATATATACATTATTATATGTAATTGACTTTCTAAATAGATACTTAAGAGTTTAAAAGATATTATACAAATGCAATATAACATAAACAATTTGTTTACAGGTGCATAAATGATAAAAACTTATAAAATAATTAAAATAATAAAAAATAAATATATAAGAGATAATAAAACAAATATTAATATATATTATGTACACATAATTATTAAATAAAGTTTCTCATATTGTAAATTTCTCACGGCCTTTAAAAATTCTAAGAAAAAATTGGAGCTATTTTTATTTTATATAGATATGTACATATATATATATATATATATATATATATATATATATATATGTGTGAAACATATATGAAACAAATGTGTGGTATAATAAAACAAACAGAAATCAAAAAAAAAAAAAAATAAAAATAATTTCTTTTAAGAAAGAGTTAATTTTCTTTTTCTGTTTTTTTTTTTTTGAATTTCATGAATGTGTTAAGATAGTTATAGAGATGGAGGAAAATAATGCAGATTAATTTGATTCCAAATGTAAGAATAATATTTTTTTTTTTTTTTGACAATAGTACATAATTTATCAATTTCATTACAATTAAAACTATTCTATATATAGCTTTAGTTGTTGATAGATATATAGACCAATAGACGTGTTATATGAGATATTTTCATTACGAAAATTAACTTTTAATGAAACTAAGATTAGGTTAGTCAGTTCCCTTTTGTTTATTAACTAAAAATAGCTTATATTAATGAAAAAAGATTATAAGTTTATTTTTAACTGCCTAACAGCAGGAAACTATATAATATATACAAAAAAAAAAAAAAAACTGGTATCAGTTTAAGTGCAGAAAAACTTTCCACCCATTAGTATAAATATTTGAAAAAATCCAACTACCTAAGTGCAAATGCTGTAGATACCAACTAATTTACAATAAATCATCATCGAATGGAATATGACAACAAGCAAAATAGAGCCCTGAATTCTCGAAATATTGAAGATATAGGGAAAGTCAACGTTATTTCAAAGTTGGACAAGACAATCTAATATCTTACTACAAATAGTAAATGGGGACTCAAAAAATTAAAAATAAAATCCAAAAAAAAAAATATTAATAAAAGTAATAAAACAAATAAAAATAAAATAAAATTGGACAAAAAAAAAAAAAAATTAATTATAAATAAACGTTATAATTAACGAAAACAGAATCAAAATAAGAACTTAAACCTAAATAGAATAATATAAATTTAAAAGAGCAATTTTAGAAGATCATAAGTTAAAAAGAGTTTTAAGTATCTGTAGATAATATTCTTCTGCTTAGTGAAACTAAATGAAGTAACCTTCTACTGGATATCTGGACATCTAGATATAGAGGAAAATAAAAAAACAGAATATGACTTGCAAAGGAAAACGCTGCAACTCTCTTTAGATGGATGCCTAACCTTTTTGCAATATTGGTATACGCAGAAAATAAAAAAAGCCCTAAAACCTGAATAGGCAAACTGTATGTGGAGTGAAAAATGCGGGCTCAGATAATCTAAGAAGCTTCTAGGAATTCATAACCGGAAAAAATCATATACAATCGGGTAAAAATAAACTCAAAATTCTAGCAGGTTTCCTGTCGGACATTTCCATCTAAACGGGCACTTAAAGAAAATTGTAATATATAGAGAATGAATTGGAATATACAGATTCTGCTAAGAAGAAGAATCTCCAGAGCACGCATATACATAAAAGAGCGAATTCGAGCAATATATATGTATATATATATAAATTACTAGTTATTTTATTGGGTTAAGTTAGTCATCATTAGCATGTAGAGTTAAGTTTAGTAATAAGTTTTACTAAAGCAACATTTATATAGGTTTTTTTTTTACCAATTTTTACCTCGCAATGTAAAATCAATTCAAAAATTTAAAAAAGTTATGAACCAAAATGAAAAACCGCACAATTGAAAAGACACTTATTGTCTAAACTCTGTATAGTAATCTAAGCATGTAATGTAACATTAAGAAAACAATAAATAAATAAAAATATGCACCTAAAGTAATATTACTAAAGATGAACTGTCAGCAATACGTAAACCTTTTACAGATTGATCTTTAATTTCTTAGAGGTAAAGTAGGACTGACAGAAGTATTATAACCGAAATCTAAATCCACAATTCGTGGGAAGTACAATAGATTTATAAGGATAGGGCAATATTGATCAACATCAAAAGATCGCAGTCTTACTAATACTTAAATAAATAATAATAATCTAAATAAAAATCTAATCTTTAATATTCTCTTTAATAATAGGTACTCTTTAATAAATAATAATAAAATGTTTGTAATATTAAGACATACATTATGTATGCATATCAATATTTAATACCACTTTAATCCTAAAAATTTAAATTAAACTTCTTTTCTCTGTATATCGGGAATTCTATGTTAGTTATTGTGACATTTAAAAAAATTTAGAAATTTTCTTTTATCAATTTAGTATCATTACCTATATTCTGCAAATATTTGCATATTTAAAACCCTATTATGCAGCAATATTTCACTAATATTTCGGTGTTCCAATAACAAAAACTTAAACGAGAAAAGTAACTTATATTTGCACAAAATGCCGTTAGTCATCGGGATCGTACACTTTTGTTACTTTTATAATTTTCAATATTATACCATTTTATGCCAATTCCTTTACAGTAGTAAAAAAAGAAAATCTTACATTTACAATGCATATATGCTTATTGATAAAACGTGGACTAAAATCTAAATATAGGCTTTTTATTTTATTACAACTTGTAAAAATTACAAGAAAGTAGAATGCATTAGTAATCAGGACAATCGGGCATTTTAATAAAAAAAAAATTCCACCTCAAGAATGGATTTGAATCGATTTTAAAAACACAATTTAGAAAGATTAAAGCAAATGAAGAACTAATATTCACGTTATCTAATATTAAAACCTTAGAGAACCGTATAAAATATTATATAGTTCATTTTAAAAAATTTCGGTTTTTGACTCATTTTTCATGGATTTCCCCATATATATACAGTTGAACTTCTAGAACAAATCAAATCGATAGTATAGTTAGACGTGTATTTTAAACTGAAATAATTATATTCAATATTAAAAACAAAATCTTATTAAGACAATTTAATCATTCAAATAAAATAATGATTCAGAGTTAAAAATGTAATAAAATTAAAAATCGATCAATTGACTTTTAGTCAAAATTAACTTTGTCAATAATTCAATAACTATAATTCTATAATTTAATAAAAAAAAAAAATCTGAATGATAGTTATTGTATACATATTTTGTACATATTTATTTGTACTTTTCAAAAAAAAATTTAACTGTTGAATGATGGTAACTTATAAAAATGTTAATATGTATATATAAAAAAAGAAAAGAAATAAAAATTTAGGTAAGGTGTGCGAGTAAATAAATTTATTTTTTTATTTTTCAATTTCTCATTATTTGTCTGAATTAATTATTGTATTAAAATAAAAAAAAAAAAAAGTAATTGTTGATAAATGTCTTCTTCAATATGTATCGTTTATTATTTAATATATATATATAATATATATATATATATAGGTACATATATATGTTTTATGAGAGATATTTAACTCTTTATTGTAATGAAGTGTGAAAATATTAGTTAAGCAATTTAGTCACATCGGTGCAAAAGAATTGAGTGAGTGATTGGGTATTTTTTTTTTTATTTATATATATACATATACATATGTATATATATATACGTATATATATAGTAAAACTGGTTTTTATAAATTTTCTCTGGGATATACTATACATATATATTATATACATATATAATATTATTAAGTGTACCTATACCTATGTTTGAATAATGGAATTGATATTTATACAAGAAAAAAAAAATAAAAATATTTTATTGAAGAGATGGATGTATTGAGAAATGAAAAATTCAATTTTCAGATTAATTTACAAATTTTTTTGTTTTGTTTTTTTTTTTTTTTGTACATTTTATTTTTCTTTCTTTGTGATTTAATAGACGTGTGACAATTTGCAAAGAAATAAAGAAATATTTTCACACTGCAAAAAAAAAAAATTAAATATGTTTAAAGAAAAATTTTCAAATCGTATTTTTTTTTTCGTTTGATCCAACATATCTAACATTCATTTTATGAAATATTTTTCTATACTATAGATTAAAACAATTTTTAACTATTTTATTCTTTTAATATAAGCTTTGCTTAACTTTCCACTTTCTTTTATTTCAGAATTAATCACTCACTTTAAAATATCGAATCATTTTAAAATATTTCACTTTCGGACATTTATATAAAAATCTTTTTTATAGACTTTCAAGAATCACTACTCCACAACAAAATTTTTGTTAGTTTTAATTTTGTTTACTTTACTTTAGTTTTAATTATATGTATTATTTTCTTAATTTATAAGATATAGCTGAATATTTCAATATATGCGATACATATATACATTATATACCACAAAAACTTCAAACATTTAGCTAGAAACTTCAAAATACATACAAATCGATTGAAATTTGTACGAACACCAACATGTTAATTAAACGCATGGGTAATTCACTTTGATATAAATAGTCAAAACATGTCTTTTAAAACATTTTTAGTATAATTTTGGAGGAATCTTTGATCGAGAAAGGTAAGAAAACAACAGCTATGCGTAAATCATCTAAACGAGGTTGCCGGTCGAAAATCAAATCTCAATTAGGAATCAAACATTTATCTATATTGAAGATCCGATCCGATGATGTTGTATTAATTGAAGTGCACAAAAAAAAATATGCCAAAACCAAATAATATCGTAAGGATACCGTTGTGGGAAAAATGATTAATACCGTCTCATAACCACATAACATCCCTGCAGTCTTCAGCTACATTTTTTACCACCCCTCTCAGCGTATCATCCCATTTGGACCAAAGGAACAAATTGTTGGCATGGATAATATCTATAGACGACTAAAATCTGAATAAAAAAATTCGCACTATCTCACCTATAATAACGAATTGCGTCTTGAAAGGGTTAAATAAATAAATAGGTAAGTTCAAATTTTAAAAATTTTTCATTATTTTTTTTAAGTGTATTTTCAAAAATAAAAAACTATTTTGTATTATAATTAAAAAATTTTTGTTTTTTTTTATGTCCGGGAAATGAGTCAATTTCGTGCAAATATTTAATCAGCGTTAAAAAAAAAAGTTTTTTGTTTCTCTATATAAATGTTAATTTTCAATAATAATTTTTGGAGGTTTTTTTTTTTTACGAATATTTAAAGTGGATTGGAAATTTTTTTTTTTTTTGAATTTCTTAATTTTTATATTTTAAAGTAAAATTCAAAGGAAATAAATAAGAACAAACTGATAAAAAGAAAATAAAATTTTAGAAATCAAACAATAAAAATAAAAAATTCTAAGTTAAAAAAATTGTAAAGGAAGTAATTAGTATATGATATGTATATAAATTTTATTGGTATTTTAAATTAAAAGTTTATTTACCGGTTTACAACTTTGTTAAAATTTTATGATTACTAAAATAATATGTAATTTGGTTTTTTTTTTAAAGATACATACTGCATAATACTACAATTTAACTTAATATAAAAACTATATATATTTATTGTTAGAAATTTAAAGTTAAAATAAGGTTAAAATATATTTTTATGGCTAGTTGTAACACGAAAGTACCCTTATAAAATGTATTCAAATTGCCAAATGAATAATTGGAGAAATTTATAAGGTATATACACTCTTATTATTTAATTTTATTAAAATTTTTTTATATTAATTAAATTGCAGTTTTAACATTTTTGCAGGTCCTCAAACATAACTATTTCATGTTTTTGTTTTTTAGTGCATTTCCCTGCCACATAAATGTAACAAGGAAATTACACATAGCCTTTTCTTTTCAGGTATGGCTGTAAATGTGGCCATAAGGGGGAATAACTTTTACGACGTGTGTGGGATTCGAACCCACACTCCCTCGGCGTTTACAGTGGATTTAATAACACTCTAACCCACTAGGCCTCGGGGCCGCAAATATATGCCTCTTTTAACTTTGACGTCATATTAGCTATATATTTAAATCTGTGTAAGTATCCTTTATATATTTCAAATGTTCATACATACTATTGCTTAAAATTTTCTGTAATTTTCTTATTTTATTTAAAAAATATATGCAATAATTTGATTAGATCGTGATATTACGCATACACGCATATATGTATATGGAAATTATAAGAAATTGAGATATTTTGAATCAAATCCGAAATAATCTATGAGAAAATCTATATAATTGTTTAAAATTTTAGGATTACAGGTTATTGCATTTATAATATTTTATAAAATATATCTATCTCAAGTTAATAGACAGAAAGATTTAAAAAAAAAATCTGTAATAATATTAATTTTCTTCCTGAATTATAATAGATATTCTTTTAACATTTCCTTTTAATTTAATTCAAAATAATTAATTAACTTGTTTTAATAATCTGATAAAATTTTGACCTTACAATGCTATAAATTTAAAATAAAATCATAAATAATTTTTTAACACTTTACTCTTCGCTTTTTTTTTGCGATTAATGTGGATTACGCTTTGGTATATAAACGCAATATATATATATGTATAATATATATAATATAATATTTTAAGGTCAGGATTATTTCTCACATAAATCTGTATAAAGTTTCAACGCGTCACATTTAATGACTATTAATTTTGTTTTGATTTTTTTGTTTTTTTTTTTTGTTTTTGGTATTTTATTTACGTGAAAATAAGTTCTAGAAATAAATAAATAAAAAATTTTAAATTAAAAATAAATTTTAAATATATATTTTAAATTTCATTCTTGGTTTTTTGTTTTTTCTTTTTCGATTTTTGATAAAAAAAAAAAAATTAAATTTTTAATTCCATATGAATGTATAGGTGTACCGTGTTCGTATAGAGAAAGTATATAGCTATGAAAAATTAAAGATAAATTGTGGCATCATTTTTTTTGGAACCTGTTAACCATATTATAATGGGACAATGAAATTAATTTACTCTTTTTATATTATAACTTAAAACATATCAGAATGGATTTTAAACTAAAAATACATTTTTTTTTTTTTTTTTTTGATAAATCCGATAAATTTGTTAAATTTTTATTTTATTTTAAAGAAAACATCAGAAAAAAAGAAAACAAAAAAATTAAAAAAAAACAAAAAAATGATAAAAACCAAAATTTAAAAAAAAAATTACAAAAAATTTTATTTTAGAAAAGAACAAACAACTTTGTTCTTTATTGGGACAGTAATTTGTTAAATTCTTATAATATTTAATAAAATATATATATATATATATTTAAAAGGTAATATTGAATTTATAGTTCGTTTTGAAGACATTTTAAAACTTTACAGTCATTTATTTACTTTTAATTCGAGTTTAAAATTTATAAGTGTGATTATATAATATTATTATGTATACGCCTGAAAATATGCAATATTTAATTTAACCGTTTAACTTTTTTTCATTACTAAAACCAACGCTGACTGATGCAAGTAAAACAACGAAGGGTGTCGCACTAGCAGTAGTGGATGAGAGTAATTTAATTTTAAAAAAACAATTGCCGAATAGCTTTCAAATTTTCAATGCTGAAATAGTGGCTATATACGAAGCGCTATTATTCTCAATTGGCAGCGCCCAAGAATCCATAATAATCTTTTCTGACAGTTTAACCGCCTTGAATGCAATAAAAAATCTTAACAATAAACAACGCATTGTCAGGTTTATCAGGAATGCATTAGAGAACTCTAGAAAAAACATCAAACTAATATGGGTACCAAGTTACCAGGGCATAGCCGGAAATGAAAAAGCCGACGAAGAAGCAAAACGAGCCATAAAATCACCATCTACTCTCCAACTTACTTTCTTTTTAAAAGAAAAGATCAATGAATTAGAAAGAAAGTTGTTACTTCCCATGCAACTGAAATGGAATACTTCCAACAGCTTCCTAAAATGTCATTGGCCTCAAGTTGTACCTCCCACTTATAGTGTGGGTAACAAAAGAGTCCTAGAAAGAAAAATTTGCAGAATCTGTTTAGGACACACTTTTTTTACTAAAAGACATATATTTGAAAATAGTAACCCGCCAATATGCCCCTATTGTCAGAGTCAACTAACAGTCAAACATATGTTCCATGAATGCTACATTACAAAAAATTTTGCTCAGAGTAATTCAATAGATCTAAAGAATATCTTAGTTCCAACATTAGAAAATGCAAACAAAATCCATAAAATTTGTACAATATTTAAAATCTGGGACAACATTTAATTTTTACCTAAAATAGTTTAGCTCTCAATTCTGTATAAACTGTAATATAATTGCTATGTTAATGTGTTATTAAACAAAATATTGTAAATAAAGTAAATAAATGTAAATAAATTTTAAATTCTAATTGTAAACACAAAACAACAAACCTAACGAATCCTAGCAAAATTATTGAACTAATCAAATATAATGTAAATATAAAAGAAAAAATTAACTTAAGATAACACTTATAGTATAATATAATATAATAAATATAAAACATTGAACTGTAAATTACACTGTCAAGCTCAAAATGGCCTTAGTAGCCGAGGGCTCTACTGATATTATAACAATTAATTGTATAATGTTAGACTTAAATAAATAAATTAATAAATAAGACCAACCCTTGTATATGGTGCACCAATATGGTACAACATTAGTGCAAGCTTACTGGAAACATTACGTAAATTTGAAAGAAAGTGCTTAAGAATTTGTACCAACATAAATCACAAGCCCGAATCCGACTACAAATATTATTGCTCAAACAAATATTTATATAAAGAAGCTCATATCATACGTATCGTTAATTTTATAATAAAATTAACCAGAAATAATTATGATGCAGCACAAAACACCCAAGAGAATGGTTTAATATCGCGTATATTTTACCACAATGAGGAGTACATTGAAAAGATCTTGCTCACAGGTTTCATAGCACTATATACCATACCCCTATTATACCACTATAATAGACGTGCTGTGTAAAGCTATTGATTATTACCCGGGCAATATAATAAAGAAATGTGTTTATGCACCTTTTAAATTAATATCTCTCGAGTAATTAATCGTATTCGTCTTATATACATAGTATAATCTGTTTAATCCTTGCAATAAAGATGATATTTCGAAGTAACAAACCTGTTGTATCGCTTAGATCAAAACTGAAACTTCTTAAGTAAATACATATATGTATATAGTTAAAAAGGATCTATATTTAAAGCAAACATATACAAGAAAAATGTTAATAAAATGAATTTTTTTTTTTAAATATCTTGCAGATTACATCTTTGAAATCTTAATCATTTTATTATAGAAGCTTGCGTCATTGTATAATCTTTATGTATATATGTATGTAAGTAAATAAAACCTTCTTCTTGCGATCAATAAAACCAATACAAATTATAACTTCATGTTCAATGAAATATTTAAAATATAAAACTAAAAAATAATGCTTTTAAAATTTTTATACTTTTTATACGATAACTTTTATACTTTTTATATTAAACTTTTGGTTTACCGGTACAACTATATATTAATTCTTTATACTTTAAATTTTTAATTCTTTTTTTGTTTTTTTTCTTTAATTTGATATAAAAAATATATAACGTAAAATATATTTTTATATTTAGTTTAATTCAAAAATGATTAAATGATACGAATGGTGACAACAAAAAAATAAAAAAAAAAAAATGTATACAATGAATTCAGAGTGCCACACAATACAGTTTTAGGATCGCATATGTTCCTGTCATTTCATTTTGGGGGCGCTGTATGATTTTCAATGTGATAATTTTTTTAATTCATTTGGAATTTTATTTTATCTTTTTTTAATATTTTATTTTTATTAATTGTTTTTGTTTTTTTTTTTTTTTTTTTTTGTTTTTAAATAAATTAACAAGTTTTTGATATTTTAACCTCATCGTTAAATATATAATATTTATGTTATAAAATATATAATTTTATAAATAATTTTTAATACATCATCTCTTAAATATTTGATATAAATAATATCACAAGATAATTAATTAAATTTTTCGGTTGATTTAGTTATATATAGTAAACACAATGCGACGTTATGCATGCGCCGCAATAAACAACAATGTATACGCAAAATATAATCATGTCAAATAAGATTTGAAATTTTAAAAAGGTTTAACATTTTCCTTTTTTTTTATTCTTTTTTGTTTTTTTTTTTGTTTTTTGTAAATTTAAAATAAAGTGTATTTATTATGTTTTTCGTTTTGCTCTTGATCATCATTATGTTGTTCCTAAAATAGTGTAAAAAAAAAAAAATAAATAAATCTGTGTGTGTGGATGTGTGTGTTCAGTCGGTCAAAAACAAAAACATTTCAAAATTCAAAAATAAAAAGAAAATATTTAAATATATATAATGTATGTGTGTATAGATGTATATATACATATATAGAAAAGTGTCATAAGTTAGAATTTTCTTTTATTGAATAAAATCAATTTTAATTTAAAATATAACAAACATTTTTTTTTTTTTTTGGATATTTTAAAAATTTTTCTTTAAATATTTTTTCCAATAAATTTTAAAAATAAAATATTAATAAAAAAAAAAAAGGAAAAAGAAATAAAAACAATTAAAAAATGTGTCCATTATAGAGAGTTGAAAGTTATTTATTAACGAAATAAAAGAAAATATTAAGTGTGATATTATATGAACTTTTGATGTTGCGGAAGAATTTTATCCTAATTTTGTTTATTTTTCTATTTACTTTATATATATATCGATATAATGATTTTAAATCATCTTTCAGATATACTTCTATATATTATATATATAGTTATATTATATAGAATTAAATAAACAATTAATTTTAAGTATTGATGTCAAATTATTTAACTACATAATAAATATCTAAACATATGAGGCCTCGGTGGCCTACTGCGTAAGAGCGCTAAAATACGCTGTATATAAACACCCAGAGAGTGTGGGTACGAATCCCACACACTTCGTAAGAATTATTGCCCCTTACAACATTTACAGCCACGCCTGAACATTAAAGGCTGTGTAATTTTCTGTCCACATTTATGTGGCAAAGAAATGCATTAAAAAAAAAAAAATTTACACATATATATATAGTTTATATACTTTACATCCTTTTGTGTATTTTATAATAGTTTTAAAAGTTTAGAAATATTAAAGATAATTTTTTATTTCAAAGTTTGATATTGTTAAAACTTAAAAGTGTTAAAAGTGATTAAAGTTATTTTACTCAATAGCTTTCGAACTTCATATATGTATATAAGTTACAATATAAATGACTATATGGGTGAATTCTTTATTGTCATATTTATGACACGATGCAAATGTTGCTGAAACAAAATTGTTGATAAAATTATCATTGGGTTTGATGTCAGATACTTTTCTTTCATCAAAATTCTATTAAAACAACGAGTGCGTGCAATGTATTGAAATATTTAAAATTAAAAAAAAAAATGGCCAACCTTGTGCAGAGTTTCACTCATTATCAATCCTTTTCTTTTCAAAATAAAAAAATCAAACTACAAATAAACAAAGAAAATTTGACATTTTCGTTTTAAAATTTTAAAGTAGGAAGTTTTTATAGAATGCCCAAATGAAGAGACAATAAATAGGAATAAAATCGTCGATGGCAATAAAAAATTTCAAACTTTGAGAAATGTTTGGTCAATGACAATAAAGAATTTGCCCTATATATTGTAAATTTCTTCAATTATAAAAGAACTATAATATAATATTTTACTTTTATATTACATTTTAAATTGAATTTCTTATAAACGTATATGTATTATAATTTTTTTTTCTCTCAATCAGTCAAAGAATTTTTTTCTCAATTAATATAAATCCCTTTTTTTGATCATTATATACATAGATATATTTAGTATATATTAATAATATATCTATAGATATAGTAACATATAATATGTTGAGTATATCATATCATATATCATACATACATATTACATATATCCTTATTTAATCCTGATTGAAAAAAAAAAATCAAAAAATAATATCAAATTAATAATATGTTATTCTGGCTTTGAAATATCCTTATAATGATATTACATATATCTTTTATCTTAATTCAAGAGGAAAATTATATTTCATTGGAAAAATTGAAAAATCGATTTAAAATAAAATACGAATTAACAGCTTTGACAAAGAAAATATATAAATAGAAAAAAAAAATAATAGAATCAATTGATTTGAAAAGGTGACTATTTGTTCATTTATATTTTTTTTTTCTATATATATATATATACATTATACATATATAAGTAAACTGATTTCTTTTATCCCTTGTTTAACTTTATTTCTTTGATTATCTGTGTATATATTCTATATAATTAAATATTATTTTACTTACTTATAATTTAGTGTACATTTTTTGATTAATTTGTTTTTTTTGTTTTTTTTAATAAGAATAAGACGATAATAATATATTTAGGGTAATTATCTAAGTTAAATAAATAAAATTTATTTTTTATTTATTTAAAAGAAAATATGATAAAAAAGATATATAAAAAATTATCACAATATGATAATAAAATATAATATATATTTTGTATATATATAGTTAAAATAACGTGACATTTAATAATCGTTATTAATTTTCAAATTTATGATAAAATTACTCAAATTGAAATATTATCACGAATTACAAATATTAATAAATATATATAATTTAATATTATAGTTAAAGTTTCTATATAAAAGGTATAAGTATATATAAATAAATTCATTTAGAAAATAGATATTATATTTATATTAAAATTTATATTATTATAATGTTATACTATACATACCTATAATTAAGTATCTATTAAATATTTTTATTTTTTATTTCATGGACATGTTTCATTTTTTTTTTGTATTAATTTGTTTGGATGGCTTATGATTTTTACCTATATATACATACCCAATGGTGCAGTGATTAAAACACCAACTTTTCATTCGAAAAGTCTTGGGTTCAATTCAAACTCCAGCTAGATCATATAGATTAATATATAGTATTAATGAATTAGTATATAATATCTATAATTATAATTTAGTAGTTTTCAGCCACACACTACGTATTATGATATTTCGGTTTCAATACAAGTACATAATATTTGGATAAGATTTTTCTATTACAAAATCTACATTAACATATAACATATTATCTATGTATGTTTAAAATCATGAATTTTTTTGTTTACTTTTGGAATCAAGAAATTTTGTATCCCATACGAATTTTTTGTAATTTAAATGTTACTGTAAAATATACTTACCCACCAGCTACAGGGCTCCTAGTTATAATATAATTAAATAAAAAGTGTACGTACACATATATATAATTAATATTTATATTGAAATATATAATAAAATAATAGGGGCCTCGGTGGCTTAATGGGTAAGAGCGTAAAAAATTATGCTGTAAACACTGAGGGAGTGTGGGTTACACTCCCACACACGTCAATCACATAAAAGGAAAGGCTATGTAATTTCCTTGTTATATTTATGTGGCAGGGGCACTAAAAAAAAATAATATATATAATAATTCTTGTATAGGATAATAGATGGCGTAGAAATAAAAAAATATTTATGTCTCATAGTCTTGTACAATATAGTTAAAGTCGAGTAATGGACGGCTTAGTGTATATAACCAAAAAACTGAAGCTAAATATAAATAATAAAGTACTTATTGGATATACCTATGCTTCTTATAGGAATGGGAAGGAAAAAAAACATAAAAATTATGATTTTTATTTCATAATTTAAAATTTTCAGTTTTCAAGAGTATAATTAAGGATTAAGTTAAACAAAGTTTATAGAGAATATATTTAAAATATATATAGAGTTAAAAAAAATTATTTTCAAATAAATTTTATTAAATTCATAACATGAATTTAAATTTTAGATTATACTTAAATTAGATTATAATTTATTAACAAAAAAAAAAAATAAATAAAATAGCACCTATATCTAATTCTTTAAATTTGAGAAAAAAATTTATTTTGATCATTTATCTCAGATATTATGAGCGTTATGAGCTTATTAACTACTTTTTTTTTTTGTATTCCCCTGCCACATAAATGTGACAAGCCTTTTCTTTTCATATTCTGGCTTTAAATGTTGTAAGAGGGAATTATTCTTACAATGTGTGTGCAGTGAACCCACACTCTCACAGCATATTTTATACGCTTCCACTAGGCCACCGGGATCCCAAGTAGGCTACTTATATGTTTTTTATTTTGTAATTTATTTATTCTTAATCTATACTCGGTTCATACTCTATAGATTTATGCTTATTATTTAGATTATATTATTTTTAGATTTAAATATTATAAAGATTCGGAACTTAGTCTATAATATTTTAATTAGCAATTATAAAAAACTTAAATTATTTATTATTACCATACGTTAAATATTTAAAGTTAAAAATGATAAAAAAAATTTATAATTTTTCCTCTAAATAAATATCTAATATATATGTGAAATGAAATACTAGAAAGCAATTAGTTCAAATAGACCATAATTACTTCTATGTTAGTCAAGATATATGAATTTTTGAGTTCTGAAGTCAAGCACTGCTACGTAAATATTGCAGAGATCAAAAAGAAATTTATAATTTTTTTTAACTATACAGGAAAACATAGCATGCAGCATTTCTTTTATAGCTTCGAGAGTAGAAATATTATAATTAATAATCATTTGGCTTTGTATAGTTATAGTAATATTCAATTAAATTTACTAAGGTAGAAGCTAATTGTATTTCTGTGACTCTAACATTTTGGTATAGTATAAGGTATCCAAATTGGAGAGGCTTATTCAAGATGAGGTCAAACAAAAGCACTATATAAATTGTTGAATATATACATGTCAAAATTATTATGCAAGATTCTTTTAATAAAGTGCAGAAACATACAGAAAACTTTCGAAGTAATAGACTCGATGGGCGAATTAAAGATTAGTTTATTGGCGATAAAATAATTTCTATATTCTTAATTTCGCACCCCACTCTATTATGGAGCAATTAATTTCATAATCAAACTTAATTAGAGTCTACCTTCTAGAGAATGCCATTGATTTGAAATTTTTTTTTTATATTTAAATCAAAACCATTTATTTTGGAACATGAGTAAAATGAATCTAAATCTCTTTGCAAGAAGAAGTAGTCTTCATATGATTTGATTACAGTAAATAATTTTGTGTCATCCTCAAAATGATAATAACTGGAATTTTGTATTAAAATCAATTTCATTTATTAATAATAAAAATAACAATGGACTCATATAAGTTACATTGTAGAAATTTAGAAGTTACTGTAAATCAATATGATTCGAAATTTGAAATTTTAACAGAAAGATTTTGGTCGATTAAATAAGATTTATTTTCCACTTTAGCATAATAACATATAAATTCTGAGAGATTTAATTTTTGTAAGAAGTTTAAGGGGATTTACTATTTATCAAAGGCTTTTGAGACATCTGTGAAAAATGTATCTCCCATAAAACTATGTTGATTGGGATATATATATTCTTTAACCAGAAAATAAATTTTCTCGGTCACAATGACATCAAAATAATTTCGGAATGGCTATAAATTTTAACTTATACAGTATTTTAAAAGTTTCGCCATAACAATTTTTATTTAATTATAGTTAAAATGGAAAATTTTTATTTGTGCATATTTATGTAAATGGAAATGTATTTATGAAAATGTATGTATGTGATAAAATTTTTGAATATAGGTATATCCTATAGTTAGTATTATTGTTGCAAGGGTATCCCATAGTCAGGGCCGGCTCAAGAGTTGTGGTGCCCTATGCACATTTAAATTTTTGTTAACATTTTTCAATGAAGTTTTCAGAAAAGTTAGATAATGTGATTGCGTTCAAGTAAGTTTGCAGTTTAACTTTATAACTAGAAGATAAATAGGAATTTTCTGATGCAAACATATGTAAAATAAGAACGACTAGTTACACACAATTTTTTTAAAAATTTCCATGAAACTTGTATACAAAAACAAATAAAATTCTATTTGAAAGTTTCTGTTTAATCCTTATTGTCTATGGCCTGTCCTGTAATGTAAGATATACTGCACATAAAAAAATTAAAATAATTATTTAGAGTTAAAGATAATAATATTCTATATAGGTATATATTTCGTTAGATAACTTTGTGTGCTTCTTAAAAAAAAATTCAAAAATTAATTAATAAAGTATACCTAGAACATGGATGTATAATGACGAGTGTAATGTACATGACAATATAGAGTCTAATACACTGTACATATATGTAAACTGATGATATTGGTTATCTGACTTATATATATTTTATATTCAAATTTATATCAAAATTACTCCAAATTATTAATATAAATTTCACATTTTATTAAGATGTACACTTAGGTAAAATAAATTTGTCACAAAATATTTATATAATATATATATAATATAAAGAAACATAAAAAACTAATTTTGAGAAATTTGTTTTGAGGAATTTGTCGCCCCTTAATCATGGCACCCTATATGCATTTGCCACTTTTGCATCGCTCCTAAGTAGGCTATGCCTATAGTCAAGGGTATATACAATTGACAAGCTCTTTTTAAAGTTTAAAATTATTGTAATTTGTGAATTAATATACACATATGTATATAAGATGTTATTTATATATATATATAGGTACCTATATATGTACTTTACTTACATATATTTAAAAAGTGCTTCTGATTCTATTTTAGATTTAAATTTAGATTTAAAATTATTTATAAATAATAACAGTACCTAGTAAAAATAAATTTAATAAAATATATAAAAATAAAATATATACAATAAATTAAATATGTACCTAATTAAATTCTATAAAAATATAGATTTTAAATAAAACATTTACGAGTAGGTTATAGTCAAATCTAGATGTATTTATTTTGGTTAAGATTAATTATAGAAATGTTGTTATAGGATTAGAGTTTTTTTTAATATATGCCTAATTTGTCCTTCTTTTAATTAAATTAAAATTAACGTAGCTATAGATTTCTACCTATATATTAAGAATATTGCTACCTATACTATATCTTAATTATAATATTACAAAGGGAAATTTCATCTATTCAAAAAAGACAAAATACCAACAAAATTTTTAATATTTTACAAAAATGATTTACGATTTTGGACGACATGACGTTTTGCATAATTTCTCCAATATACAAACTATAACTATAATATTATTATGAATTGACAGTTTTATATGGGCTGACCTTTTGAGGACACCACAAAAAATTTGATAATGTAAGTACATAAATTAAAGACACTCAAAATAAAGGGAAATCTATAGTATAAATTATTTTATTAAATTTTTTTTTAATTTACAATTAAATGAATTAAGAAAGTTGCTGAAAAAATTATTTAGTGTACCTAGATATTTTAATATATCTATGTATAAAATAAAATATAAAATTTTAAATGAGATAGGTATGACCCATACATAGTTATACATACTTGTAATATTAACTATAGTCAATCTCAAAAATTTATTACAAAAAAAAAAGTAGCTTTTTACAATGTATAGATTAAATATAAATAAATATGTACCTAATGCATATTCCTATATAGGTAGGTATATTGTTTTAATAAATACATACTAATAATTAACTATAATGTATATTTTAAAAAATTAATAAAAATTTTATATTTCTTATAATTTTTGATCTTATCAATAATTATTATATTAAAGTTATTAATAATATAAAAATGGGAGTGTCTAAAGGTACTCTAAAAAAATTAAAATATTTCATTTAGAACATTTTATACATATATGTATGTACCTATGTACGTGGGTGCATAATACTTTTAATTATAATCTGAATAAAACCTAATTAGTAATTATAAATTATTAATTATTTATTAATAATAATAAGTCATAAATAAAACATTTTGTATAATATTTAATAGGTATATTATTTTCAATACAAATACAAATATAAAAAAATTCCTTTCATTTAACTTTTTTGCTTTTTTTTTTTAAAATGGCAAATAAAAAACAATATTCGTCATTTTGAATAAATTTTCATATCGAATAAAATCGAATCAAATCAAAATTATATATGTACGTATGTATTCTTTTTATATTATATACTAATATATATGTACTTATCATATAAAATAATAATTGTATATTTAAGTTTCTTATAAAGTTATAATCAACAATAATAATATGTATAAAAATAATAACAACAACAACAAGTCAAAATTTTCCACGCCCATTTAATAGCTGAATATTATTTTATACATTTTTTTTCTTTCTTTTATTTAGGCGCAGGTATAAGAGGAGAGGTTCAAATAACAGCAACAAAAAAAAAAAATTAAATATTAAATCGTCGATTGGCCATGACAAGACAATGTTGTAAAGAAAAATAATAATAATAATAATAATAATAATAATATTAAAAAGTAATAACAAGAATATTATATCAAAGTACAATCAAACAAACAAATACTACATAATAATACCTATATAAATAAATAAAAATATAGCAGGGGAAAATTATACAGCGCATTCGTTTATTCTCGATCTGTTTTTTTTTTTTCTTGTTTTTATTTTTTTAATATTAAAAAACCGACAGCAAAAAACAACAAAGAAAAAGAAAAAAAAATGAAAACTGTTGAAAAAAGAGAGAACTCAAAAAAATTATAATAGGAGAGAATTAAACATAATACCTCTATAATCTCTATATAAAGAAAAATCCATGCAAACATACACAAGTACACAACACAACACAAAAATACGTAAATGCCATTTATTCATCATTAATGCCTAATAATATTTCGTTAAAATCAAACGTGTTTGAAAGAATATTCAACAATTTCAAAAATTTTGTAATTCATTTCATAGATATTTATGTATGTATGTACATATATCGATAATATACGTTAAATTTAATTATGTACATATGTATATATATAAATTAATATAATATTATACATATTACATAGTTTTTGCCTTCAAAATAATAAATTATGAAGAAGAAATCCCGCAAAAAAGCCAAACTATCAAATTGTCAAGATTCATCAATACCAAATTAAAAGATTGAATAAAAAAATTTAATTCTAATCAAAATATCAATACATTGAAAAAAAAAATCATATAGAAATTTAAAATTATACGAAAATAAAACTTATCGAAACTTAACAACCAGTTATTTTATTTTATTATATTGAAAACGATTTTATGTACAAATACAAAATTGAAAAAAAATATATGAAATGAATACGCGTATATGCATGTATTTCGAATAATTGAGTATGTGTTGTTAACTCTTCAAAATATCATATGAATGATTGAATGAATAAATGGATTTATTTACTGAGTCGAGAGAATAATAATGCGTTTTCTGGTTTTTCTTGATTTTTGTTTAACAAAACAACAACAATTTTTAATATAAAAATAAAATCTCAACAATCTCAACACAAATAATTCAACATATAAACATAAACGTGCATACATATACTAAGCCTGCATATTCATAAATAATTTTTGAAAATGTCATATTGAATATTTTATTTTAAATGAACGAAAACCACCAACACAAATTACAATTTTTTTATTTTTAAATAAAAATAAGAAACAACAAAAATAAAACAAAAATCAAAAATAAGAGAAAAACAAATTAATAGAAATTTTATTTTTTTTTCTTTTCAGAATTTTTCACACTTCAGTCTTTTCTTTACAGATTCAATCCAATCGAGTTATTCGTTAAAAAATATTTTTCCAACTGTATTTTATTCGTTTTGAATATCTGGTAAAGATAACGGTGCGCGGATATATACAATAAATAATAATAATAAAAAAAAAAAAAAATAGAAAATAGGATATATTGAATTTTTAAAATTAAAATTTGATTTTTCTTTTATTGTTTTTCATTTGTTTTCTTATATTAACTTTCGTCGAATTTAATAAGACAACAACAATAAAAAGAAAAAAAAAGAAAGACAATTGTTGTTATTGTTTTTATTTAAAAGTAAAAAAAAAAAACAGTGAGAAAAATTTTCATTTAAGTAACTGTAAACACAATTAAATATAATGGTATATTTAATACGCAACTGAAGTTAACAGTTATATTAATTTAGTTTTATATACTTATGTAAAAAAAAAAAAAAAAAAAAATAAAAATGGAGTTTGAAAATAAATAAATTAATTAATATTTATATATGTGAATTTATAATAATAATTAAAAGGTTTAAAAATTAAAAAAAAAAAAAAATTAAATTTAAAAATTATCTACTAAATAAAGAAATATATATTATATATATATATACATAGGTATATACAAAATAAAATAAAATAAATAAATAATAATTAATTTAATATAATATAAAAAAAAGATATTTTATTGGAAAACAAAAAAATAAAAAATTCAAGGTTCAGTAAAAGGTGATTTTTAAAAAATAATTAAAATAATTAAAAATTTAATTAATTATTTTAAAAGAACCATATAATATGTATAGGTATATAAAATAGTACTCAAATAATAATAATTATTTTCATTAAATTATTAAGTCATTCCAATTACTAAAATAATTAAAACAAAAAAAAAAAAAACAAAAAATAGCACAAATATATTATGTAATTATTTATAATATTACATGTCATTTATACAAATAAAAGAAAAAAGTTAATTTATTATTTATTAAAATGTACGATTTCTATTTAATTATTAACTAAAATAAAATAAATTTTTTTTTTTCTTAAAGTACCATTAGTACATATTATGAAAAATGTCTATTATATACATATGTACTTACAAACACCTAAGTTTTTAATTACGCATTATATTTACAAATGATTTTAAGTTTTTGTTTTACTTAACTTACAACATAATACTACCTATAGTATGTATTTTAAAAAAACTGACATATTTATACATAAATTATTAAATACATATAGTAAAATACTACTTTTAATTATACAAAATTAAAATAAAAAATAAATAATTAAATAAATTCATATACCTACATATAGTATTAATTTATTTACATCTATATATTAATCATTATTTTTTTTTTTTTTAAATAAAAAATAAAAATCTCGCATTACAAAGAATTTTAAAATATGAAAATTTAAAAAAAAAAAAAAAAAACAAAAATCTTGGTATTAAAAAAAAACCGTTAATATTTAATTATTTTTTTTTTTATTATTATAAATAAAATTTATAGAATGGATTTAAATCGCCTTCGTCGTCGTGGTTCGGATATTGGACAAGAATCACCAGTGGTATGTGTTTTGTTGTTTAGAATGAATGTTATGTTGTATGTAAACAAAAGTTAAAAAAAAAAATAAATAAATAAATTAAAAAAATATAGTAAACCATTATCCTGTTTTATTATTCAGTTATATTTTCGACATATTGTTAATTTTCTTCTTACATTTATATATTTAATATGTATGAATGTATACATAGTTAATCAAATCTTTTAAAAAAATCCCACCAAAAATAAAATAGTCATTTAATTATTGAATTAACCTGTGGTGTTAAATGACATAATAATATGACATTTTAAATTATATTTTATAATAATTATTCTGAAGAGATAAAGATCTATTAATGTCTTTCATTATATAAATGCATAGATATACATATATTTATACATATATGTATATTGGTACAAATTTTTTTTTTTTCAAATTTACAAACCAAAATCAACACTATAATATGTAATATTTTAGATATGTATGTACATCTACATACCTATATAGATAAGCTTATATAAAATTTATTTGTATATTATATAGAATTGCACGTTAGAAAATTTATGCAACAAATTAGAACTAATGACTTGTCCGTTCATTATTTTCTGTTTTTTTTTTTTTTTTCTCTATTTTTTTTGTTTGCTATTTTTAAAAAGATGAAAAGATATTGACCGCCATGCAACAACAGCAATAATATCAACAATAAAGTAAAAAAAAAAAAAAAACAACGGTATACAAGTCAATTTAGTGTCAGTACATAAATATATTTAGATGTATTCCTATATATATATTTTTAGCTATATCAACGTTGTATCTAAAGTCAACCAGCTACACATTATATATATATATATATACATACATATATATATACAGTATAATCAGTCAGCTTTACTATTTTTTTTTTGTTCTCGGTTTTCCATCCGTAATAATTAGTTCTGATGTCTGTATCGTTTTTAATGGTGTACAGTGTTTGTTATATTTGATGGTTGTGTACTTTTTTTTTTTTTTTTTTTTTTTTAAATTCGCGCTATTCACTGTTTGTTGCAATAAAAGGTTAATAGAGTCGTTTTAGTAATTAGTTGCACATAAAATTATCTTATAGGTATATACGTTTATACTTACGTATATTAATAGTATTCTAAATTAATATAACTATAAGTCTATGTGTATATGTATGTTTATTTGAAGATATTTGTTATATTGTATATATTAGA
This sequence comes from Poecilobothrus nobilitatus, assembly GCA_947095535.1. Lineage (NCBI taxonomy): Eukaryota > Metazoa > Arthropoda > Insecta > Diptera > Dolichopodidae > Poecilobothrus > Poecilobothrus nobilitatus. Next base: position 187,762,685 of record OX352773.1, read on the forward strand.
TGTAAAGTACTTTAAAATTTCAAATATTCATTCTGCAGAAAATGCAGATTGTTTTTAATTCTTTTTTTTTTGTTTTTTGTTTTTTTTTTTTTCTAATTTTAAGTAGTTATGGTTTTTTATGAAAAATCATTTAAAAATTTGAAAAAATTTTTTTTTTTTTTTTAAGACAACAACAAAATGAAAGAATCATTTAAAATAAAAGTTATTCTGATGGTGGTACATAAAATATGGGATTTGCATTAAATTATTATAACAAATTGTTGCAGTAGGTACATTAACTTTAAATATAGTTCTATGTTTATTTGTTTTTCAGATATACATATACATACTTACTTAAGTATCTATATTGAATCTAATATATATAGGTAATATATCTTAATATTAGATCTGAAAATATAAGATCTGTAATTTTTTCTTTTTTAAATTAATTAAAACTTATATACTTATTTTATTTTTTTACATTTTTTTATTAATTAATTTTCAAATGATGATTTTTCTTCGGGTACAATTTCAAATAAAATGCTACATAAGTAAATATACAATTATTACAGTTTTAATTAAGCATATTAAAAATTTGTATTTTATAAATTTTTTCCATTAACAAAATTATTGAGTCCTAGAAATTTATTGACTACTTTACTAAATAGTCTACTTAGTAACTATGTATGGTACTTTACTAAGTAGTTATAGTTTAGATTTTTATTTTACTATTTTTATACAATTTCAAAATGTATAATATTTAAGCGATTCTTTTAATACTTCATAATATATCTAAATTCTAAAACATTAATTTTATTTTTTATAAAAATGTCCTGTAAATATTCTAGAATGATTTTATTTTCACATCATCATATATTTACAAAACCACTAAGTGAAAATATCTTTTATTTTTCATTTTATATTTTTTGTTTTTGTGAAAATTGAAAAAAAAAAAAAATTCCTAGAAGGGTTTTGAAAATTTTTGATGTCATAAAACCCTTTTTTTATAACAAAATTTTGATTTTTTTTTTTTTCAAAAAAGGATAAAGTGCAAAATTCAAATTAAAATTCTTATATATATATGTACATATGTATCTATGTACTTAAATTGTATTGACAGATTGTTTTATTGTTGTTGTTTATCCATTTACAATAACCCGATTGATTACATTGTAATATGAATGGAAGTCTACTTTAAAAAGGATTTGATAGGCGTAAAATTCTTAATCTGTTATGTTGCAATATTGGTGAAAAAAAAATGGGAAGAATTATAGTTACCAGATTTTTATAAACTTTACTGTGGGTTAAAAGTTCTTTTATTTTTTTAATTTTTTTTTTTTTTTTTTGAAAACATTGTAGAAACATTTAAAATCCGTTTAAGTATTTACAAAAAAAAAAAAAAACTATACAATAGTTAAATATAAGTACCTAATCATTTCGATGAAAAATTAGTTAAGGGAAAATTTATGAATCATCGTACATATACAAATAAATTTTATTTAAGGGTTACTAAATGTTCTTGAATAAAAATCTGAAGTTTAATTCTTTTATATGGTTTTTAATATGAAGAAAAAAAAATATATTATTCGCTTAGTTATAAGTTAGTTAATTTAAAAATAAAGAATTGATATTATAGGTGCTTACGAACTTATTTTTTAATTGTAATAACTAAAAACTTTTTTTTTAAAATCATTTTTTAAAATTGTTTATCCCTAACCAATACTTTATTTTAAATATAACATTTACTTAGTTATAATAAACCATAATTCTTGTATAAAGATAATAGATGGCGTAGAAATAAAAAGAAACGTCTCATAGTCTGGTGCAAAAGCTACAGCCGAGTAATCAACGGCTTAGTGAAATTAATGATTCCAGAAACTGAAACATTAGTGGAATATGAATAATAAATGATTTAGTGGATGCCCTATACTCGACCTTATAGGAAGTGGCAAGCGAAAAAAAAAAATAACAAAAATTTACATTTAAATTATAAATAGAAAATACCGTCGGCAAAAATTATTTGTAATTTTGTAATGTACTACATATTCTTTTAAAGGCTATTTAGTTTGTGAAACGGTTTAACGACTACTAAATACTGATTAGTGCAAAATGGTAAATAAGTGTATATACTTTGAGTTATAGGTACCTAATCTGTAAACGAAAATTAGTAGAAACTTGTGCTTTAAATTAGATTTTATCTAGTACATATTTAAATTGATATAAGTAATTATTATTATTTATTTATTGTATCTATGCATTTACCCAAAATTTCATTAATTTAATTTGTAAAGACTCTAATCTAATAATAAATTATATACATATACATATTGTATATATAAATAAAAATATTCGTTTTTATACGTTTTCAAATATTTTACAAATCTAGGTCTTCTTAGTTAATTACTAAATATTTAAGTAAAATCTAAATAATATATGATAAGATTTTCAAATAAATCATAATATAAGATAATTATATAGTTATATATATCGTATATAGGTATTTTGTCATAACTGTATAATTAATTTGATTTGTTTCAATGTCATATGCAAATTTTTTTTATATATATATCGTATATATATGTATGTAGAGTATAAATTTTGTTTTATAATATATCATTGAAAAATTCAATATACATATAATTTAATTTCAAGGAATAAAAAGTTATATTATTTATGTTATGTGTATATACTTTAATTTTTAACTATTCACGTAATCATTATAAGTATATACATTTATATATATTTTAATAGTCAATAAAAAATAATGTTAATTACTTAATATAAAATATATTTTATCAGTTATTTTATGCAATATTTTTACGCACTCTTTTTAAAAATCAAATCAAAAAAATATTTTTATTTTTTCATTTAAAATTCATGGTTTTAAGATTTTATTATAATTAACTATATGTGATTTGTATACATATATACATATATTCGTATATATATAATATATTATATACTTATCTATAGTTTATTTTACAGATACTTATTTATTAAAATTAAGTTTTTAGGGAAGCTATATAATTAATTATATATTTTAAGTATTCTTTTTAATATACAATTTATGATTTATATATGTAACCTTCATAATAATTATAACTTTTATCTATATATACATATAATAATATAAGTATATATATATAGATACATATGTATATAATGTTTGTACATATATAAAAAGTACTTATGTAAGTGCATAAAATTAATTAAAATATTAATATAATTTTTAAAAATAATAACACAAAAATATTAATAATAATGATAGTTAAATATACATATATATTTACATTTATATATATATCTATTTATTTAAAAAAAAAGAAAAAAAAAGGTCAATAATTATATACATAATTTAAAATTCAACTTTTAAATTTTATATTACAAAAAAAAAAAAAAAAAAAAATTTGTGACTGATAATAACTCTTAAAACAATTAAAATAAAACCAACCCAAAAAAAACTAAATAATATACATATATATATTTAAGTATATAATATATGTATATATATTAAAAAATGGCAAATTATAATTGAATTCATGTTTAAAATCAAAATAAAAATAGATTAAAAGAAAAGAAGGCAAAAAAAAAAAAATATGTTAAAAACAATGTATAAGACCGCCCCTTAGGGTATAAACTTATTTCAATTTGTAATTATTTAATTTGTTTTTTTTTTTTGTTTTTTATTAAGTTTCTAATATTAAACGTGTACAAAGTTAATAAATAAAACAAAAAATTAAATCAATATACATAACTATTTATATACCTATTTTATGAATGAATAAATCAGATTTTGTATTTTGACAAACGAGTATATGTTTTTACATTGAAACTTGTTTTAATAATCAAAATAATATATTAGGGTTAGTTCACATATGGGATGCATGCATCCATGATGCAAAAATTATTTCGGTTACAATTTCGTGTATTCTTCGGTAATATTAACGAATATTTTGCATCCATAGACCATGCAATGCATGGACTCGTTCAAGAGACGCAAAACGGCGACATTTTTATTTTTAAAATTTTATTTGAAAGTACCTAGGCTAGTATGTATACATATTATATTGTTTTTACATTTGATGAAAAAATTTTTTATTTACAAAATACAAAATGGTTAAACCAGAGAAAATTGTTATTTTATGTAAAAAAAAATTTAAATTAATATAAACTAAATATAATTTATTAATACACATATAAAATTGTAAATTTTTTTACTTTTTATTATATCCATACAAAATATTTAACGTTTAAAATTTTTAACATTTGATTTTACGTCTGTATTTGACGTTAAAACAAATTTGCATCTTGTATGCTTCTTATAGAGGATGCAAAAAATTGTGTATTTAAAATGAGCGAAAAGGATGTCATGTCATGCATGTCATGAATACGATATATTTTTTCAACCAATCAAATGTTTGCATCCGGATGCATACATCCCATGTGAACTTACCCTTAATCTTGATTTCAATTTGCATATATGTATATAAATAATAATATGTCATTAAGTACTAAATTGGTATATTATCGTTTATTTAACTATTAACTATCTAACTATAGTTGCAAAAATGCTAGAATAATAATATTAAAATGGTTTTATTAACAAGAAATTAGTATTTAAAGTATATACTATTGTACTTTACTTTTTTGTTTTATAAATTTTTTGATAAATAATTTTGAAAATTAGATCCTCACCTTTACACTATGTATCTAATTACAAATTATTTACTATTTTGTCAAGACGAAAAAACATCTCCAAGATATATGCTCAAAAATTGTGTGACTTTACTTTGAGAAAGAAAGGTATATGTGCACCTATATAGGAATACTGCTTTACCGAACATGTGGTAATTCGGGGAGCAAAATAGTTTTATATCAAAATTATAGAATAAGTGTTACTTACTTACAACCCTTATAAAGCGAAATTATACAACCCTTATAAAGAAATTTATAAAGCGAAAATATAAAAAAGGGTAATAAAGGAATAAATTGTTCCGAAATTTTTTTTTTAAAAAGGCGTTCTAAATGATATGATTTTTTAAACCTCCAAAAAGACTCAAAAACTCAATAATTAGCAAAATTTTGCTGGAACATTTAAGTATTAAGTATAATAGAATTAAAAAAGAAGCCATCTTTTACCAATTTCTAAGATCTATTAAAAATTCATTATAAGATAAATGTCCCTAAAGAAATTAGATAAAATTTCAATAAAATATTTGAAAAAATAAAAGTATTATTTTTTGAATTAAAAATAAAGAAACTAAGAAAGAAACAGTTTAAAAAACTCTAAGAACCACATATCATCACTTCAAAAAAAAAAGCACTGCAATAATGAATTAAAACAGTATGATAGCCTGTAAAATGCATGTTTATAATACACTATAATTTAAATTTTAGATTGCACAAAATTGTGTTTTCCGTTTTTAAAGTTTTTTGTTTTCTAATTTACTTAAGTTTTATTTTAAAAAATTAAAAATTTATTAAAATATTTTTAAAAAACAACAAAATAAAATCAATGATTATTTAAGAATAGGCAGGATCGATCCAGGAAGGCGTAGAAGTTGTGGGCGGGAAAAAGAGGCAGATGTGGTATTATACGTACGTTGCCAATACTTGATCCTATATAGAATCGTAAAGGAAAAGAACCTTTAGAGATGGCTATTGTTCCTTGAGAAAATTTCTCCGAAGTGAGGGCACTTGAACAGGATACCATTGTCCGATTCTTTAGAGGTATTGCCTAGCGTTCTGAGTTAAACTAGCATCTCATTGAGTTAGAACGAATCTAAGGGTTTATAAGGATAGTTCTCAACCCCCAATGACAAAACAATAACATTTAGAAATATTATAATTTTATACGTTTGTAATTAAATGATATTAATTTAAAATTCACGATTTTTGTAAAATACTCGACATTCTAAATTTTTTTTTTTAAAAAAGTTTTTTCTTTCAATTTTTGCCGAATAATTAATTAAATCAATATAAGAAAATATTAAATATTAAATATTATTTTTTTTTTTTTTGAATAAATAAAAAATAAAAGTCAATATTTTATTTTATTATATTGCAATTTTTTTTTTTTTTGTCTTTGATATTCATAATACGTTATTAATAATCAATATATGAATTATTATTAAAAATTCATTAAAAATTTAATATAATAAAACGTAAATTGTTGGATAAATAAATATACTAATATATTATTATACTTAGTTAGGTCAAATGGTATAATTAGTAACTATATATAAAGAAAACCTTGGTTTCAATAAAAAAAAACTTTTAATTTATGGCAATGATTAAAATTTTGATTGTGTTCAAATTTTTTAGAAAAATTTTATTAATTATTTTCGTTTCTTCTAAATGCTTACAAAATTTAAACAAATTTTATATTTAAAGCACGTTATTTATATATATATAGGATTGATTTAAAATTGCAAAATTTCTATTATGTATATATAACTATATATAGAATATTCATATCTAAAGTATATAATTTAAATAAATCAAAATCTTATTTAAAAAGAAACGTGAACATGATATTAAAATTGAAGTTTAGTGATCTTGCTCTTGTGGTATGGCATTATTTAAAAAAAAAATATTAATTTTTCTGTTGATATTATGTTGACAAAAAGGTCTTTCGGTTGGGTTGAATTGTCTCTTTTAATTAATATTTGCATATATGATTTCTAATATTTAAACTAATACAAGATAAACTACATAGAAAATTCAATGCTTGTTTTTGTGGTTAGTCCTTAAGGTGATGGCCCAATGCTTACTTCGCTTTCTTTACCCCGTTTTCATTTTCAAAGTAATCAAGCAAAAGTGAAGTAGTCAAAGTAAGAACTGACACAATACATACTTTGTTGCTTTGAAATTTCTCATTTGTCATTTTTTTTGTGAAAAGTATACAAACATTTTTTATTGGATTGTGGAAAAATAATTTGAATTAAAGAATTTATTATTAAAATATTTACAATGGAGTTACAAGAAAACCCCAGTTTTATCGCGTATATATATTTCATATAATAAAATATATTGCATCTGTATAATAAACTTGTTTTGTTCCAAATATATAAATTTTTTTTTTTATAAATTTCTCTAACTAATTTTTCTTCAAGCATTTTTAAAACTTTAAAATAACAGATTTTTTTACGTTAAATTATCAAAATAGTCAAATGTGAAACTGTCAAAGTAATGAAAGCAAAGTATCGAAATAAAAATTTGTCAAATTTTGACATTTGTGTCAGTTTTGGTTACGGTTACTTTGAATATCATAGTAGTATAATATTAGAGTCAAGTATCATAGTATAAGAAATAATGTAATTCATTTTAGTTGTTTCAAAATTTTCGTAAGAAGTAAAGGAAACAGATAGAAAGCATGGGGCTATCATCTTTATCTATATAGCACAAAAACAAAAAAATTTATGAAAAAGTTTAAGGTGTTGATTATGAATCATATAATTAAAATATGTACATAGATAACAAAATAGCTCAAACTATTCTAAACCTTTTTACATTCGCAATATTCGTGCATGTACATATTATATGTGTATATGTGTACATATTATATTATATGTGTTCAAAATAGAAACTTTTAGTAAAATTTTATTAATTAACAAATTTTAATTAAAAATTTTTATTTGTTAAATACATTGTGTCTCAGATTACTTTTAAATCACATAATACATACATACATGTATATTGTAATTTGTAATTTTAAAAATTCATTTCTAAACGTCAACAAACTGCCCGCCGGACACCAAATAAAATAAAAAAAACAAAATTAAAAAATAAAATAAAATATGCAAAATAAATAAATAAAAATGTATACACTACAATACATAGGTATTATAAAAGTACGATCATCAGTGTCTATAATATGACGATGATACCTGTTAATTCAACTACAAATAGTACATATAGTACAATCAAATGTGCAAATGTGCATATAAGTATGTATATATACATACATATGTGTAGAATCAAATGTGCATATATGAATATATGTATATTTATATTGAGAAATATTTGTGTTACGATAAATAAATGACGATTTATACTATAACAGTCATTTAAAAAAAAAAGACAGAAAAAAAAAAAAATCACATTTTTGCGTGACGTTCAAGTTACACCACATTAATTTTAATTCTGATATGGAATCATCAACGGTTTATCCATTTCAAATCATTAATCATTTTGGAGCTTTAAAAATAAAAAAATAAAAATAAAAAAAAAACACAAAAAAACTAAAACTAAACTATAAAAACTTTTAAAACGACAATTTAGAAAATCAACGCGATTTTTTTTGACAGATATATTGTAAAAAGATCTGCCAATTAGGATTTTTAAAATCCAATTTAATTTTTTTTTTTTTTTTTGAAAAAATTTTTAACAAATTTATTAGAATTTATCATCACCTTTTAAATAAATTTAGTAATTTGTTTTTGTATTCTTACAGTTAACAAATCAAAATATTAAATATTTGCATATAATTTAATTATAAAATTAATATTTTAAAGATTTTTTTTTGTTATTATTTTTATTTTAATAAATTTTTATAACTTGCTTTAAAGTTGATGTGATAATAAGCACGTACTTATGTACATACGTATTACCTACATATATATATATATATAAACATATATATATATATATATATATATATATATATATATATATAAATAGAATAATCATTTTTAATTCAAATAAAAAATTTAATTTTAGTTAGAAATTAGAAAATTAATAAATGTGTAACAGGTCCTATCGGTTTTTAAACTTTATATTTATTTTTTAATAAAAATTTATAAAAAACAAGTTAGTAAAAAAAAAGGAACAATATATACAATATTTAAAGGGCGATAATATATGTATATATATATTTATATATGTTTTTTTTAATTTAGTTCTTTATTTATACATTTGATATTTAAAATATACCTACTGTTAGGTACATCTGTACTTATAAATTATAATATTATTTAAGAAGATGAGCGAGCGGTCATAATCATTGTGGTACTCATACATTCTAAAAAATGAATAAATAACTAACTATATACCTAACTAATTTAAATCATTAACTAAAAAAAATTTTTTTTCCATCATTAAAAACTTATAACTTCAACGTATTATCATTAAAAACTTATAACTTCAGTAGAGTGCTGTGGACATACCATAATATCAAACTTACAGAAATTGTTAAGTTAAAAAAAAACAAATCAAGTCCTTAATTATAATATGTAAACTATATTTAATTAAAAAGTTCAAATAGACGTTTTTATTTTCTTAGAATAGAGCATACATATACATAAGTATATCATTTTTTTGTTTGCATAATTTCATTAACTGCAACAAAAATATTTTGTCATCTATTGATGATTGATTTATTGATTGATTGATTTATTCATACACTGGACTCTTTTCATTTTAATGAAAATTCGTTAAGTTTTCCTTAGGAAAATCAATTCATTAGTGTATTCCTTAAGACTCACCAAATTATTAATATTTTCATACACAGAACTCTTTCTTCATTTTATTGAAAACCCCTTAAGTCTCACTTAGGAAATTCATCTATAATTAGAAGCGCTTAAAACTTACCTCATTATTTATATTTTCATATACAGAACTCCTTTCATTTTATTGAAAAATCCTTAAGTTTCACTTAGGAAATTCATCTATCATAAGAAGCTTTTAAAGCTCACCTTATTATTTATATTTTCATATACAAAACTCCTTTCATTTTATTGAAAACTCCTTAAGTCTCACTTAAAGAACTTCCTTATCATTAAAAGCCTTTAAAACTCATCACATTATTTATATCTTCCCATTGATGAAAAGTTTTGAGTAAAATTAGTAATGCAATGTGAAATGTGAATTTAATCTTGGCTTTAAGTTGGGAGGTTTTATTTCCACTACTTTCTATGAATAGATAATTATTACCTATAACTAAGTAGTTGAAATAATACAACAACTATTAAATTTTTAATACATATCACATTTCATAATGAATTTCTTTATAACCGCGATTCAACTAAAATAAATAATTATTTTGTTATTTAAGTATACATAATTAATTTTAAAACAGTTTCATTTTTAAAGAAAACTGATTACCTAAATTCCTATTGATTTGTAATTGTTTTCTTTCACTAGCACAGATTTCATTTTAAAGTCAAAACTTTTATATTATCTAAATTTTATATATGTAGGTATGTATGTATTTCTTGAATTATCATTATTATTTCCAAATCTTTTTGAGGGTTTCAATTTCACATTTATATTTAAATTTTTTTTTTTTTGTTGATTAAACAAATACAAAAAAAAAAATTTTTTTTTTACCAATTGATGGGTCAATGTTTACAAAAAATTTTAAAAAAGATAAAATAAACAGAGTTAATTTAATCTACAGTCAAAATAATTTAACTGTCTTTTTTAATATTTATATATTTACACACATATATGTACATATACAGATTTTTGTTTTTTTATTAACCTAAAAATATTATTTATTTTTATATTTTTTTTTTGTTTCTCACCTGTTTCTTGCTTATTTTCACCTATTTATTATTTTATTTAGTGGCATCAATCGATTTTTGTCCGATTAAACAGTTAAATTCTTTATTCAGTTTATTATTATTATTTTTTTATTTCAATGAATAATTTAAACATTCTCCTAAATAACTTAACCTATAATTACTCAGGTAAATATTAAAATATTATTTATTTTTATTTATATACATTTTTTTTTTTCTTTAATAAAAGCTTTTGTTAGTAATACTTTTTTAATAAAAAAAAAATAAAAAAAAAAACAATAAAAATTGACTACTAATAAAATCAACTACTAGTTTGATTTTTCTTAAAAAAAAAATGTGCGACGTCATCGCAATCATTGTCGAAATGTTGTTGACAGTCGGCAACTGCTATAGTGATAAAAATTATAAGGGAGAAGAGTAAGTGAAAATTAATGTGATATTCTATTCTTTTTTATTGTTTTTATTATTTGGTTTATTAATTTTTTTTAATTTTTTTGAAAAGCGTTTTTCTTTACTTTGAAGAGGCGTCAGTTATGCTGAAATCGTTGTATTTAATCGCCAAACAATTTCTACGTTTTTAACTTTACATTTATTTTTTTTGTTCTGTTTTTTTTTATTACTGTGATTGAAATGTTTATATTTGTTTAAAATGTTAACATTTTGCTATTTTAAAAATTTTATTTTGCTTAAAATTGAATTTTAATTTTTTATTATTTTTTTTTTGTTATTGACATTTAATTCAAATACAAATAGCAAAAGGAGGCATTTGGATTGACGGAAATTGTTAAAGGAGAGGTTAAAAATCTTTCTTTATTTTTTTTTTAATTGTAAAACTTTCTATAAAAAAAAAATATTAATATAAAGTTATCGGTTGAATGTAGATAATAAATTAATTTACGCTTCTTATAAGTATGTTAAATTGTTAAATTAAAAAAACAAATTTTTTAATATATTTTGGAAATTATTAAATTAAAAGGTGTGGTAAAGCTTTTAATATTAGTTGTTATTAAATCCTGTTTTACCACTAAATTTAACTTTATAATTTTTACAGTAGTTATGTATACTTATATAAAAGAATATTTTAATTGTTAATTTTCAATTTGCCATTATTTTAGTTTTTACATTAAAGTTAGCTATAAATATTTTTGATCTGAAGCAGATTTTACTTGTTAAAGCTGGAGTTAAATAATTACAAATAAACGAATATGAAACAAGTCAAATTAAATACCAAACACTATTTAATTAAATGACTAATTAACAGTCTTTGAAAGATCTAACCAGAAGCAGAAAGTTAACAAAAACAGTTTAGGCACATGCACACATATTACCGTTAAATTACCGTCTTTATTAACGTGCGATAGGCACGTGATATAATGGTGAAGTCGTCGCCTTTTAAAATGAAGGTATCTGGATAAAACGCTGATCAGGCCATATTCAAAATTCGTAATATTTATTCTATAATAATTAATATTGAAATATTTATTTATTTATTTATATTAATATTACATACATTAATGTAGTGCAATATTATTGAACCATCGGCTACTAAGGCCATTATAGGTTTTTATACTATTATTAAATTATATACTAATATTATTTATTTTGTTTATATTATATACTATATATTTACATTATATTAGGTCGTAAGGAGGGTATGTAAAGAAAAAAACTTACGACCTGTGCAGGGATCGAACCCACACTCCTTCGGTTAATACGCCACACGCCTACCCACTAGGCTACCGAAGCCCCTAATATTAAAATATAAAATAAAAATAAAAAATAAATAATTCTTGTATAAGATAATAGATGGCGATTGGCGCACAAATATAATATTTGTATTTCATAATTTTGTACAATTGCTACAGCCAAGTAAACAACGGCTTAATGAAAATAATGGTCAAAACGAAATTTAACTCATACCCAAATATGAATTATTAGCACCTTGATAGATGCTCTATATACATATTTCTAATAGGAATGGAAAGGACAAAAAAAATGTATTTAATTCAGGAAGCCGATAAAAATTAAGGCTTCAAGATAGTGATCGATCACAAATACAAATTGCAATAAATGTTTTACATTTGCCTCACAAGGGGTACAAAAAGTATAGTTACCGTAAAAGAAGCAAATCACATTATAACTTTCCTAAAAACATTTTCCGTACTCTTTCATTTTGTATTCTTTTTTAATCTTTTCAATCTTGGATCTTATTTTTAAGTATTTAGTTATTAATTGAAAAATTTTTGTTTTGCTTTCAGGATTTAGGATTTAATTAATATTCTATAAGTAGTTTAGTATTTTCAGTATTATAAACGTAGATTCAATTTTATTGCACACTTCTCAATAAATTCCTACTTAAATCAATAAATCGTAACACTTAAGTATTATTATGGTGAAAAAAAAAGAAGTTTTTTCTTTGCAATCATATTAAAATTAAATCTTAATTTTTTTTTTTTATTTTTTAGTTAAAATTAATTTCTCAAAATATTTTGGGAAAGTTCATAAATCATAATAATATAATTTTAGGTGAAAATTAAGCTTTCCTACTTAATACAAAGTGTGACTTATTAGCGATTCAAGAATTGGGTTACAAAAAAAAAATCAAAATAAATATTTAAATGCATATATGTATGTATATACAACAACAAAATCTCTGTATAACAATTGGCGGTATTATTTTAGTTGCAAAAAAAAAAGAAAAAGCTATACATATATGTATATATATCTACTTAAAACGCCATCTGTAACAAAAAAGTTAAAATTATGATTCTTTTTATGTCTTTTTTCCAACTGATTTTATAATTTATTTAAAACTGGGTTCAAATCCCATTAAAAAACATAACAAAAAAACTCTCTAACTTACAATGTTACAAAATTCCACTACTGATTCGCGTGCTAACAAAAAAACTATTAAATAAGTATCACTTACAGCGCCACTTAAATAAAAAATTCAATAATGATTTAATGTTGTTTAGGGTATACAATATAGACTAGAGTGTTAACATTAGAAGAGAGAAAAAGAGAGATTGACAATAGGAAAAAAAAAAAGATTACCCCAAATTTTTTTTTTTCTTTTATGTATAATGTAACATCATAATTGGGGGAAACATTTGGGCATTTGAAATGAATCAATTTTTTTTTTGTTTTTTTTTGGTTAGATAATTTGTTCATAATTGATTTGGTTTAAAAAGAAATTTGTCGTATTAATGTTCTTGGATTGTTTTTAGGAATGAGTTTATTATTTGGGTGTAAAATGAAATTTATTATGTTGAAGTTTATAATGAAAGTAAATATTTATAGTGTTGTGGTTGTAGCTTATATTAAAGTGAATTTTTATTTTTAATAAATAGTTCTTTTACTTTTATTATTTAAGAGTTAAATTTATTGATATTAAATCGTTTGCTGAGATTTTGTATTTTCTGATTTTTTTTTTCAATTGAGCATAGGATATACTTAAAATGATAAATATATTAAGTTTTGTAATAGTTTTATTATTGAGTTAAGCTTGTTTAAAAGTAATTTGTCAATAAATTTTAATAAGCTATACAATAAAGCCAGTTTTTGCACCTAGCTGTGTTTACCTGGCTTACATTTTCTCATGAACACTGCATCATATACATAAACGTTACAAGGATACCGCATATATTTTGGAAAAAGCGTACATATATATTTGAGGTTTTTAAACATTTTATAAATCCTTTGAATTTTGTAACGCTAATTCTTGTAAATAACGGATTGATCAAATTCAAAAATGCATTACCAGTCAGTGTTTTAATGTCACCTCAATAATTTAATCCCACTTATTACCACTCACATAATGCTATAGATTAAACTATAAGCATACTAAACAGTTGTTTATAGGACATCATGATAATTGAAACACCGCATGATGAACGTTTTGTTTAGTCATTATTTTAATCTTAATGTCTGTACTGTAACAAATATCTCCATAATTTGATTCGCTAATTAAATTCTAAATTATTGTTATCAGGATATAAGAAAAATTTCAATTTTATTATAGGTTTCGAGTTATCGTTTTGTTCCAACCAAACAATTCAGATTTTTTATTTTTAACTATATATGAAAAATTTTGACATGAAAAAGTTCGTTGTTCGGGAGATACCCGAAGTTTTTGTTGAGTCTCAACTAAAAACAAGAAGGAACCTACAAATAGTTTCGGATATATTTTGCTTGAAGTTCATGACTTTAGCTTTATTAGTTTTTGAGTTATCGGTGGAACGGATGGACGGACGAACGGACAGACACACATAGCTAAATCGACTCAAAAAATCAATCCTGAGCAAGAATGTATTATGTACTTTTCCATTTCTCAAATGCTTAATTCAATGCTTTACAAAAGTAAAAGTATATTTTAATATACCCGTGAGCTATATTGTTCTGTACGGATATAAAAATTTTATACAAATAAATTCTACTCAGTATGTTCAATCGTATACACTGGCTTTAGGCTATTGTAAGCAACCCTAGTTTTCCTATACTTCTATGATTCGCAAGATAAGGTGGCTTCTTAGACTATACTATTTCATAGTCATAGGTTGTTTATCAAAATTCCTGTATTCATATAAGTATAAATATTTACATACATGCAATGAATGTGGTATGTTTTTTCTAGACGGCGATTTTTTTGACGATTAGTGCCATACATCTTAGAGTCAATAATTTTACATTGCTAAATTTCAAGAGTGCGTTCACGAAAGCTTATGTAAATTTTCTGTTAATTTCTTTTTGAAGTGCTTAGGGCATTTATGGGTTTTAATGCGCCCTGGTCACCACTCATAATAATATCTAATATAAAATATTGTCGCAATTAAATTCAGTTCGGAATTATTCTAATCAAACTTCACTTGATTGGACTTATGTAAGTGTGTCAGCAGAAAATTCAGATAATTTTGTTTATTTCGAATAAATCATTTCTTTTAAAATTTATTTAAGAATATTTTGGTTGAATATCGAAGTTGTTTTAAATTCAGATCGTATAAAGCTTGAAATTTAAAAACATAAATACATTTCGAGTAAAGTTTTAAATTTTCAAAGAAAAAAAAAAAAAACAAAAACAATTTAGCGCCATTTAAAGACGTATTTATACTCGTATCAAATATAAACGATAAAAAAAAACATAATTTTATAACTTTCTGTTCAATTAAATCACATTCCCGCCAAAATTTTGCTATTAAAACTATAGATAAGTTGATAAAATTCTTAATATATTTATGTATGAACTATATGTAACGTATATTTATATATGTACCCTAATTATATAACTTATCAATATATATATGAATTTAAAATTTCTGTTATATTTTTTTAAATAACACAATAACAGAAATAATTCACAATAAACTAAACTAAAAATAAATATAGTCATATTGAAACAATACCTGTTAACTATGTATGTATATATATTATATTATATATATACATATAAAACTTTATACAATTAAAATAAAAAAAAAATTTTTAAATTTATATTTATCTCTAATAGTTTTCTCATACTTATATTGTTTTAAATTTTTTTAATAATTTTCCCACGAAATTTCAAAAATTTCGAAGAAATTAAACTTATCAAAAAAAAATTTTTTTTTTTTTTTAAACAAAATTACTTTCACACATTTTATGAGTAACACTTTAATTAAATAAAGAAACTATCAAAATATATTTGAAAAAAAAAATATCTTTTATAACTATGTACATATATTGTAGTATGAATATATAGGATAGATACTGTATAGTACTACTACTTCTACCACCCATTTGTTTTTATCAAACCCATCATTTAGATAACAAAAAAAAACAAAAAACAACCGAAAAATATCATAAGATTTCACACCCAGTTATCGTTTTGTATTTATCTTTTATCTAAGTCAAAAAAAAAAAAAAAAGAAAGACAAAAAGAGGAAAGAAAGAAATTCCATTCTTTTTACATTTTTTTATTTTCACCTAAAATTAATTTTTTTTTTTATTTTGTAAAAAAAAAAAAAAATTTTGTAAGATTTGCGATTTTTTAAATTTGTTTTTATTTTCTTTTTAAATAAAAATAAATCAAAATAAAAATTTATTTATTGATAATTTATTTGACGGCATTAAAAATTTTGGAAGATTTTATTGAATTATTATATATTGCCATTAAAAAATAGATTCAATACATGAATCAGATAATTTTACGAGCCCATCAGACCATTGACTTTTTAATAAAATTTATTAAATATTAATTTATTGAACTAAGATAGCGCCTTTCCAAGAGGTATAAAAATTTATTCATGTGGTTAAATAATTAAATGTTATATTGAATATTCTACAGGGTGGGACAACTTAAATTGACTGATGTAAAATATGTACATAATAATATGTTTATCTTTTGTAATTTTAATTTTTTTCTACGTGACATTATAATTTGTTAAATTGTTTTATGATCAAAGGGTCATTTTCCACTCTTCTCATTTAAATGATCTCTATTTCTTTGTAGATATATAATGACTTTTTCGAACGCATTTTGCAGTACGGTACGCAACATTTCTGACTCTAAATTTAATATTTCTTCACGAATATTTAGCTTAAGTTGGTTTATTGATTGTGGTTTATTCGGGTAAATCCGTCTCTTTAAGTAGTCCTACAAAAAGAAATCAGGTGCCGTTAAAAATATGTATTTTTCGAAATATGTACATAATTTGGTCACCGAAACGTTTTCGAAAATTCTTCTTTGTCGCTTTTGAGGCTTGCGGTTGATCACTACTATTGGACGTAAAAAATCATAACTATCATGTTTTTATCATGGTTCGGTATACCGTACTTGAAACGGTTTATAAATGTCTATCATAATCTTAAATAAAATATGGACCGATAATTCTATTTCGTCATAATTTCACACCGAATAAATACATGTAACAGTTTGTAATTGATGCAGATGCTAACTCTCTTGGATTTTATGTACGTACAAAATCTATAATTTTAACCCGTTGCATTGAGTATGTTACTATTATTGAGTTGTTTAAAATTATTTTTAATTTGATATACGTACTTAAAAATCAAAAGTTAAAAATATTTTAAATTAGTCATTGGCCAAGTTGGCCAATCCTGTATATTTTAGTGAACTATAACACATACATTAGCTTGAACCAGCTTGAACAAAGCAGTTAATTTTAAATATCGATTCATTTTAATTGATGATTTTAAATATTGACCCCAAAAGTCACTATCACTACGGTTGTATAGGAAAATATAAAAGTTGCCATTGCCAATTGTCAAATAAGGTATAGTACTTCAGAACTAGAATTAATTACCCAACAAACAATTTGCATAATACAAAATTTGAACAAAAATTATATTTTTATAGGTTTTTATATACAAGAATCATTTTTGTAAAATGCAAATAAAATTACAAAAATTTATTTTTTCTTTACTCATCGGTAGTGTATGTGTTAATATATAAAAATTTTTTTTATATTTAAAATAAGTAAAACCAAAAATATTTAAAAAATCACTAAAAAAAAAAAAAAATTGATGAAATATCTCTTAAGTAATCATATTTTAAGCAGACAATTTCAATTGAATCCAATCGTATTAAGTACTTAATATATACATACTTAGTATTGTATTCTTTTTTTCTTCATTTTGAACTTCATCTTCATCTTTCTTGGGGATTTTTAATTGAAAACCACAAAAATTTACACACTTTAATCGAATATTAATGATGAATTCTGAAAGAAAAAAAAAAAAAAATTATTGGAATTAAGCACGAGTAAATTATAAAAAGATGATTTCACCAGATTAATGTAATTAATTAATTCATATAATAATGAATTGACTGGTTTGTTGGTTTACTGTAAAAGGTGATTTTTATTGTTCATAAAATTTACTTATACTTATAGTCTTTTTAACTTTCTTTTGTCTCTATTTTAAACCATTATTAATAATAACAATAACGTCATTATTAATTTTTCATTTTATTATGTCTTTTTTTTGTTATTAAATTGATTTTTTTTTTTTTTTTTTTTTGTTATTATTTAATTACATTATTCAGTGTCAATTCGGTCAAAAGTAGTTGAACATTGTTTAAACAAACACATTCGTATATTACGAGCCCTATACATAATGAGGTCACATCTTTGAATTTTGTTTTTTTTTTATTTTTTTTTTTAAATTTTATTTAGAGTATGATTTAAATTATAACTAAATGATGATCATTTTTATTATCTAATACAAGATGCAATTTAATATTAATATTTTTTTAATGCATATAATAATTTAAGTTTTCTGAATGTCTCGAAAATTGTCATGCCACTGTAAAAAATTATTAAAAAAGAGAAATTTTATGAAGTGTTTTTTGTGTTTTTTTTTGTTTTTATATCCTCTTGATTTATTATAAGTAATTAGTTGGAACAAGGTGTTGGTTGCTTGTTTGATCATATATATAATAGTTGATTGTATTAATGTGCTAAATACGATTATCAAGCTGTTTTTTGTTTAATTTGTAAATTTCTTTTTTGTTTTTTTTTTTTATTGCTGAATTTAAATTAAAGAGGACGGTGCAATATAGACACTATTTATGTAGTAAAATTTATTACTTATAATAAGTAAATTAATTAAATCTAAAAGGGTATAATGAATAATTTATTGAACAAATTACAGAAGATTTCTTGAGCTTTTGAATGTATTTTACAGAATTTTCATACATAAGCTAGAAGTTATAGATTCCAATTTTCAAAAGAACAAAGATCAAAATTTTCGAAAGCGAAACGAGAAGAGTATCATCTATTTATGTAATTCAAATTCCTAGATGACATAATTCAGGATATTATTCGATTCATTTGTGATTAGTGTATCGCGAATGTGGAACAATTTTCCATTTCATGTGCAAATTGGTGATGATTATATATTTACAATTTACATAGGTTTAAGGAGAACGTGAACACTTTCATTCATCACGTTCTTGCAAACCTTAAACATATTTTTTTTTCCATAGCAGAACCTTCTCTTGCCTATAAGCACCTTCTCTTTTTGTACAATAGTTACCATATTACCATAACATATTATTTCGTCAAAAAGGAAAGTGGTGTTTAGTGGGTTAAAGTTTCACTTATTGATAATTATTGATAAAGGAATTATGCTCGTACTGCTCCTCTTCAAAGTCTTTCGATAATTCCCACCAACCCCCGAAGAAAAAAAAAAATTATTAAAACTTAAAGAAAATATAAAACTTTTATTTAAATTTGCATATCTTGGAAACTAGACCAGACTCAGTTTAGCTCCTATATAGTGGTACATAAAAGTATAATTAATTAGAAAACACCCTGTATACTTATATACTTGAATTTAAAATTTAAATAATATGAAAATTTAAAATTGAATTGAATTCACGTTTTTTTTTTTTAGTTAAGTATCCTTAAGATCCTTGGATTGGTAGGTTAATTATTAAGGTGATGGCTTAATGTTTACGTTACTTTCTTCATTTTTTTTAAATACTTTGACCGCTGAATGAATTGCATTATTTCATGATGTAGGCGACTAATACAAATATAAAATTCACTTAAAATAAAGAAAGAAATCAACGATTTCAATTGATGAATTTTCATTTCCATGTTTTGAATATCTAGTATATGACGATTTTGATTTTTGAATATTTTGAAATTAATTTTTTAAACAAATATCATTTCAATTTTATCCAATTTTTTTTTAAATTTAATATTTTTTTTTTTAAATACTTTTCACAATTTTCAAAGCTATACTTATCAATGTATGTATTAAGCGCTCATTTCACGATACAATGATTATTCAATGGTTGAATCAATTTGCGTTGAGCTAAAATATTAATACAATGTTGTGTGAATGTATTGTTGTTAAAATACACAATACAATCTGATAACAATTTTAGTTTAACAAAAATATTTTTGCAATAATTTCTTAACTTTTCAATGAACAGATTCTAAAAATTTCTTATTTAATGTAAGTATTATTTACGAATGGAATTTTGAAAACTGTATTGGAGCTATGGGACGGAAAATTTAATCAGATATTTTAATCAGAAATCGTCATAACAGTTTTTTATATTTTTATAAAATTTATAGAAGAATAGTATTAAATGCTATTTCTTTTTTTATAATATTATTTTTGTATATTTACTTATATATAGAAATGAAACATCGATATGTACATTCAACTTTTTAAATAATAATCGGTTCAATATTTGAACAATTCAAAATATACGATATTCAACAGTTGTATACAACAGCGAATTGAACATTCAGATCATTCAATCCTAATATTTTTTCAACTCTTGTACAATAGCAATTATTCGAATTACAAGTTGTTGAGTTGTTCGAATTACAAGTATTAACAAGAGTTGTTCAACAGTAGCATAATTTTTATAAATCGATTCAACTGTTAAACAACAATTGTATCGTGTAATAAACGCTTTAGATTTTTATATGTAGGTATTATTAACTTTAATTACTTTTACTTTTTTTGAATATTTTAACAAAGAGAACAGAAGAAGAAATTTCTTTTTTTTGAAAATTTAAATTGTTAAAAAACTTATTAAGAAACAATATTTTAATATTAAAATTTAAATCAAAACAACTAAATATATAAGTAAGTTCACTAAATTAAAGATGCAATTTGCAAATAATAGAAATATATTTTTATTTAAAATAAATTTACATATACATATTTTACCCAACTATTTGGACAAAACATGATTATAATGAATTAAATATATAAAAAAAATAAAATTAAAAATTAAAATTTTATTAAATTTAATAACTACTTATATATTTTCTATTTTGTATACATATTATTATATACTGGCATATCCTATTTTAAAATATTTATAAATAATAAAAATCATAACCCTCGTTATAATAATGATAAATTCTTTACATATAATTTTTCTCGGTTAAATAACAAAAAAAAATCAATTCTTGCCAATTTTTTTGACTTTATTTTTTTTATATATATATATATATACGTTTAAGTACAATATGATTAATAACATTTTAATGAGCATTCAAATAACTTAGATTTTAAATATACATACATATATATTTAATATCTTAATCAAAAAACATCAGAATAATAAGAGAAAATATTTAACAATATATTGTACATAATAATATTTAAAATAAAATAAATTCTGAAAAATAAATAAATAATAATAAAATTATTTATGTATATACATATATAATTTTCTTTTTTAAGGAATAAAAATTTGATTGTTTGAAAAATTTTATAAAATGCTGGTATAATAATTTTTATTTTCTTTAAAAATTCCAAAAAAAAAAAAAAAATAAAATAAATAAATTAAATAATATTTGCCATTATATCAGAAATTTTCAAAAAAAATTTTTTTTTTGCTTTCAATCACTTAAATATAACCTTCTTAATAAATAAATATATACATACATAATAATAATGCGGGGGTGTTAATTAATCTTATTGTAAAAATATTAAATATTTAATAAAAATTTATATAAGTACTTATTGTATATATACATATATTTATATATATATATCTATATTTGTACATATAGTACTTGTATATATATGTTAAAAACCCTTACTTTTACCATTCAAATCAAAGAAAAAAACTTTATTAAAAGACTTTATATTTTAATTAAAAATTTTTAATTCTTTAGATAATAACTCTTAAGGTTTTTTTTTTTTGTTTTTTTTTTTTATTTATAAGTAAATTAAATTAATTTTATTATTAAAATTCTGATCTTATCCTTGGAAAAAAATTATTAACTGCTTAATATAAATTTATCATAATTTAATATTATACCATCTATCATATTATGTATATATATATATATATATATTTAATATATAATATACTTACTGGCAATATAATACAGGTTTATTTTATACATGTGAATAAATTTATGATATTAATTAAATATTTATATATTTGCTTGTTTTATTTTTTGTATAGATATCAATCAATCAATAGACATTAAATAATAACTTATATATATATGTGGTTTAATATAATAACTTATATATAAGTACATATGTAGTTTAATTGATACAAAATTTTCATTTTCACACATAAGTAATAAGTACATTATAAATTTAATAATTTAATGTAAAATATATTCAAATAATATTTCCATTATATTGTATAACATATGTATTGTTTACGCATTTTCTGTGCTCCATTCTAAAAATGGTTATGAGTGTACACAGTGTAACTCATTTTTTTTTTAATTCAGCTAAATTTAGCAGAAATAGCCGAGAAAATTTAATTTAATTTTCGGCTAAAAATTCGGTTAAGTTTTTTTTGTTTACAAGAATCGACTGCTGCTAATATTTTCAAGTAATTCAAATTAAAAGTAATTCTCTGTACATACTTATACTTTAAAGGGTCATTCATATAATTAAAATTCTATTGACATATTGATATTATATTATTTATGATTTTGTTAAAAAAAATCTAAAAGACAAAATGCTCTCGTTGGATTTCATTTTTTGACATTTGTTTTTTTATTTTAATTTATTTTATTTATTTAATTTTTGATTTTACATACATTTCAAAGAAGAATCTGCTAAAATCTACTGTTTAAAAATTAACATTAGACTAAAAATTTTTCCAGCCGAATTTTTAAAATTTTTCAGCCAAAACAAAAAAAATATCGGCTAAATCTAGCTGAGTATCGTTTAAATTGGTCACACTGGGTATTTACAATTTACAATTGAAGTTGATTTTGGTAATTTTATAAAATTTTTAATTTTTTTACTTCACTCATAACATTTGAACTTTCAAAAGAAAAAACTAATGATTTTTGGGGCCTCGGTGAAAAAGTTATAAAAATAAAATACCCCGTAAAGACCGAAGAAGTGTGGATTCGAATCCCACACACATCGTAAGAATAATTCCCCCTTACGACATTTTATAGCCACGCCTGAAAAGAAATAGGCTGTGTAATTTCCTTGTTACATTTATGTGGCTGTAAATAAGTAAACTAAATAAAAAATGGGGAATAAATAAACTAAAAACAAAAAACAAAAGAACTAATAATTTTAATAAACGTCAACAATAACAGTTTGTGTTTATGTTTTGCATGATAAAGTAAAATGATCACATATATAGTTTGAATAGTCAATACGATCCCTGCCAGTATTTAATGTTAATTACATATTATATGCTTATTCTCAGTAATAATACGAGTATTATAAATTTCCTTATAAAAATAAAAATATTTATTGTTGCAATAAATTAACGTCAATCAAAGTTATATAAAGTTCTTGTAAAGTTTATATCATATATGTATATATATTTGCTTATAATTTTAACCTTTAAATATCTTTCGTTCAAAAATAATTACATTTTTCGTATTGTATTAACTTCCTATTTAAAAAACAATGCACTTTTGAGAAATGCACATGAGGTGCACTTTTTACATAGATCAAACGCCATCAATTGTTAACAATTTATTATTAAAAATATGTGTCCTTAGTTAACGATCAAAAACCTAACCTATTTTAAAATTTAAAAAAATCAATATGTCAAACCTTTAATTTATTATTTTTGATTTTTATATAAGTAGGTACATTATCCCTGTTTGTAGGTACTGTTTCCCTTATTTCAACTTAAAAATATCTTTTATATAAATTTTGGAACTATAAATGATCGATATAGATCGTTTAGATCGCAGAGATCAGATTACATTGCAGAATCATTATTTTTTACAAAATTATAATGAATGACTAATTTTCGGATAAAATTAATGAAGTTATCTGAACTTGAGTTAATTTAATAGCAAAAATGCATCCGTTATTAAAGGTCATCTTTAATAAATTGCAATATTAAATGATTTAGAAATTTAATCGATTCAATTACGATCAATCATATTGTTAATGATCACAATGATTATACATTTTTTAAGGAAGATTGTAAACAATTATAAATCAATTTTAGTATAATTTAATGACATTTAATTAAATATAATTGAATATAAAGACTTAATTTGATTAAAGCTTATAATTTTTTTTGTAAATATTTATAATCATTTTTTCTTTTTTCAATTAAATCGAATCTAAAAAAACAACAAGACCACAAGGTAGTATGTAAAACTAAGAGTTTTAAATTGCGCTTATTTTCAAAAAGACAATAAAAGCATATTTGTATTTTTTTTGCATCAAAATTGTTAATTTTCTTGGTTTATGTACAAAAAATCAAGAGACACTTTTTTCAGTTTTAAAGAAACTCTTATATAATTATACTTAATTCCCAAGGTCTCCAAGTTACAGATGTCTAAAAAAAGGAAATGTTCAATTTGTTACTATAGGTGAAAAACAGGTCTAAAATTTAATATGTCTTAAACATTTGGAAGCACAAATATTCTAAGGTAACTCAGAATTATGTTGCTAAAAATTTTTCTCATCGCAAACTTTCAAAGTTCTGACTAAAAGTATCTAGAGATACAGAAGAATCGAATTTTTGTCAAATACACAACAGTAAATTTAAATATCAAATTGCAAAACAAATATATATAATTTTTATATTTGATTTACTTATATAGATTAAAAAATTTCCTGTCGTTCGGTGTTTTTTAGATTACAAAAATATTAGGCAGAACTTGAGATATAATCATGTTAGGAGAAAACCCCTATTTATTAATTTTGATGAATTGTAGTTCCATAATTGGTAGAACTAGATGAAAAAGTTGTCCATTAATATTAATTTTTTTATGAGACATATAAGACGGTTTAAATTTCATCAGTCCATAAGTAATTAACAGTGGAGAAGTTTTGTAAACAAAGGAACGGTTGGACGAAGCGAAACTAATAAGCATTTTTTATTAAAAATGCGTTTAGTTAGTACTAAATGGCTTTATGAAATAGTGTCGCACGAAATAATGTCGATTTCAAGATGTATGAAATAAAGTCGCAAGAAATGATATAAAGTAGCAGCATTTTTTGTAATTTTTTGCGACTTTATTTCATAATGAAATAAAATCGCAAAACTACAAATGAAATAAAGTCGGAAGAATGAAATAATGTCGTAAAAATTTAAATATTTAAACATTTAATAATAAATATTTATTTGGAAAATAACATGAACATAATAATTTGCAGAGATTTTAAAGTTGGTGAAGAAATAAGGGTTATACGCTTTTTTAGAATATGTATATATTTTCTTGATTTTGTAACCGATTACAAAATTCCTTCTTCAGAATCTCCCATATACCATATAGCATTCACATTCTGGAAAAATCTAATTCAACCCTACAACTCTGATTTTGCATCTGCAACTATAAAATCTCACCAAAATTTAGAATCTGACATATAATTAGTATATACATAAAATATTTTTAACAGGGGCCTCGGTGGCCTAGTGGGTAAGAGCGTATAAAATGCGCTGTAAACACCGAGGGAGTGTGGGTTCGAATCCCATACACGTCGTAAGAGTTATTCCCCCTTACGACATTTACAGACGCGCCTGTAAAGGAAAGGCTGTGTAATTTCCTGTTCACATTTATGTAGCAGAGAAATGCACTAAAAAAAAAAAAAAAATTTTTTAACAGATACATTTCTTTTCCATATTCTGGACAGTCGGCACGTTATTTCATTTTTGATTGATTACTTTATTTCATAGTGATTTTCACCAAATTTGTATAGAAACCTGTATGCATGGCCATGGACAAAACTTAGTATACATTTCAGAGTTGGGTTCAAAATCAGGATATTTCCTCTTTCCAGAATATATACATAATCCTAATTTTGGACCCTTTTGGAATGCTTTATTCTCAGAAAAATATTGCAAAAATATCAGAAAAAAAATGAGAAAAAATTTAAAATTTTAAATCGAATTTAAAATTCCTTCTAATTCAGAATTTTGTAAATACATAATGTATATATATATATATATATATTCTGAAAAAAGCCCATAAACCTAATTTTGAATCCAACTCTAAAATCTATAGTAAAATATGTCCATATGCATACCGGTTTCTATATAAATTTGGTGAAAATCATTATGAAATAAAGACGCCAACCAAAAATTAAATAACGTCACAAGAAGGATATAATGTCATAATATTTTGCGACCTTAAATTTTCGACATTATTTCCTTTTTGCGATATTATTTCAATTTTGATTTGCGATTTTTATTTCATAATGAAATAATGTCGGACATTTTACGAACGATATTATTTCATTTTTGATTGCAACATTATTTCGTTCGACACTATTTCATAGGGTCCTAAATAAATATATTCTTTCTATTTTGTATAAAAAATTTTTTTTATAATTATATTGTAACGTCTTTATTTTTTATTATAATAATAATTAAAAAATTAAATTTAAAAAATTTTAATTTTCGATTAAATCCGGTTTAAGTTAAAAAGTTATAATCTCAAACTAATTTAATTATTCATACTTATTTCATAAGTAAATTAAAAATTTTGTTTTTTTTTTTTCCATTCATTAATTTAATTAATTTTATTGACTTGGCAACTGTACAATATTTTTTATTTTTTTAAAGTAATTTTTTAATTTTTTTTTTTTTATTAACAAAATGCCTATTAATTTGATTCCGATTGATTCCGATCAAAAACACGTATACATATTATATATATTATATTACATATTATATGAAATGAAATGGTTAAGTTTAGACATCAATACATATACCTATACTTATATGTATATAAGGTATAATACCTATTATAAGGTATTAACTTATGATAAAAGAAAAAAAAAAAAAAACTTCAATTGAAACTATTGAAAGTTGTGATTTTACTATTAAAAATAGAAAACTATAGTTTCCTTTTTATTACTACCTTTTTTTTTAATATTTTATTGACGTTAAAAATTAAAGTATAAAGAAGATTAAAAAAAAAAAAAGCTTTAACATTAACAGCAACAACAAACAACAACAGCAAAATAAAAAGAGTAGTTTTTTATAAAGATAAATATTGATTATTGCTTAGTCGTGTTAGTGATAAAAATCATTTTTCATTGTATTAAAAAGAAAAAAAAAATAAGAAAAAATTTTCTTTAAAATTCTCTTTGATTTGAATTTTGTGTTTTGTTAATTTAAGATGAATTGTGGGTATATTAAATTTGCTTCCGTTTTCAAATATAAAAGTTCAGTATGTTTTAAATCATTTTATTTAATATATATATATAATTTTTTTTTTTTTTTGTTTAGTTAATGTACTGATTTGCCTTCTGGAGAAAAATTAATTGAATATTAAGTTCTTTTAAGATTTAACGACAACCTTTAGGTCGTTTTTTTTTGTTTGTTTTTTGTTTTTTTTTTTTAAGAATGGGTTTCTATATTTTTTATAAAAAGTAATTTCTGTTAGAATACATTTTAAATTTTTTGAAAAATACTTCTCTTAATTATTTTAATAATATAAGAAGAGTGTATATAATGTTATTTTTATGTTTTAAATAATATCTTCATTCTGTTTTATATCTTTGTTTTTATGTTTTATAATATTAAAAAATATGTATAAAATGTACATTAGGCCTAAAATGAAGTATAATGCATACATTTAGGCTGGAGTCCTCTGAACAGTAGCGGATTATCACGATGACGAGCAAAACAGATTTATTCATTTTATTAACGATCCCAGTGTTACCTCGAAGGTCACTCTACTCAGTCATCGCCGTACGTCATGGGTCATCAACTCTATTTTATAGATATCTTGTATAGGGACAAACATATTCTAATCTAAATATAGAAATAAAAAATTCTTAAGAAATTAAACCGTTAATGCTTCCACTTTTTCTACACGAAACAAGGAATGAGGCAGATTTCAACCCCTACGCTATAGCACTTTTAAGATGTCGTAACACTGCTTATAGAAATTCGTTTGTTATACGCATGTCACATTTCTGAAATCACATACCATCACATGACGTGTTCCCTAAAGTTGGTAACTCATATTTGAACGATTTACTAAAGTTTAAAAAGAACATTAACATATCTTTCTTTAAAATACTCCTCGAAATTTTCTTACCCTTCCTTCCTTAATAATCCTAAATCTTTTTTTTCTTTTTTCCTAAATCCTTTTTTTCCAAGAATCCCTGCCACATAAATATCTCTTAAATCAAACTATACATATGTATTAAAGGTTTCAACCTAAAGTTTGGCTTAAAAAAGGGGTGGTTTTGATTTGTTGAAGTCGAACACTATCCGTGTATATATTTTGCTAAAAATTACATTAGGTTAGGTCTTAAAATTTGCATTACCAAATCTTGTAGTATATTATAATTAATCTTGACTTAGAAAATTTTTAACTGTTTTATTATTCAATTATAAGTTGAAAACTGTAGTGTTAGTTTGTGTAACTGTAACTTTAATTTCTATAAAATTAATACCAAATAAGACAAAAATAAGTAGTAGGAACGTATATATTTTAGAGCTGATCAAATTTTAATTAGACACTATCTTAGAGCTTTGCAGTCGTAAATTATAAGGGATTAAAGTCAAATATATATTATTAAATAATATAAAATAAAGTTGTTTTATTAAAAAGATAAAGGAAATAATATAACATTTTTTAACGCAAATTATTCGCCTTCTCTTTCCAATCACATAAATATATATGTATAAGCATTTTCCAAGCTTTTGATTTCTATGTATATTTAGCTATGAAGATTTGATTCCAATTTAAAAAAAAATAAAACTAAACTACGTAATTTAAAATACAGTTTAAAAAAATCAATTAAGGATCCGTAAACTCTAAAAGAAGTCTCCCTCCTTCCATACATTTTTTTGTTTGTATATCGAATATACCCCTTTCAACGAAAACAATATATTTACACTCCAAGTTCGTTCAATTTCTATAGTAAATTAATTAATTTTTTTTAAATGAAGAAATAAATGAAGAAATGTTGTTAAAGAATACCTTTTTAAATGAATAAATTCTCGCCAATCAAATATTTTAATTGTAAATATGTAAATTTAAATGGTATGCATACATAAAAATTTACTATTATAATAGTTGTAAATATTTACATTCAAAAACTGAAATGGAAATATTTAAGGTTTAATTATTGTACTAAAAAATTGTTCTTAAAATTTGCCATATACTATAAAAGTATAATTTTTATTTCCTTAAAAAAAAATAATTTAATTTTTTATTATTTGTTTTAAATGCAAAATAAATTAAAAATTATCAATATAATTAATTTGTTTTAAAAAAATTTTTTTTAATATAACAATATGTATATATATATATATATATATATATATGAAATTCTTAAGAAAGAAATATTAGATGCGATAAAAGTGTATAATTTCAATTAAATTTATGAAAAAAAAAAATATACATATTATAGAAAATGTAATTTATAATATATATATATATATATATATATGTACATATATGTATATGTATTATGTATGTATATAATATTGTATTGTATAGGTATATTTCATATTACATATATGTGTTATATTTTCCTAAATTTAATTATTCCGCTATTTAATAATATTTTAACGATAACAAAATATATATATATATATATTATGTATATATATATGTATATAAATATATATAGGCTTCATTTTAATTAATAATTTTTTTTTTTTTTTGCATTTCCTTGCCTTTATTAAATAAACACTTTTAGCATGTTTTATATTAATTTTGTATAAATATGTTATTTTTGTTTTAAACATATATTATGAAATTCAATAAAACGTTTATAATATTTTTTTTCCTCCCTTTTTTACAAAATTTCATGAATTTTCTTATAGGTGATACCTACACTTATTTTAAATTACTCTTACTTACATAGCTGCTGTATGTTTTATAGTTTATGGTCATAGTTTCATTGTAAGTACTCTATTCTATTCTTAATAAATCAAATTCTTCATAGTTTTACGAGTTTTAAATTACTTTTCGATCGAAAATCCTGCACGACAAAATCAACCTGCCACAAAATCTTGCTTTTTTTTTTTATCTTGTATTGCAAAATCTTTCACGGATGGCTTAGTTTTTAAAGTATGTATAAATAAATAATAAAGAAGGATTTTATAGTTGGATTCAAAAGCAGGTTTACTATTTTTTTCCATAGAATATTTATATATAAGAATATGTGACATTCTGAATTACATGCAAGATTTTGTCCTAGTAGATTTTTGGAAAAAAAAAGATTTTGTCACATTAGATTTTGACGTAAAAGATAATTTAGCAAACACATGAAAAACAAATAATTGTACACCATCTATTATTGGAGAGACTATAATTGAATATGATCGACTCTGGTAAGATCATTCAAACCAATATTCTATTTAATTGAAAGGTTGGCGACGTTACCGTTGCACGTTTGGTTAAATAAGCTTGGATTTATAGAATCTAAATAATTGTTTCAAATTAAATTTGTAAATTAAAATTTTTATTTAAAATAGAATAAATTTACTTTTATTTTTTTTGTGTTTATTTTTTGCTCTGGTCTTTTAATAATTTTCTCAAAATATATAGTATAAGAGAAGATATTATTTATCTAATTTTAAAGGTTAAATTTGGACGAAACTAAAAGAAAATGAGTATTTTTTAAGTTAAGTTTTTTTTTTATTTCTTGTCATTCAGATATAAATATCTGCTGATATTTTTAGGACATTTTGCCTTAATAATTAGATGTGGGCCATTTCGGTACTATTGTATTAAATTTTATATAATATTTTGATCTGACCGGGTGTTTGAAACGAGACATTTCGCCAGCTGAAAGATCGGCGGCTTAGGCATTGATTGCACCATTGGTCAGATTCAAGTTAATTATAAAGCATTTTAAAGTGGACTACTTTTTATTTCATTTTCACAAGACTATATGGCTCAAATTCAAAAAATTAAGCTTTTTCTTTCAGTAACTATATATAAGATTTGATTTTGCGCTTAGTATTATGCATTCGAGCAAATTTGTGTAAATTTTTCCAATTTGCACAAATGTAAGGCTTATTAATGAGTTTTCTATGCCCTTCATTTTTAGGTTTTTTATTATTATTAGTTACTGTTAAATATGATTAATATTAAAAAGATAATATAATTAAAAATTAAATATAATTATGTATCCTATAGTTTTTTGCCATTAATTTTTTCATTATTTTAATTTTTTTTATTATTATTAATTTATTCTAATACTTGACTTTGTATTCTGATAAGTTAATTAGGTTTTATTACTATTATTTTGTTATCGCTACAATTTCAAAAAAAAAAAATAAATAAATAAATAAAAAAAAAATAAAGCAAAATGGAAGTAAAAACAAAAAAAATTAATAGAAAATTTATCAATATGTTGTAATCAGTAGCTTACACACACCAGTAGTATTTGTATAGACCATAAAATGCAATTTCACATTTAAAAAAAAAAATATAAAACTTAATTCCATTATTACTTATAGGTAAAAAAAAAAAAAAAATAATGTAAAAAATAATAAAAAAAAAATGAAAAAAGATAATGGAGTTTTTCTATAGCCCTTATTATATACAAAAAAAATAAAAAAAATATTAACTATACTAAATTCTAGAACGATGAATAATATGTATCCGATAAACTTTTGCTGGTAATATATGGGTTAATATTTTTTACTGCAAAAAAAAAAAACAAAAACGTGTATTTGTAAGATAATTTAATGGTAAATACCCTAACTAAAGTTAAAATTATTGTAAAGAATTTAAAACAAAATTTAAAATACACAGTAAAAATGATATTCTAATTATATGAAAATTGAATTTAATTAATTTTTGTTTTCCACCTTTTAATGCTTGTATCTAATATCTTTTGTTTTGAATAAAATATTCATAAAACAATTGAAATTAATAACAATTACCTACTTATATAGTTTCTTTATAATAAATTTATCTTTTCAGCAGTTTTTTTTATACATATGAAAGATAAATTGAATTAAAATGGAAGCAAAAGTAAAGAAAAAATTTTTTGGTTTAATTTTAAAAAAGTAGTGTTTTTGTACAATTTGCCTTTTTTTTTTATAAAACTTCTATTAATGTTATATTTTTTGCTTGTTAAATTGTTCAACTGGTAGTCTAATAAAGGCTTGCTGCACTACTGGAAAATATTGGAACAAAAGAATTGATACATATTGGAACATATTGGAACTGGTATATTAACATTTTTCAAATGTTTATATCTCCAGTTCTGCTTAAAATTTTTTTAATCGAACGAAAAACGAAAAACATCAAACGACAGGACATTTTTTTTAAATTTATATAAATAAAAAAAAAAATTATATAATACATGTATTTTGCTTTTTATTATTTAAATTTTAGAATTATGTCAAAGCATAATTTTGCAAAATGTTGCCTCTTCTTCTTTGTTGTCTTCGTAGAGTTAGACCATTGAAATTTTGACAGAACGAACATTTTTGAGAATTGGCAAAAGTTACCTCAGAAAAAATGTTTGTCAAAAATTGAAAATTCTCTATTTTTAGACAGCTGTTAATTGGACAACTGTGCTAACTTGTCGTAAGTAAGACATAGAAATTGAAGCTTCAATATTATAATATTTTTACCTGCATTTTAACTATAAAATGTGTTAATATAACTTTTCTTAACTATATACAGTTTCCTTAAAATTAAGGAAAGTGTCCTTTTGATTTTTCATATATTTTCCTTATATAAAAAAAATTCTACGAAAACTTACAAGTTGTGATATATAATTAGTCGCAATCCTACAAGACATTTTATTGTCTTTTTAAAACTTGTGCGCTTTTAAAAACTTTTGGTTTTACATATTGCATTGTTTAAGTAATTTCCGCAGCCAAAAATTCAATGTAGTTTAAAATTTAATTTGATAATTGAGGGTTTTTAGCACATTTTCAAAAAAAAATTTAAAAAATGTGCTTATTAGTTTCACTCTCCGTCAGTCCGTCCATATGTCTGGCTGTTTACAAAATTCTACACCGTTTGAAATAAAGCAATGAAATTTTAACTACTGATAGGCATCGCCAAAAAACTAATTTTGTGGTACAACTTTTTTCGGTAGCCCCACCCGTTCCGGAGCTACAGCCCTACAATGTTCGAAAAAGCCCTATTTTTAAATTGTTATAACACACATTCTATAAGGTAGCAATATTTTAATATAGCGATACCTTATTTTGCAAAAATTTGGACGCCTTTTATCTTTCAAACGGTTTAACTTAGAAGCTTCAAATTTTGACAACAGTTAGATCTTTTGAAATTAGTATGAATGATTTCTTAAAATTTTTTTAATGTCGCACCCCGTTTAGGAGCTGTAAGGGGTTAAAACTGCAAATTCTCTATTTTTAAACACCTGTAACTTGGGCATCGCTCCACTTTTTTATGAAGTAATATACAAAAATTAAAACTTCGACATTATATTTTTCTTTTTGTTAATAATTTTTCTTAATAATATAGGGTTACCTTATAATTGATGAAAGTGTGATTCGATTTTTCTCAATTTTTTTTGTACCAAAAAAAAAGTCAAACAAAAACCAATTTCTTATAAAAATTTATTTTTCAATAAGTATATCTACTTTTTACTTTATGCTTATTATGGAATATTTTTTAATTTTTGGAAATGTGCTTTTTTGAAACACGAGGGTCATTACTTGTTTATTTTCATTATTAAAAGTCGTAGCCAAATAGTTAAAGAAATTTTAATAGTTCATCAAGTTTAAATTACAGCACAGAATTGTTTTCTAATTTTAATAAATTAAGAAATTTATAAAAATATTGATTAAAGTATATATACATATGTACATACATATATACACATATAATTTTTATTTTGAAATTCTATAACTATTTAATGATTTATTTATTATATACCTACCTATTAATGAAAGTTAAAATTTTAGTCAAATTATTAGGAAAATGTTTTTTTTTTTTTTGGCTTTAAGTAATTTTTTAATCTATAACTCAATTTTCCTGGTAAAATCTAGGGAAGCAGATTTTAAATGCATTTTTGTTTATTTTTTGTTTTTGTTATGAATTTTACGACAACATGAAATTGTAATTAAAATTTTAATTGAATTTCTTTAATATTTTAATTTTTTAGAGCGTATTAAAACACAAAACGAAAAAAAAAACATAATCTGTAATAATTTCAATAATTTTTTTTTTTTTTTTAAAATAAACATACAAATATCGAGATTAAGAGATCAGTTTTCTGTAACAGGTAAACCATTAACAAATATATTATTTTATTATTATAATGAATTCTTAAATAGCAAGAACAAAAAATTATAATAAAATATTTATCTTAAAATATAATATGCCAGAGTAATTCTTTATTAGTATAACAAAAAAAAAAATGTAATAAAATAATATGTACATGTTTTTCTTATATATATATTTTTTTTTTTTTTATTATAACCATTAGACGTTATTAAAACATTTTCACATATTTAAAAACATAACTTAAGTACATAATATAAGAAAACTAAAAAAAAAAAAAAAAAAAAACAAATTAAAAAAAAACGTTAAAAATTCTCTATAAAATAAAAACAGTATAAGTAGGTATATGTATGTAGTTAAGTACTTATAAAAAAAAATAAAATCACACCTCAATGAAATTACAACATTTTCATTTTCGATAAAATGTCAATAATTACAAAAAAAAAAAAAACATACGTTTACCTATATTATGTCAGTATATAATGCGTATACTCAGTTACAGACATACTTACATACATAATATAATAACAATTAAAAACAAAACAAGAAAATTAATAAAAGAGTAAAATACATTAGTTGCTGTTTTTTTTTTTTTTTTTAAATTTCCGTTTCATAAAAACAAAAATTTCATATTGCGTGAAATTAGGTTTTGTGTACTGGGATAAACCAAACTC
This sequence comes from Poecilobothrus nobilitatus, assembly GCA_947095535.1. NCBI lineage: Eukaryota > Metazoa > Arthropoda > Insecta > Diptera > Dolichopodidae > Poecilobothrus > Poecilobothrus nobilitatus. Next base: position 187,797,986 of record OX352773.1, read on the forward strand.
ATATAAAATGTGTAGCTTTTAGCATCAGCGATAAAAAGAAAGAAAAAAAAAACGTTATTTTTTAGCCATTCATCAATTTGATCCTTTATTATATTATATAGTATATATATATATTTTCTTGTAAGTTGTATATTTAGGTAGACTTACATTAAATTTTATGTATGTTCAATAAAATATCCATTTACATACATACCTATATATTATTTCATTTTCAGGTAATGTTCACGTGAAAATCACATTTTTTAAAACTGAAAAAAAAAAAACAAACTGATGATAGAAAAATAAAATATTTGTACAATTCTAAATATCTAATAAATTTTCTCGAAAGAAATAACGATTAAGATGACATATCAATCGAAGCAAATGAAATTCTTTTGCTTCGATTGATATGGTTTTTTGATTTAATGTTATAAAGTTAACAAGTAAATGTAACAGTAAGTCAATGCTACAGACTTATTAATACCGTACACCTAATACTCTATACTGTACAAGTTTTTTGGCAGCTGCTTGAAGTTCTTCCCTTTTCTTCCTTATTCAACTCGAATTTCAGGAACTTCAAAGAGGCATCACTTAACACCCTTGTACAAAATTTCAAGTTTCTATCTTTATTAAATTCGAAGATATGCTTGTCATCCCTTGGGAGACGTGTGTTAGGTACCCGAATTGCCACTCCAATTCATCAAATCCATCTGAGGGACATAAAGAAAACATGCCAGAATACTATTGTACCAAATTTAAAGGTTCTACTTTTGTTGGTTTTGGAGATATGCTCGTTTGTTGTTGTCCTCGTTCGGAAGTTTCCAAAATACGAACCCATGGTTGAAATTCTCTCAAATGTCAGTTTCCAATTTTGTCAGAAAAGGAAACATAACAGAACACCCTTGTACTAAAAATAAAGGTTCTATCTTTGTTGATTATGGAGATATACTGCGTTTACTCTGGGGCTCGTTCGGAAGCTTCTAAGATCCGAACCCATGGACGAAATCCTCCCAAATTGCAGGAACAGAAATAAAACACGAAACAACACCATTGTACCAAATTTAAAGGTTCTTAGTTGGTTTTGGAGATAATCTCGTTTGTTCTGGAGCTCGTTCGGAAGCTTCCCAAATCCGAACGCATGGATCAATTTTGTCCAGATTCGAACTTAGCCTTCCTTTCGGAATTAGTAAGCTACTATATAAATTTCATCAAGATAGCTTCACTAGTTTTTGAGTTATCGTGCGAACGGAGGAACTGACGGACATCGTTAAATCAACTCAGGAGGTGATCCTGATTCAGAATACATATACATTTCCATATCTAACTCGCTTCCCTTTGGTGGTTACAATCTCCATACCAAAGTTAATATACCCTATACTTTAGGTGAAGGGTATAAAAAGTGACACAAATTTATAAGTATAATCAGTTATTATGTTAGAATTGTGATACTTATCACAAAAATTTATTGAATTGGGGTACAAACAACGGAGTTTTTAATTTTATTTATGAATAAACAAGCTGAAAAGCTAAATAACCATATACTAAATGGGTTACTGTGTTAAAATGCAATTAAAAGATCTGTAGTTTGAACTAGAATTTGGTGATAGCTACAAATCATAATTCACAAGTAAGTCTAACATGGAATGGGTATTAAAAACCATATTTCCTAATTTCTGAATCTTTTTGACTTTTTTTTTTTGTATAATATCTCATATATATTTGCTTTTTAGCACATTTTTAAAAAAATTTGAAAAAATGTGCTTATTAGTTTCACTGTGTGCGTCCATTTATCCAGCTAGTTTACAAAACTTCTGCAACGTTTGAAATTTTAACTATGGATAGACATCGCAAAAAATTGATTTTGTGAAATAACTTTTTTCTGTAGTCCCACCCATTATGAAACTACACCGTCAACCAAAATTCGAAATTGATATATTTATATTCGAAGTGATATATTTAAATTGTTACTAGTTTTCTAAGGTAATATAATATAGTATAAATATGTACTTTTGCCGTATTTTAATTTACGGTTATGCGAAAATCAGTTTTTGCAAAATTTTTAGCTCCTTCCATCCCAAACATTTAAGTTAAAATCATAAAATTGAGAGGAGTTAGATTTTTGGAAATTACTATGAGTCATTTCAGAATATATTTTTCTGTCGCCTCCGGATTAGAAAGTGATGGAGGGTCAAAAACTGAAAATTTTCTATTTTTAAACATTTGTAACTTGAACACCGGTCCAACTTTTTTTGATTTACAAAAAATAAAGCTCTAATATTATATTTTTATTTCTGTTAACAACTTTTCTTAATAATATGGGGTTACCTTAAAATTGACGAGAATGTTACTTGATTTTTCCCAATTTTTCTAACAAGCTTTTCTAACGATTTTTGTCAATTTATTCTATATACCTATATACTTATGTACTTCTTTATTCAGAACTTATTAAAATTTTTTTAATGTGCTTTTTTGAAAACTCATCGTTTTTTCATTACTTGTTATTGTTCTTTGATACAAAGAGTATGTATATTCTATAATGAGTTGGGCATATTTAGGCATCTACTTGAATGCTATATTTCAGCTATGCTATTAATTATATATAAGAAAATACTTTATCAAGAAATCTCCATTTACATGTACATCTCTTTTATGCACTATAATAAGACTTCATCTTTATTATTTATCCAAGATATTACATCAAATGTATAAAACTAAGGTTGAAATCAAATCTCACTTTTTCAAAACAAAATTACGCTTGAACTGATATTTTTTATTTGAAAAAGTGAGATTTGAGTTTAAACTGAGTTTTATGCACTTGACCTATTATCTTATTTTATTTTCTTTCACCTCTTCTCATTACAACTTTATTTAAGGCTTCAGGATCTCTGATGTCATATCATAGAGTTGTGGATATTTAAAACAAAGCCTTTGCTTGTCTTTAAAATATCGCTTGTATATAGTGTTCTAAAGATAGAATGTAACCTAAAATTAAATTTTATGTTGACATTATGTTATTATATTATTCATTTTTATTTTTGATTTAACATGCCTTATATATGATTTTTCTTTTCTTCATGTTTTTTTTTTGTAAATTGTATAAAAATAAAATTCATGAAAGCTCATTTCAATAAAATTAAATAATTCACTTATAAACTCATATATAACTAATAATCACATTAATAATTCCTTTTGTAAAACTAAATAAAAAAACAAAGCGTAAATGTCATAAACCATATGATGGATTTTATTGATTTTCATATTATAAAATTGCGATATCAAAGAAAAATTACAAAAAAAATTATTCTTCCTTTTACACAAATATTTTTATACACTTAGTTTTTTTTTTTTTTTGTACAAATATCAAATTATAATAATTTTGTTTTTAATTTTTATTTTAAAATTTTTAATAACACTATTAAATTATTGTAGGCAAATGTCATTTAAAACAAGAAGTACAAAAAAAATACAAAAATAATAATAAATATAAGAATTGTATATAATATATAAGTAAGCTATATTAAAATCAAAACAAGGAAGTATATAAAATCAATGGTTTCTAAAAGCAATTTTTTAAATTTTGCATTGTTTTGTCAAAATGACTTAGATTCTTTACATGCCGCTATCAAGCGGATATATTTTGTGTTATAAGAGTCGATTCCGCCGATATTTTCCATCTTAATAACTGTAGTTAATCTGACCAACATGTAGGAGATCGGCCTCTCGCACATTTTAAATAACATAACTTTATTTACATTATATCAATGAGCAATTGTATATATGTCAGGTGATAAACTGCTTGCTAATCTGACTTGTCAGAGGAGTTGGTTCGAGCTCAACTAATACTAAAAAAAAAAAAAATTTTAATTTTTCATATTAAAAGTGCAGATTTCCGCTAAAATAATATATGGTTAAGAAAATCTTTTTCATGATATCTTAAAATAGAATGTGGGCAGTTTAAACAGATGTGTTTTAAAATTTTATTTTTGGGTAACGCATATTCTTAAATACTCTTTTAAAATCTCTTTATTAGAGTTAATAGTTAAATTTTATTGTTTTATTACAAACAGTCTAAAAAAATTTTGTAAACTAGCCAATCTTTCAGTATAGAAACCATTAAGTGTAAGTACATTTTTTCATATTTTTATTTCTTTTGAAAATTTCTTGAAAATACGTTAATGTTAAAAATTCTATCGTCCATTGAATTGACCGGTTATTTAGTTTAAAACAATTATGTTTTACTTTATGCAATGTATGGTTCCATTATTCTAAATTGACAATAAGTTTACTTGACAATTACTTTAAGGAATTATTTTTTAATTATTATTTTCAAAACTTTACTTTTAATATTATATTACATTTAAACTTTATAAACAGACCGACAAATTTCAATATTAATGTAATTAAAATTCGATTTTTATTGAATATCAATATTGAATATAATGAGTGTAAACATATATATATAGGTATATATAGTAGCTTACAACTTAATTGGATCGATTGATTTTGTCATAACAAAATTAAACAAAATAATTTCAAGAAAATGAAAAAAAAAATGTGTATAAAATCAAAATAATAATCGTAGCATATTCTAGGCTTCATTTAAAAGAAGTCTTATTTTTTTTTTTCTTTACCTTCTTAATAACAATATTATAATTATGAATTTTTGTTTTATATTTTTCTTTTTTATTCAAATAATACAATTTTAAGCATTAATACTCAAATTGAATAAACATTATTCAATGAGAAATTTAATATGTTACTTTTTATACATTTTTCCTCCTCTCAGGTCTCTTTCTGATTCTGTTTCACTGGACTCATAGTATTCTTTTAATTTGTGCTGTACTAAAGAACTTAAACCTTCAAAATCAAAAGGGTGTTTATAATAAAATAATACGTATGTGTGAATTTATTATTAAAGTGGTGATATGGTGTGTTTATAAAATTAATGAAATTTGATATAGAATCGATATAGGAATGTTTTCTTTTTTAAATATTTTGTTTTATACTGTTATGATTTTACAAGGTATTATGTTATATGTTAAGTTTCATATTTTATTATTTTATTCTGTTAACGAATTATTTAATATGTTAATAATCGATTCCAAAGCACCATGATAAATAATTAAAATATATCAGTATATTTATTTATTGTATTCAAAACAATGAAAATAATGTCCTGTGATGTGGGAATGTATTTTTAGAACAATTACTCATTAAAATATGCAATTTTAGCAAAAGTTTTATTTTTAACATAATGCTGGTCATGGCGTATTAATCGTAAGAGTAAGAGTAACAGTGCAGAGTTCAATTCATACAAGTATTTTAATTCGAACAATTAATTTTTCTAAATAAATCTTCCTTGCCTCTAAGTATATAATGAGAATACATAATATCTACATACATAATATAAACAAGCTAGCATTCGAGAGAAAAAAGGCCCATCATTTTGTAAGGGCATTGCAGCTCTTGTAAAGTAATAATAAGTAAGTAAATAATATAAACATAGAGCCTCGATGGCCTAGTGGTTGAGCACGTGTCATATAACATATGATGGTCATGGCGTATTAAGTGAGGTAGTGTGGGTTCAAATCCTGCACTAAAAAAATATTTGCTTTTTAAAACTAGTAAGAAAGAAATGCGCTGTGCTAACAAAGTTGTTGGATCCATCAACCGGTTGCGCCACAAGAGCTTTTCAAAAATTTACTTCATTTTTTTCGCTGTTCATTAACATTTTTTCCAAAAATTTTTGAACTGATCTCCAAAAATTTTTTAACCGAACCGATTTGTTCTTTGAAAGTGACAGCAACAAACTTATGGAATTCATTAATCTACCCAAGTACGACGTGTTGTCAAACAAATTTTGTAATTTTTTCATGTTTAATTTTACACAGAGTTGCTTTAAACCAAAAAATAATTACAAAAAATGTTAATTTTTTTTTTTTTTTACGAGGGTTGGTGGAAAACTCGAAAGTCACCAAGAGGAACTGCACGTGCTTCCTCAGGATACTGTTGGATTTTAACCAACCAAAAGCACCCCTCTTTTTAAACCAAATTTTAGAATAGACCCTTTAATACAAATGTACAGTTTGATTTTGGTGATAGGGATGTGGGAATGATAATTGGGGAAATTGGAATTAGGAAATTTGCATTATGGGAGATTAAAATGTTCCTTTAACTTGTTGTGGACAAAAACTTCTCAAAAATATTTTTATCTAAATGGTTAAACCGTATGATTTTCTACATTTTAGGTGTCTTTCACCTTGACATACAAAGCCTTGGACACCTAACGGAATATTTTAGGTATCAAATTAAAATCTGTTAACCCATTTCCGCATGCCGAAATTGGTTTAAAAAATTAAACGTTTTTTTTAATTAATCATTTCAAAAAAATTCAACACCTAGTGCAAATTCTACTATTAAAATAAAATAAAATATAAATTATTATTATTATAAAGGCTTTGTATTTTTTCGTATTAGTTAAAAAATTAAATAATAATTAAATTAAAAAAAAATTAAATTTAATATAATATCTACTAATTTTTTTTTTTTAAATAAAAACATATTTAAACATATGTATGTATATACCTAAATACTAATATAATCGATTTATAACAGAAATTGCAATAATATTCATAATTCGTCTTATATGCTACGCATAAATGATCACAGACAACATAAAAATTGAATTGCATCAAAATCTTCACAATATGTATATTGGGTTAAAAAATAGAATGTTGTGTAGAAACATAAAATTTAAAATCAATGTAATCGATTAATTTTTCTCGATATAACATCATTATGAATTTTTGTTTTTATTAATAAAGAATTTATTTTACTTTTTTGCTTTTATTTATTTTATTCAATTAAAATGAGATTTTTTTTATTTGTTTTGAGGTTTTTTCTTTGTTTTAAGTTTTGATTTGTAGTTATCGTACGCCAACAATATTTTATTTTTTTTTGATTACGTTTTTTTGTTATTACATATTATAAATGGGATTACATTTTTGTCGCAGCATGCAAAATTGCAAAAAAAAAAAAAATTATAACAATAACAAGAACTAAAAGAAGAAAAAAAAAAAATGATTTTAAAATTGTCGCGACATTCAAAATTCATTTTTCCTCTAATCTATTTGTTCCTGTATAGTCTGTTAATAATTTTTATGGATTCTATAGTCGATGTCTAGTATAATTTTTTTAATTGTAACCACGTGTTTTAAATAATTTAGACAATAAATTTTTATTTTAAATCTTATTACTTAAATGATATTTATAAGAAAATTTCCGGAGAAAAAATTATAAACATGCACTTTTAATGATTTTCAATTTAAATTTACACAACAAGATTTTTGTTTTTTTTTTCTTTTTTTTTTGTAAATTCTTATTTTAAAATTTATATGCAATTTTATTTTAATATTTTTTTTAACAAACTCTTTTTACAGTCACATGACGATCATTCTGATCACGAAGAAGATATGAGAGATTTAGATACCGAAGAGAACGGTGGACATCATTTAAATCATTTAAAAACAAAAATGTCATCATCAGGTTTAGATTATGCAAATTGTACTAATACAAATTTAAATACAAGAGGTGATAGTGGTGGTGGAAGTGGTAGTGGGCTTGGTGTTGGTGGTGGTGTTGGTAATAGTGGTTTAGGATCAAATAATATTAGAAGTCCTTTATCAAATAATGATTTAACATTAAGGTGATTATTAATATAATATATGAGGGGTGGGCATCATTAAATTTAAAATCTATTTGTAATTTTTTTTTTTTTTATATAAAATTATAGTCATCCACATCATCCACAATTTCCATCAAATCATCCATTAGGAGCATTAACAAATTTCATGGGTATTACTGGTTTACATAATTTACCAAATTTACCAAATGGAGATGTTTTAGAAAAACTTAAAATGCAAGTTAGAGATATGAAAGTTGGATTAATGGTATTATAATTTTTTTTTTCAATTATTATATTTTTTTTTAATATTTTTTTTTAATTTAAAAAATTTGAAATATACTATTTATATAAAAAAGGAATTATTTCAACAGGATCCAGATGCATATTCACCACATGGTTTTCCACATCAAAATTTATCAACACCACCAAATACAGCTTTTACATTACCAACACCAAATTTAAGTGGTTTTGGTCATCATACACAGAATTTATCATCACATCAATCATCACAATCATCTGGTTCATCTGGTTCATCATTATCACAACAACAATCACAACAAAATACACATACAAATAATTCTCATTCTATAACAAATGGTTATCCATTTACATCACCGAATGTACCATGTACAAAAGATGGTGAGTATATACATATATTAAAATTTTTATTTGTTGGAATTCAAATAAAATTTATTTTCTCCCACAATTTTGGTGAATAATAATAAAATATTATGTATGTATGTATATACATACATACATACCTTTTTAATTGTTTTTAAAAATGTTATTTTTTTTTATTTTTTTTTTAATACAGCAAATCCAGCATCAAATTCTTCAACATCTAGTGAAGCATCAAATTCATCACAACAAAATAATGGTTGGAGTTTTGAAGAACAGTACAAGCAAGTGAGGCAGGTTCGTATATAAAAATTTTAATTTTATATTTTTTTTTCATTTTTTTCTTTTCATTTTTAGCACATTTCCAAAAAAATTTTGGAAAAATGTGCTTATTAGTTTCACTCTGTCCGTCCGTCCGTCTGTTTACAAAACTTCTACACCGTTAAAGATAGAGAAAAAAAATTTTAACCATAGGTAGGTCTCATAAAAAAAATAATTTTGTGGAACAACTTTTTCATGTAGCCCCCCCCCATTACGGAGCTACAGCCCCTCAAACTTTGAAAAAGCCCTATTTTTAAATGCATATATCTTATGTTCTGCTTAAGATTTTTTCAATCTGAAAACGTCATTCGACAGGTATTTCTTTTATCTTTGTATTAATATCAAAATTATACAATTTTTTAAAATTTAGTATTTAAATTTACCGTTATGTGAAAACCAAATTTTGCATGATTTTTCTACTTTCATAACTCCGGCACGCTTTTAGATAGAAGCTTGAAATTTTGAGGCAAGAAAGAACTTTTAGAATTAGTATAAGATTGCTCAGAAAATTTTTTCGGACCACCCCCTGTTTATGAGCTATTAGGGCTTAAAAATTGAAAATTTGCTATTTTTAAACACCTGTAACTTAGGAACCTGTACACATTTTACTTCTGCAAGATATAAAATTTAAAGCTACAATAATATATTTTTACGTGTGTTAAAGGTTTATTTTAGTTGTAAAGGGTGCCAAACTTGCAGCTCTTCAAAATTGCGAAAAAGCCCCACTTTCAGATGTATATATCTCAGGCTCTGCGTAATAGTTTTGCAATCTAAAACCGCCAGAAGATCAAAATTATGTAATATTTTGTAATTTACTATTTAAATTTACCGTTATGTGAAAACCACATTTTGCATGAAATTTCTTTTTTCATAACTCCGGTACCCCTTTCGATAGGAACCTGAAATTTTGAGACAAGAAAGAACTTTTAGAATTAATATAAGTTTCCTCAGAAAATTTTTTGGTAACATCCCCTCTTTAAGAGTTATTACGCCTCAAAAATTGAAAATTTGCTATTTTTAGACACCTGTAACTTAGGCACCTGTACAAATTTTTCTTCGGCAAGACATGAAAATTAAAGGTTTAATAATATATTTTTACGTGTGTTAACGGCTTTTCTTAGTTATATAGGATTCCGGACTTATAGCCCCTCAAAATTTCAAAAATGTCCTATTTTCACATTTTTTCTTATTACATGAAATTTTCAAATTTTTGTGCAAGTTACAATTCTAAACAGTTTGTATTGAGTTTTGGAAATGTGCGCTTTTAAAAACCGTTGGTTTACATTCTACCTTGTTTAAACTACTATTACATGAAATGTCAATAATTAAACTATTTTTCTTCTGCCTTGAAAAACTATCTAAAATTAATTTTGAGTTCTTTGTACCTAGTTAAATTATTCATGCATATATCATTTAAAAATTCATGATTGAATAAGTATACAAAAAAAAAAAAAAATTCTTATTACATAAAATATGCAATAAAATTATTTCAGGTTCAAAATTTTCCTTGAATTTTCTCAAAATTTAATAAAGTTTTCATTATAAATTTTTATAATTTGTAAAAATAGTGTGTAAACACACTTACACTGTCATAATCAAAAAAAAAAACAAAAAAACAACAAAAAGAAAACAATTACAAAATAGCGATTTTTTAAAAATAAAAAATTTATTACTGTGTTCTGGCACTGTGTCAAATGGTCAAATTTTGTAACGAGTTGCAATATTTTGTTTTATTTCTTTTTTTTTTTTTTTGTTATCTTATCTCGTAATTTGTTTGCATGTGTATGTGTATTGAAATAATTAAAATATTTTCATAATCATTTTTGAAAAAATCCAAAAAACGCTTAGTATGTAATTTTTTCAATCATTGAAAATTCAAAAAAAAAAAACAATAAATAAAATAAAAAATTCGAATTTGTTTTGTCTTCACACAAATGACATAACAACGATAATAAAATGAGAAGAAAAAAAACATAAAAAGAATGTAAAAAATTTATTTTTAACTTCCAAACAAACTATTCCCAAAAAAAAAAAAAATGTTTTTTTATTTTTTTTAAATGCATTTTATTGCATTCTATTTTTATTTTTATTTATAAATTTATTGTATGTGAATATGAACTACAAATAAAATATATATAAATTGATTTTCGTTTATAATACTTTTAATTTGAAGGAAAATGGTAATGTAAATCGAGTCTATAAGTTATAGAGAACCTGCGATAGGCTAAGAGTGTTTTTATATTGGAACTGTAATAAATAATTAGAGGATCGATAGTAGTGTATCGTAGAAAATTAAAGACACTTATTTTTAAATGAAAAGTTTATATTGAATAATCGTTGATAATGTCTATAAACGATAAGAACATCGAATTAACTTAACGATAATAACATCGAAAAAACTTTATATATTTTCTACGCTTTATATATTTTTATATATTTGTCGATTATAAAAAATATTTGTTTTTTTTTTATTAATAATATTAATTTCTATTAAAAACACAATTATTCTATATCGGATCATCAAAGCTTCAATGCTCTATGTTCGATCCTCTATCAAATTCGCCGCTGTTCAATTGTTCGATATCGATCATCTTATAAAATTCAGCTTTAAACGCACGCCTAATTTGAATTTTTTTTTAAATAAATAATAATTTATTTAGATTAATAATTAAATAATGTGGAACCAAGTGCAGAATAAAGTATTAACTGCGTTCAAACTTTAGAGTTGGTTTTAGAAAACTAGAGGACTTTATTATTTAAGGGAAATATCAGTAGCTTTAATCTTTATTATCTAATGAAAAAATCAATAGTTTTTAACTTTTGTATATAACACTTTGTTATTATTCAAGTCAATTTGATAAAAATTTGGAAAAAAGAAAGAAAATAATTGTAATAAAAAATGTGGACCATTTTTATACAAGTTTTTATGCATTATAAGATTTTTGAAAAATAAAACATTTCTAGATGTATATGTATACACTTTTGCTTCTATATATGATACTTCTATTGTGAATTACTGTTTTTTTGTAAGATGACGCTGAAATAAAAATATTTGCGTATCATATTTTTGTACTGCTACAGCCGTGTAAACAACGTCTTAGTAATAGGAGTGGAAAGGAACAAAAACAAATAAATATAATTTATCATAATAAGTCCTATAGTATCCGGTGTAAAATAAAATTTCCCTTGTTATCCATAATTCTAGACAATTTTTTTATTGTTATTGCTAGATTTTTTTTTGTTTTTCTATTTTATTTCTAATTATTATGCGTTTACTTGACATTTGAATTAAAAAAAAAAAAAAAACTCCTTAAAGACTTTCAAATTTCGAAAAAAAAAAACAACAACAACAACCGAAAAAATTTATTTATGTTCCGAAATATTAGCTTCATGGCCTTAACCTTGAAATTGAAAATATTGTTAAAGACACAATAAACATAAATCCAGTGTTGTCATATTATAAAAATGCATTGGAATAAATTTAATTTTGTCAAAATTATTTTTTGCTTTTGGAGGCTCGAATATTAACTTTATTAACTTTATTTAACTTTCGAAGGCTTTTAGAATTTATGCATAACAACATCTATCAAAATTAAATAGTTGAGTATAATTGTAGAAGGATCACGATAAAAATGGTAGAAAGGGTAAATTTCAAGAACTTAAATTAAATTATTCTGGTAACTCTTTTCGTTTTATATTGACAGTATGAATAATTTTTAAAATTTTTGAATATATAATAAAAAAAAAATAATTAAAAGGACAGTGCAGGGAAAAAGGAAAACATTTTTAAAAATTACATTTTATTTTTAAATTAATTTTAATTTCGGTTTTTTTTTTTTTATTTTGTTTGTTTCAAGTAATTAGACATTAAATTAATTTTATCAGTATCTATACATATGTATATATTTGTTCTTTTGTGTTTGTCGTGTAGAAAATTTTTTAATTTATTAAAAACTTAATGAAAGGAAGAATTTATTTATTACAACAAAAAAAAAAAAGAAAAAAGTTATTTATAGAAATTTAAGTAATTTTTGAAAAAAAAAAACAGGACGCCATACAGTTTTTAAAATACCATAAAAAAATATTAGAAAAAATAACATAAAAATGAATCTTATAGAATCAGAAAGAAATAGTAATTTATATGGAGAATCATTTGAAGTAATGAAGGTAAGATATACAACTGAGAGATTACAAAAAAACAAAAAAAAAAAAATTTATTTTTGGATTAAAAAAAAGAAAAAAAAATAAAATAAAAATGGTAGAAAATCTGGAAATCATATGGTCAAGAAAAAGAAAAAAATTTTATTGATAAAAAACAAAATTTTTGTTTTAGCATTGTTTTAATTTTTGGAATTATTTTTTATTTTTTTTTGTATTTTTTAATCTATTGTTAACATTTTACACTAGAATTTGGTATGTGTCATCCATCTGGTGTGATATTTTGTGCAAAAAAAAATTTTAATTTATAATTAGATTTAGATATCCTCTTGGTTTTTGACTTTGTAATTGTACATATTATATTGAATAAATTATTTTTATAGACGCCCGTTTCTTTTTGATAATTGAATAATTTAATTTTTTGATTTATTTTCCAAATTTTTTTTTCTAAATTTTAAATGTATGAAAGTATATTTACATGTATTTAAATGTAAATATTCTAAGAAAATCAAGTTCTACATTATCAAAGTTATTCAAATTTATCACATTTTAAAAATCTTAAGATAATTTTAACTTAATTTTAGTATTTAAGTTTCGCAGTTCTTTTTAATTTGAATTTTTAAATTTTTATTTCTATACAAATTTAAAAATAACATTAGGTGCAATATATTGTCGCAAGTGGTGCTGAATTCTAAATACATGACGCGTCACTCTCTCAATTAATTTGCCAAGTCATTTAGACACTGGACTAAGCACTATAGGAATATTTTACTTTTTGTTCATGCTTTTTTAGTTTAGGAAGACATAAAAAACGGGAGAGAAATTGGATATTAAGGGTGAGTTGGAAGGTCAATTAAAAATGAACTTTAGTTGTAAACTGTGAAACGAAACGATATTGACAAAGAGGAACTGACACAGTGAAAGCTTGTTCCTCATCTTAACAGTTTCCATATCAGTTGAATTGATTTTCTATAATAAATTTTAAAACATCTATATATGAATTTCCACAGTGTAGGAATTGACGATTGTTGCCTCTCATGTGATACGTTGGAATAGATTAAGGGAGGTATAATTGAATAGAGCAAGTATCGTTATCTATATGCAAAAAATAGTCGGGGTCGCCAATTGGACTTTGTCGTGGTAACTCAATAAAGTTTAAGGGACGGTAGCTCATAGATGAGAATTATACTGCAGCTTAGGTCGTTTTTAGGTTTCAGCTTAGGTTGTCAGTTCGTCAGCTTAGGTCGTCAGGTCGTCAGCTTAGGTTTCAATTTTGAGGGGTTATAACTTTGGAACCCCATATAATTAAAAAAACTGGAGCTTTAATTTTTATGCCTTGCCGAAGAAAATGTGTACAGGTGCATATGTACAGGTTTAAAAATAACAAATTTTCAATTTTTGAGCTCTAATAGCTCATTAGGGCGCGGTCCAAAAAATTTTCTGAGGAAATTTATACTAATTTTAAAAGTTCTTTCTTACCTCAAAATTTCAGGTCACGATCTAAAAGCATGTCGGAGTTATGAAGGTAGAAAAATCATGCAAAATTTGTGTTTCACATAACGGTAAATTTAAATTCTAAATTTAACAATGTTGTATCATTTTGATACTGATTTGCAAAGGTAAAAGAAATTCCTGTCCAATAGCGTTTCCAGATTGAAAAAATATTAAGTAGAACATGAGATATATACGCATTTAAAAATATGGCTTTTTCAAAGTTGGAAAAGCTGCAGCTCGGTAATTTATGGGGCTATATGAAAAAGTTGTTCTACAACATTATTTTTTTTATGAGACCATGGTTAACATTTTTTTTTCTCTATCTCCATTGTAATTTATGTAATTATTTTCTTGATGAAAACTTAGATTTGACTGTTGTTAGTCAGATTTTCTCTGAAACTGATCTTCATGTTGTTTTTAAAAGTTTTTTAATTTTTAATTGATTTTAAATTTATACATTTTTCCATAAAGTGTTGCAAAAAGTTAATTTCTAGCGTGCTTGTTTTAAATGCCAGTTCTTTTTTTTCGCTTATACGTCAATTTGGATGTCATAGAAGTCTTTATTTTCTCTTGTCACTAAAGAGAAGGACTAATTTTGAAAAATATAATTTTAATATTGTTATTATAATATTAAAATTTGGAAAAGCAATTAATTGTATAAAATTTTTAATTAAGTTTTTAAGTTTATAAATTAAAAAAAAAATACTTACATATACATACATGTATATATATATATATAATGTATAATATAAATGTTTTTTAATTTTTATTTTTTTTTTAATCAATAAAATTATAGTAAAAGTCATTTTATTTTTATATTTGGAAAACAAATTATGTA
Source organism: Poecilobothrus nobilitatus (assembly GCA_947095535.1). Taxonomy (NCBI): domain Eukaryota; kingdom Metazoa; phylum Arthropoda; class Insecta; order Diptera; family Dolichopodidae; genus Poecilobothrus; species Poecilobothrus nobilitatus. The sequence continues at coordinate 187,813,078 of OX352773.1, forward strand.
TTTTTTATGATCAGTTATATGTTCACTGTTTGTAATAGAAAAAAGAAAAAAACAATTATTCATTTCTTTGAGATTATATATATTTTTTTTTTTTTGAAACAAATTAAAACTACATATATATATTATGTATACACCTATGTATGTGTAATTCAAATGTATATAATTTTTGAAAGTAACAAGACAGTATGTAAAATCAAAGGTTTCTGAAGGGACATAATTTCAATAAGACTATATAAAAAGCATTTTAGAAGAGCGAGTGGAAAAGAAAAGTGGGTACAAGCGTATAAAATACTATATGTAAACAGCGATGGAATGTTGGTTCGAATCCCGAACACATCGTAAAAATAATTCTCTCTTACAATCACACGACTGGAAAGAAAAAGCTATGTAATTTCCTTATTATATTTATATGGCAGGGGAATAAACTAAAAAAAAAAACAAATTTCCATTGATTACAAATGGATTCCAGTTATTTAAAATTATAACAAATTTTCATTTTTGAATGCCTAGACCTCAAACGGAAGGAGCAATTTAATTATTTATTTTTAAAAATCTTACCTACTCTCAAAATTTCAAGTTTCTAACTTTAAACTTAACCTAGAGAACCCGCATCTGGAATGAAGAATTTTGCAAAAAATTTATTTCTCCAAACGGTAAATTTAAGTAACGTATTGCAAAAAATGATTTTATTTTCGTATTGAATTATGTATGTATGTATAGTTCGAGCATACAAAACATACAAGTTCAAATTCGTATGTTTTTCGTTTGTTTTCATATTGAGAAAATGTGATATGAAATTAAGTTTGAGTATGTACCAATACAGTTTGTTTCCAACTTCATGGGAAAAAACATATAAGAAAATGATGCTTCAAAACTGTTATTTTATGTTTTTTTTGTTCTTTTACATTTTTATAGACATTTTGTAAACATGAAGATAAACAGAAGGACAGAATTAAATTAATAAGCTAATTTTTAAAAAATTTTTTGTAAAAATATCCTAAAAAATTACTTACTTATATACTTATTTTTTTTTTTATGTATAAGTTTACTACTGTAAACTCTTCAAACTTCTAATATAAAATGATTTAAGAAAATATTGAAATTGTTTTAAAAATAGATAAGAAGTTGTTGAAAAAGATGAAAAAGAAGGTTATAAAAAAAAAGAAAATAAAAAAAAAAAAAAAATTTTTTTTTTTCTTTTTTACCCTCTTGTGTGTGAGAATTGAACATCACGGTTGAATCGTAAACTTCAAAATTACTTCCATTCAATAATATCGCAACAACACATTTATTATATACTGAAGAAAATAAAAACTAACGTGAAAATATTCTACCTTTATTTTTTTTTTTTTATCTAAATACATTTTATATATCTATTATTCTAAAAATAGTTAGTTATTTCGTTAGTTTAGTATAACCATAATCTTATATATTATATTATAGTAGATATATGAATGTAAAAATGTTATTACATTTTAACTGGAAGGAAAAAAAAAATGTGCAATATTAAATTGTGGGATCGTAAAAATATGCCAGAAAAAAAAAAATAAAAACATTTCTAATAGGTATATATAGGTATATATGTACATGTTCCTTTAAAGGGGATTTGATACTTTTGATAAAATTGATGATAATTATACAACTATTTTTGAAATAGTTAATTAAAATAGAATTTCATTTTATAGTTTCAAAAAATTCAAACAAAAAAAAAAAAACAAACCAAAAAAAAAATTATTTAAGTAAATAAAATACTTTTTTAAATTCAATATGAAAATATAATATGAATTCTACATTTAAATTGCATTACAAATGAAAATTAATTAATTACACCTGTTTCAATTAAATAATAATTAAATTTTTTTTTTTTTTTCTACATTTAAATTAATTTATTGTATATTTGTACTTCTCTTTCTTATATAGCATTTTTTATTATTATTATTATTATTTTCCTAATAAATTTTTTGCATTATAAATAAGTAGGTATAACCGGTTTAATACACATTATATGTACTATAACTTTTTTATATATAAAATTAAAAAGAGTTAATTATAAATAAATTAAATTGAATCTGTATTTTTTTTCTAATTAATAAAAATTAATAATATATTATTAGATATTAATAATAGTGGGAGGTATAATAAAAAAAAAATTTTTTAAAAACAATATGTTAACAATATTATTATGTATTTAAATAAATTGTTTCTGTTTAAATATAGTCTTTGGAACAGGGTCGAAACTAAGCCTTAACAATAACTTTTTGTTTTTTTCTAGATGTATAAAAACTTTTTACTTTGAGAATGTTGATTTTATATCATATAAGAAAATCTATGTCTTTCCTAAATTTAAAAATTATGTCTTGGATTTGACTGTAAAAAATAGTCGCAAAATTAAAAAGAAGGTGTCCCGAAATTTCATTCCTCAAAATTCCAAAAAGTTCAAAATTTCAAAATCATAATCGCAAATCCCATAATCCGAAATTACAAATTTTCAAATTTACAACTTGGGTACGAAATTCCATAAAAAAAAAATCCCAAAAAAAAAATTCCACAAACACACTTCCACTTAAAAAATATTCTAAAATTCAAATTTTATTGACTAGTACTTTAAATAGTGGCCCAAACACCTGCTTAACAGTTTATTGAAATTTGTAACCAACCATAAAAAATCACTGCTAATTTAGAATCTCACATATACATATATATACAAATATTTTATACATAAAAATTGAATTCAACTTTAAAATTTCTTCTAATTCAGAATCTCGCATACACATATATAAATAGATAGGGAAAGGGGAATGCCCAGATTTATATATATAATAGAACAGAGAATTTGTAGAATGATCTATAGAATAGAACATTCCCTTATAATGGAATTTGTTTTGTGGAATTTTTTTTTTGGAATTATTTTTTTTGGAATTATTTTTTTTTTTTAATGCATTTCTCTGCCACATAAATGTGGACAGGAAATTACACAGCCTTTCTTGTTCAGGCGTGGCTGTAAATGTCGTTAGGTGGAATAACTCTTACGACGTGTGTGGGATTCGAACCCACACTCCCTCGGTGTTTACAGCGTATTTTATATGCTCTTTCCCACTAGGCCACCGAGGTACCATGGAATTATTTTTCTTCATTGTTTGGAATTTTGTAAAGTTTAAAATTTTTTTTTTTTTTTTGGAATTTTGGAAATAATTCCCAAATTTACAAAATCCTAAAATTGTAAATAATTATAATATAATTATAAAATAATATAAAAGAAAATTGTCATTTGTAAAAATTGTAAATACTTTACCAGTTATAATATGTTTGTAAGAATATATTGAAAAGGAATTTTAGAGTTGATAACAAAATCAGGGTTTCAATAATTTGTTTGCCACAGTGGCAGCCACCACTTTTTTAAGTAGTTAAGTAATAAGAATTATAATCTTTTTTTCAGAATATAATTTGAGTAGAACTTTAATGTGATAAAATGAAAATTCGCAATTTAGGAGTTTAGTTATAAAATGAGCGATTTTGAGAAATGGGTTTTCATACTTATAACCTAAAAAAGCATTACCAACTACAAAAAATATATATTTAAACATGATCTTTTGCACAGAGTCAAAACTAAGTCTTTGCGTTACTTTTTATGTGGGTGGGAGTGGAGGGTTGATTTTATATCAAAGAAATTAATATCAAATATATTTTAATCAAATTAATTTATAAAAAAATGCTCGCAATATGCAATCAATGTTTTTTCTCTATATACCCTGGATTTTATTAAAATTTAATCAAAGATTTATTAGTTACATAAATTTTAATTAATAATCAAATAAATTGTAACTAAATAACTACATAATATATGTATTCTATATAATGTATGTATATACATAATAAGATCAACGGGATATTGACTGTAAAAAATTTCCTTTTGATCCATATACCAATTTCGATCTTTGACAATTATTATTGGTTTTCATCAAATGTCTTCTGTAAATAATAATGCTGTAAATAACAATTGTTATTTATATTATAGTTAATTAGTTAATATATCATTTTACAATTTGATATACTCACATGTGTTGTTACTTTCATTTATTATTTTTATTTTGTTTTTTTTTTTTTTTTTAATTTACATATTGTGTGCTCAAAATAAGGAAGACTTATAAATCTATATATTGATTATTATTTATTATATTATGTATAACTAATTTGTATATACATTTTATTAACTGTAACAAATATAATATTATGTATTTTATATTCATTTATTATACCTATATATAATATTTTTGAATAAATTATTATATTTGTTAGTATTTGTATAGATACATATGTATATACATATTATATACATATTCTAATTGAGTTTAATAAACTTTGTTTTTATATTTAAAAAAAAAAAAAATAAATAAATAAATAAATAATAATAAATGTTAATATTATAATATTAAGTTTTTTTTATATTGATTTAATATTGATTTTTTAATTATTATAATTTGTATAGATAAACATATTTTATGTATATATATATATATATATGTATGTACATATATACATATATATAAATATATATAAGTATATTTCTCTTAAAAGTTATCAAATAAAGGTAAAAATTAAAAAAACAAATATATATACATATATATATATATATACTATGTATGTAAGTATGTATGTATATATATATCTATACATAATATATTAAAGAAAAAATTCTGTAATATTACACTTTACTATATTGGCAAGTGATAATTTAATTAGTAAAGATATTATTCAGTTTTTCTTTTAAAATATTTTTTTTTTTTTTATAATGTTATTATTACTCTATTAAAAATAAAAAATAGATTTTAATATAAAATGGAAACATAAGAAAGTAAATATATAGAATACATATATTATTATTTACCGTAAGGTACCTACATATGTCATATTATAGGGTATTCGGTATAAATTAACCCATTGTTCTGTCAAAAAGAATTTAATAATTTTGGGAAATAACAGGGAAGTTATCTTTATTGATTCATTGCTTCAGACATTTAGTTCCGAACTATTTTCTTAAAAGAGAATTCTATTCTAACTCTAACGATTCATTGCTTCAGAACATTTTGTTACTACAGCAAAAAAAACTTTAGACAGCTGAAATTGACATTTGAATATTATTATCAAATTTTTTATTTATTTGAATTTTGTAAGTTTTTTCGATTAACATGTTATTAATTGTTTGTTTTGAAGTTTTTAATTTAATAAAAAAATAAATATAGGGGCCTAGTGGGTAAGAGCGTATAAAATACGTTATAAACACCGAGGGAGTGTAGGTTCGAGTCCAATACACGTCGTAAGAGTTATTCGCCCTTGCGACAGACATTTACAGCCGCGTCTGAAAAGGAAAGGCTAAGGCTAATTTCCTATCCACATTTGTGTGGCAGAGAAACGCAATAAAAAAAAAAAATAAATAAATAAATATAATTTTTCCAACTTAATAGTACTTTTTCAATCTATACCTAGTGATTAATTTTAAAAATTATTTAAAAAAAATATTACTATGTTTTTTCTGTTTTTTATAGTAAATTTGTTTTTTAAATGTGAAAAATGTCAAAAAATTAAAAAATTTGTACTTCTGAACTAAAAAGTTAAATTTAAATCAACTTTTTTTTTTCGACAGAGAAAATAAGTTCTGAACTTTTTTGATAGAGTTTAAATTTTCATATAAGAAACATATGCGCATATTAGTTCAGAAAAATTTCTGAAGCAGTGAATGCAGCAGATTTATATGTACTTATATATGTACATGCGAGCAGTTTTTGAATCACATAACCTCAAACTATTACATTTTAAAGTTATACAGTTATATATAAGTGTATAATATGTATTTTGTTTTATATTTTTAAATAAAAGTCATTTTTTTGTTTTTAAACATTGGATTGAATGGATTGAGCCTATCAGTTATCTCATTTATACAAAATTTTCAGATGTAAAAATAAATTTCGGACTTCTCTAATTATTTTAAAGTTGAATTTTTGCGTGATAGAAAATTTTTTTTTTTTTTTGAATTACATAAGTGAAACAATTGATTATTGTTTGCATTCCTTTTATAGAATAAACTTACTCTTTTCTACTGCAAACTACACTAACCTTAGAGAAAGAGGATATGATAAAATTCCATTTACCAACTACTCTCAAGAATAGATGATAGTATAGAACTAAACTGTTAACTGTAATTCTTTTTTGTATGAAACAAACATAAATAATAAAATTCTGAAATTTTGTTTTAATAATTAAAACTCTTAATCATTTATTCTGTTCTTAGTTATTAGACCGTTTCCGAATCTATCGCAATAGCACTTAGACACTTCACACTCTTTTCTTATACATGTATTACTCTTTTAGGGCGAACATACGATGAGACAATTTAGTGCAATATTGTCGAATGCACTAAAAAAAATTTTGAAATTTTTCGAAGTTAATTTAATGCGATTAGCTAGTATTTAGTGCAAAGTACGATAGTTTCGGACATGGCCTTAGTATCTGTACATAGTTTTCTTCTAATTATTCTTCTTTTCTAAACTTCTAAAAATAATTAAGGCTACTCGAAAGCAATTAATTCTTTTTGTTAGAAACTGTTTAATTTTTTTTAACTTCTTTCAGAGTAATATACTTCCAAACAAAGATAATATATTAATAGATGCATCATCAGTAATTCCAAACACTTATTTTCTTTTTCTTTTGCTTTTTTTGTTTGTTTGTATGTAATTACACATTTAATACCTTTCAAAAAAAGTTTTTTTTTTTAAATAATTTCCATTAATTAATTTTATTTTCTTTGTTTTTCTTTAAAAATTTCAATATATTCACATTCATTTCAATTTTAAATTGTTATTAGCACAGGTGGGCGATGAAAAGAAAAGTATAAAAATAATAATAATATGTTATTTTTTTTTTATTATTATTTTATTGTTTAATTTAAACTTAAATCACATCTTTAACTTTTTTTTTTTCTCTTTTTGTTTTCACTAAAAATTACATCCATAAATGTAATTCTTGTTAATTGATTTACATTTCAATGCAATTCGATATAAATATATATACATAATATGTATATATATAAATAAAGGTACATGTCATATATATATATACATATATAATAATATTATTTACATTTATTGTTTATTATAAATATCATCAGTCATTAATGGGTTAATACACTTATTTTTTTTTGTATTTTTTTATTTTAAAATCAACTCAAGAAAATCAAAAAAAAAAAAATATTTTCCATAAAATTGTTGTTGTCCTCTGTTGTATGCTGTTGACGATGTTGATTATATATATTATATATATATATATATATATATATATATATATATATATATATATTATATTGATCATGATTATATTGATGAAAGAATTGAAAAACCTTTTAGTTGCAAAGTAAACAAGACAATATCAATTTGTTAAGGAAAAAGAAAATAAGAAAGATGAGAAACAAAAAAAAAAACAAAACAAGAAAAAAAAAGGAAAAAGAAAAACTTAAGAAGTAAAATATTTAGTGTGAAATATTTCATTTGATTTCAATATAATATTCATGCACATATACAGTGTATATAAATATATATAAATATATGTATGCATATGCATGTATAAATATTTAACAAATTTGTGGATATAAGTATACACCTGTATATATATATATATATATATAAATATATAATATCAAAATAAATATTAGGTCTACCAAGAAAACTTATATAATATTATATAATTCATTCCCTATGTTTCATTAGATAATTTTCATACCTATCATATGATGTATATGACAATATGTTCATATATGTATATTAGAGTTTATTTCTCTATAGAACAAAATTCTGAAGGAATGAATCTTATACGTATAGTATTTATTATAAAGTACTTAAGAAACTCCAAAGATCAAATCTTTTTAAAATCACAAAAACATGGTGTTCTGACAAAAAAATATTATAAAATAACAATTCGATAATTTTTAAAATGAGTCCTTAACTTTAATGATTCGTATCCTTAAAACATTTTTAATATAATCTATATGTACATATTTTTTTTTATTATTGAGTACCTATATGTGGTCCTAGAAATGTGAATTTACAATTTGTTAGTTGTATGAAAAGAAAACGGGCGGCTTCAGTGGCCTATAGTGGGTATAGAAACAAACACCGAATTCCACACACGTCATAAGAATATGATTCAAGACAACCACAACTGAAAAGGAAAGGTTGGGTAATTTTCTTTTCATATTTATTTGCCAGGAAAGTAACTTGCAAAAAAATAAAAAATAAAAGTATATATACTCAAACGTGCTTTATTTAAAAGAAAATTAATTTTTTTTTTTGTACGAAGGACGGTGGAAAACATTAAAAGTCACTCAAAGGAGCTGCACGAGGTTCCAGTATGTTGGACTCTAACCAACCAAAACTACCCCCTTTAAAACTAAACTGTAGGATGGGTCTTTTAATACATAATAATATAATGTACAGCTGGATTTTGTGGAAAAGGATGAGGAGAGAATGAACGGATTTGGATAGCTTTATTTTGAAGAAGAATACTAATGTTCTTCTTGAATTTCGTTATATCGTACACAAATAAATTACGAACTTTTGGGAATACATGTGCAGGCGTGATGTTCCATAAACGCAATGTGCGCATGACAAATGCATTTCCGAATGCTGAGTTACGCCATATTGACAGTTCAATAGTGTATGGGTAGGCATCTGTTGCACTCCTCGTTTCACGTTGGACAACTTTAAGTAGAGGCATTAATTATTTTATTTCTTTAGAACATGTGTTCATCCCTGCAAGGTATCTATAAAACAGCGTCAATGACTCATCAGTACGGCGGTGGGTGACTGTTTGCGAAGTTCCAGTCCAAATATGTGCATTATACTCCATTTTCGGTCAAATATACATTTTAATTTTAGAGTTAAACCCAATTCTAATTAGCTGTTACCTTTATTTGTGGTGACGAAAGTAATCAATCTAGAATGTAATAGCCCCTTTACAAAATTATTTTTTTTTAATCTATTATATAATTTATTAAAAAGTAATCAAAATAATTTAAATTTATTTTGTATGCGAATAAAGAAATTTGGATTGTTCATTAAATGACTATAATATATTATATAAGAGGACCACCTTATATTAAAACAAACAGAATTTTTTAATAGACTTAATGCCTACAAACAATTATGTATTTTTAAAAAAAAAAAAGCAAAAAAACAAATACATATATTAGTTACAAGTACTATGCAAGTAATTCTTCTTCTTCTTCCTCTTCATTTTCCATCTTCTCTTTTTTTTTCAAAATTTCTTTAATATGGTATTTTTTTTTAAAGTAAGTAAGCATAAAAATTGACCGAAGAATAATTTTATACAAATGGATATGCAAATGATGAATTGAATGCATTCAAAGCATGCATTTTCAATGTAATTTTTAATGCAATGCAAAATTTTTTTTTTCATTCATATACTATATGCAATACATATAGAATACAACATACATACAAAATATACATATGCATATATATATATATATATATATATATATATATATAACAGATAACATAATAACAAATATAGTATAGAAAAGTTTGCAGAAAAAAAAAAAATTAATATGTAATTTTATAAAGAAAAACCGAGTAATTATCACGTCTGCGAAACTAGTTATATTAGGTACACTTCAATCATATATTTGTAGATTCAAGAAAAAAAAAAAAACAAAATTTAAATTTATATAAAGATGGTAGAAAATTAATGTAAAGTTACTTTTATAATATAAATTCTTTATAGAAATTATTGTTATTTATTATATTTAAGAGAATAAAGAAAAAATAAGAGAAAAAAACAAAAAAAAAAAAGAAAGTAAATATTGAAGTGCAAAAAGAAATATCAATAAAAAAGAATTCATTATATATGTATACATATGTGTATATATATAAGTATATGTAAATGTTAATGATTGGAATGATGGCAATGGAATTGATGTATAATATGGATGAGGTTTGATGATGAAGAAACAAATTAGATTCGTGTAAATATAATTGTTTAGTCGGTTATTTGATTTGAATTTTTTTTTTCTCTTTTTTTTTTTAAGTTTTTCTTTTTTATTGATTTATTTGTTATTTTTTTTTATTTTTAAGAAATTACCAAAGAATAAATTTAAAAAAAAAAAAAAAATTAAATAAGTACCTAATAAGAATTTAGATATTTTTTCTTTGAAGTTTTTTTTTAAATTTTGCATATATGTAGGTATCTATCTGTCACTTGAATTATTAAAAAAAAAATTTTTTTTTTTATATTTTAAAATTTAAAGAGTTTTTTAAATTGGACCAATTTATCATCTATATGTGGCAGTTAATTTTATGTTTAAATTTTTATAATTTTTTTATATGTATTGTCTAAATGTAACTTATTAAGATCTACTGGATATTTTTTTTCAATTTGAAAACGTTTAACAAAATGAAATTAAATGGAACGCTTTGTGAATGTTATATGAAAACAATATAACGGGTAATATTTCCCTTAAAATGCTTTTATAAGGTTTGAAAAATTGAAAATTTGTTAATTTTAGAGACTGGACATACGAACACAAGTGCAAATTTTTCAAAAATTTAGATGATGCAAAAATTAAAGCCCAAATATTATATTTTTATGTAATATGTTTACACGAAAAATGTGTAACTTAAATGCAATCTCGAAAGAGATGAGGAAGCAAAAAAAAGTAGCTGCAACAACCCTTCACACGTCCCGAATCTTTTTCTGGCATAGGTTAACACAAAATAAGTGAAGCACTAAAAACGAAGAGGGAAATTTTAGAAACAAACTATGATGTAAAAAATGCCGGCTTATGCGCCAGTTATAGCTATCATTGTAATGCTTCCAGAAAAAATGTTTCATTGAAAACTTCAACTTTTTTCCGTATAGGCGATTATAGCAATCAGAGAAAACTTTCCGTTAAATTATCTGTCAAATGGCAAATGACAATAATGATGACAAAATAAAAATAAATATAATTTAAATTTAAATTGTTATTAGGTTTATTTCGATGTTGGCAAAATAAAGTTTTATTATTTTAATTTATTTAATTATTATTGGTAGAAAATGGTACTAATAATGAATAAAAAAAGATTTTTTTATTTAATAATGAGATTGGCTGAATTGAGAAAAATAAAAAAGGATAAATTTTCTAGAATTAATTTTTTTTGTTTCCTTTTTTTGAAATTTCCATTTTAAAACTAAACTTAAACAAAATAATAAAAAAACAAATTTTAAGTCTAAACTCATTAAAATACAAAATCATAATAAAATATATCAAGAATTGCATCAGAATATTTTTCAATGACAAACTGAAATGGGAAGAAATGAACCATATGTCATTGGAACAATTTTGTTTCATTTGTAACATCACTGATCAGTTGTTCAGGAAAATAATTACCAATCCGGAAAATCATAAAATTGATTTTTTTTTAAATATTTAACTTAAAATTTAAAAATTAGTAGCAGAATTTATTCTTTAGAAATTATTTAATCATTAAATCAACACTTTTGTTAAATTTTATATGTCTTTGCTGCAAAAAAATTGAAAATAAACATTTTCCGCAAGCATTTCAATGATATCTATAACTGGCGCCTTAGACAATCTAAAGAACTTCTAGGAAACTATATAATTGGAAAATATATGATAAAATTATAGGATTCAATAAAAATGAATTAAGAATTCTAACAGGATTTCAGTCACTGGACACTGCTGGTTAAAGCTGGTTAGATACAGATTAAGTCAATCAGAAGAAGATACGCCAGATCACATACTAAAAACCTGTGCGGGTCTTTATTCCGAACAAGATATGTGGAGATAATTAGATAGGATTTAGTGTTTGATTAAAATTGAAGGAAGTTCCTGGTATCATAATTTTCTGAAAACTTTTCAAACTTTGATGCCAAAGTAGTTACAAGTTTTTAGAATACTTTTTATTGTCTTATTTATAAAAATGTTCTTCTTTAAAAACATTTCGTTGCACACCACTGTCTTGTTTTTGTTATTATGTTGTTTGGCAGTCGGCTTCAATTATGAATGGAACTATATCAAATTTAGCTGTTTTATCATCTTTGTTAGAATTTTCTTCCGTCAATTGAAGAAATTCTGTGTTATGCCATGCAATACTTGTGTAAAATTGAGACTTGTTGATAATTCCATTTTAGAGTTATATTTCTATACTAATCCAATACTTTAGAATTCGAATGTCAATAATAAAATATTAAAAACATAAGTATAACAATAATAATACCAAATGTTAAAAAACAATTTTAATTTATAGCTTATAGTTTATAGATATCCAAATATTGTAATGTAAACAAACAAATAACTAAATAACAAACCATTTTCATTATAGTAATACTTATTAACTCAAAAATTAACATGAAATAATTACAAAATATATTTATACAAATAGAATAGTATCGTTTCCAATTGAAGTATTTCTATACATGTGATAAGCCATAGTATGGCGTATAATCTAAAAGGAATAGTGGCACTTTGCATTTTTCCATATTATCCACCATTTCTAAATTTTCAACTTTTAAGCTAACACAACCTTCTCAATATTTTAACAGAGAAATCCCAAAAAAAGTCTCAAATGACAAAATCCCAAATTAACTATAAAGTGTAAAAAGTAAAGCAAAATTACAGACTTAAAAATTATATACAAAATGAGGGAATTGTTTAATAGTGGTTTCGAGCTCATCAGAATTATTAAGAAAAAAATTAATTTCGTGCTTTGGTTTATGTCGCGTATATATATATATAATATATAGATATATATATAGATATATGTAAATGCGAGATTCTGAATTTGAAGGGACTTTAAAGGTGGATTCAAAATCAGCGTTTCAATCATTTGCTTAACAATTGGAGGTTTCTATTATATCTTTATATGCATACATATATGGTTACAAGATCGGAGTTTTACACCTTTTACAGAATATTTACATGTATGTTTATGAGATATTCTGAACTTGGAATTTTTAGTTGGTTGTCAAATCAAGATTATATACGCTTTTTCCAAAATATTTAGAAAAAGAAATATAAAAATGTAAGCAGATATTCTTTTTTAACATTTTTTTCGCAACATTTCCAGACTTTTTTCTTTAAATTTTTGTAGTACGTATGTTATTTAACCATCCGATTTTAATATGCTTCTAAATGAGTTCTTCACTATTTGTAAAAAAATTCGTTATTAATGAATTAATGATTTAAAAAAAAAAAATTGATTTGATATTATTATAATAATATTTTTTCAAAAACAAATCTAAATTTAAAAGATTAAGTTCTTAAATTTGATCTTGGCATGAAAAAAATAAAAACTAATTTATTTTATACATATGCAAGTACTGTGTTCTTTAATATGTGCTTGACAATATTATAGATATGTCCTTTTTTATATTATCATCAATCCATGATATTTTTTTTTCTTTATTTATTTAATTTTTTTTTTTTAAGAAGATACCATATTTACAGCCTTCTGCAAGGATAATAGTTTTTGTCTTATAATTAAATTATTACATAAATTTACAGTCACAGACATTTACTTAAAGGCATTTTGTTTAAAAACTAAGATTTATATAAAATTAAAAACTAAAATTAACCAGATAAATTTTTATTTAAAATCACGCTTTACAAGTATAAATAAGTCGCTTATTTGAAATTAAGCTGGTGTAACGACCGTTTTGTCTATTTTCCAAGAGCAAGTTATTATTTTTTTTTTACACGCTAGCCAAACTCCAAAAAAGAATTCCTTTTTAGAGTGTTGGTGTATTTTTGACTAAATGGGACAGAAAATGGGGGAGGAAAATAAGATAACAAGAGGAAATTGGATGCTAAATTGGAAACGAACCTAAAAAGGTTCTTATGAATACTTTATGCAGTTACAAATTGTAGAATGAAAAATAATCCAAGCAGGGAAATATATTAGATGGAAGCATGTTCCATATTCTAGGAGTTCTATATCAACAATAAAAACCACTTACGGATTTTCACGGTGTAGAAATAAACACTTGCAGCATCTTTTGAGTTAAGTTGGAATTGTTTGAGAGGACGCATTATTGACTTAAAAATTTAAAATAAATATAGTTTAATTATTTTAATTGTTCATTTCTTCATTTTGAGTTTTATCGAAGCTTAAAAATAGAATCCGGTAAAATTTTAGAATTAGATATATGTTAGAAAATTATTTTTATCTTTCAATGTTAAAGATGTCTAAAAAAAAATATTTTCAAAATTTTTTTTGCCTTAATTGTACAAATGATTTTGTAAATCTTAAAAATTTTATTCATTCATAATAATGTTTTTTTTTTTTTATTTAAATTTTCAATATAAGAGGTATTTCTAATTTAAAACTCAGTGTGAATTGTATATTAAAAATATTGAAATAGAACTCCTAATGTCGCCTCCTGTTAAATAAATTAAAAATGAAAATTAAATTCTTAAAACACATTGATTTAATTGTTTTTTTCTTCTTTGTATCTTTTTATATTATTTGTGTATCTAAAAATGTATCTGTATTTTGTTTATTGTATACATATATGTATATATATAAATATACGAAAATAAAATGAAGATCCGTTTCAAGGATCATTCGATTTCTATTTTTATAACTTGGCATCATTAAAAATTTTTGATGTCCTTTTTTGTCTTTAATATTAAATTTTTCCATTTCTTTTTGTTTTTAGTTTTTTTCTTTTTTTTTAATTTTAATTTTAATGAATACGAAATTTTTAAAGTTTTATACAATTGTTTTTTTTTTTTTTTTTGTTTTAATAAAATTTTTACCAGTGAGGACATTGGTTGTTTGTTTTGTTTTTCAATATGGTATTAGAATTTTGGTTTTTAGAAATTAATTCCTAGAATTTTGATTTGAATTTTGTAAATATCATTTTTGTATGGGTGTAATTATAAAATTATTGTATGACTGAATTTGTTTTTAGGTCTTTGGAATTTGTTTTTCTTTTTTTGTTAGTCATTAGTTTAAAAATTTTTTTAATAAATTTTGCCTATATAAAATTTAATTTTAAGAGAGGATTGATTTTAATCTATAGTTAAGGATAAATTTTACTCAGATATATTCTGATTTTTGATGATATTAAGGAATGTTATGGAAATGATCCACTATTATGTATATAGTCCAAGAATATTTCAGATAATTAAGAGAAAAAACTCAAAATGCATTACAAATTAAATTAAAACACGAATAAAATGAGAAGAACCCTCGTGATACAGATACATTTGTGAGAGGGTTGCCATTTTTACTGCAATTGGAGTAATTTACTCCAATTTTGTGATGAAAAATGATTTTCCCCCCTCTTCGATCTATTTACTCATTTTTTTCTAAAAAAAATTTTTGAATTTCTTTTCAAAAATATTTTTGAGAGTATTTGATAACTTTATGATGTTCTCTACCACATATTTCAGCAATAGCTGAGAGCAAATTTTCATCAGTAAACTTAATAAAAACTAATTTTAGGAGCAAATTAACCATTAAAAACGTACAAATTTTAATTAAAAAGAACTCAAGATGGAAGAACCTTCTTCTAAATTTCGCAAAAAAAATTGCTCCATTTTTATCTCATTTAATCCACTTTTTTTTATCATTTTCCTTCAAAAACTTTATGTTGAAGTGGCAACGCTTTTATTTTCTTCTTTTTTTTACATATAGCGCCTTTTTTTTACATATAGTTAGATTTGATTCTCTTTAAAACTCGTTGCTTCCTTTCAATATTTATATGGTTAATTTGATATTATCAAAAGAATTCCTACTCTTTACTTCCATATTCCTTTTATTTCAATTTTCAGAAGAGAAATTCTTTGGTATACAGGTAAATCTTATATGATAATTATATTCGTGTACGTATTTAAAAGTTAAAATAAATGAATCATTTCATAAGTGTAAAGTAAATTTAATTTTATAGTGAAAATGTTCAAATAATGTAAATAATTTTCAGTTCGTTCAATTTATTAATAACACAAAACACAAATATGGTTGACAATTAAAATAATTTTTTATTTCTTTTAATATTTTGATTTATGTCTTAATTTTTGTTTTTTTTTTTTTTTTGCAATGTTACGTAAAAAAAAAATGTAAATAAAAATACAATCTAAAGGTATATTAAAATATAAAAATTGTACATGAATATTGACAACAATGTATGAATATTTTAAGAAGAGAGAAATCCAGACAGTATTCCAAGAAAATTTATTAAAATAAATTTAAAAAAAAATTATACGTACGTATATATTTCTTTAATAAATACAAAAATGTTTAGGTAAATGTTCAGTAACAATTCGTCATGTATTTATTTTATTTATTTATTTTTTTTTTGTTTTTTCACTTTTAACAACAAAATTTATTCCATATTTTCGACTTCAATATCAACTTCAAAAAAAAAAAAAATATAAAAAAGGATGTAATGGTAATAAAATTTTGAGGACATAACAAACAATTTATTGTTATTTTTATGTTTTTTTTTCTTTTTTTTTTTTTTTTTAAATGACATTCGGTTAAATATATTTAAAATTATTGCAGTGTATAATATTTGAATATATAATGGAAAATTTTATGTAATTTAAGTATGTGTAAATGTGCAATTTATAATTAATGAAAATTTTGACATAATTAATAAAAAAAAATGTATGGGAATTAAAATGATTTTTTTTTAAAATTAAAAGAAAAATTTTATTTATTTTTATTTGAAAACTAATACTTTTCAATAAATTTCATATTAATTTTCATATTCATTTCATATTAATGGAAAATTTCGTATTAATTTTTTAAATTATTTTGCAATGTCGTTTTTTTTTTTTTAAGGAATCCTTGAAATATTTACGTATACAGGAATTCAAATACTGTTTTAATATCCTTATCATATATTTTACATATATGTTTTATCATAAATTATTATTATATTTTTGATTATTGGTAGATATCAGTATATCATTCCTTTTTTAAATAATTTATTAATAGATTTTTTTCTAATTAGTAATTTTTTAGTACATTGTAAAAATTTATTTTTGTTTTTGTAAAATTATAATGTATTTTTGTTGTTCTATTCTAGTAAGCAATTTGTATTTTTTTCGATTTAAATTCGTATCGTTTATGAAAAATAACTCTATCATGTGATATATCGCATACCTATGAAAGAAGAATCTCAATAATTCCAAGTACCAATTATTGAAATTCAATTATTGGGATTCGTCCATATATTAAATTTTAAATTAAGTAGGAAAATTGTGGTTCTGATTTTTTAAATTCTCTTTATTTTTTTACTTATTGATAATTACTTCATGCAACCAGTTTGGTTGTTTGTTTAAAACTTAAAAGAAAATAATATAAAATATGATTTAAAGAATTTATTAAGTATAAGATTTTAATATGAGAAAATGCAGGTTATAAATTGAGATATTGCGTATTTTTAACGATAATTAGATAAGTATTTAGCATTTTAATATTGCAGGGGTGTAAAACCTTAGCAGTTGGTACAAAATGATTCTTGTAAGTGATATTTGAATTATTGAACCGAATTTATATAATATACTTTTAGGTGTTTTATATTTTTATATGTAGCTTACATTGGTATTAACTTTTTTTGTCTGTGCGTAAAATCGTCTAAAAATTAAAAATGAAAAATGATCAAAAAAAAAACTGTCAAAATGTTTTGGGTCATTTTTCATTTTCAATTTTTGGGTGATTTTTCGCATTAAAATTAGTCATCGAGCGATTTTAAATTTATAGGTTTACTTAACATAAATATAGTTCATTAATAGATCTAGAGCCCATTGTATAGGGGTTAAGAAATTGTCCTTAAATAAATATAAATAATTAAAATTATATCAAAAAATATATAATAAAAATTAAAATCAAATTTTTTAAAAATCAATTAAGTAAATTATATATTTTATTTTGATATCATATTCTTAATATATTTATGAACTTGAATTTGATATTGACATCAGGGATGTATTAAGAGTTTTTTGGTTTGGTCACCAATTTTTTAAACAACTCTAATATCCCTCCTAATTCAAAATATAGGATAATAACACTATATTTAATAAATATTCGGAAAGAGAATACTCTGATGTTTTTGAACCCAACTCTTTGTCCAACTCAAAAATGCCTTCTAATCATTATTTTTGCATATACATATTTCAAAATTAAGCATTTAAAATAATAGGGCCTCTCCCCTATGCAAATCCCTGCTAAACAAATTATTGAAACCTCGATTTTGTAACCAATCCTTAAACCAGAATTTTACATATAAATATCTATATAAATATTTTGCATGAAGGGTACCCTGATTTTGAATCTAACTCTAAAACCCCTTCTAATTAAGAATCTCGTATTACGTAATATGTAATTCCACATAATTGAGTACATATTTTAATTGCATAAAAAACGAGGAAGAATACAGTTGCCCTTGTCAACTCTTAGATACCCGTACGAACTGTTAGTATGTTCATAGCCTGTCACTCTGCTTATGATATTATTTTTTTAATTTTTCCGTATTTTAAAATAATTTGGGTGAACCTTCCGCATACAGATGTATTATATATCATTCATTCAGTGACATATACGATATGTAAATAAACATGAGTTATATATAAGGATGTATACTAATATCATATAAATAAATATAAATTCTTCAAGCAACCGTTATATTTTTTATTTATTTAAATGTAAACCAACGGTTTTTAAAAGCGCATATTTCCAAAAGACAATACAAACTGTTTAGAATTGTGGCTTGCACAGTAATGATGGCTTGCAGTAATTTGAAAATTTAAGAAGTTTTTTAGTAATATAAAAAAATTATATATAATAATGTAATATAAGAAACGGGGGGGGGGTGATACAGAAATATTTTCTGAAATGACTCGTACTTATTTTCAAAGGCTTAACTTATCTCAAAATTTCAAGTTTCTAACTTAAACCGTTTGGAAGATAAAATGAGTCTTGCAAAATGAAATGAATGAATTTCATTTGAATTTCAAATGATGATGAATTTCAAATGAAATTTCAATGAATTTTGCAAAATTTAAGTTTTGCATAACGGTAAATTAAGACACCGTATGCCACAAGTATATATTTATTGTATATATATTTTTAAAGCTAATATAAGCAGTAATCGTTTGGTGTTTTCAAATCGAAGATATACCTTATATAACTGGTGTTATAACAATTTAAATATAGAGCTTTTTCAGAACTTTGGAGGGCTGTAGCTCCTTAACGGGTGGGGCTACAGAAAAAAGTTGTTAAAAATAAAATTAATATTTTTATGATATCTATCAGCAGTTAAAATTGCATGGCTCTGTTTCAAAAAAAATGTGGGGA
Source organism: Poecilobothrus nobilitatus (assembly GCA_947095535.1). Classification (NCBI taxonomy): domain Eukaryota; kingdom Metazoa; phylum Arthropoda; class Insecta; order Diptera; family Dolichopodidae; genus Poecilobothrus; species Poecilobothrus nobilitatus. The sequence goes on from OX352773.1 coordinate 187,832,454, forward strand.
TCTAAAAGTTAGGTGTTCGAGAGCTACTCGAAGTTTTAGTTGGGTCTCATCCAAAAAAATAGGAAACCTACAAATTGTTGTAATAATATTTTATGTTAATTTCAGGACTTTAGCTTTCTTAGTGTTTGGAGGAGCAATTTTAATATACCCGATCCTTATCGTTCGGGTATAAACATTCTTTTGGAAATTTTCTTTTTGGCGATTTTGTTCTTGAAGATTTTATTTTTGGAGATTTTATCTTAATGGAGATTAAGCAATCATCACAGGCCACTGGCCAGTGGGCACGCATGCTGCCAAATTAGGACTCCCACACAACACCTCATGCAGGAGCTGCAAAGAAGCAAACGAAAGTGAGAATCTAGAACACTTTATTTGCAAATGTCCGGCCCTAGCTGGAGCCAGACGTCTCTCACTCGGCAAGCCGTTCTTCCACAACCTCAGCGAGCTTTCTAAACACAAAATCAAAGAACTGATCTTGTATCTAAACCTCTCGGGTTGGATATAAAACCGCAAACAATCTAAAAACACGGGTCACATGAGTGCAGTGGTATCAAAATGGCGCAATCTAGTGCTAATTGAGGCCTTCAAGCAGCATCGTGAAGGTCACCATCATACCTACCTACCTAAGTCCTCGGAAATTTTGTACGTACTTATCACATAGAAAAAGACTTAGTGGATATCCTATATGCTCCTTATCAAAGTAGAAAGAAGAAAACAAAAAAATATTTAAACAAAATAAATCGTTAATTTGATAAATTTAAAACTATATTTAAAGTTTTCTTACAATTAACAATATTTTATATTATTTGAATGTTTATAACGAAATATCTTAAGATTTATTCCAGAAACGAAAAAAAAAAAATAAATTTTTTTTCAATTATTTTTCCTTTATATAACAATAGAATCAAAGTTACAAAAAAATTAATTATAATACCTAATTATTAAAAAAAAACCAACATTAATTTTTATTTATAAATATATAAATATAACCATATATAATACATATATAATACATATATAATACATATAATTATAAATAATATTTTAACATAAAAAGGCGAATTTCTATTATCAAGTATATCTCATATAAAATACAGTACTTGTACTTAATATAAATATTTTTTGTATTATACTTAGGTACTTAGGTATTTTTTTTTATTTCATTTTTATTGCGTCTACGATTTGATATTAAAAATAATTAAAGCATAACCAAAGCAACAAATATAAAACATAAAGAAGAAAGGTTAAAAATATTAAAAGTCCTTTCTTTTTAAATTTTTATATTTAAAAAAAATGAAAACAAAAAAAAAAAAAAACTTTTTTTTTCATATGATATAAAAATATTTTATAGAAATTATACATGAAAAAATTCAGTATATTCAAGTCAAAGAAAAATGACAAAAAAAGGAATACATAAAGTATTAAACATACCATTTTTAGGTACTTATATATTGTACATATATAATATAATATAATATAAATAAATTCTTTTATATATACCTACATTAAATAAAAAATACATTAATTTTTGATATACATATGTACAAGTATGAATAATTTTGAGACATGTTTTCATTTTAATTAAGCAGTATGCAATTATAATAATGTTTTAAATATTCTATGAATATGATGTATTCAAATATTAGTTATAATTGAATTAGTTTTGCATTTTAATGTTTATAAAAATGTTTTTTAAGTTTAATTTTTTTCAATCCTCCATTATTGTTAAATTTAAAGAATCTTCTAACTGAATTTCATTCAATTATTTTTATATTTATGATAAAGGTAAACTTATAACGTCTTTTATACTATTTCTTTTCGATTGTTTACATTTCTTAAATTTTTAGTGGGGGATCTTTTTTTTAGATTTAGATTTAGATATAAATATTATGTCCCTTTTACTAACATAATTTTTATAGTAAAATTTATTATGTTATTTATATTACTATTGCAAACTTAGAAGTCCTACTATTGAAGGAATGCTTTTTTTTTTACACATTTCTGTCATATATAAATAAGTTGGAAAGACCTGGAATATTTTTAAATTAGTTTTAAACTAAACTTACCGAATGGTTTCTTCTATAAATATATTTAAAAAAACAAAAAAAAATTTAGATTTAAAAAAAGACTTACACCAATATCATGTTAGACATGTGATACGTATCACCAAAATAAATGCTATGACCTTTTTCCTTTCAGATGAGGTAAATGTTGGTTTTAGATTCTTACAATTTTGTACTATATATATTAATATAATTTTGATGGTATAATTTATTTCGTTACTTACATATAAACATTATACTATTCCAAATTTATAGGTCCTACTATCGAATGGATCATATTTTTTTTTACACATTTCTGTCATATATAAATATACGTTGGAAAGGCCTGGAATATTTTTAAATTAGTTTTAAACTAAATTTAACGAATGGTTACTTTTATATAGATATTTAAAAAAAAATTGAGATTTGAAAAAAAAACTTATATCCATTAGGTATCCGTATCATGTTAGACATGTGATATGTGTCACCAAAATTTGCCATTGAATTGGTGTTCCATGGAGCTTTTAATTTTTTTTTTTGTATAGAGAAAGCTAAATAACTATGGAAAATGGCTTCCTGTATCAAAATAAAACTAAAAGTTCTATAGCTCGAATTTTAGTTTGGTTACAAATTTTGGTGATACATATACGTATCATAAGGCAACATGATATATGGGTATATACGACAAGTTAGACGTATAAACTAAGAGGTATAATAAGAGAAATTTTATGTGCTTAAGTTATATTCTAGTGCAATATGTATGTAGACCCAAAATATTTTTCAATTGTTGTTCTCCACTAAGTTTTTACGAGGTTTATTAATTGTGCTATTTTCTTAAGTTAAGAAGACTATACATAATCATTTATTTATTTATTTATTTTTAATGCATTTCTCTGCCACATAAATGTGGACAGGAAATTATACAGCCTTTCCTGTTCAGGCGTGGTTGTAAATGTCGTAAGGGGGAATAATTCTTACGACGTGTGTGAGATTCGAGCCCACACTCCCTCGGTGTTTACAGCGTATTTTATACGCTCTTACCCACTAGGGCACCGAGGCCCACTATAATCATTTTGATATTATTTTTATCTCTGGATCTGTTATTTATTTTAAAAATTTAGAAAATATTTGTTTTATTTTTTTTTAAAATAAATTTCCAATTTTCATTAAATATAAAATGTATATACATATATATAGTATATGGTACAAATTAAACGAAATTATTATATTAATTTATTATAAGAAATCAAATCCAGAATGTAATTAATTAATTAAATTTAAATTATTATAAAAAATTTCCTAACATATTTTTTCAAACCGACATGTACATATATACATATGTAACTTATAATTAAATTCATCTGCATTAAAATCATTTTTATTTTACATTTTATAAATATTTTTATATGTATATACTCGTATATAAAAACATGTAATAATATTAAATACATTACGATTAATATATCATAATAATATGATTGCAAATGAATATTTTATAAGTACATACATACATATGTATATGTACACTGCACTGACTCATTTAATTTTAATATTTAGTTTAGAAGAAAATGCCAATGCAATAATGAACTGCAACTTGCAATGCATATGCAATGCAAGCATAATATTATTTTCTTTACTCTATGCCTGAAAAACAAAAAAATACATAATTTTAAATATTTTCTCTCTTTTTTTCCTTTTAATTTTTAATTCAATTTCAATATGTTTTTCTTGTCTTATTCTTTTAAGGCTCATATCATACATAAACTAATCTTTAAGGGAGGCCTATAAAAATTCACTCTAAAAACTCTATACAGAGAGTGAGAGAGTAGAAAAAAAAAAATTGTTCATAAAATTGAAAGAAAATTAAAATAAAAAAAAAAAAAGAGAAAGCAGGATAGACAGAAAAATAAAAAAAAATAAAAATTAAAATTAAAAAAGAAAAACAAAAAAATAAAACATAATCATAATTTTTATATATATATATTGTTATAATATATTTAGCCGGTATAAGATAAAAAGAGATGAAAATAGTTTTTTTTTTTTTTATGAATTATAATAATAATGTGTTCGTTTTATTAGGTAGATTGTTTTTTTTTTCTGTTTATTTGTTTGTTAGTTCTTTTCTTTCGTTATTTTTTTTATTTATATATATATATATATATACATATTTTTATATATATGTACATTTTATTACCATTATTGTTTATATATATATATACATTTTATTATTATTTTTGTTGTTGATTATATTATATTTTATTTTATATTATTTTTGATTTGTATTTTGTTTTGTTGTTCAATTTTTTTTTTTTTTTCAATCCTGAATTGATTTTATTTGTTAGTTTATTATCGGCTTTTATCGCGTTGATATGGTCTTAATACGCTTTAATATTTTGATATAATTTTAATTTAAAATTTAATTAAAAATTATTATTATTTGTGTTTTGAAAAAAAATATTAAATTTAATTAATAAGCTATTTGTATTTTTTTTTTTATCAGTCAATGTGGTGGTGTTTTTGTTTTGTTTTTTTTTCCTGTGTTCATTTTCCATATTTATTTCTCATTATTAATGTACAGTTGTTAAATATATATTTATAATTTTATTATTAATGCAATAAAAGTGTTAAATTTAATTATCACAAAAATTACAATAAAAAAAAAAATAATTAGTATTTAAAACAAAAATAGTTTTTTATGTACACAAATAAATAAACAAAAAAAAAAAATAAAACGTGATTTACGAACAAGAAGAGAGAAAACAACAGAAAATTGAGGAAGAAAGAAAGAGAGCTAAAAGAATAAAATCTAACTTTTATTATTTTAAAAAATATATATATATATATTTATATATATATATTAATTTATATATTTCAGTTTTTAAATGTTTTTTTAAGTTTTTTTTATGCGCATAATTAAAATTTTAATAAAAAAATGCTTTTATCAGATGATCAATTACATGAGGTAAAAAAAAAAAAAAAACAAAATGAAAAATTTATTTGCAATTTTTTTTTTAATTATTTATTTTTGTTTTTAATTTAATAACAAATGTTTTTTAATTATATAAAAATATAAAATAAAGGGAAATTAATTAATTTTTAATGTATGGTTACAGTAATTTATTTAAAAGAATTAATATAATTATATTGACTAACTTTAAGTAATGGCTGCAATTTTTATTTATATTTTGTTAATTTAAATTATTAATTTATTATAATTATTATTTTTTTATTTTTTATTATGAAATATATATATATTTTTTTTAATGTAATTTTATTTTCTTTTATTAATACATATTTAAGTTAATTAAATTAACACATGAAAAAACACATTTTATTTATTTTAAATAGATCATGAATATTTAGTTTTGCAAATTTAATTTTTATTGTAGATAATGAATTTAAAATAAGTAAACGTGTTCAATGTTTTTTATATGCCATAAGAGTGCACAGAATTTTTTTTTTTTTGTAATTTATACTAATTTAAATTCGGCAATCATTCCCATTTTCTACAACTCACATTTTTATTGTACTTAGCAGTCTATGTACTATGTAGTTTAGAATAGAATTTAACTCATTACTGAAAATAGAATATCAAATTGAAATTTATTGGTTTTTTTTTTGTGTAGTTCCCTTTGTGTTCAGGGCTCGACTTTAATCTATTTTGAACTATCCTAATTAGTTTAGTAATGCATATTGCTCAAGGCGTGTTTATGTATTTACGTTACATGGATTTTAAAGCTAAAGCTAATACATACATTATATATATATAGTTCTTAAAAATTATTTTGTTCAGAATTCGCTATATGTTCCTTTCTCCTTTTTAAAGTTGTAACTTACCCCTTGTCATATATTTATTTATGACTTCTATATTTGAGGTTTCTTTAAGATTATTTTACATATACATTTTTAGATTATTTTACATATGCAATCAAATCAATTCGAGCTAGAGTTAATATAAATCCCAAAATTCGACAAAATAGATTGATGACATTCTTGGGTATTGATTAAAAATTTAGTCTATCAAAAAAAAAATATGGTTTGTTGATTTTTTTGGAATATTCTCCGAAAAAAGTAATTAAAAATTACTTAAGAAATAATAAAATTTCTTAGAAATAAATTTTACAAAAATAATAATTTTATTATTCTTTTTATTTAAATATTTAATACATATATCTAAAATCTTAAATCAAGGCTGAAAAAAGGTCTAAAAGGATCAATTTGATATAAAAAAAAAAAAAATATTTTATACTTACTTGCATAAAATTGTAAATCCTTTACAAAAAAAAAAAATTAATAAATTTTAAATACTTATGTATATTATAAAATATTTTAATACTTATATAGTTAAAGTTTTTCTAAAATTTTATTTCAAATATTGCACCTATATTGTGGTATATAGTTACAGTACATTTAATTCAGGTATTAATTATAAATTCATTACACAGGTAAAAATATGAAAAATTCTAGAACGAACACCTTTTTATTCGAATATTGAAAAGATTAGTGCTTTTCTTTAATACTTAATAATAACTTTTTAGATATTTACCGACATCACTATAATACTCTTATCATTTCATTTAGTAGGCGTTTTTTGTACAGGTAAACTTTGGAAATTTTACTAATAAATAACAAAATTTTATTGCTGTAAATAAAAAAAAAAAAAAGAGAAATAATTTATTTTGTTGATAATAAAGCATTTATTTTAATTTTGTAATACACATATTGTATATCCATACATATATATATATAAATTGAAAAATATACATGTATATAAAAATTCGTAATTTTTAATTAACAGGTAGTTAGAAGCTAAGGTAATTTTAATAATATGTAATTGTAATGGAATTTTTGTATGAATCATTAATAATATTAAAAAACAAAAAAAAAAAACAAAAACTGATAAAAAAAAACCCAAAAATGCGATCAAATTTAAATATTTATGTTTAAATATAATTAATGTTAAATTTTAATTAAAGGTTGATAAAAAAAAATCATTCATATTGTGATTCATCAATAAACTTATAATATTGACGATTGATTATCGTTACTGCGCGTATATGTATATTACAAAACCTTGACTTAAAAATCTTGATATTCCACTTTTAATAATTTTTTAAGTTGCAATTTCTAATTTTTTTTTTTTTGTTTTGTTTATGGTTAACAATTAATATTTTTATTGCTTCAAACTATTTAATTATACATACATATTATGCTATAAATAATAGAGAAACCTTTGTTCAATAATTCAATGCATGATATCTTCAATTTAAAAATATTTGTTTTTTCTTTTGCAATATTTGTTTTTGTCATATTACTAAATAACATATAGTTACTGAACTTATACATATAGATCTAACCACAGTTATTTTCGTTCAAAAGTGGAACTAGTAGAAATTAACTAAACTTACAGTGAAATATATTAAGCTAACTTACTAATTTTAACCCTTTCAGGCCTGTTTTTTATTTTTAAGTCTCTATAAAATTAAGTGTTCATGAAAAGTATTAAATATACCACTAACAGTATTATTATTATTAAATATTATAATTTTCGTTGAGTTTTCCGACTTTTTAAAGAAGTGCGTAATTGGGCACATTAGGTTCTAAAGTTTAGAAAGTAAGGCGAATATTTTTTCTAAAGCAGTTTTAAGTTTCTGTGTATATAATTATGTATCTAGCGTTTTAAAGGAAGTCAGCTTCGTTCTTTTTTAATAGTTCTATACTGCTAAATTTAATAGATGAAGTTTACACATGACCTTGTTTAACTATTCTAGTGATAGATATATATCCAAACACTGCACAAACTCTTGAAAAAGATTCCTATCCACAATTATTGTAGATTTAGTTAAAGGGAGGAGATGAATTGGTGGGAAAATAGGATATTAAAGGAGAGGAAAAGGGTAAAATGGAGACGAACTTAAACAGGTTCTTTTTTAAAAGTTGCAAGATTAATTTCAGTTTAATATAGAAAATATGTCATTACCTACAAGATATATCTAAAAGAGAGATATTCTTCAATATATTGGCATGTATTAGAGAAGTAAAGATTACTTGACCAATAGAATAGCTAATTAGGCGTGGCTTTGTATTTTGTCCAGATAACCTAATCAAGTTTAAGGGATCCCAGGCTCAGCTCGAGTATATGTTTTATTGATCACTATATGCCAGATCACTAAGAGAAAAATAATCTTTAGAACGAAAAGTAAAACTCAAATATTTGTTAACTTTCTTCGCTACATCAAAAACATCAGAAAGTATTAGATTCCTATAAGTTTTGGAAGTGTTGAAGTTAATATTTTTTACGTTCCTCAATCACCTATTTTGACTATCAGTGTTATTCAGTGTTATGAACTATAGTTAAACTATGTTGTCCGAAAAACTTTGGATTAGTTTGAGGGTACAACAAAGTATGTTTTTTATATAAATAAAGATTAAAGTTGGAGATAAGGCGGAGTCTTGTGTCTTGTGTAAAATCTTAGAAGATCCTATTAGTAACCAAGTCTGAATCATTTTTTTTTTATAAATAATGACACTGAATATGTTTTAGTATACTTTTTATATAAAAAAAATATTCTCCTATTTTAAACATAATTTCTGGTCTATATGAAAATTTTTTTTTTAATGAAAAGTAACATAAATTTCTACCATTTTCCTATTAAATAATATTCTTATATATATACATATATACTATTATATTTGTATATATATCTATATTAAGTTTTCCTTCATTTTATTATTATTGTATATCATATTTCATATTATGTATATACATAAGTATATATATTTTCACCGATTCAAAATGAAAACAAAAAATGATCACTATATTGAATAAATTAATATTTTTTTTTTATATCTATTTCCCCCATTTTTAATTAACTTAAAAATGCTTTTTTTTTTCCAATTTTAAATTAAATGGACTTATTATAAATATCAACGGAATTATTTATTATGTATGAATGTATGTATATAGATAGAAGAAAAGGAATATCACCGCCCTCATTTATAAAACATAGTAATTATGTTATATTTATTATTAATATATATATATACACATATATATATATATATATATATATATATATTGCCTAAAGAATTATATTACGGGTATTAAAGAATATGTACGGTTTGTTATATGGTATTTAAATTTCATTCAATTTTTATAAAAAACCTATAAAAATTATGTGTTTTTTTTTTGTATATTGTATTGTATATAGATATATGTTTATACATATATGTATATCTATAGATATAGATAGATAACTATAAACTTGGTTTTTTCATAACTCGCCTCTTACATACATAAAAATGTCAAATAAATGAAGTTCAAAGAAATGTAGAACCGAAAAAAATAAAGAGGAAAAAAAAAAACAATATGAATTTAAATGACGATTTTAAAGCGTTTTTTAGTTAATGGACAAAAGAAAATTTTCATAATTTTTTTTTTTTTGTTTTTTATTTTTAATAAAATATTACTCTTACAATGTTCAATCTTAAAACAAAACCAAAACCAAAAAGAAACGTTCAAGAAAAGGTGAACACCGCTAAACAGTCAGTCAGTTTAACTTCAAAAATAAAATCATTCATCTGCGAAAAACCAGAAATAACAAAAAAAAAAAATAATAATAAGTAAATAAATTTAATATTCTCGTTTAACGATTAAGAGTTTCTATATATATATGCTATATAATATTCAGGTTTATATATGTATGTATATAGAAATATACTTTTATTTATTTACTTTTTTTTTTCTTTTTTAATATTTTAAATAAAGATTCTTTAAGTTTTAAAAGTAAGCCGCTATTAAAAATAACAAATGGATGAACGTTATATTGTGTATACGTGTTAAATTGCGTGATAATAATATTATATATTTTAATGAATTATTCTTTCATTTTGATTAGAATTTAAATTTTATTACCATTATATATTTTTTTTTTTTTTTGCTATTTAATAACATATTGAAGTTTGCACTTAATATGTAAATTATTTTTATAGTTTTGTGGTTTAAAGAAATTTTATCAGTTAAATATAAAATTTTTCTAAAAACTTTTTATAATATTCAAAAACAAAAAGAAGAATTTAGATAATTTTATTAAGATTAATTTCGAAAATAAAAAACTGAAATATCTAAAGATTTAAAGATTCCTAAAATAGATTACGATTATTCATTAAATTCAGTAAAACTTGCTGAAATGAATTATCTGAATAAAATAAAAATAATGATTTTTTATTAGTTATAGAAGTTAGAGTTATAAATTTTTATAAACTCAATTTAACGATTATTATGCCATCTTTTGATAGTTCATTAATTTGTTTCTCTGATTTTCCTTATTCAGATATTAAAATCATGTAACTGAATAAAAATAATGATTACTTTAAATCAATTTTAATTTTAAATAATTATTTTATGTATATGTGAGGAATTCCATGAAAAATAAGTCAAAAACCGAAAATCTCTAAGATTCTAATATTAAATAACGTGAGTATTAGTTCTTCATCTCCTTTAACGTTTCGATTCAAATCCATTCTTGAGACGGAAATTTTTTTATTAAAATGCCCGATTGTCCTGATGACTAACACATTCTACTTGCTTGTAATTTTTACAAATTGTAATAAAAAGCCTATAATTAGATTTTAGTCCATGTTTTATCAATAGACATATATGCAATGTAAATGTAAGATTTTCTTTTTTTAATACTGTAAAGGAATTCGCAGATGGTATAATATTGAATATTATAAAACTAAGAAAAGTGTACGATCCCGATAACTAACACCATTTTATGAAAATATAAGTTACTTTTTAAGCTTTACTTTTCGTTTTAGTTTTTGTTATTGGAACACCAAAATATTAGTGAAATATTGCTCTATAAGATGGTTTTGAATATGCAAATATTTGCAGAATAGAGTTAATGATATCAAGGCTAAATTGATAAAGGAAAATTTCTAAATTCTTTTAAATGTCCCAATGACTAATATGGAATACCCGGATGTATATATTTATACTTTATAATAGCTTTAAAGTAAAATATTGATTAAATTCAGAAAGAAAATTTTCTGAACAGCGAAAGATGCATATGGAAATCAATTTTTATTATATATAGAATTATAAATTTTTTTAATAATTAGTCCCTTTTGGAATTTTCGTATTCAGCTAATTAAAATATGAAGTTGATTAAATTAAAATTTTCAACGTATAATGACTATTTCAATTTTAAATTATATATATTTCTTTTTGCAATTTATATATTATATTGCTAGAATTTTTATTTTTAAAATTTTTTTAAAACTAAATATTTAAAATGTAATGTACATATAAGCTCTCAATTTTCGGCAATAAATGAGTTCTAAAAATATCTTTACTTTAATAATTATATGTAAATATGCAATAATTAATTATATAATCTTGAATAATTTTCCACAGGGTGTTTAGAAATAAATAATGTAGAAAATAATGTAAATAATGTAGCTTTGGATATAGGAATTTTTTCATGGGAGTAGGTAGGAATCATTGATAGACGCTTAAGAATAGCGGTAGGAGCATGATTTGTCCATCAACGTGTGGAACTTTGACCCACTAAATACTACCTTTCTTTTTGATCAAACAATAGGTTAAGAGATCTTTAGTCTACTGTTGGAAGATTCTCCTATAGAGTAAAAATTAGTTGAAAATGTACATAAATGTGATAAACGAAGATATCTTAGCGTTCTCCTTAAACCTATATAAATTAAAAATGTTATCATTTCCAATTTTGAGAAACACTGGAAGATTAATCGACATTTGCAATATTCTAGTCACAAATCAATTACGCTATGTTGAATTTTGCCGTCTAGAAATTTGACCTAGGCATGAGATTTTTTTTATTTCGTCAGAACAACTTTCCTTTGCTACCAGATATCTGTAACATCGGAGACCAACTGAAGGGAGCATTGAGGTTGCACTGGGTTTATTTATTGAAAGAATTTCTCTCTGACATATGATGATATATGTCAAAAATATTTATAAAATAGGTTAGGTTCGGTTAAGGTGGCTCCCGAAAAGGCACACATAGGCCGTATTTGGTCCATTGTGATACCACATAGACACTTTTCTATTCCACTCGTTTAAACCAATTTGAGCTTTTTGCAAACAGAAGAATGCTTTTTACATTTTTACCTGATAGATCACTAAAGTTGTTGAAGAGATATTGACCCAAATGGGTATTCCTTTTTGCGGACAAGGCTGGGCATGTGCAAAGGCGAGTCGTTTGCTCTTCCTATTCATCTTTCCTATTCATCTTAGGCTCTAACATAAATAGAAATTAATATTTAAAAAGATTTTGAGAATCTAAAAAAAAATTGTATCTTTATGGCACTTTCTGGAAAAAGATCCGGAAAATATAATTTTTCCAAAAAAAAGATTAAAATATCATACTTTTTGAATCGTCTTTTGTACGAAATATACTGATGAAGGATTCTACCTTTTTTTTAAAATTCTTAATGGGATTGCTAGAACTAGTTAATGAAAACTATGTAAAAGATATAGATATAGAACATCTCTATCATAAAATTTTTTTCATGTTTTTCTCACATATTTTAGATCCCCTGTATAAATCCGATTCTCATACTTTCAAACTATTCAAGTATTAATAAAATTCTTCGGGAATTAATTTTCTTTATTTCTCTATAAATAATTGAGTGATGAATTCATAACAGGAATCTTTACTTCCTTTCATCCTTTTTTTTCATTTTCACAATGTATAAAATAGAATATATAGTACTATTATATTAATAGAGTATGTATAATTAATAACAATTATTGTTGTCAATGTTATATAAATACTTGAAATGAACAACAAACAAAAAAAAAAAAATAAAAACAAAAACCAAACAAGGAGATAATAAAATTCTCACCCCTCATTTATTTTGTATCTTCTTGCTACTAATTTACAATGTACATTCAAGTACATCTGGTCTTTTTTATTAAAATAATTTTCTTTATTTATTAATATAACATTAACAGCACCCCCCTTAAATTTTACAGGAAAACAAACAAATAAATAATTTTGTTTGAGAAATCTTGAAGGATTTAAGATTATATCACCATTTAAAAATAAAAAGAAAAAAAAAATACCTTAACATCAAATTAAAACACTTAAATTTAGGATATTTTATATACATAATATGTATATACTTATATAATCTATAAAATTTTTTTCCCCTTGGCTTGTGTTCATTCAATCACAATAATTTATTTAATACATATATAATCGTATATATAAATATAAAATATATACATACATATGAGTTAATCCTTAAAAGTATATATTGTGAATACTTATTAATAACTGTATATAATCTAATATGTATTTATCAGTATATTAAAATTAAATTTGAAAAAAAGTCGTTTCAGGCGTATTCTTTTTAAGTGACTGAAAACAAAAATCTTGTCTCATATATATATACAATGAATTAACTGTAAAGATCTTAAGATGAACTTTTTTTTTTTGTACTGTAAATTCTTCATTCCTTTCCCTTGTCTCCTTAATAAAAAAAAATGTTTAGCCATATCCTTCTTGATTTGATAATATAATAATGTCAATAACAAAAATAAGAAAAAAAGGCAATGAAAAGAACAACAACAACAATTATAATTGTATTTATATCTATTGATTCCGATTACAATATGATTGTGTTGCTCATTCTCAGGATTTATAGTTTTTTTTTTTTTTTTTTGTTAAAAATTATGAAAAACCTCATTGTTAGTAAAGAAAAGAACTAAAAACAAATACCATGATTCACGTGAATTTGGGAGGTTAATGTTAAAAGTTGTTTCGTAATATGAATTGGCACAAGTTAAAGTTTTCTTTTGAATACAGAATTATTTAAAAGAACGATTCAAATTTTTTTAAATATTTCACATCAGTTATAATTATTAAATATTTGTATTAACTTACAATCTTAAGACAGGCTATACAATTCAAGGAATTCTTATCACACTACTAAATCAATAAGTGTTTTACAAAAGCATATAGTCTAAATATAATTAGCCCCGGTTTTTCATCTCAACTTTTTCTTTTTTAAAATTTTTATTCAAGTTAACTCATAGGAAGATCTATTTAAAGTAATTTACATTAAAATGTACGTTATTAACAGACAAATTAAATTTATTTTTTAATAACATTCCTTTATTGCTAATTCCTATTCTTCCTTTATTATTCCTAATTTAGCCCTTAATCTAGCCCTTTGATTTTTTTAATTTTTAGATTTGAAAATTTTAATAGAAATCTTGTTTTTCCTGCAATTTCTGCAATCGTCTAAAAACAATCCATATTATATGTATATAACAAGTTAAATAAATTTCATTTTTTTCTTGCTCGATATCCTGTTAAAGAAGGTTTTAATCAACAATTAGCTAAGTCGAAGTTGTGAAATATTATTTAGATTTTGTAGATCTCAAAATAAAATTTTCTAAGCTTCAATTTTTTCTTTTTTAAATTCATACTTAACTTAAAAAACAACTGCATGCACAGAAATATTTTTCTCAAAAGTTAACCGACCAAACTACACCATAATTTATATTTAAGTAACAAAAATCTGTTATAAGATTACATTATATTAGATATGATTACCAATCAACCATCCAATCAACTAACCAACCAACCAACCAATTGTATGCTTATTGTTATTTCATTGAAAAAAAAAAACAAAAATAAATTTATTGTTGTTTTCTCTTTTATTGTTATACTACAAATAAATACAAACATAAATACATTCATATATACATACATATCTATTTATCTCCCTTTAATCTTGTTCCATTTTTTTGTGTGTTCATTGAGAAATCGGCGCATGCCGAATCTCCAAACAGTATAAAAAGGAAGAAAAAAAAAATTGAACTGATTGTTATCTTTTAGGACGAATTTCAACACCTGAGGTGAAAAAGGATAGTGATTCTGGTTTAGTTGAATATTTTTTTTTTGTCCCGGTTTCATTTTTTTTTTTTTTGTGATTGTTTCCATTTAAAAGAGGGTAACCGATGCTAGTCAATGTAAGAGAGAACAAAAAAATGAAAAAGAAATATAAGAATAAAAGGAAGGAAAAAAAAAAAATTAAAAAACTGCGCCAATCTGTTGAATGTTCTTGTTGTTGATGTGAAAACAGAGTAAAATGAGTGTTAAATGAATGGTGTGGCTAGATTAATTCTTTCAATTTTTAGAGCATTAGATATATAAAAAAAAAAAATAATAAAGATTGTTTTTTTAAGGAAGTTATCTAAAAATATTTGAAAACAAAACGGTTTATATCATTGATGTTTTGTTCCAGTTTTCTTTCGTGCCTTTCTTTTATTGCTTTGGAATGACATCATTTATAAAGATTTTTTTTATAATTGTTTTTTTCAGGATACTATTAAAGAAGGATATATATAGATATTTAATTGCATGACAATGTTGTTTGTTTTGAAATAAAATTTTATTAATCAATTAAATATTAAAAATTGTTTGGGGTTTTTTTTTTTATGAATTGTAATTGGATTCCACACATCAATCTGTCGAAACTTATTACTTCCGCTTATCTTAAAATCTACCGGATTTATTTTTACTATTTAAATCTATCTATCTATACGTTCTCTAGTCAACTTCAGGGTATAGCAATATATAGAAGTTACTATTATATCCAATAGTTGGTAACATTCCGATTTACAATTTGCCAAAATTCAAAATGAATTACAATTGGTTCTCGTATTTCATATTATTAGGAGTATATTTCTAGAGTGTGCTCTAGATTCCTAGACTTTCAGAAATTTTGGAATAGCTATTTACAATTATAAGTTCGCATATCAAAAAGACTTTGAGTTTATTTGATCAAGGAATAGTGTTAAAAACGTACTAATAAACTGTTTCAATAAGAATTGAGGAAATAAAATAGGTTGGAGGTCTCGGTGGCCTATACGCTCTAAACACCGGCATATATGTATAAAATACGCTCCAAACACCGAAGGAGTGTGGGTTCGATTTCCACACACGTCGTAAGAATAGCAACATCTACAGCTACGCCTGAAATGGAAAGGCTGTGTAATTTCCTTGTCACATTTATGTGGTAAGGAAATGCACTAAAAAAAATAAATAAAATAGGTTGAAATTATTCATAAATTTAATTCTACAGCTGATTTTTAATTAGATATAAATCTTGTTTTAAATAACCATTTTTTTGCGCCATTTAATCATAAGTTTCGAAGAATAAATTTGTATTTTACACCACTTATCGAGAAAATTTTGGTTCTTGATTCGTTTATTGTTTTATTGGGCATTTGTTAGGAAATTTATAATGTATATTATTGAACGCATTAGAGTCTGTATCAATTCAATTTTAAAATGGGTATAGACTACAATGTTGGTAGAAATGCATCTTCTAGTTTCTATTTTCAAAAAAAGTTTTCCTAGTTTCATGAAAAGTCTATGTACAGATATTTTTTTCACTAGAATTACCAGAATTAAATATTCCTTCATTTGCACGTGTGTATCATATTGTTTGTATGATTCTTATTAAAATTAATCCTTATTAAATATTATGTAGAATAGAATGAGGTAAAATATGTAGTATTTGTGTCTTTATTATTTTTTTTCTTGTTTTAGTTCTTTCTAAATCTGGGCAGAATTTATTATTGACAGTTCCTTTCATCTTTCGTTTTTCCTAACTTTTTTGTTTCTTTGTTGTTTGGTATTTTTTGTAATTGTATCTTATTCTTATTCAATGGATTTAAGAGATTTTGACTTTAAGATATTTAGAAAATTATTTTGTGGTGAATTTTTTTCTTATTTTTTTTTTTGAAAAATCTTTAGATATTTCAGGTTGTTACATAAATTGTTGTAAAATATCTTTTTTTTTTTTATTTTGTAAAGTGAGAAAATTACTCGATAATTTGAAAAAAAAAGTTGTTTTTCTCGTTCAATATCACATCTTTTACTTTAGTTTTTTATATTTTTTTCTAAAATAATTTGAATTTAAATATTACAGTTATCATAGATAAATTATAAAACTAGTTTAAAATTAAGACTTTAAAAAATAATTATGTAAAAAAAAATTGTATCTTAAGATTTATTATTAGTTTTATAATTTTTTTATTTTTTTTTTATTTGTTTTCAGCTCTATGAGATCAATGATGATCCAAAACGTAAAGAATTTTTAGATGACTTGTTTTCGTTTATGCAAAAACGAGGTAAGTGAAGTTTTATAATTTTTAATTCTATAATTTTTTTTTTTGTTTTTTATTTTTTCCACAAAGATTAATCTTAGAAAATCTATTTTTTTGTTTTTTTTTGGTATAACATTTTATATGATATGAAATTATAAATAAAAAAAAAATGCTAGGATTATTAAGGGGTAAAGTTATAAAGGATTAAAAGAATATTAAAGTTTTTTTTTATTAAAAATGAGTAAGTTAACGCTTATGATTAATTTTAACTAGTTTTTTTTTCTTTTTTAGATTTCTTCAAATCAAGATACTGTATAGAATAAATAAAATATATACTTGAAAGATTAATAACCTTAACCATTTAATTTTATGCATTGTTAAAGTATATAAAAATTAAGATTAATATGTTACATAATGTCGAAAGAGATCTTAAGAGGGGTTTTGTAAGGGTTATTATGTGAACTTTTTTAAAACCTTTGTATTTGAAATTAAAAAAAAAATGTATACTTAATTCTCATTCAAAATTTTAAATTATTTTTGTTTTAATCAAAAATCTCTTTAGCCACTAAGGTTCATTACGTTTTAAAAGTTTATACATAAAGTTTTGGGATCAAAATTTTTTTTTTCAAGGTCCGTTAAAGATATTTAGATTCTTAAACTTAACCTGAAGAAATATGTATACGATTCTTTGAAAATAGAATTTGATTAATTAAAAAAAAATTAATGTCAATTATGAATGAAACGCCCATGAGAAATCTCCAAAAACAAAAAAAGCTTTAAGTGAATAAATATAGACGTGATATAGGAAGTCATATTTTTTTTTCACCTATAATATATGTATATAGATGAAGAATAACTAAAAAGGAGTAGTATTTATCGAAATTTGATTGATTCCCTTAATATTTAATAAAATAAAAAATATTTCAAAATATTTTACGCTTCTTTTATAGTTTTTTTTTAAATGTTTCAATTAAAAATTTACACAATTATTGTGTTATAGCTCCATTGTTAATATTGTCCTTGTGTAGATGTTTTATATTTATTTAATTTCCACTTTAAAACAATTCCCATTTATTTATTTTTTTTTTGTAAATAATTCTTTGTTAAGTTTTTATTTCATTAGGTATACTTTTAAACTTTAATTTTTTCTTTTAATATATGTTTCAAAATCTTTGGTTTATAATAAGTAAACACAAAGAACTTCTTAAAACAGACCATAATTCAGGGATTTATTGTTTTGTTTTATTATATATGCAAAATGTGTTAATTTTGTAACCATTATTCCATACCGATATTAAAAAAAATTTTTTTTTTTTTATTTACTTTTGTATTTTACCTGATATGTTCTATATATTAATAAACTGATTGTCTCCCCATTAGTTGGGACACAATACCAAAAATAAAAAAAAAAAAACAAAAAAAAGTTATAAGAAAACATAAAAATGTTTTAAGCTTCTTTGAGGTTATGACTTTCTTTCCGAAAAAAAAAAAACAAAAACAAAAATAAATCTACAATATTATATCATAATTGTAATTCCTTCATTCCTTTCTCAGTTCTACGAGTCTACTCAAAACCTTTTTTTTTTTTCTTTTTATTTTTTTTTAATAAATAATCGCCATTCATTCATATGTTTACATATCCCAAAATTGGACTATGAAAATATATTGGAACGAATGTCCAGTTGTTAAATAAAAAAGTAAAAAAAAAAAAAAAAAGAAGGAAATTTATGAATGAGAGTTGAGAATATTGAAGAATTCAAAAAAAAAAAAAAAGAAAAAGGGGTAAAAATTAATGAAGCAAAAATCATTCACAAATAAAATAAAAAAATTATGCATTTTTATAAAGAAGTAGAATTTGCAAGTAATAATAAGTATAGTTAATATCATGGATTTCAATTGTAACTTTAGATTTTTTATGAATTAAAAAAGAAACGAAATTAATTTTAAGTTTTTTCTTTTGTTATTTCTTTTATATATATACATACCTATATTATTTAATTTTTCTTTTTTTTTTTTTAATATAAGGTTGTTATCGGTTATTAAATTAATATTAAAACAAAAAAAAAAAATATAAAAAAAATAAAAATATTTATAAACAGAATGGTTCAAATTTCATGTAATACATGGTACAATAATTTTTTTTTTTTTTTAATCAATGTAAAATAATTGATTTATTGTATAGTTTAGTTTTCTTTGAAAGGATTCCATGGGGGACAAAAAAGTATGTATAGAAATAAATATACACAAATTTTGACATAATATTGCAAAGGTATTTTCGATGTTTTCGATATTATCTATTCTATAGAATAGATCATGGTATATTTGAAATTTTGACAATAGAAATTTATATGTCTCTTGTACCTAAATATACGGAATTAAAAAAAAGTACTGAGATTATTTGATGTTTTAAAATTAAATTGTTTAGTCTGTTTGTTATAGCATTTTAAATATATATCATCTTAATATTTGTTGATCTATTTTAAAACGATTAATGTTGTTGAGCCTACAATGCTGTAATGAGTCTACATAATAACTTTCTTAATAAATGTAATGAGCCTATATAATAACTTTCATGTACATGTAGTTCTAAAATTGTTAAATGTAAAATAAGCGACTGTCAAAGTATAGAAATTTTGCGTTAAAGTTAAAAATTGATCAAATTTTGAGTTATGACTGCGATGACCTATTTACAATAAGTATTTTCATTGTGGCTTTTTGAATTGATTTGAACATCTTTTCTCAACATCATCAACAAGTTTTGAAGAATAATTTTTGTGTGATTACATTTTAAGGGAAAGAAATTAATTTTTCGGGGCCTCGGTGGGTGGCCTAGAGGGTAAGAGTGTGTAAAATACGTTGCAAACACCGATGGAGTGTGGGTTCGAATCCCACACACACATCGTAAGAGTTATTCGCCCTTACGATATTTACAGCCACGCCTGAACAGAAAAGGTTGTGTAATTTCCTGTCCACATTTATATGGCAGAGAAATGCATTAAAAAAAAAAAAAAATTAATTTTTCGTTTGCCTCACGGTTGTCATTTACTTTTATAATGTTACCTATTTTCCATTTATATATAATTATTAATTGTCATATAAACATTCTCATATAATATGTATATATATAGTCATTTGATACAGGAAAATTCTTTAATGTTAGTAATGTTACCTTATTTTGAATGAACAAATTTATGAGATTTTTTTTGGGTCTTATATACGAAACTTCTTTTTAATTAATAATATCAAAAAAAAAAAAATTATTCTCAGTTGGTCCTGAAATTTTAAAAAATTATGATATTTTTAAAAATTTTTAAATAAAAATTATAAATTATTATTAAAATTAAGGTCAGTACAATAAAAAAAAAAAAAAAAAATTCTAAAATGAGGTTACAGATTCTCCATTTATTTAGATTTAGACGATTTTGTTTTTTTTATACAATGCAAATTAAAAAATTTATAGTTCTAAAAAGAATAATAAAAGTAATCAATATAAAAGTAATCAGTTTATAATTATTTCAAACTATATACTGACAAAATTTATTGTACAATATTTTATGATTTTCTTTGAAAGTTTTTGTAATTTATTAAAGAAAAAAAAAAAAAAAAGAAGTTTATATTTATAATTATTAATAAATTTAGCAACAAACTTTAATATTTTTATTGTATTTATTTAAAACAAATCTTTTTTTTGTTTTTTTCTGTATGTTTGTAGTACTTACTGTATTGTACATTAAATTACAATTTATTTTATATTTTTTTTGTTTTTTTTTTTTTCTACTTTGAAAACGATTAAATTTTTAAATTATATTTCGTTTACATTTATAAATTAATATATTGTTAAATGTTAAAACAAAAACATTTTTTAATTTATATTTAATATTTCTTTATTTCTTTTTACTGTTGATTTTACTTTTTTTTTTTTTGTTGTTTTTTTGGTTTCGTGGTTGCTAAACGTTTTAAACAACAACAGCAACATTACATTATTCATTATTTCTAATTACTTTGTTGTATATTATAATATGTTATATGTATGTTTCTTTTCTTTATTTTTTTGCTCTTTTTCTTTTTTTTTTTTTTTTTCTTTCTTATATACATATATAATTATAATTTTAATATTATTGTTTCTTCATCCAGGTTCAATTTAAAAATTGATTTATTTGAAATTATTTAGAAATGTTTTTTTTCTCTGTTTTTTTTATTTTTTTTTATTTTTTTAATGTCCATAATTTTCACATAATTTATTATGCAAAATTGATTTAAACTTTAAAAAAAATTTATTACAAAAAAATTAAAAAAAAAAATCAAAAAAAAAAAGAAAAGCAAATTCGAAAAAGAAAATTCTTCAAATAGAAATGTTTCTAAATATGAAATAAAAACAATAATAATAAAAAAAAAGAAAAAAAACTAAAACTATTAATGTTTCAAACATCACATCTATCAAAATATTTGATGATGTGTTTTATAAAAATGAAGAATGATGATTAAAATGATGAAGATCACTTTGTTTTTTCTTTCTTTTTGTTTTTTTTTTTTTTTTTTTCTTATGTTTTTTTGATGTAATGAGTATCATGATGATTATGTTATGATCATTATGATGATCAGATCAGTATGATGATGAATATGTTTGATGATGTTTGATGATGTTTATTACCCTGAAAAGATAAATAATTTTTATATTTTTTTAATTGCTGATAACATAACATATAACATTACATATATATCTATTCATAATAAAAAGATATAATATGAATGCATATAATAATATATATATATGTATGCATATATGTATAAAGATTTGGTTAAATAGGAGGGTTTCATGTTTACATTTTATTAATGAAATGGAAACAAAATTATTATATTATATGAAAGGAATTTATATGGTAAATCTTCTATAAGTATAGAAATTATGTTCTGAAATTTTCAATTTTCTGTTCAAGAATTATTTGAAAACTTTTAAGTACAAGTTAATAGGTAGATTTTTATTTTCCACCTTGATTAAAATTTGAAAATATTATTTTGTGATTTTTTAAAATAGCTGTAGTTGAAGATTTTCTTATAAAATATATATAAGGTAATGTTTAAGCTTTGTATCAGCGAATTTGAATCATTAAAAGTTCTAAACAATCATTTCCAAAAAAAAATCTTTACTATTAGTTAGGATAGGAATAAAATTTAGGAATTTATATAGTTAAAAATCGGATTAGAACTCAAGGATCAGACTATCTGACCAAACTATAGGTTAGTACACTTTTTTTTTTTTTTGATAACTTATCATTTTACTTGGAAATAAAAATTAGTAACGGACATATTTTTTTTTATCAAATGATTAAAAAATTTGTTGTGCACCACAGACTATACATTATTGTATATATAGGATTCTTTTTTGTACATAATTTCATTTTTAAATTCAACTCCTTTTGTAGAAGGATAGACGAACTTTTCAAAAAAAAAATTTGTGTTTCTTTTTTTTTTATTTTCAGATTAAAAGAACAAAAAAAAAATAATTTTCTAATGTAAACTTTTTATTTATGTACAAAATATAAAAACAAAAAAAATTTAATTTATTCATAATTAATTTTTAATATTTTATTATTTTTTGCTTATTTTTTTTTTTTTTTTTAATTTTTAAATATTAAAAAAAAATATTTTTCATTGAAGAAAACCTGTTCTTATCATACTATACATATAAAATGTATATATATATATGTCTATATCAATGTAAACGGATAAACATAATTTTTTAATATGTAATTATAAAGTATGTGTATTATGTGAGAACGATTTATTTGAAAATATCCTATGATGAAATATGTATATACATATATATGTATATTTTTTTATTTGTTTTCTTTTTTTTTTTTTTGTTGTTTTTGTACCTATTTTGTGTTTCTTTTTTTTTTTTTTGAACAGGTATCATATTTTTATAATATGTACTTAAAAATGTATATATGTATGTAGGTATACCACATATTATATTGGTTTCTTTTAAATAGTTTCTTCTATTTCTTTTTAGAAAATTTCTGCAATTATTTTTATTTCTTTTTTTTTTTTTCAATTTTTTTTTTTTTTTTTAATTATACCTATGCCCGTATCCATATTCATGTATAAATATTGAAATTTAAAATATTATATGTATATATATACATTTTTTTTTTAGTTATTTTTTGTATTTTTGTAATTTATAAAAATAAAAAAAAAAAAAAACATCTATGTTAAAAATTAAAATTTAAGTTTAGAATTCTTAAGATTTTAGAATTTTATAGAATTTAAAAATTTGTGTGTAAAAATAAGAAATTTTTTAAATGTGGAGTGTTAAATTTAACAGAAATGTATATAAGTGTAATTAGTTTTTTTTTTTTAGTTTAATAAAAAAAAAATTAAATGCAATAATCACTTATAATGTTTAAAAAAATCCAATTTATGTGTACATTTCTTTTCAATAAATTATGAAAAAATTACGATATTCTGAGTTTTCTTTTAATCGATTGTGTATCGAAATTTTATAAAAAATTGTATCGATTTCAGAGTAAACATTTAAAATAATTTTCATAAGTTAATTTTTAACATTTTAGTTATTTTGTTTTTTTATTTACATATATTTTAAAATAAGTTTTTTTTTTTTAAATAAAATTTTAAATAATTTTCAGTTCAAATAAAAACAAAAAGAATCCACATAAATTGTACATCTAAGAATTTAATTTTTGATTGTAATAAAATAAATGTACATAAGCACATATTAAAGTATTTCACATAAAATTTTATTTTTTAATTATTTAGCAACATTGCATATATACCTACATTCATATACATATGTACATATTTAAACCAGTTGTTGTTTTTTTTTTTAATAAATATAAAATGTCATTATAATATTTTTTATTTATGGTTTATATCAATTAAATATGCAATATGCTTATATTCAATTTCAATATGTATTTTATGACTTTATATTTTTATAATCATAAAAAATTATGAAAATAAAAAAATATTTATTTTTTTTAATACTCTCTGAATTAGTTTTAGTTAAAGAAAAAAAAAAAAACAAATGTTTTTAAAAATAATCAAACTTTTAAAGTTGTTCTATTCTAACTTGTGAGTAAACGAATTACATATATCGAGACTCGAATGAAAATTTAAATAAAAAATTTGACATTAACTGACATTAATGAGTTAATATTAAGTGTTATTGAGTTTTTGTTTTTTTTTTCAAAGTTTAGTTAAATATTATTATATGATTTCTTAAGATATTTATAATTCAATACTTAATATTTTAAAAATGAAATTCGGATGATATACAAACAAACGATATAATTTTTTTTAAATTACTCTATAATTAATATTAAAAATGTCGCCACAATAAAATCGTCTTGAATTTGACTGGACACTTTTGTCGTATGTTCTATAATATGTATGTATGTGGGTGTGTAGTAAGTTATGTTTATTTAAAGTTTCTTTGAATTTAATATTTATTCGTTCATATTAATTAATTAAAATTAAAGCTTTCAATATTAATTTTTATAATTATATGTTATTTCACAATCACAATGTTCAGAATAATTTTAAATAAGTTCAATAATTAAAAATTAATTCTTGTGAAAAAAAAATAAATAAATGACCTATAGTTAACAAGAATATTAATAATTTTTATTTTATTTCGTTTTATTTTTTTTTTATTTTTATGGTTTTGAAAATTTTTTTAAAATATTATTGAACTGATTGTGAAACGTTTTCTCTTAATTTTATTTTATTTGTGTTATTTTTTATATTATATTATTATTATTATTTTTTTTTTTTTCAATTTATTTTATCCATAAAATTTATAAAATATTTTTGTATGATTATTTTGTATGTTGTTGTTGCTGTAATTGTTGTTTTGTGGATCATATTGCCTGAGGAATCAATCAAATAAATGATCGACACATTGATTGAAGCAAAAAATAACACACACGGATAAATTATGTTTGTGTTTTTTTTTTTTATACTTTTATTTTTGATTTTTTTTTTTTTTTAAATTAATTTAATTTTTTTTTTTTTTTTATTATAATTTGACGTTTGGTGTGTGTATATATGTGTTAAAGAATTTTTATTTCAAATGTGTTTTTTTTTTTGGGATTTCTTCGAAGATTTTTTTTGTTTGCAGTTACGGTACTGCAGATTACAGTACTCGTAACAATAAATTGACTGCCTAACTGACTGCTTTAAATTCTTAAGTATAAAAAATGGGGTTATAATAATTTTTTTTTTTTTTTAATGAATATGGGACTATATTAAATGCTATAACTTTGATGCTGTGGTTGATTCGGTTGGTGTACGAACTTTTATTCTTTCTGACGGACTGGTTTTATGATTGTTGCGTTAAAGCTGATGGCAATGAAAAAAAAAAAAAAATTAAACTCTATAATATGTACGTCATATATATTATATATATATATAAATGTATATATATATATGTACATATATATCTTTTTTTTGTTATTATTCAAATATAACACGCACATGGAATTAATGTAATCAAAATATTGTGAAGTGTGATCGATAAACGAAATATTTAAAAAAAAAAAAAATGAAAAATAATAATAATAATAAAAAAAAAATTAAATTAAAATAAAATCTTATTAAAATACATTTATCGTATAATTATTTTTATTTAC
The DNA here is from genome assembly GCA_947095535.1 of Poecilobothrus nobilitatus. Lineage (NCBI taxonomy): Eukaryota > Metazoa > Arthropoda > Insecta > Diptera > Dolichopodidae > Poecilobothrus > Poecilobothrus nobilitatus. Next base: position 187,858,316 of record OX352773.1, read on the forward strand.
ATTTATCGTTTTTTTATTTTATTTTATTTTTTTTTTTGGTATGCGCGTTGATTATTATTTTAAGCAAAATTTATCCATCAGGATTAAAACAAAAAACAAAAATAAAAAGAAAAACACATGGGTTGGTAAAAAAAAAGTTTTTTTTTTTCTTGGAATTAAATTAAAAAATATTAAATTTTGTTGAATCAATTATTCATTTTAATGTTCGCCTAATTTTTTAATTTCAAGTTAAATATGGTGGATTTTGAAACCATTGTTCAATTGCAATGCAATATTTAAATTTTAGAAAATCTTGCCTTAAATTTAGGACCAAAACCCAATTTTATTTTAAATATACACAATTTAGCTGGAGATAATTATAAATAATAAAAATTAGACCAAAAGTTCTGTTTTTTTTTAAATGTATATTTTTGATAAAAAAAAATTTAATTAGCAGATCTATTTCCAACATTATTCTTTGATAATATTAACATTTTATGTTTTTAATATTTCAATTAAGCATCCCAAAACTTTGTGATATACCTTCTTTTTTTTTTACAATTATTTTTCTTTAATAAATTTTGTTAATTTTTTTTTTAAATTAAATTAATTTAAATGTTAAAAATGAAAAAAAAAAACAAGAAATCGCGTAAATATTATGTTAAATCGATTCATTTTAATTAAAAATAAAATTTAAAATTTGAAAAAAAAAAAACAACAAGAAGAAAAAGTAAAATTGCCTTAAGGCGAGTGCGTATTTCAATTTATTGGAATAAAATAAAAAAGTTAAATTTTAATATTTTTGTTTCTTTTTTTTTTTTTTTGTCTTTTAAATTGAATGATTAAAATTAGTTCAGTTGGTGCAGAGAGCACGCGATTTAATGTAAATTAATAATAATTATATTTTATAAAATTGCTTTTGCATGTTAAATAATAAAAATGAAACAAAAAATATTTTATGTTAACAAAAAAAAAAAATGAAATATAAATAAGTAAAAAGTAATTTAGTAAAATACGGGGATATTTTTTTTTGTATCATATTAAAATATAATTTTAATGATAGGTTCTTTTTTAAAGTTGTTTAAGTAACATTTAGGCTTTCACATCAGAAACAGGACATTAAAAATTAAGTTTTTTTATTTTTTTTTTTTTTTGCTGAAGATTTCAATTAAAGCTTAACATATGTTGTACGTTAAATAAGATATTTTTTTTTTGTCTTTGATATTTTTAAAAGGTTCGAGCTGAAAAAATAAATGTATATTAAAAAGAGATTTTATATATACATACATATATAGGTATATATGTAGTATTAACTTTTTAAATTGTTTTTGAAATTTTATTTTTTTAACATTTAAAGTTTTTAAATTGTTTCAAATTATGAAAGGTAAAAAATTATGCAATTCTTTCTATAGATTTTCATTTACCATTACATGTTTTCGTTACAATGGCTGTATGGTCAATTGAATCAAATAATGATGAATTGTAGAGCTTAAAAAATTGTCACTGCAACAATTTTGTAGAAAAATTTAAATATTTGTTTAATATTTTTTTTTAAATACAAAAAAATAAAAGAAGAAATAAACTGTCAAACAAACGGTCACTGCTCGATTAAGGATAGTTTTTTTTTTATTGTAAAATTTGTAAAGCGATTTATTTAAGCATTTAAAAAAACAACGTTCAGTAAAAAATTATTTAAAGCGATTTAATAAATTTAAAATGCTTTACTCGACTGAATGCACCCAATGTCGTTACCTATATATAGATTTCTTTGAGAACAAGCGAAAAATCTTACTTCTATTTGAGATTCTAGTGCTAAGAATTCAATGTCCTTAATTTTTATCGTATTTTTCAAAATTTTATTTAACCTATATATAAGTTCAGTTCTAATAAAGCTATATATAAGTTGTTTATAGAAAATAAAAACTAACTGAATGATGAAATTTAATTATTTTTTTTATATATTCTACATTTCATTATAATGGTAAAATTATCTTTATGTTTACTTTAAAATTTTTAGGACATTTTACAAACATTTTAAATTTAAGACATTCAATTTTTTAATCAGAAATGTTGTATAAATGATTGTCCAGAAATGTTGTAAATATGGTCTAAATAAAATCATTTTAATAATTCTCATTATTGATTTTCCTATTATTTTTCTTGCACCATACATACATATATATATACAAAATTTAAAATAATACATTAAAAATGTCTAATTAATTTGATTGACAAAGTTATTTTAAAAATAAAAAGGCAGTGATCATATTATATTTAAAAAAAAAAAAAAATAAAAATTAATATTCTCCTCTTCAATATAATTGTGAAGTTTGAATTCTATATTATAATATTAAAATTTATAATTTTAACACCATTGACATTTTAATATTTAAATCAATTAGCCAAAATAAAAACCAAAAGATATATGAAGAAACAAAATGAATTTTCAACATTTCAAATTAAATTAACCCTAAACTAGATTATAATTAATTGTTTTTGAAAGAAATTATTTTTTTTTTTTTTTTGGCATTTTGATAATTATATTTATTTCTATTTCATCCATACATTAACTCTTAGAATATTGAAAAAAGAAAAAAACAAAAAAAAAAACGCCCAAGTTCCAATCAAAATTGAAAAAAAAAAAAAAAAAAAAAATTGTATATAAGTTTGACTACTTGTACTTAATTTCATTCTCATTCTTTAATAATTCTTTCAATTTCTCGACAATATGTTTTTTTATTTAATTTTTTTTTTTCTTTTTTTCTTGTGTATATGTGAACCATAAACTGTCAAGGGAAACATTGATTGATTAGGTTGGGTACCCCAATTTTTTATTTTTTTTTTTCTTAAATGAATAATCATTATATTCCCCGCAAATTGGAAAACAACAGCTAAATTAAAAATAAAAGAAAAAAAAAAAAAAAAGTTAAAATTAAAGTAAAAAAACTAAAAATTAAAAATTGAAAAAAAGAAAGAAAGAAAGAGAAGAAAATATATAATAAAAAATCAAATTGAAAATCATTTATTCACGGATATTTCCATCATATTGTCACCATATCATTAATATTAAAATAACCTGTGATCAGAATACAATTTTAAATTTTTAATAATATATAAGAAGTATGAGGGAGGGATAAATTTTGAAAAATTATCATTAATACTAAATAAATGGGGTTTTTTTTTTTTTTTTTGGAAAAGGAAAAAAAAAGTATATGTATTTTTAGATGCCCTTTTAGTATGATTTTGTTTTAATTTAATAAAAATGTACTATATGTATTTTCTTTTGAATAGTTTTTTTTTTTTTGAAAATGTGAAATAGTTTTGTATATAGAATAATAAATTTACTATTAATTTATATATACATATTTTGATTCAAACGATATGCTGATAACTGTGTAATTATATATATATATATATATATATTATGAATACTCATTTTCAAAGAGAATACACTTTTCTAAACACCAGTTAGAAATTGTAAATTTTCAATTGAATTTTTTTTGGATTTTAAGTGATGAGACGTAATCATCACTCATTAATATAAGTGAAAATTAATCATTCACTCATTAAAGTGAGTTAAAAGTACCAATAAATTAAAATATTTCGCAAAATTAAATAATTCCTAAATAATATTTTCGGGTTTCGCGCCGAACTACTATCAAATACAAAATCCCTCATAACTTAGAATCTTGCAAACTCTGATTATACTTAATTAATTATAAAATCCCTCCTAATTATTTTTTAACATATACATATTTTAATAAAAAAGAATTTCAAATAGAGGGGGGAGGGAAGTGACGGGCGATCGCAAAAGTCCACTACCCAAATTAGTTACAGCCTTACTTTAATAATACCTTAAACAAAGTTAAGTTTTCTTCTTTCTTTTGTATTACAAAATATTTTCTGTGCGCAATCTGACTTTGTTTGCAAAAGCAGGGTGTACCATTTTTTCCATACTTTTTACAAGAATTTTCTCATGAAATTAGTTTTTACTTTAATAAAAACGAGGAAGAATACAGTTGACTTTGTCAACTCTTAGATACCCGTACGAACCGTTAGTATGTTCACAGCCTGTCACTCTGCTTACAATATTATTTTTTTAATATTTTAGTATTTTAAAATAATTTGGGTGAATTTTATAATTTCTAGAACTATGGGTTGTACATATATTCAAACTATATGTTTATATGTACATTCTTCAAAAGCAGATTCTAACCTTCCACATAACGATTATCAATCCAAAACTTTTTCAAATATTCTATAGTATAACATTTAATACTAAGCGGTAAATGTATATTAAATTTACTAAGTACAAAACAGTAAATATAATTTTAAATATTATATTATATTATATTTAAATATTCCATTGACAGAATAATTTCTTACAAGTACAATAAAATACATATATGTATGTAAATACGGCGCTATATAATATACATCTATACTCTTATCATTCATTCACTAGTGACATATACGATATGTAAATAAACATGATATTATATAAGTATGTATATATATCAATATCATATAAATAAAAATTCTTCAAGCAACCGTTATGTTGTTTATTTAATTACATTTTTTTGTACTACGCATTATATCCTCAACAATTTCAAATTATCGAGTAAAACAAAATGGAAACGAGGAAGAATACAGTTGACTTTGTCAACTCTTAGATACCCGTACGAACCGTTAGTACCTGTTCACAGCCTGTCACTCTGCTTACAATATTATTTTTTTAATATTTTAGTATTTTAAAATAATTTGGGTGAATTTTATAATTTCTAGAACTATGGGTTGTACATATATTCAAACTATATGTTTATATGTACATTCTTCAAAAGCAGATTCTAACCTTCCACATAACGATTATCAATCCAAAACTTTTTCAAATATTCTATAGTACCATTTAATACTAAGCGGTAAATGTATATTAAATTTACTAAGTACAAAACAGTAAATATAATTTTAAATATTATAATTTATTATATTTAAATAATTTCTTATAAGTACAATAAAATACATATATGTATGTAAATACGGCGCTATATAATATACATCTATACTCTTATCATTCATTCACTAGTGACATATACGATATGTAAATAAACGTGATATTATATAAGTATGTATGTATATCAATATCATATCAATAAAAATTCTTCAAGCAACCGTTGTGTTGTTTATTTATTTACATTTTTATGTACTACGCATTATATCCTCAACAATTTCAAATTATCGAGTAAAACAAAATGGAAAAAATTCGTTAATGAAATTTGTTAGAAAATTTGAAAAAATCAAGTAACACTTTCGTCAATTATAAAGTAACCCTATATTATTAAAAAAAAGTTGTTAACAGAAATAAGAGTATAATGTTGAAGCTTTAATTTTTGTGTATTAATTCAAAAAAATTTTAACAGGTGTTCAAGTTACAGGTGTTTAAAAATAGAAAATTTTCAGTTTTTGACCCCTTACAGCTCCTAAACGGGGGGTGATACAAAAAAAATTTCTGAAATGACTCATACTAATTTTCAAAGATCTAACTTCTGTCAAAATTTCATGTTTCCAAATTAAACCGTTTAGAAGATAGAAGGGTTAAAGGATTTTGCAAAATTTGAGTTTGGCATAACGGTAAATTAAGACACCGTATGCCACAAATATATATTTATGGTATATATACTTTTAAAGCTAATGAAAGTAGTAATCATTTGGCGTTTTGAAAATGAAGATATACCTTATACAACTTGTGCTATAACAATTTAAATATAGAGCTTTTTTGAACCTTTGGGGAGCTGTAGCTCCGTAACGGGTGGGGCTACAAAAAAAAGTTATTAAAAATAAAATTAATATTTTTGTGAGATCTATCAGTACTTAAAATTGCATAGCTCTATTGCAAAAAAAATGTGGGGATCTAAAAGTTAGGTGTTCGAGAGCTACCCTAAGGCTTGGTCCAAACTCAACCAAAAAAAATAGGGAACCTACAAATTACTCCCAAAATATTTTGTGTAAATTTCAAGATTCTAGCTTTCTTAGTTTTTGAGTTAGCGTGCTGACGGACGGACGGACGGACATGGCTCAAAAGTCTTAGAATTTTTTTCTGATCCGATCCATACCTTTGAAGGTATATCTAGCTCGCTTATTTCGAGGTGTTACAAACGGAGGAGTAATTTTATTATACCCGATCCTATCGTACGGGTATAAAAATTTAAGACCGCCTTTCTATAAAAATGTTATAGTGACCGTTTTTTTTTCAAAAATTTAAGCATTTTATTTTACAAAGAGTCCGAAGATTATTTACTTTTCAATCAAATTCAAAATCATTACAAAATTGAAGATTTTGTTTCAAAGATATTAATCAGTAGAAATTGTTTAATAATATAAATTATTCCTCGTATACTAGTTAACGAATTTTCCCAGAATCAATTGGTTCATCGAATTAATTTTACATTTAAACAAAAAACATAAAAAAATTATTTTTCAAATCTCTCCTTTAAAAAAGAAATGGTATCCAATTTATATTAAGTTCCCATATTTAAGTTCATTTTTAACACTTTTTTTCTTTTTCTTCTTCTTCATTTTTATAATTATGAAAAATTGATTGAAAATTATCATATTTCGCCATATTTCTTGTATGTGCGTATGTGATGTGTGTTTGATTCTTGTGATTCATCTATATTATGTAGTGTTATAAAAGAATAAATAGTCTGTTATTTCTAGTCAATTTTTGTTGTTTTTTTATTATAATATTTTTTTTTTTATCTTAATTTAATTTTTTTAATATTTTTATTTTTTTATTTCTGTTTTTTAATTAATATATATTTTAGAATATATTTTCTTTCCGCTAAAAAATAATAAGAATGTAAAACAAAAAAAAAAAAATCACCAAACTATATGGATGTCAATTTTGAGTTATTTTTATAATGAAAAAAGAATTTTTTTTTTCTTTTACTTGTTTTGTTTTTGTGTTTGTTTTTGTTTTTTTTTGAAATGACAACCAAAGATGAACACATGTTTATCTTGGAATTGAGAATTGAAATTGGAAATAGAAGTACTTTGACTTCATTCATTATTTTCTATATAGGATTTCTTTTTTTTTTATTTCCTTTTAGTGTTTTGGTGATTTGGAGTATATTTTCGCCTGATTTCTTCAAATCGAATAGTAATTATTTCAATTTATTTTTGTTTTTAGTTTTTCACCTTTTTTTTTGTTTTTGTTATTTTGTTGCTAAAGAAAAAATAAAAAAAAAAATTTTTAAATAATTTTCTTGTTGTTTTTTTTTTCTTTTTAAAATATTTTCATATATTGGAGAATATTGGATAAAATTAATGATGTATGATTCTTCCCGCAATATTATCTTTAGATATTTTGTATTAATTCTTATTGTTTAATAAATAAAATTAAAGTATAATCTAAAAAGCGAAAATATATATATGATCAGGGATGTAAATGAACTTCTTTTATTAAAATTATTACAATAAATGGTGCTGGAATTTTAACTTATTAATTAAAACAACTTAAGACTTAACCTTTCTTCCTACCTGCCCAATACATAATTTTTCAGCCTGAAGTATAGTTGCCATAAGTCGAGGAAGGTGAATTTACTAAAAGGAATTGGACTCTCTACTATATAGTAATCTAAAACTTCACAGATAGTCAAGTTGTGAGCTCAAAATATTACTCGGTGAGCTCAGCGGTTGTCAACAACTGTTTCTCATCCTTGAAGGAACTGGATGAATTCTTCGTAATTCATTTGGTTTCGGCACCTACCTGAATTGGCATTCAAGTCATTTTTACAGTTTAAACGCTTTGCGCTGTAGGAATACGGCAAATTTCTAAATTTGAGGCTAGGAATCTGTTCCTATGACAATTTATTAATATTAAAATGTAGATGGTTATGGAATACCCACCTCCTGTAATGCAATCTAAAATAGTTGACCTAAATTGGATGAAAAGTGATCTACTACTTGTGATCTATGAGTTTTGTATTGGTAAACAGGACACTGCTCCATTAGCTTACATGCTAGAAGGTTAAGATTTCTCTTAAATGACTTTTGCAGAAGATTGAAAAACAGACTTCTTGAGATGTGAAACGCTCTTCTGGACGCCCCTCGAGATGTGAAATGCCCTTTTGTAAGTGATTATTCAATAACGTCGGTTTCTAATTGAACATTTAAACGCCAAGGCCACTTTAAAAGTTTTTATTTAACGTCCCTGTTTAATACGTCATAAACATATTAAATATTTTAAATACAATTTAATGTACTTCTCTACACTTGAATAAGATTATTATTAAATCATTAGTTAAAAAACTAAAACATAGGTACAAAATATATCAACAAAAAAAAAATTAAAAATTAAAAAAAAATTAAACCAAAAAAATATTGAAATTAGTAAACATTAAACAAAAAAAAAAAATACGAATTCTATTATTGGAATGTGAATTTTTTGACGGATTTGAAATGGTGTTGATGTGATGCGTTTTTAATTTCATATTTTCTAAAACTAAACATAAAAAAAAATATTCCAAAAAAAAAGAAAAAAATTAAACTTAAACATTTAAATAACAAAATATCAAACAAAAACGCTTACAATGAATTATTATTTTTTATATTTAAATTTAAATTTAAAATTAAGAAGAAATTTCGATGAGAATCGATTAACTATAGGATAGATAAAGGTCAGTTGATTAATAAATAGTTAAGGTTATAACATCTAGACCTTAAATAAAGGTTCCCGTTGCATATCATTATTTAGATTCTTCACATTTCATTTATAAATATACATATATTGCTATTTTGACAATACATACTGTATAGTGATCAACCATTTTCGGAAATTTTTGGTAAACCTCTTTTTTTTTAGAAATTTTAATCTTTCAAATGCAGGACTTTGCACTAATCAATTAAAAATTAATAGTGTGTATCATATATTTGATCTGCCAATTTGACATTTCCAGTGACATATATATACATACAAATAGCAATAGTTACGCTCAGTTTAGAGGATAACATTGAAGTTTTGATTGTTAAAAGTTGTGAAGATAATTAGATCTCATGTAATTTTATGAACAATCTTATTATAAACGAAGAAGGATTATATATATACGACTCTTTTCAATATATCTTAACTAAAATCACTTATAAATAAAAAGAAGATTGGTGTCTCCTTTTTTTTTTTTATTGAAAATATTACAAAATTTAGAAATAAAAACAAAAACCGAAAGCTACACGTGTATCAAAAAAAAAAAAAAAAAATTAAAGGAAAATAAAATAATTATTTTCTTTTAAATAATTAAAAATAAATTTTTTAATATTTAAAATATATTCAAATATACAGATGACATTTATGAAAATGACAGTTTTTTGATGATAAAATTTTCTTTTCCACCATAGACAATTTCCATAGAAGATTCCAAAAGATTTTACTAATATTTTTTATGCTTATCATTTTTTTTTTTTTTGCTTAGCTTCAAGAATAAAAAAAAAACTTCAATTCTCATATAAATTTTTAATATGAATTGAATGACAGATCTAAGTTCAAAGTGTTTTTGTTTTTAATTAAGTAAAAACAAAAAGGGAGGAGAAAAATTAATTTTAGGATTCAATAGTAAAGCGACATCTATATTCTATACATTTTTGGTTAATAAAAAAACAAACTTATTAAGTGTTAAAACACGTCATTATCGTTAATATGTTAGGTATATAAAAAAAAAATGCTTATTAAAGAACAAAAAAATTATTTTAATTAATTGTGATGTTAATTTGTATTGAAAGAAAATTTGAATATTTCAAAAAAAAAAAAAAAAAACGGTAAATAAATAAAAATAAATTATTATTTAAACAATTTAAATAACAACAATAATTTTTGGTTAAAATAGAATTTAGAATTTTTACAATTCTTTTGAAAATATTCATTTTATTTTAATTTGACAGTGAATATTAATTTATTTAATTAACAAGAAATAAATAAGGAAGTTTAATATGAATATGTTATATATGTGATTTGCAAATTTATAATCCAATTTATAGATATTTTTGTTTTGTCTATGCTCTATACAAATGAAAACTCATTCATTGTTGCCAGAAAAATAAATAAAAATTTTATTCAAAGCATAATAATTAATAGTATAGTTTGTTCAGTTCTATATGGTTAAGATAAAGAAAAATTCCTTGAACATTTCATTTGAAAAGTTGTTTTTCTTGCTTCTTATAGTTTTCTATACGAACTATTTTGCTTGATAATTATATGAGAGGTCTGATTATCTATGCAATCTTTTTATTACTATATTTGACATATTTGGTAGGATCTCAATTTGCCAGGGCTGGGTACGAAATTCCAAAAATAAAATTCCATTTCCAAAATACAATTTACATATATTTTCAAAAAAATTTCACTCAATATAAATGGCAAAATTCAAAATTTAATGGGAATTTAATTTAATTGAAACCCTAATTTTGAAATCAACTATAAAATCTCTCCTGATTCAGAATCTCACATGTACACATTTATACATATTCTGTAAAAGGCGTATAATCCTGATTTTGTAACCTTTAGAAGCTTTAAAAATCTTCCTAATTATTATTTTACCAACATATTTTAATATCAAAGTATTAGTAATAATTGGGGCTGTCGCCTCCAAATCCCCACTTTTATTTTCGCACAGTAGTAGTGTCCGGCTTCCAGTAATCAAATATTTAAAGTTTGAAAGCTTACTAAAAAACTTTGTCGTCAATCCCAACAAATATATTCCATTTTGTGGACTTTTTTTTCAATATTTTGGAATTTTTATTTTATTCTTTGGAATTATGACACCATCCCTTGATGGTTTAATACTTTCTATAATTTCTAAACTTCTTTTTCAAAATTTTATAGAAAATGTTAATTTTTTTTTTAATTTTTTTAGATTATGGGTGAGTAGCTTAAAATGGATAGCATAGTGATCATTTCATTATACTAAAAATTAAAATTATATGGCTTGATTAGGTTCTTGCATATTCATGTTGATCTTACCGTCGTAATTCAATTGTATTGAGGACCAAATCTTTTTTTTTTTAATAAAACAAATCAGATCAACATTTCTTTTAATTTTTTTATTTTATATAAATGATCGCTTTTTAAATTTGGTTTTATGTCCTAGGTAGCCTTTAGAAAAATAAATCAAGTGATTTGCGTATGTTAACAACATATTATTGAATTTTGTATTAATATTAAATTTAAAATAAGAGAATTTAACCGCCATCATTAAAGCTATAATTAATTTTATTTTCTTAATTTAAAAAAAAAAAAAAATTAATTTAAAATATAATCATAGATTTTAATGGAGAGCTACAACAGAAAGTTTGTTTTTGCAATAGTCATATTTACCGACATTTTTTATTACAATTAAAAACCATATAAAACTATAAAAAAGTAAAAAAAAAAAAAAAACTTCTCTTGAACTTCATTAAATACCGCTTTTTTTTCCTCTTAATTACTTTATTTTTTCAAATTAAGAAGAGAAGTAAAATTTCAACATAATTTGATATTTTATTTATAGAAATTTTTTTTTTTATATTACACCATTAAATGTCGTTAAAATGTCATTTTATACACTAATTCTTTTATATTAACATGTACTTATATTATGTAATTTTGTTTGTTTTTTTTTTTGTTTTTTTAAATATTTTAATATCATTTTTTTAAATATTTTAATATCAATTTCTTTAAAGTAATATTAAATGTTTTAAATTTTCAATAGCGAGAACAAAAGTGAAAAACAAAAAAAAAATAAAAATGAGAATAAAAATCCTCTTTAATTTTTTTATGTAAATTTATTGAAAAAAAAAAAAAAAAACCAAAAATAAATATAAAAGAAATTATATTCCAATTACATTTCATTTCAAAGTTTTTGACGCGCTTGTCAAAAAAAGATCGCACAATCTTATGCTATTTTTTTTTTTTTTTTTTGTGAATGATGCATTATTAAAATGATTATGATGATGATATTGATTATAATGATTATAATGATGTTGATCATTGTTTACTTCTGAATATATTTTTATAGTTGAATTTTAATTGTCTTTACATAATAATGTATATAAACTTTACTTTAATAATGCAATACACCTTAGAACGTTTAGAATACTTTGTATAGAAGTCATTTTGTTGTTGTGTTCTATTAAATGAAATTTACTCAGTCTAACGGACAAAAGTATACATAGGTCAAAAAACTAAAATATTTTTTTATTTGATCAATCGTATGATATTATCAAAACTCATATTTTGATAAAAAAAAAAACCATAAATCAAAATTACAAAGAAATAATCAACTTAAAAATTTTGGAGACTTTTTTGGAGATGAAACACCTTAGGCAATAAATTTCCTAATTTAGTGCAAAGTTTTTTAATTTTTTTGGAGAAGAAAAACTTAAGTCAATTATTTCCTAACTTAGTGTAAAATTTAAAATTAAGTTTTTATGCTTTGAAAACTATAGTAAATAGTAAATTAATTGGGTACCACAACTGTTCTATTGAAAATATTTGAATTAAAAACAAAATAAAAGCTCTCCTTCTAAATGTCAAAAAAAATTACTTGATGACTTTTGTTCAGCAGTCTGAGTTAATTTCGAAATATCGGTGTGTTATATGATAGAAATCTTGTTCGACTTAATATTAATAGTAAACTATGTACCTATGTATATGTAAAAAATTCAAAATGGCCAAATACGAAACAATTTTTAAATTAATTTTATGACATAATTTGATGATATTTTGTTATTAATAATAGCTCTAGACTCTAGAGTATTAAGCTTTCATAATATGCTATATAATTTTTATTGATGTTTTCTTTACTTCCAATTTTATTGAAATATCACTTAAGTGTATGCTAAGGCCACACAACTTCTGAAGAAGTTAAAATATTCCATACATTTTCCATACAATTTTATGTTCGTCTCATCATCTGTGATCACTGATCTGAAGAAGTACTGTTGAGAGCCGAACATCCTGGATGTGTATATAGTTGATTTAATTTTTGAATACTCTTCTGTCGTTTTAAACATTATTTTAAACTCTTTAAATCACATCAATTGCCTTTAAACTGTTTTTTTTTTTTATATTTTATTAGATGTCTTAATGAAAATTGGATTTGATGGTCAATGTATGTAGAATTTTAGGATAGCCATTTTTACTGTTTTAATTTTTTTTTTTTTAATGCATTTCTCTGCCACATAAATGTGGACAGGAAATTAAACAGCCTTTCCTGTTCAGGCGTGTCTGTAAGTGTCGTAAGGGGGAATAACTCTTACGAGGTGTGTGGGATTCGAACGCACACTCCTTCGGTGTTTACAGCGTATTTTATACGTTTTTACCCACTAGGCCACCGAGGCCCCTTGTTTTAATTTATTTTATTTATAATAATTTTATGAGACTCTTGTTAGTATGTTAGTAAGTCTATAATTTTCTGCCTATATTTTGAGGAAGTTAATAATTAATATACTAAAAGACTAGGGCATATCACAATAGACCTAAATTGGCTTAAGTGTTTATCAACATCCATTTATACATATTTACCTATCTAAATAATACCCAATATTAGATAACATTTTATAGATTTTCGTTTTTTGAATGTGACTTACAACAGCAATAATTTTAATATGCTTATAGTAGACAGTAATAGTACTGAATACATTTAAAAAAATAAAAATCAAAATTCAATATGTTTTTTTATTATTATTCTCACTTTTTTTTGTTTTTTTTTTTATTTGAAAGGAGTAGAATAAAAGGAATAAAATCAAAATTGAAAAGAAGAAAAAAAATTTTTTTCTAAAGTCAAATGATCAGTATTTTTGTTTTTTTTTTTTTTTGTACATACGTACATTTTTATTTGTTTTCTTTTAATAATAATAATTTACATATGAATTCAATAATTTTTTCTTTCATTCTGAATGTTTTTGAGACATTCGAATAATGTTTTATGAAGATGAATTCTATATTTTTTTTTTTTTTTGTATTTTATTCTTTTCATTTTTCGTCTCATTTTTATTTTTATTTTTTTGAAAATTATGCTAAAAATAAAATTTATGTCCCCATAATATAATTTTTTCCTTTTATTATAAATTTTCATTTGAATTTTTTTTTTTTTTCTTGTTATTTCAATTGAAATTGTAAGAATTTTAGGAAGAGTTATTTCTTTTTAGAAGTTTTATTTTGTATTCATTTGTATGGTGATTCGTTCTGTTGTCCGAGATTTATATTTTGTCTCTATATATATACAGAATGATCCAACTTCGAAGTTTTCTAAGAAAAATAGATTTCATCCAATATTAAAGAAGAAATAAAAAAATAAATTAAAAAGGTTAAAAGAAAATTCATTTTATGTATATATATATATATATATACAGATATAATAGGGCTATATATTAAAATTATAGCTCATGAAATAAAATCTGATTTAGAGCATAAATGTTAGGATTGATTTAAAAGTAAGGCTAAATTTTAAGGGAGGTTCTCATATAATCACAATAATAAAAAAGAATTTATAATAAATATATGTATAATGTATATATATAAATAATAAAATGATATTATGGAAGAAGGGCATGTACATTTGTTTTGTTTTTTTTTTTTTTTTAATCAAAAGGAGGAGTTATAGTTAGTAGTCATTAATTTAAATATTTAACAATTAAAAATTGGGTGGTATTAAGGGAGTTTTTATTCTATTAACGCAAATATATGTATATCTAATAATATATATGTACATATATTAAAATAAAAATTTATATGAAATAGTAGAAAATATATATTATTAATGATTAAATTTTGAGGTGGTATTTTGGGGTTGTTCTGTCTGCTTAAAAAATTATTTTCAATTTTTTGTGTATATTATATGTGATTTATTTAAAGAATTTCATTACAAAGTTTAATTGAAATTATTGAATTTTGAAATGGTATTCAGTTAAATTAATTTTTAGGTTGAAAAATGATTTTTATATTATTCTTTTATCATATCTGATAGTACTATTTTAGCTTTTGCTTTTAATAGTTTACTTATATTTAAATAATATTTTATTTTCTTCTTTTCTTTTGCTTCCATCTCTTGTTAGGCTTCAGTTGTTTCAATACTGTTGTTTCAGTACAAAATTGTGGATTACAAATAGTTTTTCAACAAAAAATTTAAATTTTGTAACTCAGAATTTTGTTAATTCAAAATTGTGCAAAATTAGAATTAAAAAAAAAATTTTTAATTTTTAATACCAATTTAGAACAGAACGACCCCTTTTTAATTTTAAATTGTAAAGAAAATTAATTATGTGTAATGGAGCTTTGAAAAAATCGAAAATCAAAAAATAATAAAACGATTTTTATATAAAATGACAAAATCACTACACATATGTATGTATATACTTTTTTGGGACTGTCGTTAATCTTAAGATTTTATTTTTTTTTTCTTTATTATAAAAAAAAAATTAATATTTATTTACAAAATTTTTTAAAAGAAAAAAAACTTAAAACCATATTTTTTATATTTAATCTTAGCCTAAACTGTATGATTGTACTGTTAGAAAACTATCTTCTCCCTCTTTCAACGGTATATAATAAGTATGGTATATATTGGCAAGCAGTCCCACCAAAGAACACAAATGAAATGCGAAACTTAAACAATAATTTTAATAAAAAATACATTTTTATACTTCATTTCTTATACATTTATTTAGCCTTTTTGTTTTATTTTGTATACCTTATCGATTAAGATGAAATAAGATGTATATTAAAGATAATATTATAATCTACAATATTATAAAAATATTGGTACTGTATATACTGTCATATACCAAAAATATAACAATTTAAGTAAAATATTACAAAACGTTAAAAAAAAAATATTTGTAATGCATTTTTCGGCCACTAGATTGCGGCATCGGTCCTAATGGCATATATATTCGTAAACTTGGAGATATAAAATACCGTTATGTGATGACGTTTTCTTAATAGGTCGTCAGCCTTCTGCGGAAGTTTATCCAAAAAATATAAAGATTTCCTATTTCAAATATTACATACATATACCTTTTTAATATAAATGACAACGTATTATTACGGATTTATATATGTATCTTTGTCTGTATCATTAATATTACAAAATTTTTGTACTTATATACCTTATGTAGATACCAAAGTATAAAATTCATATTTAAAAAAAAATATTAAATAAATACATTCCATTTTTAACATTAAAAAAATATGACTATAAGTAATTGGTATAAATTCTAAGTACAATAAAAATAAGGTAAGGTATATATATATTATGTATATAAACAATGTAAGTAGGTAATATACCTAATACCTATTTTAAAAAAATTAAAAGAAATAAGTATGTAAATTATTTATTAAAAACTAAATTGAAAAAAAAAAAACAAAAATAATAAACAAATATTAAAAAAAAAAATTCATAAGTTTTAACACGAAAAAAATACATTAATCAGAATTTAAGATTTAAATATTAAAAATTATTTTTTCCTTTTTTTTTTCTTTTTTTTTTTTTTTGAAGAGAAATTATAAAGTTCTTTTACAAAGTTGAGTTGGTAATCTTTTCAATTTCAATTGAAGAATAAAACAATATTTTATATTTATTGTTGTATGTATATATAGTATATATTATATATTACATATGTATATGTATGTATACATATAATATGTATTTCTTTTATTATTTTTATTTTTCTATAATATACCTATGTACAATTTATTTGTTAAGATAATCATCATTCAATTTTTTTATTTTTTTCACCAATATTATATTTGTTTTATATTATTGTTATAAGTTTTTTTTTGTTGATTGTTAGTTGTTTAAAAGTTATATTGTTGCTGTTGGATCATCTTCTTTTTTTTTTTGTTTTTGTATTTTCTTCAACCCAGATGTGTCTATTGTTGATAATAGGTATTACTTTTTATTTTTATTTTTTTATATCTCTTATTATTGTACTGTTTTTGTTTTGTGTATTTCTTTTCATTTATTAATTTTCAAACATCTTTATTTCTGTTTTTTTTTTTTTATTCTTCTTTTTCTTTTTCTTCTGTGTAACTTATATCTTTATTGTCCTCAAATTATCTTATTACTTACCACATAATAACATCAGATTTGTTGTCTTTTTATTCATCATTTATATATATATATTTTTTTTTTTCCAACAAAAATAAAAAAAACTTAAATATATTATAATTGAATATAATATTCCTTGTATTTTATTACTCTTTGACTTTAGTCGCGAGCTTAGCGGTCTTATCGGACCTTTTTCTATTATTTTTTGATTGTTTTTATATATATATATATATATATATTTTTCTTTTTTAAGATCATTTTGTATTCAATATTTTCTGCTGGTCGTTTACCGCCGATTCATAACCTCAAAAAACAAAAAAAAAATATATATACATATATATGTACAAAAATAATATTAAATTTGATGATTGTAATGATAATAATGGTAATGGTAATGATTAAGGTGATGATAATTTGGCCACCTCATCTGTATACGCGACGACCTTTTAATAGATTTTGTATTTTTGGTTTTTATGGTTTTTTTTTTTTTTTTTTTTTGAATAGAAGTGAAAATTGAATATAAAGTATAAATATGAAATTAATGTACATATAAATTGCGCATTGTTAATACGGTATTTGTACGTCCATTATTTCGGTACTTTGTATATCAAAAAAAAAAAAAAAAATTTTTTTTATTATTTATCGCTTTACAAAAAAAAAAAAAAAAAAACAATAAAAACAAATAAAATTATATTTAAAGATATTTATCATTATTAAAAATAATGAAAATAATGTACAAAAATGTGTAGAAATGTAAAAAAAAAGTTATGACTCAAAAAAGAAGAGAGATAAAAAAAAATTTCATTATTTGAATTAAAATAACAAAAAAATACCACAAAACCTTTTATATAAGAAATCCAAAGAAAAAAAAAAGTGGGGTATTTTTTTTGGTTCATATAAGGAATTTTGTTTTACATATGTTATACATTTTGATGTCTTGATTTGTTTTTTTTTTCTCCTTGATATCATCATTTTTTTTTGATTTTATTAATTTTTTTTTATGATGGATTAAATCTTCTTATAAAACGTGGTACATTATAATATAATATAACGATTTATGAGTAAACATTTGTCTTGTTAATTGATTTTTAATATAAAAAAAAAAATATGTGTATTTATATATAGAGGAATTGATTGAGAAGGGGATAAAAGACTATATAAAGTGTGAAAATGAATGTTGATACAATATGAATCACTTTAGATTAACCTAAAAAAAAAAAAACATTTGGATTAAAATGATGAAATAACACATTTTTTTATTAGAGCTTATTTAATTTGGATACCTGAATCAAACATATTTATAACTTTCGAAATTTAATTTTATTCTATGGAATTTTGATGATTTCTGAATTTTGATGATAAAATTTTGGACAAAATATATAAAAAACAATAATTTTGCATCATAATCATTTAAAAATTATTTCAAAAATTGGAAAACTAAAGAATTTTTTTGTCACGCTCATTTTAATTCTAAAATTAAAATTAAATATTTGTATTTTATGAATTTATTTTTAATTGATTAAAAAATTTCCCTCATTCAAACTGCTTATACTTATCTATAAGTATACTTATCTATAGGTACACCTATAATTTAAATATTCATTGTTGAGATTGACCTTATTTTGTTTTAATTTTTTCGATTTACAATTTGCCTAAAAATTTAAGATGTATCTGAACAGATTAATAATGCCCTTACCTTTCAACTTGCTTTTATTGAGCTTTTTTCGCATCCTTATCCGTTATCTTATATAGTCACAATAACTTTTAGTACAAAAGAACGTATTCCTTATAGATTGTGATTTATGAAAAAACAAAAAACAAAATTGTTAAAATTATATCACAATTAAGCAGGAATCAAAATAGAGCAGAATAAACAGAATGTAACCACACAAGTGTATTTCCTATAGGTCCTTCTTCCAATTATTGTACTATTTGTATTATCTATATGTACTATATAAAATAAAATTAATATAAAAAGAAATAATTGAATTATTAATTTATAAATGATTAATTTAAAGTATACATATATTAATTAATCCCTGCCATAACTGAAAAAGTAAGGCAGCCATTATTTTTCTGTCACATAGCATATATGTGGCATGGAAATTTTCTTAAATATAAATATTACTTAATTATAATATTCTTATAATTTTTTTTTGTTTTATTTTAAGGTACACCAATAAATCGTCTTCCAATAATGGCAAAATCTGTTTTAGATTTATATGAATTATATAATTTGGTAATAGCACGTGGTGGTTTAGTTGATGTGATAAATAAAAAATTATGGCAAGAAATAATAAAAGGTCT
Source organism: Poecilobothrus nobilitatus (assembly GCA_947095535.1). NCBI lineage: Eukaryota > Metazoa > Arthropoda > Insecta > Diptera > Dolichopodidae > Poecilobothrus > Poecilobothrus nobilitatus. The sequence continues at coordinate 187,877,677 of OX352773.1, forward strand.
TCATTTACCATCAAGTATAACAAGTGCTGCATTTACATTAAGAACACAGTAAGTATACATATATATATATATATATAATATTTTTATATTAATTTTTATACATATATATGTATATTAAATGAGGTTATTATTCTATTATTTTAAATAATGAAGCTATAAAAGTTAAAAAAACTTTCCTTCTAAATTTTTGTAAAATTTCATATAAGGAAAAAAATATATTGAAAATTTAGAGAAAGTTGACAAGTTGTAATCCTGACCGTTAAAAAACTTTATAATTAAATTAAATAAATTACAAAAGATTAAAGAGCTGTATCTATGTATATACATATATATATATATATACTTTTAATGAATTCAAATTGTATTTAAGAAATTTTAAATGTTTCATTAAAATTCAATTAAAAGAAATTAACTATATAATGTTAGAAATCTATTAAATGTATATAAATATATATATATTTAATTTTTCGTCTTTGTTAATAAATAAAAGAGGCGTGACTAAATTTTAGAGGTGGAGTTAATTGAAAAAAAATATTTTTTATTACTTTGAATTTACGGAGAATTAATTTTATTTTATTTTTTTTTCTATTATAAAATGAAAAATACTTATAATACATTGATTGTTATATATATATAATTATATATATACGTATATATACATATATGAAATATAATAAATAATATAATATGTATGTTTTGTATTAATTAAGATTTAAGTTGACTTTTGTTAGAGTTTTTCCGTTTTTTTTTTTATGTACAAATATTATAATTGAATTGTTAAAGTTTTAATGGTTTTTCAAATTAAAAAAAAAAAAATTAAGAAATTATATGTTTATTATTAAATGAAAAAGTATATACATATATATATCACCAATTAATCAACACTAATATGAAACTACATATAGATATGTCTTTTCTCTTCCAATTAATTTTAGTAAACCGTATATAAATATAATCTTTCAGTTATATTTACTTTCAGTTTATATTTACTATATAATAATATGTGCAATTAGAAATTTTATATTCTATTCATTTCTTGTAGCCTGCGCCTGCAAAATCATCTTAATTCGATTTTTATATTCAAGACTGTAAAAATTATCTTAAAACTATATGTATATATATACAATAAATTCGTGTCAAATGGAAATTTTTAAATAATAAATTACTCTTATATCATATTATATACTCTTATACAAGGTGTTAATGAATAGATGTTATATATGTAAATATAATTAATGAAATTTAAATAAAAAATAATTTGTTCGACTTTTCATTTCATTGTTAAATTCAAAAACAAAAAAAAATTTCGAAAATATAATCGGTACCTATATTCAAATTATTTTTTATTAATTTTAAAATCCTTTAACTTATAACTGTTAGAGTTGCCAGAATGTCGTATATTAATAAATGGGAATATTCTCGCAAAAGCGTCAAAAAAGTCTAAAATTTTAGCGAAAGTATATAAAAAGCGCCTAAAAGCTCTTACTAAAATCTTTATACTAAAATAAAATGCTATCATCTATTAAATTGGTATAAGGTGATCAAAAGTTTTTAAAAAAACATTGCATATACCTACACCATAAATATCTAATCTCAATTTCTTTTGATTGAATTTTTGAATAACTGGTACACCACTTTCTTTATCACTAAAAAAAAAAAACACAATTAAATTTAGTTTAGTTAGATAATAAATATAGATTTAGTTAATAAATAAATAAATATAGATTTAGTTAATAAATAAATAAATATAGATTTAGTTATCCAGATCTATTGAATAGAGTTCTACGAAACATATATCCAAAAGATTCTGATCAAAAGAATTTACTGATTTGTTTTTGCTCGATTTAAATCCCTATTTTTATCAGATTTTATTTCAATTTTGAAAAATTTCAAAATTTAACATTTTCGCATCTGCAGATTAATTTAAATATATACGTCACTTCTGCGGTAAGTCTGATTACGTTAACTATTTAGTAATTGGGAATTTTCTCATATAAGTTTTTATTTAAAGTCATAAATAATATATTTAAATATTTTTTGGTAAAAAACCTATAACTATTTACAATTTAATTTGCATACATATATATACAAACACCTATATCCATACTTATTTGTATTTAAAAACGTAATTTTCATGTTGTTTTGTATTTTTTTTTGTTCCACCGGAATAATTAGTAATAGTATGGCAAATAAATTGTTTTGTTAATTTTCAATCATTATATTATAAAATATTTTTTATATTTAATTTTGTTTTCTTTTTATTGTAAATTAAAAAAAAAAAACAATTTTAAATAAATAATTTTAAAATTATGAAGAATTTTTTTTCTAACTTCCTGTTAGGTTTTTGTATTTTTTTTTTTATCTAAATTAAAAATTCAGATAAATAAATTATTTATAGAGAAAACAAAAAAAAAAAAAAAAAATACGAAAATAAATAAAAGTAATTTAATATTTTTATTTCTTTAAATGTGTCACACGAATTTTTCATAATATATATATACATACAGTCACAATTTCGAAAACATTTAAAATGTGACTCATATATCTCATTATTAATTTACATATCCTAATACTCCATTTAAATTACAATAATAGGTACCTTAATAAATTCTAATAAAAAGAAATTAAATTTTCATTATTTATTAATTGTATCAAAATACATAATTTAATTAATAAAGTCAGTGTGTTTAAATGTCTAATATAATTAATAAATGTATGTATGTATATAGTCCACAAAAAAAATTTTCTATTTAACTTTATGACTTTTTCTTTCAGCATTTTATATTGACAATAATTCTTCGACCAAGTTCAGTATAAGAATTTAAATCAATATTTCGTCATTCATTATTGTCTTTTGACTTAGTTGACAGGTTTCATATAAATTCACATCTGGTAACACTTTATAAGTTCATAATTCAAAAATTTTATCTGATTTAAATTTCAGTTAATTTTATTAGAAGTTGTGTCAGTCTATTTTAAAATGACTCGAACTATATAATATGATATATGTACATATATATATATACAGTTTATGACAGTTCAGCTTATAACAGTTAAGCCAGTTATCATTTAGTTTTCCATCCTAAGTCCGGATAAATATTAAATATTTTTATATTACGAAATTTTGTTTTTTAAAGTGTGTTAAAGTGTGTGAGGAAGACTGTAATCTTTATTGTCTTTTTTTATGTATTAACATACTCATAGCACTTGTATAGGAGTATACCTTTTTTTTTTAAATGCAAATATTTTTTATTTTAAATGCAAATTTTTTATTTTAAGAGAAGGCATTTTATTTTAAGTGAAAACATTTTTATTTTAAATGAATAATCTTTACTTCAGAAATTAATGTTCTATGAGAATTTAATAATATATACATATATGTACCTATTATACTATATACATTACATAATATTTATTTAGATTTAATATTTAAGAGTATTCATATATGTATATTTATGTATATATATGTTTATTATTATATATTTTTTATTTTAATTTTTATTACAAATACAAATAGCTTCATTTAAAGTAAAAAATCGTCATTTAAAGTAAAATTTTCTTCACTTTAAGTAAAAATATCTTCACCTTAAATAAAAATATCTCCACTTAAAGTAAAAATATCTTCAGTTATACTACATAAAAACAATATACATATGTACATACGGTTTTTACTTTAAGAAAAATAATTATTACTTTAAGTGGAAATTTTTTGTTTTAAATGCAGATCATTTAATTGCAATTGCAAGTATTTCTTTTTCAAATGCAAATTTTTTTGTATTTACGTAATTTGTTATAACTTATAAGTAATAAATCTTTTTAAAATAAGGTTTAATTAACATTAATTTTTTGCACTTTAAAAGGAAAACTTGTTCTAAATAAAAAATACTTGGAATTAAGAACAGAATCTTCCATTTAAAAAGAAAATTCTTCCACTTAAATTGGAAATATTTTGTTTTAAAAAAAAAAAAAAGGTATGGGTATATATTTTTACTTTTTTAAGCAAATTTTTCAAAAAACATCAACAAAAAAAACAAAAAGAAACAAAAATGGTTTATTATTTAAAATTTTTAGTCTGAAACTCTAAAGTCACAAATGTAACACCCATTTATTATGTTAATTTATTGATAAAATAAAATTTCATGCTTAATTAAATTATATAATTTAATAAATTATTTTTGTTTGATAAATTAATAAAATAAATTTATTTTAATTTCGTCTTTTTTTTTTTTTTTTGGCAAGAATTTTTAATTTTAGAAAATAAATTTAAAAGTTTTTAATAATCTCAAAAAAAAAAAAATATAAATAAATTGGTATATATATTATGTAAAATGTACGAATGTAATAAATTTTAAAGTGATTTTATATTTTAATTAACAAAAAACAAAATGTACATACACTATATATAATTAGAATTTATTTTAAATAATTAAATTAAAATTTAATTTATTATTTTTTGATTTTAAAAATATGTCGGATCATGCATTTTAATTTTTATTATTAAAAATATTTTAATTAAATTTTTATTTATTTTTAATATTATATTATACTACATGAATAAGGAGGAAAATTTTTTTCGATATATATAATTATATTTAATTAATATTTAATACGACGACTAATTATTAAAAAAACAAAAAATTACGAAAAGTAAAGATTTTCCATTTTCATCGTTTTATTTTTTTCCATCGTATTACTATTTAAATACTATATAACTTCATTTGTTTTTTTTCAAAATTGTGTAAGGGAATCGTTCAGGTTTGTTATGATAGCACCGGTTTCGCCTTCTTCTATATGAACCTTAGTGAAACTTTAATAGAGAACTGTATATTCATTATGTCTATACGTGAGTACGATGTAGATTATTTAAGAAGAATTCTTCCTGGAGGTTTTTCTTTTCAGTATAAAGCGTCAAACATTCATATAAATGATGAACGATTATATCCTCTTTCTCTTTACAATTTCATCAGAAATCATTTAAGGAGTTATCCCAAGCTTCAGGCACGTTTATCGCTGGACTATGTTTCGTTGTTACATACATTAGTAGCTATAATAAAGGGGTTAAAGTCTCGTATAGATTTTGTAGGTACAATTTAGACCAAATCTGTTTGTTTACAGCGCGACTACGTACAGGACCATCTAAGATTCGTGAGTGTGTTAGTGTGCTTTCATTATAGGAACTCTGAGAACTCAGTCTTACCTAACTCGTTGGTTCTACAATTTGTTTTAAACTCAATTATATATATCCATACTTAAAATGAATATTGAAAATTTCACCCATAGTTCATTCAAGGATATCAATTATAAATGTTATTTATATGTAGAAAATTTTAATTTAAAAGAAGAATAGTTTTATCGTATAAATAATATTCAAAATTATTTTTCCCAAACAATGTTCAGTTTAATTTTTTAATTTTTTTTTTTTTTGTAAACTGATGATCCAACAAATAAGCAAATAATAAATTCAATTTTTATGAATAAAATTTATATTTTTCAATTTTTTATAATTCATATTTTCGTATTCATATATTATTACTTTGATGGCAAAATCTTTCATCCTTCATTGCAATCCTAAAAATCAAACATTAATTGGTTTTCTTTTATTTGTAAATTAACATTCGCAGAAATATTAAAATATCTAATAAATTATTTCTTTTTTTTTTTTTATTAATAATATTTATTATGTGGTTCCCTTGCAATACGTATACATATATATTTAACCATAGAGTTTTGATCCGCCATATAAACCCACATACATGTTTCATAAAATAATTAAATTCAACTGCAACAACAACAACAACACTAACTTACAATAACAAAAACAAAAAAAAATTAATATTTTGATGAATGTTTTTATTTGATGGAAAAAAGGATAGCCAGCCAAAGTATTGATTATTATTGTTGATGTTGATGATTGTAATGATTGAAAGGATCGGATCAAATCCATCCATTTCTTGATTATTTATTATTTTCCATTTTTTTTTTTTGTTTTTTACTTTTATGCCATCTTTTAGATTTATTGCGAAGGTGAACATTAAAATGATCCAAAAGGACAAGAAAACGATCAACATTAAAAACTAAAAAAAAAAAAAATAAAAGAAGAAAAAAAAACCGATCGCATTTACGATCGTATTGCCCACATTTATGTTTTATGATCCGCGTCAATTTTTGATGAGATTTTCTGATCAAAAAGCAAGAAAAGCAAAAAAAAAAAAAAATAAGAGAAAAGATCCGATAATGTTATGCCAATGTGTTTTCTTTTTAAATTTTTTAATTTAATAAAAATAAAAAAAAAATAAATAAATTGAAATAAAAATAAAAAGGGCGAATTTTAAAAGAGGAAATGAATAAAAATTAAATGTTAACAATAAAATTTACTCATAAAAATATAAATGAAATGATTAAAAAAAAAAAAAAAAAATTATAATAACAGAATTTAGAAAAGGAAAGAAAATAAGTAATCAACTGTTAAAATAATTCTGATATATAGGGTATATTTTGAAATTGTGGGGTTTTGTAAATGATGTGAAGGGTTTGCTGTAGTGACAAATTTCGTTTGTATATAGCATATAAAATAAGTAAGCGTAAATTAGTAATTTTTGTCAGGTATATCGGATTTAAAATTTTTTTTTTTTAGATTTAATAAAGAGATATTCTTCTTATTAAAATTTTATTTTTTGTGGCATCTAGGTTTTGTGGCATCTTCTTCTAGAAAATTCTATTACGGCTTTAAAATTAATTTACATTAAAGTCAAAATTATTGACTGATTCATTAAAACATAATCGCAAATTTTCTTTTAAGAAATTATAATACCTTTAAAAATTATGATACCATGATCAGAAAAACTAAATTTTGATTATTAAAGTATAACAGCTATAAAAAAAGAAAAGAAAAAAACTAATTTCGATATTAAAATTCGAAAAATAAAAGATTAAAAGAAAAATATCGAATTATTTAGTACATATATAGGTATAAAGTTATTTTTTTTGTTATATTTTAATCCTGAATTTTGATGGTTGTTGATGGGATACCTTAAATACATGAATAATCCGCATTTATTATATATACATAAATTGCATAAATCCGGTAAAACGGCATTTTGGAGGTTGAACCGCTTTTTTTTTTGTTTTTTATTACAGGTCTTTAATATCAGTAAAAATAACTTTAAAAACTTATAATAAAATATTAAAATCGAATTGTGTATAGTATGAAAAATCTAAAAATGAAAAAGTTAAATTATTATAATTTTTCTGGGCTATAAATCATGTTATGAATTTCAAAACATTTTTCTTTATTTGATTAGATCTTCCTGTTTAATTGTTTGGTATTAGAGAACATAATTTATATTTGATATTTTAAAAATATGTTTTTTTATTTATTTTAATATTAAACATATCACATAATATGGGAATGGGATAATGAAATATTACTAAACTATTGGCTACTTAAGGCCATCTATTATAAGGTTGAACACTATTTTAAATTTATTTTTTGTTTTCCTTTTTCAACTTCCTTTGCGAGTATAGGGCTTCCATAAAGTATTTCCATCTGCTTTTATTTTGTGCTATTACTTTCGTTTGTGACCATATGTCTTGTTCAATTGTGTTATTTCATGTTTTCTTAGGTGTACTAACATTGCTCTTCTCTTGGGGTTTCCATTCCATCTGAACGTGACCAATCCATCTATATTTTATAGATTTTAAATATATATGCTTGGAATAATCTCTGCTTTGTTTTCCTTGCGATTTGGGATGATCTCGATATTTTCCATATTCTTCCAAATGTTGCTCTAACTTTCGTCAATTTATTTTTGATGCCTTCTTTGGTACCATCTTCTTTGGTAATAACACTCCCTAAGTAATTGAACACCCTAGATAAACAAGTAAGAAATACATCATTGTGAATGGTAACAGTAGATCAATATTTATTTTGTAAAAAGCACGATTAGCGAAACTGAAACAGAGCCTCGGAATAGAAATAGTATATGCATATATATATTTATTTAAGTGTTAGTATAATATTATTTATTTTATTTATATTACATGCACAAGGCAGTTTATTATTTTTTCACTAATTCTCCTTTCAATTAAAAATGCTTACAATCTTTCAGTATTTCAGTCTGCTGTCCATATGATAAAAAAAACCTTAGGCTAAACAACTTATCCACCGGGGTCTCCATATTTCATTAATTATATTTAAATCGTGTTATTTGATTAAATTAAAATTTTAAATTAATTATTAAATGAGGGTTCAGAAATTGATACGATATATGATAGAAATTTATTTAATTTAAAAGTTAAATTAACATAAACTTTGGATTCAAAAGTTTTGTTTTTTGATAAAATTATAGAGCAATTTGATTTTATATTAGTTTACAGGGGCCTCGGTGGCCTAGTGGGTAAGAGCGTATAAAATACGCTGCAAACACTGAGGGAGTGTGGATTCGAATCCCACACACGTCGTAAGAGTTATTCTCCCTTACCACATTTACAGTTACTTTCCTGAACAGGAAAGGCTGTGTAATTTCCTATCCACATTTATGTGGCAGAGAAATGCATTAAAAAAAAAAATATTAGTTTACTAATCTTTTAATCATATAAATCTCATTTGATTTTTATTCAATTGTTATATATTAAAGATTAAAAAAAAATGTCCTTTATCATAATTTAAATATATATATATATATATATATATAATATGTATTATAATACCCAAATAAAAATATTTTTGAATTTAATTGCAAAAAAAGAAAAAAAAAATAAATAAAAACATTAAGTGTTCGACTATAAAAAAGAAAATTTTTATTTTTCCCGCCCTTTTTTTTTTTTTTTTCTTTTCTTTTTAAATAAATCAATCAAAAGCAAAATGTCTGACATTTTGATTGTAAAAACGTTTCATATTTTTATTTTAATTTTTAATTTTTTTTCAATTTAAATGTAATTTCTGTGCACGTACATTTAATAATAATAATAATAATCATAAGAAAAAAAAAAGAAAAAAAAAATTCCCTTTATGCAATATAGATGACTCTGATGGTAGTATCTGCAAAAATAAAATAAAAAAAAAACAAAATATTTTTATTACCTTGTATTTTTCTAAAAACAAAATCTTTATTTTTTTAAAATGAATTTATATTTCATATGTATAATTTTTTCTTCTATTTTCTTTTCTCATTTAAATTAATGCGAAAAATTAATTGTGCATTCATAGAGTTAATAAAAATTTCGAACGCAACATGCAATTATTATTATGTTTATTCTTTTACCTCCTCCCTTTTCTTTTAATTTATATATTTTTATTTAGTTTTTCTATAATTCAATTTTATTTTGAATTGAGTTTCTGTCTATGTTTGTTTTTAAATTGAAATTCTATTTATTTCCATAGCAAAAAATTTCTAAATAAATTTTTATATAGGAATTAAAAGTTTTTTTTTTAGCGAATATTTTTTGAATATTTTTATAGTAGGACTATTATTATAATTTTAACTTCTTTTTTAAATTTTATCTTATTGAAAATAATTATATATTTCAAATAAACTATCTTTGAGGTTATATTAATTATTATACTTATTTAAAGTCATTTTATTTTGAAAATACTATTCAGTTCGCAAAATTATAGGTCAGAATTACATACATAGGACTTTAATGCAATATATTAGTAGGCCAGTTTTCTGGACTGATGATTCTTCTATCAATTAATATGTATGTATACCTTTTGAGAAAATATGTCTTAACTTTGAAAAATTCATTTAAAAGAACTTTACAATCAATAAAAACACTTTTTATTTATTATTTTCGAACTTCTACATCTGGCAACTCTTAAAAATATTTAAATATATATACCTTATATTCTAGAGTAAAAAGCAATGAAAAAAAAAAAAACATATTAAAAGATTGCAATCAAAAATTCAAAATAATTATTTGGAAAAAAAAAAAAAAAAAAATTTCCGTAAATTTTTATTAGACTAGAAAGTAATAAAAAAAAAAGTAATTAATTTCATTTTCATTTTTAATTTTTTTAATTTTGTTTTTTTTTTTTTTTTTATTTCATTCAAAGAATTTTTTTTTTTTCTTTTTTTTTTATTTAATATTTGCCACAATACTTTAAGAAAAATGAAAAAAAAAAAATCTAATAAATGCAATGCAATGCATTTTAAATATATACATATGTACAAATATATGCAACTCCCTATAATTTCCAGGCAATTAATCTTTAAATTAAGATGTTTTTTTCTTTATATTTTGAATATTTATTATGTATTATTGTTTTAATATTTATTTTTTTTTTCTTTTCCGCCATTTTTATTAATGTTTTTTATTTTTCTTTTTAATTAAATAATTTCCGCTCTCTTAAAAATTAGTTTTTCTTTTTCCCTCCCTTTTTTTGTTTTTTTTGTTTTGTACAACAAATTCAAAGCATTCTTAACATCTTACTTAACTTATAATAGCACAACATTGATTGTTATTTTGTTAGTACAAATCAATGATATAGTAATAGCAATTTTTATTATTAATTGCATGTTTTTTTTTTTTTGTAAAATGTATTTGAATAAATAAAATAGAGTTGCCGTGTTTAATTAAAAATCATTGAAATAATGTATATTCTTAAAATCAAAGCAAAAAAAAAAAGAAAAAATCAAAAAATAAATAAAAACCAATTCTTAAATTTATTATAAAGTAAAATGAATAAAAACAAAAAAAAAAAAGAATCGAACCAAATGAAACGTTTTTAGAATATAAATTGTAGATATTAAAATATAACAAGGTAAAACTAAAATGATAAAATAATGGATCGTGTTAAATTGAAACACAAAAAAAAAAAACAAAAAGAATTTATAAAAAGAAACCCACTTTTTTTTTTCTATATATACTTAATATATTTTCCTTTTGTTTTTTAATAAATATATATGTATAGGTACGTTTAAAGAATATATAAACTATATAAATGAAAATATAATATGTATTAATGGATATATGTATATATATATATTACTATATAATAAAAGATATAAAAAAAAATAGAAACGAATATAAGTATATGTATATAAAAAAAAAACAAAATGATTTTTTTATATTTTCCGCTCTCTTTTCATTGGCTCAAAAAAAAAAAATAATATAATAAAATTTTTTATTTTATTATTTGCTATTAATTTTTTTTTTTAAGTACATACATTATATTAAATTTATAATATGTATAGGATAAAAATAATTTATTTTTGTTTTCCTTAATATAAGTACATTATTAATCTAATGTATACTATATAATTTTAATAATATTTATATATACATTTGACTTGTTTTGTTTGTATGTATATGTTTTATATTATATAAGAATTATATGTATATATGCGGTATCAAGATTGGTAGCTTAATTATTTTAAATTTTTTATTTTAATTGGTAGATTTTTTTTTTTTTATTATAACAAAGAACAATAAAAAAAAATTATTTTATCTTTAGATTTTTAACTGTATAGCCGTGTAAATTGTTGACATTTTTTTTTTAAAAATTATTCAGGTGTAAAATTTTTTTTTTAATCATTTTTGTAATTATGACAAAATCTTATAAGAAAATTTATATTAACATAATATACAGATTTGATTAAATAATACAGACTTTTACATAATACACAGACTTGATTACATATGTATATATTTATATATTTTTGTCGACAGAAGGTTCTGTTCTGTAATAATCCATAAAATTTGAAGCCTTTAAAATGGAAATAATTTTTTTTTTTTTAAATACTTTTTAGTTTACATTTTTTTTTTAGTTTTATTATAGTCTCAGATTGAGAATGTCAACTATAGTGTCTACCATCAACTAGTTGATATAATTGATAAATTTTTATTCCTCGACAAAATTTTTATCATTGTGAATAACAATTGACAAATTTTGAACTATTGTGAATATTGTATTCACTTGACAAAATAAAAGCAATAAGAGCTCGTATTTAATTGTGTCAGAAAATAAAAATAATTAAAATGATTTCAGTGAAGTATAAAAAATAGAAAAACTGAATGAAGTAAAAGAAATATAAATACTGAAAATATTCTTCTCATTTATGTTTCCCAAGGTATGTTTTTGGTATATGGCTTTCATTATGTTTTGAATTAGCTCTATCAGCTCCACTAATTTAATTACATATTATTACAGACTTCTTAACTTTTTTTTTTTGCTTTCTTAAAAATATGTTGCCACAGATGTTTTCCAAATCTAACAATAATTGTCAAGAAAATAAAATACTTATACATTTTGAAAAACATTTTTGAATATTATATTATACAAAAATTCTTGGCGCTAAAACAAAGTGGCAATATCAACTGTATTGCAATACATTTGACATTTGCAATACGGAAATTTCGTTGACAAATAAAACATTCACGATTCACAATTGTATAAATTCAAGGTTAACAAGCGATATTTACAATATCGATATATAATCGATTTATAAATTTAGGCAATAAATTTTGCTTATCAATCACTTAGTTAACATTCACTATTTGGGTGTAAGTTATAATTTACAAATTTTTGGGTAGAGTTTTTAAATTATGTAGAAGGAAATTTTATTTTATTAATTTACTCGAAAAATTTATATATGTTAGCATAATAATTTAAATATATTTATTCCTAATCAGTACTCCAAATAGAATATAACTCCATTTAAAAATGAAGATATATGAGTTTATTAAATTTATCTAAATTTTTGTTATTCTTAAAATTATATTGTAATATCTATATTTTATTTCGTTGAAATGTTTTAATTAGTACCTATAGTGAATAATTTAAAGTGAATTTAAAAAATGGCCGAAACGGTTTTTTTCATTAAAGAACTTTTTTACTATTTTTTTTTATAGTGTCTCTGGAATAAATTGTTTTTTTTTTTTTAAATTACATTACATATACCATATATATTATTTTTTTTTTTACAATTTTACATTTAATAAAAATGGTTAATTATTTTTAACTTTACAAAAGTCAAAACTAAAATGATTGCATATATAGAAACAATTTTATTGAATACCTACTTTTAAAACTTAAATTGATATTTTATATTAATTGTAAACAATTAAAAGTACATATTATATAGGCAATAACATTTTTTACCGAAAAACGTTAAAGTTTTTACCGAAATAATTAAACAAAAATTATTTTCAAGAATAAATTTATAAAAAAAAAAAAAATATTCAAAGAACAAAATTTATTACATATATGTATGTACATATACTTTCCTATTATGTATGTAAATATAAATATTAACTCAAATCAAAAATAAATAAACAAAACGGTATTAAAAATATCCGCCATTTTATTTATATTTCCGTTTATCCATTTTTTTTTTTGTTATTATTATTTTTTTTTTGTAATTTCTGTGTTTCACTCCATTATAATTTCAACAAATTAAACTTTTTTTTTTTCTTTCATCAACATCAAATTTTATGCCCTATAATGTATTGGTTGGCTTTGTACATACAATATATAAATTAAAAAAAAAAAAAAAAACAACCTCCATTTTATTTAATGTACATATTGGATATATGCATATATATAATACATATATGTATATATAGATAAATGTTTGGTACCTATAAATAAATAAATAAATTTTTATTTTTACCTTTTAAACAACTCACCTATAATTATAAAGATATAAAAATATACTCAACAAAAAAAAATATAATAAAAATTAAAAAAATAAAAATAAGAAAACATAAAAAAAAAAACAAATGAACGTATGTATAAACGGAAAGGCGAGTAATAAAAAATTAAAAGAAAAGTAAATTAAAATAAATATAATGAAAAAAATAAAATAAGAAAAAAAAAAAACGCAAAAATATAAAATAATATAATATAAATTGGGGCCGGGCCAAAAAATATATATATATATATACATATATATATTTATAAATAAATAATAATGTTTATATACACATTAATGAATATACATATAATATATACAATATACCTAATAGATATATGTGTATACAAATTTACATTAAAAGAATTAATGTATATATACATATTATATACGCAAAGATTTTGTATAGTCTTGCAAGATAAAACCATAAGGTAAATGTAACGTAACATAATATATTGTAACGCAATGTGACGCGTTTGTAATGTTAAAAATTTTGTACATTTTTGTTTTAATTTAATGTCATCTTTTTTTTTTTTTTTTTTTTATTCATGTTTACGAACAAATAAAAAATAAATTTGTGGTAACAAAAAAAAAAAAAAAATAATTTTTTCTTATATGGTTCTTGTTTTTGTCTTTTATTTTGTTTTTTGGTTGCTCGTCTTCTCTTCATTATGTTGGATATTTCGCATATTTATGTGTTTTCACGTTTTTTTCATTGAGAAATTCCATTTTTTTTTAATAAAAAATTTTTTTTTCTTTTTTTTTTATAACTGAACAATGCATTGAGAAATTAGTTTTATTTTTCAATAGAAGAAAAAAAATTGTTTGGTTTTTTTTTTGACTATTAAAATAATCATGTGGCGTATTAAAAAAAAATATATTTGTTTAATATACATAATGTACATATGTATGTTAACCAATACGTTGAATAAATTGCCAAAATTGATAAAAAAAAATTTTTTTTTTAAATAAAACAAAAAGACGGAAATTTTTTTATAAAACGTGATATTAATCAGGGACATTTTAATTAATTACTTTAATTTATTTTTGGCTTTGATTCATATTAGGTATACTAAGTTTCTTATCTTCTTTGATAAGAGAACGCTCTTGAGAATGATCTCCTTTATTAATTTCGCTATATGATTATACATTGATTCATTTAATTAAAAACATTTGTTTTAAATTTATAATGAAACATTAGATTGTAAAAATTAGAGTTGCATTACAAAAAAAAAAAAAAATAGAAAATGTAGCACTATATAGATATGTTTCTACACAGATCTTAATATTTAATATTGTTAAAATAACTTTGCTTCCAACTTTGAGCATTTTAAAACTTCAATTTATCCATGAAGATCTTAATCCTTTTTTTGTTTTTACTTTAAAGATTGGCCCACATCGGAGAGGAAAAGGGCCCTCTATTTTGAAAGGGCATTTATGCCATTGTGAAATTGTAATAAAACAAAAAAAAAATACTTTAAAGCTACAATGTATTGAAAAATGGAATAATGTATTAACATATGTATTTCCATTTTGAATCCCCATTTTTAAAGTTTTTATGTCTTTATGGTTTTAAGTCTTTTTCATTAAGTTTTTCTCAATTTTTTAAAAAACCCTGACTTTGGCCAAAATCATATTATAAAAATTTAGGTATAAAACTAATATTGAAATACATTATCTTATATATGTCCTCAATATCATAATATGGAAAAATATAATATATATACATACAATTTTGTTAATTAAACCATTTATAGTACTAAAACATAATTGTCACCTTAAACATACAAATTATGAAAATAAAAATCAATTTTTTTTTATATTCTTTTTTTACTCCCTATTGAAAAAAAATATGAACTAATTTTAAATTCATGAATCACTTATTCTGTTCACTGCCTTCATTGTTTATTATTAGTATTTAAAAAAAAAAAAAAAAAACTCCATTTTTAATTATGTATATAATGTATGTATACTATATATGTAATATTAAATTTTTTTACTTACCTTCATACTTATATCTATAGATACATTATATTTTTTATTACTTATTTTTTCAATTAGTTTTTATTTTTTATTATTAAAAAAAATTTTTTTTTTTTTTGTTTCGGTTTTCATCGTATTACCTATTTGTTTTCTAGAAAATTTTCTATTCCGGTCATGATAAATGTAATTTTAAGTAGTTTTTTTTTTCTTCAATTTATTATTTATTATTATTTTGTAGAAATAAAATAAAAAAAAAAAAATAAATAAAACAAGAAAATAACAAATTTCAAACAAAATAACCTTTTTATTTTAACATATTTAAAAAAAAAAAAATTATAGGTATTCATCAGATACTTTAACCAATATGTAAATATATATATGTATATACCTATCTATAGATACATAATATAAAAATATAATGTAAATTTATTAATATATAAGCTGTTTTATACTATCCAATAATATTTCCACTTTATGTACATTATATATTATGTATACGTATCTACTTCTATACATTATATGTAAATTAAATAAAAAAAAAAAAAAAAATTTATTTTTTTGTAATACTTTGTATGAATGGCGCACAAATTCAAAAGAGATAACAAATACATTAAATTTTTAAACTGAGTTGAAAAATAAAAAAAATTTGAATTACATTAAAAAAAAATTTTACAATTAAAAAAAAAAAAGATGTGAAAACCATCATTTGTAACATTATTATCATAATCATCATCATTATTATTATAATCAATATATCTCACCATTAAAATGATTATCATATAATAATATAAAATGCAGCACACCTTGTGGTAAACCATTAATATTTATAAATATTTTTTAGTAGAAGGGTCGGTCGGTACCAAAAAAAAAAAAAAAAAAAAAACAAACAAAACAAAAAAACAGAAACCAAAACCAAAATTATAATAAAAACAACAAAAAAAAAAAAACTACATAAAAATAACGATCATCACTTTAAAATGACGGTTAAAAACACATAATATGGTATCAATGATGATTTCTGATTATATTTTCGAACTATATTCAGTTCATGCTGTGAATATAGTTCGAAAAAAAAAACACTGAATTTACTGTAAACTTAAAAAAAAAAAAAAATGTCCACAATTCTTTTTAAATCATTTGTATATAGGTACATACGTATGTTTAAAAGCAATGGTGCCAATGGATGGCAATCTATGGGTTGTAAAACAAAAAAAAAAACAATAAATAAATAAAAAATATTTTTAATCCTTATACCAATCTGTTGTACACCACATTTATATGACTATTTTTTAATCTTACAACATATTATTATTATATGAACACTTACTTTATATTGTATTCAATTCAATAACCCTCCCTATATTTAAGCATACTTACTATGTGCAAACATATATATACATACAATATACATATCTACCTATATGCACATTTGTAAATCTACCGATATATACATACATATATGTTACCTTCTAACTTATGTACATAAATTTTATAACTGAATAATATAATATGTATAGAAAATGATTCCGATTTATTTTCAGAATAACTAAATACTTTACATTGATATTGTTTTTGTTGTTGTTGTTGTTGTTGTTTTATTCAACTATTCATTTAAATAATAATTCATTTCATTCTGTCACATTCACTCGTATTTATTTTAATTTGAATATTATATATAATGTACATACATACATATATAGGAAATCATGAAAATTAAAAAAATATACATACTTATATAGCCTACGTACATACATAATATGTCTTCAAAAGGTTTATTTGGCGAAAAGAAAAAATATCATTTCTCACGAATAATAATTGGTAGAAAAACTAATAAAAAAAAAAATAAATAACAATATGACATTTTTGTATTAATAATAAATAATAAATATGTATGTATGAAAGAATGTAACTAATATCTATCATTCTATTGTATTATAGATTACAATGAAAGTTATGTGACCCTAACTTAAATTGTTACTCATTTTTTATCTTTGGTTTTTTTCTATACCTAATTCTGTTTTGTATTAAATTGATTATTATACTAAAATAGGTTTTACTTTAATAAAATAATGAGTTTAAAATAATGTTTTAATAAAGTAATACGATATTTACAACTTAACATTATAGGATATCTTATTTGTTAACATACAAAACTTTTTCGTTTTTATGTTCAAATATTTTTAATATAATTAACATTTCAATTTTAAATATTATGTAGTTAGAAATTATATATTCTAATTCAATATTTTTTTTTTTAAAACATGCGTTTGTTATTTTGACATATTATAACGGTGTTTTGTGACATTTGACACATAACTATGTGGGATACTGAACGTATTCAGTATCTTTCGATAATTTCCACCATTCTTGTCCAAAAGAAAAAAGTTGAATGATTTAGATAATAATGAATCACTCGCGAATTATAATGAATATTAATTAATAAAAAATAAAAGTCAATTCCTGAATATTTTTTAATAACTATTGTAACATCATAGTTATATACCACACGTTTCGACAAGTATACAAGATTGCTTGCAAGCAAATATGTGCAAACTACAAACAATTTAAAAACTGTCAAAAAAATGGTTTTACCATAATACCATCTGTGAGTTATTAGGTGGCAATGTGATGTCGTATGTAAGTTAATTGTTAAAATAGGAATAATTTCATAGTTTAATAAAGTATGACATTTGACAAATTGACATATTTACACTAAAAAAAATGGTGAACTTTTCTTTGTATTATAATTAAATGTACTGAAGAAAATAATATTTGAATGTATTGCTAGATTATAAGTAGGACACAGGGTAAGGGTCTAAACTAATATAATTTCAATTTTTTCAGAAAATTTTGAAAAATTCTATTCCATTTTCTTTATCAAACTGTAAAAAACATTTAAGTGCAAACAAACGTTCCGGTTATTAATAAATCGATTATAGAATCAGATAAAAATAATAAATTGGATTTAATAATCTAACAATCCTTTAAGATTTAAAGCATAAAGAAAAGAAAATTTTTGTAAATACAAAAATATTCATTTATTATTAATAGTTTTTAAATTTCATTTTAATTTTTCTTAAATAATTTTTTATTTAATTGTATAGCAAATATAATTTGGAAACGAATGTTATAAACTTAAAAGCGATATATGATAGGTATAATTACATACATACATAATATGTATACCTATATTGATTTAAAAAAACAATTTTTTTATATCTACTTTACTATTTAATATTATTCATAGAATATTTTAATTACCGTTAGTATAGACATTTTGTACAAACAACGGAATATTATATTTTATGTAAAACAATTTGTTTATTTTGAAAAGCTAATTCAAATAATATTCAAATAAAATTTTACGATAGTAAATAAACATATAAATAAAACATATAATATTCAATGACTTGAATATTTCATAAAATATTAATAAAAATTAAAAAAAAAAAAAAAAAGACCCCAAGTACAATTCCATACCTATATATTATATAATAAACAATATTGTAAGTCAACCATTATTTTCCATAAGTCGAGACATCAAAAAAAAAAAAAAAAAAAATGTAAGATAAAAAAAAACAATAATGGTTATTTTTAACTGGTCAAAATATTAATATTTTGTTTTTTTTTTCCCTTTAATGGTAGCTACTTTTGAATATTTAATAACGCAACAGCAACAAAAGCAAAAACAATAAAAACAACTCAGCAACATTGAACAGTAAACAATAAAAAAATATATGTACAAATAATATGTAACTAAATATGTTAAAAAAATGGGGTTAAAAATTATTAAAATATGAATAATTTTTTTATTATACTTACATTATGTATGTTTGTATATATAGCATAAATGTTAATACATAAATATATTTGTAGGTATATGAAATAAAATAAAAAAAGAGAAATAATTCTAATTTTATTCAAATATTATTTTTTTTTATTACAACCCCCTGTCTCTGGTTAATATTAAATAACATGAATAAGAATTTTTATTTTTTTTTATTTTATATATTAATAATTTAATTATTAATTTAAAATTCATTTACGATAATTGTTTAATTTTTTATATTTTCTGTCTGTATTTTGTAATTGATGTCATTTTAAATGATTTATGTAAATATTATATTACATATATGTATATACATATGTCATATGGATATGTATGTACGTATACAAAATATGATAATTGATTGTAATTAAATATTTAAAACAAATGGTATATTTAATTTATATTTAATTATAAAATGGAGGATTTAAGTGGAAACCATTTTATTATAAAATATATGATTTAAAATTATTTTTATTATAGTTAAAATGTATTTATACATAGGTAGTCAAAATTGTTATGGAAGAGTTTTAAATCAAATTTTAAATGAGTATATATGTATGAACATATATACATTGCATATATTTAAACATAAGAAATAGCATATTTAAATAAATCAAATCAGGATTGATTTTTGTGAAATATTTATAGATTTTATAATTAAAAATGATATAAACATTTTTAGTTAATTATTAACACATATTTATTCAAAAAAAAAAAACATGGCTGTTTAAGTGTACAAAAAAAAAACTTGATTATTAATTAAAGAATTACTAAATTATTGTTTATTGTCTATGTTTTTATTTACAAAATATAGTTAGATGTGCCATAATTGTGCATTTTAGCTCTTTCTCCAAAAAACATTGAAAAATTTATATTAGTTTCACTTTGTACGTCCGTCTGTTTACAATAATGTAATTTCTATACACATCATTAAAGTAAAACATAAAATCATGAAATTTATGTCTAAATAGATCTCATAAAAAAGTAGATACAGTCGGACCCGTGTAAATTCAATCCGGTTAAGTGCATAACCCGTTTAAAAGAACGCAAACATTTTGCACCATAAATTTTAACACTATTTTCTAACAGTTTTACTCGGATATTTGCAACTCGTTTAAATGCAAAAACCTTTTAAAAGTACAAAAGATCTTTGACTCATTAGTCATAAGTCATAACCCATAGAAAAAAACGCTGTTAAATGCATATTTTTTAAAAAAAATTACATTTAAAAATTTATTTCACGAACAAACCATTTGCATTTTTATGAACAAACTCTTTAAATTTTTACGTACAAACCATTTGAATTTTTATGAACAAACCTGTTGAATTATATGATATTGACGTATTTTTAAATTACATATAGAATGCATATGCATATGTATACTGTCAAATTTTTTAACATTATAGTTTTTGAAGTTATTAGTTTCATCATTAGTTTGAAGTAACGAACTGTTAATAGGTTTGCATTATTAAAATCACAACAAATCAATTTTAAAAACACGCATATAAGCACATATTTGTGCTTTTATCAATGGTTTTTCTAAATGCATAAATTTGTGCAATTATCCGGGCCTTGGATTAATGCAAAACTCGGATATGAGCATCAAATGGTTTTTTTGGCTGTGTTTTTAGTATGTGCAATTAGACGGGTCAGACTGTAAATAGATCCTCATAAAAAAAGTAATAATTGCATATAATTTTTTATAAGTTGATTTTAGTAGAAACTGCAACCCTCAAAGTTAGAAAAAGTTCTATACATATATGTATGTTAAAATAGTTAATTTAAGTGTGACTCTGTTATTTAATCTGAAAACGTCAAATTGTGGAAGAAAAGTTAAATTTTATTGGTTAAAAAAAAAAAAGAAAAGTAATTTAAATAGGTATGTATTTAAAAAATTATATAATTAAAATAATATGTTTATTATTTAATTGGAAATACCTGCATTCTTATGGAAACATTTTAAAAACTATAATATTCAAAAATGAAGTTCGATTGAAAAAGAAAATTCCTATTTCTTAATTTTCCATAATTTTCTTCATAAAAAACATTACAAGAAAAAATCCAAATTTTGACGCGAAAGTATATTTTTTTCACAATCCCACAATGTTTTTCTATTATATTTTGAATAAATGTTGCGTTTTAAAAAAAAAATTTAGTGTTATATACTGCCTTATTTTATTTGTATGTACTTTTTACTGTAAAATTTTAATTTAATAATTTTTAAATATTCTTAAAAAGTACTCTATTATAAATACTCTATTTCACTTTATCTGACTAATGGCGGCGTAAACGCTGGCCTTCCAATTGATACGTCTAAAGTTCAAACTCCGGTTATGTTATATTCAATATTAAAAATTTATTTATATATCGTTTATGTTATGGAGCCTCGGTGGCCTAATTAGTAAGAGCGTATAAAATACGCTGTAAAAACCGAGGGAGCGTGGGTTCGAATCATTATATCATAATAATTAATATCGTAATGTAAAATAAATAATTCTTGTGTAAGATAATAGATGACGCACAAATATATTATACATATGCACATATTTTTATTTCATATATAACAACAGCTATACAATCAAGCAGGTTATTAAAGGCTCACGGAAAATAATAATTAAATAGAAACTGAGTCTTAGTAAAATCTACATATAATAAGCGATTTAGTGCATGTCCTAAAGTTCTTATAGGAGTGGAAAAGCAAAACAAAAAATAAAAGACTCAAATTTGTTCATAAATTTCTTTAAAAATATTCATATAGGTATAACCAAACCAGGTACCTATAACTTAATAACATTTAAATCAAAATAAAACTTTACGACATATTAATATAATATAAATATGTAATTTAATTTCTAAAACAATAATCGTGGTCACTTTAACATAATTTTTTTTTGTTGTTTGTTTATTTTTTTTTAATTTATCCAGAATTAATAAAAAAAAAAAGTCAAAAACGAAGAAATTACTGAACACATTAACACTCTCTTGTTGTTTTGAAGTTTTTGTAAAAAAAAAAATCAAATAAATTTAATGAAAAATCAAATAATAAATATTAAAATAAATATTAATAATCGGTTGGTCGTATCGGAGTATCACAAATGATTTTTAAAACTAAAATACATCATCATTTTTTATTAAATAAATAATAATCAATAAAAAAAAAAAAAAAAATCAAGGAATAAAAACAAATCATCAGTAAAAAAACAAATATTACTTCTTATACCTGTTCTTTTTATAATAAATAATAAAGGTATAAAACATATGAAATAATTTAACCACGTTTTTTTTTACTTTACTAATATTCAAATCAAAGGTGAGATTTTTAAGAATTTATTAGAATAATAATTTTGTTTTCGGTAATACATAAAAGAAACAAAAGAAAAAGAATTTTTATGCAAATAGAATAAAAGAAAAAAATAAAATAATAAAAACAATATTAGATTTACAGTGAAAAAAAAACAACAACAACAACAATTATAACATCCTAATATATTTTGAGAAAAGAAAAAACATTCAATAATTGATGCGGCAATTTCCTTTTATTCCCTAACAAACACGCATCAAAAAACAACAAAAATAAACTCTGTACTATTGAAATGATTTAATCATCATTATTATATACATATATATACATATATAGGTAGTATAATCATAATAATCACTATCATTATCACTTAATAAAAAAAAAATATTATGATATATCTATCCTAATAATACTATAGGGATATTATAGTTGCATACCTGTGTATGCCACCTGTGAATGCATCGTAATTCTTATTTTTTACTAACACCACTATATACTAATCATCATTTTATTTAATTTTAAATAGCTGAATTTTCTTCTATATATACACATACACCAAAAAACCAATAATAAAATTTGCTGAATTAATTTTCTTTTTTTCTTATACATATTTTGTGTCTGTGTGGTGTGCATTAAAAATCGAACAATTCAACGTCATCATCAAAAACATAATATTATTATATTTTATTGTTGCTTTGCTGGTAGATTAAAAAATGATTATCGTATATGTGTTTTAAAACATATAGATAGACACTTAATAAATATGAACTTTACTTATAATATAAATTACATGTTGATCTCAACATGATCAGAATGATGATAATGATGATTGATGAAGTTATTGATGGTGAAATGTAAATAACTTGTGCCGAATGTTATAAAGTATAAACGATTAGAAACCAAAAATAAAAAAAATAAAAAAATTATAATAAAAATAAAAAAAATTTTTTAATGAAAAAAAAAAAGAGTAAATCCACAGGTGATATAGCTATTATAAATTCTATTTGATTCAGGTGAACAAAATTAAAGTTCAACAATGATGTTGAATTTTTTTTTGTTTTTTTTTTTTTTTTTTTGTATTTTGGTGTTTACACGTGTTCATTTATAATAAAATATCAAAGTGCAAAAATTTATCGTACATTGTAATAAATAAAATTAGAGTTGCCTAATCTTCTAAATAATTACAATTTTTGTTTAAAATTTAATTATTTATTTTTGTTTTGTTTTAGGTTTGACGTCTCATTGATACTCAAAATTCATTTACAAATTCTGAAAAAAAAAACTATTCAGTTTAAATATTTGTAGTTGCATCGTTTATATATATATACAATTAGATTTCTTTAATATGTATATTCTTATTTTCAATTGTCTAATTATAATATCCAGTTATTTCTAATTAGATTTAATTAAGTTTTTAATTTCCCTACTCTTTAGTAAGTTCTTTAAATAAATATTTAAAATTTTATCCATTTTTATTTTTCCAACTAAGAAAAATTTTTGGCTGAATGTTGAAATTAAAATTGAAATTTTAATATATAAATTTAAAGAAAACTATATGTATAGTATTTTCTTTTTGCGTTGTAATATGGTAGAATTACTTTACTATTTTGTTATTTTTTTAATTTTAGGTAACCCTATACTTAACAGAATCTATTGACAGTTGAAAAATAGTTGTGTCTCTATTTAGTCAGCCAAATCACACGAGTATTTATGAAAAACATTTTACTCTTCGTTTCATATTCTTTTTTTTTATTAAACTACAAAATTAGTTTATGTGAAAGAGGGTATATGAAACGAAGATTATAACGTTCCTCGTAAATTAAATACTCGTATGGCTTGGCTAATCACATAAATCGCTAACAAATTCATTTTATTTCTCATAATTCATGATCGCTAAAATTTTGTTTTATGTTTGTAAAATAGAATAGAATAGAAGCAATGTAATTGATCCTTTAGGACAATATGGCAACTCTAAATTATAAACATTTACGTATATTATAAATTCATATGATGCAAATTATTGTTTTTTTTTTTTTGAGTTAATAAAATTTTGATTTAGACTTGAATCGTTTTCTTTTAAATGCAACAATTAAATTCAAGTACTTATGTAAATGTTGATGAAAATGTAGAAAATAATTTCTGTTGTGGATACGATTATGACAGTTCTGATGAAAAATTGTATACAAGATTTTTTACTTACGGAAATATGAAAGTATAAATAAAACCTATAGGTTATAGACGAAGAGAAAGAGTACATAATATTATTATGCAAATATGCGGTAGATTTTGAAAATATCTTTGGTATTAAATTATTTTTGTTTTTAAGTAATTCAGTGTCAAATGAATACAATATAAAACAGGTGTTGATTGTCTTTTATGTATAAATAATAAATACATAATTCTTAATATAAATTCTAATTGAAATTGGAATTTTTGTTTTACACATTAAAGTTATAGAGTTAAAAAGTGGAAAAACATTATGGGTTTATTTAAAAAAAAAAAAATTAATATAAAAATTTGCATATAATTGCATTCAAATTTGTAAATTGATGTTTGTATAATGTGATGATGGAAGTTAATAATTACTTCCGTTGGTATATATTCTAAAATTATAATCATTTTTATATTACATATTATATTTCAAAATAATTTTAGAACTTTAGGTTTAGAACACAGCTAAAAATGAAATTTTTTTTTTTCCTATAAACTCTATGTACAAAAATATCATGTAAAAGTTAAGGAATGCTCAAGAAAAAAAGACAAAAATCTTTTTCTTTTTTCATATTTGAAACAAATTGAACATAAATTTTTGATTACTCTTTTATTTAAACTCTTCTATAATTAAATTCTAAATAATAAATTAGTTTGATTGTTAATTAAAATTTTATTTTTAGTTAATATTGAACTTATTAAGTATAAACAAGTCACAATACATTAATATTTGGTTTAACTAATTCACTCGAGAACAATGAAAAATTCTAAATTTATATCTATTTTATAGACAATTTATGAGAATATAAATTTTAGGTTTATTTGTTTCCATTTTTTTTTTTTTGAATCAAAGAATTCTGGTAGCATTAAAATTTTGTAATTAATCTCAAATCTATAAATGTAATAAAATTTATTATAATTATTATTTTATTTTTAATTTCATTACAGATACATGAAATATTTATATCCGTATGAATGTGAAAAGAAAAATTTAAGTACACCAGCTGAATTGCAAGCAGCTATAGATGGTAATAGAAGAGAAGGAAGACGTTCTAGTTATGGGCAATTTGAAGCAATGCATACCCAATTACAAATGGTAAAAATACAAAAAGAAAAAAAATTTTTTTCTTTTTTTTAATTACATATCATATTTCATATCATAATTCCATAATAAAATACATTATTTTATTTTTATTATGCAGCCTCAAATGCAACGTCCAAATGTTGCAAGTGGTATACAACAAATGTCACCATTAGCTTTAGTAACACATGCAAATCAACAAACTGCAGCAGCTGCAGCTGCTGCTGCAGCTCATCATCGTTTAATGGCACCACCATTAGGACAAATGCCAAATATTGTAACACATGAATTAGAACAAAGAATGATGGAATATTTAAAATTATTTCAACAAAAAGAAGCACGTCGTTCACAAAGTCCTGAAATTACGCCACGTGAAGCATTAAATGCATTAGAAATGTCACGTGTTGCATTATGGTCAATGTATCATAATAATACAAGTCCACCATCATCGGTGAATGCATCACCAGTTGAACCACAACGGTAAATTTTTAATATTTCAAATTAAATCAAATTCAACATGATTTAATAAATTTTTTTTTTTTTATTTTTTTTTAAATATTTTTCACCACTGTAACACATTTTGTATTATTTTGTATAAAAAAAACTGTTATATTGGTTTGTGTATTTGATAAAATATTTAAATATTTTCAATTGTTTTTTTTTTAAATTTTTAGCGAGGCATTAAACCTTTCGGATTCACCACCAAATATTCCATTAAAACGTGAACGTGAAAATTCGGAACCACCACATTCGGATAGAGAAGACTTTAACCAACCGCCACCATTAAAGAAAAGTATTTCTTCTAGTTTACATGATTTATCAATACAACAACAACAACAACAGCAACAGCAACAACAACAACAGCACCAACATCAACATAATCAACATCAATTACATACATCACATCATCAATCACAGCAACAATCACAACATCAACATCAACAACATCATAATGATAATCAACAACTTCATCTTCATCAAAGAAATAAACATAGAAATGATGAACATTTTGATGATGATATTGATAATGAAGATGATGAAAATGATTTAAATACACGTCGTCATCATCATCGTATGGTTGAAGATGATGAAATTAATAATAATCATGAGGATGATGATGTTGATTTAAGAATGCATCATAGTAATTTAGTTGATACACATTTAGGTACAGATAATGGACAAAAACATTTAAATGGACATGCGGTGAATTCAATTCGTAAATCACCACCTTCATCACCAATTAAATCTTTACATAATGGCCATCATCAAAATGATGAATTTAGCATTATGTCAGGAATGCAATTTAAAATTACTCGAAAAGGTAAGCGATATACAAAATGAAAATGAAATGATATAATCATGATATTATCTTATTAAAATTAGTTTATTATTTTTTTTTGGGTTTTAACAAATTGAATGTGACTTTAAAAAAAAGAATAGAATGTTTTCTAGTCAAATCATATTAAATGTTTATTAGTTATTTTTGTACTCATTACTTCTGAATCGTATTTATAGAATTTTTTGCAACATTGTTAGTATTTGACATAAATTTTTTAAACACTTACTATGTATAAATTACATTTTATCTTTGCTATCAAAATCTTAAGTTACAGTGTACTATAAAAGTTATAAATAAATAAAAGTTTTTGTTATTTAGTTACAAAGAATTTTGTATTATTTTAATATCTCATATATAACTAAAGAAAAACTTTTTTAATGAAAATATTAACCGGTCACTTAAATTAATTTATATTTAACTTCAATTGTTTTTTTTTTATATTGGCCCATTAAATTTTTTAATTAACTTTATTATATCTATGACTATTTAAAATTCTTAACAAAACTTAAACTTTTTATTCATATATTTGTACTTTCCACGTATATTCTGGTCTTTGTAAAAATCTGCTTCCTACAATGAATAGCCAAAGTTTATAAAGAAAATTAAAACAACAAAAAAAAAAAATTAAATACTAATGTATTTTTTCCCCTTTTAATGAAAAGAAAGTATATTTCGTATTCTAATTTATTAATTTTTCGTTCAATTGTAGGAAATGGTGCTAATGGTGAACAACAACTTGTTGTTAATCTTGATTTAAATGGTATACATTATGAAGGAATATTATTTGCAAATCCATTATCATCATCATCATCAATATTACCAACTACTGCTACAAATACTGGTACTAATTGTTCTGCAAATATAACAAATACAACAAATATAACAACAATATTATCAGAATCACCAATAAAAAATACAACGGTCACAGCAACAACAGTAGCAACAAAATTAACAGCAATGTCTTTAACATCAACAACAAATTCCATTATACCATTATTATCACCACCATCATCATCATCATTAACAAATAATCATAATATAGTAACAAATGTATCATTATCATCACCATCAACTACAACAACACAAACAACAGCAAATAGATCAATACAATCTATGGGAGGAGGAGCAGCAGCATCAATTGTTACAGATGATATTTTAAATGGTGGTGATGGTGGTGAGGGTAGTGACGAAAATTGTAATATTGATGTAAGTGGAGTTACTGTTACTGCTAATGGTGATAGTTGTAGTGATGATATAAGTGAAAAAGATTGTACAATGTCACAAACAGCTGCAACAACAACAGCAACAACATCTTCAACAGTGGCAGTACCATTAATACAACAAGGAACAACAACAGTTAAAACACTTGAGGATAGACTTCATGCAATTGTTTCATCACAAGTGAATTAAAAATGGAAATAATATATTAAAAAAATAGAAAATATAGAAAATTTTTAATGTTTTCCTCTTGATTATTATACTTTTTATTGTTCTGAAAAGTTGTGGTTTTTTTTTTTTTTATTTATCGCTGTTATTGTATAGCGATTTTTAAAAGGAGGATAAAAAGACCATTAAAAAGAAATAGAGAATTACTATTAAAAATTTTCTTAATATCATTACACACAGCTACTTAAGAACAAAAAGAAAAATTAATATCGATAGTTTTAAGAATATTTTTTTTTTTTTTTTGTAATTTTTTATCATCTTTAAGGGCAATTTATATCCTTATTTCATACATACACACACACATATATATATATATATATACATACATTCAAACTTTATTGTAATAATTTTTCTAATAAATTAAATTTATTTTTAGAATTTTAAAATAAAATAATTTTTAATTAAGAAAAAAAACAAAAAAAAAATAATAATAATAAAAAACAATTAAAGAAAGTACTGAATTTTTTAAATAGTACACAAACATACATATATAAGTTATGTAATAAAAAAAAAAAAAAACTATGTAAAAAATATGTTACAAAAACAAAAACTATAAATACAAATAAGAAAAAAAAAAAGATAAATATGTAATTTATCATAGTTTTTTTTTTATAATAATCCAAAAAAAAAAAAAAAAACTAATTTATTACTTTTAAAATAATAAAAAAAAAAGCACTAAGTGCTAGTATAATGCCATCTATTTATTAAATATAAAATAAATATCAAGAATAAAAAATTTAATAAAAACGGTATAATATATATACATATATATATTTTTTTAATTATTGCAAATTTTCTTATTAATTAAAATAAATAATTAAATTATTAATAACAAAAAACAAAAAAAAAATTAATATAAAAATCAAAATTCACCACTAAACTCTAAACATAATTTTTGACAGTTCATTATTGATAGTTCATTAGTGACAGTTCATTATATTGACAGTTAATTATAATAATAGCTTGCATTTTAAAATATTTAATTGCTTTATATTAAAAAAATTTTTTAGCATAAAAATACCGTTATGTATTAAAAAATGGTTTAATTCTCATTTATATGAGAAAATTTAAAGTAAAATTTTGTAAATTTTTTTTTTATATAAATTAAATAATTAAATTCAGATTAATATAATAATAAAACAAATTTATGTTATTAATTGAACAAATAAAAATTTGCAATTTTTATCTATACTATTTTTAAATTTTCATTTATTATTTAAAATAAATAAATTAAATATTATGATCGTAAAGAACCAAAGCACTTAATTATAAATATTTTTTTTAATAATAATAATTAAAAAAAAAAAATATTTAAAATAGAATAATAAAATTATTATTAATACATATATAATATAATAAATACTATTAATTAATTTACAATTTTGATTATATTATTATTATTTTTTTTTTAAATTATTATCACAATAATTAATTAACTGTATATATAGATTAAATTTTATTTTTTAATAATGAAATTTATAAAAAAAGTGTTTTTTTTTTTTTAAATGTTAATTATTTTTCCCTTTGAATTACTTTCAAAAGTAATTATATTAAGTCTCGAATTTTTTATTTTTTTTTTTTATTGTTTTTAAAGACTTATTTTTTTTTTCTGAAACAAATAAAAAAAAAAGAAATATTATCAAATAATTAATATTAGAAAGACAGACATTATTAATAATACAGAAACATGTTTTACATAATTATATAAGAACAAAAACAAAAAACAACAAAAAAAAAAAACCCTAATTTTTAGGTACATAAGTAAACATATAAGAATTAATTGTAATATTATTAATATTTACTATTATAAAAAAAATAATTATATTAATTAATAAAAATTTTAATAAAGTATATACATATAATATATACATTATTATAAATAATTAATTTTAAAATAAAATTTTTAAAAAATTAAATTCTTACAAAATTAATAATGTTTTCCCGTAATTAATTAAAAGAAAAAAAAAAAAAAAATAAATTTTTTGTTCGAATTTATATTACAATATATTAATTTATTATTAAAATAAATAAAACGTAAAAAAAAAAAATAAAAAAAAACAAAAAAATTAAACTTAAATAAAAATAATTATGTAATTTGTAGGAAAAAAAAATTATATTAGAATATAATAATTATTAATATTAATATCATAATTAATGTTTAAAATTAATTATTGTTTGTTTGTTTGTCTGCATGTTTTTTATTTATATTTCTAAACGAGATATAAGAAAAGTATGAAACAAAAACATAAATTTTTTATTAATAATAATTTTGTTTATAGTTTTAATTTCATACAATAATCTAAAATCGAGTGGTAATTAATATAAAATTTTGTTTTTTTTAATAAATATTTAAAATAGAAAAATAATTGAAAAATTTAATGAAAACAAAAGCGAAAGGAAAAGAGAGAGAGAGAAAGAGAGATAGAAAATGAAAGATTGAATGACAGTTAAAAACAATGAACAATTAATTCTAATAAATTTTATTATACAAAATACATTTATTTAAGTTAAAACTTGTAACTTTATATATATATGTATTAATATGTATATACATATATATATATATATATAGTAAAATTAATTTTGATTAAATTACGATGCTTGAAAAACATAAAAAAAAAAAAACTCCAAGACATTTATGTAACATTTTTTAAGAATGTATGTATTAATAATTAAAAAAAAAAAATTAATAATTAATTAAATGGAAACTTTCAAGAGAAAATTGTGAATTAATAAAAAAAAAAAAAAAAAAGAAGATTTTACGTATATAATTAATATATAAGACTTAATTAAAATTAATATTAATTTCAAAAACAAAAATAATTGTTATGTAAGACAGAAAAAAAAAAAAAAAAAACAAAAATTTAAAATATGTACTATGCTTTGTATTTCAGTATATAAATATAATTACTATATATATAAAGAAATTATTAAAAAGAATAATATAAAAAGAAACAGATAAAAAAAAAAACCAGATTTAAATAAATGTAGAAATTTTAATGTGTATATAAATTGTTTTTAAAATTATTTTTTCTTATTTTTATAGGGTAACTCTTGCTAGGGCTAATCAGACATAATGAAAATATTATGTACTATTAAGTAAAAATCTTTTCTTTTTTTTATGACGCATACAGTTTAATTTTAGTCTTTCAAAAACTTGTTAACTATTTTAGAAGCTTGTTAGGTTTTATTAAAGCCCGAAATGTATAAAAATTTAAGTTTATCTAAGTTTATTTTAAGGTAGGTTGTTTTTTTTTTTGCGTTGCAACCATCAAAAATTCTGTCTCTGTCATCGAATTTTCGGTTATGCAGTTGACAAGTATAATTCTTTTGGTTATGCAAAACACGTGGAAATGTCAGTCAAATTTGTGCATACAAAGCAGGGTAAAAATTTATGATTAATTGTTGATTATTATTTGGTGTGAACAGTACAAAAAGAAAATAAATATATTTTTTGTTCAAATGGATTCTAATTCTGAAAAAGAAATGTAAGTAGTATTTTTTCTTCTGAAATTTTAATTATATTTTGAAAAATTTGAAACATAAAAAAGTAATTCAAATAAAATATAAGCAATATTGTTATGTTTTTTAAATTTAGATGGTCTTCCTTATCCTTATCCTTATTATATTCATATATAATTTCCAAAAAATAATATTCTATAGATTTTAAAATATGTATATTAATATTCTATCTAAATTTTTTAATTTTTTCTTACTTATAATTTCAGAACAATCAAAATTATAAAAATTACATTAAATCACATTAAATCAAAATGTTTTGTTTTAATGTCGCTTAACGTCGAGTCAATAATTTGTAAAAGTCTATTTGACAGTTGCTTAGTTGAATCAAAATCCAATTAAAAATCATTTGACTGATCATCATTTTAAATTACAGAAAACAGAATTATTAATGATGTTGTTATTTTTATTTTTCCCGCTAAATCTTATACTAATAATAAATGAGAATAAATATTAATATGTACATAATATTTAAAATTTTATTAATAATTTTTCCATTATAAAGAAATTTTCAAAAAAAAAAAAAAAATTAATGGGATTAAGTTGGCGGGTAATAAATTTCGTTTTTTTAATTTCAAATCAATTCAGTATATTTTAAAAATAACTTAATTTCGCGAAAGAAAATTTAGCATGATGGTTTTAATTATTGCAATTAAATACAGAAAATATTTATTTTTATTAAACTGAAAATTTTCTAATTAAATTAATTGCTTACAAGATTAAATATGTTGATTTTCTTGAAAATGAATTGCATATTATATGCATACGAAAAAAAAAAAAACTAATCAAAAAATTATTAAATTACTGAATTTTCTTCGAAAAAAAAAATTAAAGTTTTATAGTTTTATTTTCCATCTCATTTGCACTTTTAATTCGTAACTGATGTTTACGTTAAAAAAAATAAATATTAAATACTAAAAGATATTTCAAGTTAGAATGATACACTATTATTCATATATTTATTTGGGAGTCCACCTAAATCCCAAAAAAAAAAATCCCAATGATACAAAATCCCAAAAAAAAAAGGTACCAGCAAAAAAAATCCCAAATTTCAAAATTCCAAGTTATAAAATCCCAAAAATAAAAACCCCAAGGAACTATTAATGTTTTTTAGGCATTTATCTGAATTAGGAGAGGTTTTAGAGTTGGTTACAAAATTAGGGTTTGAATAATTTGTTTAGCGGGAGTTTGGAGGCGGCGGCCTCCACTATTTTAAAATGTCTTTTACAGAATATTTATATATTATGTAAATGAGAAATTTTGAATTAGGAAAGATTTTAGAGTTGCAATCAAAAAGCAGGGTTGGCCTTTTTTCCAGAATATTTATTTATATATGTTTAGATGAGATTCTAAATTTATATATTTAGAGGAGATTTTAGAGTAGGACTCAAAATCAGAGTTGACCCCTTATTTTTATATATTTTTAAAAAAATTAGTTTTAAAACTCGAGATTTGAATTCACAAGATTTTAAAATACGAATAATTTTTTGAATTTTTTTTGGGAACTTTTTTCGTTTTTGATTTTAGGGAATTTCGTACAGCCGTTCAGTCATTTAATGACTCGACAAGAATTTTATTTAAATCCAAAATAAAATGATTACAAACATTTAATAATTAATGTTGCTTTATATTTCTAATAAAAAACAAAAATCTTAGCTGTAGCTTGTTGGTGTTTAATTTTATTGATAATAAACATTATTTTATATTTTAAATTAATTTTTAATTTTTATTGTAATTTGGGATTTTGTAACATTGAGATTTTGTGATATTGGGATTTTGTAATACTGGGATTTTTTAATACTGGGAATTGGAATTCTTTTTTTTTGAGTTTGGGATTTTGACTTTGGGATTTCGTACCCAACCCATTTATTAGATTTAGATTTAGAAAGATTTTATTTATAACAGTAAATATAATAAACAAATTTAATGGCCCTTTTCCTCTCGGATATGGGCAACTTTTATTTTTGTTTAAAAAATATATTATAAACAGGGTACCTAATTTTCTTTTAGTCTTGAATATTTATATGGTCTATTTGAGGAATCAAAACAAATAAAAAATTGTTCTGCAAATTGGGGTCTATAAAATTTTTTATTTAATTTGCTGGTATCTCGAAAACTGTGCAACAAATTAGTACATTTGACAAACTGGCAGAAAGCTTTACAATTTCTCCTTCGATATTTTAGTTACCGATCATTCAAAAGTTATGAGCAATTGCTCAAAAATAAAAAAAATTGACAAAAAATACTAAAATTTTAAGATTTTTTTTTATTCGTTTTAAATTTTCTCCCTTATTTTTTTTCTCAATTATTTCAAATATAGGAAGCGTAAGAAATAGAATAAAACCGTTTTACACAAATAGAACAAAAAAGAGCTTTAACAGAGATTTAAAGAGCTTTTCCAAATAATCGAAAAATGTCAAAATAATGATACCTTAATAACATGTTCAAGGAAGGGAATTTGAAACGAATAAAAGAAATTATAAAAATTGGTTGGTTTAAATTAAATTTTTTTTGTTTAAATGTTTATAACCTATATGAATGGAAAGTATCTGAAATATGGTAAGACATTTAGAAACTGAAGTGAAAAGCTTTCTAACGGTATTTCAAACTTTTTAATTATAGTTGCGTAATTTTTGAGATATCAGCGAATTAAATTAAAAACTAGAACCCATTATTTCAAGAATCGCGGGAAATAAACCCTCTCTTACATGATAATTTTTGTTCATTTTGATCCACTAAAATCACCCTATAAATATTTAAAAACTGCAAAGAATCACCCTGTATATATTATATATATATGAGTGAGTATTTCTATGAATCTATATGCAATCTAAAATGAATATTATATAATAATTTACGGTACAATAAAATCAAATGAAACATTTCTCAAAGGACATTTTTACTATACTATATATAATTATATTTTCTTTTTTTTTTTGGTATCCTATGTATGTGTACACTTTATTATATATATATATATTAGTATATAATATTATTCTGTATGTTAAAGCAACAGTTGGTTTGTTATTTTTTCGTTAGTTTGATTATTGTTTTTTTTTTTCGCTCAAAACAAAAAAATAAAAAAACAAAAAAAATCTGTAGTCATATTGTTGAAACTGTGTCCTTATAAACATTTTTTTTATTGTTTTTTACATTTTTGTTTCTTCTTTTTACTTTTTGCATCCTTGTCTGCTACAAAATTTTACTTGAAGCTTAGCTAAAAGAAAAATTTACTTGTTGCGAAGGTTTGAAAATAACAGCAGTTTTTGTTTTGTTTTTTGTTTTTTGTTTGTTTACTTGTAATTTGGGGTTCTTTATTTTTTATTAAATGCTACAGTCATGGTCATAATATAAGGATCATATTGCTTTATATCACTTATAATCATATTATAAAAAGTATTTTGATAGTTGAAAATTTAATGGTAAATTTTTTGAATTGGTGTTATAAAATTGTGAAAATAAAATATTATATATCTATTTTCTAACGGTAATTTTTTAAATTAATTATAAAATAATTAAAAGAAAAATAAAAAGGAAAAATAAAGTAGGAAAATATTGTTATAAATAAAAATTTCAACAAATTTTGTTTTTAAATTTTAAATAAAATAAAAAAAAAAAAACTTACATTTGTATTCAATCCGTCTTTAAAATTTTTTTTTTTTTAGTGCATTTCTCTGCCACATAAATGTGGAAGGGAAATTACACAGCCTTTCCTGTTCAAGCGTGGCTGTAAATGTCGTAAGGGGGAATAACTCTTACGACGTGTGTGGGATTTTTATTTTTCGGTTTAAATATGTATATAAATTTTTCTGAATTTAAATATCTAATCCCCAACAAAACACATGAAAATTTAGTAAATATTTTAAATATTACTTCCTTATATAAAAAATAACATTATGATTATTGGTAAGGAAATATTGATGAAGAAGATAATATTTACTTATCACACTATATAATATATTTATATCAAATACAATAATGGAAAAAGTTAAGAGACGAAGCGCAACAGATTATTCCCAGAAGTTTTTCTTCATCAAAGAAAAAAACCAAAACCAAAGCACAATAAAAAACTAAACCAATATTATATTAGTCTGAGCTAATTTTTGATTAAAATGATATGTATCGTAAATGTATATATAATATATAATATTTTTTTTTATGAGATGGTGTACTACTAC
The DNA here is from genome assembly GCA_947095535.1 of Poecilobothrus nobilitatus. Taxonomy (NCBI): domain Eukaryota; kingdom Metazoa; phylum Arthropoda; class Insecta; order Diptera; family Dolichopodidae; genus Poecilobothrus; species Poecilobothrus nobilitatus. The sequence goes on from OX352773.1 coordinate 187,914,199, forward strand.
AATTAATATAATTCTTGTATAGAGTAAAATAAAAATAATTTCTATGGAATTTTTTTTTATAATAAAATCATACATATAACATAGTGTATAAAAAAGAAAATTTGATAAAACAATAAACAGAAAACTTTCCCTATAATAATCCTCTTTCCAAAAAGAAAATAAACGAAAAAGCTAAACATTTTTACGATAAAACAAATACGGGAAGAAAAATATAAATAAAACAGAAAAAATTTTACAATCATCCCCTAATTTCAATGAAAAAATGGCAAAGATGTGATATTAACATGAAAAGGATGAAAATCTCTAAATAACGGTATATTTGTACATATTTGCAATATTATTACAGGTTTGAATGAAAAAGATACTATAATAAATTAAGTCCATTAATGTGTAAATATTTTTCAAAATTGTATCGTGTACCCCTTTGAAAATTTTTTATTTGTTGCTTGCTGATTAAATTATTTTTGTAAATAAAATCTTTGCAATTTTTATCGGTTTTTTTAAATATATTATTTCTAATATTGTATATTATCCACTTTCATTTCTAATATTATAAAATATACTTTTTATGATCTAAAAAAAAATTTCACAACTTAAATCAAAAGATTGAAAACATTCATTATTTAGAACATTAAAGATTAGCCATATATATATTATTGATAAAGCATAAATATATTTCTAAAACTGTTTATATTTTATTTTCAAACTTCAAATAAGTTTTTTTTTGTTTTTTTTTTAATGCATTTCCCTGCCACATAAATGTGAACAGGAAATTACACAGCCTTTCCTGTTCAAGTGTGGCTGTAAATGTCGTAAGGGGGAATAACTCTTACGACGTGTGTGGGATTTGATACTCCCATACTACCTCGTTGTTTAGAACGTATTTTATACGCTCTTACCCACTAGGCCACCGAGGCCCCCTTTCGATAATAATACTTTAAAAAAATAAAAATGTTTGTCTTTATTTCATTTTAGATAAAATTATTTTCAACATTTCATTTGTTTTAAGCTAAAAATATAATTTAAAATTACAATTATAATTTATTAATTTATTATAAAAAAAAAAAAAAAAAAATCTGTAGATAAAATATCTTCAGTCATTCATTCCATACATAATAATATGAACATAAATAAGTACATATTAAAAAAAAAAAAATATATATAAAAGAATATCGTAAATAATTTTTTACATTGCCAAAAGTAATTTTACTTTTTCTTATTTAATTTTACTGTTCATTTTTTTCAAATATATATATATATATATATATATATATATATAAATACAATAAATATAGAGTATCTATATATATATATATATATATACGAATATCGATATATATATATACATATTTATATAAATATAAAATCTCTACATTGTAATATCGTAAAATTTTATATTTATTTATATACACCTTTCTTTACACTTCTATATACATACATATATATTATTTTATGTAGATATTAACCTACAAGTGCTATATATCTAAAAATTAAACAAGTGCTATTAAAATACATATTATATTATATAAAACACTTTAAAAATACATTTTTCGTTCAAGAAAAACAAATTGGATAGAATCAGTTCTATCTATTTATCTATAGGTATATATATATATACATATATATAAATTAAAATTATTTGGTATATTTGATATAATAATAAGTATATATTGTAATACATAACATACTTCTAAATGTTTTGTAGTTTTATATATATATTTTTTTATTTATATTTATTTTTTTTTTTTTGTTTGAAAATAATAAAAAAATTCTTCAGTTCACCGAGGACCAACAAACCTGTTGGTTGTTTACGCAAATATTAATAGAGAAAATATAAGTGAAAATTTTATTTAACTGATATTCTAATAAAAACAGTTAAAAATATAAAAAAAGAAAAAAAAATTGTGAATAATATCAGGAAAAATTTTATGTTAACCATATTTTTTTTTTTTTGTATTATTACTTTATACATATGTATTTTGTAATACAACAAAATAAAAATAAGTTTATATATGTATATATATAAAGATTGTTGGTACCGATATTATGATAATAATAAATATATCTGAAAGATAATTAAATAATAATAAAAATTTTATAGATAAAAAAGAATTTTAATAATATATAGTGTAAGTTAATTTAGATTGTAACACACAATTTTATTACCCTTTTATTATTTATATTATATTTATATTATATATAGGTATATAATATAATTTAATAATAGTTGTTTTTAATAATAAATTTGTATATATATATATATAGACATATTACCTATTATATATGTTAAAAATAAAATAAAATTTAAATAATTATTAAATTATGTGTAAAAATTAATATAAATAAATAAATATTAATAATATATGAATGTTCTAAATAAATTTTAATTTTTTTTTTTTATTATTATTTATATTTTATTTAAACATTCCTACCTACATAATATAATGTAAATAGAATATATTAATATACATGATTATATATATACATATATACATATAATATATTATATAAAATAAAATATTATGTATGAAAAATGAAAAAAACACATGTTGCGCTTTACTATTACAATAATTTGTTTTTTTTTTTGTTTTTGTTTTTTTTTTTTTAACAATTTAAGCGGGATTTAAATCATTATTCATGGTTTTTTTTTTTTTTTTTTCTTGTTTATTTATTTTTGTTTGTTATTTTAAGTTTAATTCGTTGATTTTGCTTTTTGTTTCTTAAAGTATATATATTTTTTTTTTCGTTTTTCGTTGATTCTTGACTTTTGAGGCGATTTTACATTTAACTATGTTTTGTTTTGTTGTTCTAATTTTGTATTTTTATTATTTTAAATAATAATAATTTATTTATTATTATTATTATTTTATTTGTTTTTTTTTTTTTTTTTGCTGTTTGTTACTTTACGCTTATTTATGCTAATAGATTTAATAAATAATAATAACAAAAAAAAAAATATTAAAAAAAAAATAAATAAAAAAAAAAAAATTAAATCTATATTGAATATAAAGTATTAAATATAGTATGTAAGTAAAGTATAAGTACAAAATAAAAAACAAAACAAAAAACAAAAAAAAAAAACATATTGAATAAGTAGCAATAAGTAAAAAAAAAATATAAAAATAAAAACAGAAAGGCTTAAAAAATAAATCTGAAAGCTTTAATAAAATATAAAAAAAAAAAAAAAAAGACAAACAATAAAAAAAAATGAAAAAAAAAAAACTAGTATAAATTCGTATTAAATTAACAAAATTATTATTATTACACATATGTTGTCACTTGTTAGATAGTTAGTTTAGTTTTTTTTTTTTTTCTCTTATTTAGTTATTTTTGGAGTACTTGTGAGAGTTAAAATTAACCCTCATCCACCTTATACAAAAAAACAAAAAAAAAAAAACAAAAAGAAAACATTTTTTTTTTTTACATAAAATTAAATCAAGTGTAGAACAGGTCGGTAGCTTATATTAAAAAACTATATATATATATATACATATATGTATATTTTTAAAAATATAAAATATACTATTGTATATTAGAATCAAAAAAAAAAAAAAAACATTGATATTAATAAATTAATTAAATAAACTAATATTAAAAATAAAGCAAAAAAAAAAAAAAAAAAAAAGAGTGTGAAATTAAAATATGTATGTCAATTTGTTATTAAGTATGTACATATTTATTTTTCAAAATTTCATCACATATTTAAATTCGGGAATTGAATTTATTAAAAAATAAATAATTAATAAAATTTAAAAATAAAGTCAAAAAGTCTATTTTAAAATGGTTCTTATATATATATACATATATAATATTTGAATAAAATAATATTATAATTAAAAATAATATAAGAACGAATCATAATAAAAAATTGAATCAAATATATATTAGATATTATTATAGTATAGGTAACTTATGTGAATAGTATAAATGTACATAGATAGTAGATACGTTCTAAAACGAATATAATATTATTATGTTAAAAAACATTATTATTATTTTTAATTATATATATATATATAGAATCTATAGCTTCGAAACTGCACTATTTAAAAATATACTGTTTAAAAATAAACTTGTGCAAGCATATTGCATTATGTACCTATTTTTAAATATTTTTAAGGAATGCTAAACAGATAATACACCTGATTATTTAGGTACATGATATTTAAATTGAAAAAAAAAAAAAAAATTTTTTTTTATAAATTTATCACGAAAATCAAAATAATCTACTGCAATTAAATGAAAATATATGTACATATGTATATATATAGTTAACCAGATATAACTATAAAGTATAATTAAATCAAAACTAGGTTTAAATTTGTTTCATTGTAGTAAAAAATTGAGTGAATCCAGAATCATTAAATTAAAAAAAAAAAAAAATTAACAAAATAGTAAAAAAAAAAAAATATCAAATTAAAAATTTAACAAATTTAATTAAAATAAAAAATTTAAATTACTATTAATATATGTATAATGTATATTTATCGATAATATATTTATAGAGATTTTTAAAAATTAGTTGTAAAATAAACAAATATATAATTATATATGTACATATTATTAATATACATAATATAAAAAATTAAATATTTTTAAATAATATATCAGAATAATATTTAATTTATGTGCTAAAAAAAAAAAATATAAAAAAAACACAAAATTTATACAAAACATAAAATTTATAATACATAATAAAAAAAAAAAAATAAACTGGACTGATTAAAAAAAAAAAAATTTTGATTCAAATTTTATAAACAAAAATAAATCATACAAATTGAATCACGGCAAGAGTTCGCAATTTCAATTTTATATATGTATTTTGTAAATATTTTTTTTGTTTTTCTTTTTTAATTGAAATTCAATAAATTAAAAATTTAAAAAATTTTTTTTTTTTTTTACTTGCTTTTGAATTATTTTTAATTTATTTATTTATTTATTTGTTTTTTTTTTGTTTTTGATTTTGATATTTAATTGAAGGCATTTTATATACAATAAATTTAATATTTTTGTTTCATATTGTTATTTTGCATACATATACATACTAACATACCTACCTACATAATATTTTTTTTTTCATTATGGTGAATATAAACGTGAATATTTTATATATTATTATATTTAAAGTGAATTAAAAAAAAAAAAAAACTAAAATAAAAATAAAAAATTAAATAAAAGTGAAATCAATAAGTCGTCAAAATATCACACAAATCCATCAAAAATAAATTGATTTAAATATCCACTTTAAAACTACATATATTATATACATATATATATTATATAGGTATATATAAAGTATATATATACTTAATACAAGTAAGTGAATTTTTGTAACTTCTTTTTTTTTTTTTTTGTTTTTGTTTTAATGTTTTTTTTTTTTTAATGCAATCACAATAATTTTTTTTTTATTGATATTTTTAATTATTCAAAAAAAAAAAAACAAAAAAAAAACAAAAAATTTAATTTAAATTCAAAAAGTGAAGTGAATTTATTTTTTTTTTTGTTTTTGTAATATTATTTAACAATGAAAATATTTAAAAGGCGCCACACACAATTTTAACTTTTATTTTGACCTCAGCCTTCAGGTATTTTTTGATTTTTTTTTTTTGTTTTTTTGTTTTTTTTTTGTACATTACATACTTATTAATATTTTATTGTCAGAATTTTTGTTGGCTCACCTTCATTAAACAAGAAAAAAAAAAAAAAAAAGAAATTGTCTACATCATACTAATAAGAATAAGGGGGTTAGTACCCCTAAAATATTATTCAGTGACCTTTCGACAATAGAAGATGAATAGGATTATAATTGATTATGCGAAATACTGTAAAGATAAAATGAAGAAAATGAATCATAAAATTGATTCAATAATATTTATTTTATTGATCCATTTTGTATTTGATTAAAGTGTAACTATGTATGTATATGAATTTGAAAAAGTTGGAGTATATATTGTCTAACTAAAGTATAGTTAATGTGATTTTAATTATCTTAAGATATATTATGTTTTGGTAATGAAATTTTTTATTATTTAGGGCGTTTTAAGAGCACATCTATATTGATAGTTAGATGTTATACAGATCAAGTTATATATATATATATAAGTTTATTTAAAAAAAAAAAAAAAAAAATTTTTAAAACTGAATGTAATTGAGTTAATTTATCCTTTGTTATTCCTGAAATTTGTGAATTATATAATGCGAATGATTCTAATGACAGTTACTTATTTAAAAGATATGAAATTCTATTTTTTATATTGCCTAATTCTATAATATACGGAATAAGAAATTTTTTACTTCTAGGATCGTCCTTTTGTCAATAAAGATTTTATATTTTTTGAAAAATGAATTGACATTTCAGACAATGAAACTTTTCTGTTCTGATAACACTTTGTTTTCTTGTTTTTGTATTTTAGAGCCGTTGCAATCAGCACACGTATTATTCAATAGAGGAAGGTTATGAATATTTTATCTGGTTGCCCAGTACGGTTACTAGTGATTAAGGAAGGGACAGAGATGGGGAAGATAAATGTTTACTGCTTAAGAAGTAGCATTAAATGGAAAAAATTGTGTTCTTAAGGACTAAAAGGAAGAGGATGATTTTTTTAGTTTTGAATTTTTAAAATCAATAGAATTTGCAAATATATAAGTATAACATCATATAATATGCATGAGCACATTTCGAAAAAGTTACTGTATATTTGAGAGTTCTTTTGTTCTAATACATTTTTAGGTTCAAAAGTACATTTTTTGTTCCTTTTTCTTTTATCCATCTGTGAAATATTTTGACTCTTCTATTTAGTTGTACTTTATTAGTCCTAATTACTATAAAAATATAAAAACAAGTAAAATCCTTTAAAAAATTATTAAATATTAAAATGGAAAATATTAAAAAAAAAAAAAATAAATAAAATAAAACCTGTGTTAAGAATTAGTTTATAGAATAGAATAAAATGACATATTTCAAGAAAAAAAAAAAAAAACTTTTTAAAAAGTATTGAATAATTAAATAAAAATGGGTTAAATCCATATACTTACGTATTGTTTCTCGTTTTTTTTTCTTTTAAAATTTTTTGTTCTATTTTCGATTTTCATTTAATTGTTTATGATTGTATGAATGATTTTGATTTTGATGAAGGACACTATATAAGTTATTAGTTAATCTTTATTAAATAAAGTATTTTTGACAGATATGCATTTTTTATACCCTACACATTAAGTATAGGGTATATTACCTTTGGTATGGTGTTTGTAACCACCAAAAGGAAGCGAGGTAGGTATAGACATGTATATATATTCTGAATCAGGATCACCTCAGGAGTCGATTTAGCGATGTCCGTCCGTCCGTCCGTCCGTCCGTACTCACGATAACTCAAAAAATAATGATGCTATTTTGATGAAATTTATACTGTAGGTTAACAATGACTAAGGTAAGGCGGGTATTGTAAATGGACGAAATCGGACCATGCGTTCGAGTACCTCCCATACAACTCCCAAAACCGAATACGCATATCTTCGAAATTAATAAAGATAGAAACTTAAAATTTTGTACGAGAGTGTGTTTTCCTGAATCCCTGATATGCCTAAAATTTGAGATGAATTGGAGTGGTTGTTCGGGTACCTCCCATACAAATCTCAAAACCGAACAAGCATATAAGTATTCGAAATTAATAAAGATAGAAACTTCAAATTTGGTACTAGGGTGTTGTGTCCTAAATCCCTTATTTGTTGAAAATTTGAGATGAATTGGAGGAACTGTTCGGGGTACCTTCCATACAACTCCCAAAACCGAACAAGTAAATCTTCGAAATTAATAAAGATAGGAACTTCAAATTTGATACGAGGGTGCTGTTTCCTAAATCCCTGATTTGCTAAAATTTGAGATGAATTGGGGTGGTGGTCCGCGTGCCTTCACACACTTCCCAAGACCGAAGAAACTTATTTTCGAATTTAATAAAGATAGAAATCTGAAATTTTGTACAAAGGTTGTAAAAGCATTTATTTTTTTAGCTTAGTTATATTAAATACTTAACTAAAATAACTTATGGATTTTTAATTTAATTTGAATTTTTTAGGTGTAGGGTATAAATAAGTCGGTTACATCGACTTACTGTTACTTTTACTTGTTTTTATGTTATTTTGTATTAATTTTTTTTTTTTATAAAACACTTAGAAAAATTATAAAAGTTTCATCTTAAAAAATTCTTGAATATTTTATTAAACTTTAATATAAATTTTCAAATATATATATATATATTATATACATATTTATATATATATATATACTTGAGCAACTTTATGTGATTTTATGACTGATATTTGCCTGGATTAAGGTGCTTTTATCACAATCTTGTTAATTGTATATGTATAAGATATATAAAAATGTAGAAATATATATACATATATAATATTTATTATGTGAGAACTTTTTATACACCTATACACGGGCTTATTTTTAAATAAAATTAATTGCAAATCAAAAGAAATGACACTTTTTTGACATTTTCTTTTTGATTTGGGATATAGTAAAAGTTATATTTTGATTTTATTAAATATTTAAAATATTTTTTTAATTGATTTTATATTAATTAAATATATTATTATTATTATTTTATTTAATTAAATTTATTTTTTTTTTTATAATATCGTTGTGGTAGTGATATGTTGCTTTTGTTTTAACTAATTGTGGTTATTTAAATATCGAATATATTTTATTTAAAATAAGATTAAATTTGATTATAAATTCTTCTTAATTGAGTCAATATATGAAAAAGATCTATAATAAAGGTTTTCAAAAAATATTTCTTGATTTAGATTTTAATTTTTTTAAATTATCTTTGAATTAATTTTATTAATTTCATAATAACTTAAATAAAAGATCGCCAAGTTCCGTTCCGATTTTTGAATATGATTTTGAACCATTTAGCTTTCTGTTATTTCATGCTATCATAATAAAATAAATCTTCTCTTTTTGTATGTATTTTCTATATATTAGTCATGTATTTTAAAGATTTAATAATATTTTTTTTACATTTACCTTACCCCTTTACCTTATAAATATAAACCCATATTTAAGTGCTTTTTAAAAGTTAAGTGTTATAAACGTAACTTTCTTTTATAGATAAGATAAAAAAAATTGTTTAAAAGCAGTTGCAGTCTAGCCCTTTAGCTTTTTGGACGAATATTTATATTAGTTTCTATTTCGAAATTACATATGGCTCCAAAGTTTAAAAAATAAAAATTTTTAACATTTTCGGGTTTGAAAACTTTAATTGTGAGATTTAAACATTGTTGAGTTCTGAATATGGCCTTCAGACGATCATTTTACATACTTATTAAGGCCTATATGCAAAGGCATATAGCATAGCACTTACCAGGGAAACATCCTGTATCATAATTATTTTACAATCTATACACTAACCTATAAATTCACCTATATTAAATTGTTATTCATTTTTATATTACAAAGCAGACGAATTAAAAATAAATAAAACCAATTTTCTTATTTAATTGGTATTATAACTAATAGATTATTCTAATTAAATTCATTTTAAATTATCATAAATCACTTGGAACATGAAAATATCTTCAAGTTTAGAATTAGCAATATATATATATATAGCTACATATAACTATTAATTCGATTTCTTAAATATTGAATTCGATTTAATATCCTTAATATTTTTTATTATAATAATAATATAGTAAAAAATTGCGCAAAATATAATTTAAGAATTACATAAACTCTTATAATTAATTAGAATTTATACTTATTGTTAAAGTATTATTAATTCTAATTATTACCGCAGTGTTGGAAAACCAAAAAAAAAAAAAAATGTAGTTCTGTAACATTATTAGTACCGTTATACAAAAAAATAATTCATTGGATTATAACGTTATCCTAAAAAACGTATTTCTAAAAATTATCGGCTGTGTATACTTATATATTTTAATAAATAAAAAGTAATAATAAAAAGAAACTAAAGATTTATATAATAATTAGAACCTCAACCTTATCATCATGTATTAAATTTGGAAATTATTATTAATCAACTTATTAAAGGTAGTTTAGAATTGTGTCTTGTACCCAAAATTGTATACGTAACAAAAATTTCAAAAAATCAAGAGATACTTTCTTCCGTTTTAAGAAAACACTTTATAAGTAATTACTAAAATCCTGTTAACACAAAAATATGTACAGGTGCTAAGTTACAGGTGTCTAAAAATAGTGGGAAATAGGGAGAGCTAGGAAGAGCAAAAAATTTTCGAAAGTAATTTATACTAATTCCGAAAGATCTTTCTTCTAACAATTCACCTCATTCGCAATTTCCAGGATCTAGCAAAAAACGTACCGAAGCTGTACTAAATTTTCAATTATATATATAAGAAAAAAATTTTAAAAACCAATAGACACTTTCTTCTGTTTTAAGGAAACCATTTATAATCAAGATAAACTGTTTACGCATTTAAAAATATAATATTGAAGCTTCAATTTTTGAATACCTTTCCTTTCCTTATCCTATTCCTCAGCCATTATACTGCTTTGCAGTTAGGGTGATTAGCCCCATTATATTGGCTATTTGGTGAGGTGGTTTTAGTGGGTAAAAAAATCTCACACTACCAAAGGAGACTAAGTTTTACTTGGTGCCTTTTGATGATTAACACCTCCCGCAGAAAAACAAAAATTTTGAGAAAATACGTACTCGAAAATACGAAAAGAAAATACTCTCGTTTCTAGATTAAAAAAATATTAAGCAGAAGCTGAGATATATAAATTTGAAAGTAGATCTTTTATAAAGTTCGAGGGGCTGTAACTCTATAATGGGTGGGGCTACATCAAAAAGTTATTTTCCAACATTATTTTTTGCTTAGAAACCTATCCATAGTTAAAACTGCATTGTTTTATCTTAAACGGTGTAGAAGTTTTGTAAACAGTCAAACGGAAGGATGGATTATCGGACGGACATAGTGAAACTAATAAGCAAATTAAAAAAAATTTTTTTTTGAAAAATGTACTAAAAGAATTTTTAAATTTCATTATTATAACACATTATTTGTTCTGAGAACATTTTTTAAATTCGGCTCGTTTTGCCCAACAAAATCTCATTTCAACAATACAAAAAAAATCTAACCATTAAAAGTGTACTATAGTAGCTGTTAGATAGGTACCAATTTTGAAAATTTTTATTTATAAAATAAAATTCGAAATTTTATAACATTGTGTAAACACTATTTTACAAAACCATTCCTTTATTCTCTCATTGTGACACTTTACATTACAGATAATGTTTTGCAACACTAAATTTATTACCTAGTATTTAAGAATTAGAACTAATTAGTATTGCACACACTTTTTATTTAAATTTCATTTTATTATTAACAAAATGTTTTTATATTTTGTTATTAATGAAAATATATTAGTTTCTTTTTCTTTTTAATTTAATTAATAAAATTTTTTTAGAATACGACATAATTAAATAAATCTACAAAAAAAAAAAAAAATAAATAAAACGAGAGTATTAGAATGTTTAGTAGATTATTATCCTATTCTTTATCCATAGTCTCATTTATCTGTTATTATATATATATTATATATATATATATAAATAAAGTGTCTTCATAAAATATCTATTCGTACGTATACATAAAAATCTCTGCATTACAAAAATGAAATAACTCTGCACAAATTTTCATTTTTGTTTTTGTAGACTTATTTCAATCACGTGAAGGTAGTTTTATTTTATTTTTCTTCAAACTTTTCTTTTATAATTTGTTCGTGATTGTTCTTTAGAAATGTAAAAAAGCCACTTTTTTTCTAAAAGTGTTATAAAAATTATCGTTATTTGATGAAATTTCTAGAAAAAGAAGAGCAAATTTTAAGATATGTTTGTAACGTGATATAACTTTCAACCAATCAATGTTGTGGTTAAGATATCGGCTTAAGTCTCCAAATGGAAGCAGCTGAGTCAATGTAGATTAATATAAAAAATAATATAGATTTTTCTTATAATAAATATATAATATACTATTATTTAAAAAAACAAGTAACTATAATAAGTATATGTATAAGTGATAATGATATATTATATGGTATAATACATATATATATAACCAAATAAAAATAAAATAATTCTTGTATAAGATAATAAATGGCAGATAAATAAAAATATTTATGTTTCATAGTCTAGTACAATAAATACAGCAGCTGCGTAATCAACGGCTTATAAGTAAAACTAATGACTCTTATAAACTAAAGCTTATAGTCAAATATGAATATTAAATGGCTTAGTGGATGCCCTGTACTACTTATAAGAGTGACCAGGAGAAAAAAATTGTAATGGTAGTAACTAAATCAATTTTATCTCAATATTTTTTCTTCAAATGAATAAAATATGAAATTTAAAATTCGTCAACTTAAGTATTTCATTTTTAAAATGTGTCATTAATTTAAAATTTTTATATTTTTCTTGCGAAATATACATTTACTATTAGAGCAAGAACATTTCATTTTTGAATACGGAGAATTTTCAAGATTTTTCAAAAGGGAGTCGAGAACTTCATTTTAATAGCATGAGAAAAATATTGTGAATGTGTTGATAATTGAAAATTTAAAAAGAAAATTTAATTTTTTAAAAAACAAATGTTAAAATAACCGTTTGCTAAAGTCTAAATAAACAGATGACTTGAATAAAGTTATTAAACCGAAAATTATTCAAGATAAATATAGTAAATCAAAGTAAGACTATAATCTATGAAATCTTCTAAAGAAATATTTAAAATGAATGAAAATATTTTCCAATATAATCTAATATGGGTTGATAAAAAATCTAATATTTACAAACCGAAATCCAGAAATAAAAATCCAAAAGCCAAAATCCACAAAAAAAAAAAACCATAAATATTCAAAATTGAGAAAAATGTGATTTTAAACTTTTGAAGTTAAAACACCAAAGAAAAAAAATAATCAACTACGAAATCCCTCCTAATTCAGAAACTCGTATATACATAAGAATATATAAATATAATCTGTGAAAAGAAAATACCCTGATTTTGAATTCAACTCTAAAATCCTTTCTAAATTAAAATCTGGCATATTCATATACATATATGTATAAATGGAAAAAGCGGCAATCCCGATTTTGTACCCAACTATAAAATCCCTCCTATTTATTTGTTTACATATACATATATCAAAAACAAAGCATTTAAATAGAAGGGACTAAAGCCTCCAAGCCCCATTAAACGATTATTTTTGAAAAAAACGAAAAAAAATATAAAAGGAATTGTTCAAAAGATATTGAAAGCGCCGAGTTTCGTGTAACATTATTAAAAGTTAGAAGGTAGGCATTTTTATCAGGAAAGGATTTGGTTATTTACAAGACAAATTAATTAATGCTCAATCAAAAAGCTTAGCAGCATATTTAACCTAAGAATTCTATTTTTGGTTTACTTATGGTCGTTACTATAACTTTGAAAACAGAATACATAAGAAACTTTTACTGGTTTAAGTATTTGGTATATTTTACAAATCTTTACATTAAAAATTGAATTATATTTTAAAAATAACTACAACCATATTTAAAAGTTTACTGTTGAGAAACCACTTGTTTTAAACTAAACAACTTTATCTTATCTTCTTTTACTTTAATTTTTTTTTATGAATGATTTGTGGTAGATTTTAAAGGATTAGGATTTAATTTAATATTATATTTTAAAATTGCTTTTCATTACTATAAATCCTTAGACAAATTGTCTACATTTTCTAAATCATTAAATTTTTCTTGTGGTTTAAATTAAAACAAAGTTTTAAAGAGAATAAGTAAATATGGTTATTAAGATAAAAAGGGAAAATGTCAAGGACTTTTTAATTTTTTTTTATCTTTTCTATAAATATTTCAAAATTTCTTTTTAAATGAAATTTAATTATTTAAAATAAAAATAAAAAATTATTGGCAAAAATATGAATTAAAAAAATTGTTTATGGTTAAAAGAAGAAAAACATCTCCAGTTTGGAAGAATGCTAACAATTGGAAAAATAAAAAGTTTTCCCACTATCGGACAATGATGATTTAAAAAATTATTAAAAAATTTAGAAAAACATTTAGTAAAAGACAAAACATTAAGTATGCACAAGAAAATTAAAAAAGAATACTTAAGTCGAAGGTAATTTCTTTTTCGGATTCTAGAATTTTAATGTACTTAAAAAAACTTTCCTTTATTAAATTTTTGCTTTTGGCTTTTTTTATTCTTGCTAATTAATTTTTAATTTGTTAACAAACGAAGATCTTTTGCAGAGAAAATTTTCTTTTTTTTCTCGTTGTCAACGTAAAGTTATTTTAAAAATGTTGAAGAATTCTAAGAAAAAGAGAGAATTTTTTTTTTTTTTTTTTAAACAAATTAAAATAATTAGTTTAAAGTTAAAAAAAAAAAAAAAATTCCTTTTGCTTTTGTTTATTTTCATTTTTTTTATAAAATTAATTTGTGTTATATATCATTATATACCTTTAAAATTTGAGGATTGTTTCACATTTCTTTCAATTTTAATTTGTCGAAATTGAGAAAAAAGTTATTTTTAGGTGAAGAAATTCTTATTCTGTTACTACTCATCAAGTCAAAAAAAACCTTGAAAATTTGTTTTTCTTTCATTTTCTAATTTGTTTTTCTTTATAGTTTTATGACTGCTCCATTTCCCTTTTTTTTTTATTAAATTACGTTCTATAAACATTTTTATATGGATGAGCACTTTAAAGTTAGGTAATAAATTTAATTTATGGTTTCATTAATATTTGACAAACAATATAACTTAGAAAATCTATAAGATTAGAGGTTCGTAATGATGATGATGATGATCATGATCCTATATAATCTCCTTTTTTTGGTCCAAAACGATTTTGGAACTTGAAAATTTATTAAGGGACACGTATTGTAGGATTAGTCGAACTAAGATGTAATATAAAAATGAGAACAAAATAGTTTGATTTTGATGAATTGATTTCATAAATTTTTATGAAAGAATTTTGATTATATTATGCTACTCTCATAGTTTCATTCATTATTCATTGTTTCATTGTTATATTCACTTCTTTCTGCGACGATTCATTGCTTCAGCAAATTTTTACCGACCAAAAAAATATCCAATATTATTATTATGTTTGCTCTTCTTCCTGCTTATTAAAATTTTTTTCAAATAAAATACATCTGTCAAGGAGCCTCGGTGACCTATTGGGTAAGAGCGTATACAATACGTTGTAAGCACCGAGGCTTGAATTCACGAATCCCACACACATAGTAAGAGTTGTTCCCACTTATGACATTTACAGCCACGCCTGAAAAGGAAAGGCTGTGTAATGATGTGGCAGAGACTGTTCACAATTATGTGGCAGAGAAATGCACAAAAAAAAAAAATATATATCTGTCAATATATTCGTATATCATTTATGTCATCAAAATGACAGTAAAAAAAAAATAGTTTCTAACCAAAAGTTGATTGAAATTTTTTTTAGAGAGAAAAAAAAAGTATTAGTAACAAAATCCGTACAAAATCTATAAGAAATCCATAACAATTTTGGTTTTCTCATTCTCATTCTATTACTTCAATTAGTTTTTTTTATCATTTTGAACTAAAAGAAAAAAACAGTAAATATTAAAATTAAAATAATGGAGTAGCAGCCTGGAGGCTTTGGAGGAGTAGCTGAAGCTATACTAATTATTGAAACTCTGATTTTCAATACAACTTCTAATACAACTCCATTAATATTTTTGGTGTGTTCATATCATATATGTATACCTATTCCATACATAAAAAATAACTACCCTTAAACTTAAATTACCCTTAATTTTAAATTAATTAATTAATTTTAAAAATTGCTTCCAAATAAATAATTTTTATAAAATTAGAAAGTAACTAATTTAACGGAGTAACGGATTTTGTGGGTTATGGATTTTGTGCTTACGAATTTTGCAAAAGTAACATAAATGTAACTAGGAAATACTAGGAACATAGTCTTTCCTTTTCTGGTGTAGCAGTAAATGTCGTAAGGGGGATTATTCTTATGACGTGTGTGAGATTCGAACCCACACTGCCTCGGTGCTTATAGCGTACTCTATACGCTCTTACCCGCTAGGTCACCGAGGCCCCTAAACTTGAACTTAAATACCAAAATTGATTTCAGTTATAATTTGTTCATGAAATCACAGTATTTAATTTAAAGAAAATGCCTTTTTGGAATTATTTAAGAATCAAAAAAGAATTATGACATTATACCGTAATTTATAACAACAATTAATATATTAAAGGAAAAAACCCTCATAGCAAAAACAAAAAAACAAAAAACAAAAATTACTGAAGTAAAATACTAAATGTATATTATGTACATTTTAACATTAGGTTTATTTTTGAAGTGAATTAGTATATGAATTAATTTGTATTTAGCCATTTGTTTTTTTTTTTTTTATTGAAATGACAGTTTTTTTTAACTAATTGGAAATGACGTCAAAGAAAATGAATTTTTTCTTTTGTTTATCCTTCTTTTTAAATAAATGATTTAAGAAAACAAATTAAAAAGGTACATCTGGGTAATTAGGACAATTTAGGTCCGAAAAGAATCATTGTAGTGTAAAAAGTTTTTTAATATTTAATAATAGATGGAATGTCCTTTAAAACTCATTATGTATATAAGAATTCATTAAATCATTCTTTTGCAATTTTTAGGCCATTCTTTCATTATTAAAATCTTCTATATATTTAATTAAATTTTTTATTTTATTAAATTTAATTTACAAAAATAGAATAGAATTCACATTAAATTCAATCATACATTATAGATGGAGTTAAAATCACTAAAGTAATATTTAACAAAAAAAAAGTGTAATAAATTAAAAGAATAATTGGCAGATGCAATCATTAATAAGATTTCAGTCAAATGTCAAACAAAAAAAAAAATGAAAACTTTATTAATTCTTATACATATAACTATATATGTATATACATATGTATATATTATGTTATTATTTAAATTCAGAGTATATTTGTTCTAAAATCTCTGTATGAAAGTTAATTAGTTTTGACTTTTGTACAAGTGTCATAATTTTATTATATGTTTCTTTGTTTTTTAATCAATATCAAATCATTAAAAATTCAATGGTAAGAATAAAATCACCATAAAATTTATTGAATAATGTGGTAGCATTGATTATAACATATTACATTAGTGGCATATTAATGAGTTTTTATTGGAATTGATGTTTTTGTTCTTCTTTTTGGTTTTTTTTTTTTTTTTGTGTTTATTATTGAAACAAAGGTGGTATAAATTAACTATGGTCAGATCTGTACATAAATTCATTTTGAAGGTAAAGTGTCAGTTTCTGTTTTTTTTTTTTGAAGGTAATATAAACAATAAATAAAAAATAACAATAAATATTAATGTTTGTTTTTATATTTGACAATTAATGTAAATTACATTTTAAAATTAAAATAATTGAAAAATTTAAAATTTTTTTTTTTAAATTTTATTAATCAATTTTATATAAAATATTATGTTAGGTATATTTTTTTTTTTGATATTTTTGTTTTAAACTAAACTACCCTTTTCTATTCCCAACAATACCAGTCTTTGAGAAAGAGTGGATAATGGGATCCCATTTGTCAACTACTTCCAAAAATATTCATTTTATTACAGTGAAATTTCAATTTAAAAACTACTCCCAACTCTTCCCAACTATACTCTCAACTACTCTTTTTATGTAAAAGGAACTCAAATATTAAAATAATTCTTATCATCTAATCAACTATCTGAGTTGTTAAATAAATATTTATTTTTAATAAATCTTTTATTTAATTTCTAATTAAGAATCTTAAATTTTAGTTAGCCTGCGCTAAAAAATATTTCGATATCAGATTATTTTAATCCTGTTTTTTATATTTTAAATACATTCATTCTTATTTATTTACTAGCAGAGTACCCGGCGTTGCTCGGAGAACTTTATTGGCTTTATGAAATAAAAATTATTAACTTTTGTTTCTGCGTTAATATAATTTAATTAATATAGTTAACTTATTACTATGCATTTACAGATTTATGGTAGTTTATATGCATTTATATTTGTATTTATGCATTTATGGTAGTTTATATTCTATTTTTTATTAGATTTAGTTAAATTGAATAAACAGAGCCAAGAATTAGAGACAATTCTTCTACAAAAATTTTTTAAAGGAATCAATAATCTATTGAGTACACAATGACGGCGAAGTGAATTTCAATTATGACTGTAATGTAGTACATTTGTTTTCGTAAGTAATGTCACTTCATGTTTTTGTGAATTATCCTTTTAAGCACATTTTGAAAAATTTGTTATTAGGTTCGCTCTGTCCCTCCGTCTGTTTTCCAAACTTATATATTCGTTAATATGCGTTAATACAGAAACATAAAATCGTATTTAAATTATAAAAGACCATAATGTAATCAATTTTTTTTTGTAAGTAATGTCACTTCATGTTTTGGTGAATTATCTTTTTAAGCACATTTTGAAAAATTTGTTATTAAGTTCGGTCTGTCCCTCCGTCTGTTAAAACTCATATACTGTTTAATAAAGAGCAATGAAATATTAACTATGCATAGGTCTCTTAAAAGAGTAATGTTGTAGAACAACGTTTTTATATACCCTCACCGTTGGAGATCCTACAGCACCGGCAGCTCTTCAAATTTTGAAAAAACTTCTTTTTAAATGCGTACATTTCAGGTTCTGTTTAACATATTTTCAATATAAAAAATACATGATTGTTTTTTACCTTTATAAATCAACCAGAATTTTTTTTTCGTTTAGTTTTTCTAATTATGTTTCCAAATTGATTGGCTAAAAATATGTGTAAAAATTGTATATGGATAAGAATGTAAGGTTTGCTGTTCTTTAAATATGTATGTACTCATTTTTGATTAAATGATGTACAGAAATGTGAATATGTTTTCTAATTTAATTGATTAAGTTTATAGTATTTTTAAATATATGGATATTATACATACGATATGTACATATTTCAATGTTATTTTATGGGAAACATGTTATACACATGCATCTTATATAGGTAGACCACATGTATAGACCACATTTAAGTAATGCATTTCTGAATGATGACATGATGATTGTCTAATGTAGGAGATTGTTTCTGTTTTTTAACATGAAAATGTTATGTTGTTAAGACTTAAAAACAGTATTCTTAAGATACTTAATAAGGTTACTTTAATTACTGTTCTATATTAGAAATTTGCATTGAAAGGTTTTTATGGAATATTAGAAACAGTATAGATAAAAGTAAAGAGACCAAATTAGAAACAAAATTTTTTTTTGACAGTCTATCGTGTCGAAATGTGTTAACGTATCACAACAAAATTTATTGAATGAGTTTGTGTGCCAAAGTGCAATACTTGTGCAAATTTTCAATTGGTCAAATCGTTTAAGCACAACAACAAAAAATGAGACACTTCATGGTCTGAAGCCTGATGGGTTAATGTATCGTAACCAAATCAACTCAGAAAGCTTTTGTTATAAAGACCTACACTTTTGTAAATTTTCAACTCAATTGGTAAAACGGTTTAAGTGCGACAACAAAGAAATTAAAAATTTTTATTGAGCCCTGATGCCGAAACGGGTTAATGGATCGTAACCAAATCTCCTCAGTGTGTTCCTATGGTAAAGAGCTACACTTTTGTAAATTTTCAAATCAATTGGCAAAACCGTTTAAGCGCGACAACAAAGAAATTGAAAAACTTCATTGAGTCCTGGTGCCGAAACGGGTTAATGGATCGTAACCAAATCAACTCAGTGAGCTCCTGCGGTAAAGAGCTACACTTTGATAAATTTTTAACTCAATTGGCCAAACAGTTTAAGTGCGACAACTAAGTAAATTACAAAACTTCACTGACCCCTGGTGCCGAAACGGGTTAATGGATCGAAACCAAATCAACTCAGTGAGCTCCTATGGTAAAGAGCTACACTATTGTAAAATTTCAACTCAATTGGTCAAACCGTTTTAGCAGGACAACAGAAAAATTTAATGAACTTTGTTCGGCTCTCGTGCCCAAACGGGTTACCGGATCTTCATAAAAATTTGTCACAGGCTTTTTTTAAGACCATAAAAGCACCATACAAAATTGGACATAAATCGGAAACAAAAAATTTTTTGGAAGGCCGCCGGGTCGAATCCGAGTAACATATTGAATCCAAATTTCTTCGGCACCCGTCCAATGCTACGAAGAACATTTGTACAAATTTTCAACTCAATCGATCAAACCGTTTAGGCAGGACAACGAAAAAACGAAACGGCTTTAATTGGCTCTCGGGCCGCAATGGGTTAATGAACCGAAACGCGATATAGCCTATAACACTTTCCGGGGTCGTAGGAACGTTCCTGCAAAATTTGGTTGCAATCGGACTGGTGGTTTTTACGTGAAAAGGGCACAAACAAACAAACAAACAAACAAACAAACAAACAAACAGAATTTCTTCCTTATTTATTAGATTTACATTAATATTACAAATCAAATACAATATTGCAATATTACAAAACCATCGGCTACTAAGGGCAAGGTCGAATACTATTATTAATTTATACATTAATACATTTATATTTTGTTTATTTTATATATTATATATTTTCGTTATATTTAGTACAAGGGCGATTTGTTTTCAATTAATAAAATTTGCTTGGATTTGAACTTGCTTTGCAGGATTTGAATCTGCACTTCCTCGATTAATAAGCTACGTGTTTCACCACTAGATTACCGAGGTTTCTATATTTTAAATACATTCATTATTTATTTATTTATTTACTTATATTAATATTACATACATAAATGTAATGCTTATTGAACCATCGGCTACTAAAGGCCATTATAGGTTTTTTTATACTATTATAAAATTATATACTAATATTATGTATTTTGTTTATATTATATACTATATATTTACATTATATTTGGTCGTAAGGGGGGTATATAAAGAAAAAAACACTTACGACCTGTGCAGGGATCGAACCCACACTCCTTCGGTTAATACGCCACACTCCTACCCACTAGGCTACCGAAGCCCCACATTCATTATTCTTTGTAAAACTGCGTTCAACAAAAATTGCATACAATTAGGCGAATGTAATATAATATTGAAGTTCTAAAAGAATTTGCCACCTGTGCAGGATTTGTAACCGTACTTAATCGGTTAATTATGTATAATTATATTAATAAGTAATCGAAAATTGAAAGTAATTAAATTATAAAAGGTGCAACTATTTATTTTGATCTAATCACTGCATTATATTAAATTTGATAATTATTAAGCGACTTTATAGATATCCTATATTCTCCTTATCGAAGTGAATAAGAATTAGCATACAATTTTAATTATATTAATGTCTAATATTAACCGTAATAGTATATGTACTATTAATAATTGTAAAAAAAAAATATAAAATTAATTGAAATTTACGTTGAAAAATGCAAATGCTGTACTTGCGTCCGGTCCTTGGATAACACTATGGATTTAATAAAAAAATTGTAACATTTGTTCTGTAAAAAAAAAAAAAAATTGTACATAACATAAAATTATATCATTTTATAAAAGTTACCTTGAATTCATTTAAAACTTTTTCTCAAAGAGTATCAAAATAAAATTTTCTTAATTTTTATAATTTAATCTTCAATTTTATTTTATTTTATTTTATTTATCACAGTTTACAAACATAATATGTAAATTTATTTGATTACCAATTTTTCATTATTAAAAATCAAATTATAATCATAGCATGTATATTTTTATTTATATATAATTTCAGAATACATGTATGTTTGATTCTTGAATGCTTGTACAAAAAAAAAATAAATAAATAAATAAAAAAAATATGGAAAAAAAAAACAAACAAGCCAAAGAAAAATAAAAGTTTTTGTATTTTCCTAGAACATTTTTTCACAATTTAAACATAAGTTTTTTTTTTTTTTTGTTGTAATCATAAATTTTTAATTTTATGACTTGCAAACAAATTTTATATTGTTTGAGTAAAAATAAAATATAAAAAATCATTCATGTTTCATTTCAATATTTACATTTAATTTTTATTTTTAATTTTTGATGTTATGTTAATAGCCAAAATAATAAATGAAATAATAAAACCACATTCACATGATCATGATCATCACTTACCATAAACACATAGATATAAACAATAAAAATAAATTTTATGTTCTTGTATTTTATTCTTTTTGGCTTTAATCTGAAGATTTTTTGTTTTTTGATTTAATTGAATGGCTGAATGTCAGACTGACAATAATTTCAAACTATAAAATGCTTTGAAGATGATAGGAGACATTTGTTTTTTTTTTTTGTTGATATACACTGGCATTTTTCGCATTTAAATTGCAATAAGTAGGTAGACCTAGACATGTATAAAATTTATATATCTATAATATATAGTTATACATATGTATATATTATAATTATTAGAATATATATTATATGAACTTGTTTTAGTTTCATATTGAATAAAACTCTTTTTAAAATCTTTTCTAAAATACTTAACCTGAATGATGATAATTTATTTATTTTTTTTTAAAGAAAAATGTAAAATCATTTGTTTTGAGCCCCCCCATTGTGTGAGCAAAAATCAAAATAAGAAAACTAATCAAATCTAAAATATTAAAGGTTTGTAATCTGTAAAAAAGTATTATAAATAAAATAAATTAAAGAAAAAAAAAAATCTATTGGCAAATTTTAGTTTGTTTTCAGTTCTAACATTAATTTTCTAATGAAAGAAAATTTGTATAAAATTGTTTTTATTCTTTAGATTCAAAGTATTAAGACTTTTAATTAATTCTTGAAATTTTAACTATATTAAAAAAGTAGGACTACTTTAGATTTTGTTTATTTTCGAACTATATATATAGAAAATATTGTTTTAGATATATTAAATTATAGATTACATAGAAAATTATTGAATTTAGAAGCTAATTTACTTTTAGAATTTTTTTTTTTAAATATAGTCCAACATGTATCGGTGATGCAGATAGATGCCTATCAGATTAACAGTTGAACAATTATAGCAAGAAAAAAAAATTTCCAAATTTTAAATTATTTGTACCTAAGGATATCTACAATGATTTTTGTTTACCTTTTGTGAAACAACTTACATTTTGTATTTTTAAACTTACTGGTCTGCTGAGGAATATTGTTTGAATCTGAAAGCAGCGGCGGATTAATTAATGCACATTCCGTTCCTAAGCACTTTTAAAAATTTATTGAAAATATACATTAAAAATAAAAAAATAGTTTTAATTATTTTATTTATTTATTTACCATCTTTCGTAAATTTTTACTTAAAAATACATTAATTATATTAGAAAATTCAGTTTCTGCGAAAATATTGTGCTCGTTATAAGTACATGAATGAAACATCATTAATATTTAGTTTCCCCTATATGGTTGACCAGAGATAATTTTTGATTATCTTCAAAAACGAAAAAGATCTTTCTGTAGAGCAAGTTGTTACCAGGTGTGTATATGTCATTTTGCCTAAAATCGTTTTAAAATGTATAGTATTTCTTCTATTAGTTATTACCTCTTCTCAAAATCATTTTCATTAAATTTCTTACAATTTACAGATTTTTTTACTGTAATATTTGGATTTGTATCAAGATTTTATATAATTTCAAAGTATCTAAATTTTTCATATAGAAAGCTGTATAAACTCTTACGGTTTTTCTATAATTCTTTTATCAAAACTAAAATAATTTTTTCAAATATATTTTGTTTAAATAATTCGTTTGGACTAATTATGATAGACAAATCTTCCAAAACATCAAAATTCACCTTTCATTTTCTAAAAAAAATTGTAAAATATAAAAAAAAAACAATACTTCATATATAGCGGGCAAAAGGGAGTAGAGAATATAGGCTCATATTTCGTCAAAAAGAATAAAATTTATGTAAAAAATTTTTATTACCCAAATCAAATCTTTATAATTTATTATTTGAAGTTTGATTTTTCTATACGATTGCCACTTATGATCATTCCTAGTAATTTCCGGCCTATTATTATTATAACCAAATAATTCAATGTTTTAGGCACGTACCTAATGTGTCAATTCGTAAACGCAACGCTACCTGCAAATATTGGCGTCTCGTTAGTCGATTAAGCATCTATTATATTAAATAATGTGTCAATGTCAATGTTCCTGACTGTTAATAAATATACTGTGTCAATATGAATGATCCATGTCATGTATGTATGTTAATATTTTGAAACATATGTGTAAATAAATAAATATTTAATCGATTACTTTATAAGGCTTAAAAAATCCCTATCTTACATTAACAGAGGTTCTATTGTGATGTCAACGAGTATATCCTGAGTGATTTGCAAAAGTAATGATATCCGAAAAGTTACAAAAAAAAACTAAATGATTTTTTTGAGAGTCAAGCTGCTTTTACTTTAATAGTAAAGATTGTCCTAAGTCCTAAGTCAAAGATTAACATTAAAATGAATTGACGAACATTGATTTCTTTAAACAAATTTTTAAAACAACATTTTATAGAACAAACATTATTTTAATATTATGTGTATATATTAAAATATATTTAAAAAAGAAAAAAAAAAATGTGATTTTCTTTTTTTGTTTATTTAAAAAATTATTTTAAAAAAAATAATTAAATTACAAAAATATAAATGGATGTTAAAAAGTTATTTACGCTTAATTTGTTATAAATTAAAAAAAAAAATAAAATATTTTATTGAATACATAATACATAATATATTATATACATTTTTTTTTTTTTTAAATTTAGTTTTTTAAATTTACAATGTTTATTGATTACTTATTTCAATACAATCCACAAACATTTCAAATACATTCCACACACTTCTTTTTAATAAATATATGCGTATTAAATATTTATATCTATTGAATATATATATATGTGTATAAAATTGGTAAAATGTTAAAAGTAATTCCAACTGATTGATTTATAGGATGTACGTAAACGTAATACTTTTTTTTTTTTAAATAAAATAAATAAAAAAAAAAAAAAATTAAATCTACTTGAATTAATAATAAAATTTTCTCTTTCTTTAAACATTTAAAAAAGAAAAACATTTTTTATACCCGTACGATAGGATCGGGTATAATAAAATTACTCCTCCGTTTGTAACACCTCGAAATAAGCGAGCTAGATATACCTTCAAAAGTATGGATCGGATCAGAAAAAAATTCTAAGACTTTTGATCCATGTCCGTCCGTCCGTCCGTCCGTCAGCACGCTAACTCAAAAACTAAGAAAGCTAGAATCTTGAAATTTACACAAAATATTCTGGGAGTAATTTAGGTTCCCTATTTTTTTTGGTTGAGTTTGGACCCAAACTTAGGGTAGCTCTCGAACACCTAACTTTTAGATCCCCACATTTTTTTTGAAATAGAGCTATGAAATTTTAACTGCTGATAGATCTCACAAAAATATTAATTTTATTTTTAATAACTTTTTTTTGTAGCCCCACCTGTTACGGAGCTACAGCTCCCCAAAGGTTCAAAAAAGCTCTATATTTAAATTGTTGTAGCACAAGTTGTATAAAGTATATCTTCATTTTAAAAACGCCAAACTATTACTATTTTTATTAGCTTTAAAAGTATATATACAATAAATATATATTTGTGGCATACGGTGTCTTAATTTACCGTTATGCGAAACTCAAATTTTGCAAAATCCTTTAACACTTCTATCTTCTAAACGATTTAAGTTGAAAACTTGAAATTTTGACAGAAGTTAGATCTTTGAAAATAAGTATGAGTCATTTCAGAAATTTTTTTTGTATCACTCCCCGTTTAGGAGCTGTAAGGGGTCAAAAACTGAAAATTTCCTATTTTTAAACACCTGTAACTTGAAAACCTGTTAAAATTTTTTTGAAGTAATACACAAAAATCAAAGCTTTAACATTTTACTCTTATTTCTGTTAACAACTTTTTTTAATAATATATGGTTACTTTATAAATGACGAAAGAGTTACTTGATTTTTTCAAATTTTCTAACAAATTTCTTTAACGAATTTTTTCCATTTTGTTTTACTCAATAATTTGAAATTGTTGACGATATAATGCGTGGTACATAAAAATGTAAATAAATAAACAACATAACGGTTGCTTGAAGAATTTTTATTTATATGATATTGATATATATACATACTTATATAATATCATGTTTATTTACATATCGTATATGTCACTAGTGAATGAATGATAAGAGTATATAGATGTATATTATATAGCACCGTATTTACATACATATATGTATTTTATTGTACTTATAAGAAATTATTCTGTCAATGGAATATTTAAATATAATATAATATAATATTTAAAATTATATTTACTGTTTTGTGCTTAGTAAATTTAATATACATTTACCGCTTAGTATTAAATTGTACTATAGAATATTTGAAACAGTTTTGGATTGATAATCGTTATGTGGAAGGTTAAAATCTGCTTTTGAAGAATGTATAAACATATAGTTTGAATATATGTACAACCCATAATTCTAGAAATTATAAAATTCACCCAAATTATTTTCAAATACTAAAATATTAAAAAAATAATATTGTAAGCAAAGTGACAGGCTGTGAACATACTAACGGTTCGTACGGGTATCTAAGAGTTGACAAAGGCAACTGTATTCTTCCTCGTTTTTCTTGATCTTTAATTAGATTTTTTGTTTTTTTTTTTTTTTTTAATTCTTTTATATTCAATTTAAAATAAAATGCAAAGATTATTGTATGAATAACTTCCTGTGGCATGATATTGAAAATTAATATGGAAAATTTATATATATAAAATTCTTAAATGAATTTATATGTACCAATTTGATTTGTAAACAACAAAATTATTTTAAAGGTTATTATTTTAATTAATTAGGTGAGCGCAAAAGGTGAAAATAATAAAATTGAATATACTGAAGATTTTACATTTGATTTTTGTTTTTTTTTTTTTTTTTGGTTTAATTTATAATAAAGATACCTAATTAAAATATAATAAAAATTAAAATTAATTTAATTAATATTATCTAGTTATAACACTGAGAGAATATAATGTATATTTGTTTTTTTTTTTTTTACGAGAATTTAATTAAGTGGTTAAAATAATAATTATAATATGATATGAGATACTTTATGTATCTATAATTGTTTAAATTAAGTATTATAAAAATAAATAAAAAAAAAAAAAAAATTCATGCAGTGATTTTTTACGATTTAAAAGCAATAATTTAAATATGTATAGTCATGAAAATTAATTCCAATTTGATTTTAAAGAAAAATAATATATTTTAAGCGTATTTAAGCGTTGAATGTAGGTAATTAAGAAAGTTGATGATAGGGAAGTAAGCATATATGGATTATATTAAAAATAGTTTCTTATGCTGCTTATAATGGCTCACACAATAACACAATTCAAAGTTTTCAAATCATAATTTCATAACAGAATTGATATCTTCTTTCTTTATATCAAGAATATGATACATATTAAGTTTTTTTTTTTTGGTTTTGCCAGGGTAGGTGAGAATCACGAAAGACATCTTGTGAGATTAACATGTGAATTCTCTTTGATAGTGTTAGACTTTAACTTAAATTAAACACTGCGAATTAGAACCTATCTTATAATGTAAAACCTGTTTTGGTTTTGGTTTGGTTTTGGAATTGGGAAAATAGGAATAAAGGAAAATTGAGATATAGGTGAAGTTACTGGATGTTGGGAGGTTTGTCTATAGAATAAAGATATTGATGTTAAAAACTTTTTAAATTTAATGACATCATATAAAGACATTAACGTTTTTATTTTCTCTAAACACCTTCTTATATCAAGAAAATATCTATAAATTAGAGTGAGTGCTTCAATAAGACATCGATGGCTTAGTGGAGTTGAGGATCGTTTATTAAACGAGCTCGTTTATTGAGCCAGAGTTGAGGATCGTTTATTAAACGAATTGCTCTGTTTTGCACTTTGTTTAGGTATCCCAATGCTGTTGTGGAGATCCTGCTCATAAATTTGTGCATTGTACTTTATTCTAGACATGATGAAAGATTCCTATAGATAGTTAGAAAATCTAAAGTGAAAAAGAATGTCTTAAAAAGATACAAGAAGTCTAAACATTTGACTGTTCCTTAGCTATCCCAACATTATTAGTCCAGTTCAATTTTTGGCTTAGCTCAGTGCACAGAATTTCAATTACTTTCAGTAATTATACTGCGAGATCTCGTTTTGAATTGTGAGGTTATGTATTACAGTATTTAATTTACATGAGATTTGACAGAACTGTGTTTTGAAGATGTTAAAGTCAACTCTTTTGATTTTTATCCTCATATCAAATGTTTGTTAAATCATTATTTAGTTCACGTATTGTGGAATTTTTTGTGGCTGCATTCATTCACTGAATTATTAACGTCAAATCTTTTATTGAATTCGTGAGTAGCAACAAGAGCGCTACCGCCTGTAAAACTATGAATATGATTGGTAGTTAGAGATATTGTATCGTTAAAAAAAAATCAGAATTAAATAGAATGAAGTACTGAAGCACTCCGGCATTTATTTAAAATTTGTCGGATAAAAAGTAATCGACTTCTAAACGAATCGAGCGATTTAAAAGGAAGCGTCCAATCCATTTAACAAAGACCTTACTAAGACCTATTGCTTATTTTTTGCAAAAGGATATCATGAGATCATCTGTTGAACGATGGGTTCTGAACCCATATTGAATATTATGAATCTAACCCTTACTATCCATTTCGTAAGCATTCTATTTAGTATTGATTCCCTAACTTTGGAAAGGACCAAAGTTTAATAGCCGCTTCTTAAAATCTCGCCCAAATAAATTCCAAAATAAAAGGTCATTTTAAAAAACGGGATTTCAGAAACTAGAGTGGGTGTTTTGTTAAAAATAAAAAAAAATTTTTGAAAAAAAAATTTAAACAAAACAAAATTTTTTAAATTAAATTAAATATTTTGGGAAAAGCGTTTAACCCTGATTTTGTAATTAATTATAATTGTAATTTACAATGACGCATCATATTTTCAAAAAGGGAGGAAACGCTGATTTTGTTATCGATAATATATAAATTCTGGATTAATTGATAAAAAAATACCTTAATGTTTTATTTTGCGTTCGGAGAGAAATAGCGATAATGTGGGGTATTGTGCAACACGCTTTCACATATATTTCATGAAATTAAATTATTTTTTGCAATACCAAGTGTTAATGCATTTTCATCTGTAATAAAAATTATTTTATATTTTTGAGTGAATTTAGCAAGGCATGCATTTTTAAACATTTTCAATTATATTTTTGTAATAAAATTTTATTATTTTGTCTAAAACAAATTAAAATTTTAAAATCTTTACAATTTGTTCCATCTTTTTTTTGATCTTCATAAATAAAATATTATAAATTTAAAATATTACATATTTCGATATTAAAAAGCGATTATAAAACTAAAATTTATTATTAACAAGTAAATGTAACAGTAAGTCGATGCAACCGACTTATTAATACCCTACACCTGAATAATTCGAATTAAATTAAAAATCCATAAGTGTTTTTGGCAGCTGCTTGAACTTCTTCCCTTTTCTGTCTTATTCAACTCGAATTTCAAGAACGTAAAAGAGGCATCCGCTTGGGATATGCTTGACAGCCTTGTATAAAATTTTAAGTTTCTATCTTAATTATTTTCGAAGATTGGTAGTCCTTGTGATGTTTGTGTCAGCTACCCGAATTGCCACTCCAATTCATCGAATCCATCTCAGGAACATAAAGAAAACTTGCCAGAACACCATTCTATTAAATTTAAAGCTTCTACTTTTGTTGATTTTGGAGATATGCTCGTTGCTCTTGTACTCGTCCGGAAGTTTCCAAAATACGAACCCATGGTTCAAATTCTTTCAAATGTCAGTTTCCAATTTAACAGAAAAGGAAACATAACAGAACACCTTTGTACTAAAAATAAAAGTTCTATCTTTGTTGGTTGTGGAGATATACTCGTTTGCTCTGGGGCTCGTCCGGAAGCTTCCAAGATTTGAACCCATGGACCAAATCCTCACAAATTTCAGAAACATAAATCAAACATGAAAGAACACCATTCTGCCTAATTTAAAGGTTATATCTTTGTTGCACTTGGAGATAATATCATTTGCTCTGAGGCTCGTTCGGAAGCTTTCAAAATCCGAACCCAAGGACCAAATCCCCTCAAATTTCAGAGGCCTAAATCATACATGAAAGAACACCATTCTGCCAAAAGTAAAGGTTATATCTTTATTGGTTTTGGAGATAATCTCATTTGCTCTGGGGCTCGTTCGGAAGCTTCCAAAACCAAACCCATGGACCAAATCCTCTTAAATTTCAGAGACATAAATCAAACACGAAAGAACACCATTGTACGAAATTCAAAGGTTCTACCTTTGTTCGTATTGGATATAATCTCATTTGCTCTGCGGCTAGTTCGGAAGTTTCCAAAACCCGAACCCATGGACCAAATCTTCTCACATTTCAGAGACTTAAATAAAACATGAAAAAACACCATTCGGCCAAATTTAAAGGTTATATCTTTGTTGATTTTGGAGATAATCTCATTTGCTCTGGTGCTCGTTCGGAAGCTTCCAAATCCAAACCCATGGACCAAATCCTCTCAAATTTGAGAGACTTAAATTAAACATGAAGGAACACCATTCTGCCTAATTTAAAGGTTATATCTTTGTTGCATTTGGAGATAATATCATTTGCTCTGAGGCTCGTTCGGAAGCTTTCAAAATCCGAACCCAAGGACCAAATCCTCTCAAATTTCAGAGGCCTAAATCATACATTAAAGAACACCATTATGCCAAAAGTAAAGGTTATATCTTTATTGGTTTTGGAGATAATCTCATTTGCTCTGGGGCTCGTTCGGAAGCTTCCAAAATTCGAATCCACGGTTCAAATTCTTTCAAATTTAAACCCATGGCCAAATCCTCTCAAATTTCAGAGACTTAAATCAAACATGAAAAAACACCATTCGGCCAAATTTAAAGGTTATATATTTGTTGTTTTTGGAGATAATCTCATTTGCTCTGGGGCTCGTTCGGAAGCTTCCAAAATCCAAACCCATGGACCACATCCTCTTAAATTTTAGATACATAAATCAAACTGGAAGAAACATCATTATAAAAAATTTAAAGGTTCTATCTTTATTGGTTTTGGAGATAATCTCGTTTGCTCTGGGGCTCGTTCGGAAGTTTCCAAAACCCGAACCCATGGACCAAATCTTCTCACATTTCAGAGACTTAAATAAAACATGAAAAAACACCATTCGGCCAAATTTAAAGGTTATATCTTTGTTGGTTTTGGAGATAATCTCATTTGCTCTGGTGCTCGTTCGGAAGCTTCCAAATCCAAACCCATGGACCAAATCCTCTTAAATTTCAGAGACATAAATCGAACGGGAAGGAACATCATTGTACAAAATTTAAAGGTTCTATCTTTGTTGGTTTTGGAAATAATCTCATTTGCTCTGGTGCTCGTTCGGAAGCTTCCAAAACCCAAACCCATGGACCAAATCCTCTTAAATTTCAGAGACATAAATCGAACGGGAAGAAACATCATTGTACAAAATTTGAAGGTTCTATCTTTGTTGCTTTTGGAGATAATCTCGTTTGCGGAGATTATCTCCAAAAGCCCGGAATCATTCGGAAGCTTCCAGAATCCGAACCCATGGACGGATTTTGTCCAGATTCGAACTTAGCCTTTCTTTCGTAATTAGTAACCTACTATATAAATTTCATCAAGATAGCATCATTATTTTTTGAGTTATCATGCGTACGGACGGACGGACGGACGGACATCAAATCGACTCCGGCGGTGATCCTGATTCAGAATATATATACATGTCTATACCTAACTCGCTTGCTTTTGGTGGTTACAAACACCATACCAAAGTTAATATACCCTATACTTTAGGTGTAGGGTATAAAAAAGGAAGATTTCCAATAAGCCCTATTATAAAAAGCGAGATTAAAAATGATGAGATTTCGTACCGGCCCATCCAAATTGTTAGATAATGATTAGTGATTACCATTCATATGGGTACTTACGATCTAAAATTATTTTCAGCTTTAAAAAGTGGTGAACAAAACATGTGTAACTTTTTGAATAAAATAAATATAATGTTGATATTCGAGTACTTAAAATTTAACTTTTTCATTAAATTTTCTTTCTTATAATCTTCTTATTGAGAATAGATTTTTTTATTGCATGTAATGGGTTTCCATGCAATATTTATTTCAATACAATGGGAAATGATTGTCCAGAATATCTTTATGCGATTGTCTAACAATGTTTTATTTCATTTTCGATCATCTTATCATTTCCGTTCTTAATAACTTTCCACTGATAAATATTTTGCTTAATACGATATAAGTATATACTAACTACATATACAATATTATAATATATTAGATTAGATTAGACTTATTCAAGAAGTATAAATGACACTGAAACCTTTTGATATAGATCTATTGTGTTCTCCCTGTTATTATGTGTTGTGGAGTTTGCTTCCACTTTTAATAATTCTCTCAGCCCTACTGTCTCTAAGAAAGTAAAGATTTGTAATGGGTTTATTGCTGGCAGTTCATCTTCAGTAAAGCAATATGCTCCTAGATACACATATATTGCTCGGAGTAAGTATATTGCTCAGCAGTTTTGGAATATATGATGTTGAGTTTCCTCTTCTTCTTGACTAAATCTACATGTACTGTCATTTTCTATTCTAATTTTCTTTAAGTGTCGCTTTAGCCGGCAGTGTGCCGAAAGGAATCCATTTAAAATTTTCAGTTTATTTTTACTGAATTGTAAATGATTTTAGCATACCTTTTTCATTTAGCATACCTGAGCCCAGATTTTCATTCCATAGTTTGCTTCTACAGTTTTGATATTCAATTTTTAGTGCTACCCTTATTTTATGTTTATGTGTGCTACAAAAAGGTTTGAGACCTGTAAAGAAAGTTACAGCTCTTTCTTTTGCAAGTCTATCCGCTTCCTCATTTCCCTCTATACTTAGATGTTCAGTTATCCAGTAGAGGGTTACTTTATTATTTGTTCTCAAACGGTTTAGTTTCACTAAGCACTCCCAAACTAATGTTATATATATAAGAAGAAAAATGTACCAATTACAATTAAGTATTATTTGTTTTAATTAAGACTATATCAATTAAATTGTTCTCTTAAATTTGTTAAGAGTTTAATTTAATTAAGAGTATCTCAGAAGTCTGGAACAAAAATTTTCCCCTTATTTTTTTCATTCATTTTTTTAGAATATATTGAAATCACTTCTAACTTTTATGAACTGAATGTTAATTTTTATATTGCGTTTTTTAGAATTTGCGAATTTCATTTGAATTTGCATAAACTAAACACAAAAAAAATATTTTCAAAACTTTTGTTAAAAACAAAAATATTAACATTAATGAAAAAGTGATTAAAAAATTTAAGAAATTAATTGTATTTAATTAAATACAAAATTCAAAAAAAATTTCATATTTTACAAAATTTAAATAAATCCTTATTATATAAATTATAAAACCTAACAACCCCATTTAATTTTTTTTAAGTAAAAAAGGTATCTTAATACGAAAAAATCCTACATTTCTTTTTATATTCAGTCAATAACAAAGGTGATAATTATTATTAAAAACAACATATAATTGGCTAGTTATGTATAATTTTAGATTTATTTTTATTTTTTTATTTTTCAATACATCATATAAGGATATATAGGGATACTTAATTATTTTAAATAACAACAAAAGCAATCATTATTATATACCAGGAAGTACAGAAAATCGTTTGAGGCAATTTTTCATATTAAATTTAAATTATAATTCACACTAAAATGTTCATTGCGAAAACAAAATATTTTTACAAATTTCAATAAAATGAGGCAGAATATTAACCAAAGTGTTTTTAAAAGCACACATTTCTCAAAACACAATAGAGCTCCGGCTTGTACCATAATTTCAAAGTTTTCCTAGAACTTTAAATGTATGAAAAATTGTGAAAAACCAAGAGACCGTTTCTTCAATTTTAAGAAAACTCTTTTAATTATAAAAAAACTGTTAACAGATGCCTAAAAACATAATGTTGGAATTTTAATATTTACATTTACTTTAAAAATATTTATACAGGTGTCTAAATTTAGTGAATTTTCAATTTTGTACGCCTAATAGCTGTAAGGCCGAGACAAGTATAAAAAAAATTTTTGAGGACACTTGTGCTAATTTTAAAAGATTTTTCCTCTCTCAAAAAAATTTCAAGGTACTAACTAAAAGCGTTTCGGGAATATGAAGGTAATCAAATCTTGTAAAATTTTGTTTCCACATAACGGTAAATTCAAACACTAAATTTACAAAATACGTATATTTTTGATGTCGATTGATAAAGTTAAAAATTACTGTAGTTCAACTTCCTTTGTCCAGGCAGTACATGAGTACTAAATATCGAATAACCTATTGTTTGGTCAAAAAAGAGGGATGGTGTTTAGTGGATTTAAGTCCGAAACACTTATAGAGGACATAAAGGATGTCTTTCGATGATTCCCACCTATCTTTGCAAAAAAAAAAAAAAAGTTGTGGATTTTTACATTGAAAGCATGGCAGAACAACCTAAGATCACATTAGAAAATAACTGCGCTTTTTTAAAGAGTGATGAACTGTCGCTTCGTAAAAAAGGTGATAAGTTTTTTTCTGAAACCTATCCATAAGTAAAATATCATTTCTTTATCTTTAACGGTGTAGAAGTTTTGTAAACAGACAGACAGACGGATGGACCGACACACGGACAGACGAACAGATAGAGTGAAACTAATAAGCAAATTTTTCAAATTTTTTTTTTTTTTTATTTTACTAAAAATTAAATACAATGGTAAAAATATAAAAATAAAACATACAGTTTATATTATTTTTTTATTGAAAATATTTTATTTTTAAAAAAATATTTTGAAGGTTTTTTGTATTACATATTTTTTAAAAAGTTAAAATGAAATTTTTGGTCACAGTTATTTATTTAATAATAAGTATTTATTTTCAATCATTTTCGAATTTGTTTCAATAAAAATACCATAAAAAAACAAAACTAGAAAAACTTTCAATTTAAAATTGAAAAAGAAAAATTTAATTAAAAACCATATATGAACGAAAACAAACATCAAACTTACCAATCGATTTTTACTTTGATGACCAGATGACCAGTTTTAATGATGACCAGAAAAACATTTTGTAATTTACATAAATTAGTTAAATTTATGTGTTATTTTTCATTATATTTATTTATATAAAATTTCCAAATAACAGAGAATATCAATAGTATTAATGGGTCATAGGTCATAAATGGATACCATGGAAGTACTTAAAATTTCATTTATGTCAAATATAATCTGATGTAAAAACTTGTTAAAATTATACATTACTAGCCAATTATATGTTGTTTTTAATAATAATTATCACCTTTGTTATTGACTGAATATAAAAAGAAATGTAGGATCTTTTCGTATTAAGATACCTTTTTTACTTAGAAAAAATGAAATGCAGTTGTTAGGTTTTATTATTTATATAATAACGATTTATTTAAATTTTTAGAACCTATTAGATTTTTATTAGGATAAGTATGTCCTGAGAAGAAATGACGGAAGAGAAGATGACTGAAATAAACAAGTTTTTAAAATAAGAGATGATCTAGAAAGTTGTAAAAAAAGTTATGATTCCATTTCATTTCATTTCGTTGGCAGCTTTTGAAATAATTCTTTACTGACAATTGAATCATGACAAATTCATATTCATGTACTTAACTATAATATATTTCGACTAGATTATAGTTAGTTGTGAATGTGGAATATTTCCATGTATTACGTATATTCAGAGAACTTGCTGAAATAAACTTTTCGCTTATTTTACTCATTATTTCTGATTGTTCGTTCGTTAGTCCTTTTGCAAAACTACAAAAGTTCTAAACCTGCTTCAGATAAAGTAAAATATTAATTTTAACCGCCGTTGATTTGCCGTTAATTTCGTTTTTTTTGCAAGGGTAGATGGAATTCATCCAAAAATACTATAGAAGAGTGGTAGGAGCAAGTCTTATCTCTAAACAATACCTCTCTAATAGGTTATATGACTTTTAGAGCTCATCTACTGCTTGGTGTAAGTTAAGTTTGAGAATGAAAATGGATTTCAAATTGGCATACGTATTGTAACAAAGTTGTTAATGGCCATCTTGTATCTTTCGATGTGTATATTTAATCTTCGTCAATTTTATGGAAACATATGAGGTGGGAGATTATTTCACGTTTGCGAAGTTCGTACCACAAACGAATTTCCGAATAATAGTTGCAAAACAATTTTTTTATGTAGCCTCAAAGTTGCAAGAAAATCTAATCAATCAAAAAACATTAAAGAACAAAAAATTTAAAATGTACAAATCAATATAAAAATTATATTTAATTTGGCATTTAATAAATTACTCGTTATATGAAACTAACATTTTTTTTTTTTTTTAATGCATTTCTCTGCTACATAAATGTGGACAGGAAATTACACAGTCTTTCCTGCTCAGGCGTGGCTGTAAATGTCATAAGGAGGAATAACTCTTACGACGTATGAGGGATTCAAACCCACGCTCTCTCGGCGTTTACAGCGTATTTTATACGCTCTTACTCACTAGGCCACCGAGGCCCCTGTAACCAAAATTTTGGTTACTTCTTATATCTTGAACTTTTTTAGTGAGAACCTTAAAATTTTGAATGGACATAAGTTACGTTGGAAAAAAATGTTTGTGTTTCTTCTCGCCAAAGAGCTATTTGGCCAAATATTGAAAATAAGATATTTTTGGATAGTTACCTGTAGATATTTGTGTAAATTTCTTTAAAATAAGACGCAATCTTTAACATTATATTCTTACATGTAAGTTTAGGGTTTTCCTTAATAATATAAGATTTCCTTAAATCGAAAGAAAGTGTCTTTTGATATCTCTGATTTTTTCGTATATAAAATACTCTAAAAAGCATAAAAAATTTTGATGCAAAAGTAATCACAATTCGAAAATATTTTTTAATTTGTATCTTTGTAGAAAATGTATTCCTTTTAAAACCTTACGTTTTGCATACTGCCTTATTTTATTTTTAATATGAAAGGGAAATGATTCAAAACATTTCACATATAGAAAATCATACTAAACAAAAAAAAAATTGTAATTTGGTCTTCTATAAATAATTAAGTTTTATAACATTTTCAACTGACCCTATACCTATAGAAAAATTTTTTTTAGCATTAATTTCATTTCTATCTGATGGTGTTTGAATATCTTTTTGTCTCTTTTTTACGCTAAATAAAAAAAATCCTTATTATTTTCATCTTTTTTCTATTAAATCACAAAGGTATAGAAAACATTTGTAATGAATTTTACCTTTTTAATTAAATTTAAACAAAAAAATATCATGGTCCATAAAATAATAATTTATAAAAATTTATCAAAGGACAATTCATTGTGTGTACATTTCAATTGTTGAAGTGAAAGATGCCTTCATTTGAATTTTTTTTAACAAAAGTATGAAAACATAAATTTTTTTGTTGTAAATGATGAAAAAAATATAAAAAAAATATCATAATACCAAAAAAAAAAAAAAATTAAAAAATGACAAACAAAAATAATAATTTTTACATAGTTTATGAACAAGATGCTTAGTAGTTACTTGTACTTGTACAATAAAAATCAAGTAAAACTTAAATTTTTTTAAACTTAAATTTTTACCGTTATTACAATAACAGTTGCGATATATTTCACTTGATTATTATAAATTTTTGTTTTTAATACTTATTAAATTATCTTTATCTTTTACATTTTTTAAAGGATTAATTTTCCAGTTAGCAGAGGGTTAAATGGAGGGTAGAACAGAGGGTTCAACTGTATATGATATGATAGCTATATAGAGATTGAAGACTTATATAAATAATACCATGTAATGCAGGAGCCTCCATAGTTTTGAGAGTAAAGGCATATAAAATACGCTGTGAACACCTAGAAAGCTTGGGTTCAAATTCTACACACGTCGTAAAAATAATTTCCCCTTATGGCTTTTACATCCACACCTGAAATATATTTAATTTCCTTGTCACATTTTATGTGGCACGGGAATAAACTAAAAAAAAAAAAATCATATCAGTAAAAGAAGGCAAAGGAAGTAAATTCCTCAAATAATAATAGAAAAGTTAAATTTAATATAATTTTAAAGAATGGAAAAAATTATATATACTTACATACATTTAACAAAAGATTATTTTTGCATGAACAAATAATTTCAAACAATCATAATTCAACTAAAAAATATTCATTTTGAACTAACTATTTTTGTTAATAAAAAAATGTTTTTGCCTTGGGAGGAAATTAAATTAATATAGGTATTTTCTTTCTACGGGAGGTAGTAATCTTTCAAAAACACTAAGGATGTACTTTTTGCAGTGTCAAATTCTTACAAAATCTTTGACTTGGAGAATTGTATTGTAAGGAAATAATAAATCGTCGCCTATTATTATTGCTATTTTGCTATCAATGCTGAAACTATCAACAGTTATAACATGCAGTGGTATATATAGTAGTATGTATGCACTAGTATGCAGTAGGAGTGATAAAACTAAGTATTCATAAATAAAGTCTGTGTTAAATCCTTCTAATATTTTTAATAGTATACGTGTTTTCATTGCCTGCTTTACGAAACCATACATTATGCTTTACCTAATCTTATTATCAACATGTTTTAAACCTGTTATAATTTCCTCAGATAGCTTTGGGTTTGTGGCATTCTTTTTCATGAATTGGCTTAATAATTGATTTTGTTTTAAATGATTTTTAAGTACATCAGTAGTAAAAATTTTGGAATATTTTCTAAGAATCATTTTCGCAATGACATTTGAGGCTTAAAAGTAATTTTCACTAAGTTTATTAAGATAATTGACTACTTTTTATTTGTTTATGATAATATTTGACAATAAAGATTTTTGGTAATTATTCAAATAAATTAAATATTTCATTTATAGTTTAAAAAAAAGAAACTGTAGTATAGGTTTTTATATAATTGCTATAAAATGCACGGAAGTAATTGTATATTACGTTGAGATCGTGAAAAAGTATTAAAATTCATGAAAGTGGATTAATTATCTCTTTTCGTTTATAATTTATGTCACTGTCACTGTTGCAGCTATTATTATTAGTATTAATTATTATTATTATTAACATAGGACACAGAGTCAAGCTCATCAGTCATTTACATCATGCAGTAGTATGTAACAGCATGAGGTAACCAAAGACAGCTTCACTGTAGCAGCTATTATTCTTATTTTACAATATAGTCGCGTACATTATTACCATATAAAATTATTACTTATTTTTATATGATCTATGATCTGTGATCGGAGTTTGAATACATGTATTTTCGATTGAGGAGCTTGCGAACTAATCATTATATTATGAGTGAGATAAGTTGTATTTCTGTTTTTTTTTTTTTTTTTTTGACGATTGTTAGTTTTTGAGGTAAAATGTCAATAAAATAATAAAATAATCAACTCAATTTTTCATAAAAGAATAAAAATACATAAACTGACAAAAGAAAAATACATGATGGTACTTAAAAAAACTGCAAAGAAAATACAAAAATGTTTGTTTTATAAGATTGTAATCAAAGTATTCAAGATCAAACTTTTAAGGAAAAGGAAAACTCTGATATAAAAACTATTTTGTCCTAGTTATCATCAAAAGATATTTTGTTTTATTTTTCAAAATGTGATCCACATAATATTTTAAACTTTTAATTCATTCCAAACAATAAATAAAAAAATGTTCAAAGAAGAAAAGTTTTCTTTTCATTGTAAACATGACAATTGTCCAGAAATAGTTTTCATCAAATAAAATATTTTTCTTAATCCTTAAAGAAAATAAAATAGAGAAAATTAGAAAAAGAATTTTTTTTTGTAAGAAAAAATGAGGGAAAACAAGTAATAATTTTTGTTATTTACAAAAAATATTTAATAAAAATTTATATATGTACAATATATATATATATATAAAGAGAAAAATAAATAATTGAAAAGTTTATTTTATTAATTTATGAAAATATTTACAAAACATTTTCGAAATTGCAATCATTTCGTAACAAAATCAAAAAAAAAGAAAAAAAATTATAGTCATTTTCATTATGGATTGTGTATAAATTAAGTAAAAGTCTTTTTAAATAAATGTTACAATGTTGTCTTGTATTTATTGATTTTTCATCATGTATTTTCTTTTATCTTTAATTTTTTTTTTTTTTTAATATATGTAATTAATTATAAATCAAATATTATAGAATGTCTAATTAAAAAGTTAAAATATAAAACTAAAAATTCATATTGTTAAAAATTAATATCTTACGAAAGTTTATATTAACTTTGTAATTTATAATATAGACTTTTTATAATTCTTTTTTTTTTTAAATTTATTTAAAATTAATTTGATAGAGTGTTTAAATAAGTATAAGAAAATAAAAGTGAATAGGAAACACACACCAAAATCAATGATAAAAGATATGCAAAAAAATGTGCAAAACATATGGAAATATTTAAAAAAAAAAAAATGAAGATTCCATATTTGCAGTCTTAAAAAAAATTCATCTTCAAGATAATGGACCGAATGCATAAAACTTAAACTCCAATTAAACTCCAATTTTTTCGACAAAAATTACCTTTGAACTCGAACGTTTTCTTTTAAAAAGTAAAATTTGAGTTCAAGTTCAGTTTTATACATTTGACCAAATAATAAATTTTTTTCTGAAATTTTAAAAATGCAAAAATTGCAGTTAAATTCGAGAAATTTTTTGTTTTGTTAATAAACTCCATTTATCCACGTACCTTTATAAACCCTCAATTTCAATATTAAGAAGAAATTCCTTGAGTTTGTTGCTAGAGAGCGGTGACTATAAAGTGCAAATTGCAGTATAACCATTGCGTTGTAGGTAGAAACTGAGCTTAAAAAGGTTCTAATGCACACATTCCCTCTCTCTAAACCTGAAATAAGACAATTGGTTGGTGTATTAATGGGACATTGTCTTATCGGAAGATATACTACTAGAAAATTAAGGGTATACACGTGAATCTTTTATATTAATTTTGCAGGGTTATTGACATTTTAAAGAGTATTTTCTCTGCACCTGCACCAGTCTGTCCAGGAAAAGGAGGAAATATCTCGATTGTGTCTTTTTCGAAGATTTTGGTGAACTCTCTGACATGGATCTGAGAAAAAAATAAAGAAATTGCTATTTATTTAAAAACAATTTACAAATATTTTGATTTCTGTACAAAATAAAAAAAAAAATTTCATTGTATTTAATTACAGTTTTCCATCAATAAGAAAATTGTATATTATGATAATTTTCTTTTTAAAAACTTTGCAAATTGAATTCTTAGAAGTCACTTGCATTAAATTACCTTTAAATTATATAAATAAAAATTAATTAAAGTCCATTAAAATAACAAATTGTTTTTTCTTTTTATTATGAAAAATAAA
Source organism: Poecilobothrus nobilitatus (assembly GCA_947095535.1). Taxonomy (NCBI): domain Eukaryota; kingdom Metazoa; phylum Arthropoda; class Insecta; order Diptera; family Dolichopodidae; genus Poecilobothrus; species Poecilobothrus nobilitatus. The sequence goes on from OX352773.1 coordinate 187,955,814, forward strand.
AATTCAATAAGAAAAAAAACAAAAAGAAATTATTTAAGATAAATAATTTACTTACCTTAATCATAGCTGTTTATTTTCATTACTTGGTTTTTTTCTTTAAGATATTTACCCTTCAATTAACATTTAAATAAATTTTCTGTAATTTTTGCCACTAACTTTCCTGTCAGAAATATTTATTCAGATAGTTATTTTCTTTTTCTTTTCACTGGCATCAATAATTTTTCTTTTATAGTTGTAAATATGCAAAGAGTTATATGTATAAAAAATTATCGTCATAAAAGAAATGAAAATGTTTTTATAAGGATATTTATATCCTTTTATGTACTATATATATATATGTATAAAACTTTATAGATATAGGTACACTGATAATTATTCGAGAAAATAAATAAATAAAGAAAATAAATAAAAATAAAACAAAGGTAGAAAATTTAAAACAAAGAAATCCTAGAATTATCAGCTTTAACATCATCATAGAATCATGAATGAATGAATCAATTGTTTAAAAATACAAATAATTGCATTCAATTTCCTTTTTTATTTTTGAAATCCAAGAAAAGTCAATAAAAGACTTTTTTTTTTTAAATCAAAGATTTTTATTGAACTTAATCAAAATAAAAGAAAAAAAAAAATTTAAAATTTAAAAAAAAGAACTGAAACGAAGAATAAAAAGAAATTAAAAATGAATAATAAAAAAAAGATTAAAATATTTTTGAACAGGATATAGTTATTTCTAGGATTTTCTTTTTCAAATAACAAGGCTTTCTCTTTTTGAATCATTCATGAATTGTATTTTATAAACACATACAAATAAAAAACAATACAAACAACATTAAAATTAAATAAATAAAATCAACAGATTAAAATTTACGTGTATATAGTTACCAATATGGTATAATTTTTCTATTTGTGGATTATTTATTTCTCCTAAAATTATGCAAGTTTATTCAACTTAAAAGAAATATACATACTTCCATTTGATTTAGTAACAATAAAGCCTCCGTGTCCTAATAGTTAAGCACGTGGCTTATTAACCGAAGGAGTATAGGTTTAACGCAGGTAGCAAGTTTTATTAATTGAAAATAAATCCTCCTTGTTACTATAATGACCTTAGGGCCTATCCGAACCATAACACTGGCACTTGACATTGCCACTTCGCAGTTGCACTTTCCGAAAATACTTGATTGTCGCACTAAATATGGCACTAAATTTCTGTCCGGATTACAAATTTATAACAGTTAAAAACTTTTTACGAGTAGAATCAGCCTTACCTTAATACATATTTGTATAGCATTTTTATGTCAAATTTATTTATTAATTATTACAATAACAAAAAATTAAGTTAAAATTCTATTATTTTCCAAAAACGTTGTATCATTTAATAAAAATGAAATATTATTTTGCAGAATAATATTATTAGCGATCAAATTATTTAGTGCTAATAACTAAAATTGGGTTACTATCACTAAGCCTGTATTTCATTTGCCTGAATTTTATATTATACAAAAATATATTATATAAATATTCTGTAAAAGGCGTACAATTTTGATTTTGAATTCACTAAAGTCTCTCCTAATTGAGATTCTCCCATATACATATATATAAATATTCTGGAAAAAGCGTAAAGCCCTACTTTTGAATGCAACTCTAAAATCTCTCATAATTTAGAATGAAATACAGGCAAATGATCAAGAAATAGATATGACACGCAATATGACACGCTCCTCTAAAATTATTTAGTTAGTATTTAGTGCGAAGTGCAATATTTAGCGTGATGGTCCGGAAAGGCTCTTAATAGCCGATGGTTTTTTTAATATTTGCATTATCCTATCTGATATGCAATTTTAATATAAATAAATAAGTAAAATAGTAATATTACAGTTTTTATTAATTTTATTTCCTTAGTAAATTTTTGTATTTTGTAAACCAGTATATTCCCTTAAACGCGATCCGTTTTTATAAAGTATACAATATAACTATGTTAAATATATTTTATTTAATAAAGCTGATTCTTGATTCAATACTATAATTAATAAACTATATTAATGATTAGATTCTCAGATTATTATCACATGTTAAGAATGCTAAGTAAAACATTTTAACGTTTTTCAATAAGCAATTTAAGAGACGGTCAAATGTAATTTCATAAGAAAATATTATTATTTTCATGAAAAAGAATAAGAAATATTTTTATTTTCTGAACAATAAAAAATAAAAAAGAACAACAATCAAATGTACATAAGTAATATCATATATATATATGTGTATGTCTTCAAAATGCACAAATATTGTATATACATATACAATTGAAATTCAATTTTTTCTTTAATGGTTTTTAAAAAAATCAAAATAGATTTTAACATTTTTACACAAATATGAAAATGAAAGGATTTAAAGTAGAAATCATTTTACATTTTCTTTCTTTGTTCATCATCATAATGTTTTTTTTTTTCATTGTTCTTTTCATTCGTTTTTATTAAAAAATAAAAAAAAAATTAATATTAATATGCATATTTATGTATAATATATATAAGCACCATTAAACAACAATTTTAATATTTAAGATTATATTTATATATATATATATATTTTTAAATAAAGAAAAAACATTACGCTTCAAAAAGTTTTTTAAAGAATCTTTTATAAAAATATCGAATCATAACACTTTGAAGGATAAAAGCATATCTAGAACAAGGTTACGAATTGATTTTCCATCGAATTTAACTTAACAATAACTACAAAAAACTACATTTATAAATGTAAATAACTTTGAATGTTATTATTTATTTAATATAATATACAATAAAAAAAAAATAAATAAATAAAATAAAAATTTAATTCGTGAGAAATAAACAGTATAATAATTTTAAATTTATTTAATATTTCGATTGCCTAAAGGTATGCAATTTCTTAAAAATAAATTTAAAGGATTCAAATATATAAAGAATATTCTTTGTTCACTTCAAGATGTCTCGAGATTTGGTTTTTCTTTTTTTTTTTTTTACATTACAATATTACAATAAGAGTATAATTTAATAAACATGTAAGATTGTTTCAAGGACTTTTTCTGGACCCTTTTTTTAAAAATAAATATCCATAAGAAAAGATGTATGTAGAATAATATTAGAATGAAATTTTATTTTTGTTCCCAATATTTAATTTAATTTAAAATATAATCAAGGGATTAAATGAAGCGAACATTTATATATTCTTATGTTCCATTTTTTTTTTTGTTTTGGTTATTTTAGTTGTTATAAATAACAGAATAATTTACAAATAAAAATTTTGAAAATAAATAACCAAAGAAAATATTTCAAATATTCCTTTCATTTAAATAAGTAAATATATTTTAATTATAAATATTTTCTTTGGTTATTTATTTTAATATAAAATTAAGTTTTTTTTTTTAAATATAAATTAATATGTTATTTCAGATTTCAGTAAATTTAAAATATATTGTCTGATTATAATTATCTATTTTAAAATTGAATGGAATCATTTTATTTCGTTAGTTTTCAAGTGATTTCTACCTTTTATTTTAATTAAATTGAGTTTTAAAAAATCCACTTCTTGTATAGTTTAATCACTTTAAATGTATAGAATTTTTCATTTACACTGACACTTTTGATGGAAAGAATTGCTTTAAATTTTTTTTTTCTTGCTTCCTCTCCTTTGAAGATCGAGCATTCAAGTCGCTTATTATTCATATACATATTTGATTATTCTGGAAACAGATTCCTTTTAATGCATTATTTGCACTAAGCCGTTGATAACTCGGGCTGCAACTATTGTGCAAGATTATAGAACACAAATATACTTATATATATATATATATATATCCAGTCATCTATTATATATATATGCAGCAATCTATTATCTTATTTAAAAATTATTTATTTTTTATTTAATATTACAATAATAATTTCTACGATATGAATTAACTAATATTGAATATGATCCAACCAGGGTTCTATCTAGGAGCGTTTCGATAGAAAGACTAGCAAGATAATCACCTCTCCATAAAAGCTAAATATCCTTTATTTTAAAATGTGTGATGATTGTAAGCGATTAGATATTTAATGTGCACAAAATAGTATATATTTGCTCTGCCCTGCCCTGCTACAAATAATTTAATTATAATACTCCAATCTCTTGAAAAAAATAGCTATTTCTACTAAATTTGAAGTAATAGTTCAGAAAGCTGGAACGTTTAAAGTTAGATCCCTTTAAAGACTATGATTTATAACTACATATACTGTCGCCTTACGTTACAATTATTCTCTTATATTTATAATGATAGATTTTTTCTCTGTTTTTTAACCATTACCATTTCAATTTTTTATTTATTAAACATATTTTGCACTTTTTAATTTTCTTAATTAAAATGTTTTGTGTTTTGAGTTTAATAAAAGCCAACATGTTATTTTTACTTAAATTAATAAATCCATTCAATTAAATTTTTTACTGAATTTTTCTTTATTTTCATTTTTTGTTTCAAAGTGATTGATTGCATTTTACATGAAACTCTCATCTCAAACATTTATCTGAACTAAATCTAAAATATTACTACTTATATGTATTTAATAATAGTATATTTTATTATATATACATAGATATTAACGAACAAAATCATTATAAATATTAACTTTTGCTAAAATAAAATAAAAAACAATCATATAGGTATTCTTTTAGATTCCATATATATATATATATGTATAGGAGATATGACAAAAGTCCCCTGTGGATTTATGACTAAAAAAATAAGCCAAAATTCCTTGGTAGACTATAACTCCGATGATTGAGTCAAAAGTCCCCTAAAAAATAAGGCATAATCCACCATAAAATTATGTATTTAAATATTCGTCCATGAGATATTTATTCTATATTAGAATTTAGGACTAATTTTAAAGTTGGTTACAAAATCTACTTTGCCTCTTTTTTCACAGTATTTATGTTTGATCTAGAAAAAGGAAATATACTCTGATTTCGCATCTAACTCTTAAATTCCTCCTAGTTTTGTCTATGCGAGATTCTATATTAGGATGGATTTTAAAATTGGTTACAAAATCACGATTGCCCCTTTTCCCAGAGTATTTTTTTATTTATTCTGCATAAAGGGAATACCCTGATTTTGTATGCAACTCTAAAATCTTATCATTCTGGAAAAAGGGAATCCTGATTACGTATCTAACTGTAAAATCTTATCAAAAATATGATCAAATCAATAATTATACTTTTATAAATTTTGAAAAAAATTGATTGTTTTAATACTGAATTATAAATAATATGGGACTTAGTACTCCGAGTCTTTTGTCATATCACGATATGTATACATATTAAAAAGGATTTCTCTTTCCATTTTTCACTATAATTTTTCTCATTTTCTGTATTTATAAAGTCCATTTTATCTTATTTAAATTAATATTTGATTTTAAGATCCAGATTTTTTATTCATACTAATGTGATTACAGTTTGAATCCACATTTTTTTTTTCTGTTCGTTTATTGCAACAAAATCATCAACAGTTAGTTTTATACATTAAAAACAAAAAAAAAAAAATGTATTTTCTATTTCAGTCAAAAAAAAAAATCAAAAATGAAATTCGTATCGATTTACTCTTAAAGAAGGATGAAATGATTTAAAAATGTTGATGTTGATGTTGATATTGATGATGATTTTGTAGTTCATATATAGTTGATTCAAATGATACTAATAGTAGTGATATTATTGATATTGATGGATAATATTATATGTTTACACTTATCTGGTTATTGATGATTTGTGTTTTCTGTGTGGTGATTTTATGCAATAGTCAGTTAATTTCTTTATAAAATATCTACACAAAAACACAATCCGACACACATTTAAATACATTTTTTTTTTTATATTTTTTTAATACTTGTTATTTTTTTTTTTAATATATGGAATACAAAAACAAAAAAAAAATAAAAATTCTAAAGGATTCAATTTTTGCTTTACAATCTCTACAGTATTATTTTAAATAGATTGTATAAAGTTTCTATAATTTTAGTAGTAGCAACAACACAATGTGCAATTGATGCATTTTTATTTTAAATGTGGGACGATATTAAACAAAAAACAAAATTAAAGAGATTGAAAAAAAAAAAATGAAAGTATATTAAAGATGATACAAAAAAAAAAAACAAAGTTATCAGACAGGACATCGTAAATTCTAGTGTCTACTTAATATAAAAGAAAATATTTATTGTTCAGCAAAATAGAAATAAAGAATTCAATGTTTTCAATATTATTTTTTTATTTTTGTTTTTTTTTTGTTTTTACTTTTTCATACTAACATAGTTTCAATAAATTTCTATCTAAAACAACGGATATATATGTATATGTATAACAAAGAGTCCTTATTTTATAAGGATTTCAATCAATTTTATTGTACTATTTTTCAATAGTAACTAAATAGTGTCCTTTTTACTTTTTTTTGTTTTCTATAGTTTTTTTTTTTATTGAACTGTGTTCTAAAATTAAATGGGAATTCGATTAACCCATTTAAAATTTTATTTGGTTTAAAATACGTCATAAGATAGAATTACAAAAATATAATATGGCTATATAATGCAGTAATGCACGTTAAAGTTTTTTTTTTTGTGGATAAAATTCCCCAAGATAACAAAAATGAAAAGCAAGAATGTTGTTTGTCCTTACACCTAGGCGCTGCGACGCATAGCCGATCTTATACAGTAGAAATAACTATAAACGGTAGTTGTTTAAATTAACCGACCCCTAAATCATATATGTACTTATCATATTATATAAATAATCATATATTTGTTATTTTGACTGCCACGTATACATTGCATGCATAAAAACTAAACGTACAAGACTTAAAAGTAATTTTGTTAAATGTTAAGTTCAAATTTTGATATGATATAGAAAAAATTTGAAATTTTATTTTAATATAAAATTCGGCATATTTGGGCAAATATTTCATAACGAAAACGATAGATTTTCATAACGACGATTATATTTCATATACGAAAACGATATATTTGCAAAAATTCAACTGTGTTCATATTAAAATTAAAAGACCATTAATATTGTTAGCTGTGGAAAAAAAAGTAATATTTTATTTGAGGTTATATATTTTTCTTAATTTCTTAGTATGTGTATAAATTCCACCAGGAAAAAGATAAAGTTGGTTTAATTATTTGACATGAGAGAAAAAAGTCGTGACAGTTTTTTTCAGTTTTATTAAAAAAATTGCAAAAACGATCGTCACGGAAAAACGGCGCATAAAACATCCATTTAAGTTATACAATGTTTCTCTAATATTTTATTTGAAAAATATCTTTAAATTCTGAAAATTTCTTCAAAGGTGCGGAAATCATATAATTTAGATGATTTTTCTTTGGAATGTAGACATTGTAAGACATTAAAATATAAAAATACGACAGGTTCTAATAGTTGTCATAATGACAATATATGTAATGTGTCCATTTTAAATAATAAATTTCCAAATGATTTCTTCTCTAATGATTAACTTTTATTGCTGATGAAAAAATCATCAACTTTTAGGGAATTTATTCGCCAGTAAGATAACGTAAATGCATTTGGAGCAAAGTGTCGAAATTGTGAAATTGCTCAGTGGTTTTTCTAATCGTAATAAATACTCTAAGCCAATGAATTTAGTTGTCTGATTAATTTATCTGTAATATTTGATTACATAAGCAGCTAATAATCAATAAGATTATGAATAAAATAAAAATAAAAATGTACAAAAATTCATACAATAGTTTTTAATGGGTTTTCAATATTTCTTACCACCAACTTACTAGTCATTCATTTCAAAAATTGTAACATTTTTATTAAATGTTTTGTGTAAATTTTAACGTGTATATATATATGTATTTATATATATAGAAATGCATTTTTGTAATAAATATCTATTTTCTATCTTGTTTCTCAGAACTTGTTAAAAAAAAAATGTAATAAAATTAAAAGATCACCTTATTTTCTGTTGAAAGTTTAATGTATTTAGTATTTTATGTATTTTATTTTCGGAACAAAAAGAAAAAAATTAATAGTAGTTATTTTACGATCGAAATAAATAATATGACGATATTATTTCGATATAAACATATAATGTCCTTTAAAAGAAAATATCAATAAATTTTCATTCAATGTTTTTCACTCAATTTGAAGTGAAATATTTACTAATTTTTATCACTTTATTTGATATTATTTTAGAATATATTATCTTTTGTAAAGTTTTTTTTCAATGTTAGTTTGTTTAATTAGAATTAATAGTTGCTTTTTTTTTGTTTTATATTTTTTATTAAAAGATAATAAATTTTAAATCGATATTTTACAAAGATTATAAGCGAAAAAAAAAATTAAATTTAAAATATTAATATTTCTTGTTAATTTTGTATGCATTTGTTCTACACTATGACATTTTTATTTTCGGTTTTTTTCTTTAGTGTTCTCGCTGCGTAAAACTAGAAGATAGTCAATATAAAAGGATAATAACTTTAACTGGAAAGTAGTGTAATGTAATTAGAGTTGTAAAATAAAATTACATATTATATTTATGGGGGAACGTAAGAAAATATATCTGTGAATTTGTTGAATCCCAAAATTGAAACATATAGTTTAAAATGTATTTAGGTTTTTTGATTCTACTTAGATTTCTGTGTTAAAAAAAAATGAAAGAAACTTAACCATTTTAAGTTTAACAAGGTAAAATGTAAACCATCGGTTTTTAAAAGAGTACATTTCCAAAAGACAATACAAACTGTTTAGAATTGTGGCTTGCACAAAAATTTGAAAATTTCATGTAATAAGAAAAAACTTGAAAATAGGACTTTTTTGAAATTTTGAGGAACTGTAAGTCCGGAACCCTATATAACTAAGAAAAACCGTTAACACACGTAAAAATATATTACTGGAGCTTTAATTTTTATGTCTTGCCGAAGAAAAATTTGTACAGGTGCCTAAAAATAGCAAATTTAAAATTTTTCAAACCTAATAGCCTGAAACAGCGGCTGGTACAAAAAAAATTTTCCAAAGAAATTTATACTAATTCTAAAAGTTCTTTCTTGTCTCCTAATTTCAGGATCCTATCTCAAAGCGTGCCGGAGTTATGAAAAAAGAAATATCATGCAAAATTTGTTTTTCACATAATGGTAAATTTAAATAGTAAATTAAATAATAATTCATAATATTGTTTTATAGAGGTAAGGTATAGAGGTAAATTTCCGCTCTTTTAGTGTTTTTAGATTGTAAAACTACTACGCAGAGCCTGAGATATATACCTTTGAAAATAGGGCTTTTTTGCATTATTGGGGGACTGTAATTTTGGAACCCTATACAATTAAAAGAAACCATTAATGTACATAAAAATATATTACTGGAGCTTTCCTTTTTTTGTCTTAGCGAAGAAAAATGTGTCCAGATGCCTAAGTACATTTTCAATTTCTGAACCCTAATAGCTCATAAACAGGGGGTGGTACAAAAAAATTTTCTGAGCAAACTTATACTAATTCTAAAAGTTGTTCTTTGCCTCAAATTTTAAGCCCTATCTAAAAGCGTACCGAAGTTATGAAAGTAGAAAAATCATGCAAAATTTGGTTTTCACATAACGGTAAATTTAAATACTAAATTTAAAAAATATATATAATTTTGATTTTGATTTATAAAGGTATATAATATATAAATTCCTGTCGAATGGCGTTTTCAGATTGAAAAAATGTTAAGCGGAACATGAAATATACGTGTTTAAAAGTAAGGATTTTTCAAAGTTTGAGGTGCTACAGTTCCCTGATGGATGGGGCTACATGAAAAAGTTGTTCCACAAAATTAATTTTTTTATGAGACCTATCCATGGTTAACATTTTTTTTCTCTATCTTTAATGGTGTAGAAGTTTTGTAAAAAGACGGACAGACAGACGGACGGACGGACAGTCTGAAACTAACAGGCACATTTTTTCAAATATTTTTTTGGAAATGTGCTAAAAAACTGAAAAATTATCTATGTCAAAAGATTAATTTATGATTTATATTAAAAATCTTTAAGGATTCTATACCAAAAAAAATCTAGGTCAATATTCCTCAAGAATCCAAATTTAAAGAAAAATAAAATTTCATATCGATGGTACAGTGCACGTGCTCATTCAAAGTCAAATATTTTCAAAATTCTGATTATGACACATATGTTATTCCATATAGTGTAAATATCAAAGGCATTCAACAAGTGGTTTCCTGCAAAATTTGAAATGTTATTCTGCAATGTCTTATTTTAGTTATAAGTGTGTTTTAAGCCTTCAATATAATAAAATTCAAATTGAACCAATAAAGTGTTATTTAAAATGTCTCCGTTTCAGCCAAAAGATTTCGGGTTCAAATTTCGATCATATTATACATAAATAAAACCACTTATAATATAGCTTAATACTTGGATTTGATACTTTTCTAATTTTCTAATACCTAAGTTTGTCGTTGCTTAAAAATGATTATTATGAACCTTTAAGGCTCGCATTCAGTTACTATTATGGATTGTTAAATCTACTTTATTTTCTTATAAAATAACATTTTTTTGGCCAAAATACATATTTCATATTTACATAATCATATTAACAAGATGAATTTTGAATTTAATACTGCTTAAAATAAGTTTATTTTGGTAGTAGTAACTCTTCCGTAACCACATACAAAAAAAAAAAACCAAAATCAAATCCAACCTTTTTTTTTCACTTTGGTATAAACTTAATATTATTGACCTGATTAAGTAATGATTCATTCATTCCATTAAAAATACTTTGTAACAGATGGTAGATTATGTATGCATATATTCTTTACAAAAACAATTTTTTGTTAAATTAATATTAATGAGTTTTATCAGATACAAAAAAAAAATATATATATATATATATGTACATTTATTTCTTCGTAACTGCATATTAAAAGAGATGTTAATAAAAAATTTATATACTTCCTTGTTTTTTTTTTCATTTTAGTAATGAAGGACTTCATAAATACAAAATCAATTAGGATATGGTGAAAATCTGTTTTTATTGAAGCTTTCCTAATTAATGATAATATATGTGGACTTTAAAGGGTTTTTTTTTTGTTTTAATGATTTATTGGAAATTTTTACTGAATAAATAATTGAATAATAATTATTTATTTTTGAATGTTGTTAGTAGCCTGTCCACCAAACATTTTTAAAGTAAATTGTGTTTGACATTTTAAAATAAATTTAAATCTTTTTTAAAGCTGGTTAACATGATATTGATTCTTGGTATAAGATTGTATTTTTATTGTTAATATTTTTAATTTTAGATTATTTTTCAGAAATTTAATATCTATGACGATTATATATGCAGATACTGTCCAGAAAAAGACAAATCTCCAGGACAAATACTCAAAAACTGCAGAATTTTACTGCGAGTGCAACAAGGACGATATTTGTTTTTTTTGAAGTTGCTGCCTGCTTGCTTTTTGAAGATACTGCCAGCAATAAATTCTTTACAGATCTTTAGTTTAAAAGCAGCAGTAAACTTCAACTTCACTTAGAAGCAGTGAAGCTGATTGATGTAATATAAATGAAGGTAAAATCCATAATATGTAGTAATGGGGAGATTTACATCGAAAGGTCGCAGTGTAAAAGAATTTATAAGAATAAGATAACCATAAGAATTTATCAAATTGTGATTTGAACATTTAATTTAATATTCCAATTTCGAATTTAATGTACTGCAGTATTTACAAAACTTCTTTTTAATACATTCTTCAAATATTTCTTTCACAGTCCCATGTATTTATTTAACAGAACAACCCATGTTAAATTAAATTTTTTTCTTATACATATATTAACTTATCCAATTGAATCATCTGTTCTTTATTACAGTTTTAATTGAAATGGAATTAAAACGAATTGATTCGAAATCTTGCAAAACATTTCATTTTCAATTTATACCAAAATATTTTTGGTAAAATACTTATTTTTTTTTTTTTTTTTTGTTTTTACTGTATATTTTCTATAAACTTTAATATTAAGTCTTTTCAGTCAGTTTGAGTTGAATTATATAATACAGTTCAGTTCTATATATACAGTATAATTATATATACGGTATAAGTTCTACATATACATTCATAGTCATGAAATAAATGGTCAGTACTTAAAGACGAAATTAAAAACAAAACAAAATAAAAAAAAAAATTTATTTTCTTAGAAAAAAAAAGTCCTTAAACAATGTATTCTCATAATTATTCGTCTTCAAAAAAAAAAAGTCCTTAAACAATGTATTCGCATAATTATCCTTGATTAATCCTTTAGAATTTTGCGTTACAAATGGGCAATAATTTTAGATAGTTTAATCTGTTGAATATATAAACGTAAAAAGATTAAATAAAAAAAAAAAATATTTAATTTTATATTGAATTTTTGTCTTTTTTTTTTTTTCTTAGAAATTTCCTAGACATTTTTAAAAGTTTTATGAACTTTTTGTTTAAAATTTATTAAATTTTTATTGAAAGTGTGTTAAAAGCGTCGTACAAAAGGTTATCACAAGTGACAAAGTCATTGACCGATGATAACAAAAAAAAAAAAAAATTGATAAATTTTCTTGCAGCATATTGCAAAAATTTTAATTAAATTTTCAAGTCAATCAAATTTATCATAATATTTAACATTTTGTTTAGTTAGCACTTTTATTGAAAAGAATTTAATTGAAATTATTTAATTAAAAATTTGAAAGCTCTTTGAAAGAATGTATGCGGGGAATTCTTATACTGAGAAATCAACAAATGATTTCATGCGAAAGCTAGTGGTCTGTTAAGCATTTGAGTAACTTTATATAAGATAGTATAGTTAAGTATGACAAAAAAAAAACATATAGAATAGATAATTAAAATAAGTCTAAAAATGTATATGTTATTTTATAAAGTAATGCTTTGCAACTAGGTTTAAAACATACCCGAGAATAAATCAAATAAAAATTGTATAATATGTGTGAAATAAAAATCAAATACTTACACAGTTCTTCTAACAATCTTCATTTTCTTATTCATCTTATTAAATTAATATATTTGCATATGTACATAAAAGCATATGCATATATAAAAATAATCTTCCATAAATTATTATATTTTCTAAGTTGTAAATACAAAAGTTTAAAATAATTTTTCTAAAATTCAATTTTTCAGTTAAATGACCCTTAAATATAAAATAAAGGTTAAAAAAGAATTTTTAAGTTTATTGTCCATAACGTTTTCAATCAATTTTTTTAAATTATTTTTGATTGAATAAAAAAAAAAAAACAGAAAATAAATTGAACAAAGTTGAAAGTATAAATCATAATCATTAACACGTCAAATAGGAATTTTTTTTTTTTTTGTTTTTGTATAAAGGATAATGGATTCTGCTGTTCCAAAAAAATCTAAAAAAAAAGTTTTAAAAAGTCTCTTATAAGGATTATTTTTATAAAGGATAACAAGATAGTAAATCATAAATATTTTGAAAAAAACATTCATACAATTTTTAATAATTTACAAAAACAAAAAAAAAGTGACACCTTTTGCTTTTTTAATATATTTTTTTAATAAATTTTTTAATTCTTCATTTACAAGATTTACTGATCATTTTACTTTAAAGAGGAGAAGCAAAACTTATCAGACATATTGAAATAAATTTTTCATTATTATCCTTTCTTTTTTTTTTCCTGTCCTTTAATTTAATCCATTCTTTTTTTTTTTTTGCATTCATTTAAAAGAAATAAATTTTTATTTTGGGTGCTACAGTGATTATCATAATAAAACGGTACAAGGTATATTATACAAAAATATACTTAAAAATTTGATGATTTATTCAACGTTATTTATTTTGATACATTCATATATACATATTATATTGACTAAAAACAAGAAAATTATGTCAAAATTGATGAATCTAAAAATTTTACATTGTCATTAAATCTTTGAAAATATAAAATCATCCATTTTATAAACAATATTTACTTATATTTAATTTTATCGTAATTTGTTTTAAGTTCGTCGTCCACTTTTTGCAGTGGTAAATAGATCTTTTAACCTAAATTTGGTTTCACTCATTTCAGTTTTTGATTTCGAGTGAGATTAAAATAAATTTTTATTTTATAATTTATAATAACATGCCTCTGTTTTAAGGATCTTCACTGCATATAACATAAATAAAATATCAGAATGTGTATAGTACCCATAATATTGAAATAGAATAATTTAGATGATACGAGTTTGGGGAAAAAAATTTGACCAAAAAGGAAAAAATATGAAAGAAAAGAAGAAATGAAAATGATACAAATGGCTGAGAAAAGTATTTTTTTTTTTAAATTGATAAAAATTCAATTGGAAAATTTAGAGAGGAAAATAAAAAATAAAAATTAAATTTAGAAAAAATATTTATATTAGGAAAATTGGTTGACAATGTATTATATAAAAGCCGTAAACGTTTGCAACAATTTTCTTTATTTTTTTTTCTTTCTTTTAACAAAAAAGGAATAAAAAAACTTTAAAATTTATAGGCTGGGGTACATAATCCCGAAATTTATTTTTTTTTTATTGTATTTCTCTGCCACATAAATGTGGACAGGAAATTACACAGCCTTTCCTGTTCAGGCGTTGCTGTACATGTCGTAAGAAGGAATAACTTTTGCGACGTGTCTGAGATTCGAACATATGCTTCCTCGATGTATGCAGCGTATTTTATAGGCTCTTACACACTAGGCCACTGAGGCCCTAATTCCGGAAATGCGGAGTTTCATATTAAATTTTGACATTTCACTTAAAAAATAGTGAATTTTATACGACATTTTTATGAAAAACAGATTATTTTTGAAGGAACGAGGACGGCCGCGCCCAAACCCCCACGACAGTTTACGTTTAGTTTTCTACGTTTTTACGATTATTTAAATTTTATTTATTTTAATTATTTTATTTTTGTAAAAAATTAAGTATATTACAAATGAAAGGTCAATAAATCTAAAAAAACGGTTTTTAAGATAAATAAAAACTATATTAGAACAGATAGATATTTCTGTTTATTTCATTAAAAAGTTAAGTGACAAAAAACCAATATTATTTCTCGATTACTAAGATACCCGTATTATTAACCAATATTATTTCTTGATTACCAGACTGGCGTATGCTACGCCAGATTTATCTAGTGAATATATATTAATAATATATTTTCGCTCTCCGTTTCATATTTTTTTATTTTTTAACAATGATAATCCTTTAAAGAATTTTAATTATATTGTACAAGTCTCGAACTTAAAATTTTTGAGATAATTTAGTAGGATAACATGTGTAAGATATATGAAAAATACTTGAAGAACTATGATTATGGTGAGATATAGAATTTAATATAGGTAGATTACATTTCCTATCAAAGGCTTCAAATATCCTGATCAGTATCAGACCTTCAAGTATCCTGATGACAAATGTAGATTTCAAATTTTTTTTTAGCCAATACCTTTTGTAATTTTTATATGTACCAAATTGCTTTTTCATTAGTTAATTGATTACTTCTAATAATGCTTTAATGATCAAATTACACGATTGAAAATGAACATTATCAAATAAGTCTATTTTGTATTCAAAAGAATTTCAAAAGAAAACAAAACTTCAAAGATTCATATAAATATTATATTTTCCCTATATTTCTTCAAGAGAATTTCTATTTTATGATTTATTTTACTAAGAATCACATTTTTTTTTCTTTTATTATTTTTACAAAATCCCTTTTAAGATTTTTTTTACAAATTTCTTAATAGTTTTTTTTTTTTTTAGAAAATTTCTTATGTTTTGTTTCTAAATTTCCAAATTCACCTATCCAACCAACTGAAGCAAAGAAAAAAAATAATAAATAAAAAATTTCATAAATATAAAAATTAAAAAAAAATCACTAATTTTTAATATGGTCGTTTTTATTTCTTTATTTATTTATTTATTCCATTTTGATTTTTTTTTTTTTTTTGCTTATTTTCAATTTTCTTGGAATCCTTCAAACAAAATGTTTATTTTAAAAATCCATATTTTCGGTTATGAGACAACAGATACTTCTCTCAATAAAAAAAACAGAAACCCCAAAAAATTATTTTTCTTTTTTTGTGAACTATATAGGGAATCATTTTGATGTGTTGTTCACTTTGTACAGGATAATTTATTTAGAAAAGATTCTCCATGGAATTAATTTTTCATTTAGAATGTCAATGATGGAATTATATTTACAATAAAGTTTTCTTTTTGAATTTTGTATTAAGGTCATAATTATTTAATAATGTCCTAAAGTTCATTCGTCATTTAAAGTTCATTACTCGTAAGATTAATTTGAAATTTTTAAGTACAGATTAAAGAACGATATGAAGCTCTGAGTAACAATTCGTTTTATTAAAAATCGAATACTTTACAACGTAAAAGTTCAGTATTTGATAACAAAAGAATCCTTATAGAACAATTCTTCTTATATATACTCTTATAGTCGACTACATCTAAATTTTTTTGTTTTTAAAATTAAAAAAACATTAGCAAAACAATTAGACCTTAGAAATAATGTTGAATTTTTTATTTCGCGGTTTTGTTAAAAACCATTTTTATTATTACTAATTTGTTAAAAGAAAATAAAATTTTAGTTTTTATAAAATATGTTAAAGTTTTTTTTCGATGATAATTTATTTAGAAGAAATTCTCCATGGAATTAATTTTTCATCAATCATATCCATAAATGAGATAAAGATTTTGTTTAGAATCAACAAATAAAATGCCTCTTAAAGTATGCAATATATTTTTCAATTTTCTGTTGCCTGCCTGGCTGGCTCTTTCCTTCATTTCAACTCCATATATTACATTGTGATATGAATTTAATCTAGTCATGATCTTGTAAATTGAAATATAAGAAATAAATGAAAGTATAAACAAATAAAGAGTTTTTCCCTTAGCACTTATATTTACTCTGTTTATAATAGAATTTCTGGTAGTGGATAATTTGAATTGATATGTTTCGAATGATATTACTAAAATTTATTTATTATCTACCTATCTATCGTATACCTATCGTAACATATAGAATTATGCCATATTTCTAAAACAATCGATTACTAGGGCCATTATAGTCTAAATACTATTATTAAAGTTTAATATAACTTTAAGAGAATTAATTTTATTAATTTTAAATATTGTGTAGACTTTTGTATATCCGATACGAATTAAAAGGATATGATTCTAATAGAAGGATAAATAAAAAGTGTAACAAAACATTTCTAGTACAAGATTTCTACAAAAACATAAATTTTAAATTATCAACTTTCATAGGGTTTCAAATATCCTTGGAATTACCAATACCTAATTTTCCATTTTCATTTTTTTCATTCAAGATGTTAAATTTAAAAAAAAAAACTTACTATTACGAAGAGAAAACCACAAATCTCATGATAAAATACCCTGAATTTCTATTTTAATTTTTTAATCATAATTTTTATGGTTTATATCACATTGTATTAGTTTGTTCCTTTTTTACTTATCTAGAGATTCAATTTGGTTCAAAATATTTATGAGTTTGTAAGTAACAATTTAAAAAACAAAAGAGAAATTGAAGGATATCTGTGAAATTTATTACAGGTGTAATTAATTCTTAAAATAAAAAAGGTGAAAAAATTAAAATATGCGAATAAATTTTATATTTAATTGTTACACGTAAATTTTAAATATTTATAAGACGGTTTTATTTTTATTTTCTCTGAAAATTAAATGATTTAATAGAAAATTTTTCTCTTCTTTATTGCTTCGATATCAGTTGGAAAAAAAAAAACAAGAAAATAAATAAATTTTGATCAAAGTTAATATTATTGAAAACATTTTCTAGTAAATTATCGTTTTGATTTAAAAATATGAAGGCTGGCTGTACAACAGTTTTGAATCATTTCAGTGATATTTTCTATCATTTGCCAATGATATGAAATTCTTTTTTTTAAATTCCAATTTAAGTAATATGTCCTAGCAGAGTTACTTAACATTGCCTAGGAAATTTTAAAAGTTCTTAGAATTTTTTTTATTTTGTAATTTTAAAATGGAAAATATTATTTGGTTATGTCAAATAGTGTATTTATTACATTTTATCTTATCCAACCATTCAAACAGAGATCTAAAATTGTATTTTACATTTATTGTTTTAATAAATACAGTTATTATATTTTGTAGAAACTTGTAAATTCCTGTGGTTTTTCTTTTAATTTTATTTTTTTGTAATTTGACTTTTATAGATAGCATCCTACAAAATTGGATGCAATTCAGTTGTAACAGGTTTTTTTTTCACAGATCGACGTGCTGAAACAGGTTAATGTATTTATAAATCAAACAATGCATGGAACTTTTCTCCTAAGAGACAACATTTGTATAAATTTTTTAATCAATGGGATGGGATAACAAAAACATGAAAAAATCTGTATTTCAGAATGACGTGCAGAAAAGGGTTAACGAAACTGAACAAAAAATTGTTTTTGACTTTTTTTTATAATTTTCTTTCATAAAAATTTTTTGAAGTAATGGTGCGACGGGAATGAATCAAAATTCAAAATCACATTAATCAAAGGAACTTTTATATGGGAGAACACTTCAAGTCAATCCAAGGTTTCTCTTCAAATGGTATAACAGTTTAGTTAAGATAATGTAGTAGCAAAAAAACCGTTAAATGTCCCTCATGCCGCATTGGGTTAACAGAACGGAATGGAATGCAACATAATCTATAATTATTTGTGGTCAGCAGAGAGTCTTTCTGTAAAATTTCTTTTCATCATTATGGTTTTATCAAGAGTGGAGTCATTATGGCTCATGTGTTATAAGCTCACAAACAAACAAACAAACTGTGACTTTATATAATTGATTAAAAGTAGTTTCTTAGCCAAGAGATTTCAAAACATATTTTTTTGCATCTGATAGACTAGAATTTTCCATAAGAAGAAATCATAAATAGAAAAAGTTTTTTGTTAATTAAGTTATTCGAAGTTAGTTGAAAATGTAATTAAAAATATGACATAAAATTAGTATTCAATAAAAATGTCCTGTTAATTATCAAATTGCGAAAAACCAAAAAAATTATAATAATTTGTAAAATTTATTATTTATGATATTCTTTTATCCAATGATCCGTCTAGACTCAATAAAATAAATTCAAAGGAATAACCTTCAAAAAAATTTTTGAAATTCTATTCGAAAACCTTCAATAAAATCATAATAAAACTTTTTTCCTATTTATTAAATTATTTCATATAAATAAATTAATTAATTGATAATAAACTGATTTTTTTAAACAATTCAATGAACAGAAATATTTTCAAAAGTTCGAACTATTTTGGTAAAAAAAATCTCTCAATGTATTTTTAAGATATTTTGGATTTAAATCACTTCTTTTTAAATATAATTTAATAAATTTGAACAAAAATCTAACAAAATTAAACAAAAATACATAATAATAAACTTTCAATCGATTATTTTTGACTAATTTTTGCGTCCATATTTCTAGGGTCTTATATATAGACTTATATAATGATATATCATATCAATTTAATTAGGGACAGAGGAAAAATATAAAAATAAACTGTAAAAATTAAATATAACCATAACTCAATTTTTGCTTGAAATTTATATATAAATTTTTATCCAGATAAACTAATTTCATTTTGTAATCGATTTTTTTTTTTTTTTTCGTTACCTTCAATAAACAGGATAATGAAGTTAAAATCAATTAGAGATGACATTTTTTCTATATACATAGGGAGAGTTACTTTTCGTTTGTTTGGAATGGATAATTTTTATTTTTATTGGAACATAGTTCTCAGGGTATAATAAATTTGTCATTACGTTTGTGGCATTTTAAAAAAAACGATCTAGATATGACAAAGTTTATGTATATATTCTTGCTCAGAATCGAAGTCTGAATAGATTTAGCAGAGTACGTTCATCCATCCGTTCCATAAATCAACAAAAAATAAAAAAGCTAGGATTATAAAATTTTTACAACATCAGTTTTTTAAAATTGTTAGTTTCGCTATAAATTACAAAATAACTCGGCGGAACGTCGAAAAATAACTTAGTATATTTTATATGGTAAATAACTAAGTTTCTATTTAAGTCCATGTATCTGAAATTTAATGAAAAGAAATAGTCAAGTTTTATGCCAACATATGTTGATCTAAAGTTGTAGATTCTGTTAATTGCCATACAACTTGTTTTTGATATAAGAATAAGTTATATCCTCATATCTTGGTACTTAATAAATATAGACATTTGAAATTTTGTAGAATATTATCAAATTTGATGGTAATAACTTCTATAAAGTTTGGTTGCTCAAGCCAAAAAAAGTTTAGGTTCAGTTAGCTTGCATATCTTAGATTTAGTTAAGTTAGACATTTCTAATCTTGTAAAAAATCAACTTTTATAATAGTATTTTCTGTGAAATTTGATTCATTCGGAGCAAAAGAATTCAAATAGATGTCATATAATTCCAAAATTCACATAAATATACTCGATAGATACTTAATTAAGTCTAAAAATTTTTCAAAAGGTGATTAAATATTATTGAAACAGCATGCATATTATGTTGATGAGAGTATCCCAGAGTTGATATACTCTACTTTACGCTTTTCCTTATTTATACTTTATTTAGGTACAGAACTGGGTCTTTATGTAAACACTTTTCTTTTAAAAGTTATCGTTATTTAAAATTATTTATTGTTTTTTTTGGCGTAAAATATAAATAAGGTGGTTGTGAAAATTGATTTCAAGATTAACAGCTAATAATTTTTAATTCTTAATAAGAGATGCCTATATATGCTATATGGCTAACTAAAAATGCTAGAGAACTTATGTAATTAAAATTGTGAATTGTGAAAATTGAGAATAGTCAATTTGAGGATGTTTGCCAGATATTAGAATTTAATAACAAAGAATATTTGTAAAAAAAAAATATCCTTGCCAGTTAAGTTTTTTAATGAAACTCCTGATATATGTTTTCTTCTTTCTATACCCGTACGATAAGGATCGGGTATATTAAAATTGCTCCTCCGTTTGTAACACCTCGAAATAAGCTAGATAGATATACCTTCAAAGGTATGGATCTGATCAGAATTAAATTCTAAGTCGATTAAGCTTTGTCGGTCCGTCCATCCGTCAGCAAGATACCTCAAAAACTAAGAAAGCTAGAGTCTTGAAATTAACACAAAATATTCTTACATCAATTTCTTTTGGTTGAGATCCGACCGAAACTTCGGATAGTTCTCGAAGAACTAACTTTCAGATCTCCACATTTTCTTTTAAATTGATCCATGAAACTTTAACTGATAGATACAGCTACAGCTCCCCAAAGTTCGAAAAAGCTCTATATTTAAATTGTTATAACACAAGTTGTATAAAGTATATCTTGTATGATAAGTATGGGCCATTTCAGAAAATATTTTTATATCGCTCCCCGTTTCGGAGCTGTATGGGGTCAAAAACTAAAAAATGCACACCAAAAACATCTGTAACTTGAACACCTGTCCAAATTTTTTTGAAGTAATATACAAAAATTTAAGCTCCAACATTATATTTTTGTTTCTATAAACAACTTTTCTTAATAATATAGGGTTACCCATAAATTGACGAAAGTGTGATTTCATTTTTCTAAATTTTTCTAACAAATTTTTTTAACGATTTTTTTGCATTTTTTTTACTCGATAATTTGAAATTGTTGAGGATGATGCGTAGTACAAAAAAAATTAAATAAATAAAAATGTAACGGTTGCTTGAAGAATTTATTATTATATGATATTAGCATACATACTTTTATAACTCATGTTTATTTACAAATCGTATATGTCACTGATGAATGAATGATATATAATATATATGTATAGTATAAATTATTATACATTTGGCGCTTAGTATTAAATGGTACTATAGCATATTTGGAAAAGTTTTGGATTGATAATCGTTATGTGGAAGGTTAGAATCTGCTTTTGAAGAATGTATAAACATATAGTTTGAATATATGTACAAATCATAGTTCTCGAAAATATAAAATTCAACCAAATTATTTTAAAATATTAAAAAATTAAAAAAATAATATTATAAGCAGAGTGACAGGCTATGAACATACTAACGGTTCGTACGGGTATCTAAAAGTTGACAAAGGCAATTGTATTCTTCCGCGTTTTATTCTAAATTCTATTTCGGGATACTACACTGTTATGTTGCAAAAAATAAAATGTTATACGTTTAATAAATTATAGAGAAAAAAGGATAAAATGTTAATAAGTTTTTCTAATTATATCAAAAAATTTATTACATATTTAATATAAATAATTAAATGCGATTGAATAGAATATAAAAGTTTTTGAAATTTATTAAACTTATTTTCAAATTTTTTTCTGTTCTGTTCTGGTTTTTTTGTTTTTCATAGCTTTTAATATTTTTTTAAATCATTTAGTTTTCAAAATAATTAATATTGAAAATGTAAATCATTGTCAGTGGACGGAAAAATTCATTAATAACGAAAAACAAAAAATTAATGAACCCATAAATTTTAAATTTCAGAGTTCTTTTCGGGATGGAATAAAACCAAAAGTAAATTTTCTTTAACACTTTAATGTGTTTTTTGTTTTGTTTATTTTAAAACGTTTATAATTTCAAAAATATTTTGAAAATCAGGGATTTATTAATTATATTTTGGTTTTTTTTTTTTTTTATATATTTAGGATTTATTAATTTTTTTTTTTTTTTTTGTTAAAAAATTATAAAGTTTTTTGATATTTGTTGATGATGTTCTGGATATTTTTGAAATTTGTACATATTTAATTACGATGATAATGAAAAACAAAATTGATAGAAATTTATTAGTTTTCTTATATAAATTAAAAGAGTCCGCGTGAATTGAAAGGTTTTTGATATTTTGTTTAAAATTTTGTATTCATTTGAAGTTAGAGTTAAGTTTTGATGACAAATGTTACAGCATTAAACTGTTTTTTTTTTATTAAAAGAACATACAATTTGAAATTAAATCTATTTGTTTTAAATAATAATTTGAAACTTCGAAAACTCGAATCTATTCGTCTAAGAATCGATTATTAGTATTTATAAGAATTAGTATTTATATTTTATAAATATATTCAATCTGTAAATTTTGTTTAATTGGTTTATAGTAGTTACTGGTTGTAGTTATTTAACAGAATAAATATTAAATTTTCATACTGCATTCTTCTCCCTATACTTGTCTTTGTACACTTAAGAAAGAGGCCAGTTAAAGTAAAGTTAAACTTCTAACTTCTGATTACCATTTCTGATTACTTCTGATGACAATTTTAATTAAAATTATAATACTGATACTGTACAATCTTGTACATAACTCTAAAAAAGGTTCATTTTAATAATGGGTTGACTAGGGAATCTCGTGTTTAAAAATTTCGTGTCTTAAAATCTAGCACAGAACTCGAAAATCCCTCCCAATTCAAAATCTCGCATATATATAAATATTCTGAAAACGAATACCGATATTTTGAATACAACTCTAAAACCCCTCATAATTCAGAATCATACATACACATGAATACCTAGATTTTGAATACAATTCTAAAAACCCCCTATTTATATTTTTTACATATATATTAAAAAAAAAAGAATCTTTTAAAATAATGGAGATTGCCGCCCCAAACCATAGAAATTCAACATTTTTTTTTTTTGGTATTTTAATTTTAAACTTTTTTGGTTATTCGACTTTTTTTATACGTAATTTTTTTTCTACAAAAAGATTGGCTCGCAATAATTCTTATATTTTACCTATTTCTACTTTTATTACGAGATTTTGGGACGAGAAATTTTAATTTCGATACGCTTCCTTTTATAAATCGAATAAATGTTTTTACAAAATACTGTAATCAGATTAAAATCTAACAAAATTGAATTAGACCAAAATATTTTCAAAAAAACAATAATTCCCCTCATTATTTATACATTATTCAAAAATTTGTTTTTTTTTTTAGTGCAAAAGGATAACAAATTCACTTATTTTTACTGAGGGTGGTACTTTATTTGGAAACGTTTTGATACACAATGGATTTTTGTTTAGAACTGTGTATTTTTTTTATGAAAAATTAAATTTATTTTAGTTTTTTTTTTTGTTTTTTCGATCCATATTTAATTAGTATTTAGAAAATATTTAAAGTTAAAGTTGTTAAAAAAAAAAACTAACGAATCATACAACTTTTATTTTTAATTTTAAATTTAAATTTTAAAGAATTTTTGTTTATTTTTAAATATTCCAGTCAAAGGGAGGATTTAATAAAGTTTAATGATTTAGATTTTAATGTTTTAATATGTATGTATGTAGTTTCTATTATTTTTATGAATTAAGTAAAAAAGATTTAATTAAATTTTTGTGAAGCATAAAATAAAATTTATTTACACAAAAAAAAAAATGTCCTTATTAAAAAAATTAATTAAACTAAAAAACAAGTTTTAATGAAATTTATTTAAAATAGTGATCGTCCATGATAAAATGGATGAATTCCAATTTGATATGTTTAATTTAAAATTTAATCTGATTAAATTATAATTTATTTAAATTTTCATGATAAGATTGTACACGTATAGTACGAATTAATTTAATTAAACCAGTACGTAAATGTTTTATCATGACATTGGCACATTATTTGTTCTAAATTTATTGTCGGATTTTAGCATTTCATACACGCTCTGTATACAATTGTGTTTTTTTTTTTGGAAGAACATTTTTTATTAGAAATTTAAACTCATTAGGAGGTATTTTACAGTTGGTTATAAAATCAGCATTTCAATAATTTATTTAGCGGGGGTTTATCGCCCCCTTTATTTCAAATTTTTGTTGAAATCAAGGTTATACCAAAATCCAACTATAAAATTCCATCTAATTTAAAATGTCAAATATCCCTAAAATTAACTAACCTAAAAAATTATGAATTAATTTTAAAAATCAACTAACCTCCCAAAAAAATTAATTAACCCCCAAAATTATTTGTGGAATTTTCGAGATTTAATTCGTATGAATTAAACTCCGAATTCTAAAAATGAACTAACCCCCCAAAAAAATTAAGTAAAAATAATTACCAAGTTAAATTTTAGCAAAAATAGTGCAGTTTAGATCATTTTTGTATTGAGGGTTAGTAACTTAGGGTTTAGTTCATAGCGCCTATTAATAGTTTATTCAATAATAATGGATGATTTGTATGGAAAAATTTTAAAGAAACTTAGAAAACTCCTAATTAATTATTTTATATAAAATGATTTTATTATCAAATTATTATATACATGATTTTTTTTATATTTCCGTTGTAAAACGTATTGTCCTAAATTTCAATTAAAAGGGACATTCAGCGAATTAATTAAAATTTTTCTACCAATTAAACAATTTTCATTTAGATAATTTCAATAATATTTTTTAATAATAAAGATCACCTTCTAATTATAATTCTGTCTATTTTAATTAGATAAATGATATTTTAATGATTTAAGTTTTCTGATTATTTTTACCATTAAATCCGTAACATTTAATTTAAATAATTATTCATACAATTTAACCGAAAGGGTAATTTTTTGCCCCGAATTACATAAAAAAGTATGTAATAGGATCTGTTAAATATAATGTATGTACTAAATTATACTTTGATTTGAATAATGTATAGAAATGTTTGTTATACTACAGAATGGAGAATTGAGCTGTATACCGGACATTAAAACCACCTTTAATTTTTATATCATCCCACATCTTTAAATACATAAATAAAAATGTTTTTGAATAATTTCACGTATATAATGCGTATCAAAAGTTTTGTTCAATGTTTTTTTTTTTTTTTTTTGGTTTTTGGTTTTTAAACATCAGTCTAAATGAAAATTTTATTAAAAAAAATTTGTTCCAAAAATGAAGAGGACATTTTAAATGAAAGAAAATGGCATAATATGTATTATAAGATATAATTATTGTATATACTGGATACTGGACTCATATGGATAGACTGAAAGTATCATGTACATCTGGATCATTGTTATGTTAATATAATGATCTAAATTTTATGTAAATATTGGTAAAGTTAGTAGTTCCATAATTTCTTCATCTTTAAGATCCTCCAATTTATATCAATTTATTTTCAAAGTCTCCAATTTTTTATTTTCAAAATTTATTTGTTTTTGTTTTTTAAATGCATGTATTTTAAAGTTGATATCCAATACCCATTAATCAATTAAACAACTTGACAGTCAAAAAGGTTTATTCATTTTAATGTTAATCATTGATTTTAGATCAGAAATAAAAGTATAAATCTGTTGATTATAATTAATCAGGGCCATTTAAAAGGATTTACCAAGCACTAATATTTAAAAACGACTAAAAAAAGGATTAAAACAAAAAGAACAATGAAGGAGTTATTAAAATATTATACGAGTAATTAAAAAAAAAATATACATATACATATTTTTTCTACTAAGCTAATTTTTAATACGAAAAAAATTATTTAAATGTCATTATTTAAATGCCTTATTCAGAATTTTTTTTATATTTTTTAATAAATTACATTGCAAAATATATACATTACATATAATAAATATATTACATTAAAATATCTATGGATGTACCACATGTGTATATAAATATTATATGAAATTGTTGACATGCTTCATCAGATCCCTCAGGATATAGAAATTGTCTTCATTTCATTTAGATTTTTTTTTTTTTTTTTGCTTTTTAGTCAACTTTTTTGTTTTTATTATTTTCCCGGGACTTTTTCAAAAGTAACTTTTAATATTTTTTAATATAAAATTACACAATACACTTGTGTATTGATTAAACTTATCATACATTTTAGAACATATAACATATACACACATACACATATTAATATTCTTTTTATGTTTAATTTCTTAGATAGAAAAATTTATAAGGTGCTATATATATATGTATATTAAACTATATAAAATGTATGTGTGTACAATAAATGCTATGTATACATATATATATATGCAGATACAAAAAACAAGTGGTGAAATTTAATAAATACTGTCATATATTATACACTTATATAAGAAAAGATAATTTTGTTTCAACGATCAATGAAGAAAACAAAAAAAAAAAAAAAAATTTAAAATGGGTTAGCGATTTTTTGTACAATAAAAATGTGAAGTGAGACTGGATGATATAGTGGATTCTTTAAAACATTATCGAATGACTCACTTAGAAAATAATCTTCAATTCCCCAATTACTCATGAAATTTCAATGAAAATTTTCTTCAAGTTTATTTAATTTTAAAGAATAAAAAAACAAAAAGGAAATTTATTTAACATATTGATTATTGTTTTAATTAAAAGTAACTAAAAAGTGGTTCATAATTGAGTTTCAGGTCATAAAAAATACCTAAATATAATGTGTGGCATTAAAAGATATTAAAAAGAAGAAAAAATAGATTGGAAAGATTGTTTGGCTTCCCACTCCTATAAGATGGATATTTGACTAAGCTTCATTTTCGGTAATCATTAATTTTATTAAGCCACTGATTACTCGGCTGTACCTATTGTACTATGAGACTATAAGACGTAAGATAAATGGGGTCTGATATTTCGAAAAACACGTAAGATAAATGGGATCTGATATTTAGTCTCTTTTTATATTCCCTTTTAGAACTGATAAGTCTGTAACAACAGGTGTTATATTTAAAGCTCCACTAAATTAATGGATCCCTTTTTACTCCGTTAGATTTTTCTAGATTTTGTGTATGATAATATGAGTTGTAGGTGATTTTATAAGCAAAGTAACAACATAATTCTGCTTTGTGATGTCAATGTAGTTGTTATATATTTACCATTTTAGAAATCTTTATTTATTCTGTAAATTCTTTTAATTGTTATATAAAGTCTTGCATTTATTTGTTATTTGTTGAATAGAATCATGTTATACTTGATATATCAGTGCAGTGTAATTTTTTTTTTTTTTGTTATATTTGTATTTCTGTTGTTGTATGTATATGTACCTGATATTTATCTACCTTTTTCTGTTATATATTATTTGATGATAATAAGAAAAAATTTTAGCGGTTTAAAAGGAACATTTTTTTTTTTATATTGTATGTTTATACTATATAGGTACTTACCAATTAGTACACAAATATAAAAAAGTATAATAAACTTAATTATTTTAATTAAATCTATAAAAGCAAGTTGACAAAGTATTGTTTCACTAATAGAAAACGTACACTATACATTTATACTGAATTCAAAAATAAAAAAAAAAAAATTAAACTAAAACTGAAATATAAATTTATTTTACCACTTTTCTTACATAGTCTATAATTAGTTTTACTTTCTTTTGAACTATTCCTGTCTTTATATTATATCAGTACTTTTAAAACTTTAATATTGAAAAATAATTTAATTAATATTTTTATTTAATAAAAACTGAAGATATATTAAATAATTAAAGTTTTAATGTAGAATTAGTTACCTATATGATAATGTTGGCAATCATGTTATCTTATTCTATTAAATATCATCCTCCAAATGAAAAGTGAACGTGACTCTAAAATTGAAGGAAAACCATGTTAGCCTGTTCTATATATCATAAATTCAAGAAGAATATCAACATTTTTACTCTAAATAATCATCATCATCATCCAATGACTTCCTATATTTCCCCAATTTCCTTTATTTTTATTCCTTTATTGCTATTTTTTCAATTTCCAAACTAAACAGTACATTGTACCATAGGTTCTAACCTAATGTTTGGTTTAAAAGAAAACTGGCGTTTAGTTTGTTAGGGTTAAAGTTCAACAATAATATTGATTATTGATATCTTTCGAGATGCCCACCTATCCTCGCAAGAAAAAGGAAAGTGAATGTTACGCTAAAATGTTTGAATCTATAAATGGAGTTTTGTTAGTTCCTTTAGTTGTCTTAAAACTACGAGTATTAGATAAAAACAATAAATTAAAACTTTTTGTGCTTTTCAAAACCTCTGCTACTTCGGTCTCTAAATCTCACATTTTCAGACAGGCATCCTATATAAAGTAAATTATTTTTTCTGATCAGATTTCAGATATCGGAAGTAGTTTTTTTTTTTTTTTGACACACTAAAGCCAAACACTATAAGGCAAGGATTTGTAAAACTAAAACAATTCTTGATAATAAATAAAGTAATTTTAATTGTTTGAAAACCTATGTATTATTTGTAACAAATTATTATAGTAAAACAAAAAAAAAACAAAGAAACTTTTTTAATAAAATTACAGAAGTCTTATATAATTGTAAATAATTATAATTATCTTAATCTTTTTCTTAAGAATCACTTCAATGTGCCGACAACATTTTACTTAAAAGAAAAGTACAATATTTTCTGTTATTTTATTGTATAATACAGCCATTGCCCGTTTTTAAGGATATATTTTATATTCTAGATAAAACACTTTAAATGTTTTACTTAACTTTAATAAAGTTTATTTTTATTACTTAACTTTGACTTTAGTTTAAGCTTTTTTCTTTTAAATAATTCCATTCATTTAATCGTTTCGACATTATTTTAATTACTATAGGATATTAGATGAAAAAAAATAGAAAAAATATAGGTGCGTGTGTATAATATGTTTGTGTTTATTGTTAAAACCTTTTCTTTTTAAAATAAATTTTCTCTTCCTTGTTTCTTTATTAAAGTTTTATTTTATTATTTACATATAAAGGTGAGGTTTCGATTTAAAAAGTGAAATTAATTTCCATTAAATAACAAATTTATCGTTTATGGGATATAGTTAATGTGAATGAAAGAGATGAAAAAAAAAGAAGGATATATTAAAGAAAATTTGGTTAATATGTTTGCTTTTTTTTTTATATAAAATTATCCTTGAATAAACTTGTTGATTATCCTTGTTTATATGTTTTATTTTTGTTTTTTTGGTTAATAAAAAATTAAAAAAAATATTTGCAAAATAAAATGTTTATTATGATGTCATGGTATCGGTTTGTTGTAAACCATTACTTGGAAAGTTCAATGTTCTTTAAATTTTCAATTAAGGGTAAATTTTGATATTAGGGATACCTGGTGTATGTACCTGAAGTAAATAACAAAATAAATTTTCACTTTTTAGCATGTATATTATTTATCTATAATATAATACACAAGATGTTGGCGAGACCTTGCCAACATGTAAAAAAATATATTTTATATCTATAATAAAACACTCACACTGAATGTAAACTAAACTGGCAATGATGATATTTCTGTATATTTATTTAATAATTTAAAATTTTATTACCAAAGACACAAATTTTTGACTCAAAGTATTATCAAGAGACACAAACCGTTCATTAAAAATAAAAATAAATTTAGTAAATATTATTACGAGTGACCAAATTTTCCGCTAGATGTATTATTAGAGACACAAACCCTTCATTAAAAGTGAGTACAGTCAAAAAAGGAAAAGTACAATACTTAAAAAACACATTTTCAATCAAAATAAATTCAGCAAATTTTTAATTTTTAAATTTGACCGCTACGTCCATTATGAACTGGTCGCAGCGGTAAATTAAAAATAAATTATTAATCTTCTGTTGGCATTTTCAATCTTTGTTTTGGAAAAAAAAAAAAAAAAATAGGTACTCTTAATAAAATTAAAACGCCTGAAAGTGAAAAAGTGAGAGTGAGCAAAGTTTATAGTAAACCTCATATTTATAAGAAAAAAATAATAGGCCGATTTTATTCTTGATTTTGTTTTCATTAGTATAAAAGCTGGTGAAAGCTTCGTAACGTACTTTAAAATAGTTTTGTTTATTTAGGTTGAAATTTAGATTTTTAAGCTAAATTTTCGGTAGAACTGGTATAACATAAAATATTCGAAATTTTTTTATTAATGTAAAATTCGGCTGACTTAAATAATTATATTTCATAACAAAAGTCAGAAACTTACTAAATATTATAGAAACGGATATTTTTCTTAAAAAAAAAAGAAAAAAATAACATAGAAAATATCATTTTAGAAGCCTTCTCTCACAAAAGATTCATAATTTTGTACTAATTTATTATTAGACCATTAATAATATTGTTAGCCATGGAAAAAAATAAGATTTATTAATCAGATCAGATAATATAATACCTGAAATTAATGATTGAATTTCTGATAATATACACAATATTATATACCTTGCCAACATATAAAAAAAAATATTTTATTTCTATAATAAACCACTCACACTGAATGTAAACTAAACTGGCAATGATGATATTTCTATATATTTATTTAATAATTTAAAATTTTATTATCAGAGATATAAATCTTCGACTAAAAGTCTTATCAGAGACACAAATGTTTACTTTTTAAAAAGTACTTTCGACACAAAATTTAAAGCAAATTTTTAATTTTTAAATTTGACCGCCACATCCATTATGAACTGGTCGCAGCGGTAAATTAAAAATAAATTATTATTCTTCTGTTGGCAATTTTCAAACGACTCTTTGTTTTGAAAAAAATAAAAATACTCTTAATAAAATTAAAAGACCCGAAAGTGAAAAGAGCAAAGTTTATAGTAAGCCTTATATTTATAAGAAAAAAATAATAGGCCGATTTAATTCTTGATTTTGTTTTCACTATTATAAAAGCTGGCAAAAGCTTCGCAACAGACTTTATTGTAGTTTTGTTTATTTAGGTTAGAATTTTGATTTTTTAAGCTGAATTTTTGATATAACATAAAATATTCGAATTTTTTTTATTAATATAAAATTCGGCAGACTTAGCTAATTATATTTCATAACAGAAATCAGAAACTTACTAAATATTATAGAAATGGATATTTTTCTTAAAAAAAAAGAAACAATAACATAGAAAATATCATTTTAGAAGCCTTCTCTCACAATAGATTCATAATTTTGTACTAATTTATTTATTAGACCATTAAATTAAAAAGCTGTCGAAAACGACCGTCACAAAAAAAAAAGACCCCGAAAATTTATGAAATTACATTATCAGAGACATGAATCTTTTATTAAATATACCAAAGACCTCTTCCAAAGTACATTTGAATAAAATAAATTCAGCAAATTTTTTTCAAGCAAAAAAAAAAATAAACGCAAAAGACTTGAAAGTAGTTTTGGTAATTGAAGTAATTTCGCGGCGAAAACAACTGTTTTTCATCGACATAAAATTTTTTTTTTTAAAACTAAAGAAAAATAGAGAGTAAAATTTTAACAAGTATTAAAATTATTTCGATTATTGGGAGTGTTTTAAATGTAACAAAAAATAAATGTCGTAGCGGTTGGTGTTGGTTGGTTTTTCGCCGGTTTTTATTGTGCACTTTATACATGTGTTTCAAACAATTTTTGAGATATCGGCACGAACTTTTACCCTCAATGTGTTTTTAGCTTGGACCATTTTTTCTCAATAATTAAAAAACTGTCAAAAATTATTGCCACGAAAAAACGGCGAGAATAAATTAATAAACTGTACCTAACATTTTTAATTTTATGTGTTTAGATTTGTTTTATGTTTTTTTTCTATTACAAGTAAGTAAGTGATTTCAACGTTCTTTTAATGGTGCTGATGTAAAAATGAAATTTTTAGGTAGTTTATTAAGGGAGTCAGTATGATAACGTAAATGTTTTTGAATCTATAGAATTTGTGCAATTGCACAGGGGATTTTCTAGTTAAATATATAAAATGATTATGTATGAATTTCGATTTTATAATTCTTTAAAATCGTTTAAGTATATAATGGATTTTTCAATCGATTGTGCATTGTATTTCGATTTCTGTAATTGAAATTGAGAATTATTATGTATATAAAGACATAAACATTCACGAAGTTATTAATTATCTATATTTGACTAGCTTCAGTTTATAAAATCATTAGTATAATTAAGCCCTTTGATTACTCGGTTGTAGCTCGGTATGGAAATAAAAGCAAAGACCTAAGGAAAAACAAATAAATTCAATTCAGTAATTTTATAAAAAAAAATATAATTGGTATTTAAAAACAAATTTTATTGAAGAAATATTTGCATTCAAGTTATTGTAACAATTTATTGTTTTGAGAAATATGTAAATCTATAAAATATTTCATTTAAGTACTAATAAACATTTTCAACTAGTCCGAAACTTGCGAATATATACATATATGTTAATATAAAACCAATTTAATACTTAACATTTCAATAAAATGCGATTCAAAAAGGATCCTTATGGGAATGTTATATGTACTCTTAAAATCTTTTTCGATTTGTTCTGAAAATATTTAAAAACAAAAAAAAAAAAACTTAATAAAAACGAAACAAAGACATCAAAAGAAAGTAAAAAAATAGAAAAAAATAAAACATTTTGCTTAAACTTTTTATTGTGCTCAAGAAAATCAGATTTCAAATCATTTGGAAGAATATTATTTTATCAATTTCAAAAAACTATCTTATTCGGATATATATTTTGAAGAACGACCCTTTTAATGGGTCATGAATTTAAATATTTAAATTCGATATGCTAGAAATTACATGAAACATTTATAAATTATATATTAGAAAGAGTCTTAAATTTCATTTCAGTTTAATTTCAAAATTTATGTCATATTATAGATTTCTTGTT
Source organism: Poecilobothrus nobilitatus (assembly GCA_947095535.1). Lineage (NCBI taxonomy): Eukaryota > Metazoa > Arthropoda > Insecta > Diptera > Dolichopodidae > Poecilobothrus > Poecilobothrus nobilitatus. Next base: position 187,989,426 of record OX352773.1, read on the forward strand.
ATCCTTTTTCATTTGTAATCAGTTTTGTTTTTTAAAAAGATCAATTCAAGTTATTACTGTAGTAAAATTTCTACGGAACATATAAAAAAAAACTTTACGTACGTATAATATGTTGAATATTAAAAGAAAAACGAAAAAAATCATTAGAAAATCAGTTTTTCCAATTTTCCTTCAAATTTTTCTTCTTCAAAAAAAATAAAAATAATTTTTTTTCATTTTTAAAATTCGAAATCTTGTAAATAATCCGATCACATTTATATTTTCGTTTAATATTCTTTTTTTTAGTTGGTTAAGAACTGCTAACAAAAAAAACAAATTTCCAGATAATATCCTTCAAATAACAAAATTGTGTAAATGTACAAAAATAAAAATAAAATAAATCTATAAAATAAGTAAAATTATACCGTTAATTCAATTATATGTAGTGCTTTAACGATATCTTGAATTAATATTTATTTTAAGATATTTAAGAAAACGTCTAAAAATATGCAATTCATTTTTTAATATTTATTATAATTATTGTAATAGGGGCCTCGGTGGCCTAGTCACTAGTGGGTAAGAGTGTATAAAATACACTGTAAACACTGAGGGAGTGTGGGTTCGAATTCCACACACGCCGTAAAAAAAATTATTATAATATTCTCTTAGAAAGAGGCCTCGGTTAAGTTTGATTGTGGCCAAGTTGTTGGCTTATTAACCAGAAGGGTTCATCTTCATATCCTACACAAACAACAAGTGTTTTTAATTGTAAGGAAAATGACTGAAAATTTAATTTAATTTAATTTATTTATTTTATATCTATTAATAATAAATATTTCATAGAATATTATAAAATCATTGGTTAAACCAAATTAAGGCGTTTATTAGGTCCAATACTATTATCAATGTATACATTAATATGATTAGCAAATCCTGCTATAGTTATAATAAAATAAATGTAAAAATAAGTTGTGTTAGAAATTATAAATTGTTCTGCAATTTATTACCAGTTTACTTTAATCAGATGACTGCGATTTTCTACTAAAATAGATTTTATTTAAAAGATTTAATTAGGTGGAGGTTTAAGTAGAAATTTCTCTCATAAAAAGTCTAAACAATATGAATATTCCGAATATGCGTTTCACTAAATAATATCAACACAATTAAGGATATACTGTTAACCGTGTTAATGTTAGATACAATCTCCTTTAGGAATAAAACAATATTTGAATATTGATTAATCAAATAAAATATATTTTTAAAAAAATAGGTTGGCAACTGACAAACGGTTTAGTATCGTAAAAAAAGATAATCTTAACAAAATTATAATTCTTAAAATAAAATTGAAAAGGTTTAAAAAAATATTCAGAGTTTTTTTTTTTTCTAATATGTAAAGGGTAAATAAAAATAAAAAATTTTAACCAAGAACCTTTAGAATGTTCGTCTAACAAAATAAAAATGAAGGAAAATATATAGAAGACTAATAGAAAAAAAAAACGAAAAGAAAAGAGGAAAAAAAATTCAAGTCTTTTGATGCTTAAAAAAATGGGATTTTTTCAATACTTATTGATCTTTAATGCGTTAATAGAGGGTATTACAATCTCTTAGAAAAAAACAAAAACAGAATTTTCACAGAAACGAAATGAATAAGTTTTCATTTTATAAAAAATACGTACATTTATGTATTCTACATAATATGAATGTAAACGTACATATACCCACCCCTACAAATTTTTTTTTTTTTTTTTTTAAGATTATAATATTTTATTTTCTTTACTGTTTAATTTTTCTTTTTGTGTTGGAATTTCAATTATTGGTTTTTTGGTTTACAAAATTAAATATTTTAACTTTAAATTTTCTAAAAAAAAAAAAAGGAAAATAAAATTATCAATACAATAAAAATTGAAAAAAAAAAAAAACTATTAACTGTGGAAAAATTAAATTAACGAAAACAAAAAAGGACTTTAAAATTTTGAAATTAATTTTATGGCTATATTCAAGATATTAGTCAAAGATTTGGTCAAACAGACAAGGTTAAATTTTTTTTTTTTTGGTTTTTCTTTCAGTTTTCCTTTTTTTTTAAAGAAATTATTTTTATTTCAACCATAATAAAAAAGATGATTTGTTAAATTTTTTTTTTTTTTTCAAAAATTTTTTTTTAAAGATTTGAATAACTTAAAAATTAAATTTTTTAAATTAAAGAAATCCAATAAAACATTTTTCGAAAAATTACCCAAATTTAAACTTATAGTACAAAATAAATATTTAAATTAATATTTGATTTCATCTATGAATGAACGAAAATCTATACCCTAAGGCCTAAATAGATAAAAACAAAACAATCAAAAAAAAAAAATGTGATGAAAGGACTATTTCTACTATGACTGATGATAGTAATATTTTATAGTTCTCTGAAAACTAAATTATGTACATATATACATATATATAAAAATGATGTAATATTTTCCAGAAAATTCTCCTAAAAAATATTGAAGTTGTGTTTTTCTTAATTTTTTTTTGTTAGAAATTCAAAAAATTATTTTTTTTTTTGTTAAAATATCATTTCTATCTTAAGACAACATTATTCTATTTCATGGTAATCAGATATTTGTAATCATAGAATAAAGATACCGGAAAAAAAATTTTTTGTAATATGAATAAATTATATGATGCAAAAATTATCTTTAATGAGCTGTAAAAGTATATATATATGTATATATTATGTATATATAAAAAAGTTAAAAGTAAAATAAAACAAAAAATTAAGGAATAAAATAGAAAATTATTATAATTAATACATTTTTATTATTATACAGTCTAATATAACTCTTTTTATGATTATTAATTTTATAATCGACTTACGATTCAATAATATCGTATATATAACGTATAATTAAAGGAATCGTATATATAACGTATAATTAAAGGAAAATTTGATTATATGAATATTATAGAATCAAAAAGTGTTTGGATAGAATTAAAATTTTGTAATGTTTAATTAAAATATTATAATATATTCCTCTGATATTAATTTTAAAATATATTTTGTCTTTTTATGATAATTTATGACAAAATTAAATATAATCTTTAAACTTCAAATTGTGAGATGTTGAATGAAAATAATTTTATTATTTTAGCATGCAAATAGAAATAAAATTGTAGCCGATTCAAAAAACAAATAAAAAAGTTGTTATGTCTGGGAGAAATCTTTGGTAGTGTTTATTTGAGACAATGTCTAATATTTAAGATATGATAACTACTTAACAGTGTTCTGTTATCAGGTGTGTAAGAAAGCAAATTCCTCGGGAAATGTATTAGATTTATTGTTCTCTTCTTGCCATATATTGAGTATACCCATGCCGAGAAACGATATGAATGTTGTAACTTTAATCTTTCAATCAATAAATTTTCTTAATTAAGCCAAATGAAATATGTTCGAGAAAACACAATCTCTGGTCAAAAAGATAAACATTTAAACAAAATCAAGAGCTTTGTTGTCCATAAGTTAGAATTACTATGTCATTTTTATTTGAGATAATTTTTTTTAATCTACTATTATTGATCTTAAAATTATTATTTTATGAAATTTTCAAAAATTTGATTACAATGCGCAAATCATAATATTGGGTTTAGGTTTTATTTTTTTTTATCAAAAATAATTTTATTTTTAAAAAAAATATTTCAAAACTTTTAATATTCATTTTAAGGATAATGTTTTTAACAATAAAAATTTACATATAATTTTTTTTTGAAGTAAAATTGAATTATATACAATAAAAGCTTCAACATTTTGAACATTTGAATTATACTTTTTATGTACAAGTATTGCAACAAAAATACAACAACTTATTTTTCATTTAAAAAAAAAAAAAAACATATTCTTTAAAAAAAAAAATAAAAATACATAATTTTTAAGGATATTAGGAAGGTTATTTCAAAATATTTTTTTTTTTCGTTGATATTTGAATATTGGTAACATGTTATAATAAAAATAAAAAAAAAACGACACATTTTCTTCAAAACAGAAGCAATTATTTTGTTAAACATGAAAATTATATTTGAGAAAAATATGGAAAAAATTAAAATTATAAAAAATCTTCTATCAGGATGCTTTTTATTCTTAAAAAAAAAAAATTTTATTGAAAAAATATGTTTTTTCTTTAATTTTGTTTTTTTTTTCTTTGTTTCATATTATGTTAAAAGTTATCCTATGGTTTATTTTTTGAGTTTTTTTTTTCCACCGTTAAAAAAATGATGAAAATTTTACCGTTATTTTAATTTATATTTAAAACACATTGTATTATTAAATTAAAATTTTTTTTTTATTTCTAAATTTGTTTAAGATTCTGGATTTAGAATTTTATAAGGATTCAAAGGATTATTTTAACAGAATATTACCATTGTACAATTTGAATATTTGAAATTTATATAAAAGTAGTGAAATATGAAATAAGCTTTATACTGTTAAGGCATTTATTCTATTAATTACTAAAGGTAGTAATTGGGCTTGGACTCTATTTAAATATTCAGCGAATTTTAATTTCCATTTTTATTCTGGGTTATTTAATTTGATCCTGCAAATATATGTATATAATTATTTGTTTCTTTTTTAAATGTTTTATTTAATAGCTTGTATCAAAGTTATAGCTTGTTATAGTTATAGTTTAATAGCTTGTATCAAAGTTAACTTTTAATAGCAAACGTATTAAAAGTTACTTATCCTAATTAAAACTATAGAGTGTTTGAATAATCCGATTTCAATGTACATGGTTATAAGACCAACTCTCTCATTAAATTTTAGATAGCTATATTTACTATAAAGATATATATGTATCTTGTTTTTATATGAAATTTAAAACTAATTTTGATTATATTATATTATGCCTTTTGTAATTTAACTCTGACTCTATTTTTAATGTCTTAATTTAAAAAGGAAAAAAGAAAATTAAGGCGCGTATTCATTTTATGTTTTAGTTAATATTTTTTCGAAATAATAAAGACAAATGATACTGGGCGAATGAATTCTGTATGCAAGGTTTTTTTGATATAACATTCGTTTTCGTGCCACGGATGACATATTAGGGAATTATCGTTCGTTTCACTCCTTCTTTGAATATGATTTATAATTATATTATTATTATAAAGTTATATATTCTGATTATTTTAGCCTCGTTGTAGTTGTTTTTATTTAAATAATAGGGTTGGTAGTTTTTAAAGGCATTCATTTGTAAATTTGTGCACTTTCTGTTAGAATGTATTTCAAAAAGTCTGATTTTTTTCATCATTGACGCACTAATGTTAAACCAAATTGGATCACCGTATGTTATTATTTTTCTATTTTGACATGTTTAGAAAGAATTTTGAACTAAAACAATCTTTTTAAAGACATTAATACTTTATTTGCTTTTTTGGTTTTACCGTTTATGTGTTCATTAAATTTGTAAAGTTGCGGTTGTATTATATTCCTAAATATTTTATATTCTGTGGTATCAATAAAACTGTTTGGTATGAAGTTTTAATCGAAAATATGCTCCAATTCTTTTTGACATTGTTATTGTTACTTTTGATAGTATTTCTGAATAAAATTGTCTCACATTTATTAAAATTTATTTTCAATTTTAATTTTTCAGTATCTTTTATAACTTTGTTAAATTGAAAAATAGTTTAATTTGCGCCTTTTTAACAATGTGAGTTAAATACACAAATCGTCAGCAAATGCTATACTGAAGTTGATCCCTAAGCTTTTTTTTAGTAACTTCAGTAGTTTGCTTATATAAATATTGAAAAGGATTGTTGTAGTTAATGTTCCTTGCTGCAGTAGGCTATCTTTCATTTGAATTAATGGCCTAAATATTATTTCATACATAGTTTAATGAAGAGTTTGATGGTCTATCATGTACATGATTTTTATAAAGGAAGACGACTATAATTAGATTAATAATATCATATTTTTGAAGAACAAAAAAGAAAAAAAAAATTAAAATTTGAAAAATTTTTATAATATACCGTTATTATTTAGACTTTTCATAACCTTTATTTCATATTTAAATGTTTTTCAAAGTATTTATTGTTAATTTATTATTTTTCCATTTTATTCTTATTATTTACTTTTATATACATAAAATTATATATGTAAGATTAAATAATGTATTTAAAAAAATCAAAATATTTTTATGTTAAAAAAAAAAAATTTGTTTCCAACTGTTTTTGAAAGCATAATTTGAACAAGAAAACATAATGTTACATTAAACATAATGTTATAAATTTTTTAAATTAATTTAAAAACAAATTTTGTTAATGTTAAAAATTTAATTTAATCATGTAAAATGTTTTTAAAAGAAAATTTTATTTTTATTCTTTTTGTACAAAAAACTTAAAAATTTTTTATTTCTTAAACCAATTGTACCTATAATTCATTTTTGAAAATGTTTTTCTTAAAATATTTCCCTTCTTAGATTTATTTTTAATATTAATTTAACGAAAATTATGATTATTGTATTATAATGTAATTTTTTAAAATATAAAAAAATAACAATTTCCACTAAAGGAAAGCAAAATATTGGCAATTTGATTTTTATATTTAATTCTAACAAAAGAACGAGAAAGAATACAGTTGCCTTTGTCAACTCTTAGATACCCGTACGAACCTTTAATATGTTCACAGCCTGTCACTCTGCTTATAATATTATTTTTTTAATATTTTAGTATTTTAAAATAATTTGGGTGAATTTTATAATATCTAGAACTATGGGTTGTACATATATTCAAACTATATGTTTATATGTACATTCTTCAAAAGCAGATTCTAACCTTCTACATAATGATTATCAATCCAAAACTTTTTCAAATATTCTATAGTACCATTTAATACTAAGCGGTAAATGTATATTAAATTTACTAAGTACAAAACAGTAAATATAATTTTAAATATTATATTATATTATATTTAAATATTCCATTGACAGAATAATTTCTTATAAGTACAATAAAATACATATATGTATGTAAATACGGCGCTATATAATATACATCTATACTCTTATCATTCATTCACTAGTGACATATACGATATGTAAATAAACATGATATTATATAAGTATATAATACAATATCATATAAATAAAAATTCTTCAAGCAACCGTTATGTTGTTTATTTATTTACATTTTTTTATACTACGCATTATATCCTCAACAATTTCAAATTATCGAGTAAAACAAAATGCAAAAAATTCGTCAAAGAAATTTGTTAGAAAATTTGAAAAAATCAAGTAACACTTTCGTCAATTATAAAGTAACCCTATATTATTAAAAAAAGTTATTAACAGAAATAAGAGTATAATGTTGAAGCTTTAATTTTTGTGTATTACTTCAAAAAAATTTTAACAGGTGTTCAAGTTACAGGTGTTTAAAAATAGGAAATTTTCAGTTTTTGACCCCTTACAGCTCCCAAACGGGGAGTGATACAAAAAAAATTTCTGACATGACTCATACTTATTTTCAAAGATCTAAATTTCAAGTTTCTAACTTAAACCGTTTAGAAACAGAAGATAGAAGGGTTAAAGTATTTTGCAAAATTTTAGTTTTGCATAACGGTAAATTTAGACACCGTATGCCACAACTATATATTTATTGTATATATACTTTTAAAGCTAATAAAAGCAGTAATGGTTTGCCGTTTTCAAAATGAAACCTTATACAACTTGTGCTATAACAATTTATATATAGAGCTTTTTTAAACCTTTGGGGAGCTGTTGCTCCGTAACGGGTGGAGCTACAAAAAAAGTTATTAAAAATAAAATTAATATTTTTGTGATTTCTATCAGCAGTTAAAATTTCATGGTGATCTAAAGTTAGGTGTTTAAAAAATGTAGTGATCTAAAAGTTAGGTGTTCGAGAGCTACCCGAAGTTTTTGTCGGAACTCAACCAAAAAAAATAGGGAACCTACAAATTGCTCCTAGAATATTTCGTGTAAATTTCAAGATTCTAGCTTTCTTAGTTTTTGAGTTAGCGTGCTGACGGACGGACGGACAGAAGGACATGGCTCAATCGACTTAGAATTTTTTTCTGATCCGATCCATACCTATGAAGGTATATCTAGTTCGCTTATTTCGAGGTGTTACAAACGGAGGAGGAATTTTATTATACCCGATCCTATCGTACGGGTATAATAAAAATATCCGTAATATTATTTTTTGTTATTTAATTTATTTTCTCCATTTTCCCCAAATATTTTTATTAGCACATTTTCAAAAAATTTTGAAAAAATGGGCATATTAGTTCTCACTTTGTCCTTCTGACTATATACTCATATGTCTGTCTTTCCGGGTGTTTACAATGGTGTTACACCATTTGAAATAGACCAATTAAATTTTAATTATGGGTAGATATTACAAAAAAATTAATTTTATGCTTTTATTAACTTTACAAATATATATATATATAATAATAAATATATATTTATAATAAATATAACTTTTGACATACGGTACATTAATTTACCGTAATGCGAAACACAAATTTTGCAACATTTTTAGCCCCTTTTATCTTCCAAATGGTTTAAGTTAAATCTATATATGACACTTCCTTTTTAGCACATTTCCAAAAAAGTTTTGAAAAAATGTGTTTATTAGTTTCACTCTGTCCGTTCGTGCGTCCGTCCGTCTGTTTACAAAACTTCTACACCGTTAAGGATAGAGAAAAAAATTTTAACCATGGGTCTCATAAAAAAAATAATTTTGTGGAACAACTTTTTCATGTAGCCCCACCCATTACGGAGTTACAGCCCCTCAAACTTTGAAAAAGCCCTATTTTTAAATGCATATATCTTATGTTCTGCGTAAGATTTTTTCAATCTGAAAACGTCATTCGACAGGTAATTTTTTTAACTTTGTAAATTAATATCAAAATTATACAATTTTTTAAAATTTAGTATTTAAATTTACCGTTATGTGAAAACCAAATTTTGCATGATTTTTCAACTTTCATAACTCCGGCACGCTTCTAGGTAGAGGCTTGAAATTTTGAAGCAAGAAAGAACTTTTAGAATTAGTATACGTTTTAGAATTTTTTTGGACCACCTCCTGTTTATGAGCTACTAGGGCTTAAATATTGAAAATTTGCTATTTTTAAACACCTGTAACTTAGGAACCTGTACACATTTTACTTCGGAAGATATGAAAATTAAAGCTACAGTAATATATTTTTATGTGTGTTAAAGGTTTATTTTAGTTGTAAAGGGTTCCAAAGTTGCAGTTGCAGCCCCATTTTCAGATGTATATAGCTCAGGCTCTACGTAATAGTTTTGCAATCTAAAACCGCCAGAAGATGAAAATTTTATTATCTATATAAAACAATATCAAAATTATGTAATATTTTGTAATTTACGATTTAAATTTACCGTTATGTGAAAACCACATTTTGCATGAAATTTCTTTTTTTATAACTCCGGCATGACTTTAGATAGGAACCTGAAATTTTGAGACTAGAAAGAAGTTTTAGAATTAGTATAAGTTTCCTCAGAAAATTTTTTGGTAGCACCCCCTCTTTAAGAGTTATTACGTCTCAAAAATTGAAAATTTGCTATTTTTAGACACCTGTAACTTAGGCACCTGTACAAAGTTTTCTCCGGCAAGACATGAAAATTAAAGGTTTAATAATATATTTTTACGTGTGTTAACGGCTTTTCTTAGTTATATAGGATTCCGGTCTTACGGCCCCTCAAAATTTCAAAAATGTCCTATTTTCACGTTTTTTCTTATTACATGAAATTTTCAAATTTTTGTGCAAGTCACAATTCTAAACAGTTTGTATTGAGTTTTGGAAATGTGCGCTTTTAAAAACCGTTGGTTTACATTCTACCTTGTTTTTTTATATTTTTACACTTTTTACATTTTTACATTAAAAACTATTAAACTGTCAACTGCGTATAAAAGAGACAGCATATATATTAAAAAGAAATTAATATAATATGTATGCATATGTACGTAAATTTTGTCATTTTGATGAAAAAGTAAATATTATTATTACGATATGTAAACATTTTAAATTATTATTTATTATATTTAAATTTATTGCTAGCAACAAATTGATATCCATATTTTTCAAATATCAACTGATTATCCAAATAAACACCTGATTTTTCCAAATTAAATTGCAGATGTCAAAAAAAAAATGTTTTGATGGCTGGATAATGTAAATTGAATTATAAATTTAATGCATTAAACATTTATTTATTTAATTATTTATTTAGTTCAAGCTTAACACAAGCAAGTTACAATATAATTCAATTAAAAAAATAAAAAAAATTATTAAATTTAAACAATAATTTTATAAAATAAAAATTTACAAAATATTTTATGACATTTAATATAATAATTAATACTCGTAAATACTACATTATAAATTTAATCAAAAATAAAATTTATAAGGAAAAAAAAGAACAAGTTAAAGATAAAAATTTATTACAAAAAACAAAAATTTTTAATTAAATAATACATATGACATTAAAATCATAGTTATTATTAACAAACTGCATGAAATTACAAATCAAAATTAACCATCGATTAAATAAATAAAAAAAAATTATCTCGATAATGCAGTTTCAATGACATGAATATAAATCTCTTCTTTGGTTAGTTGAAAGTTAATTTGGGATTTGTGTAAGTTGCATAGAGACATCATTCTATTAAGTGGTTCAAACTTACCATAATTAGTGCGATGAAACTTCAAATTAAAGAGGTTAACCGAGCTTAGCCTAGTATTGGTACAAAAGCTAATGTTGGCTAATAATTGTGCAGATAAAATATTACCTTTTACCAATTCTGTCAAGAATAATATGTCTGCGACGTTACGACGTTTTTCAAGCGTACACATATGTAAAAGGTTTAGTCTATGTTCATACGGAGGTAGATTATAAGGATCTTCCCAAGGAGATGACGTAGGGCATATTTAAGAAATTTTTTTTGAACAGATTCCATTCTGAATATATGGGTTTTATAAAATGGAATCCACACCTGGCTGGCATATTCTAAATTGGGACGAACTAAGCAAGTGTAAAGAGATTTAAACCGAGCATAGAGCATTAAAATATAAGTATAATGAACATGAAAAGAAAGTTTACTATCAAAAAATACACCCAAGTCTTTTATAGAATTAACTTTAGGGATAATTTGAAGGTTAAAGCAATAATTATATGAAATTGGATTAGAACGGCGAGAAAAAGTAATATGAGCACATTTAGTAATATTTAGTTGAAGATTATTGATATTACACCAATTATAAAAACAATTAAGGTCAGCTTGTAATGCTTTCGAATCGTCAAAGGAAGTAATTTTCTTGAAAATATTCATATCATCAGCATAAATTCTAATATCACAATGTTGAATTACGGAAGTGACATCGTTGATTGCAATAATAAACAAAAGCGGTCCAAGGTGGCTACCTTGAGGAACACCTGAAGGAGCTTTAAATTGAGAAGAAATTGAAGATCTAAAAGAAACACGGTAACTACGATCAGAAAGATAAGAATAGATCCAATTAATAAAATAAAATGGAAACCCCAGGTTCTGCAATTTTAAAATAATAATATTATGAGAAAGTAAATCAAATGCTTTACTAAAGTCGGTGTAAATTACATCCGTTTGAAAACCATCCTCCATATGTTTCAGAAATGTAGCTGTGGATTCCACAAGATTGGTGACTGTAGATTTACTTTTTACAAAGCCATGTTGATTGGGTGATAAAAGGCTAGTGCAATGATCATATATAGAATCGAATACTATTAATTCAAAAATTTTAGGAATAGAAGATAATTTTGCGATCGGGCGATAATTGATAACGTCATTTTTGAGGTTTTTTTTTTATGGACAGGCTTAATAAGAGCTATTTTCCAAAGTGATGGAAAGATTCCTGAAGATAATGAAAGATTAAATAGCTTAGAAAGTGGGTCTGCTAAAAACATAGAACAATTTTTTAAAAATAAATTGGGAATACCATCAGTTCCGGGACTAGAATTATCATCTAATTTATTCAAGTAACATAGTACCAAATTAGGATCAATAGTAATATTTCTAAGCGTTGTTTTAGGAAAATTATTTAAATACGAAAAATTAACTGAGTCTGGATTGAAAAACGATGGAGAATAGCTTGCTGAAAAAAAGTCGCGAAACCATTCGGAAATAATTGAGGAATCACAGCTACTATTATTATTATAATTCATAAAAGTGGGATACTGATCACATTTTCTTTTAGAGTTCACAAAATTCCAAAACAATTTAGGATTGGATTTGATATTTAAAGACATACTCTGCACATATTTTGAATAAAGGTTATCGGACAATAGTTTAAATTCATTAAATAACACGATAAAAGCGTTAAAGTCATAACTATCATTACTCTTAATAAATTTCCGCCAGGCTTTATTTTTTTTATTTTTTATTTTTTTAAAACCTCAAAATAATAGGTGCTTAATATATAATTAATACCATCGTAGTTAGCTTTGAGAAAATTGTAACGATAAGAAAGTGCTGATTCAATATTTGGAAGTAAAAAAGAGCTAAAAGAAAAACAAATAGGAGGATGATAAACATCAATTTTTACAAGTTCCAAAGGACAATTAAAAAAACAAATATTATTCCACTTAGTTGTGAATGTAAGATCTAATTAATTACCTTGATGATTACATCGTTGTTCTTAACATCACCAATTATTGACTCAATAATATCAATATACTTAATAAAAAGATCAATATTAGAAGCAGGAGGAATATACCAACTGACAATGAAAAGATTAGCTGATTGCAATTGAATTTTTATAGCAACAATTTCTATTATATCGTGAGCATCACCCGGGGGAATTACTATTTCGTATGAATTAAATGTATTTTTAATAGCTATCAGAACACTTCCACCTTTTCTAAGATTTCCAGACAAGATTGATCCATATCTGTCTTTTCTGTAAACAGTATATAATACCGGGCAAATTTCTAAATTATTAATAGAAGAATTAAGCCAAGTTTCAGTTAAAATAAAAATATCAAAATCTAGCAGAGAACAATTGGAAAAAACAATTTTAGTTTTAGTACGAAGTCCTCTAACATTTGATAATAAATGGAAAATTTAGAATGAGTGCAATTAAAGAGAATAGATTGAGATGAGTTAATATTAACTAAATTTCTTCCCATTTGTATGGGGACGAAATTACTTGAAATGGTTTTCTCTTGTCCTTTGCAGATAATCGATTCTATTAGAAGAAATGTGGGAAGCATAAGATTCAAGATCAGTTAGAGCACTCTGTGGAGAAATATCAAATGTTTGATGGTATCTTACAAAAATATTACGGAGTTCATTTACATCCGTCGGAAGACCCTCTTGTTGGATTGCAATTTTTAACGAAGTGTTCGTTTTACCGCCTATACAAACATCATTAGATTTATCATGTAAGTAAAGCTAAATACAGTCTTACATTTTCAAAAATCTTAGTATCCCTTAATCTAGCCAAAACATATCTACTATCATTATTATTTTGAATAGATTTTTGAGTTAACTTAACTACAGATGGTAAAAGAGGATCGAAGATTTGTGCGTTTGGAGTAGATATACTAGGGTTAGCTACTTCTGAAATAGCAGTTATATTTGAATTAATAGGATCGTTGTATGATGAATTTATATTTTTTAAAACTGCACTGGCTGGGTAGGACTTCGAATTCGGTTTGGGTTGTAGAACAGAAGAATCAGTTCCAGAAGAAAGTGGTGAAGAATTTAATGAAGTGGGCGGATCACGGGAATTAATTGTTTCTCCATAAATAAAATTATAATATTTATTTGAAATAGATTTTTTAAATTTGGAGAGCTTATAATTTAAGAATGAGTCGCTATGATGTTTATTAGTAAAGGATTTGGGTTTATTAATAGAGTTGGTAGAATTAGTTAAAGAAAAATGATTAGAAGTTTTAATAGGTGGAATTGTTTCAGCGGGGAAATGTAAATCAAGTAAACTTTTAATATTAGTTTTAGGTATAGCTGAAGGAATAGGGTTAGTAATAGACTGTTTTAAATTTATAGGACTCTTTTTATTATTAGAAGAATTTTTATTACGAATGTTATTAGGGTTAGTAAAATTTATAGTCATGTCTTGAGAAGTGTTACTTACTTTATTAGAGGATTCTTTTCTTTTTGATGAATATTTTACATTTTCATTTCGGGGCTTGCTAATATTAATAGTTGCACCAATTTTCTTCCATATATTTTTATTGCTTTAGAAATTAAAAGTTTGAATGATGCGATCTGGACCAGAAAGTAAAAAGCAATGGTATTATAATTTATTAAATTTGATTCGCTTTGGTGTGACTAGAAGACAAGAAACTGATATGTTGTTAAATTCACGTTTTATAAATTGACGCATCCTACGTTCATCAAAAGTACAGGTAACTCCTTTAAGAAATAATGATGTGGATGTTTTAATCATATCATAGTTTGATGATGACGAGAAATAATTATTTTTATTTAATTTCTTAATTCTTTGAATCCAATCCTCTTCAGGCCACTGAACGCCAAGCTTATGAATATAAATAGGGTCAGTTTGGGTTCCATTTTCAATACTACTGCACTTGGGAACTGGATTAATTGATTCTTCAATATTCAATAATTTACTAAATTCAGCATGTTTTACAGAAGAAAAAGAACTGAAAAAATCACTGTGAAGTGATTCGATTTAAGCCATCAACAAATTATGCTGCTCAGCTATAATATGTTCAATCACTGACGCATCAGATGACATATGAGAAGGACCAGCTTCTATAGAACATGGAATTTATACATTTTAATTACTTTAAAAACTTGAAATTTTGAGGGGAGTTAGATCTTTGGAAATGAGTTATTCCCGAACATATTTTTGTATCGCTCTCTGTTTAAAAGTTATAAGGGGTTAAAAACTAAAAATGTCCAAATTTTATTGAAATAACATACAAAAATTGAAGCTCTAACATTATATTTTTGTTTCTGGTTAATATTTCTATTAATATTTCTTTTTTCTTAATAATATAGGGTTACCTTAAAATTGATGAAAATATGACTTGATTTTTTCCAATTTTTTCTAATAAATTTTTTTAAGGTTTTTTTTTCAATTTTTATATTATTATTATTTTATTTATCGATTTACCTATGTACTTTTTAACCAAAACTTATTATCCAATATTTTTTTAATTTTAGAAATGTGTTTGTTTGGAAACCTTTAGTTTTTTTCATTACTTGTTTTTTTTTTTTTTAATTTTCATAATACTTCATTTCCTTCTATAGAAATTCAAAAGAAAACCAATTAAAATTATCTTATGATATTTTAACACCTCTTCTTTACTATAATCACATTAATTATCTAACCTGTCAATTATAATTTGAACTTTGAATTTATTAGAAAAGTATCACCTGATCTTATAATTTACAGAACAAAAATAAAATTAAAAGTAATGGTAAATATATATAAGAAATTACAAAATACTATACCTATAAATCTTTATTTATAAATTATCAAAAAAAAAAAATTGTTTTTCCTACCGATCAATAAAAAAAAAAAAAAAAACAAATAACAAATAAATCTTTAATGAAAATATATTTATTCTGCCTTGAAAACAAACTTGTGATTGCTGAATTGATTAAAATTGACAGAGAACTTAAAATGAAAAATCTGATAAAACAGTAAAATATCTTCAGGATATTCTCTTTATTTAACTCGACTGTTTTCTTTTTTTATTTTCTCATTTTACCTGTATCTTTTTTACTTTTTTGTCTATTTCCAGATTATTATTATTATTTTTTTTTTGAACTAATTTTATTAAAGCTATTTTTAAATCCAACTAAAGAAAATTATTTTTTGTTTAATTTCTCAACTGTAATTTTTTACTTTTTCAGTTCAGTTTAATCTTTTTCTATAAACTGGGAACCTAAATCGTGATTCATTTTCTCTGTACACGTCATTCATTTTAATTTGAAATCGAAATGAAATTATATTAAAAAATAAAAAAAAAAATCGCAATTTGTTAAACCTCGTCGAATTTTTATTTTTTCTGTTTGTATCCACCGACTTTCTTTTATCAAAAAGCACAACTGCTCTTCATCGGAACCTCTTCAACAAAATTCAAAATAAAAACAAAAAACAATGAGAAAAAATTGATATAAACATAATTATGTATCCTGATATTATCCCTATATTCTATATATTTGTTATTTCCAGTTTAACAAGGATGTAATAAGGGATATAAAAAAATTTTTCTTTTTGGTAATACGCGGAAAAAAAAAATCTTTGAGTTCTGAATAACTAGCATTGAATAAAATTTTGTTGTGAGAGTAAGGAAAATATTGGTGGTTGAAAAATGAAAGGAGTGGTTAAAATTGCAAAAAAAAAAAATCCTTAGGATATTAGGATAAAAATTTTAGTTGAAACTGAAAATTTAAAAGAAGAAAATAAAAAAAACGCTCTATATACTAAGGACTTTCGTTAAAAAAATCCATTTACTATTTTTTTTGTTTTTTTTCCCTGCTTTAGTTTTAATTTTTATTTTTACTTTGTTTTTAAAAAGTTTTTTTTTTTTTTAATGACCTTTCGATTATCCCAATTACTTAATTAACTTTGAAAATATCGTAAATGAGTTTTATTTTATTATTTTTTATAATTATTACTATACAAAACATGCTTTTAAAAAAGTTTTCTTTTTTTTTTTTGATTAAATAATATTAACGATAACGCATCTGTAGATATATTCTCGCATAACTTTAATTTTAAATTGTATTTGTTTTAGGAAGTTATTATTTCCTCTATTCTAATTTTTATAAGAAAAATATGAAAAAAAAATATTTTTAGTATTATTGGAAGTTATTTGCAATACAACTGGTGTATATTCTTTTAAATTTTATTACTTTTTAGATTTTATCTTTTGAAATAAGACTACAAAACTGTTGTATATTAACGTTTATAACATTTATGGGTAATGATAACTTATTGATGGGGGAGCGCGATGTTATCTTAAAAAGAAATATTCTTGTATGAACAAAATCTTGAATTTTTTATTTTTAAAATCTTTTTGGAACAAAATCTTGAATGAAAAAATTTTAGAATTTTATATTGAAAAAAAATATTTCTTTTGAGATTTTTACAAATTTGTGCTGTGCGTTTTATAGTTGGTTACAGAAACAGAGTTTCAATTTTATATTTAGAGCTGGTTTAGGAACGATAGCTCTTAACTAACTGCACATTTTTTACTTTAAGTGAAGACATTTTTATGTGAAAAAAGTTTTATTTTAAATTAGGATATTTTTATTTAAAGTGAGAAATTTTTATTTTAAGTGAAGATTTTTTTATTTTAAGTGAAGATATTTGTAATAAAAATTAAAGTAAAAAAATACATATAAAAAGGTGTTATTATACATAATATATGCATATACATGAATATCAAATACTTATATAAATATCAGATCCAAATATATATTTACTATATGAATTACATACATTAAATTTATTATGTACATATATTAAATATTTATATAAAATAAATTACTGAAGTAAAGATTCTTCATTTAAAATAAAAATGTCCTTTATTTAGAATAAAAAATATTCACTTAAAGTAAAAACTATGAACTTAGTGTAAAAAAAGTCTTCAGTAAAAAACGTATATTTTAAATGTTTTGTTATTGAAATATGTATACATATTATGTAAAAACAAATTATTTGAAGATATTTTTGAGTTAGTTACAAAATCACCGTTATATGCTATTTCCGTAGAGTATGTAAATAAATACTAGTTTTCAAAATTAAACATTATACTTATAGTCCGGTATTAATGAATTGTTTTGTCTTTTTGGTTTTATTCTCTTTTTCGATTTTGTAATTGTAAAGAAAAGCTAAATAAATACCAAAAACTTCAAATTCTAAAGAAATTAAATATTTAATATTATCAAGATTTGGTTTTCTTCTATAACATTTTTTTTCCGAGATTTTGCCCCCAAAGAGATCTTTATTTTTAATATCTTCTCCTCTGTTATAGTACTGAAATCGATATACTTTTTAATATTGTGGAAATATAGCAAGATATATCATAGATATTATTATAATTATTTTATTCTTTAATTATTATTGTGGTTCCTTACAAAATACATAAATTAATTATGAAATTTCAATCAAAACAATAGTTAATAAAAAGAAAAATAGAAGGACATTCTACTCTCCAGACAAATATTTTCATCCTAAATTGGATCAAGATACTGTGCAAATTAGCGCTATTCTACTTACCTTCTGCTAAAAATCAGCTGCTTTAATTTGTGAATCAACTCTGTAAAATCAAATTCTTCGGTTCCTAATGCAGCAATTTCCAAACAGTGAAGATTAAATTGAAATCCTATTATAAATTTTTTATTTACATTAATATTCGATCAACGAAAAAATATATTTTCATTTTTGTTTTAATTTAAGTATTAAGAGACGGTGAAATTTTCCATTTTTTTTTTAATAAGTAAAAAAAAAAATTTAAGTAATTTATTAAGGTCACGAAATTTTATTTATCAAAGCGAAACCCATATTTTTGTATTTTATTTTTAGAATAATATTATATTCCTTTTCTCGACAATAATTTAATGCTATTTTAAAGATTTTTCCTTTTCTTTTACTTTAATTAACGTTTAATAAAAAGGTTTTAAAGTGATTTATTACATTGTATATAAATAACTTTTAGCATTTTAATGCAGTTTTAATTATATTTGATTCATGACTATTTTTTATAAATTTATTTTTTTTAACACTAATTTAAAGGAGCAGGAGTTTCTTATATTTAATGCATTTAATATTTATTTAACAAAATAAAACCATAATTAAAGACTTTTAACAGTTTTTACTTCCATTCAAAAAAAAACAAAAGACAAAAAAAATAAGTAGAGTGCAGTGGAGTAGACTATGTCAATTCTAGGATACCCGTATCAACTTAATATATGATGTTTCCATAAAACTTTATCATCTTTTACAAAATTTCCGATGTTTTAGTACATATGTTAAGTACCGAGTTATATTTATGTAAATTTTGTTCGACAGCTACCCTAACCTGTTGTACCAGCATAACCAAATTTTACAGAAGTTATTGCCATAAAACTTTATCATCTTTTGTAAGATTGCAGATACCTAGTTTCATTAACTTCTGAAATATGCAAGCTATCTGAACGTGCTGCTCTAGCACAACAAATTTTTACAGAGCATGCAACTTGTTAGCATGCAACTTGACATCTTTTTATAAAATTTCAGATACCTAGCTTCTATAGACCTGGATTTATTTTCATTTAAAAAGTAGAAAGAAATTGTATGGCACTTACCTGAACCTGTTGCACCAGCACATACAAACGAACAGAGCCTAAATCCGATCCATTCACTTGAGTCTAAATCTAGCTTGACTCCTTTAAGGTGACTCAAACGTAATGGAAAATTTAGTATACCCTTAAACATATGTTAATATGGGTATAATAAAGTTGCAAAGTTGTTCATAAAGTTAAAAAACTAAATGCAAAATATTTAAATAAAAATGCCACAATTATTTAAATAAAAAATGAAACATCTTAAGTACATAAAGGAAAATAGGTAAATATAAAAATATGAAAATCTCTTCAAATGAAGTATAGCATTTGATCAAATTAAAAGAGAAAAAAAAACGAAACGAGAGGCAGTATGATTTTTAAGGAGCACAGTTTCAAAAATAAAAATAAATCTTGAAATCACAATTTTTGTATCAAAATTTTTTTCAATATTTTTCTTAATTAAGAAACACTTTGTTCCTACACGATTAACAAAAATCATTAACATAATTATTTAAAAACGTATTATCTGGGCTACAATTTTTACATGTTATCCTTGAAAAATTTTCATAACTATCCAATTGCTTTAAATTTTGAATTTTTGACGCCTTGCAGCTGGCTGTAGGTCTTTCGAAGAACCAGTAGCTATGTAATAGGTGAAAGCTATTCCGCATAATTAAATTTTATAAGAAGCCTATGTATAGTTAAAATTCAATTGCTCAATCTTAAACGGCGTAAAAGTTTGTAAATAGACAGACGCATGGACGAACAGATAGTGTAAAATTAATAAGCATATTTTTCAAAAATTTTTAGAAAATATACAAAACACGGGACATAAGAAAAACCATAATTTAAGTAAAACTTTAGGAAAAAATTTTTCACTTCTGTTTTTACAAATCTATTTAAAGTTTTGTGGAAAATTTTATATATATTTTTGGTATATTAAATTTTTAATAAATTAAAAATCACCATAGTACAATTTTGTAATGAATAAACTTATTCTTTCTGTTATACTTATAAAAAACTTATGCACAATTATGTTTGGATTAGATTACTTTTAAAGGGATCTGTGTAAGTAACACTCCGATATTTTGATGTCAAAATATTGTACCTTTACTTTAATACTTCTATACCAGTTGAGTTGTTTCTAAGATAGTAAAGATCTGTAGAGAGTAGTGGCAGTAGATTTTATACATACCATGCTCAGATTAAAGCTTCGCAATATGTAATGGAGATTCTTCTTCTTCTTCTAAACAGAATATACGTGTACCGTCATTCTCTATTCTAAGTTCCTTTAGGTATGTTAAATTTAGATCATATCATTGTCTTAGATTTTTTAGCTTTGAAATTACTCTTCCTTCTAAGGTGATTGGAAAATTTTTTAATAAATTAACAGTTCCTTAACATATAAAATGAATAAAGTTAAATATAGTTTTTCTAGTTTTATTTTAGCATAATTTTTAGCACAGCTTCCGTTGTTCCTCTATTTGTAGCATCATATATAAAAAAAATTAAATAAAATAATATTATCTATATTTGATAACTCTTTATTAGTAAAAACTTAATTACTTTAATAAAATACAAACTTAAAACTATATACTATGGAGTTCTCTTATTTGTAATCATTATACTGTACTGTACTTTAAGTTTTTGATGAAATCATTAAATTGGTTTGATTAGGGGAACTTTATGTTTATACTTCACTATCAATCCACCTGATTTCCCGAGATACCAATATTTAATGTTGCTAGTCATCTAAAATAAATCTTTGACATTATGAAAATTCATGGTTTTAGTTGAAGAAGGTAAATTGTAGTTTCGATTATTCCAACAGAATATTTCCAATTTTTGATAATTTTGTTGTACATAGTCGTGTTTTTGACATCAATCCATGCCCAATTTTAAATTTTATATATACAATTTTACAACTTTTATATTTTTAAAAAATCTTTAATTTATTTATTGAAAATTTATTATTTCTAATGAAAATTATATATATATAGGTAACAAATATATCCTGTTAAAATCATTTAAATGTTTTTTTTTTCATTCTAAAAGCATATCAATAATACTATTTAAAAATAGATCCATGACCTTTTAATTATTTCTAGGTAACATTTATATCTTTTCTATTTAAATGAAAACCTTTTTAAAGAAAAATTTTATATTTTAAATAAAATTTGTTTTTAAAGAGTATTAATTTAGCTTAAAAAGAAAAAAAGAAAATTAAAAGGGATACTTTAAAAAGGATCACTATCACTATCAAAAGTTCTCTTTTCTATAAAATACGTATTTTATAATTTAATTTTCTATTTTTTTTATGCTTTGCTTTTGTGGTTAGATGACTGCGGTTAAATAGTGGTATTATATGATAGTGTGTTTTTATCATAAAACTTTAACGCTGGTTCTATCTTTTCAATTACCTAAGCATGAAAAAATAAAAAAAAAATATTTTATTCTTGTTGTAAAAAAATATTAAATTTAATCCTTTGATGTTACTTAAAGTCCCTTCATAATAATAAACTTTACTATCATTTATATATGTATGTAAATAGATATATATACAAAATACATATTTATATTCATATATTTACATGTAATAATATAATAATTAAATATAATATGGAGTAAATTTACTCTTAGAATCATTTAAATTCGTTTATTTATAGTTCTTTCCTTTAAAAAGCTATACACTATACATGCATATGTATGTGTTAATATTTTACTTTAGGCTTTATGTTTTCTTGAATTTAATTTTATCATCAGAATTTTATTAAAAAAAAAAAATTGTTTTTGTAAATGGTCTAAATTATATTATGTTATAATATGTAGTGTATGTAATGCATTATGTAAGAAATATCTAAGTATATATAGAAAGTAATTTTTTTAGAAATTGAATGTAATTCGCTCTACATACATAGGTATAATTTCATTACCAACCGTATACTTGAATATATAAGGTATAGGTATTGTGTTCACGACAAAAATTTGTACCAGAGATTTTTGTAAAAATACACTACTCCGGTGTGTAGAAACCAGTAAACATTTTTTTAACGTGGATGTCTTTATGTGTGTGGCTGTGTGTTTGTGTGTATATCAGTGGACTAAACTGCCGAGCAAACTTTTTTGTAATTTCATATTTATGTTTTTGACGTAAATATCTCAGATTGATAAGCTTTTGGAGCAAATCGGACAACCGCAAGTGGTAGTTTAAATTTTATGAGAAAAATTATTAAAACAAAGTTGTTACGCAAGTAAAGAGCAAAAACTTTCCCATAGAATATTTTTTGATCCGAATAATTTTAAGTTAATAACAAGTCAAAATTCATACATATTACAACATGCAATATGTAAAAATGGAAAAAAGTTTTTCTTATTTTTTATTATATCCGTATGAACTATGTTCAAGGGTATAATAAATTTTCCATTACATTTGTGACGAGGAGTCGAGGTAGATATAATGTCAAAGGTATGAATCCGCACGATAACTCAAAAAATAAAAGAGCTAGGAGGCTGACATTTTTTTTAACGTCACTTTTGAAAAATTGTTAGTTCGGTCACTTAAATCCAGCATTTTTGGCGGCCGGGTTCGTGTAGCTACCATACAACTTCTTTCTTTATATGGAAATAACTCAGTATATATTGAAACTACCTAGCATTTTTGAAGCTATTCTGCAATTTTGAAAAATGGTGTCGAGTTATAGGCCAACAATACACATAAAAAATTATGTTTGTTTTGTAACTACATACTTCTTATAAATAAATTTGTTTATTCTTTTTATTATTTTTTACTTCTAATATTTTTGAATGAAAAAAAAATGTTCATATGTATGGATGTATGTATAAATGCACACATTTCTACCATTACTTCATATGCCAATTGTTGTTAATGAATAAAAAACATATTGTTAAATTAAAAGATTTTATTTGTTTTTTTTTGTTTTGTTTTTTTAGTGTATTCCCCTGCCACATAAATGTAACAACGAAATTAGACACCCTTTCCTTTTCAGGCGTGGCTGTAAATGTCATAAGGAGGAATTATTTTCACGGCGTGTGTGCGATTCGAACCCACACTCTAGAAGATATTAGAAGATATAGCTCTGATATAAATTATTTTGTAAAAAGTCTATGAAATTTCGAATGTTTTTCGTACAAAAGCGGTCGGTTCTGTGGTGGATATAGCTGATTTTTTATTTTCTTTTACTGTATTATAATAAAATACTTATAACTATCGCCACAGTGCTGATTAAAAATACTAAATGAATTTGTAAATTGAAATTTTTTTTTGTCTAAAGCTTAAAGGATGGGTTCAAGCGACAAAAGAGCTTAATAAAATTCGAAAATCTTGACAATTTCCAATCTTAAATTTAATTCCAAATGTAAAAAAAATCCAAATGTATTATTGATTACTTAAAATTAATAATGCAGTTGCAATAGTTAAAAATGCTTTCTTTTGTTACTGATCGTCCATTTTCACGTCATCTGATATATTTTATTTTATTGTATTACTGAAAATTAATTTATTTTTGAAAATAAAAAAACTTTTAAGATCGATAATATGAGTGATTCAACAATATGTGATTTAAATGTTGTCGCTTTTTATTTAAAATTTGCTCAATTTTTTTTATCCCACACTGTATGAATATGATACATATATTATCATATGTGAGTATGTAAGGTGAATTTTTTGGAATTTTTCTTCTCTATAAAAGAATAATAAAAAGAGTATAAAATGAAAATCACTGAATATGTGAGTGATTTAGACAGAGAATAGGTATTTTAATTTTTTGCTTCGTTTATTTGTATTTTTTTTAAGTTTCGTAACGAATTGAAACAAAAATGTATAAAAACAGCAACAAGAACAAATTTTTCTTAATAATAAACGAAAAAGATTTAATTTTCATTCTTAATTTTTTTATCTATTATTTTATACCATATTATTTTTTCTCTTGTTTTCACTTGTGCGTTTGTTTATATTTTCTTTTATCGTGTGCTTTAACATATTATGAACCTTAAATATTTGTTTGGTTACGCCTTTGTAAATAAATTGCCATCTAATAAAATTATAACAACAAAAAAAAACCAAATAATAATAAACAAAAATTAAAATAAAACCAACATAAATTTATATTAAGATTGTGTATATGTTGATCGAAACATTAAAAATAAAAAAAAATTAAATTTTACATACGTTCAGGATAAGTGATTTTTTTTTTTTTTTTTACGTAGAATTTTAGGGGAAATGAAAGAAAAAATATATCTTTAACTCTTTTTATTTTGTTAATTTTTCAGCTTTTACATTAATTATTTACTTTTTGAAATTAATTATTTATTTTTTTTTATAGATTGAAATTAAATCTCATGTTACAAAAGTTATAATCCAAAAGTGAAAAAAATGAAAAATGAAATAATAATAACGGTACATTAATTATATGCAAATATAATAAATAAATGTAATGTTTTGAATACGTTAAACAAACGCAAAAAGATCAAGTTTTCAATCATTATTGTCACAAAAATGAAGTCAAATGTTATATTTTAAATTATATAACGTATATTTTGTGTCAATGTACATATGTATAAATAAATAAATATTAGAAAATTCCATTACTTCATACAAAAAAATAAAAAAAATCAAAGTCTATCAAGCACGAAAGTTATTTGATACAATTTATTTTTCAATTTATATATTGTTGAACGATAGCATACTTTTAGGAGAACCGTTTTTCTTTTTTCGTGATTTTTTCATTTTTGCTGTTTATTTCGTAGAATTGAATGATATGGAAATAGAATAATAACATTTCGTATGGATATGGAATAATACGGTATTGCTTTTATTTTTCTTTTTGTTATAAAGCAACCTCCTCTTATAAAATAATGATTCAAAAATTGCAAATTTTTTATTTTATACCAGTTCTTTTCTTACAAATCTGTTCAACTGTTTTATTTTTGTATAGTGTCTCTATTTATTCGTACTAAATAAAATTGTTTTATTAAAAATACTCTCAACTTAAATACATATAAAACATAGCATATTGATGTTAGTTAATTTTAAAACTTATGATTAAATACTCATTTTTCAAGTAATAAAATAGAAAAATAAATGCGTTATTACTTTTTAAGTGAACATAAAATATAAAAACGTAAATTTACATAGTTATTTAACAAACAAAGAAAAAGGATATGTTATTAAAAAGAAGTGTATGAAATTTCATATTTTTAAGAAGAATAATGATTCAATTAAAAATATTATTTGCTGTTTTGTTATAGGAGTATAATGGTTTAAATATATGCAATTTTTAAATTTCGAATGTACATTTTCTTTTTTTCTTTTTATTAGTGATTATGTGTAATATGAATATTTAACTTTGAAATCAGATTTTTCAAAAAACAAGGAATAGTTTTAATCTTACTTTCAATTTTATATTTTATTAATTGAATTTAAATTACTTCGTTTAGCATATTGTTTTGTTAGCTTATCACTTTTTGCACGGAAATTTTTAAAATTTTATTGTTAAAATTAAAACAAAAATTTAAAAAAAAAAACCTTTCATTATGAATATACGAATCATTCAAGGATTTTAGAAAAAAAAAAATCAAAATAAAAAGAGTTTTAAAGTTGTACACAAAATCAGGGCTTCAATAATATGTTTAGTGGAGGTTTGTATACCGTTTAAAGTGCTTTGTTGTTGAAATGCGTATATAACAAAAATAATTAAGGGATTTTTTAAAGTTGGATACAAAATCTGGGTTATTTACTTTTTCCAGAATATGCATATATAAATATATATTCCAGATTCTAAGCAAGAAGGAATTTTATAATTGAATTTTCAATTTATAGACCTTTGATCGTGGATTTTTTTTTTTGTGGATCATCTTTTTTTGTAGATTTTGGGTTTTTAATTTTCATTTATGGATTTCTCTTTGTGGATTTTATCACAAACCCTTATAGTTATAAAATTTTGAAACCAGTTTTATCTTTCACTTTATTCCAATTTTAATTTTTTCGAATTTATCTCACAGTGAAATAAGTTCGTCAAAATTAAAAACGAAATAAGTTCGAAAAAAAACCAAAATTTTCTCTCGAAATTATTTCATTTTTGGTTTCGAAATTATTTCATTCGAATCTATTTCGTAACACTATCATAGATTATGAATCAAAAATTTAAAATTAAATTCTTTTTAAGTGTAAATTCTTAGGATTATTACAAAAAAATCAATGCACATTAAAAAGTAATTGTAAAAAAAAAGTATATTATTCGAAATTAAGAAATATAAAAATTAAAAAATCAGCTGTCTCCACGACAGGACCGACCGCCACTACACAAAAAGTACAATGCCAAAATTTATAGGATTTTTTACATAATAATTTATATCAAAGCAAAATAACTTCTAACAATTTAATAACATTTTGTTTTATTCAATAAAAATAATTATAAGCAATGAAATCGTAAAAATATATGTACATTCATTCATACATCCATTTACATTATTATGTAATGCACATATGTATGTAGTACACGATATTTTTTTTCATTCAAAAATATTAGAAGTAAAAAATAATAAAAACTGTAAACAAATACAAAACAAACATAAGATTAATATTAAATCTGCTAACAAAAATTTTACCGTTTTAATTAATACAAATGAATAATATGCATTGGCATAGATATAAGTACATATGTATGTATATAAATTTTTAGAGATATAAAAAAAAAAACAAAAAAAAAATTTTTCATATAAATTCATATGGAGTGTTATGTATGAAATTTGGACTTAGAAAAAAAATTAAATAAAAGTTAAAGTTAGTCGGATCAAAAAATGTTCTATGGCTAAAGTTGTTCCTCTTTACTTGTGTAACAACTTTTTCTTAATAATTTTTCTCACCAAATTTTTCTGTTACGAAATATTCGTAAAAAACTTAAAAAGTACAATAGTAAACTACCACTTGCGGTTGTCCGATTTGCTCCAAAAGCTTATCAATCCGAGATATTTACGTCAAAACCTTAAATATGAAATTTCAAAAAATTCCGCTCAGTCGCTTAAGCTGTACACGTGCCCACAGACATACACACGCACCCACACACACACACACACAGACGGACATCATGCTGAAAATTTTTTTACAGCCTTCTCCACACCGGAGTAGTGCATTTTTGCCAAAATCTCGGGTACACATTTTTAGTATGAAAATAATACCTACCTTATACATTAATGTATGCGGTCGGTAAAAAATATATATGTAATTAATATTATTATATTTATATTAAATATAATATTATATTTATTTATATTATGTTTATATTAATTTTTTTATTTTTTCATTTTCAGATTTATTTTCATTTACTTTAAAAATAATATAAAAAATGAAACTGAATGGATTTAACAACGAGAATCTCATCATATACAAAAAAATATTATTTAATATCAATTTTAATTATTAATAATAATAATAATTATATAATTTATTTAGAAAATAATTATTTTAAAAAATATATAATCATTATTATCATCAATATTATATTAATAAAAAATATCAATTATCGTCCATCAATTGTATTATATATTAAAGGTGTTAAATTAAAAATGGGATGTTCGAATAGTCATTTACCAGAACGTAAAAATGGTGGTTTCTTTTTTTGTTTAAATTTAAAAAGAACTGAAGATACAAAATTAAATGAACAAAATGATTTAAATGAAGAGGCTAGTATTAATATGACATGTAATCAAGCATTATTAAATCCATCACAAGTGACAAAAAATAATGATGATAAAGAAAATAATGTAAGTATATAATGTATGTTTTAAAGTCTAATTTGTTTAATTTTTTTTTTTTTTGCTTTTGCTCAAATAGGTAAACTAAAATTGAATAATTTAAATTTTTTTTTAAAATTTCACTTAAATCTTTAAAATATAATTTTAAAGAAATAAAAAAGAAACCAAAAAAAAAAAAAAAATTTAAATAACACCAATTTGAATTGAATAAAATTATGGTTTCATTTATTGAAGCAAAATTGATTGAATTTAATTCAAAATTTTTGATTTAATGTAATGTATTTTTTTAAAATTCAAATTGTTTTTATTTTTCTTTTATTATTTATTTATATTTATTTATTTTTTTTCCCTATATTTTGTTTTTTGTTTTGTTTTTAAGGAAGTCTGTTTGTTATATTCAATGCCAGTTCACAATGTCTTAGACTATTTATTTATTTTAGGTATTCTTTTAGCTCGTGTTCTCACTTCTTTTTTTTTTTTTTACTTTAAGTTTTACTTTACTATTACTGTATTAGGCAACCCTTAAGATATAAATTTTAATAATGATAAAAATATCAACTAAAAAAATCTAAAGAATTTCTAGTTGAAATATCATAAAGAAATTTTGTTCTAAATTAAATTTTTTTTTGAATTTTAATAAAAATTATTATAATATAGAAAAATAAATACACCAATACATTTATATATATTACGAGTTCTATCCGCAGATAAATTGATTTTTATATAAATGTTAACAAGATTCATAGAATATATCAGAGATAAGGATTTGAAGTATTAAAATAAATTTAAGTTAAAATTTCAGATTTTTGAATTTTACAAATAAAGTTTTAACATAATTTATTTAGAATCTAGTTGTAATTTTTCTAAAACGAATTAATTGAATCTAGCATCTATACGTCAGAATAGATTTTAAAAAATTTTCAACTTTCTACTCCGTAGATTAACAAAAATTTAGAGTTTATCGATTGTGCACTCAAAATATGTTTTGGTTGAGGAAATATTATTCTAAATTCCACCCATAACTTTGAAGTTTCATTGTCATTGAAATCGGTGAAGTAAAAAAATTCTTAAAAAAAAAAAATTTATTTTTAATCTTTTAAGAATAAACATCTTCAAAAAATTATCTAATTGAGTTGAAATGTTAGTACACTGACACAAAATTCAAGGACATTAAGAATAATATCATATTTGAAATAATTTTTAGGTAAACATTATGCAATAGATCTAATACTTTCAACTTAATTAATCAAAATCTATTGATTTATTTGTGTTTTATCTATACTTTCGATTTTTTTCTAAACAAAAATCTTTCATATTTAAAAGAAATATAAATAAAAAAAGTAATGTATAAAATAATGAACAAAAAAAGAAAGGGTTTTTTAATTTAATAAATTTTCTTTTAGAATTTTTTTCATTTTTTTTATTTTTACTCTTCTAAATAAATACAAGAAAGAAAAAGAGATTTAGATTTATTTTTTTGTTAATCCTTTAAAATTTACATAAACAAAAAAAAAATTTTTTTTAAAAAGAATCAATATTTGTAGAATAAACCTAAGGGTAAAAAGCCTTCAAACCCGGAAAAATAAAAAAAAAAAATAAAAAGAATACAGGAAAAGCTTTACGAAAAAAAAAAAATTAAAAAAAAAAATTACTTATAAATAGAAAAATATCTTAACGGTTTAAAAACAAAAGAAGAAAGACTCTCTCAATAATTTTCTTTTTTATCTTTAAAAGTATCTATGAGATAATTATAATTGTATCTCTACAGTATTATATAGAAAAAAACAAATTTAATAATTTTAATTTAGTTTTTATTCTTTTATGTCATACAATGATAAACATGAAATCTTGTCAATTGTTTTGTTTTTCTTATTATACCCTACACCTAAAGTATAGGGTATATTAACTTTGGTATGGTGTTTGTAACCATCAAAAGGAGGCGAGTTAGATATGAACATGTATATATATTCTGAATCAGGATCACCTCCTGAGTCGATTTAACGATGTCCGTCCGTCCGTTCGCACGATAACTCAAAAACTAATAAAGCTATCTTGATGAAATTTATATAGTAGGTTACTAATTATGAAAGGAAGGCTAAGTTCGAATCTGGACAAAATCGCTCCATGGGTTCGGATTCTTGAAGCTTCCGAATGATTCCGGAGCAAACGAGATTATCTCCAAAACCAACAAAGATAAAATCTTTAAATTTTGTACAATGATGATTTAAGAGGATTTGGTCCATGGGCTTGGATTTTGGAAACTTCCGAACGAGCACCAGAGCAAATGAGATTATCTCCAAAACCAATAAAGATATAACCTTCAAATTTGACAGAGTGGTGTTCTTTCGTGTTTTATTTATGTCTCTAAAATTTAAGAGGATTTGGTCCACGGGTTTGGATTTTGGAAGCTTCCGAACGAGCACCAGAGCAAATGAGATCATCTCCAAAATCAACTAAGATATAACTTTTAAATTTGGCAGAGTAGTGTTCTTTCATGTTTTATTTAAGTCTCTGAAATTTGAGAGGATTTGGTTCATGGGTCCGGATCTTGAAAGCTTCCGAACGAGCCCCAGAGCAAACGAGTATATCTCCACAACCAACAAAGGTAGAACCTTTATTTTTAGTACAAGAGTGTGCTGTTATGTTTCCTTTTCTATAAAATTGGAAACTGACATTTGAAAGAATTTGAACCATGGATTCGTATATTGGAAGCTTCCGAACGAGCCCCAGAGCAAACGAGATTATCTCCAAAACCAACAAAGATAGAACCTTTAACTTTTTTACAATGATGCTCCTTCCCGTTTGATTTATGTTTCTGAAATTTAAGAGGATATGGTCCATGGGTTTGGATTTTGGAAGCTTCCGATCGAGCCCCAGACAAACGAGTATATCTCCACAACCAACAAAGATAGAACTCTTATTTTTAGTACAAAGGTGTTCTGTTATGTTTCCTTTTCTGTAAAATTGGAAACTGACATTTGAAAGAATTTGAACCATGGGTTCGTATTTTGGATACTTCCGGACGAGCACAAGAGCAACGAGCATATCTCCAAAACCAACAAAAGTAGAACCTTTAAATTTAGTACAATGGTGTTCTGGCATGTTTTCTTTATGTTCCTGAGATGGATTCTATGAATTGGAGTGGCAATTCGGGTACCTGACACACACCTCCCAAGGACTAACAATCTTCAAAATTAATAAAGATAGAAACTTAAAATTTTTTGCAAAGCTATCAAGCATATCCCAAGAGGATGCCTCTTTTACGTTCCTCAAATTCGAGTTGAATAAGACAGAAAAGGGAAGAAGTTCAAGCAGCTGCCAAAAAAACTTATGGATTTTTAATTTAATTTGAATTATTTAGGTGTAGGGTATTAATAAGTCGGTTGCATCGACTTACTGTTACATTTACTTGTTTTTTGATCATTTAAGTTGGAATCAGTGTACCTTTAAGCTATTTTCAAAGAGAAATGAAAATTTAAAAACAAATCACAGCATTTTAGACTTAAATATCAATGGTAATTGAATAATTTTATCAAAGCAATAAATAAAATATTAGACACGAGGCGTATTTAATGTTAAATTTTTACACGATTTAATCGAAATGAAAAGTTGTTTATCGGAAAAATAGAAGTATAAATTTTAGGAAAATTTCAGTTAAAGAAAATGCCTTAGAAAAAACTTATAATTAATAAGAAACTAATATAGAATTTTTAACTAAAAAATTTATTTCATTAAACAGCGACACTAATCTGAAGTGTGAATTAACAAATTTACTGTTCATTATTATATAACTAGTACGTCACTATGTAAAATATACATAAAACATTAAAGAAATTCTTTATTTTCTTGTGTAGGATATCGTTATGTATATCCTTATATACATTGTTATTAAAAATAAAAGTTTTTATGATTTTATTATTATTTTTTCGTTTTGAGGGTAGTTTTAAGCATCACTTTCATCTTTCTTTTATTTTTATTCAACGCGAATATTTTATTTTAATTTTAAATTAAGTTTTTTTTCATATTTTTTGTTTATATTTTGATGTAATTTCTTTTTTTGTCTGTCTGTTTTTTTTTTTTTTTTCCAATAAGAATTTAATGATTTTCAGAGCGTTATACAGTTCCTATGAAAATTAATAGCCTTAGCTTTAGGTTATGTATAATAATACTCCTAGCGTTAAAATTAATAAATAAATAAAAATAGAAAAAAAGTATTAAAATAAAGTTTAAAAATGTTTTGCTTTGATATCGATTTTTTTGAATAGCTTTGTTAGATGACTACGGATTTTGTAGTGGTTTTCTTTTTTTTAAATCTAATATTACCCATCTCACTGCATTTCAGCAACTTTAACTTAAAATTTAACATTTAGACTGAAACATGCTAGTATTTAGGTACAAAATCTCTTTGATTAAATTTTCATGTTTTGTAGTCTCGTATGTCATTTTTTGAAGATCATGTTATAAAAAAATCACGTCTTTTTAAATTTCGCATTTTACAATCTCTAAACTCTGTGTGTATCTGTGTGTAACTTGTGAAGAATCAAAATAGAAACAAAAAAATAAGTCAAAAATAACACTTTATAGCATACTTTTATATAAGAGCTATTATAATAGACCATGGTTAATAACCCACGTGCTTAATCACTAGGTCACCGAGGTCCCATTTGTTTTATTTATTTATTTATTTATATTACATACATAAATGTAATGCAATATTATTGAACCATCGGCTACCAAGAAACATTATAGGTTTTTTTTTATACTATTATTAAATTATATACTAATATTATTTATTTTGTTTATTTATATACTAAATATTTACATTATATTTGGTCGTAAGGGGGGTATGTATAGAAAAATACTTACGATCTGTGCAGGGATCGAACCCACACTTCTTCGGTTAATACGCCACACGCCTACCCACTAAGCTACCGAAGCCCCCAATTTGTTTGTTTTTTATTTATTCATTCTGTTTCTGTTTACATCCTTTACATACCTATTTGTTTTATACAGACATACTAAAGAAAATTTACAAAATATTATTGCATATTTCCAGGATTTTTCACTAATACAGTAAATGAAAACTTTTTTTTATAAAAAGGTTTTACGGTTATTATAATAACGATAAATAATTATTAATTGTTTTATTTTAAGTTTATTTTTATTCTCGTCCTTTTATTATTTTATATTGTTTTATTTTCTCGTTATTATTATTTTTCAAAGATATTAAGGTAGATTCACTTTTCATTGAGGTTATTAAATTTTATTTATTTAAAGGAAAAATAGTGGAATTAATTTTTTTTTTGTTAGGTTTATTTACCTTAAAACACACATATATACAAAAATCAAGATGTGCATAAAAAATATTTGTTTATGTATGACGATGCCATCAGCATTAAAAAAATTATATTTACTTTATCTCGGTTTTTGTTTTCGGCAATTTTTTTTTCTTTTTATAAGTAAATTTTAGTGATTATTAAACATCCATGACTTGACTTATTTCTACTAATGTTTTAGTTTATGAGGAATGAGTATTTAGGTATGTAGTTTAAGATGTAATTTATATTCGTATACGTCTATTTTTTTCTTTTTGATATTATGTTGTATTCAATTTAAATATTTAACTTTATTCAGACCTAAAACAAATAATTAACTAAGTATAAGTAAACAAAAAAAAGGTATTCAATCATTAAAATTTAATTTTCCTTCTATTTATAAAATTCTTTAAAATTTAAGTAAATCAATTTTATTAATAAAAATTTAATCTTTTAAAGTTATATTTTGTAGATCCTGTTTATCTTTACAATTTTATTTTTTATAACATAATATAAATTCCGTTTATTGAAGTAAAGCCTATGTGTGCATTGAAATTAAATTTGAAAATATTTCATAAAAAATTAATCTGTTTTTAAAAAAGAAAATGACCTCCATTCATTTTTATATAAATAGAAAAGAAAACTTCGAAATAGAAAGTTTAGAAAAGAATTGAAAAGGAAACTTAATAAAAAAATAATAAACCCTTTCATAATAATAATGCAGGGAAAATTAATTTTCAAAAATGTTCCAGAATTCTAAGAGATAGAATACAATCTGACTTGATTTCAATATTTATATAGATCCTTTAAATTTTGCGTACTTAATTTCAAACTAATTTTTGTATATTTAAATAAATATAAAAAACAAAAAATGAAAAACCCATTAAGGAAATTTTCTTAAATCTAATTTTCACTTATTTTAAATTTTTATATTGTAAAATTTTCTTAAAGAGAACATTCAAATTCCTTAATAACTCAAAAATATGAAAAAAAATTTTTTTTACTGCTCTTCAGTTTTACTTCCCTTTACCCCCTCATTCAATTTTAAGTATTGTAAATAATATTACATAAAGTGAAAAATTTCTTTTAATTTTAATATTAAATAATTTTTTTTTTTGTAAATTTTCTTTTTGTGTTTGCTATAATAGAAAATTCAAATATTTGAAAAAAAAAAAAAAAAACAAAAAACAAACATTTTATTTTTGAATGAACAGATGAACATGGATATAAAATTACATAAACAGTATTCTTAAAGTAAAAGTTAATGTACATATAAGTAAAACTTATACGTAGGCATATAATGATACCCCAGTTTCAGGATATGTGAATAAAAGTGAAATAAATCGATTTTAGAACAAAAGTAGGCTACTGTTTTTCTTTACTTTTTTTTCCATTCTTTTTTTTGTATCCTTTATAAGAACGTATATTGATATATATCGTATACATAGATAGTAGATAAACAGTGCTATCAAAAAACAAGAGATATTAAAATATTAATAAAAAATTTAAATTTTAAAAAAGTTTTATTTATTTTTTTTTTACTTATTAAAAAATTTTGTTTCTTTCAATATATTTAGGTATATTTTATATACAAAATATCTGACTAAAGGTAATAGTATTGTAAGAGGTAGTTTCCTTCTTCCTCCAATACTATATTTCGGTAGTAGTGATATTATAAGGTAGTGCAATCAGTCAAAATAAATAAAAAGTTTCGTGTTGGGGCAAAAAAATGTAAACGGTATGAGTTCTATCACTTTTTAACTTCCGGATACTATTTTTAATTTGAATTATTATAAATTTTAAATAGCATTGATGTGATATGTTGCACAAACTGTATAATTACACAATTCAAATATAAAAGTAAAAATAATTTTATTAATTATAAGTTCTTCAAATTTTCAAAATGAATTTTATTTTCATTATTTTAGACAATACTGTTTAAATATATTTAGATTGATGTTTTATATCCATAGAACAATCGTTCTCAAAATCATATGACAGAAATAAAAGAAAAATAAGGAAGCCTTTAAAAATATTCCACTCCTTTGTAAGACGCCTTTATATGTCTTTCACAGTTGGTTAATTTCCTATATGTCCTACAAAACTTACATAATATATATATCTATATATATATATATATTTTTTTGTAAGTGTAATAAAAGAATGTTTTGTTTTTTTTTTTTTTATTTTACAATTTCTTTTTATTGTTTATGTATCTATATATACATATATATAATTTTTTATTTTTCAGAAATATTGTAAAAAGGATTCTATTGTTACGGTTTCTGGATTTGGATATTTACCAGGATTTAATGTTGTGCATACAGTTGTTAGGCGAGCAACAGGAAGTAAGTTATCATTTAATTCGATGTTTTTGTATTTTTTTTCTTTTTATATTATAATTTTAATTAAAGTTAAAGTATAATACTTAATTTTATTCTATACTTTTGAAGATGTAATCTTGTAATAAATAGATTCGTCTCTAAATTTATTTTTTTTATTATAATTAGATTTTGTTATATAACCATAATAATAATTTTCTTTGTATATTAAAAATATTTACTTTAAATTTTCAATTATTTATTCTTCAATAAAGTTCAAATTCATCAAATTCGATCATTTTAATAATTTTAAAAAAATATAAAAAACCAATTTTCGAAATTAATTTAAAAAACAAAATACTGATTAAATAAAATTAAAAATACACTATACCTATTTTTCTTGAGTTTTGATTTTATTTCGCCCCATCTTTAAACATAATTAAGAAAAAAGTCTTGCTGGGTCTTAGGAACTGTAAATTTAAAGGGAGCTGCTCCAATACCGATCCATTATATATACACAACTAAAGCGAAAAAACGAAAAAATTCGTAATTCATTACATTTACAATGAAATTTTAAAACAAATAAAAATTCACTTCACCTAAGGATATGTACATTTTAATGTTTTCGGATGTATTTAATATAATTTTAATGAAACTTAATCAAAAAAAAAAAAAAATGAAAATTAATTTTAAACAGATTTTTTTTTTTTTTTTTTGTTAATTTTCATCACATTGATTTTATTTGACTTTTTTTACAAAATAAATTTAATTTTATTGTGGTTTATACTAAAGGGAATTAAATTAATTAAACAAAGAAAATATTCAAAAATATGTGGAAATAAAAACATTTATTAAAAACAAAAAATACTTCAGGATTTTTTAATTTGTTTTTTTTTTAGAAATTTTCAATTCAGAGAAAATACAAATAAAAAAATAACTAGGAAGGAAAAGGGGAAAAGCATATACATAAAGAATTAATCCAGGAATCCTTGAACAAAAAAAAAAGATATTATTGATACAAGGATATGTTTTCTTTTGTTAATAAAATGTGAAATTATATAATTTTTAAAATGGAAATGAGGAAGATAAAAAAAACTTTTTTAATTTAATAAAAACAAAAGGCAAAAAAACTTTCATTAAAATTCGTTTTGCTGTTAAAAAAAAACTTTTAAAACTAAAAAAAAAAAAAAAATTAATTCATTTGGATTATTGTATTTTAAAGATTACACTTTTAAAAATATTTAAAATTTAGTGGTGCTGCTTTAATTTTATATTTATAGGGTTTTGATTTAACTAATTAGTTATTTAGTTAATTTCATAGGAAAAAAATTAATTGCTTAAAAACATTTTGGTTCTATCAAACTTTTCTAGATTTAAAATAACGCGACTATTTAAAAAAAAAGTTTCAGAATTGAAGACTGATGTATTCCAAATTCTGTCAAAATATTAATTGAAATAGGTAACAAATAATGTCAGATTATAAAACAAAAAACTTCAAAACAAAATCTATAAGCTAATATTATTTAGTTATATATACTGTAAAACCACAAGAAAAATTTTATTCGGGTATTTTTTTACATACCCAAATACCCATATATGTATAAATACCCAAATACAAATATAAAAATGATGTCTTATATTTTTCGGTTAATTTTCAATATGGATTTTGAAGATTAAATAGTTATTATAATCCTTTTTGTTTTTTTTTTTATCTTATATTTAAAGAAAACTAACTATTAACTATTTAATCTTCAAAATCTACTACAGTACAAAAAAATTGATTTAAAATTTTAAAAAGGAGGCATACAGACTGGATAACTACTATTTTGAGTTATTTAATATACACAAAGTAATAAAAAAAATTAATTTAAACACAAGAATACAATATAATTAATGTAAATTTTTCTTATATAAATAATATTCGTATTACAATATTTAGAAAATAAATTTCTTTAAATTTATAAAAACAAGAAAAAAAAAAAAGAAATTTTTAATTCTATCCTAAAAATAAATGAAAATCTAAAAATAGTACAAATAATAAATGCAAAATAAAAAATCTCTGCCCAGACATAAATCAGCTTAAACAAAAATATTTAAATTAATATAAATCTAAGAAGATTTTTTTTTTAAAATGGCATTAATTTGTAGTGCTTTTGTATATATCCATATTTACATTTATTATTTTTTTTTTTTTTTTTTGCCACTCCAATAAGGAGTATAGGGCATTGTCTAAGTTATCATTTATTATACATATTTGAGTAAGCTTTAGTTTCGTGGATCATTAATTTCACTAAACCGTTGATTACTCGGCTATAGCTATTGTACAAGACTATAAGATGTTTCTTTTTTATTTCTACGCCATCTATTATCTTATACAAGAATTATGGTTTTTATTATTTTATTATACATATATTAATTATAATTTATAGGGCATATAAACTTATTTTTTAATTTAATTATATTCTACTAATTATATATTATAAGAAAAATCTATATTTTTTTTTTAATAATCTATATGACCCAGTCCGGGTTTGAACCCGAGACCTTTCGTATGAAAGGGCGGTGTCTTAACCACTACAACATTGACTGAATATTATACATCATTTATTATATGTCTCTTTAGAGTCTAAGAGAGCAACAATCTCTTTAATTATAAATAAAAAAATAAAACATAATACAAAAAAAAAGCATATTCTGTTTTATTTTTTTCTCAGCTTAAATTTAATTCACTTTTTTATTCTTATTTTCATTTTGTCTACTTCTGATACACGATTCTTTGACACTTAATTATAATTAACGTCATTTCGGAAAATTATATTTTTCACCGTTATTTTTATTTTTATGTTTTCCATCTCATTGTTTTTACATTTTCCTATTTTGTTTCCTATGTTTTTATTCTACGAAACATATGTATATAATATTATTTATACTTTTTTTTTTACTTTTAATTTTTTTCTATCCTTCTTTTTCTCTTATTTAAATTATCCCTCACATTTACGATATCCTTGGGGTTGATTTGAATTTTATGATATTTTCTTCTCTATGTTTTAGTGATTTTGTTTCTTTTATTGCGGTTGTGTAAATCAAATTCTGTCATCATAATGTGATTCTTTCATACTTATTTCATTAGGTAAAAATGCTGGTGGATAAAGGTAAACGATCCAATGTCCAATAATTAAAATGAAAGCTCTTTTTATTAAAGTTGTGATTTCTGATAGGATATAGGGTGTAGGGTGTATACTCTCCAGTTTTTTTGTATAATTTTCCTTGCAGATTTTGTATTTATTTTCTTGTGGAAAGGTGAAGAAGAAAGAAATTGTTATCTTATGGAGAGAAAAAAATTATCATATAATAACATTAAATGAATATAAATTCTATTGAAATAATAATGATATAGTTGTAGAAACCTTATAATAAGATAGTTGATTATAAATAAATAATGGAAAAAAAATAAAAAATAATGAACGAAATTTTATTTTAAGTCAGGTATATATAAGATTATATATCGGTTAAACTAATTTAATGTTTTCCATATTTGTAACTAATCATATACATGATTTCAGTATTCAGATTAATTGTACAATTTTTATAGTATGGAAGTGTTTTCACTGTTCTATATCAATTCAATTAAATTTAATATCTTAGAAAAACTAAAATTCTAAAATTCTATATTCTGGTTAATTATCACTATTTTTTCCCTACGTTATTTCTACTTTATAATTTATACCTTATATAATAAAGTAAAATATAAATTTTTGAATATATGTTAAATACAATACTCGAGTTAAATAATTTTTTTTGTAAAGACTACCGGCAGTGCTCCACTAATGTTTTTAAAAGTGATTATTACTTTTTTCTAGCTAAAAGTACAGAGATACAGCTTGTAAAATTTATATAGTATAGAAAAGATAAAGTTTCGGAATATTTTTAACATGTTTCCGAATTTTTTTATTAGTTATTATGATAATTTTAAGGATTTGATTTTCATTTATAATATTTTTTTTAAAAATTGAAATTTTTGCTTCATAAACATCTAAAATCAACTAAAATTACAAACCAATAAAAACACTAAATTTTAACTACAAAAAGTTACCTCACATCAATTCTTTTTCGAACATAATTACTTTTTGTTCAATTCAACGACTTTCTTTCGAATACAATCAATTTTTTCTGAAAAAAATCGCTCTTCCGTCACTATCACTCTCATGCAATTTTCGTATGTTTCATAAAATAAATCATTAACAACTTTAAAAAAGATTAGGGCAATGAGTACTCCACTAGTACTTTCTTTCGAGCACAGCCTTTAAGCTAGGGATCTTATAAAGATTCTTTCAAATTAAGTTTTCAAGAGTAGGCGCCTGAGTAACACACTTCAAACATTGAACGCACCCATATGGCAAGGTTTGCCATTTATAAAAATGGAGTCGTATACATTACAACAATGTGTTGAAATTGTTAAATTATTTTATGAAAATGGCCGTTCTCTAAGAAATGTATTTCGCAAATTACGCAACGTTTATGGTCGACATATTCGTCCAACTGAGCAACAAATTGGTAATATTGTGCGGAAATTTCAAGAAACTGGTGCAGTACAAGATCGAGAAAGACATTAGTATACTCGTGCCGGTCATTCACAAGAAAATATTGGTGCTGTGAGTGATAGTGTTACAGCTGTCATGTCAATTTCCCGACGTTCACAACAATTAGGAAATTCTGAGTCAACTATATTATGCACAAAGATTTAGCGTTGAAGGCCTACAAAGTTCAAATGACACAAGAATTGCTGCATCGGAACTTTGCCAATTGGATACTGGAACAAAACGACCATTTTTCAAAAAAAATCATCTTTTTGGACGAAGCACATTTCGAGATCGGTGGCTACGTTAATAAATAAAACTGTTGTATTTGGGGAGAGGAAAGCCCTCGCGTGATCCAAGAGAAGCCAACGCATCTACAAAGAGTCACTGTTTGGTGTGCATTGTGGTCTGGTGGTGTGATTGGTCCGTACTTTTTCGAAAATGATTCTGAAACAGCCATAACCGTTAACGGTACCAGATATCGTAACATGATCAGAACTTTTTTATGGCCAAAACTGGAAGATATTGATAATGAGGACATGTGGTTTCAACAAGATGAGGGTACGTATCATACAGCCAGAGAAACACTTCAATTACTACATACAAAATTTCCAAACCGTGTTATTTCTAGATTCAATGTCGTGAATATATAGTATTATATTTAAAATATTGTGAATATCTGAACGACTTTTTTTAATAAATTTATTATTATTTACAAAATTTAAATATTTAGGTACTATATTTACAATAATATTATAAATCAAAAATATTCTTGGTAAGACCCACTTTGAAAATTGAAGAATCGAAAATAAATTTTGTAATTTATCTTAAAATGTAAATTAGTGTATATATCAAAAATGTGTTGAAATTGAAAATAATTTCAAATATCACGTTTTCTTCTATATAAAACATTATTTTCAAGTTAATTGAAATTGTAGAATTGAAGTAAAAATATTATTTTATGATTTTAAAAATATTATTAGAGATAAATTCGAAGGATTTTTACTTCAATGTTTCAAATGTTTTTTTTTTCTCCTTTTTTTGATTTTTTTTTTTTTAAATTAATTCTATGAACAATTCAAAAGAACAACCTTGAAATATGAAGTAAAGAGAATAGTATAAAAAAAAAAGAAAATATCCCAAGGTTTATTTAATTATAATATTTTTTTTTTGCATTTGAAGTAAAAATCAATAGATGATTCAAGTAAAACAAAAGAAGATAAATATTAATATCCCTATTTAATCTTTATTGATTCTTTCATGGACATTCTGGTTCTGGATATAAATTTGGTTATAACTTTTAAGAACTGTAATAAAAAATATGGTTAATGATTAATAATTTTTTTTATTTTTTTTTATTTTTATATATTCTATAAAATATTTTAACGGTGTCAAAAAAAGCAAGAAAGTTAATTAAAATCTGTTGTTGTTTTTAAATTCAATCATAATGTATTTTTATGAAGTTCAAAAATATTTCTTAAAATTAAAAAAAAAACTGAAGGACAATGGTTAAACTAATTTTTGAGCACTAATTAAGTGAACACTAATTGATTGCTACACATTTCTAATCTGATCAATTGTGCAGTGCTAAATTCGATGGTTTTTCAGTCAAAATGGAATTAAAAATGTGGTATCCTCTACAGCCGTATCTACAGCCCAATGAGAACTTTAACATCCTTTTTAAAATTTTTATTACTATGTACTTTGTACAAATAAGTTCAGTACCTGAGCAAGATTTGAATCCGTACTCCCTGATTCAATAAACCACGTATTTAAATACATGGCAAACGAAGCCCTTTCTTTTTTAGAATATTTTTTATTAAAAAATATTGAATATATATATATATATATAGCTGAGATTTAAAACAACATTTTATAATGTAAATAATAAAATCAGATAGCTTCGGCTAAGATCATAAAACCATTAATTAATTAAAAAAAATAAAAACATATTATTTACATACAAATTCAAATATTGCATATATTTAGGCTAATCCCAAAAATATAAAAGAATTTTTTCCTATTAATTTTTATTTAATTTTTTATTCGTTGATTTGTTTTTTTCACCTATTAATAAATTTTTATGGTTTTACTTTGTTTTGTTTTTGAATTTTTTTTTTTTAATCCACAAAAGCTAAACGTAATAAAAAAAAAGAGGAAAATATCATTTAAAAGAAATTTTTTATTGTTTTGACGTCAGTAATTATCTATTCGATTATTATCTATACCTTTGATAATAATCTTTATGTACATAGTTAAATATATTATTTTTTTTTTTTATTAAATTCTTATCATAGCTTAGATATATATGTATGGTGAGATTTTAATCACTTGACTGGAATATTAGTGACGTGATAATTATTACTTTTAATATAACAATAATAATAATAGTAGTAAGTTTATTGAAATATATGTATATATATATTTATTAATTTTTAATATATATTAGGTATATTCAAATTCAATAATATATTAGTCAAATTTAAAAAATTAAAAACAAAATTGGCCTAAAAACTAACAAACATCACAATTAATAGAAAAATATATATTAATTTTAAGTGTAGTAAATTTACAGTATAGAATCAAAA
Source organism: Poecilobothrus nobilitatus (assembly GCA_947095535.1). Classification (NCBI taxonomy): domain Eukaryota; kingdom Metazoa; phylum Arthropoda; class Insecta; order Diptera; family Dolichopodidae; genus Poecilobothrus; species Poecilobothrus nobilitatus. The sequence goes on from OX352773.1 coordinate 188,032,301, forward strand.
ATAATCGATGATTAGACATTTGAAGCGGAAAAAAGACCAATTTTTAAATAATTAATATTAAATTACATAAGATTACTTTTGTAAATAAAAACTTTTATCAATAAAAAAATCAAGAATAATAATTAATAAATAAAATGGCTCTAACCATAACTCTATGACTATATAAAATTAAATAAAAAAGATATTATTAAGCCACACTATAGTTTCACAATAGGGTCCTTCATATTCTAACATACAAAAAATTATAAATTTATTAGTTTTTGTAAAATTATGATAATTTTCTAAATTAAGATTGACTTAAATGAAGCTCTATTAAGCTGAATATCAGAAATTAAAACTGAATAATAGAACCCATATATATATAACAAGTCGCCTATATACACATTATTAAAAAAACGCTTTAGTTCTTGGCTAAAACTAATATGATTCTTTGAACTAAAGTTTCTGTTCAATGAAACGCAATAATACCATTAAGATATATTAGAATTTTTTGAATCTTTTTGTATTTAATTAACTTTAATCACTGAATCGTTTAATTGTATTGTTTTAAGAGTGACATTGTTGTATTGTTTTAAGAGTGACCATTGCAGTCATACCACTGACCATTACAATTGTATAGTAATTAATAAATAATAAATTAATTTTAGAAATAAAAATTTTTGCTTGATTAAAATAAAATAAAAGTCCAAAAATAAAAACCATATATTCCATTCATTTTGTTCAACTTTTTATGGTAATTAGGTATCTGTGAGATAATATCTGATATATTAAAGAAAATTTTTGATAAAAAAAAAAAATAAAATACATATATACAAAATGATAAGAAAATTCGATATTTTGTATTATTTTTTTTTTTGTTTTTTTTTGTCTAACTTTATTCTAAATTTTAACTTTATAAAATGCCGCACACCTTGTTTGGTATTAAAGAAAAAGTTAAATTACCTGTAAAAAAATTGTAGTTTTTTGTTTTTTTTTTGATTTTATTTTTGTAGTTTTTTTTTTCTCTTGTTAACATTATTTTACATTATACCATATTAAATAAATTATCATTTTTTGTGTAACATAAAACTTATTAAAAATGTTATCAAATAATTAATAAAATAAAGGTTATATTTTCATTACTATATATATATATTTATATATATATATATATTGTATATATAAATACTTATGTATACAAATAAGGAACTAAATATTTTAAAATATCTCTGTGATAAATATTGAGTAAAACTCTTTTCGTTTACCTTCCATCTTGTTGCATTAAATTTATCCATTGATTCGTAATGTGTTTAAAAAAGATAAGGCGAAAAATAAAATAATAATATTATATGAATATCTTGTTAAAATATTATCGATAAAATTTTATTATTTCCTTCTTTTTTTCTGAATGTTCTTCAACTTTAATTGCGGTAATCATTAAACAAAGAAAAAAAAAAAAGATAATTAATGCTTCTACATTTGTTTTAAAAATTTTTTTTTTTTTTTTATGAAAGAATAAAATCATATCTAAAATTATTTTAACAATTTTTATTGAAAAGTATATATAAAATTCATTTTATATTGAAGAATCATTATATATTATTAAGTTAAAATAAAGGTATAAAAAATTCTTAATAAAATATTAATTCATTGCGAAAAATGAATAAATTTTTAAAAATTAACAAACACTTGAAATTATTAAAAAATCTCAAATCTCATATGAAAATCAAATAAAATAATTTTTAGAGTTCAGCAAACTTATAGTTAAAAAAAAAAATGTTATTTTTTATATAGATTCCAACAGACACAATTAAATGGTAAATAATTGATAGTATATATACCAAATTGACTGCAGTAAAATAATTGAGATATAAGATAACACCTTTCTGATCAAATGTTTTACTATTTTAAAAGACATTGGGTCAAATCAATAGAACTGAACTTGAACAAATTAGCTCAAATGTTACTTTTTCGAACGAAAATTACACGTGAACTCATCGTTTTTATTTGAAAAGAAAGATAGAAGTTTAATTTCAGTTTTATGCATTCGAACCATTGATTTTTAAGAAGTGATATCACATGCTTTCATCATAATTTTCATTGTTACATATATAAGCTTAACCAGTAATTCAATAAATAAACCAGACATATATTAAAACATATATCTTATTTCAGAATTTAGAATTGAAGAACATATGCAATTAATTAAACTAAAGATTTGTTCCATATTCTTACGACAAATTTTTTTAATTGTAATAAATTTTATTGAACATTTTTACTAAAGATTGAAAAAAAAATATCACGATCATTCAACACGCAATTTTTTTTTTTATACCCAGTTATATTTTTACACCTCATATACAATAATACCTGCATACACAAAAAAATAACTTATTTTTAAACCTGGGGTTTACTTCAAACTTTACAGTAAACAAAATTTTCTTTTTCTAGTTTTTCTTTTTTTTTTTTTTGTGTTTCCAAATAAATAATTTTTCAAATTCATCATACTAGAAAACAAACAAATTAATTATCCTTTTTTTGTTTTTTTTTTTCTTTAATTTTTAAAAATTATATAATCAACATTTTTAAATTTTAACGCTTTTGAATATAATTAGTGTGAAAAAAAAAAAAAACTCGCCACTAATATTAAAATTCTATACGTATATAATATATTTTATAGAAAATAATAGAAAATTCATCAGAATTATTAAAAAAAAAAAAAAAATACATTATATTCATATAATCAGCATATCTAAATAAATTAGTTCAGGTTAATATAAAAAAAAAACAAAACACAAAAAACAAAAAAAAAAATCAAATTATTCGAATTTATGTGTGATGGCATATAAAAATAAAATCTAAACAAAACATATATGTATATATAATAACAATTGCAAAAATAAAATTCATATACAAATTAAATAAATATTAATATCAATTGGAAAAAAAGAAAAAAAAAGAAAAAAAAACATTATGTTATTGCGTTTTCTTCTTTCTATAATTTCATATATAACAAAAACAAAAAACGAAAAAACAAAAAAAAATTTCGCATATGGAAAAAAATTAAGTAAGTACTTAATGTCTACATAATATATAATAATATATAAATTCATTTATTAAATTAAAAAAAAAAAAAAAAAAAACAAAAAATGTACATAATAATATGAACAAAAATATTTCACACTGCAATACATTGTACTAAAATGAATATAAAAATTACTGAAACATTCTAATAAAATAATCAAATAAATAAATAAAATTGAAAAAAAAACATTATTGTTTTTAGTTTTGTAATAAAAATTTTGGAATTTTCATTTTATATCATCTAATCTAAATATCTTATAGACTATAATAGTGATATAATCCAAAAACAACAATAATAAAAAAAAAAATTTATTATATACATATACATATTCAATAAATCAAATTGAAAAAAAAATAAATTTTCCTATTTTCCATAATTTTTCTTTCATTTTTGTTTTCAATTTTTTTGTTGTTTTTTGTCTAACACGTTGTCAATACAATCATCAATTCTTATCAAATAAATAAAATTATTATAAAGTCCTAATTTTTTTATATACATATAAAAAATAATAATATATTGATAATTTTTTATTTTTTTTTTTATTTTTGTTTTATTGTATAGATATATATTTTTTATTTTATCTTTATGGGTCTGGGAAGAAACACCCTGTATTTTATATTGGCTTAAGATATAAGTTCATTTATTTGTTTTTTGTTTTTTTTTTTACTACCTAAAACAAACAAATTTTCCCAATTTTAAATAGTATTTAAGAATTGTAGGTAATATTTTTTTTTTTTTATTAATAAAAAAAAAAAATAAAAATAACGATTAATAGCGGCTGGTAAACTTTAATTGTAAAATTTAACGGAAAAAATGACAAAAAAAAAAAAAGAAGTTATATTTCACAAGAAAAAAAATTCAACTCAAGTAACTTGTGTTCATTTGATTTATCCAAGTGAATTATGATGCTTGGATAAAGAAAAATCAACAATTTTTATAATACAAGTTTATATAATAATAACATATTTTTTCTTTTTTTTTTTGCAATCCACACAATTTGCTTTAATTAAGTTATAGATACCTTATAGGAATGGATTCTTGTTCTAACGAGATTAAAAGTTTGATGCCTTGTCTCAAAGCATTCCAAAGAAAAAGAAGGAGAGCTTCTACTGCCCACATCTATATGTAGTTTAAATTTTCATATGGCATAATTCGGCTAATGGAAATTCATTTGTAGCACAAACATATTGCGAATATGAAATAATTTCTCATATCAAGTGTTCCCCAAGATTGGTGATAATTACATCTATAATGTACAAAGATTTAAGGTGATTATTAACAACTTTGTTCGCAATATGCCTGCCAATTTGAAATCAATTTTCAATTTCCATTCCTACTTCCTTTGTTCAACCTAATTTAACTTCCTTTAACCAGGTAGTATATGAGTTCTAGAGATCGTATAACCCATTGTTTGGTAAAAAAAAAAAGGAAATAGTGTTTAGTGTGTTAAAGTCCTACGCACTCATAGAGAACTCGTGCTCGTTACACACTTCTATAGTCTCTTTTCGATGATCGCAAAAAAAAAAAATAATAATTTTAAAACAATTATATTTAGAAAATTAAATGAATGTTAATAATAATAACTGTCACAAAATAATTCAACTGTATTCACAAAAGAACAATGTTATACACTTTTATACAACATTTATTTAATTTTGTAGAAATTGCATTATATTCGATAATACATTCTTCTATTTTTCATTTCTATATACCATATATCTTGATTAGATTCAGCATTTTTAAACCTCAGTTTTCATTTCCATACCACATTTTCATTAGCTTCAATATGAGTGTCAGACTCACGAAAAAGTTAATTTAAATGCAACTTACTGTGACATGAAGTATTGCGAGATTTAGCGCCGTATTTACATACATATCATAATATTTAATCTGTAAATGACAGACATTTAAAACCATTTTACTCAATGATTTACCAACCAACTTTCATTTTTTTCTTTTTAAATGATAAATATTCAGTATAGCCATCTTACAAAATTAATATTTTTCCAAAATTTTCTAATTTTCATTAATAATTTTCCATTTTTATAAAAAACCCATGTAAAATTGTTTATTGAATATGTAAGAATATGTTAAATGAGAACTTATCAATTCACTAATGATCAACATTTTATAAAAACAATTCTTTCTCAAAAAAAAAAACCAATCAATCTTTTCTTAAATTCAATTTCTTCAAAAAGAAATTTCTTAAAAAACAAAAAAATTTTAATAAATTGTGCCTGTTTTTTTTACAAAACACAGCTGTTTTAATCATGTGCCAAAATGTTTTACATGCCTGATATTAACTAAATATTTACAGCAAAAAGTATTATGTCGCAGCAAAAAAGAAAAAAAAATAGATTTTTTTATTTTTGTCTTTTTTTTTTTTTTTGTTTTTCTACGTTCGGCTTTCAATTCACTAAATAAGATTTTTATTTTTAATTTTGTGTGAATCTCTGAACACAGAACACAGTTAAAGTAACAGTTAATGTTTTTATTTTTTATTTTTTGTCTTATTTCGTTTTATTTTTCATAAATTTCTTTTTCTTGTGTGTAAATAAAATAAATGAAAAAACAAAAAGTTTAAAATATAAAAAAAAAAAAAGATTTTTTTTTTTTTAAAGAAAACGACGTATATAAATGGCAAACGGCGGTTAATTTAATATATTATGTACACATTTTAACAGATAAAATGTTTTTTTTTTTTATTATTTTCAAATTTTTAATTTTTTAAATCATTTTTGAAACGTAAGAAAAAATAAAAATTGATCTAATTAAATACAGAAATTGCTAAAATAAATAAAATAAAATTTAATTGAAAAATCACTCAATAAAACATAAAAACAAAACAAAAAAGGAAAAAAAATTAAAAAGGAAAGAAAAAAAATTCAATTAAGAAAATAATTAATTATATCAAAGAAAAATAAAAAAAAAAATTAAATACAAATAAATTAAAAGTAAAAATAAAAAAAATAAAATACAATAAAGCAAAAAAAAAAAAACAACTGACAAGTGCGGCTGACAAGTGACAAGTAAATTTTGAGCGAAATTAAAACAAAAAAAAAAACTTTTTATTTCATATTCTGTTGTTTTTATTGTTTTTTTTTTTACTTAATTCTATTTTTTTCTTAATATAAAAAAAAATTTAATACAATTTTTTTCTACCATATTTAGTATATGCAATTAATAAATTTACTGAATTAGAAAGATTATAACAGATTATCAGTTAACATAAAAGTAATATAAAAAACAAAAAAAAAAAAAATAATAATAATAAATATGTATGTCTAAAATATAATTAAAAAGGTGAATACGAATATTAAAATACAAAAAAAAAATATATATATATATAAGTATCTATATAATCACAATTAAATAATAACATAAATGTTTATTTAAAAAATAATTTCCCTATTTAATATCCAAATTATAAATATGTATATTTATAATTGTTATATTAATATTATGTATATATGTATGTACAGTGATACATAATAAAATAAAACTTAAATAATTGTGTATTAATAAAAATTGTTCGATAATTAAAACTATTTTGGTGTTAATTAAAATTAAATTAATTTAAATTTAAAATGATTAGAGATCAAATATTAAATAATTAATTAAATAAAATATTAATTGAATTTCCAAAATGGATTAAATTTAATAAATTGTCAACTGACATCTAAATACAATGTATGTATGTATGTAACCTATTTAAATAAATCGCACTTAAAACTATTGTTCAATTTTATTTAGCGAAACTTAAGTATATTTACTATATTAACTGTTCTATAAAGTCAAATTTTTGATTTCCGTGTTAAAAATTTCTGATCCTTCAATTTTTTTTATCATCAATATAATTTATATACATATTTATAAATTATTTGAAACTATGTATGTTTTATCGTATAAATCGGTAAATATATTAAGTTTTCTTTCCATAGTATGAGGATCAGTTGCAATGGCTCAAATTCAGACTAAAATTGAGCTTAAAAAATAAAATTAATCAAATTAAAAAAATTTATATTTAAAAATGTTATATTCGTAAAAATTAACTCTTTTTCTTTATATTTTTTCAGTTAATTAAAACTTTTTTTTATGTCGCCACTCTTCAATGATCACATATTCTTCTTAAAAGGGGTTTTTACCCTTTTATTTTTTATTAAAAAAATATATATAGACTTGATATTTGGAATTTTATGTTTATACTTTTTTTTTTACATTCAAATACAACAATTTTTCATTAAAATTAAAACTTTTTTTTTTTTTAATTAAAAAAAAAAACCTTTTTAAAAATAAATCTTAATTGAAAAAACAAATTTTTTAACTTTAAATAAAAACAGATTTAATTTGTATAAAAAGTATGTCATTTTAAACAAAAAAATTTTAATTTGAATGAAAAATGGTTTAATTTAAATGAAAAATGGTTTAATAAGACTGTAAAAAAAAAGTATGCATTTATATGTACATATATACGAATACTTAAGTATTTTTATGGGATTCATACATTTTGAAGTTTTGCATGTCAGTTTTAGATTTTCATTATGAAATCAATTAATAATATAAAATAAATTTGTATAATAATCTGTAAAGAAATTAAAATAAATCTTAAGTATCATATACTTTTTACTTTATACTTAAATACAACAGAATTTAAATTCTTTATTACTTTGAATTCGTTTAATAATTTGTGCTCTATTTTCAATTTATAAATAAAAAAACATAATTAATTTATTCATAATATAGTTTTTAATATCGAGATAACACATTATAAGCAATTTTTAACATTATAATACATATATTTAATAAAATGGTGTTTATTTTTGTTTTTTTTTTTTTTTTTTTTTTAGATTCCAAAAGAATTTAAATAATGTTTAAATATTTGTACATAAAATATTTGATTAAAAGTGGTTTAATATATTATTTTTTTTTATTACCAAAATAGTTTGTCTTATTGTGTATAAAATAATACATATGTACATGTATAATAAATATCGAAGTAAATATTAAATATTTAAAAAATTTATGAATTTTTCGATATTTTGATTGAATAGATAAAAATTTTTTATTAATTCTTTATTGATTTCATTTTATAATATTATTAATTCTTAAAATATATTAATTTAATATTAATATTACAAACCAAATTAAATTGAATAAATTTCAAAACAATAATTAATACAATTTTCACAAAAATTGTAAAAAAAAAAATATAAATTATTTAACAATATAGGTAATCGATTTTAAATAATTTTTGTTTTTTTTTTTTTTTCTTAGATCATAATTAAAAAACTATTTTATTAATATAGATTTTTTTATTCATTTATTTAATTTATAACAAATAATAAATTATTAGTGGGTACATAATATTATGTATATAAAAATAATAATTAATAATTATAATGGATTACTTATCAAGAGGTCAATTTAAAGTGAATTTTTTTTATTGCTATATTTTTTAATATTTCTTTTTATTTAATTTTTTTTTTTTTGTAATAATTCTTCGCATTAAACTAAAAATAATAAAATACAATTTAGAACAGATGGCGTTAAAGTATAAGGTTAATGTAATTTTGGATTAGTATAGGTTTTGTTGTTGTTTCAATTTTATTTAACTTAGTCTAAATGTCTGAAAAAAGATAGGAGGGAATTGAGATCATGATTTAGAAGAATAAGAGAAAAAGAGATGCAAGAGAGGCGGAAAAATTCCTTAAGCGAAAAAAAAAACAAAATTTACTTATTTTCTAATATTAAAATCAACTTTCAAAAAAAAAAAAAAAAATACTGTTTTGGTTTTTTTTATTTTTTTTATTTTTCTTATTCAACTTAAGTCAAATTTAAATATGCAAATCATTTTGTATTTTTTTTTTTAAACCAGTTATTGTTAAAGTGTTTATACATGAAACGAAATTTATTATGTACATACAATATATATGTATCTAAATCGAAATCTTAAACTGAAAATTAATTTTAAGATTTTGATGTAAAAAATAATATCTTGTAGATAATTTATTAATTCTTATTATTAATTTTAACATCTTATGGCTAAAACAAATCTTCGAATGGCTTCGAATGGGTTTATGGCTTGTATATAAAATCGAAATTAACTTTGTTTATTTAAACTATATGAATCACATGTAAGAAGTTTAATCCTAGTAAATAATATAAACTTTTAGTATTGAAATTTTAATCTCTATTTCAATATTAAAACATGTGAAGTTACAGACAATGTGAAACAGTTACTCCTACATATATTTCTATCATTATCAGCACTTTTATTTTATAGTTGATTTTTATTCTACTTATTATGTATTTTTTTTTTTTTTGTTTGTACCTTTTATTCCTTAAAAGGTAGATTTTTGTTTTTGCCAGATACAAAACTATTTTTAAATGATAATATTAAGATATTTTTGCAGTTTATTTAATTTTCTACTAAATTACATATTTAAATCTTGAAAGAATCAAACAAAGTTTTTGTTTTTAAATTATATTTTATAGTTTAGTTTTATAGTTTTATATGTATTCATCTGTTATTGATCATGTTGTAAATATTCAAAATTTTAAATTAGTTTATCATTTGATAAAAAAAAAAAAAAAAAAAATAACAAATAAAAGTTTTAGAATTTCTGTAATCTTAAAAAATTTAATAAAAAAAATTTTTTTTTTTTTTAAATTTTATTTAATTTAAAAATCATTTAAATTTACTAACCGGTATATTTTAATGATATTTATTTTACGATTTTCATTTTTTTTTTTTTTATTTTATTCATTATTTAATTTTACGTACGTCTGACATAAAGTTTTAAGTTTAAGTACATTTACTTGTCTAATACAGACGCAGATATATGACAACAAAATTATGTGCATGATTCGTTGATTTGATCGACAATTTTTTATATGAATTTTTTTATTTTTTTTTTTTTGTTTTAAAACAATTTTTCTTTTTATTTATTAGTTTTATTTTGATTTGATTTTTTTTTTCTATTTTGTATTTAAAAAATTTTCATTATTTATATTATTTAGCAAATATCGTAGTTTAAAAAGAATTTTTTTTTTTTTAAGTTGTTCACTATTATAAGATATATTTATCTTAGATAATTCTCATAAAAAGTAATTATTATACCTAAGTAGGTTAAATATGTTGTCACCAGTTATAACTTACGTATATAGATATATGCTTACTGCTTATGTATATATTAATTGGTATATAAAATTAAAAAGACTTAGGTGCCTTATATATGAAAGAAAAAAAAATGTTTGAAAAAGATTTTGCATCCCTGTATGCAAAAACAAAATTTAGTTATTGAATTTTTTTATTTAATTAACAGAAAATAAAACGATTTCCTTTGTAGTTCTTTTTTTTTTTTTTTTGAAATAACAGAAGTAAAAAATGCGAAATTTCATTTGGTCAAATTTTATTTGAAATAATTTTTTACAGAGTTTTTTTTTTAAATTAATTTAACTTAAAAATTTTCAGTCAGTCAAAGTTTTAATAATTTGTGGATGGGTTATTTGGGAGTGGCATCTTCCAATATTTTGGGTTTTGTGTTTTGTTGTTGTTGTTGTTGTATTAAAAAAAATACATTTAGGATTTTATAATTGGTTACAAAAATTGGTCAATATTCTTTTTCCGGAATATATGTATATGTATATATGAGAGTCCCATAAAATTTTTCTAATAAAAAAAATTAATCTAACCAGTGGTGCAATGCGTAAGTCACCGATTTTTCAGGTGAAAGGTCTTGGATTCAAACCCCTGTCAGATCAAATATGATACATAAAATATAAATAAAATATTAAATATATGTACTTATAATTTAATAGTTGTACCGAGATGGCCTACATGCTTTTAAAGCAAAAGGGACCTAAACATATATCGGCATATAATTTATATCTGGACGGTATAAAAAGAAAAAAAAAAATTAAAAATGGAACCATATTTTTTTTTATGGAACAGTTTTTTTTTTTAATTTTTTTTCCGCAAAATTATTTTTTTTACTACAATGAATTATTCATAGTGCATTGTATACGGTGAATTATATTATGTATAATATAATCCATACATTATCCATACATTATATGTTACTTTTCCCCAAATAAATTTAAATTATTATTACCCTATTACCCTTATTTCTTGAAATAATGAGGCCTAAAATTTTTCATTTAATTTATTTCTCAAAAATTACGTAACAAATTATTAATAAGTGTGAAGGCAGCGTCAGAAACTTTTGCAAGCAATGCCTTTTGATATTTCAGATATTTTTCGTTCAAAAGTTATTAGTATTTAAACGAAAAATAATTGAAAATGAGTCAATTTTTAATATTTATTTTTATTCGTTATAAATGCTCCATTAGTCCCTTCACTTATGTTTTTCTCCCTTAAACATATTATTAAGATAATATCATTCTTTTTGGATTATAAGATTTTTTTTAAAAAAAGCTCTTTAAATTTTTTATAAAAAAATTTATTCTATCTTTTATGGTATTTTAAATAACTAAAGAGAATCACTTTGTATAATAATTAAAATTTTTTTTTTCAAGCGTGATATTTTTTAATTAAATGTTTTATTCACACTAAGTCACACACATGTAGGTCCAAACATCTCTCAGTCAATTTTTTTTTTATATAATTTATTAAGCATACTAAAATATTTTTCAATTAATTGACAAATTAATTGGCAGTAGCATCATGCCACTTGAGAGTACAGGAAGGAGAGTACATGCCACTTGAGAGTACCTAGAGTATAAGCTGTTAACTTCAGCATAAGCATTCAATCAATGAAATTTTTACTAGTAATAAAAACATTTTCAATTATGCTTACTGGGATTTTAATATATCCATTCACATTTAGATATCCATATCTATCCACACATGTAATTTATTATCCATACATTATGTTACGTTTTTTTCAAGCAAAGTTATAAATTCACATGTAAATGTACATACATATATACATACAAACATAATATATATGTATACATAATAGAATTATTACCATATATACTAGCTTTTAAATAGTTTTTTGTTAACGTTTAGTTTTAGAGGATAACAGCTGTTATTTTATTTTTAACGATTATTAATATATTATTATTTGGTATTGTAGTGATTGTGATTATTATATATTGTTTTCATATTCCCACAACAACAAAAAAAAGAAAACAATTGATACATTTAGATAAAATTAAGGAAGTGATTGGGAAGGAAAGAAGAAGAGGAAAAAACGTTTTAAAAGCAACAAAAACAAAATACAATACAAAACATTATAAATTTTTTTTTTCCAGTCGATTTACTCGAACACTCACTGACTTAATTGATCGATAATCAAAATGTCTATATAATGATGATAATATGCCATTAAAAATTGTATTTATTTTTTAATACTTGTTTTATCTTTTTTCTCTTTCGTTCTTCTTTGTATTTTTTGTTTTTGTTATTTTTATTGGATTGGATTGTTAGTTTGCTTCATTCTGTCAATAATATTTATTAACAAGTTATTTTATACATCCATGTATGTTTTTAAATGTATTAAGTACGAAGCTTTCATATTATCGAATTGATTGATTGCTCTTCTAATCAAAATAATTGTCAAAATCAATTTTAATAATTTCAATCAAATAAAAATAAACTACATAATATCTCATTTGTAAAAAATAATGCGTAATAAAAATAATACTTTCCATTTTCCAATAATTGTAATAAATCCCAGTTCAATTTTAATGTTATTTCAATTAAACATAAACTCATTTAATTAACTGAATAATTTCAAAAACAGTGGAAAAACAAGGACAAAGTTAAGAAAAACTTTAAAAACAATTTGTTAATGTCCTAATGCTGGAATATTTTAACTGCTTAAATAAATTTTGGCCAAATATAAAATGTAGTGTAGGTCTAAGATAAGCAAAGGAAGCATTGAGTAATGATCTTATGTAATTTTAATTGTGTAAATATTTGTTTTAAAAAGTAATAAATTACAAATACAAAATCCAGCGCAGAATGAATTAATTTTGTTTACTTGATTTTTTAGGACATTTCAATTTTTCCATCCATTTTTGAAAAAAATGTGCCTATTAGTTTCACTATGTTCGTCTGTCCGTCTGCCCGTCCGTATCTTTACAAAACTTCTACATCGCCAAAGATAGAAAAAAAAATGTTAGCCAACAACTTTTTCAGGTAGCCCCATCCATCAGAGAACTACAGCCCCTCAAACTTTGAAAAAGCCCTATTTTAAATGCGTATATTTCATGTTCCCCTTAACATTTTTTCAATATGAAAACGCCATTCGTCAGGAATGAATTTTTTTACCTATGTAAGTCAATATCAAAATTATATATTTTTTTAAAATTTAGTATTTAAATTTACCGTTATGTGAAAACCATGTTATGCATTTTTGCTACCTTCATAACTCCGGCACGCTTTAGATAGGAATTTGAAATTTTGAGGCAAGAATTAGTATATGTTTCCTCAGAAATTTTTGCATAAGTCAAATGCATAAGTCAAATTTTCACATTTTTTCACAATTCTAAACAGTTTCTAATTATCTTTTGGAAATGTGCGCTTTTAAAAACCGTTATTTTACATTATGCCTTGTTATTTACTTGTTTACATACAGCGTAATAGTGCATCATCATCTCTTTTCGCTTAATGAACAAAAAAAATATAAAAGTAAGAGAATATACATTTTATATTTCGCGTGCTATAATATATTGTTCAACCGTCAGGCTAATAAAACTGTCTAACCGATGGATACAATTTAGAACAAAAGTATAAAAATATACTAGGGTAATGGAGATATTATGGATAACAAAAAAGGGAATTGATAATATGTTAGAAATATATTCATATTATTTCAATTTACTTAAATCGATACAATTCTCTTTGTTTATTTACATATATTTTATTATAATTTTTATACTTCAGTTAATTTCAATTTAGTTAAATTTTGCTCATTTTTATACTTCAATAAGTTATAATGTATTTATATTTGTTTGTTCATATTAGGATATTTGGTTTAGTGGGCACTTTAACCTCTGTGCCATAATTGTGCTATTTAAATAACCTATTGCTCCATATATCATCCAATTTTATGAACTAAAATACTAAATGGTTTATGAGCTTCTGATAAAACAAAAGGTATCTACAACCTGCAGGAAATTATTATGCCTTGCCACTGGTACAAATATAAACAAAATAGAAATATAAAAATAATTATGATTTTTTTTAACCATTTTTTTGGTTTTTGTTGTTGGTTGTTGATTTTTTGTGTTAAAAAAGTAAATATTAGTAAAAGAGAATCTTGAGAATCGAACTTTTTATTTTATTTAAATTTTTTTTTCATTATATTTTCAGTATATTCATGCTACGTAGGTACATAGGTACACACTACACATTTAAATTTTTTTTTTTTGAAAAATTCATTAGAAATGGAAAGTTTTTAAAAGATTGTCTTTTAATTTTGTAGTGATAAATGTTAATATTTTCATGGTAGTCTATATATACATGTAATATATATAATGTATATTAATTTTGAACTTATGTATGTATGTATGTATATACATATCTGTAAATGAAAATGCAATTTAATTTAAAGAATAAACAGAAAATTTACTCACGGAAGAAGATACGGTACAGGATTTTGGGTTCGAAAGTTAATGACCATTAATGTCTTACATATGTTATAAGAAATTTATTCTTCTACACTGTTATACCATATGAGGAATTTTATTGTGTAATTAAGACATTTATTTGAAAATTAATTAAAATATCAGATATCAATTTAAAAAATATTTAATATAATATTATGTAAACAAATTACCATCAAGAAATCAAAAGAGTTTAATAAAACTTAACATGATGAAATTTTATCATTTGTAAACTTGTAAATGAACTGTAATCTTGCAATAAGGCATCATAATTAAACGAGGAAGAGTGAGGTAGAGTAGACTGTGTCAACTCTGGGATACCCGAATGAATGTTTCCTGTTTCCTGTTTTCATCCTGTTTCTATAAAACTTGATCATCTTTTAAAAACATTCAGATGTTTTAGTACCGACGTTAAATACAGAAATATATTTAGGTAAATTGTGGAGTTGTATGACAGCTACCCGAATCTATTAATTCATTCATTAAGTTCCAAGAAATGCAAGAAACCTGAACCGGCTGCTTTAGACCAAACAAATTTTACAACAGTTTTTGACATGTAACTCGACACTTTTTCACTAAATTTCAGATAGCTAACTTCAATAGACACAATTTGAGATTCCCAGCTTCAATAATCACTGAGTTATTCTCATTTAAACGAAGAAGTTGTATGGCAGCTACTCGAACCCGTTGAGCGAAAATGTTGCATTTAAATAGCAAAACTAACAATTTTGCAAAAGTGTCTTAAAAAAAAATGCAGCCTCTTAGCTCGTTCATTTTTTGAGTTATCGTGGGGACGGACGGACGGACGTACATGGCTTAATCGACTCAGAATTCGATTCTGAGCCGATCCATATCTTTGACACTAAATCTAGCTCGACTCCTTTAAGGTGTCACAAACGTAATGGTAAATTTATTATACGCTTGAACATAGTTCATACGGGTATAAAAAGAAATATCTTTTTGTAAGGAAAACTAAATCTATACTTTTGTATGAAGATGCAAACAGCAAGATAATTTTCTCTCAATTAACAAGATAGGTACATATATACTATGAATATTTAATTTCTCTTATTTTAACTGTTAAAAGAAAATTTGTATGATTTTAATTATTTGTAACGAGTTTATAAAAAAAATTTAAATTCTAATTTTAAAATTTTGTTAATTAGCATGTATAAAAAAAACAAAATTAAAATTATCCTATTTATTGATATTTTAGTTTTTAATAGTACATGCTCGATTTTCAATCTAATAATATTCTGTGAACATTAAATATAAATTTCAATCACTAAATAAGTACATACATACATATTTATAAAATTTTAAAAATACCTATACATAATACATATGTCCTTTGTTAATTCTCGTTTATTCTCATACATATGCATTGCCATTTGTCCTCATTCTTAAACCATAAGTATATATATGCATGTATTATGGAATTTATTGTGAAACACCTGAAGCATACACATTTACATATATTATATTTCTTAAAATTTATATTCTCAATCATATCCAATTTAATTTACTTTAATAACTTTGAAAAATTTAAATAATTAGTAATCCACTCAGTCAACTATAAGTGCCATAAATAAACAAATTATTGATAATAAACGATTATACGATATAGACGCATTGCGTAGCATGCATAATATTAATGTTATATTTAATAGTTACAAATATAATATAAATATAAAATGCTTGAGTGGTTTAATTGTAAATTTAATTGCTATTTTTTAATAGAATAGAATATAATTAATTTTTTTATGAAATAGGAAATTTAAATATATTTAACGGGAAATAATTTTTAATCTTATTTTACAACAATAATGTCGATTTTATACCGGAACTGATAACATTTTATATTATTTTTTATTGAAAGAATAATCTTATCGTAAATCATAAATTAATAAAAGGTATAAATAAAAATTTTTAAATTCTTATTTAAAAAATAAGACAATAAAACTTTAAAATATTTAAAAATTTTATTTGATCAACTGTGCAATTTTAAATAGACGAAGTTCGAACCAATTAAATTCTTTAGTTGGTTAATTGATCTTCAAAATTAAAAGAGTACTTTTTCCCAAAAAAAAAAACATGTACATATATGATGATTGATGATGCGTTTCTCCTTTTTCTTAATCGATTGTGGCTTATACATATAAAAAAAAAAAACTATAATAAAGAACTCTCAAATTGTCATTTTTATACAAAGAAAAAACACACATCAAGTTTTTGCATAATCTAAAGGTCGATTCCCACCACATCCGCACGTGATGAAACAGTGACGACGTCGTTCGTATTCACATTGGATATTGTCCTCAACGATATTTTTATTTTGCCAGCCGACGTCGTCATGTCTTGGTTACCGGTATAGTATAAATATATGTAATATACTAATATATCATAAAATATGAATGTTATATCAATTAAATAAAAAATTACAAAATAAAATAAAACTCACGTCCGACATTATGTCTGAAAAGGCTACCATGACGACAACGTGACTTTAATATAACAAAAAGATGGTGTCGTTACGTCTGATGTCGGTATAATGTGATTTGTGAATAAAAATATGTTTTCGTGATAGTGTCGTCACGTGTCGGTGTAGTTAGAAACGATCTTCAAACTTCGATATTTATTGAAAGTTGTGACGACTGAATTTTTGTATACTAAATGAAAGATTAAATAAATTAATTAATTGTTTTGATATTTAAATAATTGTCTTATTATTGCAAGGTAGTATTGATTTAGGAACAATATTTTTTTATACTGAATGAATAAAATGTTAAAAATTAAAATGTACGTAAAATAGTATACTTTCCCATGAAATTTAATTTCTTTTTTTTTTTAAAGGTTATCAGTAAAAATAAATATGTATTTAAACAAAAAAAAAAATCAACTAAAATTAAATATGTACAAATTAGACTTTAGAGTAGAAAAAACTATTTTTATTTTATAAACAATAAATTTAAAATGATAATGTTTTTAAAAAGTTAAAAAAAAAAAAAAAAATAAATAAATAAATAAAATTAACTTTAGGATGAGAAATGCTTTAGTGCTTAGAAATTTTCTTTTTTAATAATTTACTATTATACAATGACGCATTATAAGAGGAAGGTCTTATTTATTAACCTTTTGAATCATTTAAGTTACATGTATATGTATACATATGTACATATTTTTGAAAGTATGACAGTTATTTTTTTTTTGAAATTTTTGACTATTATCTGTATAAAAATGTATAAATATTTTTTTGGTTTACTATTTTCTTTGTTTTATTATAACGTAAGTATATTGTGTATACAAGTCATACTGTCTAATAGGACATATTTTAAGGTTTTAATTTATTCTAAAAATTTTTTTATCTTTTTTATTTGAATTTTAAATGCGTTATTGAAATTTTAAACTATGTATGTAGGTATATTCTATGAAAATTTTTAAAAGAAAGTTAAAAAGCGATTTAAGGTTCAATAGACATTTAGCTCAAACTAAATATATGATATGTGATATATAAGAAAGAAAGAAATATGATTTTGTTTTTGATTTGATTGAATAAAATAATAATTCAGTCACTTATTTTATTTATTCTTTATACCCGTATGAACTATGTTCAAGGGTATAATAAATTTGCCATTACGTTTGTGACACCTTAAAGGAGTCGAGCTAGATATAGTGTCAAAGTTATGGATCGGCTCAGAATCGAATTCTGAGTCGATTAAGCCATGTACGTCCGTCCGTCCGTCCGTCCGCACGATAACTCAAAAAATAAAGGAGCTAGGGGGCTGAAATTTTTTTTACGTCACTTTTGCAAAATTGTTAGTTTTGCTATTTAAATCCAACATTTTCGGTCGGCGGGTTCGAGTAGCTGCCATACAACTTCTATCTTTATATAGAAATAACTCAGTATCCATTCAAGCTAGGTTTCTGAAATTTTGCAAATGATGATCAAGTTTTATGGCAACAACTTCTGTAAAATTTGGTTGTGCTGGTGCAGCGGGTTCGGGTAGCTGCCATACAACTTCTCCGTTTAAATGAGAATAACTCAGTGTTTATTGAAGCTAGGAATCTGAAATTTAGTAAAGAGTTGTCGAGTTACATGCCAACAACTTTTGTAAAATTTGGTTGGTCTAGAGCAGCCGGTTCAGACTTCTTGCACCTCTTGGAACCTAATGAAGCTAGGCGTCTGAAATTTTGCAAATGATGATCAAGTTTTATGGCAACAACTTTTGTAAAATTTGGTTGTGGTGGTGCGGCGGGTTCGGGTAGCTGCCATACAACTTATCCGGTTAAATGAGAATAACTCAGTGTTTATTGAAGCTAGGAATCTGAAATTTAGTAAAGAAGTGTCGAGTTATATGCCAACAACTTTTGTAAAATTTGTTTGGCCTAGAACAGCCGGTTCAGGCTTCTTGCACCTCTTGGAAGTTAATAAAGCTAGGCGTCTGAAATCTTGCAAATGATGATCAAGTTTTATGGCAACAACTTCTACAAAATTTGGTTGTGCTGGTGCGACGGGTTCGGGTAGCTGCCATACAAAATCTCTTTTTAAATGAAAATAACTCAGTGTCCGTCCGCACGATAACTCAAAAAATAGAGGAGCTAGGAGGCTGAAAATTTTTTTACGTCACTTTTGTAAAATTGTTAGTTTTGCTATTTAACTCCAGCATTTTCTGTCCCCGGGTTCGGGTAGCTGCCATACAACGTCTTTCTTTAAATAGAAATAACCCAGTGTCTGTTCAATCTAGGTATCTGAAATTTTGCGAATGATGATCAAGTTTTATGGCAACAACTTCTGCAAAATTTGGTTCTGGTGGTGTGACGGGTTCGGGTAGCTGCCATACAAAATCTCTTTTTAAATGAAAGAACTCAGTGTCCGTCCGCACTATAACTCAAAAAATAGAGGAGCTAGGAGGCTGAAAATTTTTTTACGGTACTTTTGTAAAATTGTTAGTTTTGCTATTTAACTCCAGCATTTTCGGCCGCCGGGTTCGAGTAGCTGCCATACAACGTCTTTCTTTAAATGGAAATAACCCAGTGTCTGTTCAATCTAGGTATCTGAAATTTTGCGAATGATGATCAAGTTTTATGGCAACAACTTCTGCAAAATTTGGTTGTGGTGGTGCGACGGCTTCGGGTAGCTGCCATACAACTTCTCTTTTTAAATGAAAATAACTCAGTGTCCGTCCGCACGATAACTCAAAAAATAAAGGAGTTAGGAGGCTGAAATTTTTTTTACGTCACTTCTACAAAATTGTTAGTTTTGCTATTTAACTTCAGCATTTTCGGCCGCCGGGTTCGAGTAGCTGCCATACAACTTCTTTCTTTAAATGGAAATAACCCAGTGTCTATTCAATCTAGGTATCTGAAATTTTGCAAATCATGATCGAGTTTTATGGCAACAACTTCTGTAAAATTTTGTTGTGATGATATGACAGGTTCGGATAGTTGCCATACAACTTCTCTTTTTAAATGAAAATAACTCAGTGTCTATTGAAGCTAGCTATCTGAAATTTAGTGAAAAAGTGTCGAGTTGCATGCCAAAAACTTTTGTAAAATTTGAATGGTCTAAAGCAGCCGGTTCAGGCTTTTTGCATTTCTTGGAACTTAATGAAGCTAGGCGCAATAGATTTGGGTAGCTACCATACAACTCCACAATTTACATAAATATATCTCTGTAGTTCGGTACTAAAACTCTGAATGTTTTTAAAAGATGATCAAGTTTTATAGAAATAGGATATATTACGTTCATACGGGTATCCCAGAGTTGACACAGTCTACTCTACTGCACTCTTCCTCGTTGTTTAATGTTTTTATTAATGTTTAATGTTATCTTAATGTTTTTTTTTTTGTTTTATAAATTTCATTATTTTGAATATTTAATAACACAATTATTCTGAATTCAAATTTTAAATTTAAAAATTAAACAAACATGTAATAGAAATGTCTGTTTTTTTTTATATTATATCGTTCAGATGTAAATAACTGCCGATATTTTTAGGACCCTTTTGCCTTTAGCATGTGGGCCATCTCGGTACATGTATTCAATTATAATTATATTTAATATTTTGTTTGTATTATTCTATTATATTTTATACATTATTTTTGACCTTGTCAATATTTGAACCCGAGACCTTTCACCTGAAAGATCGATGACTTACGCACTGCACAAATGTCTGTTTTATTGATTTAAAAATTTCAACCTAGATGTACACAAATTGTTAAAAGCGAGGCGAGCATTGTAACAACAATATTTTTTTGAGGCGAAGCTTGACGCGACGGAAGACGCGTCGGATCAAATCAGTCGAGCATTCTAATTAGGCCTTTACTGTCAGAACGTTAAAATATACTTTGAAACATTGCCTAACAGTGTTGTAACGTTGTAACATATATTGAACTGTTGTGAGTTGTAACAGTTGAATATTAAAATTAGATTAAAATTAATCTAATATTTCGAAAATCATTTCGAAAAATGAAACAAATTGTTTTGTTATTTTAATATTGTTGTTGATCGTATCATTATTATTACATATTTATATTTAATCGATATTTATTTTGGTTGTTCTGATCGTTTATTTATTTTGATCGTTAGTTTTGATTTTTGATTTTGATTTCATTAATACTTTTATACACATAATCTATTGGAGTTTCTTAGTACATATATATATACGTATGTAAGTTCATTAATTATTATCTTATTTGGAAATAAAAATTCTTTTTTTGCTGAGAACCGGCCGTACAGTTTTAAAAATTGATATATTATCTTAATTTTATTAAATTCAATATCATGGCAATCTAAAAAATACAGTAATTTTTAACACTGATATATTCAGAATAAATTTTTAAATTTGTTTACTTTCAAATAAAGTAAAAATGCCAAATTCAATTTAAAAATTAAATTAAAGAAATTTCTATTTTTTCAAATAAAATTAAAAATACTACAAACGATATAAATATAAAAAAAAAAAAAAAAGTTAACTCTATCTAAATTCATTAAATATTTAGAACAAATTCCATATTCTAATTTAAAAATTTTGCGACAAAATTTTAAGGTCAAAGTATCGTAGAGTATTAAATTTTGTCTTATTCTTGAGTTCTGCTAAAAATTTATAAGAAAAAAATAAAAAAAATTCTCAAATTAATTTTAGTATAATGCCACAAAAACAAAATAATGAACAATATTTTTGTTAATTTAAATGAATGCTTCGCTAAAATTAAAACTGTCAAAAATAATCATTTTGATAATAAAAGTTAACCTTAAAAAAAAATTTTTTTTTTTTTTTTTCTTTTTAGAACAATTTAAAAGACCAAAAAAAAGAGATACAAATCAAGAATAATAATAAATATAATAACCTTCAATTGAATATAATTATTTTTCAATTGTTTTGTTTATTTATTTTTGGCACATTTTTTTTTTGTTTTTTTGTTTGACTTTTCATTTTTCAATTAGAAACCAAATTTTTTTTTTTTTGTTGCTTTCCTTAATTTTAACACTTTTTATGATTATACTTTTAATAAAAAAAAAAAAATTTAAATTATTATTATTCCAGAATTTAAAATATAGTACAAAATTTTAAATGATTTTTTATTTATTTTCATTCACAAACAAAATAATAATGTATCATTCACAATTTGATTAATTAAAATTTATTTATTGAAATGTTTGAAAACCTTTGACCATTAAATTGAAAAAATAATTAATTAATTTTTATACAGTTTTATTTTTTATTGTTAGTGTTTTTTTATTGTTAGTGATGTTTTATATTTTCTGTATTTTGTATTTTAACTCTAAACATAAAATTTAAATGAATTACAGTCACATATAGAGATCGTATCCCTCACTCCCTTTTATATAGAGTAAATTTATACTCATACAGTATGACAAATATGTAATTATGAAGTTAGTATTTAAAAGAGTCTACTAACTACTGAATTCGAAATTTCTTCACTATAAAATTCTAAAAAAAATTAATTTCTAAAAAAAAAAAATCATTTCTTTTGTTTTTTAAAAGCTATAATAAAAATTTGTTCTTCTTCGATTAACGCTAAAAACATCTCTAATTATATCTGTAAAATCTTTGTTATTTTTCACAAACAGATATTGAGAACAATCTAAAAAAAAAAAATTTTTTTTATAATATTAATTAATTTTTATTTATCTGAATTAATTTTAAGTCATACATTTAATTTTGACATCTTTGTTAAATGATTAATTGCTATCGTATTGTTTACAATTTTTCATAAATTGAATTTTTCTTATAAGTATATTTTTAATTGTATATATATAAAATGAACTTAATTGTAATCTTTAATTAATTCTATAAATTTAAAAACAACTTAAGGGGGACAAAAACAAAAAAAAACCAAAAACAAAAACAGATTTTAAGCTCCAATACCCAATATATGATATTTTTCAAATTATTTCAAATCAAGAATTAAATTTAAAAGTTACAAAAAGAAAAAACTCAATTTATACTTTTAAAATTCTAAATTATATTGAGATTTTTTTTTTTTTTTTTTTCCTTAAAATCAATCATTGGTAACTTAAAAAGAAAAATGTGACTTTTATAAAAGTAATGAACTCAGTTTTAATTTTATAAATTTTTGACGTAATTTTAATCTTTTTCAAGTAACTTATAAAGTTTAATAAATTAATTTTCATATACATATGTATGTATGTACATAATATGTATGAACATATATATACAAAATCTAAATTTTTCTGTCCAATTGATTTAAAAACAAATTCTATTATTTGTATTGAAAAATACTTCACACTTCCATATTTCTATATTAATATTCCAAGTATAGTAAAAATCTGATTTTAAAATTTCCAAAAATAGAATTTTCAACGTAATTATCAGTAACAATATCTTAACTTAGTGTGACTAAAAGTTTTTATTTTATTTAAAAAAGGAAATCAAAAATAACTCTTTAAGAGTTATGTTTCTTTTTTTTTTTTTTTTTTTTTTCGATTTCTTTATTTTATTTAGAAATAAAAGAAATAAAAGCAAAAGAAATAAAATAAATTTAATTAAATTTGACAAAGTTCCCACAATTAATACCTTATATCAAAATGTTAATAGTTATAATATAATGGTAACTATCCGTTAAAATATTCAATTAAATATACTATTTGTATCTGTACAAAAGAAAAAAATGTATACGTATCTAATTCTGTTTATGGACAAAATATAATTTAAATTAAATTTTAAATGTAGGTATTTATTTTAATTACAATTTTTTTAAGTAAAACTAAAATTGAATATAAAAATTTTAAACATTCTATCAAATCCTATAGTCATTGACAAATAAATCAATATAAAAAATTTATTTAATTTTTATTTTTATTTTTTTTTTTTAATATTCTAAATGTCACCCCAAAATTGCAATGCCATTACTGAACAAAAAAAAAAGAAAAAAAAAAAAATATTTTAAATGAAAAGAAAAAAAAAATTTATAAAATTGTCAATACCCCACGAATGGTATAAAATTAAAAATAATTATTTTTAATAAACATATACTAGCTAGATACTTTGTTTTTTTATTTTTTTTTTTTTTTCAATAATAATTTGTATTTAAAATTCACTTCACACATTTTTTGATAGTTTTATTTATTATACCAAAAAAAAAATAAAAAATTTAACAAATATTTTTTTCTTTTTTGTCTCTGTCACTCATATATTTTATTCAATATTACTTTGTACTTGTTAAAAATTAAAAAAAAACAAAAAAAAAAAATTAATAAACGCTTAAAGCATACAAAATTTAGCTCATATAAAACTATTTATTGCACATATTATTACGCACATTTCATATTATCATGCCATATGTATACATTATGTACATATACCTATATGTATCATTATGTTGTGATTTGTGAATATATTATGCATATACATATGTATGTACAATTAATATCAACATGTGTACATAAAATAATGTGATTAATAAATAGGTGATATATAAGTTTCTTGTTAATTACTGGCATGACAGTAATAACAGCTGTTGTAAAATGATATCAATTTTTATACAAGAAAAAATTTATGAATTGAATCTTAGGTTTTTAAACAAAACAAAAAAAAAAAAAAAAAAACAACGATTCAATTACTCAGGGACAAAGCGAATTTTATTATTAGGGTATTTATTAATTTTTTTTGTTTTTTTGTTATTTTTATAATAGTAAATATGTATAGAGAGAAAAATTATATTCTACTAGAAATAGCATTATTTAGTGTAGGCATACATATATACATAATATAATAAACCTATAAAATATTTTTTTAACATCTTTAACTTAAATTTTAATAACTGGATATGCACATATTTTAATAATTTGAATTTATTTTTATTTTTTAGTTTAGTCATAAAAACTCTTATTTTTTTTGCAACTTTTGGAATTTGAAATGAAATTAACTTTATTTTAAATTCTTCTCATTGCTCAGCATTTTATTAAATAATTAAGTCTGATTTCCAAAATTTCTTAAACTAAGCTACAATCTTAATATGGTATTGTAAAATTCGTTTAGGTTTAAATTTGAATAGGTAAGTTGATTTAGTTTATTTTACTCATTTAATTTCATTTCTAAATGAAAATCTTATTAATTTTGCATATTTAATATGTGTTATATTGAATGTTTCCATTACATTATATATGTATGTATGTATGTACATATTATCAATTCCTCAATTTATTTACTGTAACGGAGTCTTTAAAATTTTTTACATGTTACCTAGTCGTTTTAAATGTTTATTTCTTTTTTGTTTTATATTTTTGTTCAAATTATTTTGTATGTCTCTCATACTCTTAACTTACAAAATAAGCTTAAAGTGCTTTTTTTTATAGTTGAGTTAAGCCCACCGAAAACAAAAACAAAAATAAATAAATTCATACTTAATTTAAACAAAAAAAAAAAAAATCAAAACAATCTTAAAAGTTTATCTATGAACAAAAAAAAAAAAAAAGAGAGAAAAAACAAAAAACTGATTTATTTAACTACATGGAATTTATGTGTGGTCGTTTTACCTAAATTTAAGAAACGAAAATAAAAATATGTGTATTTAAAGCAGCTGTATCGTAAATTTTATATTACTTATATAATGTCTCAAAAATTGTATAGGTATCAGAATATATTAAAAAGTATGTACCTAATAAACATTTTTTTTTTCTAACTTTGTCATTTCTGGATAAAAAATCGTTACTTTGATGTTGGTTAAATCGATTATGTACATATATCGTGTTAATAAAAATGTCATCGCTTTATCGCTTATATATGTATAAAATGTCATAATATATATATATACCTATGTATGTTTGTATATCCATATCAAAATATTTAAAACAATAATTTAATATTTAATATATTATTATACCATTAAACAACTAAAATCTAATCGATTAAAAATCATAAAAAAATAATTAAAATCAAGATTTTTATTTACTTAATATCAAAACAAGATCTTTTAGGTGAAAGTTTATTATACTTTCTACTCGAACGCCAAGCTTTTGATGACTATACCTTTACAATAAACAGAATATGTATATAAAATGTATTTACTTAAATTGTACAAAATTGTTACCTATATTTAAACATATCTTAAAGTTGACTGATCTCTTAAATAAAATAGTAATTTTTTTTTCTTTACTCATTTTTACACACATACCCAACTTTGAAAGTAAAAATCATAAGTAAAAAAAAAAAAAAAAAGATTGTTAACATTGCCGTTGCTGGTGGTGTCGCTGCTGCTGTTTCTTATAATTTTGTTTTTATTTTAAAAGGCAAAAACACAATATTAAAGTAAAGCTAAATAAAAAAAAATAACAAAAAAAAATTAATCATTTTTTTTTTTTAACCTATGAAAATTAAAACTGTTTCATCATAAGTGCTAGAGAACGCGCGCGATTAAGACAACGTAAATTAATTTACGCAAAAATTTAATATATGTATATAAAAATAAAAATAAAATGAAAATATATGTTATATTATATACTTAATTTACATACATACATATGTAATGTATATATTAAATACTTTTATATTATATAGATAATATAATTTATAATATTTATTTTATTTTTTATAATATGAAACCAGTTTTTTTTTTTTTTACTTCATTTTTCATTATTGTTTGAATTTTAATTAAATTAAAAGTTGTTTTTAATATTTTTTATAATAAATATAAGAAATAATATTATATATTATTATTATATTATTACTTATTAATGCATATACCAAGTGAAAATTATTAAGTTTATTACAAAATACAATATTTAAAAAAAATAATAAAAAGAAATATAATATAAGTATGTATATGAATATATATACATATATATATATATATAATTATTGATATCTACATACTTATGCATATAATATGTATTTTGTAATTTGATACAATATTTTTGAAATTCAATTATAGAATAACTTATAGTTAAAAAATGTGTTTACATACTTGAAATATATATGTATGTATGTATGTATATTGAATTAATACATAATAGTTATTTAAGTAATAAGTAAGATATTTTATTAATTATCCTACATAAAATAATATTTTCAATTTATAATATAGAATGGATTATAAAATTTTTGGTCAATACTTTAAAAACATGGTGTCAAAAAGTTTATAATTCGCTACAATATAATTTTTTTTTTAATTTAACAATTTATTCATTTTTATATAGGTAACTAATAAAGTTATTTAAAATTTTAAAAAATTAATTATTTAAATATGTATTTTAGAAAAATTAATTAATTATACCTAAATTACCTACATACATTTAATGAATATTAAACATATCACTTACATATATACTTTTTTAATAAAATAAAAATATTTGTGCTAATTATATTTATGTCATTTATAAAAAAATTAATTAAGAAAATTATCTTAAAAAATTAATTAAAAAAATTATCCTAAAGAATATGTTATTAACAAATAATTATATAAATATTATAAATAAAAAGAACAAAAATAAAAAAAAAAAACTTAAAAAAATAAATAAATTTAATACAAAAATAAACTAAAAATAAAATAAGAATTAAAAATAAAAACAAAAACAAAATATACATTTATTTTAAAAAATTAGATATACATACATATACATATATGTATATAATATGATAAATATTTTATCTTATCTTAATTGAAAAGTTATAAAAACAAAAAATTACAATTATTTTTTAGTTCATTTTAACTTCATGTATGTTTAATTAATTTAACTATTTTTTTTTTTTTTTTTAATAACAACCAAAATAGTACCGTACAAAACAAAACAAAACAAAAAAAAAATACCATTATTATCATTATAACACAACATAAACTAAAGTGATTTTCGAAATAAAAAAAAAAAAAAAAAAATTTTAAAAAAATAAAAGAACGTTTATAATAATAATAATTTGGCTTTAATTTTTTACTACAAAAAAAAACAAAACCTATTATAAGTACCTATACCTATTCGAAAAATTTTCTTTTGCGAGTTTTCTTATTTTTTTTTTTGTTTGTTTTATTTTTTCCTTTTTGTTTTTTATTTTACATAAAACAAAAATTCGAATCATTGACACAATATGTGTGCTTGTAATATAAACTTAACAAGATTTTTCGAAATTAATTTTTATTTATATACACTGTAAAAAAAAAAAAAATATATTAAGATTTTCACGATTTTCACTGTAGTTAAATTAAAATAATATATTCTATGTACATACGTATATATGTATATTATATTTACATAAGCATTTATTTAATCCGTAAAAAAATGTTGATTATCAAGGAAGTTGTAAAAGTTTTATAAATCTTAAGTAAATTTATATTAATTTTAATTATTGCTTAATAACTTATTAATTTGAAAAAAAAAAAACAAATTAATTGTGCATAAAATATAAATATTTTATTTTATAATTTTATTTAATTAAGTAATAAAATATTGTTTTTTTTTTTTATTAAATTTTCATAGAAAAATACAAACATATACTTAATACAAATTAACATTTTAAAAAATTTGTATCTATAAATTTATTTGAACAAAAAAAAAAAATTATAAATAAAGTATAGACGTATAGGTTATTAGAAATAAATAATTTAAGTATGTATTCACAAAAAAAAAAAAAAAATTCCGGGGAAAAACAAATCATTCTTCAATAGAAAAAACAAATATATTTTCTAAAAAATACATTATTAACACTTAAATTTTCTAGAGATTCATTTGAATCCTTAAATTAATCCTTTTAAATTTACTATTTAATTTAAAAAAAAAATGAACTCATTATAATGATAAATTAATACTTAGGTGTTTTTTTTTTTCAATAAAACAGTGCTCAGAGTTACTCAGAGTATATGCTCGGAGTATTCAGATTTAATAAAAAAACAAAAAGAGCCAATTGTTACTTTTATTAGATTAAGTTTGAAATTTTCTACAAAAATCAAATTGAAAACAATTTCAAAAAGTTAAAGTTTTAAAGATTTTATATAAAACAAAATACTTATTGATAAACTAATTATTATAAGAGTTATAATTTATTTTTCAGTAATTCAATTTACAGTGATTCAGAAGATGATATTTCTGAAAATAATTGTGTCAAAATAAAAAAAAATTGAAAATTATGCCGAACAAGTTGTTTCACAATTTTCGAATAAAACTTTTAAGAACCATTTTCACATAACAAACAAGAGAGTACTTGGACGTAACAATAAGTTCCAAAGTTAATGTCATGAACCACTTCAATGCTAAAATAAAATTCAAATTATAAAAAAAGCAATTTATTAAAAAATAATTTTTTATATAAATTATCTTCCAATTTCCAAAATAAATTTTTAATACTTATTTTCATAATCAGAATTTGAATCAGCCCTTTTTTTTTCTATAACAACTTTCAATATTTTTTCACATATATAGTATACGCTTTGAGTACGGTCTGAACTAATAGAAAAACACGAATGTTCCAAGTTCTAAAAATGCGGAACATTTTTTTGACAGCGCTCTGATTACTTTGAACAATATTGTAATTCAATATGGTTTTTACCTTAATCATTTTCTTTCTTTTACAAAAATTTTATAGTTATATATTTAATTTTTTTTTTTATAATTTACTCTATTGTTAGCAGTGATTATTTTATACTAATTGTTATATGTTATTTTAATTCGATATTGTCTTTTTGGATTTTTTTCGGATTATTCTCTCAACTCACAAACAATTTTTTTTAATTTTTTACTTTTTAATATAAAGATTTGTGAATTTTGTGAAATAATTTGGAAATTGTAGATTCAATTTATTGCCTAAGAAGTCCATTAGACTGAACTAGAACAATAAAAATTTCTTTTTCCGTTATGTAAACAAATAAAATGCTTTGTTTTAAATCTTAGAAAAAATAAAATTTTTAATTTACGAACATACATACATATATATGTTGAATTCTATAATCGTCCAAGTACCCTCTTAGATGAAATACCAATTAGATCATTTTCAACCGTTTGGCGTTGTTCTTGAACTCATAATATATTAAATTTTAAATAAAAAGTTTTTGCAGAATAATTATATAACATTAACAAAACTACACAGTTATTAGATTTAAAAAATTCATTGTGTTAATCTAACAAAAGAAATTTTTTATTGTATCTATACTGCCAAAAATAAACCCAATATTAAAAATAAAATTTTACATTAAAACATTTTCTCCTTTTATAACATTATTACATTACTTTATTAAAAAGCATTTCCATGATGATCTCTTATAGTCCTTTTCTACCACTTTTGATTTTATTAAACTATATCTATAATTTGTTGTTTTTTTTTTAAGTGTTCCACTTTATCATTCAAGCATTTTTGTCTACACAATTTTAATCATTTTACATTTTATCGCATTTAGAAATTTGTTTTGTTTTTTATTGTATGAAATTAAATTTTAAATTTTAGTTAAATATTATTTCTTTAAAATCACAATCACCATACATTCTTTGAAATTACACATTTTTTAACAGTGTATATAAAAAAAAAAAAAAAAAAAAAACAAATAAAAACAAAAATATTAAATTATAACTTTTTAGTTCATTATCTTCAATGATGGTACATTTAAAATGATATGAAATCTATCATCATAACTCATTAATATATTGTTATCATCATATAGGTAATTATCATCATTATCATCATCATCATCATCATCATCATCAAAATAATAATCAAAATATCAATAAAAACCGAACTTTATAGTTTAAAAATATAACAAAAATATTTAATATTTGTTTTGCTTTTTTTTCATTTACTTATTATTTTTTTTTTTTTTATTTACCAAATACTAAAATATTTTATAATTGACTTTTAAATTAGTGTGATTTATATATAAAAAAAAAAAAAATTTTTAATATTCAATGAGAATTTATTCAAATAACAAAAAAAAAAACAAAAAAAAATTTACATAAATTAAAATGAAAATGTTCTAAAAAGCAAAAAAAAATTTTTTTTTTCTTTAATTAAAAAAAATTAAAAAAATTATTAAAAAAATTATAAAGATATAAAAAAAAAAAAAAAAAATTATTTTTTGATAATGATAATTGTTAAAGGTGATAATTTTAATGAAAATTTAGAACAATCAACACAACAAATTATTATTAATAATGACACAAATCAATCAATTGAAAATTATAATAATGAGGATGATATAAATTTATTGGGTATGCATTTTTTGAATATTTTTTTTTTTTTTGTCTTTAAATTTATTTATGTATTTTTATTAATAGTTCATTTTATGATTAATATAAATTAATAAAATAATTTGTGACATTAATATAATGTAATATATTAATTAACATTTGTTGTTATATATACATATACATAAATAAAAATATAAAATTGCAGTTATACTTAATATTTATAGTTATATTAATTAATTTATGTAAATTTTTTATTGTAGAGTGTATTTTTATTTTTTTTTTCCAAATAGACTATTAAATATTTAAAACACTATTTCATAAATACATGTAGAAATAAATAAAAAAAAAAAAAACAAAATATATATATATATATATATATATTTTTATAAATCAAATTAACTAATTTTTTGTAAATCTCTTTTTATTAATTTATATTATACTATATTATACTATATACATTCTTTTTTAATCTATATACTCGTATAAACTTACATACATATATTAATCATATCATATTATTAAATTATTATTAATTTTCTTTTTTAAACTTTCGATATGTATTTTTGTTCCGTTGAAAAGCTTTAAACATAAGATTAAAATTTATAACCTAAATTTAATAAAAAAAAAAAAAAAAAAGGCAATTAAATTAAATAAATTTTAAGAATTTTTTTTTTTTGTTTGTATACATATACATATATACGTATTTATGCGCATATAAATATTTACGATAATTTTCATTATATTGATTATATTTTCACCTAACCTTTGATTTAATAAAAATTTTTATTAGACCAATAAAGATTTTTTATTATTTTCTTTTTTTTTTTTTTTTAAATTTCTAGTTTTTAGAAATTAAATGCAGTCTTTTCTAGTTTTTGAAGAATAGTTACCTATATATGTATATACAATATATTTTTTTTTTTTTCTAAATATTTATTAATTGTGTAAATTTATTGGATAAACTGTTTCTGTTGTTATAATCAATTTTTTTTTTTGTCAATAAAATTTCATAAATTATTTGTTATGTACCTACATATGTGTACTAATGAACTCTTGAAATATAATTTTTACCAATTATACTTACATAAATAAAATATTTTTTTTATTTAATTAAAAAGGTGATTATTTAATTTAAAATACATATTGTTATAAATATTTTGATATTTTTTTTAAGAATTAAATTTAACTAAGTAAAATGATTTGTTCAATCTTAACCAATTTCTTCAATATTTTATATTTTAAATTTTTTCTTTAAATTTAAATTGTTTAAATTTTTAGAATTCTTCATTTATAAAAAGAGGAATAAAATTATTGGTGACAACCGAACAATTGTATTAATTAAAATAAATCTCGGCCGACAAAAGCAGAATTATCTTAGTACAGAGATTTACAAAAGTTTTTTTTCGAATAGAAAAGAAATTATTGAGACTTTATATAGATACAAAAATATAAAATTTAACTTTTTATAAATATAACGCTTTTTCAATTGATTTTATAATCTTTATAAATAAAATTGTATGAAAATATGACGAAAATTGAAAACTTTACAGAATGGAAAAATTTATTTTTATTTTGCTCCTTAAATGCCAAAAAAAGGTGAAATTTACTGGAGAAGAATGTCAATTTTTGGCTTAAATTTTTTTAAAAATATTTAAAATAACCCTATTTTAAAGTATTCAATATTCCTTCCAATAAATACCCTGTACTCAGGGCGTAGTGACATTATCTTTTTATTTTATATTACCCATTTTCATACTGTACTTTCGTGATATTTAATCAAATGGTTTGCCCTTGCCTGTTTGATCTTATGCCGTTGACTAGATCTGCATAGTTGATTGGATTCTAGGCTCGTTTATCGCAAGCAATTCAACACGAAGGAATTCATCGCAAGCAATTCATCGAAGGCAATTTATCGTAAGCAATTCATCGCAAGTAATTCATCGTAAGCAATTCATCGCCAGCAATTTATCGCAAGAAATTTATTATTTTATTTAATTATTTTACTCTTTAATCGCGCGATTGTTCTGGCTACCAGAGTTAAATAATTAAATAAAATAATAAATTGAGTTAAATATTCAAATAATTATAAATTAAACATAACGACAAATACAAAACATAACACAAATACATTTTTGTGTATACAAAAAATAAAAAATGAAAAAAAAAACAATATTATAGTAATAAAGTTCTTAATTATTGACATCATCATAAATTTTTAAGATTTTTTTTCCTAATTTTTTACCATAAAAAAAGAACATATTATTATTACCTGTATACATTACATTACTCCATTTAGATATCCCTATTTTTATTCAGCTTTATTCTGAATAATTTTTGATTTTTGAAATTAGAAAATATATTTGGCAAATATTACCAATTAAGGCTGTTAGATTTTTATTTTGGAAAATACAAAGTGAATATTTCATTAGGTATATGAATTCATTAGGTATCGGATATTCATCGCCATAAACTTCGCGATGAATATTTCCTTGCGATAAATTGTTTGCGATGAATTGCTTACGATGAATTGCGGGCGATGAACTTTGCTATGAATTTGTTATTGCGATAAACTAGCCGGATACCGTTGATTGGACTTTTTCTCGTCCTTGTGACAAGAGCTGGTGACCCTTCCCATCGTTATTGGTTTGGTTGCTTTTTTCGGACAACCGTTCGGTCCCCATATACAAGCTTATATACATATACGGTCCCCATATATGTATTGGAATTTTCATTTCTTTGAGCGTAAAACTGAAATGGTATTTCCTAAGCGCTCTAAAGCTTCAAAAAAGAACTTATATAGATACAAAAAAAACTTGGTAACATTCTCTTATCTATATAATGATACCTATTTTAAAAACTATTTATTTTTTTTTTGTTTGGAAAATTAAAACTAAAATTATTTTAAATTAATCGTGAATTATTATCTGTTGAATAAAAAAATAAATATCGTAACAAAGTCGTAACTCATTCATAAAAGAATCAGACATAAGTGAAATAATTCGTTGTCTTTATTTTTTCCTTCTAATTCTGTTAATTCTGTTGAATTTTAAAGTTTTATAGTAGACATTTTACAATTAATAAAATCTAATCTTTAAATTTTTTATATTATTACTTATTATACATTTAAAGTATTTGTAAATAAATTACTAATGAATTAATTACAAAAATTTACAAGGTTATAATGAATCATTAAATACTGAGAAGATAATTTTTTGACACAATTATAAATTAATCTTCTAAAAATTTAAATATTATGAGTAATATTTATTATAATATGGATTATAAATAAAATTTAAATTTTAAATTGTTGAACTTTGTATAAGCTGTATATATCATAAATATTGTTTTTTTTTTTTATGGTAAATTAAAAATTGATTTATAATTTTTTTTTAAATAGAAATTACCTCAAAATTCCTTTAAAAATTGTAGAATTTTTACTGTTTCATAACTATAATTTTGAATATTCTTTTTTTTAAGGTGGTACATCTAGTTCATCTGGTAGAATAGGCAGGAGAAAATCATCATTAACTTTAACACCTGAAGATGAAGAAATTGCAAATCAGGTAAAAATTATCATAAAAGAAAAATTTGTTTTATTATTCGTTTTGATAAGTTTTGAAATTTCTCCGATAGATGTCTTCTACAAATACTCGTTAAATTGATTTTTTTTTTATAATTAATTCTTAGACGTATTGTATTATTATTATTATTGTTATTATTATTTCATTTTTATATTTTTTTTCTTATTCTTATTATGTATTTATACTTATAAAAGTTTACTTTTTGTTGTTAGACATTAGTATTTGTATTATATCTTTAAAATGTATCTACATATGTAAAAAAAACCTTATCGAATATTAATTTATGATATAATTAAAACAAAAAAAGAAAAAAAAAATATCACCTTATCACGTATCATTAACATTAACCCTTCAAATACTAAAGGTAAAAATATTGAACATGAAATGTGTATTTTTGTAAGCGAATTTTTTAATCAAGAGAATGTTTGTCTATTTGTTTTTGATTTATATAGACTCCTAAACTGCTCAGCCGATCATCATGAAAATTTTCTATATAAAGATTTTTTGGATACGAAGAGTGTTTCCGAGCTAACCATTTTGATATAATGGGCCATCAAGTTGGGGCTGTGGTGCAAGTATTTAAACGTTTTTGTAAATTTAAACAGTTAGACGGATTGACTTAAAATATTGTATACGCGTGTTGTTCTTTGACAGTGGATAAAACGCACACCGCATATTAGCTATAGTTAAAAATAAAAAAAAATTGTTAAAGCGTTTGAAAATCAATGCATGCCTAAAACTTTAAAAATGCATAAAATCTTTTTTTTTGTCATTTCATTGGATACAGTTAATTTTTGAAATATTTTATAAATTGCATTAATTGCACCTGCAAAATTCTATACCCCCATATACATCTATATATCTAACTTATATATACAAACATATATATATATATATATATATATATCTATATTTATTTTTAATAAATTTCACAAAAATTAATACAAAATCGTTTTATTTTTATAATCTAAATACATATATATATACATATATTGTAATAAAGATTACAATAAGTATCTAAAATACTACATGCCATATTATATTAATTTATAATATAGCTATATATGTATACGTACTACATTTATATAAAACGTGATAATATAAAATAAAGTGGCTTTAAATATTTTCGATAAGCATCTTATCAGATTGTTTTATTTATATTGCATATGAACAATACAATAGTAAACAGAAATTCAAATGTAAAAAAAAAAAAAAAAAAATTTAAATTTAATATTTTCTTTTTTTTAATTTCTATTAAATTTTAATCAGTCTTTTAACTGTCATTTTAAAGTAATGTTCGATAATTTTCTTAAAAATAAATATTTAAAAAAAAAGTTTTTTTTTCTTTTATTAATTAAATTAATTGGATAAATCAGTTTCATAATTTAAAAAAAAAAATAAAATTATTGTTAAAATAAGTGTTAAAAATTTGGAAATGTTTGATTTTTTGATAAAATTTAACAAAATTTTTGAGTTTTTTTAATTGAAAATTGAAAAAAAAAAAAAGAAAAAAAAACCAAAGTTTATATAAAATTATTACAAACGTCATAATTGTTTTTTTATTATGGAAGAAAAAAATGGCAGTTCATTTTTTCGTAAATTTAAAAGAATATTTCGAAATCGAAATACGGTTAATTTTAATTTAGTAGAAAAATCTAATACCGATGATAATATTAAATATTCGGAATCAAAAAAATTAACAAAATATTTTGTTAGTGAACCAACACTCATAAATCATCGCAGTTCATTGTCTCCTGCTGAACAAAAATTAAAGAATAATAATTATAAAAGTGAATTTAATTTTAATTCAAATTATATTAATAATAATAATAATAATAATAATAATAATAATAATGTTAATAAAAGTGTTGAAAATATTAATTATAATAAAAATGAAAATAATCCTATAGATTATAATTTAATTACACATGATTCAAATACAAATTCAAATGATCATATAATAAAATTATTATCTAAAGATAAATCTAATTTAACATCTAAAATATTTAGTTATCAATCAAATAATAATAGTATTAATAATCGTAATAGTAAATTTTTAATAAAAAATAATAAATCAAATTTAAGTTTACCAAGTTTAGATATATTAAGTACAAATAGTACAAAAGATAGTGGTTATAATACACCTAATTTAGATAAATCAATTGATGAACAACATCAACAACAACATCAATTA
This sequence comes from Poecilobothrus nobilitatus, assembly GCA_947095535.1. Lineage (NCBI taxonomy): Eukaryota > Metazoa > Arthropoda > Insecta > Diptera > Dolichopodidae > Poecilobothrus > Poecilobothrus nobilitatus. Next base: position 188,069,425 of record OX352773.1, read on the forward strand.
AATAATATGATTAAAATAATAAAAGAAAATAATGATAGTATAAAAAGTAATGATTCGGAATCTGATGAAAAAAATGATATTATAACACCATTATTACGTCCATTAAATTCAAAATTAGATAAAATTGATAAAATACCAAATGATATATTAAAAATTGTACGTAAATTAGATTCACATGTATTAAAATTAAATAATTTTACTGATGAAGAAATATGTGCAATAAAAAAACTTCCAATAAATAATCCATTAACATCAAATGCACCATTATACACATTTCCATCACCAACAAATAATAATAAAAATAATATTTATAATAATTATAAAAATAATAATAATGATGAAAATGATATAAATTGTGTAAGAAATTCAAAATTAAATTCAGATTCAAATATTAATTGTAAAAAAATTATTAAAAATGGATATTGTATACATTCTATGTCATATATTGATAATAAAAATTCACATCATAATTGTTTATATAATCGAAGAATACCATTTGGACATAAATTAAAACTTTATATAAATGGAAATGAATTCAATAATGATATTATAACTCAATTAAGTTCGGTAATTGAAATTTAAATTTTATTTAAAAAAAAAATAAATAAAAATTGCATAAATTTAATTTTTTTTTAAAAAAAAAAAACTCATACACATACCTAATATGATTTATTTATTTTATTAGGTTTTAAATAAACATATTATTGAATTAATGTTCCATTTTTAATGTTTTAAATTTTCAAAATTTTTTTTTTTTTTTGTATATAAAAAACATAATATTTTATCAATAAACTAAAATTAAATAATTCATAAACGGGAGCGCTACGAATGGTTGTATTTAAAAACTCGTTTTACCAAAATCTCGTTTTATTTAAAATGTAGGTACATCTCTTTTTTTTTCAGAAAATAGAGAAAAAATAAGAAATTGTAATTTTTAATTTTTGTCAAATATAGAATGGATTTTAGAGGTGATTACAAAGTTTTGGATTCAGGATTTTACGCTTTTTCTATACAATATTTATATATTATATATGTATATGTGAGATTTTGAGTTTGAAGGGATTTTAGAATTGCATTTAAAATCAGGGTTTCAATAATTTGTCTAGTGAAGGTTTGTCTAGCCAGATCAAGATTTTAATGTTGAAATATGTATGAAAAAATATAATTAGGAGAAAGCTTAGAGTTGATTACAAAATCATGGTTTCAATAATTTGTTTTTGAAGAACGAGAAAAGAACGAGATTTTAAAAAAATGAAATTTTGATAAAACGAGATTTTGAGAAACAAGATTTAAAAAAAGGAGATTTTGAGAAATCAACATTCGTAACCAACCCTTCATAAACATTAAACTGTATTTAAAAAAATTTAAAACAAAATTTTGATAGTTGTAAAAAATTTAAGGTCAACATATGTTCATATACTAAAATCATTAGCAATTTAATCTATCTATCATTTATAATGTTTTATCTAATGTTCATGCACTATTTAGATATCCAGGTAGAAATTTAAATTTAAATAAAACGAGGAAGAATACAGTTGCCTTTGTCAACTCTTAGATACCCGTACGAACCGTTAGTATGTTCACAGCCTGTCACTCTGCTTACAATATTATTTTTTTAATATTTTAGTATTTTAAAATAATTTGGGTGCATTTTATAATTTCTAGAACTATGGGTTGTACATACATATATTTAAACTATATGTTTATACATTCTTCAAAAGCAGATTCTAACCTACCACATAACGATTATCAATCCAAAACTTTTTCAAATATTCTATAGTACCATTTAATACTAAGCGGTAAATGTATATTAAATTTACTTAGTACAAAATAGTAAATATAATTTTAAATATTATATTATATTATATTTAAATATTCTATTGACAGAATAATTTCTTATAAGTACAATAAAATGCATATATGTATGTATGTAAATACGGCGCTATATAATATACATCTATACTCTTATCTTTCACTCATCAGTGACATATACGATATGTAAATAAACATGATATTATATAAGTATATATGTATATCAATATCATATAAATAAAAATTCTTCAAGCAACCGTTATGTTGTTTATTTATTTACATTTTTTTGTACTACACATTATATCCTCAACAATTTCAAATTATCAAGTAAAACAAAAAGCAAAAAATTCGTTAAAGAAATTTGTTAAAGAAACGGACGGATCGACGGACGGACGGACATGGCTCAAAAGTCTTAGAATTTTTTTCTGATCCGATCCATACCTTTGAAGGTATATCTAGCTCGCTTATTTCGAGGTGTTACAAACGGAGGAGTAATTTTATTATACCCGATCCTATCGTACGGGTATAATTATGAAAAACTTATGAAAATATAACTTGTAAGCTTAGGTTAGGTTAGATGAAGGTGGCTGCCGAAAAGGATCACTTAGACCGTATTTGAGCCATTGTGTTACCGCATAGAAACTTTTCTATCCCACTCATGAAAACCAATTTGAGCTTTTTGCGAAACGAAGAATGCTGTTCATATTTTTACCTGCTAGATCGCTAAGGTTGTTGAAAAGATATTGCCCCAAATGGGCGTTCCTTTTAGCCGACAAAGCTGGGCATGTGCAAAGGAGATGAACAGTCGTTTCTTCCTCTTTTTCATATTTGCATAAGCCAAGTCTTTTGATATGCTTCCCTATTATAGAGTGACCGGTGCTTATACCCATTGTCATTCCAATATCTGCCCTTTTAAGAGAAAGCAGATCATTAGATCGTCTTAAATTGGTTTTTAGCCATTGATGTTGCACGAGGTCAAGTGTGACCAGTTAATATCGACAGGACTTGTAAAGTTGTACCAATTCTTGCAAGTTCATCAGCTTTTTCATTTCACGGAATACCTCGATAAGGTGGTACCCAGCAAAGCTAAATGCTAAACTGCCTGGCCATCTCGTTTGTAAACATAACATAACACATAATTTTTTACTTTAATCATAATTATACCAACATTAAATGGTTGTTCTAACATTTTTTCCATTCTGATAATTTTTTTTTGGCCAAAAATATCCAATCCAAAAACTATAACGATAACTTAAAAATTTGTTTGGTGTCTTTGCTTTTGAAGCACGTTAAAAAAATAAAATAGATATTTGTCGTTAACATTTTTAAAAAAATGTAAATTATATTGGAAGATTAGATTAGATTACTGCTTATTAGATTACACTACGCCTCTTGATATAGAGCTATTGTGTTTCCCCATTATTACGTGTTGAATCACTTGAAATACTTATGTCCGGACTACTATCTGCAGAGGATTTAATGGTGGTAGTTTATATTAGGCAAAGCAATATGCTTCTAGACGCAAATATCTTGCTGGAAGTAAAGCTTCGCAGTTTTTGAGTATATGTCTTGTAAACTCTCCTTCTTCTTCTTGAAAAAATCTACATGTACCGTTATTCCTTATGCCAATTTTCTTTAAGTGACATTTAAGCCGACAGGAATTCTTAGTTTATTTTTACTGGGCCTTTGATTGTTTATGTTGTTATTGTTTTTTTTTTTAAATTAAAATAAAATTAAACAAGGTAGAATGTAAACCAACGGTTTTTAAAAGCGCACATTTCCAAAACTCAATACAAACTGTTTAGAAGTGTGACTTACACAAAAATTTGAAAATTTCATGTAATAAGAAAAAACTTGAAAATAGGACATTTTTGAGATTTTGAGGGGCCGTAAGTCCGGAATCCTATATAACTAAGAAAAGCTGTTAACATACGTAAAAATATATTATTGGAGCTTTAATTTTTATGTCTTGCCGAAGAAAAATTTTTACAGGTGCCTAAGTTACAGGTGTCTAAAAATAGCAAATTTTAAATTTTTGAGGCGTAATAACTCTTAAAGAGGGGGCGTTACCAAAAAATTTTCTGAGGAAACTTATACTAATTCTAAAAGTTCTTTCTTGTCTCAAAATTTCAGGTTCCTATCTAAAGGAATGCCGGAGTTATGAAAAAAGAAATTTCATGCAAAATGTGGTTTTCACATAACGGTAAATTTAAATCGTAAATTACAAAATATTACATAATTTTGATATTGTTTTATATAGATAATAAAATTTTCGATCTTCTACCGGTTTTAGATTGCAAAACTATTAGACAGAGCCCGAGATATATACATCTGAAAATGGGGCTTTTTTACAATTTTGAAGAGCTGCAACTTTGGAACCCTTTACAACTAAAATAAACCTTTCACACACGTAAAAATATATTATTGTAGCTTTAATTTTTACATCTTGCAGAAGTAAAATGTGTACAGGTTCCTAAGTTACAGGTGTTTAAAAATAGCAAATTTTCAATTTTTAAGCCCTAATAGCTCATAAACAGGGGGTGGTCCGAAAAAATTTTCTGAGCAAACTTATACTAATTCTAAAAGTTCTTTCTTGCCTCAAAATTTCAAGCTTCTATCTAGAAGCGTGCCGGAGTTATGAAAATATAAAAATCATGCAAAATTTGGTTTTCACATAACGGTAAATTTAAATACTAAATTTAAAAAAATTGTATAATTTTGATATTAATTTACAAAGATAAAAGAAATACCTGTCGAGTGACGTTTTCAGATTGAAAAAATCTTAAGCAGAACATAAGATATATGCATTTAAAAATAGGGCATTTTCAAAGTTTGAGGGGGTGTAGCTCCGTAATGGGGGGGGCTACATGAAAAAGTTGTTCCACAAAATTTTTTTTTTTATGAGACCTACCTATGGTTAAAATTTTTTTTCTCTATCTTTAACGGTGTAGAAGTTTTGTAAACAGACGAACGGACGGACGGACGGACGGACGGACGGACGGACGGACAGAGTGAAACTAATAAGCACATTTTTTCAAAATTTTTTTGGAAATGTGCTAAAAAGAAATTGTATTGGAACGAAAATTAATTTATAAATTTTAATTTAATACCTTTTATTATTACTTATTTAAAAGTCGTTTTATCTTATCATGTAAAAATTTAAAAGACAAAAGAAAATAAATTCTTCAAAAGATAACAATCAATATTATGAGCTAATCTCCTCCTTAATGAAAGCTTTAATTTTAAATCTAAATTTTTTTTATTAATTTATAAACTCTTACATTTTTCTCCCCCAACGCTTCTAAAATTTATAGTCCAGACTGAATCAATTCTTTTTTGCCCACATTTTTTTTATACGTTCGAAATAAATTTTTAATTGGATTCGTCATGGTAAATAATACAAAAATATGATTTTGACAAGTACTTAAATAATTTTGTCATTAAATTTATTTTTACATTGTCTAAACATTCATAAAATTATTACAATTAAATCAAAGTAAATATGATGAAATTCTTAGATCTAAATTAGGTCTAACATAAACTGAATTTATTTCCAATAAATATGGCAGGAGATAATAACAGGAGAAACCTAATTTGTTCAAAGTTTTTTTTTTTCCTTTTATTGACAAAAAAACACAAGAATTTATTAACATAGAAAACTAATTATTAATTCTACAATACAATACTTACTGGGTACTTGAAATAAAACCAAATTGGGATTTGACTTTCCTATAGAGTGTAAATCTCAGCATCTGGTGAATAATGTTCGTATATGCTCTTTCATATTACAGACATCTAAAGGTCTGTTATCGGAAATTGCATATTCTATAGTTGGTTACAAAATTAGGGTTGTACGCTTTTTCTGGAATATGTATAAAAGATTTTCAAACTGCAATGATTTTCATTAAAAAGGGTAATTAGAGATGTTGATATAAACAAAAAGTTTTTTTCAGAGAAAGGGGACAATTTTTAACCGTTTTTCAGATAACCGTATTTAAAATTTTTTGTGATATTAAAAAAAATCCTATAAAGACGATCCTATAATCGATTAAGGACATTATATTAAGATCATCAGCTTTCAGACGTTGCTTTCATTAATTAAAAAATTATAAATTTTTTTGAACTACGAAAAAAAAAAATAAAATAAATAATTTTATTAATTTTATCCTTTTATTTTTAAATAACTGTGATTTTTATACCTGTACGATAAGTATCTGGTATAATAAAATTGCTCCTCGAAATAAGCAAGCTAGATATACCTTCAAAGGTATGGATCGGATCAGAATCAAATTCTGAGTCGATTAAGCTTTGTCCGCCGTCCGTCCGTAAGCACGATAACTCAAAAAGAGAAAGAAAGAAAGAAGTATTGCTAGTAGTATTGAAATTATTACAAAATATTTTTGGATCAATTTGTAGGTTTCCTATTTTTTTGGGTTGAAATTCGACCACAACTTCGGGTAGCTCTTTTATTTTAAATACTATCCTAAAAAAATTATTTTTATATAACAACTTTTTTCTGTAGCCCCACGGATTACGGAGCTACAGCCCCCAAAAATTCCAAAAAGCTCTATACATATTTAAATTATTATAACACAAGTTCTATAAGGTATGTCTTCAATCTGATAGCTGCCAAACGATAGCTACTTTTAAGAGCTTTACAAATATATATATAATAAATACATACTTGTGTCATACGGTGTCTTAATTTACCGTTATGCGAAACTAAATTATTAAAAAATCCTTTAACCCTTCTATCTCTAAACGGTTTAAGCTAGAAACTTGAAATTTTGAGAGGAGTTAGATCTTTGAAAATAAATATGGATTGTAGTACAAAAAACTTTAAATAAATAAAAACATAACGGTTGCTTGAAGAATTTATATTTCTATGATATTGGTTACTTATAGTATATCATGTTTATTTACATACTGTGTATGTCACTGATGAATGAATGATGTACAATAAGAACATTGATATATATATATTATATATATACCGACGAATTTACGTATTTTGTAGTATTTATAAGAAATTATTCTATGAATGAAATATTTTCAAAGAAATAATGCAATGCATGGCGATATATAAAAATATATCTATGTACATAGGTAAAAATTAATATAAATTTACCGTTTAGTATTAAATGTTAATAGCATATTTGGAAAAGTTTTTAATTGATAATCATTAAGTGGAAGGTTAGAATCTGCTTTTAAAAAATTTATAAACATATAGCTTGAATCTATCTACAAAACCATACTTCTAGAAATTATAAAATTCACCCAAATTATTTTAAAATACTGAAATATTAAAAAAAAAAATATTATAAACAGAGTGACAGACTATGAACATACTAACCAGTTCGTACGAGTATCTAAGAGTTGACAAAGGCAAATGTATTCTTCAACGTTTTTTTATAGAATCAAATAATTAATGTACACATTTTATTTCATTTTGATTGATTCGCAATGGGTTTTATATTTGAAAGTGAAAAAAAGTAGATTTGGTTTTATTATGCATTTGTCATTTGAATTTATTTCACGATTCCCTTTTAAATTGATTACATGTAATAAATAAAAAAAAAAAAAAAAAACAACTGACGCTTATTATCAATTTTTTTTTTTTTTTGTATATGATTCAATTCATTTTTTATTTTTTTTATTTTACTATATGAATTAATTACAAGGTGAACAAGAAATTAAAACATTGCAATTAAAAGATCATATATGTATATGTATAATATATATAATAAAGTTTATGTTCATAAATACATTATAATAATATAAAAAAGAATAATATTGAATTATAATTTCCTCAGGGAATATGCTACAAATTACTTATTAGGTTTTTTTCCAAAAAAAAAAAAAAAAAAAATACATAGATACTTTATTTCAATTTATTTAAAAATATTTTAAAACAATTTGTAGAATTTGTCAATTAAAATTCCAATTTTTGTTATAAAAAAAAAAAAAAAACATCTTAAGTTTTTTTTCTGTTTTTTTGTTTGTCCCATGGGATTTAAAACATAAAAATAAAATGTTTATGGTTAATGTTATTCGAAATATTTAACTATACTATAATTGGCTTATTAAACCATCTGTAGGAAAGCATATGTTATTATAATTTTTTTTTTTTTTTTTCATACCATATTTAGCTTGTCAAATGTACATAAAACATAATTTCAAATGATTTCAATTGTTTTATTTTTCTGTTAACATTTTATTAATTGTATAAATATCAAAAAAAAGAAGAAAAAAAAAAAAAGAAAGAAACATGATGTTATAACATTAATAATATTACTAGTTGATTAATTCTTTACTTTTATGTATATATGATTCAATTTAGTAATAATATTATTAAATCATAATTCTGTAATTTTTTAATCTCACAACACAAAATTTATATTTAATTAAATTCAAAAGATATCTTGTAATTTATTATGTTTGGAATATTTTTAAAAGATATGTATTTTTAATAAGGAAGTTGGATTTTTTTTTTTTTAATAAAATTTCAAATATTAATTATGTATTACTATTTAATAAGACTTTTCATAATTAAATTAAAATTGCATTCTTACCCTAAATTCAATACCCATTTTTACCAATACCAATACCAATTTTTTGTAAATTAAATTAAATTATGTTCATTATTTATTACAACGAAAAAACTAGTTTCTTTTAATATTATATAAAAATTATATTTTTTGAGTAGGTGGTAGAGTATATTACAAAAAGTATCTATAGTTTTTTTTTAAATTCAAAATTTAATTATTTTTAAAAATTTACAAAAAATTTATCAAAAATAAAAAGTTGCAAAAAATTACCACTTCAGAAACATCAGTTATTCAATCTTTAGAGAATCAAAACTCTCGGGTCAAATTAAGTTTTTCAAAAGGTCCGTCAAGTGAGAATGATTTTGACGGCAAATGATAATGTAATTCAGAGGACGTTACGTTACTTTTAAACATTTAGCAGGTTTATTTAATTTAAAATATATTTAAACTTCATATAACTCCAACCTTGATGCTGACAACACTGTTTTATAATATAATTTCGAAAATAGAAAATATGATTTCATTGACGCCATGTCGCTATCGCAAAATAAAGAATGAATGGACGACCTAATTAAAATATGTGTAGGCCACTAATGAACGTTGACAAGACATTTTAAAATTTCATGTTTATGCACCTATAAAACAATATTTATATTGAAGTAATTACCAGTAATTAAAAATTATAACTATCTAACTAAACTATGGTTTTTATAACTAAACTATACTTTTATAACTAATTATAACTAAACTATGGCTTTTAGATAACAAATTGAAATGAAACTAAACTTGTTCTAATAATATGAATATGATGTTATACTGTTTGAGTGATAATTGTTCTATTTGAAATTATACTTTTAGAATCTTTTTGGTTAATATTTTAGCTCTGTGAATTTGCGCCCAAATTAAAATTAAAAAGGTTCCAATATTTTAGGGCGATTATACATTATGAAATATCTTCCGAAAAATAAAATGAAAAACCGCCACAAAATGTGTATTATTGTTCAAAAAAATGTTCATTATAAATTAGATCCCTAAAGTAAAAATGTGCAATAATAAATTTAAAAGGCTCAAAAATTATATTTCGAGAGCTTAATTGTAAAGAGAAAAACAATTTATTAATCTGAAACGGTTAAAATAGTAATTTTAAACACTTTTTTGAAAATAAAAATTTTTAATTTAAAGAAAACTTTCAATGTTTTGCATCATATTTTCTCTACACGCCGAACATATAGCTCTGCCAATTTCCGTTCAAAAATAAAATAAAAAACTTTCCTAAAATTTGTGGCTATAATTTTTTCTGAAGAAAAAATTGGATTTTTTTTCATAATTCCATACAAGTTTTTGTATCCTTTTTAGCACATTTCCAAAAAAATTTTGAAAAAATGTGCTTATTAGTTTCACTCTGTCCGTCCGTCCGTCCGTCCGTCTGTTTACAAAACTTCTACACCGTTAAAGATAGAGAAAAAAAATTTTAACCACAGGTAGGTCTCATAAAAAAAATAATTTTGTGGAACAACTTTTTCATGTAGCCCCCCCCATTACGGAGCTACACCCCCTCAAACTTTGAAAAAGCCCTATTTTTAAATGCATATATCTTATGTTCTGCTTAAGATTTTTTCAATCTGAAAACGTCATTCGACAGGTATTTCTTTTATCTTTGTAAATTAATATCAAAATTATACAATTTTTTTAAATTTAGTATTTAAATTTACCATTATGTGAAAACCAAATTTTGCATGGTTTTTCTACTTTCATAACTCCGGTACACTTTTAGATAGAGGCTTGAAATTTTGAGGTAAGAAAAAACTTTTAGAATTAGTATACGTTTGCTCAGAAAATTTTTTTGGAGCACCCCCTGTTTATGAGCTATTTGGGCTCAAAAATTAAAAAATTTGCTATTCTTAAACACATGTAACTTAGGAACCTGTACACATTTTACTTCGGAAAGATATAAAAATTAAAGCCACAATAATATATTTTAACGTGTGTTAAAGGTTTATTTTAGTTATATAGGATTCCAGAGTTACAGCTCTTCAAAATTGTGAAAAAGCCCCATTTTCAGATGTATATATCTTAGGCTCTGTGTAATAGTTTTGCAATCTAAAACCGCCAGAAGACCGGTAATTTTATTATCTACATAAAGCAATATTAAAATTATGCAATATTTTGTAATTTACTATTTAAATTTACCGTTATGTGAAATCTACATTTTGCATGAAATTTCTTTTTTCATAACTCCGGCACGCCTTTAGATAGGAAACTGAAATTTTGAGACAAGAAAAGAATTTTAGAATTAGTATAAGTTTCCTTAGAAAAATGTTTTGCACCACTTCCTGTTTAAGAGGTATTAGGGCTGAAAAATTGAAAATTTGCTATTTTTAGGCACCTGTAACTTAAGCACCTGTACACATTTTTCTTCGGCAAGACATACAAATTAAAGCTCCAGTAATATATTTTTACGTGTGTTAACGGTTTTTCTTAGTTATAAAGGGTTCCGGACTTACAACCCCTCATAATTCCAGAAAGGTGTTATTTTCACATATTTTCTTATTACAAAAAATTTCTTAAATTTTATTTTTTAAATTTTCAAATTTTTGTGCAAGTCACAACTCTAAGCAGTTTGTATTGTGTTTTGGAAATGTGCGCTTTTAAAAACCGTTGGTTTACATTCTATCTTGTTTACTTTAATTGGAGAAATTTTAAATTTAAGTAAAAACAGTTGTACTTTAAGTGAAAATTTTATATTAAAGTGAAGAAATTTCTACTTTAAATGAAGGTTTTTTTACTTTAAGTGAAGTCAGTTGTAATAAAAGTTAAAGTAAAAAAATACTGTATAAATATAAATATCCATATATATATATATATATATGCAAATATGCAAATACTATACTATACTGTACTATATATATCTAAATAAATATCACATTCAAATATATGTATGTACTAAAGTAAAGATTCTTCATTTAAAATAAAAATGTCTTCACTTAAAGTAAAAAATATTCAGTTAAGGTAAAAAGATATTAACTTAAAGTAAAAAATATTCGCCTTAAAGCACTCAGTTAAGGAAAAAATGGTATATATGTATTTTGGAGCAATAATTCTTGCGGCATAAATTCAATCATAGTCTATATTTTAATACTTGTTTATTATTTTTCTACAACTTTACAAGGAATTGATTACCTCATTAATGTTCAGTTGATTTTGTTTTTTTTTTTAATTTCTCAATTTAACTTTTAGTCTCAATAACTTTTTTTTTTTATTTTAAACATTTTTCTTTCTGTTTTAAACATTTTTACAAAATTATACATTGTCAACTTAATGTCTTCAGGAAAGTATCTTATTGGTTATTAATCAAAATTTCTATATAATATAATTTTTATTTTATTTATTTAATGTTTATACTTATATAATATTTAAATAAATTTACAATTTTTAGAAACTAAAACAATACTATAAATAAGTTTATAACTATAATAAAATTTTTAATAAAATAAAAAAAAAAACATAAAATATATTTATAGATAAAAAATTTTCTTGCCACATAACCAACATCAATTGCATATCATATAAAATTTTAAAAAATAACAGGAAAAAAAATGCATTGATTTCCCGATAATTGTAAATATTTGCAAAATTTTATATTTATATTTTTTTTTGTATATATGTAATATAATATATGTATCTATATACACAATATATAGATATAATTTTAGGTATATGGTTGGTTGTATGTATATATGTATAATATTTTTATTACAATATTGAACAACTGTTTAACAAGTAACAGAAAAATATGACGATCTACACAAGTGTTTACAATAAATTATAATTTTTATTTTATTATTTACCTAAAGTAATAACCAGAAAGTTAAAAGAATAATAAATAAAAAAAATTCACAAAAAAAAAAAAAAAAAAGAATAATTTTACATATCTAATCAGTCAGAAAATAAAAAACGAAATATTGATAAAATTTAATACCATTATTAAATACAAAAAAAAAAAAAAAAATGATTACTGTATACACACATATGAATTTTAATTATAGTTTTTGCAATTTTATTTGAAAATTATACTTATGTATGTTAATTAATATATGTATTATTATATATACATATATATATATATAACAATTAATAATTTGCATTCTGTTTTTATTCATTGTTATTTAAGAAAAAGATATGCCGGTTATTATTTCCACTATACATATATACTAAAAAATGTTTTAAAGTTTAAAAGTTTAATTATAAAGTTTATTTAAAACAAAAAAAATGCACATATATAAAGTTATATGTATATATGTATGTACATATATTTAAAACCTGGATTTCTTTTGTGTGATAAAAAACTTGTTTTAATTTGTTTTTTGCTATACAAGTGTTAAGATATTTCATATTTTAGTTACAATTTAGTATCGGTAATCAATAACACAATTATAAGCAATTTAAAAAATTTGTTTGTACAAACATTTTTCTTCATTTTAGCATTATAATTTTTATCACACAAAACCAAAAAAAAAGTTAACCTGTCCACATTTTTTTTTTAATTCTAGTTAAGCTGATGCCAAAGGCTGATGATATTATCACTATTTATATTTTTATCTTAAAAACACAATATTTTCTTTTTAAATACGTACCTACTTATATTATCTGAAGTTATTTTTAAAAAAGTTAGATTTAAAAACAAAAAAATTTTTGACATTTTGATTTGATATTTTTATAATTTTTTTTTTTCTTAAGACCATTGACCATGCTAACTCCAATGCTCACGTAACTTTAACATAAAAACAGTTTTACGCCAGAGTTTTGTTTTTGGTCTTCAATGCTGGCGTAACTTCAATTGTCAGTGAACTGTCAAGTGTGGTGGGGTGTCATAAAGCCATAAGTCAAAAAACCATTTTTCACGAATATGGCTTTATGACCCATTCAAATGACCCATATATTTATAAAACATTTTGTGTTATAAAACCATAATTAAATTATTCTCTGATTCAAATATAATTTTTCTTGTATAGTTGTTGTTTGATTAATGTTGAAAAATGGACAGCCTTTATTTTGTAATAATTTTTGTACCTCATTTTTACAGAACAAAGAATTTGAAATCATGGGGATAAAAAAAAAGGTTTCAAATTTTCATACGAAAAATATTAAATTCTGACTGTGAAAAATGTTAATAAACTTTATAACTTTAAACTTAATTTAGACATTTTATGAAAAGCAAAAAAAAAGGAGGAATGAGGGCTGCGCCGGCGCCCGCCTTTAGAGGCAGCATGTCCCAATCCTTCAAGGAAAGCGCGAAGGAAGCTGTGAAGAGAAGGGCTGAGAGAAGAGTGAAGCGTGGCTCGCAGAAAGAACCGTGATGGAAAATTGTTTGAAACCTTTTGAAAATATTGAATAATTTATGTGATATTGAGGAGGGTTTTTAATGTTGGGTATCTCCAATGGTATTTCCCCTGGGTAAAACCAGGGTATTTCCCCTTTTCCAAAATATTCATATATATATATGTATATGCGAGATTTTGATTTAAAGGGCTTTTAGAGTTGCTTAAAAAATCAGGGTATTTTCCTTGTTCCTGAATATTTGCATATATTATGTATAAAAGAGATTGCGAATTAGGAGGGATTTTAGAGTTGGATTCTAGAGTTTAATAGATTTCTTTTCTTTTAAAGTATTTTTAATCGAATGAGACATAACACCATATGGTATGACGCATTTGAATGGGTCATAAAGCCATATTTTTAAAATATGGTTTTATGACATATGGTATTATGACACCCTACCGTCAAGTATCATTGTATCAATATTAATTATTTTTAAAAATGGATAGTTAAGAATTAAAAAGAAAAGTAAATATTACTTTTCGCAATTACTTTAAATATTTTTTACAAAAAAAAAAACAAAAAACAACACAAAAACGAAATGTCAATTTAATCGAACTGTTAAATTGTACAGCGGTCAGCTTTTTTGAACATTGTACAACTTCAAATATAAAAAAGTTACACTCCAGCCAACAACGCTAGCATTAGAGAAGGTTACATTAATTTTCATAAGTTCAAATAGTTTGGCGCTGAAGTTACATGCCAACAGTAGTATTGAAGAATGAATTTTAAAAAGAAAGTCTCAGCAGAGATATTAAAAATATGATAAGAAATTGAAATTATTGGATTGGATTTATAAATTTTGTGTAGTTTTTTTTTTTTACCGTTTAAGATTTGTGTATTTAAAAGCAAAATCCAGAAATATCGATATAAACATTCCTATATATATACACATATGAAATTGTTTAAATAAGTATTAGTATTACAAAAAAAAAAGAAATTGCAAATATATACAGTATCACTTTATCTTACTACTAATAAATAAACAATACATTTTACCAAAGTCAAAAATCCTTTTAAAAGAATATAAAAGAAAAAAACATAAAAATAATAATGTACAATTTTGTAGCCTTTTCACTTCATGTTTTTTTTCTGTTGTTTTTTTATACCCGTACGATAGGATCGGGTATAATAAAATTACTCCTCCGTTTGTAACACCTCGAAATAAGCGAGCTAGATATACCTTCAAAGGTATGGATCGGATCAGAAAAAAATTCTAAGACTTTTGAGCCATGTCCGTCCGTCCGTCCGTCCGTCCGTCAGCACGCTAACTCAAAAACTAAGAAAGCTAGAATCTTGAAATTTACACAAAATATTCTGGGAGTAATTTGTAGGTTCCCTATTTTTTTTGGTTGAGTTTGGACCAAGCCTTAGGGTAGCTCTCGAACACCTAACTTTTAGATCCCGACATTTTTTTTGAAATAGAGCTATGAAATTTTAACTGCTGATAGATCTCACAAAAATATTAATTTTATTTTTAATAACTTTTTTTTGTAGCCCCACCCGTTACGGAGCTACAGCTCCCCAAAGGTTATAGCACAAGTTGTATAAGGTATATCTTCATTTTGAAAACGCCAAACAATTACTACTTTTATTAGCTTTAAAAGAATATATACAATAAATATATATTTGTGGCATACGGTGTCTTAATTTACCGTTATGTGAAACTCAAATTTTGCAAAATCCTTCAACCCTTCTATCTTCTAAACGGTTTAAGTTGGAAACTTGAAATTTTGACAAAAGTTAGATCTTTAAAAATAAGTATGAGTGATTTCAGAAATTTTTTTTGTATCACCCCCCGTTTAGGAGCTGTAAGGGGTCAAAAACTGAAAATTTTCTATTTTTAAACACCTGTAACTTGAACACCTGTTAAAATTTTTTTGAAGTAATACACAAAAATTAAAGCTTCAACATTATACTCTTATTTCTGTTAACAACTTTTTTTAATAATATAGGGTTACTTTATAATTGACGAAAGTGTTAGTTGATTTTTTCAAATTTTCTAACAAATTTCTTTAAAACGAATTTTTTCCATTTTGTTTTACTCGATAATTTGAAATTGTTGAGGATATAATGCGTAGTATAAAAAAATGTAAATAAATAAACAACATAACGGTTGCTTGAAGAATTTTTATTATTATTATTAATATGATATTGATATATATACATACTTATATAATATCATGTTTATTTACATATCGTATATGTCACTAGTGAATGAATGATAAGAGTATATATGTATATTATATAGCGCCGTATTTACATACATATATGTATTTTATTGTACTTATAAGAAATTATTCTGTCAATGGAATATTTAAATAATTATTATAATATAATATTTAAAATTATATTTACTGTTTTGTACTTAGTAAATTTAATATACATTTACCGCTTAGTATTAAATGTTACTATAGAATATTTGAAAAAGTTTTGGATTGATAATCGTTATGTGGAAGGTTAGAATCTGCTTTAGAAGAATGTACATATAAACATATAGTTTGAATATATGTACAACCCATAGTTCTAGAAATTATAAAATTCACCCAAATTATTTTAAAATACTAAAATATTAAAAAAATAATATTGTAAGCAGAGTGACTGTGAACATACTAACGGTTCGTACGGGTATCTAAGAGTTGACAAAGTCAACTGTATTCTTCCTCGTTTTGACTTGGAAAATGTTGTGCATTTCAAAATTATGTTTAGAAAAATTCATTTGTACTTGATACTACCACTTTTTTGAAATGTAGTTCTAATAGTTCTAATATTAATTGTTAGGCTTAAATTTAGCCATTAATTTAATTTGTAAATAATATTGGACTAGATAAAATTAAGAAATTGTTAAAGTTTTGACTGCAGATTATATACCATTGTTGTATTTTACCATCAAAACATATTATGTAAATATAAAAACTGCACAAAAGTTTAAATTATCATTTTATATTTTTTTTTGATGTAGTGTTTTTTTTTATTTTCAGAATAAGTTCTATATTCAAATACACGTTTAGATAATTGACTTATATTAACACTGTATAAAATATCTTAATTGAGTTGTCATTCTTTTTAATATTTTCATTAAATGATTTTTTTAATAAAAAAAGTAATTAAAAACTGTATTATTGGCAATTAGATGAACCATAAAACTTTTTACTTTCTAAATAACTTAAGAAAAATCCGTCTTATACAAAAAATAATAACTATACATAATATAACAAATATACACTTTATATTTGTGGTTTAGCAGAAAAAAAAAACAAAATCCTTCAAGATCCTTAAAAAATCCTTGACTGAATATATTTATGTACACTTACGACATTTCAAAATTTTACGAGAAATATATAAAAAAAAACAAATTAAATTTATATAAAAAAAAAAGCGCGTTTCAAATTCCTTCTTTCTTTTATTGATTATTATTTTGCTCTTTTTCCCTATCTTACACCATTTTTGGTTTATTGAAATAAACAGAAAATAGGGAAATTCCCTTATTTAAGATCAAATTTCATGAATTTTTAATTTTTTATGTAAATTTTTAACTTTTTGTTTTATATTGTAAATATTGAATAAAACCAAATTTTTTTTTATTTAATTTCAATAAATTTATTTATATTAAATGGTATTTAACTTTAATTTTCTTTTTTTTTTTGTATTTTTCAGAGGACTCTCATGGATTTAAAATATCCTACAGTATTACCACCGAATCCTCAATTAAAGGTAAATATATTATAATATGTACACATATAAAATAAATACCTAAATATATCATGAATATTAAAACAATATAATATATGCATATATATACTGTATATACATATACTTATATACAACATACTTTTATTTGTATTTTAAATGGAAAATTTAGTAAAAAATTAAGTTGAAATTTAGACACGATGAAAATAATGGAAAATTTGTATAGGTTTAAATTTGTTTTCAGGAGTTTAAGGGTTTTCTTTTAATTTTTTTGGAAAGGATTTGGTTAAAAAGCATTTTAAATAGAAATTCTTTTATAAATATTTAATTGAATGTAAGTTTAAAAACAATGTTCTAAAGATTATTAAGGATATAACAAGCATTTTGAATAATAAGTGTAAATGCAAAAGATACAATTGATTGTTGTACAGATAACGTTAGATTATTATTTTTATATTAAGGTAATGAAAAAGAAAATATTGTTTTTTATAATATTTGAATTGTGTTTATCTTAATTTTGTTTTATTATTAATGGAACATACATAAATTTTCAACTAAATGTTTTTTTTTTATACTTTTAAAATGTTATGTGATAAGTGTATTCAATTTTGCCGTCTTCATTGGTTTACATATATTGTGAAACTTTCTAATTAGGTATATACATTTTTTTTAATTTAAAATTTATTTAGGTAAATATATTAGGAATATATGATCCTTTAATCTTTATGACGGCATAAGGCGGGTTCAACTTATTACATTCGCGGGAATTATTTGACATTTGCTCTTAAAGCCGTGTCTTTTTTCTAGCCATTACGTTGTCTAAAATAAATAGTTCTCGGTTTTCCTACGTGCTTAGCATCCTTCGTATTTCATTCGAAAGATTGATTCGCAATATTATTTTTCGGTTGCCTTAAGGTATGTCTAATCCCTTACCATTTTGTTTTTCAGTCTTTGACATCCATTATGATTTGTTATTATTTTCAGCCAACGAATTTAAGAAATTAGCGAAAATAAAGTATACTGTCTTCTACCACTAGTTCAGCGCCTTTATCTGTCTCACCTCTTACATTTATTTCAAAAGCCTTTTCAAAATTGAATAGGACACACAGTGTAATTTTGAATAATGTTTGCTTGTCAAAGATGATCCGTTGGATATTTATATGATGATGATTTATACATAAGTATCCACTACAAACTCCTGCCTGATATCGATTGAGTGTTGGATCGATCCTTGTCATAATCCTCTGTAAAATGACTGTCACCGCTAGTTTAAAGAAAATAGGTGGAAACAACGTCAATTATTTCAATAGTTCAGGTTTCACTTTTTGCAGCATTAACAATGCTGATGCAAATAATTGCATAATAATAATTTGCATTGATGCAAATCATTTTTTCCTTGTATCTGAGATTATATTGTGGCTCTCAAAATTTCCTACCAGTGATTGTATTTGTAATATATTATAACAAATCTTTTTAACTCTTCACAAGTGCAAAAAATTTTGTAAATAATCTATCACAAAATATTCGTGTAAATAAATTTTTTTTTTTTTTTAATGCATTTTTCTACCACATAAATGTGAACAGGAGATTACACAGCCTTTCATGTTCAGGGGTGGCTGTAAATGTCTTCAGGGGTTATAACTTTTACGACGTGTATGGGATTCGAACCCACACTCCCTCGGTGTTTGCAGCGTATTTTATACGGTCTTACCCACTAGGCCACCGAAGCCGCAGAAATAAAATTTTAAGACGGATACTATTTTATTTAATTATATCCAAAAAGAAAATACTAAGAACCCTTATCTATAGTTACGCAACATTATTTCTCTTAATCATTTAAATTAAATCTTCTTGTTTTCTAATTAAAGAATATTTATTAATTGATAGGAAATTAAATATATTTAATATTATAGTTTAAGTAATATTAAACCTTTAATTAAAAACAAGGTAGAATGTAAACCAACGGTTTTTAAAAGCGCACATTTCCAAAACTCAATACAAACTGTTTAGAAGTGTGACTAACACAAAAATTTGAAAATTTCATGTAATAAGAAAAAATGTGAAAATAGGACATTTTTGAGATTTTGAGGGGCCGTAAGTCCGGAATCCTATATAACTAAGAAAAGCTGTTAACACACGTAAAAATATATTATTGAAGCTTTAATTTTTAAGTCTTGCCGAAGAAAAACTTTTGCAGGTGCCTAAGTTACAGGTGTCTAAAAATAGCAAATTTTCAATTTTTGAGGCGTAATAACTCTTAAAGAAGGGGCGTTACCAAAAAATTTTCTGAGGAAACTTATACTAATTCTAAAAGTTCTTTCTTGTCTCAAAATTTCAGGTTCCTATCTAAAGGGGTGCCGGAGTTATGAAAAAAGAAATTTCATGCAAAATGTGGTTTTCACATAACGGTAAATTTAAATCGTAAATTACAAAATATTACATAATTTTGATATTGTTTTATATAGATAATAAAATTTTCGATCTTCTACCGGTTTTAGATTGCAAAACTATTACGCAAAGCCCGAGATATATACATCTGAAAATGGGGCTTTTTTACAATTTTGAAGAGCTGCAGCTTTGGAACCCTTTACAAATAAAATAAACCTTTCACACACGTAAAAATATATTATTAAACCTTTAATTTTCATGTGTTGCCGAAGAAAAATTTTTACAGGTGCCTAAGTTACAGGTGTCTAAAAATAGCAAATTTTAAATTTTTGAGGCGTAATAACTCTTAAAGAGGGGGCGTTACCAAAAAATTTTCTAAGGAAACTTATACTAATTCTAAAAGTTCTTTCTTGACTCAAAATTTCAGGTTCCTATCTAAAGGGGTGCCGGAGTTATGAAAAAAGAAATTTCATGCAAAATGTGGTTTTCACATAACGGTAAATTTAAATCGTAAATTACAAAATATTACATAATTTTGATATTGTTTTATATAGATAATAAAATTTTCGATCTTCAGCCTGTTTTAGATTGCAAAACTATTACGCAGAGCCCGAGATATATACATCTGAAAATGGGGCTTTTTCGCAATTTTGAAGAGCTACAACTTTGGAACCCTTTACAACTAAAATAAACCTTTCACACACGTAAAAATATATTATTGTAGCTTTAATTTTTACATCTTGCAGAAGTTAAATGTGTGCAGGTTCCTAAGTTACAGGTGTTTAAAAATAGCAAATTTTCAATTTTTAAGCCCTAATAGCTCATAAACAGGGGGTGGTCCGAAAAAAATTTCTGAGCAAACTTATACTAATTCTAAAAGTTCTTTCTTGCCTCAAAATTTCAAGCTTCTATCTAGAAGCGTGCCGGAGTTATGAAAGTAGAAAAATCATGCAAAATTTGGTTTTCACATAACGGTAAATTTAAATACTAAATTTAAAAAAATTGTATAATTTTGATATTAATTTGCAAAGATAAAAGAAATACCTGTCGAATGACGTTTTCAGATTGAAAAAATCTTAAGCAGAACATAAGATATATGCATTTAAAAATAGGGCTTTTTCAAAGTTTGAGGGGGTGTAGCTCCGTAATGGGGGGGGGCTACATGAAAAAGTTGTTCCACAAAATTATTTTTTTTATGAGACCTACCTATGGTTAAAATTTTTTTTCTCTATCTTTAACGGTGTAGAAGTTTTGTAAACAGACGGACGGACGGACGGACGGACAGAGTGAAACTAATAAGCACATTTTTTCAAAATTTTTTTGGAAATGTGCTAATAATTACATCTTATATGTTTGATTTTTTGATATTATAATTAAATTAAATTTCAATCCAATTAAAATGATTAGTTTCTTTAAACACTTTTTCTTTTTCACTTACCTTATTTTCATTTCTATAACTTTGTTTTATTTTGCATCATTAGTTATTAATCGTTAAATTGTATATAAATAATTCTTTATTTATTTTCTTTTATATATATAAACCCAATCATTTTTTATTTTTTCCTTTTTCATTAAAATGAAGGAGAAATCAAAGTTGTAGAGCAAGGAAAGAAAAAAAAAATTTCTTTAATCTTTTCTGCTATAGAATATCATCATTATTATTTTGCCTTTGTTTCATAATATTAATCAATAAAATAGAAAAGAAAAAAATAGTAAAAGTAGTAGTGTTAAAAAAAAAGTAAAATAGAAAATTAAGAAGATAAAGGAAAATGCGAATTTCGAAAAAATGTTTTGTAAATAAAAATGAACCAGTAAATAAGAGATTTTTACTTCACATTAATAAATAGATTTGTAGGAGCCTATAGTGGTTAAGAAGCTTATGAAAAACACTGTAAACATCAAGCGAGTTTTTCGAATCCCATGCATACTTGGGAAGAAAAGCCTATGTAATTTCTTTGTCACATTTAAGTAAACTAAAAAAAAAACCGAAAATAGATCAGTAGTTATTATATTGTTATTTCCTTGCCTTCATAACTTTAAATAATATTTTTTTTATCTCCTATACTATTTTTATATAACTCCTTAACTTCAACTAATATTTCTATTCATCTTTAATTATCTCCTTATCTTTTCCTTTTATAAGTTTCAATTTTTAAACTCTTCTCAAATGACACAACATAATTTAAAATAAAATATTTCTGTCTAGAATATTCTATTGAAATCTTCTGATATTAATTATTCAATTGTAGTTCCAAAAAATTCTCAAAACATAAAATAAAACCTAGAATAATATAAAATATAGTCAAGACAAGATTCATCTATAAAAATAAAAAAAAAACGATATTAGAAGGTTATACTCAAAAAAATAAAATTCCTTAAAAAACTTAAAAATGCATTAAAAAATAAAAAAATAAATTAAAATGATTCATTTTAAACAATTTCACAACAGATTAAAGTTTTTGCCTTATAATTTGTTTAACTAATGGTTTTTTTCTACTCCCAATAAATTTTCTCATTAAATGAAAATAAAAATCTTTCAATATTAGTTCAATTCAATTTTTTTTTCTCTTTTCATTTTTTTTGAATGAGAAAAGTAGCGAAAAAGAAATAAACCAATAAATAAACCAGAAAAAAAAATGGTATATGAATATTTATACAATAAACAAAAATAAAAATAATCAATGAATAAAATATTTTTTTATTTATTAGTTTAAAATAAACTATAAAGGAAAAAAAAGTTTTAGAAAGTAGAAGGATAAAAAGGGAATAAAAATGGATATATAAGAGAACGCATACAATAAAATTCCTAGAATCCTTTCAAAAGAACCTTGAAAAATCAAAGTGAATTTTACTTTAATATGATTAATAAATAAAAAATAAAAAAAAACAAACAAAAAAAAAAATATGACATAGACTAACTATAATCGTAGTAACTAACTATAAACTTCAGAACATCAGCAAACTGAATAAAACTTTTAAGACATAATAGATACAAAAACACATATTGTCTATTTTTTTCTCTTGAAAGAATTAAATATTCAGGATCATTTAAAACTATTAAAATTTTAAATACAGTAAAAAGATTAATATAAAAAGTAATAAAAAAAGGATAAAAAAATATTAAAAATAGACAAGAAAACTTTTTGTTTTTGTTTTTTCCGTTTTTGTTTAAACGTGTAACTTAAAAAAAAATTATGAATTTATAATATGAAGAAAGTAAAAAGAAATGAAAAAAATAAATAAATTAAAAGTTTTCTTTTTTTCACTTTATTGAATTTCTTTCGAAAAATCTTGAGAAAAATAAATTTATTATAATAAAAAAACTTATATATATATATATATAAATAAATTATATAAAAATTGATTTAAAATAAAATTATAGGAATAAATTTAAGAACTTGACTGTTTAAATCCTTAAATAGAAGCGTCTTAATTTTACTATTCACTATCAATTTTTCTATAAGAAAAAAATCTGTTTTAAAATGTTTTCTATATGTAGTAGTGAATGGTAAATGTTCCAATATAAGTTTTATTTGCTCTATACATATAATAAAAATTAGTTCTTATCTTTTTTTATTTTTATTTGAATTAAATATTACTTATATTAAATTATTTTAAAGGAGCTTCGGTGGCCTAGCGGGTAAGAGCGTATAAAATACGCTGTAAACACCGAGGGAGTATGGGTTCGAATCTCACACACGTCGTAAGAGTTATTCCCCTTACGATATTTACAGTCACGCCTGAACAGGAAAGACTGTGTAATTTCCTGTCCACATTTATGTGGCAGAGTTGCATTAAAAAAAAAAAAAAAATTATTTAAATTTTAATTTAAATTTTTAAAGTTTATGGTTGTAAGATTTGAAATTAGATTTTTTTTTTGGTACAGTAAAATTTGGAAAAGTTACCCTCGAGAATTTGTATAATATAAAAACATAAAAATGTTTTTCTGCTTATTATAAGTCATTATTTATCAATCATCTTAGCTGTTGACTAAAATAATCATCTTAACTAATTTGAAAATTTAGCTTTTTTTACTATTGAACTATAAAACAATTTTATTGGTATCAATTTTTCAAGTTTAAAATTTCTGATAGTAAAATTTTTTTTGGTTGTTGTCTTGGGTATATTTATCTGAGTAAAAATTTGTAAAATTCAACTATAAGATTTAAAACTAAAAGGGATTGATGATGAATTTCATATAGCGTTTATTCAAAATGTTTAGTTTAAGGTAATAAAGCGAAAAAAGTTTTGTAAACGAGAACCACTTATTAGAGTTTTACTGTAATACAAAGGATTTTTTTTTGCAAAGAAAAAAACAAACTGAACTGGTTTGTCGTTAGTATGAAGAAAATAAAGACAATGATTCTTAAATCATAATCAATCACGTTTTATAAACGTATTACAAAAATTAGAACACATTTTTTTTATGTTTTAAATGTTAATTTTTTACGTTTTTTTTTTATATTGAAAAAATTTTCAGAAATTTATTTTATGTATATTATTTTTGAACTCATCATTTATTCAAATTAAAATTTTATATACCTATAGTATGTAAATATTTATTTTTATTTATAACTATAAATACATACCTACTATATATGTATATACTTTTAAATTATACCAAAAATATTAAAAAATAAATAAAAATTATAAATAAAAAAAAAAAAAAATAAGTCGAAAACTTCGGATACTTCAGATAATCTTCTAAGAAATAAATTGAATAGGTCTGTATAATACTAAAAGTAATAAAACATTTCAAGAAAGTCTCAGAAAAGAAATTTACAGGTTTTTATTAAATTTTTTTATGTAGGTATGTACATATGTACCTATATGAAAATTTACTTTTAATTTTCTTTTTTAACTCAATATTTTACTTTTGTTTTTAATTTAAATTTAGGTTATTTTAAATTGTGTATTAAATGAAGGTAAAATAATTTCTTTCTTTATAGTTTTTTCAAAATTTTGTGTAGTGTAGAATTTACGTGATCTGAAATTTAAAATATTATATAAAAAAACATACATAATTCATTTTAGTAAAATTGGAAAATTCAATGTATTTTTTTTTTTTTTTTGTTTTTCTTAAATAAACTTGATATAGGACAAAAAATTAAAGACTTATGATATAGGACAAAAAATAAAGAGTCTGACAAGTACAAAAAAAAAAACAAAATTTAAAGTGTTTTAAATATACTTAATTTTCTCGAACTTACGACTATATTAAATTTATTAGACTTTTTTTGTATTTTCATATTTGTACATTTTAAAGGTTTAAATAGCATTTTTTGATTAAATGAATGCATCGGCGAATAAGATGGCAAACATTTTAAATTAAAACCACTGTCTCGAATTATTGCTTGAATTTCTTGATTTTACAATTGTTTATTACTTTTTAGTATTCATTCATTTAGTAAGCATTCTCAAGCTGGTTGTTTAAAAATTTTTCAAAAAGCTCTCGTAAAAACAAAATAAAGCGGTCAGCATTGACCTTATTTTATTTTATTGTTTGAAATGCAGCTTATTTTATTAGGTTTAAGAACATATAACTATAAATGTATACATACTATAAAAATAAATAGAATATTTGCTTTTTTGATACGTAAGTTTCATTTTCAATTTCATTTTATTTGAAAAAAGTTTCATTTAAAATAAAAATAGTTTCGTTTACTCTGAAAATAGTTTCATTTACGCTGAAAATAGTTTCATTTACTTTGGAAAAGGTTTCGTTTTATTTAAAAATGGTTTCATATAATCGAAAAATGCTCTATCGGTCAAAGCAGGTAAATACAGGTACATTGTGTTCTTATTACGGTATCGTTTGCTCCGTATTTTTTCTGGTCTATGAATTATATATATACTCTATTTTCTATTCTATAATTTGATATAAAATTATTCGATACTATTTACCGCGGAAAGTACAAAATACAACTTTGGAATAAAATAATGACTTACGAATTTCCTTTGATTTCTTCATAATTTACTTGGAAGACGTAATATTAAATTATTATTTCTTCTGCATTTACATTAAATCCATTTTGCTTAATCCAAAAAATTTAAAACGCAATGACGATCTGGAAACTTTAAATACCGATTTAAAAACTCAATTTTAAAAAGTCTATTTCGTCCGCTATAGTTGTTAATTTCAGTAAACCAGTAGGATTATCATCGTTATTACAGAAAGGCTTTTAATTTTTTAAAATATTCTACAAAAAAAATATAAAGTATTCTCATTTATTCAAAGTTTTAAAAATTAAAGGGAAATCAACATCTACAGGGAATAAAAAAACATTCTCCATAGAAAACTGAGTTTTCAATATTAGAAGAACAAAAAAATTACCTAAAAGGCTAAATTTGAATTTATAAATGGAATTTGTTTTTTGTTGATATTGTTGTATTTATTTTATTTTGTTTTTTTTTTTTTTTTTAAATATAAATACAATATATAAATATTGAAATGTTTTTCTTTTAAATAAAAATCTGCTTTTGTTTTAATTTCCGTTAAAAAGTATGTTATCGAAATTTATCGATTTTTACCGATAACATGATTTTTAATTAACCGTTTACCGGTAAAATGTTCGGTAATTAAAAAGGTATGGGGTAATTAACTTTATATAATGTAGAATATATTAGAAATTCAAATACATCTGAATTAAACTGATTTAGTGTGCTTTATATTTCTTAAAAGGGTGCGGTACACTTGGCATCTTTCATTTAGCAATTGGACATTTCATCAGTAGCCATTTCTCAAAAAAAGATACTTAACAAAACGACATTTAGCAAATCAGACACTTAAAAATTGTTGTTAAACAATTATTTCTAGAATTTTTTTTTTTTTATTATTTTCACAAAATTTATTTTAAAATAAATTTTTTTTTTTTTTTTTTCAAAAATGAACTTTACGCTTTTGATATTTATTATTTTCACACAGATGCATGCAACTAATAAAAGTAAATAATACAATTATAGAGTTGAAAATTAAATTATTGATTGTTAAAAGTTGTGAAATGTCTAGTTCAAAAAGTTGCTAAGCATCCAAATTACCAACTGTCTAGTTTAGTCTAGATATTAAAGTTTTTAAATATCCTTTTGCTAATTGTCCATTTTGCGACAAGTATTTTTGTTAAGTTTCCTTTTTGCTGAATGTCTTTCTGTTAAATATCTTTTTGTTAAAGGGTTTTTTTTTTTTGCGAAATGTCATCTAATTAAATGTTCAATTGTCAAGTGAAAGTTGACAATTGATCGGTTTCCCTATTAAAATTATTTAATAATATGTATTTAATTTTAAATTAAAATCGGGCTAAACTTTAACCATTTTAACACAATTTTAAATTTTGTTATTCAATCTTCCTACAATTAATATTGTACTAAAAATATTTCATTATTAATTGACCATAAAAAAAAAATTAACCATAAAATCTCTTTTCTATTTATAATAATCTCATTAATTTTAATTTAAAAATAAATTAGCATTTAATTAATAATTTAAAATAAATATATGTGGTATGTATATTAAAAAATGAATTATTATTATATTATTTAGATGTTACAAACCATATTAAAATTAAGTTCAAATAAAATACAATATTAAATTATTATTATTAGAGTTAATAAATCATTAATTATCACAAATATATATAAGTGATTCACATTTTGCTCTGTTTTTCATATTTTAAAAACAAATAAAATTTTTTTTTTTTTTTTGATAATTTTTGTTATTTATCCTAAAATAGTTTTTTTCTTCTTGTTTTTGTTTCATTTTAATTATAAACTATTAAATATGATAAATTAATTAGAACATTAAACCAATTTTCCACCAACTAACTTTTTTTTTTTTTTTGTTACGTTACCTTATGTAAAAAATATATATAAAAATATTTATATATAATCTGAATACTCTAATTAACTTAATTAATTTGTATTTTTTATTTTTATTTTTTTTTTAATTTTTTTTTTATTTACTTATTATGATTTTATTTGAATATTTTTAGGCCTTACTCATTTGGCATAAAATTGACAATGTTTGTGAAGCATTTACAACAGCATGCCATAGACAATTATTGGAAGTTAATGTGGTTAAAACCAAAGAATCAACATTAGAAACATTACAAAATAATAATACAAATGATACATATCATTTGTTAATTGTTGATGCACGTTCACCAAAACATTTAGATGCTGAACATATTATAAGGTAAGTGTTATTTTGTTTAATTGTACATAAATAAAAAAAAAATAAAAACCTGTAATTCTATAGTATAGGGTATTCCAATAAGGATAATATATTTTGAAATTAATTTGTAATTAAATTTTATTATGTTGAAAATAGAGAATCGAAGGGGTGTCTTGAAGGCCTGGTTAGTAAAATACTTTGTATTGTAAACACCAAAGGAATGTGAGTTCGAACTTGGCTTAAGACATTTACAGCCACGCGTGAAAAGGAAAGTTTTGAATAAAATAAAAGAAAATAATGAATACATATATATAGTTTTGAAATGATGTTTTATGATATCATTTTACCGTACATTTTAAATTTGATTAAAATTTCTTAAAGTCAACTAAAATAATTACTAAAATTAAAAAACAAAAAACATTTGAGGTTAGAATTCATGATTATTTAATTACAATATTTTTAAAATATCAACTCTTTAATATAGGAGCATATCAGTTTGCCTAAATCCATTTCCCGAAAAGACATTTAGCCTAATGCTAAATATTTGACAGCTTCGGTACATTATTTACTGGGATTTACTAATGGACTTCGCAAAAATTTTTACCAAAATAATATTTAAAAATCAAAACATATTTTATTGTTGAATTATCTATAAAAAAAAATTAATTAGTTAAGAAGTATTTGAGTGTTTGTTAGAAAATCTGGGTTATATGTGTCAGGGTTATCCAGAATATAATATGTATTTAGAAAGAATATATCTGCCAAATATATTTTGGCAAAATATTTCATTATACCAAATGGGAAATTTGGTAAATTTCCCTTTTACGAAAAGATATTAGGTAAATTTTTTTAATTTAGAATTGGGTTAAGTTGGCTGTACATAAATCTTTATGTATATATATATAAGTATTTTATTCGAATACAAATTATAAATATAACTCTATGATTCACCCTTTTATTTTTACAATTTAAATTTTCTCCCAAAACAATAATGAATTTTAGTTAAAGTGAATAAAGTTCCTCTATGGTTTTATATAAGTTTTTGTGTTGAAATATGATTTTATTATTAAAAAGTAATTTCAAATGTAACACCAAATTTCGTAATCGGTATTTAAATTTGCCGTAAAAGTAATAACTAAATATTTAGATGGTAATATGGTATTTCTATTTTATTCTGTCAAACATAGCACAGTATAGCTAAAATAAAAAAATTTAAACATAAAACTATATTACCAATGTTATTTGCAACATTTTAACATGTCAATATATTATTGTACAGCTTAGTGGGTAAAAGCACCAATCCGGATTGTTGTGGTCGTTGTTTAAAGTAAAAAAAAAAAATTAAAAAAAATAACTTTTTCAATTTTAATTTTTCATGTTTAAAATTAGAAGATATTTTTTTTAACTAAACATGTTTATATGTATATGTAGCGTATTCTATCGGCTGATATGTATAACTTTAATATATTGATATTTGATATGTAAATAAAAGTTCTTTTATTTCAAATATTTTTTAATTAAAACTGCATATGTTAAATATATAATTTTATTATTAATCATTTGAAATTTATCAATGGATTATATTATAATTCTTTTCAATGATATAAAAATTTAAAATATAACTTGAAATTATAAAGAAATTTATAAATAAAACGTTCAAATGAACTTAATATTGCCACTTAACAGATAATTTGCATAATATATACATAGTCATTTTTTACCTATTAAATAACATTCAATTATTTTTTTTTTTTTCACTGTTATAATAATTAAAATAATTAAAAGGTACCTATAATTAACTAATAAAAAAATAAATGGGATTACTATAAACATTAATTTAAAATAATTATGATTTATATATATATACATATACGATATATATATTTTATACATTGTGTTAGGATAATAATTAAATATACAAAAAAAAAATAAAGTAAATTAATTAACTAACCTTATTAAGTTCACTAGTAAATAATATTATGCTATATAAAATGAAATAAAATTTAAAATTAATATAAATTTAAAAAACAAAAAATAATTATATTTATTATTTTATTAATTTATAGATCCGTTCGGCATACAAATGGATATCAATTTATGACAATAATAGCCATTGTGAGAAAAAGGTAAGTAAATACACTACAAAATTGATTATTATTAAATATTATATGCTATCTATAAATATAATATTCTTTATATAGTTACTAAAACTTTTATATTATTTATCCTATAAATAGCTTTTATATACAAACTATAAATAATATATTGGGATTGGAAGTTATGAAAAATTATGTTTATTGCGAAAACTTATTGCATAAAAAATTTTTTTTAGATATTAAATTTTAAATTCATAGTCCATTTAAAATGATTTTAAATTAATTTAATTTAATTTTTACATTCTATTTCATTTATACATTATTTTATATTATTTTACTATCATCTAAACATCTAAAAGTATAATAATGAATAAAAATAAATTTTAAATCTTATTTCATTTCTCTAAAAATGTATTTTCATTTTTTTATAACTATTAATTGAAGAATTTAATAAAATTACTGATGTTTTAATCTGATCAGTGATCATGATTTGTGATAAACTTCTCCAGTAAAAATATTATTGCATCAATGAACTTTAACATCTGTTTAAAAAGGTAATAAAGTCCAATACAGAAAAGAATTAAAATCCATATATTATTTAAAGTTCATATATTTCTCAAAGAAACAAAAATAACAGATGAATTAACTGCGTAAAAAATAAAATTACTGCGCAAAAATGAACCAAAAATTTTTTCCAGTTTCATAATCGGTTAGTAGTCGGGTTTATGTGCGGTGGCACTCACTATTTTAAATGCTTTGATGTTGAATTATATACTTAACTTAATTAGGAGGCATTTTAGAATTGATTATAAAATCAGAGTTTAAATCATTTGTTAAGCGAGGGTTTGGATTGGAGGCGGTAACCCCCATTATTTTACATGTTTTGTTGTTAAAATATATTATATAATAATATATTTTATTTTGATTAACAGAAAAGCGGACAACACATAACTTACCGGACAGAACTACAATAAGCTTTTTTGTTCATTGTGCAATTTTATTTAAAATTATAATAAAACTTTGATTTTGTTATAATTTTTTGTTTTTTTTAGATATGAAATAAAATCTTTTTTTAATTTTTTAGACTTAATTTAATTTCAATAATGTATGATATTTCATTCATAATTATATATCTTATTTTACCAATATTTTTAGATATTTTTTGATTGACAAATTCGAAAATTTTTTGATCTTGTCAATTTTTGTATTCTTTATTCGTTTTTAGACGCTATTTATAGCAATACCATTATTATTGTAAATATAATTTTTAATATGGGCGTAAAACTAAGAGCATATCATAAAGTATTATGATATGCTTCTAGTTTTACGCCCATACTAAGGAGCGTATCATAAGTAAATTATTTTAGTTTATTTAGATTTATTATTTCTATAGAAAATATTCCATTTTAATTGCAATGTACAATTAATTTATTATGTTTTATGTTTTTAATTATAAAAAGCATGTAGTCATATAAAGAATATTTCATCGTAAAAAATATAACATTTTAATTAAAAGAAAACATAAATTAAAATATTAAATTACATATATATTATTATTAAATATATATGTAAAATAATAATAATATGTACGAAAAACATTTATTTTAAATTAAAATTGTATAAGACAAAATTAAATTTTTTTATCTATAGAAATAAATTTAAATTAAATTTTGAAAAAAAAAATATATAAATAATACCTCCCAATATTCATTACAACAAAATTTCAATTTCTTCAAAATTATTATTCTAGAATTACTTGTAACTAAGTAATTAAAAATAATATAATGTTATAGGGAAATTAAACAAAAAAAAAATATAATATAATAATGTTAAAGTTTGAATTAAAGTACCGGATGGGTTCTGTGTTTTATCAAGAAACAATAAAACGAAATCCCATATCATAGAATTTAAATTTCTTATCTTAAAAATTCTATATTTATTTACATATATATACAACAAAAAAATAAAAATTATTTTCTTTTTCTTAGTAAATTTTCATTTTCCAGCAATAAAAAAAAAAAACAAAAAAACAAATTTCTTTAAAATTTGTAAAAAAGAAAATTTTTACATTTTTTTAATTGAGAAACGTGCTCAAGTTTTTTTTCTAAAAATCCCCTGAACAATTATGGTAATGCCTATTAAAATACAAAAAAAAAAAAAAAAACTTAAAAGATATAAAAACAAAAAAAAGAAAACAACTACAAAATGTAAAGATTAATCTAGTAACCACCAAAAAGTTGATTTTCAATTCATCACCTAATAAATCATCAACACTAAAAAAAAAAAAAATGAAAACAAAAACAAAAATAAAAAATCCTTAGAAGTCTTCAATAATACCACATAATCTGTATTGTTACCAAACCAACATTAGCATCCCTTTCTTTCTTTTTGCTTTTTAGCAAAAAGTAACAAAGAACGATATTATCTACACCTTTTTTCTTTCACAAATTTTTCTTTTTTTTTGTTTTTTTCTTATTAAAAATGTAAATTTACACATTATCCATTACTTTCTCCATTTTTCTTTTCCTTTCTTTCTATATATATATATTTTCATCTTACTACGCTTTAAATTTTATTTTAACCTTTTTAATTTTCAACTTTTTAATTTACTCTTCATTTTAACTATATTATATTATAGAATAAGAAGTTTATGAAAGAAAAACAACAGTGGCAACAAATGAGCAACATAATTTTCATTTCATTCTTAAGTTAGTTTAGAACTGTTGGAGTTCATTTTTATTTATTCTCAAAAAAATAAAAAACCAAAAAAATAAAAAAAATAAAAAATTCCTTGAAAACATAAATAAGTAAACGAAATAACGAAATTAATTTAAAATGAATATTAAAAGAGAATATAAAAATAAAAACAAAAAATACGCTCACTTGTAACGGAAGCACTAAATTTATATTTAGGAAATATATATATCCAATTTGAAAAATTTTCTTTTAGGTTCTTAACAACATCCGAAAGACAATCACGGAACAATAAATAATGATTTTCTTAAATATTTTTTTTTTTTTTCTGTTTTTTTCTTTTTTAATTTGTATAGCTTATCAGGTCTTTAAATCTTCCGTTTTGTGCTTTTTTTTTTTTTACATGGAATTAATTCGTTCACCTAAAATATTTTAATCTAAAAAAATCATCATCATCAATTGAAGGTTTATTGTATATAATATTATGTATCACTAGATACAATAGTGAAATTATCAAGTTTTTGATTTAAACTGTCTGTACAAAATTTAAAAAAACGGACTGAAATATAAACAAAAATATGAAATAAATGATCCACAATTTTTAAAAGCATTGATATAATATTTACAATTCAATACAAATATTATTTTAAATCAAAATGTTTTAGTGGAACTGCCTAACATACCTTTTCTTTTTTCATGAATGCTTATGTGCGTATTATAAATAATCCATAACAACATATATACCTATATACATATGCATTAACGTAAAAAAATTATGCAAACTTTTTTTTTTATTCTTTTTATTTAAAAAAAAATAAAAAGCAACAATAACAAATAATTCAATAAACAAAGCCTTAGGTAATAATGTGTAGTTATATTCAATAAAAGTAAACGAAAATATATATTATATTACAACCTGTTGCTTAAGATTGCAGATGATGAGTCTGGAATAAAATAAATAAGTACATAAATTCCAAAACAGCAAAAAAAAAAAGAATAAAGAATAAAAATACATATGTGTACCATTAGAATCTTCTTTAATTATAGTCCTACTTTATGTTTATATCCTAGATGAATTTCTCCTTTTGTAAAATAGTAATAAGTTTTGTTTTGCATAAATTTAGGCTTAAATAATTTTTTAAAAAGATTTGATGATTTCACAGAAAATTATAAACAACTTCAAAAACGGTTTTCTTTTAGATATCAATCAACTTTAATTGTACATTTTGAAAAAATTATTTTATAAAACTTTTTTATTTGCAAACCTCCTTGTTTGTTATCCTCTCGCATATATATGTATTAAATAAAGAATAATGAATTATTATTCAATGAAAAGAGATTCTTTTCTGGACCTGTCAGCAATCTTATAAGATTTTTTGATTTAAAATTCTAAAAAAGTATTATAATCATATCATTCTTAATGCAACACAATATTTCTTCATCATTTTTATGCTTGCGCAGTTTAAGAATTAACAAAAATTTTTGAATATAATATAAATTTTTAAATTAAAGGTTTTTTAGCCAAAATGTAATTATTAAACAGTGATCCTTAATTGAGTGAATTTATTTTAGCATTTTCACTTTCTTGGACTTTATTTTTAAAGAAAAGAATCTCAAAGTAATGTAAAATTTTAAATTTTTCTTTTAAAATGTATATACATAATAAGAATTTTATCCTTAAGCCAAGGATACTTATATTTATATTTACATTGATTATATATAAATATATACATGCCATATGTATGTATATTTTTTATTTTAAGGATTCTCAATTCAAGGATATTACAATTTTTAGGCAATTGAAAAGGAAGACATATTATAAGTATTCCTTTAAAAAAAAAAAAAAAATTATTAGAGATCAAAATTTTTGACATGTTTTTCTTTTTTTGGGTGTATAATTTTGAAAATTTATGACCATAATAAATCATTATTTGAAATATAATGATATTAAATAAGTAGAATTTTTTGTGTATGATTGAGTGTATATCCATTGAATAGTCAGTTAATTCTTGTATGTGATTTTTCTGAAATGTTATTTGATTTTAATAATGTTTAATATACATTTTATATTCTTTAGTTATAACTACAATAAAAGTTTTTTTACGCCCGTTTACGCCATAAAAGTTAAAAGTGGATTAAATTTTTTCTTTATCTGCGTAAGTAAACATCATAACAACTCAATTTATGTTTTCGTAGAACTTGTTTTTTTTTTTGTTTTTGTGAGGGTAGGTGTAGATGAGAATGTCGAAAGACATTAATAAGATCAAAGAACGA
Source organism: Poecilobothrus nobilitatus (assembly GCA_947095535.1). NCBI lineage: Eukaryota > Metazoa > Arthropoda > Insecta > Diptera > Dolichopodidae > Poecilobothrus > Poecilobothrus nobilitatus. The sequence goes on from OX352773.1 coordinate 188,104,470, forward strand.
ATTCTTTTTGCTATAGTTTTTAACTTTAACCAATCAAACGTATCCTCTCTTTTAAATCAAACCTATGCTACAATGTACTATTTGATTTAGCGTTTGGGAAAAATAAAAATTTAAGGAAATTGTGATTCATGGTTACACAAAATTGCGTTTGATTGTAGCAGGATCTTTACAAGTTTAATAATTTTACTTTTATGTTCCTATAAAGCAAAAATTTTCAATAAAAATTATGCTGCAAAATTAAAATTATTTCTCCTTTCACCAACACCCAATATTTCCTTCACTCATTTGAAGTGGAATCAAAATCAATTTAATAATAATATCTTAAAAACTTCATGAAAATTGATTGGATTTATACTACAAATCGTTATAATCTGTTAGTCAATTTACTTCCAACTTCAACAAAAGATATTATTAACATTTTTGAAATCAAAAACTTATTTTTAAATATTTATTTCACTAAAGATTAAGTGCATAATGTCACCAGAGCCTTAACCCAGTACTTTTTTCAATAGTAGTATCATATTTATTATCTTCAGATAAGAGCATAATAATATTGTATCAATTAATAAAAAAAAAAAATCATAAGTTAATTTTAGTTTTAAAAAAAGAAATTTACTTTATTTTGGTATTATGACGATCAGTGGCAGTAACTTTTTATTACCTCTACTGTTTTTATCTTTATTTTAATTGAATTGCTTAGCTTAGAAAATGGTTTTTTTTTCTAGTCTATTATTCAAGGAGTTATAAATTTCTATATACATATAGTTTAGCAAAAAAAAAAACATTCAAATAAAGTAATATAAATTTTTTGGAGTGGCTTCAATTAGAGATAACTGAAGTCTATATCATAATTTTATTTAAACTTATACGATTTCCTATTATTTTGATTAAATTTTATTAACTGTTTTTTTTTTTTTTTGTTTTCAAATACATTATATACTTGTATTAAATGTTTTGCATTATATGTAAAACTTATCAAGGAAATAATTAGTTAATAAATTTAAATATTGGGATTTTATAATTGATTCATTATTAATATCGCATTGTTTTGTTATCGCAAACCCCTGAATCATCATAAAAATTTAGCATAACTACAAAAGTTTTTTTTTTTTTCTTAAGGGAGGTGGGAAAGAAACCAAGAATTCAATCTTAGTATAGTGTCGCAGACTAAAGTATCTGACTAAACCTTTGTAGTGCCTGACTAAATCTCACCTTCCCTTCAGCCAATATAATGGGATGAAACCCCTAAGTAGCTGCTAATGCAGTGTATTGGCTACGGAATTGGAATAGGAGAAGATGATATCCTTTTTAATAGGATATTAGAAGGATGCGGAAATATTGAATTGGGAGTGGTATTGCAAGGTACAATTAATTCGCCTATTATTGTTGCTATTTTGCTAACAGCAACTATAACCATCAACAATTACAACATGTAGTAGTATATAAGACCTTGCCGCATGTTGCAACCAAAGAGAGCTCGACTGTAGCAGCTATTATTATTATTATTGTTATTATTATTACTAATAGTATTATTAATTATACGATATACATTATTACCTGACATTTGACCTCGCCGAGATTTGAACCGAAGATCCACCGGTTGAAAGACTTAACCACTAAAGCTCAGATAAATCTTAATATTCAATATAAATACATTTATGTAATAGAAATTTAATATACTCCTATTAATACACCCTGTAGTCTGCAACAATCAACTTTCTTTTTTAAGATATGACCTTTTTAAGTGTTACACCTCTATAAAAGCTAATTAATATATGATTTTTTCAATAATTTTTTTTTTTCAGTTTTTTCGAGAAAGATGAAACATTGTTAGTTGCACTTTTAGATGCTGGCGTTAATAGGGTAAGTTTTATAAATAAAATTATCTTTATTTTATTTGTTTTATTTTTATTCGCAACAAATTTTAATTTATTTTAATATTAACAAAAAATTGTATTTTTTATTAGTGCATAACTGAAAGTCCAAATGTTGTGATATGTTCAAGCGAAATAAAACAAATTTTACATTCCATTGTAAGGCCACAAAATGTGATGTCAACACAACAGGTAGACACAAAAAAAAAAAAAAAAAAAATTTTATTTTCTTTCGTTATTTTTTAAAATTAAATTTAAATTTAATTTTATATTAAAAAAAAATATTTTAATTTTTATTTAAATTTTTTTTTTTTTGCAGACTTTATATACAGCTCTACATCGATTAAAAGAAGTACTTTTAATCACAGATGATTTATTACGTATACAATATGCAAATAAATCAACAGAGAGGCTTTTAAATATGAGATTGGTAAGATATAAAATTATTAAAATTAAACAAAAAGTAAAATTTTATAAAAAGTGTATTTTTTTTTTGTTCGCTAAATAATTTTACCACTTTTTTTTTTGATTGTTTGAGGTGTCTTTATACAAAAAAAAAATAAATAAAATGCGTATGATAATTTTTCTTAAAAAGTTCTTAAAAAATAAATAAATTCAAGGACAACAAAAAAAAAAAATTTATTTAAAACTTTTAGTTATAAGAGTGTATTATTTATTCGTATAGCATATCTCTAAAAAGAAAAAACTTCAATATTATTTTAAAAATACTAATTGGCTCTTAATTTTAAATAATTCATATTCAGTTTACCTTTAAATTAATCATTCAACAATAAAATGTTTTTTTTTTTTTTATTTTGAAAATCTATTTTTAAATTTTCTATTTAACATCAATTATTATATTATTTTTGTTTCAACCTTTTTTTTTTTTGTCCTTCAACCACTTAAAAATTATTTTTATCAAAAAATTAAAGCAAATATAACTTTTATTTTTATTTTTCATCTGAAAAACAATCAACAAAATAAAAATAAAAAATTAAATAGTGTAGTGTAATATAAGGATAAATGAATCCTTTACATGTGTCAACTACAAAATAAACCTTACATTCAATTAATTTCTATACAAATAATAAAACATCCTAAACTATTTGTATTCTGATGTTGATCGTGTAAAAAGCAAAGATAAAAGAAAATAAAAAAGATTAAAAGGAGAAGTGAAAATAGAGATTTATGATAACTTAAAGGCAAAATATTGTATATAATTGTTCAGGATAACTAAAGGATAATTAAATTACTATAACGGTATTGTATAATATAAAAGTTATCTATATTATAATCGTTTTAGACCATCATATGATATTTTTGACGGAAGTGAAGGCACTTTTGGTTATATATTTTTGACTGAAGTAAAGGAATATATCGTTTAAATGATTTTATATACTATAAAATATAATTTATTTTACAAATCTGTTAAAATAATAAAATATAATGATAGCAAGTATTATTAGTAATTTGAATTGGTTCAATAATCAAACAAATTTACAATATTTTGCAATACATTAACACCTAAACCATACATACATTATTATAATGAAAAACGAATTTCATATTCAATTGATTTAATTTTTGTGCCACCACCTCTGTTAATTAAAAAACAAGATAAAAATATGGTTATTGTTTACATGTTTCCGGTGAAATTCTGTTTTATATTTTTATTTCTTTATTCTTTATTATGGCATTGGTTTTTCTTGTTTAATATTTTTTTTTTAAAAGAGTAAAAACTGTTTATTTTTAAGTTAACAATTATCCTGATATACAAGGTAATGCCGAGCAAAAAACAATGCATTATGAACTAACCAAAATTTTAAAGGCACTTAAAGTCGATTTTTGTGAAGAAAATTATGAAAAAATTAAAAGAAAAAACTTTTTTTCAATTGTAATCAAACCAAGTATACGATTAAGAAAAGCCTTGAACATATTTAGAAGTATTATGTTTGAACTTCAATTTTTCTATATTATCTTTAAAAATTTTTGCACAGATTTAAAGTGTTTAAAATTAACAAATTTGACATCTATAGTTTTCAAACGGGGTTGAATGCAAAGATATTTTGTATTGATTTGTAAAGCTTATAAAAACCTTCTCATTGGTTTGTTGTTTTCAAATAGAAAAAATATACAGTATATACGTTGAGTTTAAACTTGGAAGGATTGTCAGGAGTATGTTGCTTTGCTATATAAAAACTTTCTACAACAGGTACATTTTGAAATAACATAAGGAAATCTATCTAAGTTTTAAAATTCATTTGTTTATCTTAAATTGAGGTAGAAATTTTCTAAACGAACAAACTGACAAACATAGTGAAAATGCAAATTTTAACAAATTTTTAATGAAAAATGTACTAAAAATAGGAAATTATGGTATAGAAATAAAAAATCTATCCTAACAATCCATGTATATTAAAAATGAAAACGAAAATAGTTTAGACATTATTAAAGCTATGCAACAAAAAAAAAAGGGAAAATCATTACCATAATCACATCGTTATTTATAAATACAAAATAAAATTAGAAAAAATTCTGTAAAGGCGTTAAAATTACAATTATTTCTAAGGTTATGCTCTTTTGATGATTTTTTTATATACCTATATTTGATTTATAATAAACCTATTAGAAGTCTTTTTTTTCTTTTCAATTCAAAATAATAATTCCATTTTTTTTAATTATTTTTTTAAAAATGAAGATTGTAAATTGATATTTATTTTAAAATAAAGATGAGTATGTCAATTACATATGAAATTTTTATAAAGAACATAAAAATTGAAAATTATCTCAAGGTTTTTATATATATAGATTTCTTTATAGCATTTTAATTCTTTTTACTTGATTTGTTTTACGATTAAAACAAATTTATTTTCTTCTTATTACAATTTTTACAGCAAATCTATTAAAATATTGTCAAGATTTCAATTATTTTTAGTTGTATATTTATCGTTAATTTAGAAAAATTTGTGTAAGATCATAAATGGCAAACAGGTTGTACAAAAAAAGAGTACTTAAAGAACTTAACACAATTTTTGTAATATTCAAAAAAATTAAATCTGATTAAATGGAAATATTAATCTAAATCTAACTTTAATTTATGTTTTCAACTCAAATAAATAAAATTTATAAAAATCCTAAATTTTGAATACTTTTAAATTTTCATTTTAATATTTCTAATTTGAGGAGATCCTGTTCTCTAAAGTCATCATTTCCTTTCCTTTTAAGTACAATAACTTAACATTGTTCTAATTAAATTTCAAAAATTCTTTCTGGGAAGAACTAAATTGTCTCTTCTTTCAGTTTCCTTTATTATCTTCCGGAATTCATAAATATAAACATATACTAATATATTTATCTTATATATTATGTTTATAGGTTTTATGCAAGTCAATGTGGCTTTATTCAAAAAAAAAAATAATAATATCTATCGTACCTATCTTTAACAGTAAAAAATAAAATCTCATTATATAAAATATAACAAAAAATATAGATATATACAATCTAGAATATAAAAATGAAGAAAAGTTATATAAACAATTTTTTTTTTTGTTGTCCTTTCAATTTCATACATCCTTTTTATTTATCAGTTTCGATGTTTTTTTTATTATACACCTTTATGTACCTATATCCATATTTTTATCATGTCATACATGAATGTAATATAAGTAATATTTCAATACATTGTATTTACAATAATATAACAAAGCAAAGAAAAATTCAATCTTTTCACTTTAATTTTCTTTTTTTTTTTTTATTAAATAATATTTTCATTGATTCATTTATTGATTTATTCATATTCAACAGGATGAAATCATAAGTCGACCTTTATCTGAGATATTTCTATCGGATGTTTCTTCAATAAATGCTCAAGGTAAAAATATCCGGGAATTTGATGGTATTTTAACAGTAAAAAGAAAAGGACATGATGGTATACCTATGCATGTAAGAGTTGTTCCTGTAGCATGTATTGGAAGGTAATTATTTACATGATGATTTCTTAAGAAATTTTATTTTATTTTTTTCTTTTCTTTACATCCAAATATAAATATAAATTCTATAATATAATTAAATATATTTATATAAAATAAAATCAAATTATTTTCTTCTTAATGCTTTTACATATATTAAAAAAAAAATAAAAAACAAAACTCAATAATATCATCTATACAACAATATCTACAACCAAAAAAAAAAAAAATAATAAGAGTACCAACACATTTTGTATTTAATTTTGATGTTCCTGGGGGACAGAATGATTTTATAGCAACATTACCACAACCAAAAGAAGGTCAAAGAGGTTCATTACATTCAATACGACGTGCCAGTTATGATGTTAGATCAATAGCATCCGATGGTTTAAGAAGAACAAGTCTTGCTAAATTAACATCACTTCCATTAGAAGCTCCAATAACAAAGGTACATATACTACACATCTAAATATAACACTAATTATAGAATAACTATTCATACTCTCATAATAAATGTAATTTGTCAAGAACGATATATGAATGCATGGAATGATTTTAGTATTATTTTTATAGTTACTCTTAATTCATTTTCCCATAATAATTTGGTTCCTTTTAATATCCTACTTTGTCCTTTTTCTATATATAAGAAATTCTAATTAAGTATTCTTTTTACTAAATATCCTTTTTTCTCATAATTATTTGTTTTTTTTTTTTGGTATATTGAAAAACAGGTAGTTAATTTATTATCACAAGTACAAGAAAATTGTTCACCAGAAGAGGCAAGACTGATCGATAAAGTTTCAGAATTTTTAAAGAAAGAAGGACTTTATAGCCCACAAATGAAAGAAATGAGAACTGAAGATCCAATTGCTACAGATTTAATTGGAGCATTATTAACAGTTGAGTGTTAAGATAATTTTCACGTTATTTTTTCATTGTTATGTTTATTACAATTTAATGGTATTTTTTTCTGTTTGTTTTTTTTTTTTTTTTGGTTTTAATTTAGGGACCAACAAATTTGTACTCATCTAGAAGGAGTTCGAATGATTCAATTATTAGGGTATCAACAAGTAGGGCATCAACATTACTTCCAGCTAAAATGAAGGTAAAAAAAGGAAAAATTCTTATTATTTTTATTACGGCAATTAAATAAATAATTGCATACTTTCAGGCAACATCACAAATTATGGAATTATTAGAAGAATCTCTTGTTTGGGAATTTGATATTTTTAAATTAGAAGAAATTACAGAAAAACGACCACTTTTATATTTAGGTATGGAAATGTTTAGACGTTTTGATGTATTTCAAACATTTAATATTGATGAGAATACAGCAAAAGGTTGGTTGGCTGTTATTGAAGCACATTATCATTCACAAAATTCATATCATAATAGTACACATGCAGCGGATGTAATGCAGGTAATATAAAATTTAAAATTATATTAGTAACTAAGTTGTTTTAACTATTTTCCTTCAAAAATAAAAGGCAACTGGAGCATTTATTACTCAATTGGTAACAAAAGAAATGGGCTTAGATAATTTAGATGAAGCATCAGCATTAATCGCTGCAGCAACCCATGATATTGATCATCCAGGACGTTCATCAGCATTTTTATGCAATTCAAATAGTCCATTAGCACTATTATATAATGATTTAACGGTATTAGAATCACATCATGCTGCCACAACATTTAAATTGACTTTATGTAAGTTATACCACTCTTTATTTTCAATTAGAATAATTATATCTGACTTTAAAATCTTTTCAGCTGATGATAAAATAAATATATTCAAAAACTTGGACAAAGAAACGTATAAAAATGCTAGAAGTATTATAATTGATATGATTTTAGCAACAGAAATGACACGACATTTTGAACATTTAGCAAAATTTGTTAGTGTATTTGGTGCTGATGTTGATCGTGATGTAAGTATATATTAAGATACAAAAATAAAAACAAGACAAAAAGGGTAAAATGTCCTTGTTTAACAAAAAAAATAAAATTCACCTATGGGAATTTCAAAAATAAAGTAAAAACCTTTCCATTTATTTTCAATATGTAGTCTAACATTTATTTTACCAATAAAAATAAACTTTTGTAAGATACCAATATAGAGATCAATGAATTCCCTTATGTTAAATATGTAGGAAATATTTTGTATATATATAAAACTTTGAAAATAAAAACCATATAATATGACCTTTTTCGATGTCTGGTAATTTTAATATAATTTTTAAGTCCCCAAACGAAAACTGAGAAGAAAAAATCGGATAAGTTTAAAAAGTTTAATGTAACATAATTAATAAAATAAAAGAATAAACCTAATACTTTGAAGTAACATTATGTTTTAAGATTTACTACACCTTCTTCATAAAATTAAAATTTACACCAGGATTAAATTAACTGACTACTTTAAAATGAAATTTTCTCTCAAATTTTTTTTTTCTTATTTATATTCCAATCAGATACCTGACGATGAAAACCAAGTTTTAATACGTAGAATGTTAATTAAAGTCGCTGATGTTAGTAATCCATCACGACCTATTACATATTGCGTTGAATGGGCACGTCGTATTGCCGAAGAATATTTTACACAAACAGATGAAGAAAAAGAAAAAGGTTTACCAATTGTAATGCCAATGTTTGATCATGCAACATGTAGTATACCAAAAAGTCAAATAGGTTTCATTGAATTCATCATACAGGATATGATGCATGCATGGGATAGTAAGTTTTTTCTTTAATATTTCAAGTAATACTAAAATTTCGTTTATAATATTCTTTTTTTTTTTTTAGGTTTTATTGATATGCCACAATTAATTACATATATGCAATTTAATTATTCACAATGGAAAAAATTTGAAGAACAAGGAATTCATACATTAGCTGACATAAAAACAATGCAAATGACATTAAAAGCAAAAAAAACAAATAAATAACATTGGGCTTTTGTAAGACTATTTAGTGGCTTTTTGAAACCATAAAAAGAAATTTTTATTTAAAATTAATTTTAAAAAAAATAGTAATTCGGAAATTAATTTTAATACTTTTGTTTTTTAATTACCTATATGAATTTTATAAATACTAGGTATCTAAAGAAACTTTTTTACATGTCTTTCCAATTGATTTTTATATAAAATGACTATCTTTTTAGACTATTAAATACATCATAATTAACTAAAAAAAAAAAAAAAAACAAAAAGAGACTCTTCAATTAAATAGATAAATTACTAAAATACTATTGTAATATAAAAATAATTAAATTTTTAAAGATTAAATATGCCATTTTTAAGACAAATGAATTCATTTTATAAAAACAATAAATTAATGAAATTGAATGAATTAATTCAAAAAGAGGGCAAAACTTTTTATTTTTGGTTTTACCAGTTAACAGTATTGAATTTCAAAAAACAAAAAAACAAAATTAATATTTTTGCTCAAAATATACCCACCGATACAATGAATAGAAGACAGCTAATAAAAAAAATATATACTAAATGTATAAAGTAGGAGGCATTTTAGACGCATTTATATATAGAAATGATTTTAGACGCAAATAATAAACATATTTTCAAGAAATTAATAAATATATTATATACATATATAAATTAGTATTGAAAGTTAAACAAAAATTCTTATTATTTATTTTCGCTGAAATTTTAAACTTTTTAATCAATTTTAACTATTTATATAATCTTCTATTAAAATTTACATAATTATAATATTCTAATTAATTTTTCAAAATGAAATTTCTCTTTCATATACTAAATCAATTTTAAAACTTGACTTTAAAATTTGTTTTTTATAATGACTTTCATTGTACTTAAAAACAATTAAATTGAAAAAATCAAATAATATTTAAAAATTTTAAATTGAAAAAGAAAAAGAAAAAATATACAAAAATAAAAACTGAATAACTATATTAAAATAATTTTATCTGTGAGGTTTCAAAAAAAAAAAAAAAAAAAATCTAATAAAAAAAAAGTAGTGTATATAAAAAATTAAAAAAAAAAAAAAAATCATATATTAAATAATTAAATAAATGTATAAACTTATATATGTATATATATATATATATATTTTTCATAATTTGTATATCTTGTATAATTATATATGATTTCTTTTTTTTTTTTTTTATTAATTTAATTTCTTATTATAAATAATATTTCATTATATTATAAATATAAATATTGGTTATGCTGGTCATACTTTTTTAATTGTAATTGAAAATAAAAATAAAAATTAAAAAAAAAAAACAAAAAAAAAATAAAAATAAAATTTAAAGGAATAAAAAATTGTAATATTAAAATATTTAAGATAATTGTATACTAATAAAATTTACAAACAAAAAAAAAACAAAAAAACAAAACAAAATAAAAATAAAAAATAAATGAATTTTTTCTGTGTAATTAAAAAAATTAAAAAGAAAGAAAAACTAATAAAAGAATACAATTAATTAGTGTAAATTAATTTTAAAAAAAAGGAAATATATATTAAATATTAAAAAAAAGTTTATATCGTTTTTATTTGATTATATATACCTATTTAGTTTCATATAAGTGTCGAAAACGACGAAACTTAAATAACGATAACTTCGATTTGGTAGTAAATAATTTAAATTTTCAAATGTTAACTTTAATATGATTGAATTTTTAATTATTTGGATGAAAATGAAGTTTTTTTAAATAATTTTACATGTAATGAACATTATTACCTTATTTAACTTACCATACACACCTTTGGTCTACATAAATCTCTTTAATTTCTGAAGACAAAATTTTAATTCATCAAAATGTCTATTCGTCATTTCATAACAGCTTTTATTTTAAAAAAAAAATTAAATTGAGAAATTTGTATTTATACTTGTTATTAAATTTAAATTGATTTTCTTATTAAGAAAATAAATTTAATAAAAGAACCGAAATTTAAAAGATTTTTTCATAATTTAAAAAAAAAATTATCAACTTTTAATTTTCTAGATGTTAAATGTTCTTTTATCAATCTAATGAAATAAATGCTTTTTGACATATCACATTTTCCAATTTGTATAATTTATTTTTTGTTAATATGTACATATTTATGTATGAAATGATGAAGTTCTTGACAAAATTTAAAAATTTTAGTCATTAATACCAATCTTAAATAAAACAAAATTTCTTTCAGTTTTAAATTTGAAAAAATAAACTTAAAAGATTAAATAAAAATACAAAGTTTTTCATACATTTTTTAAATATATTTACCAAAAAATTTTGCTCGTATAACTCATATGTAATATTTTCCATAGTAAATATTTTCCGTTTATTTTCGAAAATTTTTTAAAAATATAAAACTTAAATCAAAAAATTAAAAGCTTTTTTCAAACAAAAATAAAAAGCTTCTTTTTTTTTTTTTGTATAATTAAAATATAGAACAAGAGTTAAAAACTACGCATATTAAACATTTACATTTATCAATTTAAATACTATATAAAATTAAAAATGTTATCATTTATTTTCAGAGCAGCTGTTCTATTAAAAAGAAAAAAAAACAAAACAATTCAAGAGAATGACTGAGATGCATATGTTGTTTTTGTTTCTCTCTTGTTTTCTCATTCTTTTAAAAACAAATTGGCAAATTTGGCACTTGTTGTTGTTTATTGATTTTTCCACTTCAACATGTTGAATTTTTCATGTATCAAATAAATAAATACACAAAAAAAGGGCACACAGTCACACACATTAAAACAAATATAATACGTACATTATTTGATTTATATTTTGATTTTCCACTACATTAAAGTTATTAAAAAGAGTAAATTTTACTACGTCATAAAATTTTGTTTTTTTCTGAACTTGTATAAAACAAATTTTAATTAGAAGAATATAATAAACAATAGTTGACAGGTGGGAAGGAAGGAAATTACAGGTCATTAGATAAAATCTAAAAAATTAAATATTAATAAAATTACAAAAAAATTGTTATTTTCTTTTTATATTTTTATTCATATAACGCCTTTAACTTATAATTTTTTTTCTGTTTTACTTATATTTTCTTGTTTATTTTCTTTTGTTTTTTTTTTTATGTTAATTTTTAAAATAATATGCAAAGAGATTAAAATTTTTATTTTAAAATTAGAATGTACATGTAGGTATTCCAAAAAAAAAAGAAAAAAAAAATTTTTAAATGTTATAGTTAATAAAAAAAAATGCAATATGCACTAATAAAAATGTAAAATGTGTATAAATTAATAATAAATACATATATGTATATAATATAGGAATAATTAATTTTCTTTATTTTATAAATATGGATGTATGTATGTATGTATGTAACTGTTAAAACTCATCCTTAGAATTTTTTCTTAAAGTTCATTCTAAATTTTTTTTTTTACGTTTCCCAAGATAAACCTTATTAATATGTAAGAGTCTACATAACTTCTGTTGCAATTTTCTTTTATACATTTTTTAAAATTTGTATATTTTTCTTTTTTACCTTTATATTATAATTATAAATAAGTTTTCAAAAGATTTATTAATAAAATGTTTTTTTTTTTAATAATATTATTAATTTGTTGTAATGTATATGTATGTATGTATGTATGTATATTAATTAATAATTAATGACTCACAATATTTGGAACAAAATTAGAGGAAGGTATGTTTTTTTTATTGGAAATCTTTTTTTTTTTTTTTTTTTGTTGTTGTTTTTAGGTATAGTGTTCAATTCCTTTTCCTATATTTAGAATTATGTTCTAAAATGAACACTATAGGAGGCCTCCTCTCAGGAATTCCAATCCCATGCTGGTGGTTGAGTCCAAATATAACCAGTATTAGTCTATAATATTAATAATGCAATATTTTTAAAAATTATATCTTAAAAGTAATTATAAGTATAACTACATACATATATATTATATATTCCTTCTATATTCTATATTTTACTTACCATTGAACAATAAGCATTATAATATCGTCCAGGAGATCTATGATCCAAATATAAATTAGTATTTTAATATTAATATAAAATTTTTAATATACGCGTACATATACATATGTATATTGAAACTCACCTACAAAAATACCATTGTGGACATTTACATTTGAACATATTTTGAAATTCTTCTTTACAAACTTCATTCCACCAACATGTTCGCTTAAATTGTAAATAATGAAAATTATTTAAAAGTTGTTTTTTTTTTTTTCTCTGTTCGTTTTTTCAAATTTTTTTGTAAAAAATTATATTTTAAAAATAATTAATTAATTAACCAACTTCTGTTAGATATCCTTTAACACTTTGATCTGAATAACTTCTTTTAACTATTCTTGAAAAACCTGGCCCCACTATCATCAATAGACAAGTAAACAATGTTAAAAAAATCTAAAAAACAAAAAAAAAAAACAAAAAAAGCAATAAAAATTAAAGGAAATGAAAAAATTTTAATTTTTTTTTTTTTATATTGTTTCCGTAAATTTTACTTTAATGTTTTCTTAAAAAAAAACTATAGATTTTTTATTCTCAATTAATAATTATTCACCTTCGTCATTGTTTATTGTAATATTATTCTTTTAATTTATTTTTAAATAAAAATTTAAATTATATATAGTTTTATTATGTATTTTCAATAATTTTTTTTTTATTTTTTAATTTATTTATTATAACATCCAATTTCTTAAAGATGTTACAAAACTCTTACAATGACGTAAAATGAGTACGGTTATTAAAATAGAGTTATGGTACAGTATACACATGATATTAAATTTATATATGTTTAAATGTTTGTGTGCATTTCAGGAATTGTTAGAGTTTCAGGAAAAAAAAAAAAAAAAAACGTTAAATGCGGAATTTCTTGTATACCGGCCAAAATATACAAAAAAAAAAAAACAAAAAAACAAAATAAAAATAAAAAGTTTAAAGCTTTTTTCAAAAATATCCTTTTGTTTTTATTATACACATAAAGATAAACTTTAAACATTGGCACTTGGTAATTTGAAAAAATATATATATATGTACTTATATAACTCTATATTGGGGATTTTCTTACCAACAGAAAAAAATATTTTATAACTTTTTAACGTTTTTAAAAATTTTAAAAAAAAATTTTTTTAAATATTAAAGAGACTTTTGAATTTTTACCGTACGTATCTATAGCACTTTTTTCTTGTAGTGCTAAAAACGTGTAATGAGAAAATTATTACTGATTATATATTTATATATACATAATTATTTATACATACATAATTATTACATGTGTATTACATTATGTATATACATACATATATACATAATTATTTATTTATACATAATATTAATATTCTTATTATTTTCATTTTTAAAAACTGGCATTTTAATTTTCAAAATTTAAAAAAAAAACTATAGCATTATAGAATTGAAAAGGGTTTCTTAATAATTCGAAATACTTTTCCTCTTATAATTTTAATAAGCATTAAATTTTAATATTTCTACGGTGTTCTACATAAAGATTTGAAAATTTTAGAAAATTTATTAACACTTTTCAATTTTTATAAACACTTTTCTAAATGTTTTTTGTACAGTTAGCCTAATCTCAAATTGCAAACTGTTGGCTTACGTACGAAATATTTTTTTTAATCTTATTTTTATTTTAATTTTATTTAATTTTTTTAATTTATTTCCAACCAACCAACTCTGTAATCCCTTCTATTTTTTTTTTGTTTTTTACATATACATATTTCAACATGAAAGAATTTGTAGTAGAGTGAACCGCCGCCCCCAAAACCCCGCTAAACAAATTATTGAAAACCCTGATTTTGAAACCAACTGTAAAATCCAGCTGTAATTCCAACAATAAAATCCAACTGAAACCAACTGTAAAATTAAAACTGTAATTATTTTTTTTACATTTATTTCAACATGAATGAATTTGAAATAGTACGGGCTGCTGCCCTTAAATCCTCGCTAAACCAATTATGAAAACCTTAATTTTGTAACCAAATCTAGATAAAATCCTTCCTATTTTTTTTTTGTTTACATAAATATACTCGTACATATTTCAACATAGCAGGTTTTGCTTTTTCTTAACTTTCTTACTCACGTTTTTCTTATCGTTATGGACGAGTTTTAGTTATTGTTTGTTAAGTGGATTCTTGTGAAAAGTATTTGTTGCGAAGAGTGTTATTTGATATAAATAATCTATGTGCACTGTTAATATTATGCTACAGTGCAATTTGTGAAATAAGAAATTAGGCCAAATGAGAGTTTGGAATGAAGATGATGAAAAGAGGGCCACTTCCTTTCATAATTTTTACTATTAGACTAATCTACAAATAAATAATTTGTATACTTTTAAAATCAAAATTTTTAACTTACTACTTGAATCTAAAAATTTTTACATTTTAAACGTTAAATTTCCTATTATATTTTTGCTTTTTTTTAAAGTCCTGTACCATTCGTAAAATGTTACCAATGAAATATCATCTTTGAGAATTTGACAATTTTATTAATGATGACTAATTTAAAAATAAAAATAAAAACACATAATAATATAAAATATCTAATATAAAATGTTTAAAAATAAATATGTCTAGTTGAAGCATGACTACAAAGTACAATGTCTCTAATAAGTCTAAATTTTAAATGACATTGAATTTTTTTTATTACTTTTGTTTCTTATAATATTTATTTATTTTTTTTTTTTGATTTATTTTGTTTTTTCTTTATGTTATTAATTTTTAAGTTTTTTAAGTATCGTTACCAAAAATTCAAAAGGTTATCACCCCTGAAAATCAATTAGTTAGTATTTATAGTACAAAATTAATTAGTATAAATCTTGCATTAAAAGAAAACAATTAAATTTTCCGATATAGAATTCCCATTACCCACTTTTTTGTAAATTAATTAAATCAAAATTTAAAATGATATAAGATCTATTTTTAATACATTGTCTTCATTCAACAATTAATACTTTTTATGCATTTATGTGTAAACAATATATTTATTTTATAGAATTTATAATTAATCGTTAAATAATAAAAATAGTTACTATATAAAATTGAGAGTTAACCATATAAATTAAAACATACATTACTTGTGGGATATAGTCACCTGATTTAAAATTTGAAGGAAAAATAAATTTTTAGCATAAACTGCATTTCATTAAATTTGATTTAATCGTTTGGAAATTATCTTGAATCTTCCGTCTTTATCCATAACTTAATCATCCATGACTTGTAATCTTCCGTCTTTATCCATCTTTCAGACATGATATTGAATGATATCTGCGAAGAAGAATGCATTGATCAAATTTCAGCTCATTTTGTTAAGGACATTTACGCAAGATCCCTCATACACAAATTTTATAGATGCAAACACATACACACAAATACCTTTTCAAAAGCATATTTGTTTCGTTTCTTTGAACCCCAAGGATCTCAAAAATTGAAAAGGATCTTGAACTCGATTTTTTTAATGAACTCTATATAATATCTACTTATATATGCTTAAACAGAGAGAAATTGAAAATCATTCAATTTAATTTGTTTTTTATGTTAAAAGCCAAACTTGCAGTATATAATTGCCTTGTTTTCCACTTTATTAAAGTTTGTAAAGTACAAATTTCGCAAAAATGTTTAAACTCTTTAAGCAGCTTTAGATTTTTCTTAAACAGTATAGCAATGCAATTATCAGAATAGAATAATTATTTACTTAATGAAATTCTTAAAGTTCTATGATTTTTGTTCTATAATGTTCGAACTAAGGTTTATGAAAGTTTCTACAAAAATTTGGAGTCCATTCCATGAGAGTTTTTTTTTTTTGTGTTTTCCTCTGCCATTTAAATGCCTTTCCTTTATGGCGTGGCTGTAAAAGTCGTAATGGGGAATTATTCTTATGGCGTGGATGGGATTCGAAGCCACAACATATTTCATACGCTTTTACCAACTAGGCCAGCAAAGCTCCTCCATGAGAGTTGAATTTGAATTCTAGACATTTAAAAAAAATCACTTATTAATTGTTAGTGTATTTTTTTTTATCTTTTTTGTTTTTTTTTTAAATTAATAATACAAAAACTCACAAATTTTAATTTTAGACTTTTTTTTTTTATTTATTTTGTAAAAAAAGAAAACATTTATAAATATTTTTTTTTTGTTTTTTGGTTTTTTGGTTTTTTTTTTTTTTTTTATGACATATAAAAAATCACTTTTAACATTATTAAAAAAAATATTAAGAAAACATACATATAAATATTTTTAATAAATAAAATTAATAAATTATATAAATAATACATATAATATTATAATAAATATATATAAAAAAAAAATAACAACATTTAAATAAAATAATATAATTTCATTAGTTATTTAAAAAAAAATAGAAATATATATGTATATACATGTATGAGCAATTATAATTTAAGAATAATTAAAATCACTTTGCACCACAATCAATTTTTGCATTATTTTCTTCTTTTGTTGCAGCTATTCCAGTTTGTTGAACATGAACAACACGTTCACCAGTTGGTGGTGGTAATGATTTCATTGGTGCTGTAATTGTTAATACACCATCAGATGAAAGAGTTGATGTAATATCAATTGGATTTATATCACCTATAATAAATTAAAAAAAAAAAAAAAAAAGTAAATGTTATATCTATACATATATATGAATATATATTTTTTTTTATCTTACTTGGTAACATATAACGTCTTGTAAATTGTCTACTAATAAAACCATGTTCATCTTGTCTTTCTTCATGTTTACCCTCAACAATAACATATCTATCAGATGTTTTAACTGAAATTTCATTTGGTGTAAATTGTTGTACATCTAAAATAACTTGGAATTTATCTTTATCAATATTTAATGTTGAACCAGAATCTTGTTTCATTAATGTTGTATTTCTCCATGGTCTAACATAACCGCTACGTAAAATTGATGGTGATGAATTCCAAAATGATGATAATAAATCATCACGTTTTAAACCAGTACCAAAATGTTGATCTAATAATCTTGATGTACGTACTGGCATATCAAAATCTTCCCACCAATCACGAAACATTAACGGTACTTTAGCCATCTATATATTAGAATTTAAAAAATAAAGCAAAAAAAAAAAAACAAAAAAATCACTTTTATTATAATTATGTATCACTTAGAACAAAATATTGTAATTATTATTTAATTTTTTTTTTTAATTTATTTGTTCCTTTTTATATTCACACCTTTATTATTTTTTAATTATATT
Organism: Poecilobothrus nobilitatus; assembly: GCA_947095535.1. Classification (NCBI taxonomy): domain Eukaryota; kingdom Metazoa; phylum Arthropoda; class Insecta; order Diptera; family Dolichopodidae; genus Poecilobothrus; species Poecilobothrus nobilitatus. The sequence continues at coordinate 188,122,511 of OX352773.1, forward strand.
CCTAAATTTATAAAATAAAAAAATTATTCTTATAATTTTAAATATCACTCTTTGAACTATTCAAGAATATCTGAATGAAAAATTATTTTCCACCACCTTTATATATCTGAAATTTTCATTTTTGAAAATTTTTTTCTAAAAATATTTTATATGTTTCATGATTTTGTTTTTATTATATGTCTTTATATTTGTTTTTTTTTTTATTTTACTTTATTGCCAAAATTAGATTTTACACATCTTATGAATATTATATAGTGATGCTGTTTATTATCATGTGTAAAAATTAGTCATTTTCATATTCGCGATCATATATAAAGAACTTGCGAGAAAATCAATTTTTCTTCTCATATTTAAAATTTAAAAAAAAAAATTGTTTTTTTGTTTTTATTAGAATCTCTTTTAGGATTGCATGAGTAAATATTGAAAATCTAGAAGATTCAAGATACATCTCATGATGATGATGTTTATGATGAAAGTATATACATAATAATAAATAAAAAATATCGTAGGAGAATAAATTGAGGGTATATGTACTTATATATATCACATTATATTTAATAAAAATGGTCATCATTCTATAGATTTGTTTTAAAAATTTTTTGTTTTTTCATGTATTTTTGTACACCCGGAAAAATAAAATATTTTTTTTTTTCGCACGTGATGAATTTTTTGTTTTTTATTTATTTTGTATTAATCATATATTATGTATTATGTATAGTTTTAATCGTGATTTCTAGATGGTTATGAAATTTCGATTATTATAATTTTATATTACACCTACGTACTCCTAAATTTGTATGTTAAACCATATTTGGAATTTTACGTTAAAACCAATTCTAATGAAATTTTGTGTTTTTTTTTTTTTTTAATTTAATGTAAACTTATTGATTATAAGTTGAATAAATCGTTGTGCTATACGACAAAAAAAAAAAGAATTAAAAGCATGAAAAAAATTTGTTGACTTCAAATTAAATTTTTTGATGTTTGTTTGAAGTATGTTTAAGATGTTTTATTAAAATGATTTAGGAGATTTATTAAAATGGGATTTTGTTGCAGAACCATTGAAACACGAATTTTGTAATAGATTTTAAAATTTCTTTTCTATTTAGTTTTTGTTATAAAAAAAATACTAATGCATTCAAAGTAGTGAAGATTTCTAAACCCCTACTAAACAATTTATTGAAACACTGATTTTATATAAAACTCTAAGACCTCAAACAATTTCATTTTTTTTTTATTTATGTATAGAACAACAGTAAAGCATTAAAAATGAATGTTTTTTGAAATAATATTCCATATTTTTGACATTTGTTCATTACTTTTTGGCGTCAATTCACTTTTTTAATTATTTTTTCTTTCCTTGTTATATGAATGAATTAACGCCAAGAGAAATTATAGAAAATATTATCCTGACGCTAGTATATTTTGGCTTTAGTTCACAGAGTCGAATAAATTACATAATATTATATACATATATCAGTCAATCGTTTATTATTAGAGATTACATAAAATTTGACATTGTTGTTGAAGAACTGATACAAAGTAAGTAGAATTACGGTAAGTAGAGAATATGTGATACAATAGGGAGAGTATTTAAAATCTGAACAAGTCTTTGGTCATTGACAGTTTGATAAATATATTACTTTAACTCACGACCGAAATCAAAAGTATTGAAAGGTACTCGTTAAAAATAATTTTATATAAAGGTATTTTACAATATATTAGAAGTGTTTCACCTTTTCAATATTACTCATCGCAGTAAGCATTTGCAATGTTAAAATTGCGTAGACAACTTCTGTTTAAACTTCTGATTTGTTCTAATACTTAAATTAATTTCTACAATAATCATCTGCGAGTTATTAGGACAAATCAAAATGAAAATTTTTTTTTTATATAACGGAGTATTTTTCATAAATTTTTTGATAGATCATTTTTTCGTTCTTTTAAATATAAGAAAATTCGGTATTTTGATTTAAGCTATAGCACAAAAAAATAAATATTTATTATAAAATTGAATTTCATACATGAAAACGCCGTCATTTTTCACACGGACTATTTAGATAGTAAATTAATATTTAATATAATAATTCGATATGACAACTTAAATTTAAAATTAAAAATAATTTAATAGATTTTTGACTTTCACATAGCCTACAGTTATTAAATAATATTTAATAAAAAATTATTAAAGCAAAGTATTGAATGCTCAGACTTTTAAACTCATTTCACTTCCCACTCAACTTACAATATCCACTCGTTACATTTCCCAATGTTTCCATGTTCCCACGTTTTTAACGTCTAAACAATTATGAACTTAAACTTAAATCAAAATTGTATAAACGATAAAAGAATATACCTACAGTATTTTATTAAAATTTTTACCTAAAGAAAAACTAATATTATAAAACTACTCACTTATTTTTTAAAAGTGATAAAATAAAATTTAGAAAGAAAAAAAGAAAAAAAAACATTGCAATTAATATTAATGTAAAAAAAAAAATAAATTCCAGAAAAAAAAAAATACCTAACAAAGAATTTTCATAATAAAAGCAAAATTTTATTTTTGTTTCTCTTATTTCATTTTTTGTAATAATAATATAATTGGTTTTTCATCTGCTCTATTTCAAAAAATTGTGACGAAGCATAGGTATGCAATAGAATTTATAAAATATAATAATATAAAAATTGACGGCACCTACAGACTGACCGTAGAAATCATAAATAATTAAATTTTTGGTAACAAACTTGGTAAAATTATTACTAATTTCTGTCATTAAATTTATAAAGAATTCTCCATTTTTTGCAGAAAAATTGTACTATGCCAAAGGAGTTCCCTTCATTAATTATGTCCTGATTTATTAAAGCTTACCTACAAGAGTTTACAAAAAATTTATGCGAAAAAGCGAATTGGTTCCAGTTGTACAGCCATTTCTGTATAGCTGTAAAAAAAAGCTAAAAATATTTTTTTTTTGCTGAGTTCCATTAACCCGATCGAGCATATCGATCTAAAAAAGATATATCGTTATTTTGGTCGATTTTTTTGATTTTTCGAAATATTAAATCGTTATTTTGGTCGATTGACTTCAAACTTTGGCCAAATGTTATCTCTTAGCGGAAGAGCTCACTTGGTTCATTAAATACATTAACTCGTTTCAGCATATCGATCTGTTTGTTAAAAAACATTTGTTGAAAATGAATTGCGATAAATTTTACAGTCGGCTATCTAAAAAAGTCAATAAATAACAAGAAAACTACAGTTTTTATAAGTTTCTTCGAAATTTTATATTCAGTGAAAGTTATATATAAATGACAGTTATATATATAATATATATATCCAAAATTATCTAAAAATTTACAATTCAATTATAAAAATCCACAATTTACATGAGTAGCTATACGATAAAATGAACCCTACGGCCTACATATTAATATTAATAGTAAATACGCAGATAATCAAATAATATGTTCCTTTTAAAAATTACAAAACAAAAAAAGAACTTCCAAATATATTGGGGAACGCCGGAGAACGCTGCTAATATGTTATAAAATAAAAGATTATAACACATTATATTCACAATAATAATTTCGTCACGTCTTTTTCAATTGAATGGAAAAAATAAAAAATTTTTTCTTAATAAAAATTCCTCAAAACTTAAAATAGATTTTCACCTATTTGACCATTTTTTATTATTGCTTAAGTTTTCTTTTTTATATGGATTGTCATGAACCATTTTTAGCATATTTTTAAAAAAAAAATTTTGAAAACTTTGTCATTAGCCTGTCTGTTGTGATGTGCACAAAACTTCTACACCGTTTAAGATGCAGTAATGGGATTTTAACCATGGATAGGTGTCATAAAAAAAACTAATTTTGTAAAAGAAACTATTTTATGTAACCAGACCCGTAACGTTGCTACAACCCCCAAAAGTTTGAAAATCGAAGTCTCATTTTAAAAAGTTTATATCTCCATGGTCTATTAAATATTTTTGCAAGCGATAGGAAAGCTTTTTTCAACTTTAAATTTTAATATAAAAACAATTATGTATATAATTTTTTTTAAATTTACCGTTATGTGAACTTTGAAATTTTGAAAGGTCCTCCTTTATATCATTTCTCACAAAAAAAATTTTGCCCTTCTCCCTGTTTGGTGAAAACTATTGGTGAACAAAAATTGAAAATTTTCTATTTTAGACACCTGGACAAATTTGTTTAAAGTGACACGTGTTAAAGACTCTTACAATTTTTTTTTTTTTTTTTTTAATGCATTTCTCTGCCACATAAATGTGGACAGGAATTTACACAGTCTTTCCTGTTCAGGCGTGACTGTAAATGTCGTAAGAGGGAATAACTGTTACGACGTGTGTGGGATTCGAACCCACACTCCCTCGGTGTTTACAGTGTATTTTATATGCTCTTACCCACTAGATCACCGAAGCCTCTTACAATTTTCGAAAAAAAATTACAATAAATTTTAATGCAAAAAAAAATAGTCACAATTTATTCTAAGATGTTTATTTATATTGTCTTTTTGAAAATGTGTGCCTTTAAAAATCTTTGTTTTTGTTTTTACTGTTTTGTTTATTTTATAATTTAATATAATTTTTTTTTTTTTTTGTTTACGATAATTTTTGGTATTCAGTTTTAAATAATATATGATCCATGTCAACTTGTTTACAATTTCGATTCTAAAATTAGAATGTAGAAAATTTCCACTTTATATGGGCGATGATAACTTAATAATTTTAAAGAGAAAGAATGTATCTATACATATTAAACATATTTTTAAAGAAATGATTTATGAAATGATTTTTTCAAGTTCATTCAAATTATTTATTGTAAAATAGTCCTTGAAAATTATTTCATTTTATTTGTATATTTTTTCAAACAATTATTAATGATTTCATTGACTTATAATGAAATTTACTTTTCTGAAGATATTTTAGAATGAAAATCTTAACATATGTTGTAATTAGAAAGAAATGAAATTTATTTTCAGATTTATTTTTTTTTTTTGGTTTGTTGTAAATTGGGAAATGAAGATATTTTAAAATAAGATCAATTAATGGTTTCTGAAAGGACTTGAACTATGTACATACATATATAATCATACTAATTCATTTAAATTGAAGGTTTGTATTCATAATACATGGAAAACGAATTGATTAGCACAAGAATGAACGACATATTATTAGCGTGAAAAAAAAGGTGTATTTTTAAGCATACATAAGCTAAAATTTTAATTGAAATTCTGTTTAGGAATTTTTGTTCGTATCCTGAAAATCTTGGAACTTCAGAAAAATCTGGAATACTAAAAATGACAAAGTAAATCTTAAAAGTATAAAAATTTCTTTGAAATAAAATTTCGAAAATGTTTTTTTTTTCAAATTTTTTTCCATTTAATATTTCTATAAGTTTAAATTTTTTTTCGAAATTAGTCGTATTTGAATTATTAAAAAATCATATATGTCACATTAAATAATAAGAATAAAAGTTAAATTTATTCTTATATTTAATATATTAAAAGAATTTCGAAATATAAATTATTTAATGCTGCTTCTCTATAAATGAGTAATATTATACTCATTTACATTCATCAAAATTGCTTGTCTTTGGTGTTGTTTTTGTTTGATAGAAAGATAGTCGACTTTTTTCTTTTTGTTTTATTAAAATTTAATTTACATAAGTAAGTTATACATATTATTTACATATTATATTCTAAATATTTAATTGATTATTTAAGACCCTAGCCATATGGTTGTACCTGTATGATCGTATAAGTAGTTTTTTTTTTTTTTTCCTAAGGGAGGTGGGAATCTTCCAAAGACACCAAGAATGTCTCACTTGGTAGTGTCAGATTCTTACTGACTAAACCCACCTCCCCCTTTAGCCAATATAATGGGATGAAACCCTCACCTGCGAACGCAGCATATTGGCTAGGGAGTAGGGGTAGGAAAGGATAGGAAATGGATACGGAAACATTGAAATAAAACATATTTATTTCATTTAATTTGTTAATATACCCTTAGACGGTAAGTCTATTGATTGGAGATATTGATTAACAAACATAATTTAATAATAAAATATATTTCACGCGGGTTTATAAGTAGATATACAAAAGAACATAATAAGATAGTAATGACAAATTTAAAATATTGACAGCAAAACAAAAATAATTCATAAATTTAACACAAAGCAAATCAAATGAGTTACTTATTACTAAAGAATTACAAAGCAAAGCCGAAAAAATTCACCATGTGTTTGAGCTCGCCTAATATTGATAGGTATAGAGGATTCCATAGAGAAGGTATTTTTACAAAAGAAGACAAATGTCTCGCTCTACTTGAGTGTCTGGGTATATTGATTTGACAAGATCTAGTTGTTCTGCCAAAACCAATTTTGCTATATAAATACGTATATATAAATAAAATGAAAAAAAAATAGATTCCAATAGTACCTATACTTAATATTCATTGATAACAATTTATATTAAATTAACAAGTATTTTATATGCCGTTAAAGAAAAATTTAAATGCCGTTATTAAACTATGTGCTATATTAATCTATTACACTTTCTATAAACAAATATCTAATTCTCTTTTTAAACAAGCTGTCTAAATTAAATTTCTTTAAATCGTCTGATATCCAGCCAATGGTGTAGTGTGATTAAGACACCGGCCTTTCATACGAAAGGTCTCGGGTTCAAACAATGGTTGGATTATATAGATTATTAAAAAATAATATAGATTTTGCTTATAATATATATAATTAGTATAATATATGTGATTAAATTAAAAATAAGTATATATCTTATAAAATTATAATTAATATAATATTGTAATATATAATAAAATAATAATAAAACATAATTCCTGTATAGGATAATAGATGGCGCAGAAATAAAAGAAACGTTTAATAGTTTCTAGTACAATAGCTACAGCCCAGTAATCAACCGCTTAGTGAAATTAATGATTCGCCAAATTAAAGCTAAATGAAATATGAATAATAAATGACTTAGTGGATGCTCCGATGTTCCTTATAGTGGCAAGAAATAAAAATCATCAAATCAATTATATGCTCTTAAACTATTATATACATACACAATTATTTTTTTTCTTTTTTGTTCTCTTCAGAACAATCAAATATAAAAGTTAGTCCGGTTTCTAAAATATTGTAGTTTTGTATGTCAAAATTTCGATTTAGTAAAAAGTTGTATTTAATTAATTAAGTAAATTATTAATTATTTTGAAAGCTAGGAAAACATTTGGGGATATCTGATGTGAAAATTATTAATTATCTTTATTGCCCTTTTTATAAATTACATTAAATTTTTTAAGAAAATTTTTGGAGCATTACTCCATATAGGGTTTCAAAATATATAATGTTTAAATAAATATGACACGTGATGAATATAATAACATATAATGAGTTTTTATTAAAGTACTTTCCCAATTTTTTTAAAATAAAAACATATGGGACAACCTTTTTAATTTTATGATTTATGTGTTCTTGCCATATAAATTTTCCTAACAATAATAAGTCCTAGATAATTAAAATTCTTAACTAAATCAATTTGATTATATTTATAGGTAAAACTCCTTAAACTCATAATTTTATTTTGAAATATGTAGTAAAATTTTTGATTTTTTATCGAATAGAGGCCATGGAGTGAATCTATTTCCTTAAAAAAGAAGAGACAATGGATCTCTGGTCGAAAGTTCATACTTCAAAAAAATGCTGCAATCAGTAACAATTTTTCAAGGTTCTTCCTATTGGAATAAAATCATATATAGACGTGTAGATTAGCATAGAAAATGTAGTACAGCCTTGAGTCTCTGCACGCATGAGATCTAGCCTCATCAGATTGCTTGAATTAATTCTAAATATAGAATCTAACATTTGTTTTACAAAATTTTAGAACTTTATTTGACTTTTTTTCTGTTTACCTTTCCTTAGAATTTTCGCTAAAAAAGCTAAAAAACAAAAATCGGTAACCCACAGAATATATCTATCAATTCTTTTAAAATATAATAGGTACTACAAAATGTATTCTACAGCTAAACTATTTAGTTTACATAAAAGTAATATCCACATGTAAATTTATGCACACATTATTTTATTATAATCACTAATCGAATTAAATGACATTTTTAATGCATATAAAATACTATAATATAAAATATAAGGTATTTATTTAAATTATTTAAATTAACATAACTTTTACATTCTGTTTTTTTTATTTTTTTTATTTTTTTTTTGTATTCATCTTTGTCAGATAAAAGTTTTAAAATCTAATTTTAAATAAAAAACCAATTAACTTGTTTAAACCGCTTTCTAAAATAATTAATATGCATAAAACAAAATTTTAATAATCAGACACATTATTACGTATGCCTAAAAAACCACACCAAAACTTTGTGTTTTTCATTTTGTGATTATTTTTTTTTTTTGTTTAGAAATCAACATATGTTTTTATTTATACAATACAATAAAATATTATTATAAATAGGGTGTCGTCAATGTTTTTTAGCACATTTTTATAAATAATTTTTTTTTTAAATTAACGTATTAGTTTCGTTTTATGCGTCCAACTGTTTATAAACGTTCTAAGCCTTCTCAAAATGAAGAAATGGAATTTTAATTATCGTTGTAGATCTTATAAAACAAATCCCATCCATGACAAGGCACGGTTCCACACTTCCACTTATAATAAGCTAATTAGATCCTTTAAATTTAGAAAATGAAGCACAAATCTATGAAAACGGGAGTGCCACAAAATCCCAAATGACAAAATATCAAATTATAAAATTCTAAAATACCCAAATACAAAACTCCAAAAATATCTTCACATAACTTAAAAAGGTAAAGCAAATTTACAGATTTCAGACTGAAGCCCATAGGGGTTACGGACTGAAGCCCATCAGGATTATTAAGAAAAATATATATGTATATATACATAAGTATATATGCTCTTATATATGAATATACATATGCGAGATTATGTATATATATATATATATATATGTTATTACTTATTAGATATAGATAGATTCTGAATTTGAAGCGATTTTTTGTTGGTTATGAAACCAAAATTATACGCTTTTTCTAAAACATTTAATGTATATGTATATGCGAGATTCTGAATTAGGAAAGACTTTAGAGGAGGATTAAAAATCAGAGTTTCAATTATTAGTTTAGCAGGGGTTTGAGGGCGGCAGCCCCTATTATAATATTTAAATAAATGTATAATGGGGGGCTTTTTAGTTGGTTACTAAATCAAATTTTTACACCTTTTACAGAATATTTAAATATATGTAAATGTGATATTCTGAATTTAGAGTGATTTTTAGTTGGTTATTAAATCTATAACCTATACATTATAGATAAAATATTTAGAAATATAAATATATAGACATATATTCTATTCTTACATTTTGTTTTTCAACTTTTTACGCATTCAACTATTTTGTTTAAATTATTTTTTCTACAAATTTTTGCATTCAATATTTTTGTTTTCAATAAATCGATCCACATCCGAAATAAAAAAATTCAAAAGGAATTATGATATGAAAACTGCTTTCAGATTTTGGTATTTTGGAATTTAGGATTTTGAAATTTTAAATTTTGTGTTGTTTTGGAATTTTTTTTTATTTTGAATTTCATCGACAACCCATAAAAACATCAGAGGACGTGAAATTTCGATTATTCAATACCCCCGTAATTCTTTTTGTCAGAACCTTGAAATTTTTTATCTTGGAAGAAGGATTTTTAAAAATAAGTATGAATATATTATGTAATCTCACATAAAATTTTTGTATATCTCGCAGTAAGTGCTAATTAGAGGACAAAAATTGAAAAGTCGTTTTTTTAAACGCTAATTGTAATCTGATAGATACTTGTGCAAATTATTTTAAACTAAGTAAAACCATCTTTACTTAAATGTGTCAACGTCCAACGGATTTTCTTTATTATATATAAAGGCTTGTCTTAATATTGAGGAAAATTTCTCTTTTTTTTTCACAATTTTTTTCTATATAAAAAAAATATTTATTTGATACCAAAGTACATAAAATAAATACAATTCCAAAACTGTTTTTATTGTCGTTTTGGAAATGTGGACCTTTAAAACCTTATTCTCCTTAATTTTTTTTTTTTTTATAATTTTATAAGAGGGATTTCACCTCAAATTTTTGTTTTTTTATAATTTTAACCGTCATTTAAAGTATAAATTAAATAAAAGTATATATATGTAAGCTTTTTATATTTAAAGTACAAATCTTAAGCTTTTTTTTTTTTTTTGTTTTTGAACATTAGTATGAATTGAGATACAAAACAAACTATTGTCCTAGACTGTTTCAATACTTTTTTTTTTTTTTTTTCTGTAACTAAAATATAAGAATCGATTTTAAAATTGGAAAATTGAAAATTGAACTGTGATCTGTGCGCAAACTCGCTTTAGTTTTCTCAAAATAAACTACAAAAATATAAAAGTAAAAGTATAAAAGTAGAACAGAACAGAAGAGAACATAAAAAGCAAATAAAAAAAAAAAAAAATAGTTACTTTTTACAAAATATCTACTAAATAGTGTGAACTGAAAATATACCAAAAAAAAAAATAAATATTTATTATACAATTCAACGTCATTAAAAATAGTTAAAAAAAATTAAGAAAAATCAACGTGCATAGAAATAATTTTAAATTTTTCATTGTTTTGTTTCTTAAAAACATCTTTTAAACTTTAAATATATATTTTGTAATTGTTATGTTTTGTGTTTAGTTTTTTTTTTTTGCTTTTCTTGGTGTTAAAAAATTCCCATGAATTTATGACAAGGAAAAAGTTCAAAATAACAACAAAAAAAAAAAGAACAACAACAACAATAAAAATAAAATAAAAGTATAGAAAAGAAAGGACTTAAAAAGTAACAAATTGATTTTATACTACTGCAACTGTTAGAAACAAAGGTTCATTTTTAAAATTATCTGTTCTATATAACTCGGAGTTTTTTGATTTTGTTTGAATTTTCAATTAAAATTTTTAGTTTAAAAAAATTTTTTTTTTCATTTTAAAAATTTTACCATTTTAGTGTTTTAATTAAATTTATTAAAAAATTTAAATTCAATAATAGTACAAAAAAAAAAAAGAACAAAAACAACATCAACATGTTATATAAAACATCAACAACAATATTAATGTTATCCTTTTTTATTGGATGTATTAATTGTGCAAATTTAAATATACGAAATTCATTTAATGATCGTTTTTATAATGATATAAGGAAATTAATTAAAAGAAAAATGCATGAAGGTTCAACTGTAAGTATATATTGTACCTTATACATTATATCCTTTAAACAAAAAAAAAAAAAATCTTAAATTTTATTTTTCAATTCATAAAAAATTATGTAATTAAATTTTTCTTTTCATTTTTTTAATATCCTTTTTCACACCAATACAATCAATTATATATGTTACATTCAAACATTTTGTGAATTAATATATACAAATATATATAAATAAATATTATATATATATATATAAATATAATTATAGTATCCTGATAGTAGTAAAGAAAATTCAATAAATATACCAACACCGGTATTAGTTGAAAATTGGCCACAACAAAAATTAGAATTGGGACAAGTTGTTGCAGTATCAATCAATCCATCTGGTAATCCAGTTATATTTCATCGTGGTAGTCGTATATGGGATGAAACGTAATAAAAATTAAAAATTTTTTTTTATTAATTTGTATATATATATATATATATATATATATGTACATATATAAATTTAAAAAATTTATTAATTGATTTGTAGGACTTTTAATGCAACAAATCATTTTCAATATATTGATGATGGACCAATTAATGAAAATACAATTTATATATTGAATTCACGTAATGGTATTATTGAAGATGGTTGGGGTAAAAATATGTTTTATATGCCACATGGTATGACAATTGATATACATGGTAATTATTGGATAACAGATGTTGGTTTACATCAAATTTTTAAGGTAAGATTTTTGAACAAAAAAAAAAAAAAAAATGAACTATATATTTAATATTGGGAACCGGCCAGTTGGCAACTTTCATTTTACAACTGGACATTTGATCAGTAGATAAAATTGTAAAAGTAATTTTTTATTATTTTTAATTACTTTATTATTTGGACATTTGGAAACTTTTATTTATGTAAGAGCTGAGTTGAGGGTTCATTTTGTCAAATGTCTTTTTGTTAAGACGTGTATGTTTTATTTTAATGTCCTTTTGCTAAGTATCTTTGTTACGAAATGTCCATTGATGTTCGTTGATTCAGTTGCTAAATGAAAGTTGCCAAGTGTACCGTACCCATTCAATTATATGTATATTATGTCTATGTGTACTTCCCATAAGTACATTGATTTAAAAAATTTTTTTTATTTGTTTTTTGTTGTTTTATGCTAATCTAAATCATAGTGAGGTTTTAGTAAAATGAATCATAATTATCATAACAAAATTATTATCAAAATATTAATTATAGTATACATATATAAATCATAATAAATTTTTTTTTTTTTATCATATTAATAAGAAATTTTATAATTCCTATTTTTTTTTTTTTTTTATTCATTTCCGTTTATATATTTTATTATATACATACATAAGTTATGGTATATAGAATTTCTCAGATAAATCAAGATAATGAACTTTGATTATTTATAGTGACGTAAATAAGTGAAATTTTTCAATTAGAAAATTAAAATAACTCAATCACTAAGTGAAAATTTATTATAATATAATAAATATGCATATGTACATTATATATATGTACATAATTATAATATAGACGCTTTTGTATTTAAAACAAAAAGAAAATCAATTGTAGGGCAAATAGTAAATAGGTAATATCAAATATGTAATATTTTGAGGCACTTTGAAACCATAAAAGATGTTCAAAAATTTTTTTTATAAATCTTTAATATTTTTTATATTTTTAAATTTAATGGAGCACTTTATAAGCTTCAAATCCCCTGCAACATCACATTTACTAAACATAATATTTTTTTATAATTATTTTAAATTTTAAAAATGAAAAAATAATTTTCTTTAGATCTTATTTTTAATCCAATTATTTTAAATTTTCGGTACTCGTATATGCATACATACATATAAACTTTTGTAGTAATTAAACTGGGAAAGGCGTTTTAACCTCTAGATCTCTACCTCCAATTACTAAATTTTGTAATTATAAAGTCTTTCACCTTTAACCTTACTGCCTACATTTTGGAAAAAATTCGTACCTATAATATTTTGAATTTACGATATATAATTGTGCAATTATTATCAAATGCTTAAAGTAGAATACTGAAAGAATAGTATCATGTCTTTTAACTCGTGTTACATATTTTTTTTTTTTTTTGAAAAATGTGCTAAAAAATATACCATGTAGAATATGTATTCATTCTAACACAAGTTACTTATATTACTCTTGAAGTGCTGAAACTTTACTTTAAGACTCATATTAAAGTGTTAATTGATAGATATACTTTGGTTCTAATGATAACACTATACTTTGGTATAGTGTAACAATTTGAAACATATTTTTGTTTTTTTTTTTTAAACATTTTTATTTTTAATATGGAAAATTCGAATTACGTAGGCAGCATCTGTAACAAATAATTTTAAATTAGAATTGTTTATTTACTGAATATTGATAGCATACACCTTACATTGCATATTCTAAAAATAATCATATATTTTGTTTATTATATACTAATGTAAATAAAATAAAGGAATCAAAAATATTTCTTTTAGAAATAGAAAAATAATAATAGAAATTTAAAATAGAAAATATTAACTTTGTAATTTTGAATTGAAATTTTGATTCGAATGTTGAATTCATTAAACGGAGCTTGAACACAAAAGTAACTTTTTCAAACAAGACTTACAAGTTTAAGGGTAGTTTTTGTCTATTAAATCAAAAATAATAGCAGTCGATTTTGTTTATAAAAGTAAAAAAAAATTTTTTAAGGTTTTTAATGTAAATGGAAACCCCTAATTTATTCAATATTAAATAAATAATTTTTTACATTCATTTATTAGTTTAAAGCATTTGAAAGAACACCAGTTATTACATTAGGAAAAAAATTTCAACCAGGATCTTCAACACATCATTTTTGTAAGCCAACTGCTATTGCTGTAGCAACAACTGGAGAAGTAAATTAATTTTTTATAGAGAATCGAAAACTTTTCAATACAATTCCAAATTATTATTATTTTGTTTTTTCCTTTTTAAGTTTTTTGTGTCAGATGGATATTGCAATAAGAGGGTTCTTAAATTTAATGCTGCTGGTCGGTTATTAAGAACAATTCCTCAACCCCCCGGTACATAAAAATAAAATTTCAAATTTATGATTTAACCCAGATTGGAAATTTAACTAATAAAATTTTTTTTTAATTTTAGAATTTATGTCATTACAAGTGCCACATGGTATAACATTACTTGAACATCTTGATCTTTTATGTATTGCCGATAGAGAAAATATGAGAGTTGTTTGTCCAAAGTAAGTTATAAGCTAATTATAATTAATATTGAAATTTAATTACATAAATATTAAATATGCGTATATTAAATTAAAGAGCTGGCCTAAAATCATCATTTGGTGAAGGACAACCTGCTGCAACAATACAAGAACCAGATTTAGGAAGAGTATTTGATGTAGCTGCTTATGGTAAATTTTTAAAAGAATATTTATAAAAGATTAAAAGTATTTAATATTTTTTTAAATTTAATTGTATATATATATATGTAGGTGACATAGTATACGCAATCAATGGACCAACATCACCAATCTTCCCTGTTAGAGGTTTTACATTAGATCCAAGAGCTGAAACTGTTATTGATCATTGGGGTGAATTTACAAATCCACATTCAATTACAGTATGTAAAAATGGTTCGGCTTTATATGTTGCTGAAATTGGACCAAATACAGTCTGGAAATATGTTTTAGTCTAAAGAAATAATAGTTAAAAAGAGCACAAATTAAAATTAATGAAATTATCCAAAAAAAAAAAAAAACAATATATATATATATATATATATATATATTAATTAAAAATATCCGTCAACTTTTATCTAAATGTAAGTGTATATTATTATTAATATGTAAAAAAATTTTCTAATTAAATTTTATTTTTTTAGAACTAGAAAACAAAAAGAGTATGTAATTGGTTCCAGCCGATCAAATACGTACTTTTAATTTAAATATATCAAAAAAAAAAAACTATAAAATATTAAAGGGAAATGATAAAAAAACTTATTAGATATTAATAAAAAAAAATAAAAATATAGATATATTATTATAAAAAAAAAAAAATAATATAATTATAATAAAATAATATGAAATATGAAACTAAAATGTGTGACGTTTAGTCTTATTGAAAAGAGTTTTCTTAAATTTTTTTTTTTTTATTTATTTATATTTTATATTGCTTTTTTTTTTATTTAATTTTAAAAAACTTCAAAATTCTATATAGTATTATTATTCATATCAGATATTAACCAAGATTTTAATAAATGTTGGAATATAATTCTGTTATTATACTGTGAAAATTATCTATCAATTTCTAAAGGATATTTAATTTTAAAAAAAATAATATATGTATATATATATATATATATAACATTAATATATATATATAACATTGTATAACACTAATATTAAAAAAAAAAAAAAAAAAACTAAAATAAATTTATATATTATATAAATGTACCAATTATTATAAAAATATAAAATAAAGTAAAATAAAATATTATATAAATAATAGAAAATGTCATTATTACGCATAAATTATATCAAATTGTAGTGCAAATTATTTCAGTACAATAAAATATTATTTTAACATTAAAAATGAAACAAAATTTTATTGAGTTTTCTTTATTAATTAAATATGAAAATTTATTATTTTTATTTATTCAAATTTTTATTAATTTTACATTGCAAAAACAAAAAGAAAAAACAAATAAAATTAAAATAAAAAGTAAAATATTCGTTTTCAATTCAAGAAAATAAAAAAACTAGTTAAAAAAATCAAATTAATAGTATTCATTTTTTTTTTTTTTATTTCTAATTATTTGAAGGTATTGTAGGTAAAATTGTTTTTTTTGTTTTAGACTTTGTGTCTTCAATATGTCAATATTTAGGCTCAATTTTTATTATTGTCTAACTACTTTCTAATCAAAAATAATTTTTATTATTTATTTTAAGTCTTTTATTGGGAACTGACTAACAATAAAAATTAATATAACAACTAATACCTAAAATATATACAAAAAAAAAAAAATAGAAGGCAAGTATTTATATTTGAATTTGAAATATTTTAAAAATTAATAGATATTTCGGTGATTAAACATTTTTACAACCAATTAAAAAAATTTTCTTTACATTATTTTAAACTTAAAAAAAAAAAAAAAATTTAAACTTTACCTAAACCTGGCTTATGCTATTTTACATTACATTATACATATAAATTTTTTTATTTTTAAGTCACAAGTTACATATATGTATATTAATATTTAAAAAAAAAAAAACAAAAAGTATTATAAAAATTTTAAATGCCCATTTTTGTATCATTTGTTTTTAGCAACCATTATAAATATATTAATATAGTATATAGTAATAGTAAAATTAAATAATTTACAATTTTACTTTAAATATAATTTTAGAATATTAGAATTATCTAATTAAAACAGCAAATTAATTATTTTTATTTATTATTCTTAAAATATAAATTTTAACATTTTTATTAAATTATGAGCAAATTTTAAATTATTTAGTTGTAGTAACAAATAAATCTTATAAATAAATGAAAAAAAATACATACATTCAACTAATAGAAAAACTTAAAAATTAGGATTTCATACTAATAAATATAAAATAACTGAGAATTTATTAATTAATAGTAAGGTGGTATTAAAAATAGTTTATATTTATATTAGAACAAAAAAAAGGTCAAACAAAAAACAAAAATATAGTATTATATGACATAGGAATGTTTATCGGAATGCTAAATTAAAACATATTTCACAAAATAAAAAAAAAAAAAAAACTTCTTATTAAAATAAAACAAAATTAATTTTTAAAACTATTTCTTCAATAAAAATTTTTTAATAACTAACTAAAAATTAGTTTAAAAAAAAAAAAAAAAATCTATTGCACCAATTATATGTGTATGAAAATTGTTAAACAGATATTTTTTTTTTTTTTTTACATCCATGTTTTTTTAAAATCAATTATTTTATTTAAACCAATTAACCAATAATTTAATTCATTTTGATTATCAGCTGAAAAATATATATCAATTATATTTATAACATCTGTATCTGTTTTTATTGAATCAATTTTTTTCAATTTTATATTAAAAGATTTTGGTCTAGGGCAAATTTCTTGTTTTGCAATTTCAATTTTATCATTAATACAATTTAATAAATTGAAACTTAAATTTGGTTTTTTAAGATTACAATCTTGTGGATAATTCCAATAATATAAATTAAAATTTTTAACTTTACACCAGCGTTTATTCCAATCATGTTCCAATCCAATACTACGTACATTTAAAAATCCTTCCAAATCAAATTTTTTAAATATAATTTCTAAATTTGCTTTTATATTAACATAATTTAATAGCATAGAGTTTTCACCATCATAAATTTCAGTTGGCAAATTAACAGATTTTATTGAATGTAAACAAAATTTTTGATCATTATTTTTAAACTTTTTTATGCATTCTTCATCATTTCCAATTATGTATGGTGTAAAATTTTGTGGAAAAAATTGAAATGAACCTTGAAATTTAAATCGAGAAAATAATTGTTCATTTGAATCCGTAAAGTAATTTATTTCTTCCTGAAAATATTTATTAATTAAAAAAAAAAATATATATATATATACATATATATATGTGTAATAAACCTACCATCTTAGTTTTAATTTGTTCCTTTGTCATTTTTGTATTTAAAATTTTTCTTAAACGTAAAACATATATATCACATTTAATTTTAGTATTTTGTGTAATATTTTCAAATATAATATTACAATTTCGAAAAACAATTAATTTGTCATGTTTTTCAGCATAATTTGTGGAAAAAATTCTTTGACCATCAGAAAATACACCAACATAAAAGAAATTAAAAAAATCACTAAATTCAATATCATTTTGTATTGGTAACTGAAATTCATCAATATTTATTGAAGACTCATCAAATGTATTTGTTTTGTTTGTTAAAACAGCATTTATTTCACTAATATTACTATTTGTTGTTTTAAATTTATCAGTTTTTAATTTTGAATATAAAAGTAATCTTTCAGCTTCAACTGCTTCAATTGAACTTTCAAGAACTGGTAATTTTCTACAAATAAAAACTGCCTTTTCCAATTGCTTTTGCCATGAATTATCATCATTTTCAACAAATAAACTAGTTATTCCTAAATTTGATTGATCCCATGGATCATATGACGAACTTGAATTTATCGTTTCATTTAAAGATAAATTTTGTAAGTTCTTTTTAAAAAATGTTTTGCCTCTTTTAATTGACTTTCTAAATTGATGTTTTAATAATTGATATTTCATTGTTTTCTTTTTTGGTAAAATTTCTTTTTCTGCAACATGATCATATGTTAAGCAACTTTGATTTCCAATTGAACATTTTCTAATTAAATTCTTATACTTTTCTGGTAATGGACAACTTTTACTACGTTCTTCTTTATCTGGTATTTCTTCATAAATATCCTCCTGTAGATCATTAGTTAAGACTTTTAGCTAAAAATGTTGAATAAAAGAAATCAAATTTTTTCATTTTTAGAATAAAGTATGTAATGTTAAAAAAAAAAAGAAAAACTTTTGTTTTTAAAATATTGGTTAGTATAATATTGCTTTTATTTTTTTTAAAAATTACTACATATTAATTAAAGAAAAGAGATACATATGCTTTTCATTATAAAACAGTAGTATTAATTATACCTCTTGAAAAGTAGTAGACGTTTCATTATATTGAACACTTGAGCTATCATTTGGAGATTCATATGAAGCGCTGTGATCTTGATTGCATGTATTATTGGGACAAAGAGATGTTTCAAAATAATCCACTAATTCTTTAACCTAAAAAATTTCTTCGTTATTTATGTTCTATTGCTTACAAATGTCTTACAGTTTTAGTTTCATCCACCACAACACAGACGTCGGGAACTCTCTCTGCGTCATTATTATTTCCAAATAAATTTACACTACTTTCACGACAAGCTAATTGATTTGTATATATTTCTTTAATTGATTTGTGACCAAGAGACCCATTTTCCAGAGCATCACTTTTATTATTTTGTACATCAAAAAACTTATTCTCATTTATATCAGATTTGTTTTCTTTCAATTCCATCGACCTAGTTTTTGATTTAGTTTGACATATGCAAGAACAGTTGCGTTCTGTTGACAATTTTGAGGGAATGTTATCTACAGAATCATAACTGTTAGTTTCGTCAATGTGAATTTTTTCAATTTCAACATACGTAGGTTCATAGTTTTCAAAATTTTGTTGATTTGTATTTAATTCATTCGGATTGTAGCTCTCATCATTACTTAATTTAATTTTAGAAGTTTTTTTAACTTCGGCATATTCAGCATTTGGATCATTATTTACATAAAAATGTGATATTTCATTTAAGCTTCTAATAGATGGGCTACCAGAAAAAACTATTTTTTCTTCTTCAATTTCTGAATATATTTCATCTGGATAATTATTATGAGAATATTGATGAACATCAGCATTTGCCGCAATTACTTCGCATGGACTAATATCACTAAATTCTTCTGTTCTACTTAATCTTCTAGCATTTTCATTTCTTTTTACATCTCGAAATACATTAGAAGCATGTCTATCACTCGCTTCCAATTTTGCTTTAATGTTTAATAAAATATCATTCATTAAATTAAGTGAAAAATCACCATGTATTTCTGATTGATATGATTTATAAAATTTTGAGTTTTTTGCTGTATGATTAAAATTGGTATTTGGAGGTCGATATGAAAAATTTTTGATAAGTTTTTTAGGTGAAAATGACAAACGTCGTTGTGAAATCCGTTCATGTTTTGGGGAATGAATTTTTCTGTCAAAATCAAATTCTTGAATATCATTATTTATTTTTGGTGAACTTGAGAAGTAGCTACCTGGGGGAGACTGTAAACTAAATCTAGCTTTTTTATTAATTGATGTATCATTTGCAAAATCTCCAAGAGTATCATTTAAATTAAGTACAGATGTTTGGCAAGACACATTTTTCATAAAAGATTTGCTTTGAACCTTTTCTTTGCTTATCTTAGAAACTAAATTGGCAAATTTTTGGGCAGAATGTTTAATAAAATCACATGTACTTTCTTTGGCTTTTAAAGATAAACTTGTCGATAATTCAGTTTTACTATTGTTTTCAGGAGTTCCAAATGAATTATCATTTTGCTTAGATTTTTCTCCACTAATAAATTCGCTGGATTTGATTGGCGTACTTTTCGATTCCATATTTTTAGCAAAATTATGGAATATATCATTTTCCCGAGGAGGTAAGGATTTTAATAACCCGTCAGAATTATCAACATGTAGTTTTGATGATTTGTTAATCAAACCATCAACAGTATCAATGTCTTGTTTTGGTGTTATCCACCCCATTTGTGGTTTTGGTTCTGCTTTATACGATACAAAATTTTTTCTCATTTTTTCTGATCCATCATAATTTAACATTTTATTTACTTCTTCTGTTACCCAGCCAAGTTTTGCTTCACCAATGCCGCATTCATCAACTTCACTTAAAGATGGACAGCTTGGAATAATTTTAACTTGATCTGTTTTCAAATAATTTCCATTCTTCTTATCTAAAGGAAATGATTTTCGAATTTTAACTTTTTCATTCTTTTCAACATTGTAACCATGTTGTTTTAAAAATTTATTTAATACAACTTCAGCTTCTTTATAATTCGTAACTGGTCTAACAGATTCAACCTGACGTTTTTCAGCTTTTTCTAAAAAGTTCCTTGGTGGCTTTTTTGGTGGTGTGTTTATTAATCTAGGTTCACATCGAAAATCATCAGAAACTCGACGTTTTAGTAACAATCCTCCTTTTGGATGCCGCTGTCTAGCTTTGATAGTTTGATTTTTAGTAGAAATTTTTTCGTTTACTTCTTTTGTGTACAATTGATGTTCGGTTTCTGAATTACAACTGATTTGTCTTAAAGTTTCCTCAGTAAAAAATTCAAATTCTTTTATCGGCATTTTCACTTCCTTTTTTACTTTTTTTTGAGACGTTCTATTGTCAACCATTCTGGGTTTATTAATTTTAACTTCTGATATTATTCCATCTGAATGAATTTCTTGGACAATATGAATTAAAGGAGCATTTTTATTTTCATCAAGTGAAGTTCTTGCTGTCAATAAATAATTTCGGCTAAAGCTCCGATTTGAATAACCATTACATTCATTTTGCTCATGACTTTCGGTTGATTTGATGATTGGTAAAATCAAATTTTTGCCAATTTCTTTTTCAATAAACATATCTGAAAAATCTGAAGTTTCTGTTGTATTTTCTTCTGAAAACTTACTATTAGAACTTCCTAAAGAATATTTACGAGACTTTAGTTTTGGTTTCTTTTTGCGAACATGTTGATCGCTATCACTTGTAAAACAGTAACAAAATCCATTTTCGCATGGTTTATCTTGAAAGAAAAATAAATAGGTAATATAAAATTTATTAAGATCCCGAAAAAAATTTTGATTTTTAATTTAACTCTTACTCAACTTCTCACTTCTTTTATTACATAAATTTTGTTGATTAATATCTTCAGAATCATTGTTATGATCACAATTTTCCTGGTCTATAAATTTCTTTTGACTATCAGTACATGCTGTCATAGTTGAACGTTGTCCCGCACTCCGATTAATGCATTCAGAATATCTTGAACTTTCTAAAAATTATTTAAAAAATGTAATACTGATAAATATAGTAATAAATAATGAAAATTAAAGTAAATATAGAACTTGTTATTGAAGTAGACAAGTAAAACCATTGCAATCAAGCATAAAACTTAAATGTATGTAAACAAGTACATAGATACTCACATATGTATTAATTAATATCAACTCAATTAATATATTTTGCTCTTTAACTTTAATAAATTAGCATATACAAATTAGCAAGTAATTATTAAGATACTTTTGCAAATTCTAATTTAGGTTGGTTAAATATATTAACAATTCTTTTCTACTATTTTACTTTAAATTCCGATGTCACCTCCATTTTTAAACACTTACCTGAACTTGATGAAGTTTCCATTTTATTGTCATCACTTTTGTAAATTTTTTATAAATATATATAATTTATTTTTGATTATGACAATTAAATAAAATTTAAAAGGGTTTTAAAACAAGAAAAGAAAACGAAATTAATAAAGAAATTATTTTAAATTGTTGCTGAATTAAAAACCGTCACATGTCATTGTAAAAAGAAAATGCATTTCGAGACTCGAATATTATGTGATTTGCATGGCGTGAAATGTGAATACTACTGATATGGATAGTTAAGTGGATACAGTGGTTAACGTGGATATTCATATCATACTACAATACACTGAAGTGCAGGAAATTTGTATAAAATCAATTATTATTTCTTAAATTTATGTAATTATTTTGGTCATTCTAATTATTTTTAATCTGAAGTTAAATGCTAATTAATAAACGCAAATGTTTTGAAGTATGAAAAATCAAACAAGAAAGAGTTTAACTGTCATTACAGATAACAATTATCGCATGCGATTTACATAATTATATTGTGTTTACTGTTTGTACTTAAATTATTTACATCCAAAATATGTAGGTTAGTTAAGAAAGTCTCGGTTAAGAAAAATAAAATACTAAAATATTTATAAAGTGGGGACCATATATGAATAGTTAAATAGTTTATTCAAGACCAAGACCTAGTTTATTCAATAAATTTAATTATTTACTTCATTACACTAATTGACATTTACTTTTATTAATGGAAGCTGACGAGTTTCGTAAGCAACAAGGTTGGTCGGTAAGATTAGATAAATCTACTATTCATATATTTTAACTTTTTAACTTAATATTTTTTTTGTTTTAGATTCGACCATGTTTTCTTTACAAGGAGGTAAATTATTTTTTTTATTATTACATATAATCAAAAATACATTATTAACCTAACCAATATACAACCAATTGTTTTCAGAAAAATGTTTGTGCTTGATGGTTCCAATTAAATATGAAATCATAACTGAATAAATAACTTAAGTAATATGGAGTTTGTATTTTGTTTTTTTTTAGGAATATGATGAGTGTACAAGTATAAAAGGCCGCTTCCATCAATATTTCATTCATGGTGATTCTGTTGATTGCTCGCAATGGATAAAAGACTATGAAAATTGTACAAAATATGAAAATTCAAATGGGAAAGATTTAGAAGCTGGAAAAGCTATTATACAAAGTGAAGAAGCTAGAAGAGCGGAAAGAATGAAAGCCCATTATGAAAATGATATTTGGAAGAAACGTAAAAGTCCGCCTGAAGATTGGAATAAAAAACTGCCGGATTGGTTAGAAAAGAGAAATCAAAATACATTTTTAGAACTGAAAGCGAAGCAAATGAAAGGCGAACTGCCTAGAACAGAAGAATCACTCGGTTATTGTTCTATAATGTGATGAATTTTTAAAAATAGTAGTAGTCCTCATATAATTATAAATTACAAAACAAATTAAAAAATATTTATTTAAAATGGCTTTTGTAATAACATTTTGTTTTTGTTTTATATAGATATTTTAAATTAATTGTATCTTAAACTAAAACCAAAACTATGATAAATACAAAATAAACATTTTCAATAAGTTTGTACATTATATTTATAATTTGCCTTAAACGTATTTTAAATACAAACCAGTATGGTTAATTCCAATTAAGTTTTCCGTTTAGTTTTCGACGTTTAGAATATTTCTTTAAAAGAATTTCAAATGCGAAAAATTGAAAAAAAATTAGGTGGAATTAACCATACTGGTCATAACCTTAGAAATTTTTATATTCTTGCCCAATTTGCAAAATTTCTTTTGAACCCTTGGTTGATCTTCCTATCATATGTAAAGTGTCTATGTACAATGATATAATCGCCAGTTTCAGACTTTGCTTACTACAAATAAAATACAATATTAATAATTAATAAAATAAATAATTAAACAGCTTGAATATGCATACAATATTTGATATTCAAATCTAACCCTTCGATATACCCAGTTAACAAAACCAAAAACAGAATTTTTTTTTCGTAAACATTTTTGAGCATAACGTGCCATAATTTTGGGACGATCTAATGGATCTCCATGTTCTCTACTAATTGCACGAATCGTATTTAAATTCCTGAAACAGTATGCATATAATTTAAAAAATTTTTTAAATTTCAAAAGCCAATACCTGACTACAAATAACATATTTCTAGGCATTTCTTTTAATGTTTCCATTATTTTTTCAAAATGATTTTTAGCAATTTCTTGCATGTATTTTATATCTTCATCTGATAATCTTACCTTTAGTTGACCTCCTTCACTGTCATATGGGGCTTGAAATAAAACTTCGGCAAAATCCTTATAAGCTGTGTTAATTTCAATAACAATTAAATAAAATCTATTTAAAAAAATATTTGTTCTATTTTACATTGTATTTTTAACTGTTTTGCTGCACAATACATTCTGCATTCATCTCTTAAAACTGTTGCCTCCCAAAATGCACATAATGATTTGCGAACTTTTTCTGGTAAAAATTCATAAAGACCATGATCTAAAACAACTATCTCAAATTGCCCGGATTTGTTTGTACGCACAAATACTGTAAATTAATTTTCATAACTAATATATGTTTAAATGCAAATTTTATTTTAAGTGTTACAATTTCCTGGATGTGGATCAGCGTGAACAAAACCTGTATTAAATATTTGTTCCGAAAATATAGTAAATAATTTATAATCTAAATTTTTAATATTAATTTTGTTTTTCTTTAATAAATCCATATCATTTATTTTAAAGCCATCAATCCATTCCATTGTTAATATTCTCTAAAAAAAAAAATAAAAAAATTTTAACTTATATGATTTAAATGATAACTATTTTCTACCAACTGTTTTTGTAAAATCCCAATAAACTTTTGGCACATAAACATTTTTCATATTTTTTAAATCATTCCAGCACTTCTCCGAATTCCTTCCCTCATTTCGAAAATCTAATTCCTTTTAAAAAATTTTACATTAATGTTTTTGCAAAATATTATTTCCAAATTACCTTTTCAAGATTTGCTCTTAAATCTTTTAAAATCCAACCGAAATTATAATTTTTGAAAAAAAAGGCAATAGCATCTTGCAGGAAAATTAAAGTTCCAACATCACTTGGAAATCTTTTATCTAAATCAATATATTGAACCTTAAAAAATAAACTATAATTTTTTTTTTAAATGTTTAAATCAAAATACTTTTATAGCAACATCCTCCCCTGATTTTAATTTTCCTTTAAAAACCTAAAATAATATTAGCGCTGTATTTCTTTAAAAAAATTTAAAATTATGAAATATTTACTTGAGCTAAACTGGCACTTGCCACTGGTTCGTAATTAAATTCTTTAAAAATATTTTCTGGAGCATTACCAAAATCTTGTATAAAAACATTTTGCACATCTTCTTTACTAGTTGGTAGGCATTTGTCATGTAATTGACTTAAGGTCTGCCAACAATGTTTAAAATTTTACAATTAAATACATATATGTATTTAAAAAAAAAAAAAAAACCTTTGTATATTCGTCTGGAAGTATATGATTTATAGCAGAAACTCCTTGGCCAATTTTTATATAAAGACCACCATTTTTTAAACATGCTTTCAAAATTCTATTAGCACTTTTTAAATGAATATCTTTTAATAATTCATCAAAGTTGTCATCATTTTGCTTTTGCATTGTTAAGAAGTAATCTATTTATCATTAAATTAAGTTAAATTAACTTTTCTATGAATAATATATGTATATAAATATTGTACAATTTTATTTACCTTTTGATATTAAAATAGCTACTTGACTTGATCGAATAAACCTGGAATTAAAATTACAGTTAACCAACAATTTTATGAAAATTAAAAATAAGATTACCTAGTAGCCGCTCCAGTGTACAAAAAGTGATTATTGTATCTGTAATATATATAAAAACAATTTATAACATAATTATGTTAATTTGAAAGTGTAACTCAGCCAGTTATTAAAACCATAGATTGTTTTGCATTCAAAACATTATTTTGCATTTAATTAAGTTAAAAAGTTTTGCGGTTGTAAGATAAAATTAAATCTTATTTACCCATCGTAAGCAATTGCTCCACCTCCCATGATAACACTACCAATGGTGAGCTTTTTAAAAAGTCCACCAGATAGAAGTTTTCCCAACATTTTTCTAATAAACTAATTTTTAATTAGAAAAACTTTTTAAAAATTTCGTTATCAAAATATTGTAAACAAAAACATTTGATCGATGCCTCGATTTGCAATTTATAGTTGTCATTTTTCAATTGTCAGTTTAGCGTTTAGCTTAATGCAAATTTGCCAAAACTTAGTTGAGTGTTCGCACTTGGCCATATTTTCAGTCTATTTTCGTGGGACTATAAGATTTCTACAAAAGTCGTGTGTAATCATGTGTAGTACAGTAAATTGTGCGAACAACTTTTTTCTCACAGAAAACAAAAATAAACGGACAGTATATAAAACAAAAGTTTTTAAAAGCGTAGACAATAAAAATCTGAATTGTACTTCTTTCGCATCAAATTTTAAATTTTCCATAAAATTTTTATGTAAAAATTTAAAAATGTGATAAATTAAGAGACATTTACTTTTATTTTACGGGAACTCTACATAATTGAAAAACCGTTAACACATGTAAAAATATAATATTTTAGTTCTAATTTCAATGTTCAAAACTTATAAGTATCTAAAAATAGTAAATTTTAAATTTTTGACGTCTTATAACAATTATAGCTCTAAACAGGAAAAAACTTAGTTTTCCTCATGTAAATTTGATACTCATAGGCCGCCAAAATATTAGTTTTTTTATGAAACTTATCCATTTTTAAAATTTCTTTGCTTCATTTTAAACTAAACCACTCTTAACTTACACGGTGTTAAAGATTTGTAAAGAGCACAGTGAAACTGATAAGCAAATTTTTCAAAAAATATTTGAAAAATGTGCTATAATAAAACAGTAAGTTTCACTATTAATGAAATTTTTATTAATTTTTTTCGCAAAATTTGAAATCGCTACAAAAAACAGTACATATTTTTTTCAAAAATTAATCTTCATCAGATCCACTACCACTTCCACTTCCACTATCTGGTGAACCACTTCCACTTTTTGGAGATCCACTACCACTTTTTGGAGTACCAGATTTACTTCTAGGTGAACCACTCGCACTTTTTGGAGAGCGACTTTTACTCCTTGGAGAACCACTATGGCTTCTTGGCGATTCACTTCCACTTCTCGGAGATTCGCTCCCACTTTTAGCCGATTCATCTTTACTTTTTGAAGATGCCCTCGAATTACTGTTAGCACTTTTTGCAGAACCACCACTTTTATTTGATTCTCGACTGGCACTGCGGGAAGAATGTGAGGATGCAGATCCAGATCTAGATCTTGATTTTGTTGTTCTACTTTTAGATCTTGATCTGCTTTTTGAAGATCTTCCAGCAGGGGATCCACTTTTACTTTTCGGTGATTTACTTCCCGCGCGAGACTGTGAAGAGTGTGAGTCTGCACTTCCTGATCTAGATCTTGAAGCAGATTTAGAACCTTGGCTACTCCGTGATCGGCTTCTAGATTTTGATTTGTCCGAACCTGATTCGGAATCATCAGAATCTGATCCAGATCGACTATGTGAAGATCGTGTTTTTGATTCAGATCTTCTAGACATTTTTGAACGTGATCGTGATTTTCTATCCCTTTGCTTTTGATTTTCTTCATCACTTTGGTCATTCTCATTTTTACTTTCATTATCAATTTTTGTATTATTTTCATTCGTTGTACCTTCGTTTTGAACTCCATGAGGCTCTTCATCAATTTCCATCTCTTCTTCATCTTCTTCTTCATCCTCTTCTCCTGGTGGTTCTAATTGTTTTTCTCTGTATCTTTGCATTCGATGTTCAATTGCATCTAATGGACGATGTTTAACTACCAATTTTGTATTACTTGGTTGCTGACCAGCTTTAACTCTACGTTTGCTAAGGCGTACACGAGTTTCCAATTCATTATAAAAAACACCATCTTGACGAACAACAAAAAAATAATTTTCTTCATAACCTTTGGAAGCCTTATTTTTAACATTCCAGTTATATTCTCGAGCGATTTTATATTCATATTCTTCATCATCTTCATAAAGTACTTCGTTCATAAGATCATTCCTACGTTTGTCCAAAGTATCATCTGTTGGTAAGAAATAGGCGACGAATTGTTCACCGCTTTCATCCATAACACCACGAATCATAGCTTGTGACATTTCTTCTATTTGTGCTGGAACATTTTTACCAGCTGGTGCAGGATCGCTATCAAATATGACTTGAGCACATGGATATTTCCAATTTGAAAAATCTGGATATATCGGTAATACTTCTATAGGTACAACATTTGGTTTACTATAATGCTTAGTAATTTCTTTTTTAGAATCATCAAATGTTTTCTAAAAAAATAAAATTAGTTCCAAATTAATACATTTTAAATCACAATTATTACTTCAATAGCTTTAATTTGAGCTTCACGATCCAAATATAAAGTTTCTTCTCGTAAACTCTTTTTTACATTATAACCAACTTTAGCTTCAATGGTTTCCAAATTTTGAGGCTGAAATCTTGTTTGTTCTGTAGAAATATATTCAGATTTTCTTAACCATGATACACTTCGTGAATGTTGACGTGATCTATTAGAATCTTGTGGTGTATGAACATCTTCTTCTAACAATTTTTCATCATCGGGATCAAGTTGAGCATATGGATCAGCTTGATATAAATCACGATTAATTAAATCAATTGTAACACCTAAATCATGTTCTGTTAAAACTTCATATTTATAATTCCGTTCTAATGAAGTTGGATTATATTGGATGAACCGATCATTTTCAAATGGATACATTAAAAACTTCAAATCAAACGGAATATCGGGAAGACTATTACTATATTTAACGCGGCATATTAATTCCGAACTAAAATTATACAATTTTTTGGTAACTAATATTTTTTAATCTTTAATTTTAAGTGTCTTACCGTTTTTCAACTGGCTTCTGTGGCCTCTTATCTGCAGTATTTGCTCCATTAATAATGGTTGGTGCCATTATTAAGCTTTCAAAAGCGTGTTTATATTTATTAAAAAAATAATTTTATATTCAATAATAAATCATTAAACAAAATCCACTCCACAACTACAGTCTACAAATATAAATATTTACGAAAATATAATTTATAAAAACGTCATAAATGTCATATTTCGAAACTCTTCTAAAATGCTATTTACTGACTGAGTGATTTATAAAATTGCATCCCCTGCAGATATTACATACAATACAACTAAAAAATTCATAATAAAAAGGTAGGAATAAAGTATACGTCTCGTCGGTGTTCAAAAAAAAAAAAATTAGTATTGAAACGTCATGCGGCCATTTAATAGAATTAATATTAAAGTTTTGAATGGAAGGTCGAAAATTTAAAAATTAAAAAATAAAGTAAAAAATTAAAAAACGAAAGCCACGCAGCAGACAAGGGAGGGAAAAGGAATCATTTAAGACCAAATTTAAGGATCGGACCATTTTTACGGGAGCTATTCAACACCGACAAAAGTATACTCTGCCCAAAGATAGTCCATGTATTATAAATTTGGTTTAAATATTAAATGAATTAAAAGAAAAAAATTGTTAAAAATTTATTGTTAAACTTAATAATTCACATATAATTTTTTGATTCTCGAATGTTCTAATTGTTGATTACATCCCTTTTCGAAAATAAAACAACTTCGTCGTATTGTAATTTTTAATTTTTTGTAAATGCCAAACCAAAATTCAAATCCAAATTTTATAACCTTTAATTGTCACATTTGTCAAATTACTATCCCATTAGAGAAATATTCGAGCGAATTTTTTTTTATAAACAAATTAATTTTTTAAAGAAATTATAATTAAATTTAGACTAAAATAGAAAATGTAAGTTATTATTCTACACAAATATAGAGCTGGAAAGTATACTATTTATTAGAAGCTAAATTATATTTTTCATTTCATTTTGATAAAAAATAATGATTTTTAGAAACAGTAAATAAAACAAAATTAAATAACTAAATTGAATTTTGTTAATATTGTTTAATACTCATTATTTTTTTAATTTTCATTGTTTGTTTTAGAAGTTTTGAAAAGTAGACATAAACTTTTATCAGTAAAAGCTAAAGTTTACTTATCGCAGTCGGTGATTTATAAGTTATAAAATATTTTTATTGATCTGATTTACATATGTAAAACGTAAAAAAAAGTTTCCTAATTGCATTTAAAAGTAAATTTAAATAACTTTAATGCTTTCAGAATATGGCAGATGAATTTGAATCTCTTGATCCTAGTTTAAAAAATATTGTAGAGCAGATATCACTTAAATGGGTTTTTGTAGGTGGAAAAGGTAACAGAAAATGTAACTTATTTTCTAAAAGCTAATTTTTTTTTTTGTCTATAAAAGGTGGAGTTGGTAAAACAACTTGCTCATGTAGTTTGGTAAGTTTTTTGGCCATTATAATTTAAAATTAATTTAAATTTGAATATGTATAATTAATAAATCTTAGGCAGTACAATTAGCTAAAGTTCGAGAATCAGTTTTGATTATATCAACAGATCCAGCTCATAACATATCGGATGCATTTAATCAAAAGTTTACAAAAATTCCAACAAAGGTATTATTTTATTATTTATAACAGCCAATAAAATAAATTATAAATTTTTTTACATATGTATGTATTATTAGGTAAATGGTGTTGAAAATCTGTTTGCTATGGAAGTGGATCCAAATGCAGGTCTTGGTGAATTACCAGATGAATATTTTGAAGGTGAAAGTGAAGCACTTAAATTAAGTAAAGGTAATATATTTTCTTTTCTGAAATGAATCCTTAAAATTACTAAATTTTAATTATATAATAGGTGTACTTAGTGAAATTGTTGGAGCTTTACCTGGTATAGATGAGGCCATGAGTTATGCGGAAGTGATGAAGTAAAATTATTTTGTAAAACAATATGCTATTTTTACTTTTAAAATATTTCATGAATTTTTTAGATTAGTTAAAGCAATGAATTTTTCTGTTGTGGTGTTTGACACAGCACCTACAGGTCATACTTTGCGCTTACTATCATTCCCACAGGTAAATAAATATCAATCAATAAAAATATTGACTATACAATCCAGTTTTAAAATAATTATAAATATTTTTTTAGGTAGTTGAAAAAGGACTTGGTAAATTATTAAGATTAAAAATGAAAATTAGCCCATTTATCAGTCAATTTGGAGCTTTATTCGGAATGCAGGACTTTAGGTTTGTTATTAAATCGTTGAGCGTACTTCAGTTAAATATTTTAATAATTATTTTAGTGCGGATGCCTTAACAGCAAAACTAGATGAAATGCTAGCTGTAATTCGTCAGGTTAATGAACAATTTACAAATCCGGTCGGTTAAAATACTTTTTAAATTATTTATTTATTTTGAAAATTAATTTGTACAATTTTTATTAGGATCAAACAACGTTCGTTTGTGTATGTATTGCAGAATTCTTATCATTATATGAAACTGAAAGATTAGTTCAAGAACTAACAAAATGCGGTATTGATACCCATAATATTATTGTGAATCAATTACTTTTCAAACATAAAAATCAACAACCATGTTGCATGTGTGCTTCCAGATATAAGGTTTTTTTTAGTTAATATTTGCAAAGCTTTTTTTTATTAACATTTCGTTTTGTATTTATAGATTCAGGGGAAATATTTAGATCAAATAGCTGATTTATATGAGGATTTCCATGTAGTTAAATTGCCATTACTGGAAACTGAAGTACGTGGTGTTGAAAATGTAAAAAAATTCTCGGAAAATTTAATAAAACCGTACAATCCAGATGAATAGGGTCTTCTAAATGCTTTAGATTAAAAAAAAACATAATTTATTACATATATTATAGTTTGGAAAAGGGAATACGAAAACATAATGTTTTTTTGTTGTAAATAATAATTTAAAGCACTACGATTATTGAATTTGAAAAAAATATATATATTCTTTTATAAATAAATTAAAATAAATTTAAATATAAAAAAAATAATTCGGTGTTCAATTATTTATTTGATCATAGTCTTAGATGCTTATTATCGGTTGCAGGTTAACCTTATTACTTTCCTATAATTGTCGATGATTTGCAATTATTATTATAAAAGGTTATTACATACATATTTACTTCTTTCTATATATGTATATTTGTAGAGCACCACTTAGTTTCTAACGAAACTCATGTATAATACTAGATATAAAATAAAGGTAATCTAATTTATAAAACCTAATATCTTCAATATGGTAACATTTTCTCTAACTACAATGTTTAAAAATTCAAAACGAAATAGAGTAAAGGTTGTTCCGTTGATATACATATATAGTAATACATAGCACATGTTAAAAAGTAGATTGATTATCACTATAATGGCACATGACGATGATGATGACGTTACATGATTTTTATTTTTATAATATACATACATACATATGTATTTTCTATTAACACACTACAGCAAAGCTTCGAAGACGGTAAAAAAAAAATATTTCTCTACATTTTTTTTTTGTTACATTGTCGTTAAAAAATTGTTAAAAAACAATTTACATTGTTTGAAAAAATGATAACTTGAACCCAATGTAAAATATTTGTAAATTGGTTCTTTTAAAGTTTTAAAAAAATTTTAAATATTTTTTCAATACAAAGAAAAACGAAAAAAAAGAAACATTTGAAAATATCCAAGAAAGTAACCATAATTCTTTATAAATGTTTTGTTAACTTTTCTTTTATTTTTATAGCACAAAACTGTTGATCCAGTTTCTAGTGTGAACAGAAATACCACACTGTCACGTGTCGTTGTATTGAGAATCGACTATAATGCTTCATTTACATTCAAACTCTATTCATTCTGTGATATTTATTTTCATAACTGTTTTTAATAAAAAAAAATTCACTTATAATTTTGACTAAAAAAAAAATTATTGTTTTTCTATTCATTAATTTTGAATTGTGATTAAATTGTTATTTGTATTTTGTTAGTATAATAGGAACAACTTCTGAATGGTAAAAAACATACATTTACTTACATTAATCAATTTTATTACTAATCTTATTAATTGATTAAATCGAACTAGTGGGTTTTTCCAAAATATTTTTGATCTATTCGTTCGTTAGTTCCTAAGGTTTTTTTTTTATGCCATACCATATTTTTGTATAAGTTTTTTATAATAAAATAATATTTTATAATTGTAATAATAATTTGTTTAAAGAGCCTAATAAAATCTAGCCTAATTAAATTGCAATGCCACACATTAAAAATTTAATTTTAAATTATGCCCAATTAGATTTTTTTGCGCAAAATTATTTCTGGTCTCAAAACAGTAACAGTACAGTCCAAAATGTTGCGGCAAAAATATCACATTGAAAAAATGTCGCCGGAGAAAATATAGCGAGCAAAATGTCGTCGCAAAGAGGTATTTCAGAGTTAAATATACAAAATCAGGGTTATATTCTTTTTTACAGAATATTTGATGGAGTTGAATAATGTTGGATTCAAAATCAGATTATTCCCTTTTTCCAAAATATTTTCCAATTAAATTTAAATTTATTATAGCGACACTTTTTCAATTCGATATTTTTTCCGTAACATTATTGCTTCCGTTTCTGACGTTTTTATTTGCGACATGATGATCTCTCAAAATCTCTCAAAACACATTAAAGTTAAATTTTTAATATCGAATCAATTTATACATCATTACATTTTTAAATTTAAGAGTTATAATAGATACTGTACCGAATTTTTCCATTAAAATGTACCTTCATTTCTCGATACTATATTTTTTTTTTTTGTAAATAAAACACAATTTTTTTTTTTATAAATTAATTACATAATTTTTATTATCATTTAAAAAAAAATTTTAATAATTTGTTTCATTTTTTTTTTTTTTCATTCGTATATATAATATACAAAAGCATTATTATAAAAAAAAAAAAATTAATATAAATCTTATAAATTAAATTATTTAAAAAATAAAACAAATAATAATATTATTATTATTAAAATATGTATAATAAAAAAAAAAAAAAAATTAAAAACTTAAACAATTATAGAATAAAATTTTAAAATAAATCTAATATAAAATAAAAATTAACTAAAATAATTAATTAATGAGAAATACTTAAATCACATAATTATTTTAAAAGAAGGATAAATTAAAATACATTTATAATATTTTAAAATGATTAAAAAATTAATAATTCAATAATAGTGTTGTATATTATGTTTTCAAAATATTTTTATTTCTAAGTTTTCTTTTTTTGATTTATTAATATAAATGCTCTTTTTTTTTGTTTTTTGCACAAAAAATGAAAATAAATTTACCATAATTATTAAATTTTGTTTTTATAAACAAATCAAAGTAATATAATATTATGTAGTTTAAATAAGAATATTAAAATCAATTTTGTATTTGATAAAAATTAAGTCTTTTTTGTTTTTTTTTAAATATTTTTTGCAATATAAAATCATAAATTGCATTCTTAAAAATTAATTGGCAGTTTAGATTTAGCTTGAAATTATAAACACATTATTCATTATTATATAAAATTAAAATTTAAGATAATCATTATAATATATTAAATAATATAATTTTAAATGGCAGTTTTACAGAGCGATTATATTTTCTTAATTTTTACGCATAATGTATAATGTAATATATTAATTTTTGAACAATGGGACAGTGCTGATTAGCTAACTTACGCAACAGCCAGATGACATGTAGATGTTAGAATTTTGATATTACTATATTTACTATATTGCCAGTGTTATAATACGAAATGTCAAATGACTACGTAGTGTGACGCATGTGGTATTTTTACTATATATCAAGATATTTAATTAATTAATTTTAAAAAATAATATTTGTTTAATTTATTTATTTATTATCTTGCTAGTAAGTAGTACTGATCTTGTCTGATCGCATGCAGCGTTAAGTTGCTGACCTGCCGGTCGGAAAATTTTTAGTTCAAGCACTAATATAAGGTCGTAAATATACAAATAAATAATAATACAACTGTATATGCGTATATATAAAAAAAAAAAATAAATGTATTATGATCACATTCTAATGGGACAGGTTTCGAAATGATATCAAGTTATTTATTACTGAGAAGAATAAAATAATAACATAAATAATTAATTAATACGAATTTCATTTTTTTTTTTTTTCATATTGCAGTGTTTAACACGTTATTTACTCAAAGGTAAAATTATAATTTATATAAGGTTTTGAAATTTTATTATTTTTATTGTTATATTTTTTTAATTTTATATTGAAATCAATTTAATATAATTAAAATCAAAATTATATATTATGTAAATAAAATGCATATTTTTGATATGTTTAAATTTTTGTCTAAATAAAATGTCTTATAATAAATAGAATAATTTAGATAGAGTTTTACAAAGTATAATTATAATCGCTCTGAAAAATGAAATGTTATAAAAAAAAAAAAAATTTTTTTTTTTTTTTGTTTTATTGTATAATATTAATTAAAAACTATTTATTTTTATATATAGTAAAATTTCACACTAAAAAAAAAAATAAAAATAAAAAAAATAATTTAATTGTACGATTTTGTTATATTATATTACATTAGTATATATAATATTAATTGAATTAATTAATATTTAATTGAATTAATTAATGTAATTTAAATTAGTATCTTAATAAATGCAAATTCAGTATTATTGTTTTTGAACATATACAATTTTATAATAATATTTCAAACTAAATTAATTAATAATTTAATATTTATTATATATGTATAAGATTAATAATAATTTAAAAATAAAACTTAATTTTAATTATATGTTATTATTTTTTTTTTTATAATTTAAATTAATATATATATATACTTGAAATTTATATATTGAATGAAAAATTATTAATATTTTACAGTTTTAATGTCTACAAATTTATATTAAAAATTATAATTTAATTTACATATTAAAAAAAAATTAAAGAAAATAAAAAAAATAAAAAAAAAATTTAACTAAATTATCTTTTTTCTTTTTAAAAAATTTTTTTTTTTTCTAATTTTTTTTTTATAAAAATCAGGCACTAATTAATTTTGTTTTAATAATAAAAAATGAATTTTTACTTTTTTTTTTTTTTTTTTGAAATTTTAAAAATTAATATGATTAATAAAATTTTTCTTTTTTGTTTTTTTTTTTGTGAATGATGAAATAAATAAATAGAATTATTTGATACAAATTGAGGAATTAAAAAAAAAAAAAATGAAAGTTTTGTTAACTGTTTTCTACTTAAAAATAAAATTAAAATTTAATAATAATTAATATATTTATATTTTTTATTATTAATATTTCACATAAAATTATCATAAAAAATTTTAATGGCAATTATATTTTGTAGTTTCTTTTCTTTTTTTTTTTTGTTTTTTTGAATTATTAAAACAATTACATAATTTTTTTTATTTAAATTTATTTTATTTATTTAAATGTAATGCTATATATAAAATGCGGTCTATATAATTTATTTAATATATAGTTTTATATAAAGTTAAATAAATATTAATATGTTATTAATATTTAATGAACTTTATTAAAAATATTATTAATACATATTATGATCTTTTCATAAGACTCATTTTATAAAAAATAATAAAAAAAAAAAAAAACAAAAAACCTATATATATTATTTTACATATATTTTATTTAAATAAAAATTTTATTGATTCGGTCATATTGTTTAATATATGTATGTGCTTATGTAATATTGTGAACAAATTTATTAATATTATTTTTTTTTGTATATTAATTTTATTATCATTTTTCATCAATCAAGTATTTTTAAAACATTTTTTTTTTTTGCTTTTTTTTTTTTTTGTATTCATATATTACATTATATTATTTAAAGTTTAACTTTCAGTCAATTTTTAATATAATATAATAATACCTATATTTTAATTATTATTTTTAACTTTCTTTTCATTCAAAAATATTTCTTTAAATTTTTAATTATAAATTTTTTTTGTTTTTTTATTTATATAATATGTATTCTTTTTTTTTTTTTTGTTTTTTATACAATTACAATATAATTAATAGCATTTAATTTATTTTATATGATATTTTACATTATCTATAATTTATTATTGAATTGTAATTTGATAAATTTTTGTATTTATATATATGACATTTGCAATTTTTGTATAAGTATTTACTAAATTTTATTTATTTTTATTTGTTTGTTTACTGATTAATTAAAAAAAAAAAGAAAAATATTTACAAAGTGTTTTGAGTAGATTTAAAAAAGGATTAAGTGAATATTAATAGTAATTTAACGTTAAGATATTGTTATCTAAAACATAATATAAGACGGTGTTTATTTTAAAAAATTAATTATTAAAATAATAAATAATACTGAAAAAAAAAAACAAACTAAAAATGAGTGAATATTAAAATATAACATTCAAAACATAGTCAAGAGTTTAAATGTATGATATTTCTATTAAATTTTATAAGTCGCTGCCTCGATTGATGTTAAATGGTGCCATAACGCATTTGATGTCAAACTTCAAATATGATGGAAAAAAATTTTGTGGGCATTTGGCGCCTTGACTTTTTATTTTCAACATAAATTTTGCGAGTAAACAACAAGTTGCATATATTGCTCGCATTAAAGGAAGTAAACAATTTTATTTAAATAGTGAAAATCATTTTCATTTCAAAAAATCCCCGAAATTTTGACTGAATCCATTTTTGGAAATTAGTGAAAAAAAACATTAAATTGAGAGCCGTATTTATTAAAAGATATTTTGCGGGAGGATGTTGCGGCCTGAGGGAATTATAAAAATTTTGATAAGTTTGCAAAATATTGATAAGTTTGAAAGTTAACTGTTTTAAAAGAACTTTTTATTGAATGTTAACACTTCAAAAAATTCTAATTTATGATATATTTTTGTTGTATATACGATTTTTTTTAAAATTTTTACTGTTAAACGGTAAATACGGCTCTTAATATGAATCAAGACGTTGAAAAAATTGTGTAGATGTCAAGACGCTTTCTAAGATTTTTAAGTCGTAACGTTAAAAAAATCGCCGTTTTTAGACTAGTGTATTAAACTTTTTCAAGATTTAATTTGCCTCATGCGTTAATTTAACGCTAATGCATACACCCCTTGTAATAGTTTAAAATGTATTGAATTCAATTTTTAAAGGCATATATCTTTTTTTTTGATGAGAGCTAAAAATAAAAAATTGAAAATATGATAACTGCAGCTTGTTAAAGTTAAACGGACAACAAAATTTGTATTATTCAATTAATGGTAATTTATTTTAAAAGAATAATTTTAAAAGAATCATTTAAAATAAAAAAAAAACATCAAAAACACTCTGTAAATAAAATATATAAATTTTTCTTGTATGTATTTTGTAATTTTTTTAAAAATTTTTATTTATTTACATTTATTTATATATATGTATGAGTATATATTTTATTATATTATTATTATATATTAGCACCTATATAAATATTTCCTGATTAAACACACAATTAACACTCATAAACACTTTTTTCTTTTTATTATTTATTAATATTATATTAATATTATTTATCCTATATTTAATATTATAATTTTTAAATTATTGTTTTTATATAAATTTATATATATATATTAATTATAAATATAATTCTTAATAATAATATTCTAAAGATTTTAAATTTAACTTTCATCATACTGTAGTCTCATCATTTTCAATATCAATGCTCCTCCTGTTACAAATTAGAATAGAATGAAAATTTGAAAAAAAAAAAAAAAAAGAATAGAAAAAAAGTTATTAGTATGTATGATAATTTATAATTTTATTAAATTTTTAAATTTTTATGCAAAATAAACGACACATACACACACAATCAAATATAAAAACAAATGCAAATATATAAATATCCTTTATTATCATATCATATTATCCTATATATAAAAACAGTTAATAGAGTATAAAAAGAAAATATTTGAAATCATGCTTGCGTAATGTTTTTTTTTTTGTATTAATTTAATGATGTGATGTGTATAATGAGTTATTTAGTTAATATTTTTATTTTGTTTTTATATAATAAAAAAAAAAAAAGGGAGTCATTAAATTGCAATATACATATACTGATGACAGCACTATATATTATTATAATTTTTATTTTCTTTTTTTTTTGGTTTTTGTTATAATTTGCTGTTTTGTGATTTTATAAAATGATGTCTAGATTATAACATAAAAATTTACACCTGAATGGAAAAGATTAATAAATACATCATTATATTAATGCATCAAATTAATATTAATATTATATAAAATACATGAGATATGAATTGTGTATACATAATATGTATATATGTATAGATAAAAATATATAATCTACATATACATATTTGTATTTATAGATATGTACAGAAAAAAAAACCTCATCCAATTATATATGTGTATATTTTTTTTTAAAGTAAAAAGAAATGGTTTTTAGCACATTTTAAAAAAAAATGCCTATTATTTTCACTTTTTGCATCGTACGTCTTTTCGTCCTTCTGAGTGTTTACAAAACTTCTATACACACTTTGAAATAGAGCAATCAAATTTTAACTATGGATAGGCATCGCAAAAAAATTAATTTTGTGGAACAACAGCCCCATCCGTTACGGAGCTACAAACCTTCAAAGTTTGAAAAAGCTCCTATATTTCAATTGTTATAACACAAGTTCTTTAAGATACATCTTCAATCTGGAAACGCCAAACGATAGATGCTTTTGTTAGCTTTATAAATATATACTTTTGTCATATTATGTTATTTTAATTTACCGTTATGCTAAACTTAATTTATGGAAAATTTTTGGCCCTTTGCATCTTCCAAAGGGTTTAAGTTAGATATTTGAAATTTTCAGAATAAAATTTTGAATATTTTTGTGTTTTGAATTTTCAGTGTTGCTCCCCGTTTAGCAGTTGTTAGGGGTCAAAAACTGAAAATTCACTGAGTATTCTTAAACACCTATATAACTTAAACGCGTGTGCAAAATTTTTTTGACATACTATGTAATACACAAAAAGAAAAGTTCTAACATCATATTTTTGTTTGTGAAAAGTTGTTTATTCTTAATAATATTGAGGTATACCTTAAAATTGACGAAAGTGTAACTTGATTTTTCCCAACAAATATGATTAATTGTTTTTTTTATTAACATATATATATATGTACATACATAATATTTACAATGCTTTTTTAAAGATTTTTTAAAGAAAGATTCGGTTATATTTCTACCGAAAGTTTAGGTTTAACCTTTAAAACCGCGTTTGAAATTTTATTTTATATTATGTCCCTTTCGGAACAATAAAATATATTCTTGTTTTTAAATAAACGAAAAACGCGAAGAGTAAGGGGATATACCTTTTGGTATAATAGGTAATCTTTGATTATTACAAAGTCAAATAGTACACAAAATATATATACCTCTATATATACATATAAACATATAAGATAGTACACAATGTGTATATTATATGGATGTAATTTAAAAATTTCGGGCTATACATACCTATGTACATACTTTACTTGAAAAATCACGTCCGAAATTTTGCATAAATATGTTTGGACTTAAATAAACATATTTTGTTTTGGTCGGGGTTTCCAATACTTTTCCAATAATTTTTAAGGTGGTTAAATAACTACTGCAAGCTTAATTTGTACCTTTTGTATTATATGGTTCAATTTTGGAAATGCGCGTTTTTAAAAAAACCCGTGTTTATTTCATTACTTGTTTTTTTTTTATACTGAGTAGAATTTAAGTTAAATTTTCATAAGATTTTCAATTTAATTAACAAAAGCTAAAAATGATGTAACATATGAATTCCGAATTAAATATTATCAATTGTATAGTTAATTAATAATTAAAGATCTGCTCAGACTTATAAAATGAATATTATTTTAAAAAATTTAATTTTGAAATTATTAAAAAAATATGTTTAAAAGTATCTTTAAACAATTTTAAAATTGTTCACATCTAAACTCTAGAGACTAGATTTTGTAGTAGAAGGATATAAAGTTTGAAAGTCTAAAATTAAAACAAATCCGGGAATAGGTTCATATTATATTGTAAATGACTGGTTTACTCATAGTAGGTGTCGAAAATCTACGGTTATGCAATATGGAAAAATAAACATTTTAAAGAAAATTACTTAATTTTTGTAATTTTTTCAAAAACATTGAAAATTACAATTTAAAAAAAAAAAAAAACATGCAAATTACTCATGCAATCCTTCTATCAATAACACTATATTATTCTATGTATTCTAATGGGGTATGTGTATATTTGTTTTTGTTTTGTAATTTTAGTAAAATGTGTGTAATAAATATATATTTATATACGGTATGTGTGTTGGAAAAGTACCACTTAATTGATTTAATAGGTTTATGTATTTTTTAGCTATTAGGTTTTAGGTATTGTTTTTAAATAAATAGAGTTAGAAATTTTTTTTTGCATTCTTTTTTTATCATTATAAGAGAAAGGGAGACATAATATGTATAAAGTTCGATATTTACAATAGTTACTGGACATATGACATTTTAATTATGAAAATTATATTTATATCTATTTAATTCAAAAGGAGCTATTCTATATTAGAGATACATATGTGATAATGTTCTATAGATATACTATTATATACTTTCTATTGTTCTATTTTTACCTAAAAGAAATTTCATTTATAATTTTTTTTTAATTACTATATAGATATTATTAATTACTATTAGAATGTTATGTTAGACTAAGAAAGAAAGTTATCAGATGTTAATATTTAATTTAAAATATTAAAATCTTGTAGAAAGATTGGAGTAACATGCACTTATAATGGATTTTTTTTTAAGGACTTATAAAGATAAATATAAGAAATTTTCGAAAATTGATATTGGAATCTCTACCAAAATAATTTATTCAAAATTATATTGAATCTACTATATAAGGTGATATTGTCTTGTAAAGAGGTTTTTGTTTTTAATTTTTTGAATTAAATCTACCATATTGTTAAGGCCCATGGAGAACTTCTCCGTCTTCTTTGAACCCAAATGATTGGAAACTGAAATTTTTGTTATATATTTTTTTTTGTTATGTGTTTGTATTCTGATGTTTATAATGTAGTTTATCAAAGTATAAATTAAATCACAAAAGAAAAACGTAAAGAAACCAGAAAAAACAAAATCAAACCATTTAAAAAAAAGAAATTAAACAAAAAAAAAAAAAAAAACTAACATAAAAGTAATGATTATTGTGAAAGGTATTTATTGACATTAAATAATTATTTAATATGTGGGTAATAATATGGTACTCTATAGATTTTTAGACTTTAATTTCAATTTAATTTATTTATTTTTTTTATTTAATTCTTTTTTTAACTTATAATTTAATTTATTTGATATTATTGTAAGAATATCTCATTGAAAAAATAATATTGCAGATTATTAGGCGCTTTAAGAACGTATCAAAATTTTCACAATAATTTCCAAATAATGTATTATGTAAGTGCAAAATTACACTCAAAAAGTGCACAACAAAAACAAATATTTAAAATAAAATAAAAACATACAAATAAAAATAAAAATAATAGTAAAATTTAATTAAGACTAAATTAAAAAAAAAAAATAGTTTGAAGAAGCCACTGCAGATTTGTAGAAAGAAAAAAAAAAGCTTCACTCGATTGAAAATTAAAAAATTTTTTTTTATTTACCTCTGATCTGCAATTTAATGTTATAAATTGTTTTTGTTTTGTTTTTATGAATAATTGTATTTAATTTGTTTTTTTTGTTTAGAATATTCCAGAAAATCATATTTTTTTTTTTTTTAAATTAAAAAAAAAATAATGATTTTATTTTTTGTAAGACAGGAAATAAGAAAAGAAAATAAACTCAAATTAGATTTTTTTGAGTCTATCCCAAGACCATCTGTTAAAAATAGTATAGTTATGTATAATAATATGTAAAACAAATATATGTATATAATAATAATATGTATAAAATATAATATATATGTATAATTAAAAAAACAATATATATATATAATAATGTAATTAATGTTCAATTTTGTTTTAGAAAAAAAAGTTCGATTAATTTTTAAACTAACATTTAAATAAATATCTAATATATTATATAAACTTTTATAATAAATTATTTTTCATTAATTTAAATAATTTACTATTCAAAAGAAAAAAAAAGAAGATATCAAAGAACATTTGTTTTTTAAATTATAATTTTAATAACGATTTCTTTTGGTAATTATTTTGTTTGAGTATAATGTTTTGAGTAAATATTTGAGTAGAATTTTAACAAAAACAAAGAAATTACCAAAAAAAAAAAAAAGAACACAAACGAATTAATTATTTTTCTAAGTAATAATTAAGTTAAATTGAAAAAGAATAGAACTAAGTTTTAAATAATTTATATACATAATGTTAAGTATGGACTAAAAACAAATTTATACTCACTCGCTTGTATCTGTTATACTTGTTAATGGTGCCATTGGTTGCATTGTTGTTATACTTGGCGGTGATGATGTTCTTGAACCATTTCGAGAAGATATTCTACTACCATTTGTTGTTATACCTGGATTATTA
Source organism: Poecilobothrus nobilitatus (assembly GCA_947095535.1). NCBI lineage: Eukaryota > Metazoa > Arthropoda > Insecta > Diptera > Dolichopodidae > Poecilobothrus > Poecilobothrus nobilitatus. The sequence continues at coordinate 188,166,528 of OX352773.1, forward strand.
ACATCATTAACTGTTTTATTATGATGATGATTATTTAAATTTCTTTGTAATGAACCTATTGTTATATGATCTTCTTCAGCTGTATACGGAAAATGATAACCATTTTTATCAGATCCTTCTGACATTCTATCTGAATGATAATCTAAATTTCTTTGTTGTTGTTGTTGCTGTTGATGCTGTTGAGAATGTTGATTTTGTTGATAATCATTTTTTAATAATGAATGTACACTATGTATTGATTCATTATATAATGATGGTGGTGATTTTAATGCATATGGTGTTTCTCTTGATCCATATATATCTTGTTGATGTTGATGTAAGCGTTCTTTTGATATATATGGTGATTGACTTTTAATACCTAAATATTCTACAGGTTTTTGTTTATCATAAATGTCCTTTAAATATGGATTATCAACTGTATGAAATGTTCTTAAATGATTAATTATTTGTTTATTACCAACACCACCACCGCCACTACCATTACTATTACTACCATTACTGGTTATATAATCTTTTTCACTACCATAATGACTTGGAGGTTTATAACCACCTAAGGTATTTGAATTTAATATATTTGTTGTAACATTTGATGTATGATGTAAATGTCCTAATGTTGTTGTTTCATATGGTGGTCCATAATTATCTTGATAATCCTTTCGTCTACTAATAGTTGTTCCAGTTGTATATAAATCTTGTTCTAATTCATAACAACTACCATTATTATCATTACGTATATTTTGTATATTTTCTAATATTGATGGTGGCATATTAATTTTATTTTGATGTTGATGTAAATATGATGTATCCGTTAAATCAGGATTTGGTAATGGATTTGGTGATATAGTTTTATGAGAATGCATTTCATTATCTGATCCAGTTTCCTGTGACCAACGTCCAATATTTGCTGTTGATGAATTTAATGGATTATTTGATGTTTGAATTCCACCACTACTATTTGTATTTTGCGGTAGATATGCTTCTGGTAATTGGCTAGACCAACGTGGTGCATATACTGGTTTATTTACTGATGGAAATAGTTGTGGACTTTGAACCACATTTAATTCAGGTGGTGTAGTTGCTTGTACGTGTTCTGTTATATTTGGTAAATAATTTGGTGCTGCGGTTGCACCTGCACTTCGATGGGTTCCTGTATTACTTGCATTACTACTGTTGGTACGTCCAACACGAGATTCTTCATCATCACTTGAATGACTACTTGCTAATTCTAAACTACGACCATCTGTCTCTGAACCAGAATCAGAATCTTTTCTATGTCGTCGTTTTTCTATAATTTATAAAAATTAATTTATTTTAAATGGCTCGAACTAAAAATATTTATAAATAATTTATTACCTCCATTCTGTTTTCTATTATCATTAAATCCTCTTATACCATAATGTGCTGCTTCACTACCGGAATTGTAATTTGAAGTTGATGTTGATGTATGCCTAAGTTGACCATCACTTCTGAAATTAAAATATAATTTTTTATTCAAAAATTTCAAATATTAATTTTTATTTTATCGATTTTACCTATATGGACTGGAACTGGTTTTAGCTGTGCTTCTTGATGTTGTACTTGATGCACTAATACCAATATTTCTTCTTGCTGTATCATAATTTGATGCCAAAAAATTATTACCACCATTTATATTACCATTACCATTACGACCGTTTACATTATGTGAACTACTACTAACTGCCAATGATGAATCTAATAATGGTACTTTACGTCCCATACATCTTAAAAATGTTCGATGTAAATTTTCACGTACTCTTTTATTTATTATACAATAACCAATTAAACAGAATATTGCATGTAATAATACAACAGATGATAATAAAATACATAAAAGTTGTGAATTATCTGATGCTGCTAAAACAGCTAACACCCACATTACACCCATTAATGGTAATGATACCACTGATAACCATAATAATGTACGTAAATTACCAAATCCTAATACATGATCTTTTAAAGTGAAGGCTGCCTTTACAGAAACAAATAAAATTAAAAGATTAATGACTGACATTCCAGCTATTGGTCCAACTAGCCACCATACAACTGGTTCATAAACAGAAAGCCAACAACTGCAAAAAAAAAAAAAAATACAAATAAAATACAAAATCAGAATTTACAACCATAAATGAAATGGATAGCAAGGATAAAACAAGTAAAAGAAAAAATGGTGAATATTTTTCTGTAATGAAATTAAAATGGAAAATTTATTCAAAAAAAAACAAATAAAAAAACAAAACTATACTACTAAAAGATGGCCACTACTATTCATTGTATAAAAATGGTTAAAGAGAAGAAAATGTGAACTCGAGTGAAAGTAATCCAAGATAAATGGTTTGAAAATTTATTTTGATAAATTTATTTATAGATTGTGCTCTTTGTTTTATTTTAATTCTGTTGTTTCATCTTCTTTAATCATTTATTTAATACTAGCCACTATCTATCCACTAATAGATTTTAAGCATTTAGGATAAAGTTAAAAAAAAATATCCTTTTAATTAAATTCAGGGGTTGAGGGAAAAGAAGATATGAAAAAGAAAATTAATTTCTGTAAAAGTGACTAATGATTTTATAGTTCTTGCATTCAATTTATATGCCAATTTTTAATGAGATCAACAGTGAGTATCAGCATTTTATTTATCAATCAATAAAAAAAAAAAAAGACTAGAAGATAAATTAAAGTTTCGGGGAAGGAAAATTAAGTGCTGTCAATTTGAAAAAGTTAAATAAAAAAAATAAATTAAATATAGAAAAAAAAGAAATAGGGTGGGTTTAAAAAAACGGATTGATGGAATTGAACGTATATAATTAGAATTGAAATTTTAAAAAGCGGGCAAATTGTGATGCCATTAAGTAAATTGTATTTTAAATTATATCAATATGTGAGAATTAAATATTTTAAATTAAAATTTAAAGAGATTTTGTTTTTTCAGAAATAAGATATAAAAGTGATTTTTTTTTTGTAAATTATTCCTTAGTTATTTTTTACGTTTAACTTTACTGAGAACTACTTATGGGCTTAAATGTTTTAAAGCCTGTTGAACTGATTGGTTTTTGTTTTTTTTATTAAGTATTTGGTGAAGATGAATATGCATTTAGGACTTCTTTTATTGAATCTTTGGTTAGATACATATCTCAAAATTAATTTTTCAATATTTGTTATGCAAATTTTTGATGTATAATATCACAATAATTATCAAATGTTTTAACATATAAAATAATAATTTCTTTAATGTATGTCAATAATTGTACATGATGTGTATTCTAACCATTAATTCTTCTTAAACATTTGTATAAAGAAATATGAATGATTATTTATTTAGAAATATTTAAATGTCATACAAGAGTAATAAATAATTCTTAATTCCTTTTTTTTTTTGGCTATTTTTTTTATTCTCTCAAAATAACTCCTTTGGGAGTTAATATCCGTATTGCGAAATTTTTAAACAAAGTTATTTATGATAGGCACTATAATTTGAACATATTAAGTAGATTTAAGAGAAGACCAAAATATTTTTATTTCGAAATTTAAAAAAAGATTTCAAATATGTATTTATATTGTTCTTTTTATTATAAGATAATTAAATAATTTAACTAAATTAAATCTACTGAAATAATTGATTTTTATTTAAAAAAATATTTAAATATAGAGGCAAAAACTTTTATACAAAAAAAAAACCTATTTTATATTCAATCTATCTATTTTATATCGAATTATATCCAAAAATTTTCCATTTTAAAATATTAAAATAAATAACAAAAATATAGAAACAAAAATTTATTTCTATTATACAATACTTACAATAAACTATTTCCATATTCATGTGCTCTTACACCAACTGATAAACCAACAACAATAGCTGGTGCACCATAACCCATCGCAAAATAAAATCCCATTGGACCATGATTAATATCACGCATTTCAGTTAACATACGATATAAATGTATACAATCAACAGTTGTCCATGCAAATACACCCAACCAAAAATAATGTAAACATATTGCAACTAATTTACATGGAAATTCATTTTCAAGAAGACTACGTCTTGATTGCATACCAATAAAGAATAACAATTCGGCAAAGAAAACACATAAAACAATATTTTGATGTATTGTATTTGAATTGGTTTGCATACCACGTAATAATGCTAAAGCAATTAATACACATATTAACATTGGTAATGAAATCATAAATGCTGAATATGATGTTATTTGTACTAATAATGATGGTTCTGGTATATCTTCTGGATCAATAACATCAACTAATACAGCATAATTTGATATATGTGTACATGAACAATTAATAGTTATTGGTTGACCATAAATATATTCATCATAATTTGGTATTTCTGTTTGACAACCTAAACGTGTCCATTGATTTGTAAAACTATTCCAACGTACACATTGTGGATTTGAACGTACACCAAAACGAAATGGATCAATATCAAGCCACATTTGCAATTTTATTGGTTGTGATAAATGTGGTGCACCTAATGACCTATAAATGATACGTTTTTCTTCAATATTTTCATATTGTGGTGTATCAATATAATTATTATTATTTTCATAAATTTGTCGTTTAACAATACGTCGTTCATGTGAATATGTTGATTCGTTTTCTCGTATTGTAATTGAATCAATTTTTTTCAATTCACCAGAAGTTTCAATATTTTCAACTGATGGTTCATCAAGTTCTATTTCGCCACCGATTGATATATGAGGTTCATCAACTTGTATATCTTCTTCATTAAATCGTACTTTAATTTCTGGAGCTTCATCTAATTCATGAGATACTTCTTGAATATCATGTGCCATAATTTTTATATCTTCCAGGTGGACATTCTCTTCGGAACTTTTAGGAAGGGAATTTTTAGCACTACCAAATATCTCAATACTATTATCAGTTGAAGGTTTTGGAAATTTTTTAATTGGGGATAACATTTCATTCGAAGATTCACTTTCGCTACCTATGGTAAAAATTATAAAATTTGAATAAAAAACTAAGATTTTTTTTTAATTTAAACTTACCTGGAACTAAAATAGCTAATGATAATATCGGTGTAGCAATCTGTATATCAACTCCCCAACGTCTTGTTACTGTCTCATCAAATGCTTCAGGAAAAAGTTGTCCCACGTCTTTATACTGAGCGTAGCTAACAATGACCCTATATTCAATATTTCCACTTTGACTAACAGTATTCTTTTCTGGTGGTCTTATACCTAACATATCCAATGGTACCAATACTTTAGATGTTTTATCAAATTTCGTCTTGTCAAGTAAATAATTATTGTATTTAGGAAACGAAATAACTGGCTTTTGTTTAGCAGAATGCTGTAAAAATCCGCTTGTATCTGGTAAAATCACTTTTTCGGTTGTAAATTGATTAGGTTTTAAAAATTTCGCTTTATGATATTCACTTAATTGTTCTGGTTCATATCCAAATAATGATTCAGCAGTAACAATATCCAAACCTAAAACCATATTTTTATGAACAATTTCAAAAGGATTGGTGTACGTATCGTGTTGAGATCTTGCCAAAGTAACCATATATTTATTGAATGCATCAATTAAATCATCAGGTCCACGTCGTATCAATTCCATTGCACGATTCCATTCAGGTCGATATTTTTTATCTAATATAGTGCCAGCACTATCAACTAAATTTTTAATAAAATATTTATCTTGGCTATGTGATAAATTTAATCCATTCTGCATCAATTCATAATTGATTAACTCATGTAATAAACCTTCTGTTACTAATAAATCAGCTCCATATAATTTATCATGGATAAATTTGATTTCATCTGATAAATATGCTATTTCAAATTCTTCTGACCAAACATTATTTTCTTCATTCAATAAAAATGATGATTCCATTTTATATCTGCGTCCATTATTTTTTATATCCTTTTTATCTGATGTTTTACCACCAACAATTTCACATGCCTGACGTAAATTATCTGCCATTTTTACAGAAATAAATGAATTCAATTCCAATTCCATTTTTTCTAATTGCGATAATTGCTTTCGTAATTCTACAAATGCTTCTGATGTACAATTAAACATATCAGCTGGTCCCCAATTACCAGATTTATTATCACATTGTCTTGATCCTTTTCCTCTTGCTGGTGTGGGACAATTTTCAATAGCAATTTTACCTAAATCTGTTCGTGGCCACCAAATGCCAGCAGAAAATGATTTAGGACAAGCGTCATAAACAACTTCACAACCGGTAAGAGTAACTTCTGCATAAGGATTTGAACAAGAATCACAACGTCTACCAATCACTCCTTCTCTACATTCACACTGACCTGGAAAAAGAATTATTAAAGTATTAAAATTGTATTTGATAATTAAGAATTTTCATTACACAGAGAATTTTGTTTAAACAGTGTTGTAGATTCTATTTTAGTCACAAATTTAAATTGAAAACAACTTACCAGTTAATTTGTTACAGCCTCCACTGAAGGATCCAATTGAATAACAATCACATGGTAAACAAGCTGTTTCATTAATCGGTTGATAGTGGTTATCTTTGCAATAACATTGTCCTGTAGTTTTATTACAATCTGGGTGGTACCCTTGCTTTAAGTTACATTTACATGGTCCACACACTTTTTCACCCCACCAACCGCCGGGACATGGTTGTTGAACGCTAACTTCACAGTACTCACCCGATTGCATGGTATTGTTGCACTGACAACGATATCCCCGTTTGTCGTTGCCATCGGCACGACATTGTCCGGCAGAACAAGGTGAAACTGTACATATTGGTGCGCAATCATCACCAACAAATCCATTTAGGCAATCACAATGAGCTTCATCCCATCCAGTAGCACAAGTTGATTGAATAGGACATGTATCTGGGCATTCAGCGCGTGAAGAGCATCCATCTTCAACGTTTTCTCTAATTGTTGGCCTATTCAAAATCGATTGAGTTCCACCGATTCTGACATCTTGTATACAACCTTCATAATTTTCTAGTTCTCGAATATCACCAATTGAGCCATCTGGACTTCCCAATACTATTTTTCCGACATAAAGTCCTTGAATTTTTTGTGACATTGGAACTGATGCAGTGCGCTGACCATAATCAACTGACATTTGTATTTCTGATCCTAACCATTTAATTTCAACTCGATGCCATTCTCCATCAGCTAAATTTGTACCAGTTAAGTACATTGGTTCGCTATCATATATATAGTAGAGCATTCCTTGTCTTAGGCAAATCACTACTGAGCTGTTTTGCCCAACTTGAATTTGTAATAAAAATGCATCTTTTTGCCAAGTACGTATTGATAATGCAGTAAACCAAGGTAATTGAATAGGCCGTAGAAGTGGATTAAAGCTTAACAAACCATCACCAGTAAATCTCCAAGGAATCGGAACATTTTCTTGACATGCATTACCTGTAAAACCTTCTGGACACTCACATATATGGGTATTCCAGCCTTCTTTACATAAACCACCATTAAAGCATGGTTCAGAACTGCATTGGGGTGATTTTTGAGGACATCCGGAAATTGTCCCATTATCAGCAACAAATGCATTCAAATCAATAAAGCGGTTATCAATTTTTAAATCTGATATACAACCGATATAATCTTGAGTTTGCACAGGAAAATTTGCAGATATTCTTGGCAAACCTCCAACTTGTAATGGACCAGTTAAATCTAAGAAACGATGACATGTTTCGGTTAAAGATACACATTTTTTATCTAAGACTAATGTTGTTTGGTTTGCACAACGCCATTTATCTCCAAAACTCTTGCCAGCTAATGCAATTGCAGTATCGCAGCCATCTAAAACAAGTGTTACTGTACGATTTAAATAAATCACTTCAATTGTATGCCATTGACCATCTGATATTTTTTTATTACGTTCAATTAGCACAGATTTAATTGAATCTCCTAAAGAGTATGAGAATGATATATGACCATCAAGAATTTCTAATGCAATAAAATCATGCAGTTCATTATATCGACCATTGTACAATAAAAGCCCATTATCATGAACAGTAGCAAATTTCAATTCAATGTGGAATCGATGACGTTGTTTAAGGCTTTCAAATGTTAAAAATGAATTTTTTGAAAATGATCTAGCTTTTAGTTCACATGTTGGTGTATACGACGGTGGATGAATACTTGTATGAAAACTTCGAACACAATGTAGGCCACCTTCACATAATTCTTGTGTACACGGTTTCATTTTTCGTATATCAGTTTCACAAATAGAACCAGTATAATCAGGTCCACATACACAACTGTATCCACCTTCACGACGTTGACATTTGCCGTTATTTTGGCATGGATTGGAATAACATAAATCAACTTCAGTATCACATAAATAATGTTCTTTACTACCAGTAAACCCATCTGGGCACTCACAAGCAAATGTATTTACTGGGTATATTGGTCGGAATAAAACTGTATCACTATGTATAAATTCTGAAGCATTCCCAAACTTTAAGACTGTCAAACATTGTTCAAAATTTAAACAGGGTTCACGTACACATAAATTATCATCAAATGGTAATACTTCAACTGTAGCTAATCTTGCAAGTATGGCACGATTAAGATAAACTCTCTCTTGTAAATATTGTGGGGTATAAAATTCTTCATGTGAAATATCTGGTCTACGAGCAGAAAAACTGACATTTAATATTCTAGCATTTACATCTGTATCATCCTGAATAGAAAATATAAAAATATTTTCTTTTGGGCATGGTATAATTGCCGCCAAACCATCCAAAAAGAAATTTAATAATGGTGATAAAAATGCTTCCTCAGTCATTTCATTTAAACGAACTGTTACAGAATTAAATAACATATCCTCTGTTATTAGACGAACCATTAATTGCATAACGGCTTTTGCTTCATTAATTCCATCAGTCACTGATACTTCCATAGCAGCAAATTTTGGTACATTTGTATTTAATTGGGGACTTAAAATTAATCCACCACTCGAAGTATTTAATCGTATTAAATTTGCATTATTACCACTTAAAACCCGATATGTTAATTTATCAGTAACATCAGCATCAAAAGCTGGTATTCTACCGATTTCTCCGCTTGGAAAATGATCACGGAAATTATTAAAAATAACTTGAAAGTCTTTTAGAACTGGGGCATTATCATTTACATCAGTAACCATAATTTCAACATGAACATCATTACGTAATGGTGGACTTGCAGCACGTATCACTAATTCAAATTTCTTTCGTGTTGATTCATAATCTAATTCTGTCATAGTTAATAGTTGAGCTCTTTCAGAACCAGGTCGAGTGACTAAAGAAAAAGAATTTGAATCATCTCCACCAATAATTGAATAATGAACAATAGCATTTACACCTTCATCAGGATCATGAGCATGAATTTCACCCACAACAGAACCTACTGGAGAATTTTCTGGCACATATAGTATAATTTTATCTGATTCAAAGGTTGGAGGTGAATCATTAACATCTTCTAAACGAATTTGAACTTCTACTGTAGTACTTAAGGGTGGGGAACCTTTATCTACAGCAATAGCAGTTAAATGATAAGTAGAAACACTTTCTCTATCCAGTCCTTTGTTAGTACGAATTGTTCCTGATGTTGGATCTACAACAAATGATCCATCTTCAACATCTTTTTCACTTAATAAATATTTAACACGGCCATTTAATCCCATGTCTGCATCAGTTGCTGATATTTGTACAACTGGAGTACCAATTAAAGCATCCTCAGAAATCGACGCTTGATATAGAGGAACTTTAAATGATGGTGAATTGTCGTTAACATCTGTTACACTAATTTCTACGTCAGTTGTATCACTCAAAGAAGGGTTACCCCCATCCTTTGCCGTTACAGTTAATAAATATCCGCTTATAGTTTCTCGATCTAGAAGTGCACTTGTTACAATAGCTCCTGTTTGAGAGTTAATTGTGAAGGGGTCATGTGATCCAAGGCCATTAACTGTTTCATCATTCAATGAGTATGTAATTTGAGCATTGATTCCAACATCACTGTCTGTTGCCGAAACTACTAAAATAGTTGTACCAATTGGTGCATCTTCAAATACTGAAGAACTGTATGGCGCATTTTCAAATATAGGGGCGAAATTATTGGCATCAGTTACATTAATATTAACTGTTGCTGTATCAGATTTACCACCTGAGTCTGTTGCCGTTATTGTTAACATGAATCTACGTTCTTGCTTATAATCTAATGGTTGTGCTACAGTTATTAAACCCTTACCATTTTGTGATGTAATAGCAAATCTGCCTCTTGTATTTCCAGTACTGATTTCATAATGTAAACGAGAATCTTCGTCGGGATCGGTAGCTATTACTGTTGTTACTGGGGTACCTGGTGGTTGATCTTCACCAACTGTTGCTTCGTAATATTTGGGATTGAAGGTAGGATCATTATCATTTACATCTTGAACTGTTATTATTACAGATGAACTGGCAGATTTCGGAGGAATTCCACCATCGACTGCTATTACTTGGAATGCATATCTCGATTGTTCTTCACGATCTAATTGCTTCGTAGTTTGAATCCAACCTGTCCTTGCGTCAACAGCTAGGGGAAAATTATCATCACGTTCCAAAATACTATAAGTGATTTCAGCATTAGCTCCTTCATCAGAATCATATGCCTGAACACGAATAATATTATATCCGACTGGAACACTTTCTAGAACTGCTTCTTGAAATTGTGATGTATAAAAGCGTGGTGCATTATCGTTAGCATCAATAACATTTACTAAAAGTTGAGTTGTGTTACTTCGAGAGGGGCTACCGCCATCTTGTGCTCTAATTACAAGTCGATAACTTCGAACACTTTCATAATCCAATGGTTTTACTAATGTTACATCTCCATTCATAGAGTCTATAGAGAATTGTGATTGCGTATTTCCTCCAATAATAGCATAACGAATAGCAGCATTGTTGCCTTGATCAGCATCAGTAGCATGAATATGAGCTACCACTTTATTATCACTCCATTGGTCTTCATTAACTTGAACTGTATAAGTTCTTTCAGAAAATTGTGGGTAGTTATCATTATCGTCCAATATTTTAACTATAACGGTAGCAGTTGCAGATTTTCTTTCACTTTGTGGTGTAGCCATATCTGTAGCTGTGACTAAAATCGTATAAACATCTGATGCTTCTCTATCTAAGTTACTTCTCGTTACAATTACACCAGTCCTAGCATCAATTCTAAATGTTTGTGAGTCTTGTTCATGAGTTGTTAAACCCCCTCCTGTAACACTTTCAATGCCATATTCTATTTCAGCATTTTTTCCGATATCTTGATCAGTAGCCCTTAAAGTTATTACAGTCGATCCCACCGTTGCACTTTCTCGAATACTTGCTTCAAATTGTTCGGCTTCAAATGTTGGTGTATGATCATTACAATCTAATACATTTACTTGTAATGTTGTTGTCCCCGATCTTGGGGGAAAACTATCATCTGTAGCTACAACACGAAAATAATGAACATCCATAAGTTCTCGATCTAAACTGGCTGAAGTTGAAATAACTCCGGATCTTGTATCAACTTTAAATAAAGATTGAGATCGTGAATCTAATAGTGAAACCATTGAATAGACAACCGGAGAATCTTCAGGATCTCGAGCGCGTACTGTTGTAACCATAGCTCCGGCTGGTTGTTCTTCTAAAACTGAAGCTACATAAAGGGCTTGCTCAAAATATGGGCTTTGATTTCGAAGTTCTCTTTTAACACGTTTTGCAATATCAGTATCATTAAATTCTTGATGATGATAAACAATTTTTAAACGATGATCTGAATCTATTATATCCTTTCGATTACATCGTATATTAAATGTAATTATAACTTTCCACATAGGTTCTTGTAGACAAACGTCTTTACTTGCAACTAAATCACGACTTTGAGTTTCAATTTTAAAGCGTTCGTCATTTACATCCAAAAAATTTACCTTACAATTTTGACATACTGTTTTTGGTAGAAAGGCATTCAAGCTGTTTATAAATTGAGATTTCTTTAAACAGATTTGATTCCATTTATCTGAAGTATGAATAGCATAGGAAGCATATGTTTCTGAAATCCATTGTTTAGCATCTGCAATTCTACGATGTGTTTTTTTATCAAAATCATCTTGCAAAATTTTTGATCTTCTTTTTCTACTTAAAATTTTATGACGCATTTCATTTAATTCAGGACTACCAAAAATTATATCACCATCTTTAAATGATCGTTCATCACTACTATTCAAATGATTTGATACCATTTGCGGGAATTCATGCCAATATAAATGATGATCTTTTCCAATATATTCGCCATAATAACGATCATCATCTTCAAACGGAGAATGATTTAAATCACGACGACGTCTTCTCAAATAACCAGTATCTTCTTCTTCAAATAAGCGTCCATACATTTCAATACGATGATCATGATTGCATTGTTTTCCCGAAACAAATATTCTTAATGGCAAACTATAATAATCGATACTTCGCAATTGTGCTGATGTAGAATCGACATAAAATGTAAATAAATACGGATAAAATATCCCATCACAGTGTAAATGTTTTTTCAGTCGTATTTGTCCATCCTTTGGATTGACATCAATTAAGTGGTGTACAAAATGTGCTGATTTATGTGTATTGAGCTTATAATGCCGTTCCGAACCTAATTTATATACGGAAGCATTGAATATTATTGTTCCAGGTGGCACCGTTTCATTAACTATCAATAAATATGATTTAACTAATGATTGCAATAGTATTACGCTAGTTATAAGTAATTTCCATAATTTTGGCAATTTTAATATGCCGGGTACTTTATGTCCCGGCATTTTCTTTTTTTCAACTTTTTTTTTGTTAGATTTTTGAAAATTTTTTGATAGATTTTAAAATTGCAAGGAAAATCTTTTATTAAATAGTATTAATATTTAATTGATTTTTATTCGTTTGATAGTTTTTAATCAGCATCTGTAAAGAAAAATAATAATGATAATTCAATTAATGTCAATTGAAAAATATAGTTTTAATAATTATAATGTGAAATGTTTGTTTATACATATTTTAAAATTAATAATAAACATATTCGTTGCAATCTCGAAATTTCGTGTACGTTTTCTAAAAAATTCTGTTTCTAAATGTGAAATTTTCTGCACCTCAATTTTCAATGATTCACAATTTTATTCGGAACAATCGGACAACATTTGAAAATAAACTTCTTCCAAAAAAAATAAATTAATTTTGTTTTATTATAATTGATGTTTTTTGTTGCGTTGGATATATATACTCATTTTCTTCTAAAAATTTAAAATATATATATCCTAAAAATTATAATATTGTTAATAATACTGTAATAAACAAGTGTATAATAATTGCACCCACTTACTGTAGGAAACGTTAATATATGGTAGAATCTTTTCTATTTGTTTAAAGGGATAAAAAATAATTTTTTGTAGAACTCTACTCTACTAATTTATTTTGTAGAACTCTACTCTACTTCTAGAAAGGAATGTAGAACTTTACTCTACCTGAAGGCAAAACTTTGTAAATGTTGCATTTTAAATGCTGAATTTCTTTTCAAGACGCGAATTCACCATTAAAATAATGAAACATAAATCATATTTTTTTAATGCATTTACATAAATTACACAGCCTTTCCTGTTCAGGTGGGGCTGTAAATGTTGTAAGAGGGAATAGCTCTTACGACGTGTATGGGATTCAAATCCACACTCCCTCGGTGTTTACAGTGTATTTTATACGCTTTTACCCATTAGGCCACCGAGGTCCCTCATAAATTTCGTTTCTTAAGAATTTGAATGAGTTGAAGAACTTTAATGGTATAAAAAGTAAAAGTAAATAATAAAATTAAAATAATAAAAGAAAATATAAAATAAATTATTATACGATTTATTATCCTTGTTATTATTATTGTTACTATTATTATTATCCTGACATATTAAAATATAATATTATATTAAATATTTAATACTTTTAATTTAATAATTCAATTAAATCTATATTATAGGAATTTGTTAAATTTTTTGTAAATTTAATTGAAATTTAATATTCATATTAATTTTATAATTTTCATAAAAGTTATTTATAATTGGTTCATTAATTATTGCATAAAAACCATTAAGTATTATTTATATATATTTTATTTATAATTTATAAATAATTATTTAAAAACATCAATTAAATTCTAACAAAATTGAATATATATATACATATATATATGCATGTATCTATAAATATATTATTATTTTTTATTAGAAAAACCAAAAGTCATATAATAAAAAATAAAAAATCTAAGCAAAACAAATTGGATAACAATATATTAAATAATAAAATATTTTTTTTTAAATTAGCAATGATTATTATATTTATTTGTATGACATAATTAGTTTTTAACCTATAGTTAAAATGAGACAAGGGTGCGATGGGTACGTATACTATTATTTTAAACTTGATGTTTTTTTAAATTTTTTTGTTTTATTACAAATCCAATTTTAAATTTGCCAAAAAAAAAAACCACATTATATGCACTTATAATATCATCAATAATATCGTAAACAGGGTGTCTGCAACTCAGAGGTCATGAAGAACGGAGGTGATAGAGAAGTAACAACTAACAATACAAAAAATTGTTTTCAGAAGCTGACGGTCAATTTCCGAGATAACTGCCTTCAAAGTAATTTCGTTAACTTTTTGAAGAAATAACAACATCTTTGCCCCTGTATAACTTAAAAGATTCGTTTTCGAGATAATTATATAACCATATGTTTAACTGAAATTTTGTTAAAAAAATTATTTTCCATATTGTTACATAAAAATACTTGTAATAATTCTGTACTTGGTAAGTAAGCACATGGTCGTATTTACATATTTATCTCGAAAACGGTAAAAGATAAGAGAAAAATGTATTAACTTAAATTGAAGTTGAGGAATAGGTGATTTTGAAAATGAAATAAAACGAATTTTTATGCAAAAATTACAGTTATTTTATAAAAACATTGTAAAATATCTGTATTTTTCGTATTTAAAACCTTGTTTATTTTTATTTAAAACCACTCTTCAGCTATGACAGATAAATAAAATTTACAATATTATTGTGAAAGTACATAACTTCAGCTAGCTATCGACACCTAAGCGAATCTTCTATGTTATACAGGAGCAAAGATGTTGTTATTTAAAAAGTTAACGAAATTACTTTAAAGGCCGTTATCTCGGAAACCGTTAGAAATAGATCCCCTCTCTCCAGAACAATTTTTTGTTTGCTATGAACTTCTCTATAATCTCAGTTTTTCGTGAACTTTGAGTTTCGGACACCCTGTATATATATTATATTTCTTTTTATCGAAATTTAAGTACGACTGAATTGAAAGAATTAAAAAAATAAATAATCGGGTTCTTAAATAAACATCGTCTGTCTGTCTGTGAAAACTTAGGAATGTTTAGGAATTGTATTTAGGAGTACACTATTTCAAGTATAAAAAATGAAATTTTAGATAGAGTAAGTTTTTTATGTAGACAGTTAGACACACTCGTCTAAGCCCTTCAAAGTATAAAAAAGTTCTATATTCAATAACGGTTATAATTCAAATTCAACAGAATATTTTTTTAATCTTAAAACGCCAGAAAAAAAACAGGATATTTCTTAAGTCGTATAAATGAAAATATAATAATATTTTAGATTTAAACTTATATAAATTATTATAAGTAAAATTATACCGTTATGTGTAATTAAAATTTTGAAAAATTTACTTTTAGGGACCTGAAATCTGAACACTTGTAATGCAAGTTTTTTTCTAAGTAAATATACAAAATTAAAAACTCAATAATAGAAAATTATGTAGGATTTACTTAAAATTGAAGAAAGTATAATTTATTTTTTCACAAATTTTTCTTTTCCAGAAAAAATTCTAACAAAAATTGCAAAATTGTTTATTATTTAAAAGTTTTTATTTCTTATTTGTGCCATGCAAAAATTGTTGTTTTATAATGCATGTTTTTTGTTTCCAAAACAAAAACCGCACTGGGACCGCAAATTTTAAAAAAGAGGTTTTTTTTTTACTTCGCTTTGATTTAAATATAATTACTATTTATTTTCTAACCAATTATATAAATATTTAATATTTCAGTTCAAAAATTGCATTCTTAATTCTTAAGCTTATGATTATGCTGCGAAAGTTGAAAGGATCTGCTGCTCCTCTGGCTAAAGAATGTAGTAGAAGGTATTAAAAATTATTATGAAATTTATTTGTTCGCTTAGCTAATGATAAGGATAGATCTTTATCGCAATTTATATGTATATTATGCACATATTGGCAGTAATAATTGCACTTACAAATGAATTTGAAATTAATTCAATATTTTTTTTTGAAAAAGTATGAAATTAAATGGGTTTATTTTAATTTATATAAGTAAAGTGATATTTTAGGACAGGAAAAACTCAGGACAAACTCAATTAAAGCTTATATAAATTGCGAATATGAAAATATGGTTATTTTTAGAAAAATAATATTACACAAGTATTAATGAAAAAACCAAGGGTTTTCAAAAAAGCAAATTTCACAGATTAGGTTTTGGTAAAGAGTAGGTATATAAATATTAAGTAGGCATTTTGAATAAATTAAATTTATAATAATACGAAAATTGAAACAAAACGTTAAAATAATTTGTTAGAGAAATTGGGAAAAATCAAGTCACACTTTTGTCATTTTTAAGGAAACCCTTTTATTATTAATAAAAATTATTAACACAAACAAAAATATAATGCTGGTTCCCACCTACCCTCGCAAAAAAAAAAAAAAAAAAATTTGTATATTACTTCAAAAAAATTGGGCTAACTTGGGCTACAGGTGTTTAAAAAAAGAGAATTTTTAGTTTTTGACCCCTTACAGCTCCTAAACGGGGGACGACACAAACATATTTTCTGAAATGACTCATATTTATTTCCAAAGATCTAACTCTTCTCAAAATTTCAAGCTTCTAAGTTAAATCGTTTAAGATAGAAGGGGGGCGACACAAAAATATTTTTTGAAATGGCTCATATTTATTTCCAAAGATCTAACTCCTCTCAAAATTTCAAGCTCTAAGTTAAATCGTTTGAAAGATAGAAGGGGTCCAAATTTTTGCAAAAATTGAGTTTCACATAACGGTATATTAAAATGTATGGCAAAGCCACTTTATATATATTTATAAAGCTTATAAAACCAGCTATCGTTTGGCGTTTTCAGATAGAAAATATGTTTTATAGAACCTGTGTTATATTTATAGATAAGACTTTTTCAAACTTTGGAGGGCTGTAGCTCCGTAACGGGTGGGTCTAAAGAAAAATCTTGTTCTACAAAATTAGTTTTTTGGCGATATCTATCCGTTGTTAAAATTTCATTGCTTTATTTCAAACGGTGTAGAAGTTTTGCAAAAATCCAGACGGACGGACGGACTGAGTGAAACTAATAAGCACATTAAAAAAAATTTTTTTTTTTATTATTTACTAAAGATTTGTTTTTTTTTTGTGAAACAATATTTTTGATTTTCAATATTTTTCGTATTTCAACAATATCATAATAAAATGCCATTCAAGGCTATGCCATTCAAGCTATGCAGTGCCAGAAGTAAGTCTAAATTTTTTTATGTCCGTGCTAACACAACTAATTCCCTTTTTATATTGTTTTTTATACGACAAATAAGAAAAAAAAAAACCAAAGAGGGAAAAAGAGAAAAGCAAAGGATGTAATAAATAATTGAAAATTAAATTTGTTATGATGAGCTTGCATTTCATTTTATTTTGTGTTTTTATTTCTTTATACCCGTACGATAGGATCGGGTATAATAAAATTACTCCTCCGTTTGTAACACCTCGAAATAAGCGAGCTAGATATACCTTCAAAGGTATGGATCGGATCAGAAAAAAATTCTAAGACTTTTGAGCCATATCCGTCCGTCCGTCCGTCCGTCCGTCAGCACGCTAACTCAAAAACTAAGAAAGCTAGAATCTTGAAATTTACACAAAATATTTTGGGAGTAATTTGTAGGTTCCCTATTTTTTTTGGTTGAGTTTGGACCAAGCCTTAGGGTAGCTCTCAAACACCTAACTTTTAGATCCCCACATTTTTTTTGCAATAGAGCTATGAAATTTTAACTACTGATAGATCTCACAAAAATATTAATTTTATTTTTTATAACTTTTTTTTGTAGCCCCACCCGTTACGGAGCTACAGCTCCCCAAAGGTTCAAAAAAGCTTTATATTTAAATTGTTATAGCACAAGTTGTATAAGATATATCTTCATTTTGAAAACGCCAAACGATTACTACTTTCATTAGCTTTAAAAGTATATATACAATAAATATATAATTTTGGCATATGGTGTCTTAATTTAACGTTATGCGAAACTCAAATTTTGCAAAATTCTTTAACCCTTCCATCTTCTAAACGGTTAAAGTTGAAATTTTGACAGAAGTTAGATCTTTGAAAATTAGTATGAGTCATTTCAGAAATTTTTTTTGTATCACCCCCCGTTTAGGAGCTGTAAGGGGTCAAAAACTGAAAATTTCCTATTTTTAAACACCTGTAACTTGAACACCTGTTAAAATTTTTTTGAAGTAATACACAAAAATTAAAGCTCCAACATTATATTTTTATTTCTGTTAACAACTTTTTTTAATAATATAGGGTTACTTTATAATTGACGAAAGTGTTACTTGATTTTTTCAAATTTTCTAACAAATTTCTTTAACGAATTTTTTCCATTTTGTTTTACTCGATAATTTGAAATTGTTGAGGATATAATGCGTAGTACAAAAAAATGTAATTAAATAAACAACATAACGGTTGCTTGAAGAATTTTTATTTATATGATATTGATATATATACATACTTATATAATATCATGTTTATTTACATATCGTATTACCAGTGAATGAATGATAAGAGTATAGATGTATATTATATAGCGCCGTATTTACATACATATATGTATTTTATTGTACTTATAAGAAATTATTCTGTCAATGGATTATTTAAATATAATATAATATAATATTTAAAATTATATTTACTGTTTTGTACTTAGTAAATTTAATATACATTTACCGCTTAGTATTAAATGGTACTATAGAATATTTGAAAAAGTTTTGGATTGATAATCGTTATGTGAAAGGTTAGAATCTGCTTTTGAAGAATGTACATATAAACATATAGTTTGAATATATGTACAACCCATAGTTCTAGAAATTATAAAATTCACCCAAATTATTTTAAAATACTAAAATATTAAAAAAATAATATTGTAAGCAGAGTGACAGGCTGTGAACATACTAACGGTTCGTACGGGTATCTAAGAGTTGACAAAGTCAACTGTATTCTTCCTCGTTTTATTATAATGCAAGTTCATGTTTTACATATTTTTCCTGCTTTTAGATTTCTATAAATTCAATCCTTCACTCAAATCTTTTTGTTGCATGTTTTTAAAAGATCCAATTTTGATGGTTCATATAAAATAAATTCACTGACAATTCACATACAAGTATTTTAATAAGAAAAACCCGTAAATGATACACAGTAATTAAAATATAGGAATTTATATAAAAGCTTAAAAATCAAGCGTTTAATATTAATTATAAATATATTATTAACACTTTAATATTATATTATTATTATCCTTCATTAAAGCTCTTTTCTATCACACTTTCACACATGCAAATTATGAAAATTATGCAAATTTTTTTTTGTAAATAAAAAATTGCATAATTTTAGGAATTTGGGTTGTTAATTAACTTTGAAATTAAGTATTTTTATTTACTTTGATTGCTGAAACGATTTAAATTCATTGAATTTCGAGTTTTCATTTTATTTGGTTTTGCTTTCAAAGAATTAATAAATTTTCTTTTCAACACTCTCTTCTTTTTTTTTTATTTTGCTAAAGTTGTAATTAAAATCGAAAACGGGAAAGTCGGTTACATAATTGCGAAAAAAAGGAAATTATGCCTCTAGTGATATATTGATTTAAATCCTCTCTGATATAATATCTTTTATATTATATTATATTTCATATCCTTTTAAATTATTTTCATTACATGTAAGAATTTTTTTTTTTTTTTGTATATAAATAGTAGAGCATAAATTATATTTAGGAATGTTGGACTCGTTGTTGTTTCGAAATCAAAAATTTTTTTAAAGCTGATGTACTGTTGTGACATTTAATTAATATAAAAAGTGGACAATAGAAAACAAAGATTAAAACAATTGCATTGAAAAATTATTAAGTGAAAGAGCTTCAATTAAATTTTTTTTCTTAATTTCATTATTTTAATTTGAAGTTTAAATGTAACAGATTATTTGTTATCAATTTTACCGTTTCACTTTGTTTAAATACAAAAGTTAAAAAAAAAAGTATTTTTTCTTAACAACCCCCTTGCTACAAACATATATGATTTGTAATATATTAATATAAATAAATTATTGATAAATTATTAATTAAATTATTATTTATATTAAAATTTATGAAAAATGTTATATGGGATTGCATTTTGTTAAAATTTTGATGTAAGTACAAAAAAAAAAAAAAACAAATCTAATGTCCTGATTAAAGCAATAAAACTATCCACACTATTTTTTAGAGTATAAAGTGTAAATGAAGTCACATATGAAAAGATAATAGATATAAAAATAAATTAAATAAATACCTACTGTAAATAAGAACAATTTTTAAAAAAAAAATTTTCTTAAAAAATATTAAATTAACCTTATATGTATGGTACAGTTCTAGGTAAATTCATAATCATAAGATAAAAAGGATATTTCCTAATATGGTTTTATAATAAATAATGGCATTCTATAAAAAATTCTAAAACTAATTTATTATTTGGTAAAAATTATTGGCTAAGGATTCAGGATAATTATCGTTTCTCTTTATATAATGTATAAACAGTTATATTACTTTATATAGTACCTATATAGTCGTGGTTGACAATTGTGTTTTGGATATTTATTTATAAGTTTCAGTTTTAACTATATTTATGCGGTTTTTTTCGTTAAAACTATGTCAATTATTTTTGAATATTAGTTAATAAATAGTATAGTATTTTAATAGATAGTATTAAATATATAAAATAAATAAATTTAAACTGTTAAGGTTATTGAAAAAAAATAAAAAAATATTAAGCAATAATATACATATTTAAATACATATTGTGTACATATAATGTACATATTTAAAATACTTTAGTACTTAACATACAGGCGCTATGAATTTAACTCTAAGTCACTAACACCCTAGTCACTAAATAAACTAATCTTCAATATTTTTGCTAAAATTTAATTTGGGGATTAGTTAATTTTTTAGGGATTAGTTAATTTTTTTTGGAAATTTACTCCATTTTTTTTGGAAATTAGTTAATTTTTTTTTTTAAGTTTAGTGAATTTTATTCAATAAAAATATTAAATATAGCGATGTGCGTCCTTTGTCACAGTTACGTTGAGTTGCTTGTATATTTTGGAAAAAGCCTATCAGCTTGATTTTGTAACCAACTCTAAAATTCTTCTCAATTGTTTATTTTACATTTATATTTTAATTATTTATAACAAAGCTGTCAATCCTCCAATCCTCCTCTTTAAGTTAGATTCAAAATCAGGGTTTTAATTTTTCCAGAATATTTATATATATGTATATGTAAGATTGTGAGTTAGAAGAAGTATATACATATTCTGGAAAAGGCTGTATGATTCTGATTTTATAATCAACTCTAAAATCTCTTCTAATACAGAATCTCGCATTGACACATATATAAGCAGCAACATTGAAAGTGATGAGGAAAACGAATTGGCTGAACCAAACTCATTAACTGAACTGTTTGGTTCAACCAATTCATCTTTATCATCACTGTGTATTATCTGTCATAACATTAACGACAACATGGTCATGCTTCATTGTCGGCATTTAAAATTGTGCAATGAATATACTTTAAAACTTAAAGCGCAGTATGTGGCTGAAACTCAAATTAACAATTTTTACACCACTTGTCACACTCCTGTTACAAGCACCATTCAGGTTTACAATTAAAAAAAAAAATAATTTATTGTACTAAAATTTTTGTTTTTAATAATTAATTTCCAAAAAAAATTGTGTTTTGGAATGAGTGCATGCTTTTTAGGGATTAACTCATTTTTTTGGGGGTTAGTTCGTTTATTTTGGTAATTATTTTTGGAGATTAGTTCATTTTTGGAATTTGAGGATTAATTCATATTAACTGAATCACAAAAATTCGAAAAATATTTTTGGTGATTATTTGGTGTTTTTTAAGGGTTAGTTCATAATTAGTATTGGTGGTTAGTTATAATGAACTAAGACCGAAACATATTTTTTTTATTTTATTTTTAACTTGGGGGTTAGTTCGTAGCGTCGTACATACACGGTTATAAAATAAAAAAATAAATTTTGAATATAGTTTTTTGCTTTGTTTAACTACATATATAATAAAAATTATTTATTGTAAAGTTATTAGGATATAAATAAAATATAAAAAATAGATTTTTTGACCCAAAAACTGTTTTTAATTGAATTATGTGCTATAGGTATTAAAAAGTTTTATATTAATATTTCACAGTTTTTTGTTTATAGATAGGTATATAATCATATTTATTTTGATTATTTTCATTTTATGAAAATATTATGAACAAATCTAATAACACAATTCGTGGATAGACTTTAAAAACAAAAAATATAAGAAAAAGTTCATTAAAATAATATAAAAACGCATTGGCGTACCAAAAATTTAATTAAATAAAAAAAAAAATGAAAAAAATAAATCTTATATAGCTTTTAAATAAATTTATCAAAAAATCTTTTATAAATATAAAATAACAGGGTAGAGCGCAGTTGACCTAAACTAACATTGCAAAAGATCTAATTGCAAAAAATCATTTAGTAAACAACTCATTTCGCAAAATCGCATTTGTCAAAAAGGGTAGATATTAAATTTTTACTTGTCAAAACATCCGTTTGATAAATTTCCTGATTTTGTAACCAACTCTAAAATCCCTCGACATTAAAAATCTCGCATATATGTATTTATACATATTCTGGAAAAAGGGGAAACCCTGATTTAGAAACCAACTAAAATCTTACACAAAATACCCACAAAATAACAAATTTTTATAAGACTTCACACATTCTTTTTGTTTATTAAAAATGGATATTTGCGAATTATAAATTTGTTATGTGAGAAACTTGATTTTTTGTGTTGTGAGTTTTTTGATAAGTGAACTTAGGAGAAATAGATGTTTGTCATCTGAGTTTTGCCAAATGTTAGGCGGTTGTATGAATAAAAGTCGAAGAACCTTAAAGTCAAAAACGTTAAATAAACTAAAGTCAAAAAATTCTTATTCTATTCTATTCTTTTATTAACTCTGAGAATACGAAATTCTGGATTAGAAGGGATTCTAGAGTTGGATGCGAAATTAAGGTATTCCCTTTTTCCAGAATAAATATAAACATTTTTTTTCTATTTTTTCTCAAATTAGGAGAGATTTTAGGTTTGCTTCCAAAATCTAGAATCCCTCCTAATTTCAGAAAAGAATTGTTTTCGATGGGTATATTCAAAACTTTATTTGTTTTTATTTATTATTTCGTTTACATATTCTTAATGTAATTTCTAAGGCCTTCAATAATTTTTTGATACTGCAATCAGTGGGCGTGTATGCCTATAGAATAGAGCGCTCGGCCGGAGCGCGTGATGTCAAGCGCCCGTGGCTCTTACGCAGAGTTATACACAGTTACACAATATAGAGTTTTACAGAATATGTATATATGTACCCAAAAATCAAATAAAAATTTCAAATAAATTCTCCCCGACCCCCTCTCCCTTGAAAATTAAAAAAAAGTAATAGATTAATGGCAAACGAACAAAACAGAAATAAAGTAACAGTAAATATTTCTTTTAGAATTAAAATTTACAAAATATGTAATAAAATTATTTATTTAAGAAAATGAATAAAAGTCGAAAATTTTTTTTTTAATTTTAATTAATTTATGATTTTCTACTTTAGTGCATATGAAATAAAATATAAAAAATGTAAAACGAATTAAAGTTGTAAAATAAATTGAAACATTTTTTCGACTTTAGTTCATTTAGTGTTTTCGACTTTAAGATTCTTCGACCTTAATTGATGAAACCATATGTTACGCCCCCAAAATAACATTAATTAGAAATTTTTGGAATAATTTTTTTTTGGTAACAGGTGTAAGGTATTTTTTTTTTTATTTTAAATTTTTGAGGTCTTATCAAAAATGAAATTTCGCGTATATATAAATTTTATTAACCTAATCTTAATAAAATGATATAAAAATAAATTAAAAGAAAAATATGAAAAAAAAAAATAAATGAAATAAATCCGCAAAAAGTCAATCATAATGAAAAAATTAAATAAATTTGCACAAAATAGCAAGAACTTCATTTTATTGGAATAAGATGGGAAATAACAGAAATATATAAAATTTCATCTTAACAAATATCCAATAGATATAAAAAAAAACTTATTTTTCTCAAATCTTAAAACTTGTAATGAAAGTCCTTACAACCCTTTATACAAAGACTTTTTGAACGTTAAAAGATTTGTTAACCATTTATTTAAATTGGAAAACAGTACTATAGAAAGAAACTAAAAAATTATTTAAAAATAATTAAATTTTTAGTATTTGATATAAATTTTAAATGACATACATAATATATATATATATATATATTATATATATTTTATCTTATTTAGTTATAGAGACATAAAATTAATTAAGTGTTATTATATTATGTCTAATGTTTAATTGTTGTAATATCAATAAATTTCAAATAAATGTGTGATGAATGGTGACAACAATTAAATTTACAATTTAAATTCCTTAAAATATTTTTTATTCATTTTTTTTTTTTTAATAAAAATTTAATATTCAAAATTGAATTAAATTTTCAAATTGTGCATAAAATCATTAGACTATGAAAACAAAAACGTGCAGAAAAAAAAAAAATTACATTTTAATTTATAATTACACTATAATAAACAATTTAATTGATGTGTGTAAATTATCATTATCTTCAATCTAAATATTAACAGATATTATGTTTACAAAACGATATTTAATATAATGATTTAATCTAAAAAATTAAAATAACAAAAAAAAAAAACAAAAATAAAAAATTAAAATAATCATATCAACATAATAAATACCAAAATTAAAATCATATAAAACATAAAATTTCATTTCACTTTCAGATCTATCTTTATATCTTCTAGCATTTCAATTTGTTCAAAAAAAAAAAAGGAAAAGCTTTCAATTACACTGGTACATTTAAATGAATTAATTTTCCGGTTTGATGAACTATATATTATATACCTGAACCTTATGAAAAAAAAAAAAATAAAATTGTTTTAATTAAAAAAATATTTTTTTTTTTTATTTTAAATAATTTTTAAATTTTGTAACATACGTGTACATATGTAGATATTAGTAAGTGAGTACTATAACAAATTTTGTGGGGCGCTACGAATTTTCATATCTTAAAATTTCGTTTAATCAAAATCTTTTTTTTTAACATTTCGTTTTTTTTTCTAAATTTGAGTAAATTTTTTTTTTTGCAGTTCAATTCAAAATTAGGATTTTATGCGTTTTTCTGAATATTTATGTAAATTTTAAATTTGGAGAGATTTTAGAGTTGCATTCAAAATCATATTTTCAATCATTTGTTTAGGAGCGTTTTGGAGGCCCCCTATTATTTTAAATGCTCTGATGGTGCAATATGTATGGAAAACAAATAATTAGAAGGTATCCATATACTTTTTTTTTTTTTTTAAATATTGTGCTTAAAAATTTTGTGCTAAAAATAAAAAAAAACGAAAAAGAACGAGATTTAAAGAAGCGACATTTAAAAAAACAGAACGAGATTTTGATTAAATGAAATTTTGAGAAACGAACAATCGTACTCAACCCTTAATTATGTAATGGTATCATAATTTTATTAGTTTATAGTAAAAAAGAAAAATAAAGCATAAAATTCTTGGAACGTATAAGTTATATCAAGCGTACAAGCGATAGTGTAACGTAAAGGTGTGAATTGAAAGTGGTTTTTTTTTTTTCATGACTTTGATTTCATCACTATATACATTATACTATTAAAATTTTATATGATATTAATTAAACTTTTTTATATAATTATATAATTAAGAATGTATTAACCATATATATAATTTAAAAAATAAAATATAGGATATATTATTTTTAATTTGCAATTATTACTTTACTTCTATCTAGTTAATAAATTTACGGAATAATAACAGTTGTAAGTTAAATTTATTAAATAAAATACAGGTTTAATAAATAGAAAACATAAAGTTATAGAGACCCAAAATATGATCCAAATATATAATATGTATTTTGTATAAGAATTAAAAATATACCGATTAGAATAGGATATAAAACGGCACGACACGTTCATTGGTGTTTTGCTTTAGCTACAAAAAAGTTGTAAAAATAGTGAAAAAATATAAGTGTTCTAATCTTTCAACATTAAAATTTTCTTTCAAAATCTAGTTTGTAGTTATTTTATTTTAGATTAGTGTTTTGTCCTTCAACACTACTTGAGTCTTCAGTAGGTATATAGTATAAAAATCATCTGCGAAGTATAAAACTATAATCGAAAAATTTCTTTAAAACATCTTTTATATATAGGTAAACAAAAAATTTCAGAACATAAGTTGAATAACTATATTGTATAGGTTTTCCTCATTTGAAAGTTTAAGTAAAATAATTCTAGAAGGTTTATTCATTGAATATGTATTACTCGTATTAAGTAAACTATATATTTGTATTAAAGATCTCAACCTAAAATTTGGTATAAAAGCGGGTGGTTTTCGTTGGTTTGTTAAAGTTCAACACTATTTGATAGAATCACGTGCAATTTTTCTAGCTGACTTTTAAAGTATTCCACCGCCCATCGTAACAAAAAAAAAAAAAAAAAATTTTATTCTTGAAACTCCTATTATTGTTGCTTTATATTAGACGTTTTTTGCTCTCTATTTTTATAAGAATGAAAGTAACTATTAAAATACTGTTAACATTTAGAAATAAATTGTGTATAGTTGAAGTTGATACTAGTTATATACTATAATACTAATATTATGTAGTTGTTATTTTTATTTTTGATGGTGGTCATAGCACCGGAAAACATTAAGAAAACTTACAGTAGCGTAACACAAGTATTAATTTATTTTGAATGTGAATTGTTTTAATTTGAAAATACTTCAACACAATATGACGATGATGTTTTTTGTATAAAGTATTTATGTACATTGTACATGTAGCACCACATATATTCACCATAAATAAAATAAAATATTAAACATATAAGTATAACTATAAATTAATTAATATGTAGGTACATACATTATGTTTATAATGTAATTTTATGTTTTATTATACTTTATATTGTTTTATTAATTATGATTTTAACATTTTTGTATTTTAGCAGTTTACAGCATTATGATAATATGATGATTTTCAACATAAAACCAAAATAAACAATTAAAAACGAAAAAAACAAAACAAAATAGGAAATTTATACAATCTGTTGTTTTTGTTGCAATAGTTTTACATTGTTTGATAACGAAGTTGATAATGTTAATATTATTTTTAATGCACTTTATGTTTACATATAGTTATGTTAAATTGATATAATTACAATAAATTTTTTTTTTATTTTAACTTTTTAAAATTAGTTATAATAATATAATGTCAATTTTGATTGAAAGATGAAAAGTTTTGTAAAGGTAATATTTTTTATTTTTAATAATTCATACATTAATTTTTGATAATTTCTTATTAAATATATTTAGTACTTTTGGATTCATATGATTTTACATTACGTTATTACATCAAATGTAAGGTAAAATTTAAAAAGAAAATATTTAGTAGATTTTTTTTTGTAAATTAGATCAAAAATAAAATTGTTTTCATGTAAAAAGTATTAAAATAGTCGGTAAATCATTCTATATAAATGATAATTTCTCAATATCGACTTTAAAATTTAAAATTACCGTTTCAATTAAATAATTTCTGTTGAAAAATGAGAAAGAGGTTAAAGATTATGTTAGTTTTAGAATATCCGTATAAAAATATTATGATATTTTCATAAAATATGATTACCTTTTAGAAAAATTCAAATCTTTCCTTTTCAGTTATTGTTGCGGTACACGTACAATTATTAAATTATAATTATATTATTTATTTTGTTTATATGTCATACAATGAAATGGAACAGTAAAATGAAATACAGTCACATGAAATACAGTTAAATAAAATACAGTCAAATAAAATACAGGCAAATGTGTTAAATTATAATACAGGTAACTTACAAAAAATACAGTCAAATGACTAATACAGATGACTAATATTTTATTTATTTTGTCCTGATCACAATTTGAAGTCGAAATCTTTCGTCTATTTTGTAACAGTCGTTGGCATAAAACTTAATTTATTTTTCTGCAAAATTTTAAATGCCTAGCTTCAATTATTTTCATAGTTATTTTCATATAAAAAGAGTAGAAAGAGAAGAAGAAGTATGGCAGTTAATCGAAATTTAATTTCAATAGCGAAATTAGTAAAAATTGAAATGTTGAAAATTGTGGAATCTTAGTTCCATTAATTTTTGAGTTATCGTTCTAACGAACTGATGTACGTATAGCTGAACGAACTCAGCATTTAATCTTAAACAAGCATGTAATATGTATAATATGTGTATGTTATATAAATATCATCTACTTTTTAATATTCAAAAACGTAACGGTAAATTTATAATATCCTTATAACCACGTTCATACGCCTATAATTATATATTGTGTATATTATAAAATATTTTTAAAAACGATGTAGTGAAATTATAAAATTTATTATTTATCTTAATCAAATACTACAATGAAATGTAGTGATTATACTATGGTTGAATACTTTATTTATGGTCCTCAAAATCAGAACAATAAAATGCTGTTCACTGTAATGTAATAAAAAAAATTAATTTAAACCAAATTTTTTTTTTTATAAAATCTATAAATTTTATTTTTTAAATAAATCTTTTTAACACTATCATCAAAAGAATTTTAGTTAATCGAATATTTTACAAATCGAATTGTTCTGTGTATATATATATATATATATATATATATATATTTGTCTTCTTTCATATTGGCTAATACACTAACCACATTTACAATTTTTATAAAATTTATCAAAATATGTATATATATATATATTTTTTACTCATATTAGTCCCTACATAACTCATCTGAGTATAAACATTGTCATTGTCAAAAATATCATATCCTTTGAGGTAATAAAATTCTACCAGAAAAAAATTGGTATTTAAAATTACTATTGAAAAAAAAATATATAGTATGGTTTTATAAATGCATACAAGGACGTGAAATCAAAAAAAAAAACAAAAGCCATCATTTCTGTTGTTAAGGATTGAAAAGGATACAATTTAAAGCGAACATAAAAAAAAGCAAACCAATGACAATGTTATAAAAAATTGATAACTCTGTGCTTATGGCTTTGATGTTTTGATTTTTAAATAAGTTCTTATAATATATATTTAAATATATATGTAGATACTTATAAAAGATAGGTGTACATCAAAATCATACTGTATAGTAGTTTTAAAAGATCAAAAAATTGAAGAGAAAATCATGTGAAAAATTGAAATTTAATATTTTTTTTTCTTTATCTAAATAGAAGAATATTGTTTTTTTTTTTTTTTGAAAAGAAATATTAAAGTCATCATCAAATATAAAGAGTGTATAAGAAAAAAAAAAACCATAAATTTATAAGTTGTTATTGTCGTTGTTGTTGTACGTATTATTAAAATGTCAACACTCAAGAGAGATGTACTTTACTTGTACACTGTTTATTTATAATCAACCAAAAGAATAAGCAACAACTCTATCATTGAATCGGATTCAATTTGTTACACTTCGCCAGACATACCTTAATCTTTATCAGAATTTTTTTTTTTTTTTGTTAATCAAAAGTAAAGACATCGACTGTTTGATTAAGATAATCCAATGTTTTTTATTTTTCTTTTTTTTTTTGGTTTTTATGTGATGGTGGCAATTTCTAGTTTTCGTTTTTTTGTTATGGAACTTATCAATGATGATTTTTAGATTTATGTTTTAAAAAAAATGTCTGTCATATATTTTAATAAATATACATATATATGTACATATATAAGAATAAATTATTCGATAAGGTATATTAATATTAAAAAAATTGAGCCGTAAAATTGTAATTTTAATGTTATATTTTAAAAAATAAAATAAATATTAAGTAGAGTGTGAAGAAACTGAAAAAAAAAAATTAAAAACCGTTGATAATCTTTTATCTCGAGACAAATTCCGATTATTGAGTTGTCATTTTGTTTCTGTCAACTATAGTTTTTTTTATTTATAGTTTTTTCCATAAATAAATTGTTGTTTAGCTGTTCATAAATGAATGTCTTGTTCTTGATCAAAAAGAAACGAAATGTCAGAATTATGTTTAGAATTTTTGTTTGAGTTTGATGTTGAAGTTTTGTATTAAATGATTTGTCAGTTAAAGAAGTAAGAACGATCAGTCAATTAAAGAGCTTTTTTTATAAAAGAAGAAAAGAGTTTTTGGTTTATGTAAAAAATAAAATATGGCTTCTTATATATAAATTAAATGAAAATCACAGATTTTTTTTTTATTCTTTCGAATAAGTTGAAAATATTTTTTATTGAAAGACAGTAAAAATAATAATCATTGATTGAAGTGAGAAAGTTTTGTGAAAGATTGTACAGAAAATATAGACATTAAATTTAAATGATATAGAGATTATCATTATAGAGATATAGAGATTAAATTTAAATGATTAACAATATTAACTAAAAGTAAAGAAATTTTAATGCGTCAAATAAAATTTCTAAGGTAGCAAAATTTTACTATAATTTATAAAAATAAACAACACTATAAATTAAAACTATAAATTACCTATTGTCAATATTTAAATATAAAACACATATAAAAATAACTAGTAGAAACTACATAGACCTAAAAATACATGGAGAGAAAAAGAAATACTTGGAAATATATCAAAAGAAGGTAGAATGTAAACCAACGGTTTTGAAAAGCGCACATTTCCAAAAGACAATACAAACTGTTTAGAATTTTGACTTGCACAAAAATTTGAAAATTTCATGTAAGTAATAAGAAAAAATGTGAAAATAAAACTTTTCTGGAATTTTGAGGGGCTGTAAGTTCGGAACTCTATATAACTAAGAAAAACCACTAACACTTGTAAAAGTATATTACTGGAGCTTTCATTTTTATGTCTTGCCAAAGAAAAATTTGAACAGGTGCTTAAGTTACAGGTGCCTAAAAATAGCAAATTTTAAATTTTTGAGCCCTAATAGCTCTTAAACAGGGGGTGGTACAAAAACATTTTTTAAGAAAGCTTATACTAGTTCTAAAAGTTCCTTCTTGTCTCAAAATATCAGGTTAATATCAAAAGGCGTTATTATAAGAAATTTCATGCAAAATGTGGTTTTCACATAACGGTAAACATAAATAGTAAATTACAAAATATTGAATAATTTTGATATTTTTTTATAGAGATAACAAAATTTTCGGTCTTTTAGCGGTTTAAGATTGTAAAACTGTTACACAGAGCAACAGTTTTTGCAATTTTGAAGGGCTCTTACTCTGGAACCCTATACAACTAAAAAAACCGTTAACACACGTAAAAATATATTACTGGAGCTTTAATTTTTATATCTTGCCGAAGTAAAATGTGGGCAGGTGCCTAAATTGCAGATATTTAAAAACAGAAAATTCTCAATTTTTGAGCCCTAATAGCTAATAAACAAGGGGTGGTTCAAAAAAAATATTCTGAGCAAGATTACACTAATTCTAAAAGTTCTTTCTGCCTTCAAAATTTCAAGTTCCTATCTAAAATCGTTCCGGAGTTATGAGGATAGACAAATCATGCAACATTTGGTTTTCATATAAAACGGTAAATTTAAATACTTAATTTAAAAAATTGTGTAATTTTGATATAAAATACCTGTCGAATGATTTTTTCAGATTGAAAAAATGTTAAGCAGAACATGAGATATACGCATTTAAAAATAGGGCTTTTTCAAAGTTTGAAGAGCTGTAGCTCCGTAATGGATGGTTGAAGTAAAAGTTGTTCCACAAAATTAATTTTTCTATGACACCTACCCATGCTTAAAATTTTTTCCTCTATCTTTAACCGTGTAGAAGTTTTGTAAACAGATGGACGGACAGACGGACAGAGTGAAACTAATAAGCACATTTTTTCAAATTTTTTTTGGAAATGTGATAAAAGATGCAAGATTTTAGAATGTGGTTTTAATATATGTATTGGCTTTTCTACATTTATTACTTACAATTTTCTTTAAAAATGTTTTATATTATATTAGGATTTCATATTTCCAAATATTACAAACATTTTTTCCCATTTAATAAATAAATATGAAAGTATACATATATGTATATGTATACTTTTTGACCACTACTAGATATATTATTTTTTCCTACAATTAAATTAAATTTAATAGTAAATTTTTTCTCAATGGAATATCAAATCTTAAACTATTATGTAAACTTGTATAATATTACATAATAATAATATAATTAAATTCACCTAAATATTTAATTATTATTATTTACAACATAAAATTAAAACAAAAATAAATTATAGACAAAAAAAAACCCCTAAGGAAAATAATATTATAATAAATTGTAGCATTTATAAATGAAATTGAACAGAATTTATTGTTTTTAATAGAATATATAAAATGATAATAAATAAAAAAATACAGAAAGATAAACAGATTTTTAACAACAATAAAAGAACAAAAAATTAAAAGAACCTAGACCTTCTATAGAATGTCCTTTTTATTATATAGTAAAGAGTTTTCTTGTATTTTTTTTTGTTTATTCATATTCATTTATTATTTATTATATATAAATCGGTTCGTAGTTGAACTCAATTAGTAGTCTGCTTAAATATACTCTCTAACATTAATTTACTTTTCTTTTCTTTTAAATCTTAATTAAATACATATATTTGTATATATATGTATGCATTTTTTATGTATATAATATTGTAGTTTATTATGTATTAAATGAGAAATAAAAGAATTTTTAGATTCTTCGAATTTTTGAAAAATCTTTAAGAAAATGTCCTTTCAACAGATTTATCGTAAATGTAATATCCTTTTGGAATTTTTATTATATTTTTATATAATATTTGTTGCTATATATGCACGAGTACATTAGAACGTGCTGGAGAATACATATATTTTGTATAACATTAAATTAAATAATTTTTCTATATTTGTGAACTTTCACTTGAAAAACTTTATTTTGGACTGTTCGAGTAAACTGACACCAATTTAAAACAAAAAAATCTTTTGATAATAAAATCTAAGATGTTCTTGTCTTTTTAATATTGTTCTTTATTTGTCGAAATGAATATTTTAAGAAATTGTTAAATAGAAATGAAGAAAAACATTAAATTTAATTTTTGGGAAAGAAGTCATGAAATTTAAAAAAAAAAAATTAAAAGAAATTAAAAGAATTTGTACGATATTTTGAAAATAAAATAAAGAAGAATAGTGTTGTAAAATATAAAAGTATCTACTGAGTTGTATTAAATTTGTTTTTGTTTGAACGATAATGAGTGATGACGAATATAGTGAGGACGTTATTTTTACTTTTTCTTAAAGCGAATAGTTTAGATTACCTTTCGATTTCAATTTTTGGTTACTTGTAGTCTTTTCTTTTTTTTATCTTTTAAAAATATATTGTTCTTTACTTAAAAAATCGTCTTTTGTGATAGATAACGATATCTAATATAATTAAAAAATTAAAAATTAAATTATTACCAATAATGTTAAATATGTTAAAAACTTTTTTAAAATAAAGTCACTGTAAAAGTTTTTCAATTGAATTACTGATAAATTTAAAGAACATTTTTTTTTGCTCCAAAAATCCGTCTGTCAGAAACTTAAATTTGTAATATCAAAATTAGTTTATTAATTTCTTAGAATTAAAACTATAGGAACTATAGAAATTGTCCTATAGTTGTAATTTATTTAGTATATTGTAAGCTTTATCATTGACTCTACAGATGTGCAAAGTATTTGTTTGTTACACTGCAAAAGAAACAAAATAGATATAGAAGAGTATATATACATATATTCTTGCTCAGTCGATTTAGCTATATATGTATGTGCATCAGCCTGTCCGTCTGCCCATTAGGTCAAAAAATAATGAAGTTAGGATTTTGACATTTTTACCGTTTTATATTTATATAAATGTAACCATAGCTATTGAAATTGAACAAGTTCGGCTGAGGAGTTCGAATAACTGCCACACAACATAATTTTTTATATGATTATAATTTAGTTAAAAAATTAAGGTTTACGCAATCGATTGTAGTAACTATCATACAACTTTTAAATTTATATACACCAATTTTGACACTTAATTCAGATAGACATTCGAAATATTGTAAAAGATAATCAAGTTTTATGGCAACAATTTCTATTAAATTTAGCGTATAGTTGTCAAACAACTCTGAATTTTCCATAGCATAATATATTATGTTCAGAAATAGAATATATTTTTTTCGAAAGAGTATCTTACAATTGACACGTTCAACTCTACCTCTTTTCATCGTTTTTAATTGTATTCGGAAAAAATAATTTCATAATGAATAATAATAAATGTCTAGATAATTTATTTATTTTATTTTATTTATTTATCAATTAATCCACACTTAAGACGATTAATCTTTTAATTGTGTAGCATACAAAAACAAAAAAAAAAGTGTAAGAACAAAATAAAGATAATAACAATCATTATTAAAAAGAAAATTATTAACAATTTTAAATAAGGAAAAAATAAAACTATGATGAATATAAAATGCACATACCGCTTTTTTACAAACTACAACCATGATATTAAACTAATTTCGAAAATACTCGCAACAATATATCTGTAATTCAAAAAGTTGCTTAGTGTGGTACCCAATATTAAATCTGAAACATCACTTTGCATCTGTTAACAATAAAACGAGTACAAGAATTAAAAATCGATTGCAAACGATAGAATTCAACAGTAGACATATACCTGCATATACAATATCACAGTATAAGAAGTGTCGAATTTAAAGCAATTACAAGTTTGTGTTTAATCCATTCACTTAAAATGTAAGAATACTTCCAAAGTTTCCTCAAGAAACTGTGAACATTTTTAGATATGCGTTCAATATGATCATTCCAAGTTAAGAAAATTTAAAATAATTTATTTAAAAGTGTAAAATTTAATTTAATTACATAATATAATATAGGAACATAATTTGCTTATTATCGTGGATTCATTAAAAAAAAAATGAATAGTAAATTAAGTTCAATAATGCAAATACTAAAGAAACTGTCTTAAGTATGTCATAATCAATAAAAATTTATAAATAAAAATATATAATAAAAAAACCTCATATCATAAATTCTTAATATTATCAATTTAATTAAGATTTAATTAACTATATTTATTATATAATATACCTCAATTTAATTACTTTTTCAATTTAATTTTATATTATTCAATTGACGAATGATTTAAAAATTTCATTACACCTACTGCACTTTACATTAATTATTTTCTGCTCTTCCTTTTTTTTTTATACTTAAATTTAATTTCAATTCGAATAAATTCTTATATATTCAATTGAAAATTGAAATATATTTTATAGTTTTTTTTGTCGTTTTGATTTTTTTTTTTTTTAATTTCCGATAATATTTTTTAATATACTTGATTTGGAAGCTAGTTACTGTCAATTTAATTCAATTTTCAAGCGTTTACACATTCAATTTAAAAGTCAAAATGCGATATTGATATTAGTATAAAAAGAAAGCAGAATAATAAAGAAAAAATGACAAAAAGGCAAAAAATAAAAAAAAAAAATTAAATTAAATTGAAATGAAAATCTGGTAGTTGGTACTAACAAAACTCTATAGAAAATATTTTTTTTTTCTTGTCTTTTCATTTATTTTGACAAGAGCACTTTTTAAATGGCAGAAACAAAAAAAAAAAAAAATTTTTCAAGAATCAAAAGAAAGAAGTGTATAGTGAATAAAAAAATTTTAAAAGTGATAGTGAAAATAAAATAAAAATTAATTTTATTTCTATGAAATTTTACCACGTTTTAATATTTTATAATGAAATTGTATGTATGTATGTATGTATGTACATATATATATATATATATATACAAATAGTTATTCTTTAAATTAAAAGAAAATTGTTTTTTTTTATCGTAGTTTTTCTTTTATTTTGTATTTAAAAATTATTTTATATAAAAATTCAATAATTATTCGTTTTAGAATTTTATAATTAATTTTATAATAGAATTAATATAATAAAATCAATAATTCTATAGATTGGTATCTAACTTTATATTTAAATGTTAATTAATTTTTAAAAAGTAAAAATATAAAGTCTTAAAATGGCTAATATGTGATTTTTTGATATTATTTATGATAATTCAATTTAAAATTAAATAAACTTATATTAAAATTGATATAAATTTTTGAAAATTTTAGAGTTTTGGAGCTATTTTAAAAAATTAAATTTAGGTACATATACTTATTATTATAAATGGTTTATATATACAGTTAGCTAAATTCTAAATTGCAAAACGTCATTTTGCCTAATATCTTTTTGCAAAAGAGAAATTTTACAACTTTTTATTTGACATAAGAGACACTTTGCAAAAAAAATATTATATCACAAACATATATTTTGTGAATAATATATATATATATTCTGGGAAAACCGTATAACTCCGATTTTGTAACAAACTTTAAAATTCCTTCTAACTAATTAATGTATATTCACATGCATATTTCAACAATAAAACATTTTATGAATTTTAAATATACTATTTTGTCTTTACATGAAGTGAATGTCTTTTTAAGAAGTGACATTTTTGCTTTACGTTTTTTTTTTGTCAAATAGCATTAGACAAAATGTCTTTTTAAGAAATGAATTTAGACAAAATGAGATGAAATGATATAAATTATTGTTGACTATATTATAAAATATTTATTTGAAATTATACGATATAATTGATATGTATATGAATATTGTAGGTGATAAAAATTTATGAAATTATATTATTTTAATGTGATTAATAAACCAGGATCTATGAAATAACCCCAATTGAAAAAGGTTTTATATGCCTTATTTAAAAAGAGTTTTTAAGTTAATTAATTTTGAATTAAAAACCAATTGCAGATTTTATGTATTCCGCAATAAACTTTTGGAAAAGGATTAAAACCATTTTTCCTTTAAGTTTTACGAAATAAATTAAAAGATTTTATGCGGATGCGGAATTATTTCATTTTTTAATTCGAAGTAATGTCTTGGAGTTTTAACGAGTGGGATGGAAAAGCTTCTATGTGGTATCACAATGGACCAAATACGGTCTAAGTGTGCCTTTTTGGCAGCCATCTTAACCTAACTCTAACCTAATGTCTTGAAGACAATAAAATTCATTCAACTTAATTAAAGAAACAAAAAAAAATTTGTATAAATTACTTTTATCGGATTGTCACAAAAATAAATTTTTAATTGTTATTGTATGTGTGGAAGAAAATGACATAAATTGTTTTCTTTCTGTAGTCTTTAGTATTTTAATTAAAAAAAAAAAAAAATTAACAAATTACGTTTAAATTAAATATATTTACCTTGCCATATAATGACAGTTTCCGAGATCTGTAAATGAAGAAAAATAAAATTTAATTTTAAGTGATATTAATAAATAAAATGATGAAAAATTTAAATAAATAAAATTTACTTGTAATTATTTATATGGAGATTTTTCAATCCTTTTGTTTTTTTTAACAATACTCGTATTTTTATAATATTTTCCTATATTTTCTGATAATTATAATATTTTCCTAGAATCCATTAAATTAAGATTTTCATATTTTTTAAATACATGAATATTCATTAAATTATTTTAGTGCAAAAAGTCTAATTTAATAATTCTAACATAAAATGTCGTTGTTTTTAGTTTTAGTGATTATAAAGTTTCAAAAAATTTAAAACTAATTGGCCATTTTTTATATAAATTTTTTTTTTTGCATAAAATTCCTAATTATCAAACAAAATAAAAAAAAAAAAGGAAAAGGGCCCACTATTTTACAAGAGCATTTCATGCCCTTGGGAAATTGTAATAAAATAAAATAAAATAGATTTTAATTTGTCAATTAATTTTTCACTAATTTGGCATACAAAAAAAAAATAAACATATTATATAGTTTTTGAATTATTCCAACCGAGTCCAGCTAAATATATATATATATGGTGCTATGTATATATAGCATATATATAGCATCATAAAAAAAGGAAATAAATAAACATATATATTATAAAAAAAGGGAATTTATTTTAATCCGATTGGTATTGCAACTAATTTATATTTCAACAATAATTTCTAAGAATGAAATATTAATTTATTATAATATATATTTATATAACATAATATACTTGTGCATTATATATATACAAATTTCATGATAAGCATCCTTTAAATATATTATACATATATATAAATATATTTTAATCTTCTTTATAATAATTTTCATTCATTCTATAACAGACAGCTTTGTTATTTGATTTTATTTAATAATTCTTTTACTGTTTCCAACAGATTTATATATACATTATATACTAAAATATAGCAAATATATAACTATAAAGAATATAATAGAGTCGAAGGTGAAGCGAGAGTAATTTGTATAGAAAAATAAAATAATTATAGAAAAAAAAAAAAAATAAATGACCTAAATAAAATTTAAAGTAAAAAGTTGTAAGTAACTCACTATG
Source organism: Poecilobothrus nobilitatus (assembly GCA_947095535.1). Classification (NCBI taxonomy): domain Eukaryota; kingdom Metazoa; phylum Arthropoda; class Insecta; order Diptera; family Dolichopodidae; genus Poecilobothrus; species Poecilobothrus nobilitatus. The sequence continues at coordinate 188,205,521 of OX352773.1, forward strand.
TCATTACTGTCGGAGATTGATTTCCTCATCTGCATTTTGCTACTTACAATATGTATATATATAAATATATTATATACCTACACACTATAACATTCATGTATAAAATTATTTGTAGTTAAGTAAAACTGTGATTTTTGTTTTTTTTTTTTGTAGTTTGCAAATTAGATTCTATCAATGTAAAATAATATCCTTATTTTTTTTTTTTTTTTTGCTCCTTTGATACTTAGTTTTGATTTAGCAGTGATGATAAAGTATAGGAGGATTATTTTAAATGCATCTAATAAGATTAAAATAATAAAAGAAATAATTTTTTTTTTTTTTTTACTTTTAATGATGATTGCAATTACCAAGTGTTTCATTGCACTAGATTCAAGTTAGGTGACAGTTAAGATTCTTAATATTATTACTTTAGTGTATATTTTATATTATATATAAATAAAATACACCAGTACATTTTATTTTATAATGAGATTTTACCTTGATGTGTACATAATTAGTAGAATATTAATAGAATAAATAAATAATATAAAGAAACGGAAATGAGATTAAGATTTTTTTTTTTAGTTCATATCTTTTGTATTTAGAATTTATATAGTTGTAGTATATACTTAGTATTCGTGCCTTTTGTATTATTTTACTATTTTTAATTTTTTTTTTTTTTTTTCTTAATAGATTGATTAATGACATGGTTTAATTTTATGATGATTATTTGTTTTTTTTTTTTCTATCGTAATGTTATTTTTATCAAATTTAAAATTGTGGTTGAATGAATAGAAATTTTAAAAATGGTAAAAAGCTAAAAAAAAATTGAAAATAAAAAAGTAAATAACCAAATTATTAAATTATATCAATTAAAAAATGAAATGATAAAAACCAGTAATTAAAAACTGATATAAATAATATATGATATGAATATTGAATTAACATTATGACCTTTTTAAGTTATTAAACTAATTTTTTTAATTATTTTATTTATTTTATTTATTGTAAAAATAATTACAAAATTAATTGGAAAAAAATAGAAAATTGATATTTAATAGTTTTCAGAAACAATTAGAGATATTTTAATTGTTTCTATAATTTTTTTTTTTTTAATCTGTAAATGTTAATTATCAGGATTTTCTAATTAAATTTGTCGTTCAGGATAACAATTTATTTTGTTAATTTTTTTTTAAATAATATAATTTATTTAATTTTAATGTATAAAAACTGAAACTATCCAGTGGTTGACGCAACGCTTCTCATTTATAAGGGAATGAGAGGTGTCGAGTTCGATTCCCGGCTGGGTACAATAATTATAATACAAAAAAGAAAAAAATTTTCATATATCGCAATATATAAATACTTTATATATCATAATATCTCGTACACCTCATATTCCTACCAGGGTTATAGTTACCTGGCACATTTATGTACCACGGTACCTGTATATAAATAAATAAATAAATAAAAAAACTGAAACTAATTATTTGTTTCAAAAGACTAAAGTTTAAAATAGTTTCTTTTAAGTACATTTTTTTTTTGTTTTATTATGTGTTTTATAAAGGAGATCAAGTAAGTTTTTGAAAGGAACTGAAATTTAGTAAGTAGTTTCGATGAGTATCAGATGTAAAAGTTATGGATAAAAATGTATGAATAATTTTGGTTTGATTTGGCTAAATAAAACTTATGGAAATTTTTTTTTTGACATTGTTGTTTAAATTTATTAAATGAATTTCTTTGTCTTTATATTAACACTTTTTTAACATATTATTCTAAAAAACAAACTTTTTTTAACATTTTATTATAATAGGCAAACCAAAATAAAGAAATTGGATTTAATGATTTTCTAAAAGTTAATAGTATAATGGAGTGCAATTTGAATGTAAGAGATCAGACGCAAGATTATTATGTTGCCAGAAAGATTTTTTTGATGGTTAAACAACAAATGGAGTTAGATGTTGTATTAAGATGCTTAAATTTAAATCCGAAGATTACATAATGTATATATGTATATATATCGACAATCTTGATTTAGTATTAAAATATATGTTAGATTGTGTGAATAAAAAAATAACAACAATAAATTTGAAGGATAACTTAAATATTTATAAGCTTAATCGTTCGACCTGATTCAACAGAAAAAAAGGTTTTTGTTATAAAATAAGTATTAAATCAGTTCCATTTGATTAAATCATTTTCAACTTTTAATTATTAATTTGTTAATCTTATATGAGAGATCTCACTTGTGTTAGTTGGACCTAGCCAACAATTTTTCTAGATCATCAAAAAAAACCAATCTGCAAAATTTCATCCGATTTCGGTAAGTCATCTGCGAGATCTCACATTTAAAGAAAAATTAATAAACTCTTTTAACTTTAACAAACTCATGAAAAAAAAAATGGAAAAATGTACTTATTAATTTAATTGTTTCAAACTCTCAAATCTTTATATTAAACATTAATAAAAAAGGTCTGTGAGTTGAAATATTAAACTTAAAAAAGTTGGTGATTAATAAACCAATCACATTATGGTTTTAGAAATTATCAAAATAAAATTCAACAATTTTTACACGTTCTTGCACTAAGTATGATGACATCATAAAATTTTATAAAACTTTTTATTATCTGCAAAAAAAATAATAATAAAATAAAAAAATTTTAAGCATTTCAAATCAATCAGTCCAAGTTGGCCTACCCTGATTTGAAAAATTAAAAAAATATTTTGAACAAAGCAGTATGTAAAACCAAAGATTTTTAAAGGAGCACACTTTCAAAAAGACAACAGCATTCTAGTATTTTTACATCAAAATTTTAAATTTTTTTTATGTATAGGAAAGTATTGTGAATAATCAAGATTGAAGAATTTTTATGTCTTACTTACAATAAAGTTGAGTAGATTCCGTGAAATTATTTTTTTTAAATTACTTATCGCAGGTTTCAATTTTTTAAACACGAAAGTTAATCAGTAGTTGTTTCGCCCTTGTTCGCTTTTATTGCATTGTTTAGTTAGTAAAGAGTTTTTATAAATAAATTTTGCTTTTACGCATAGGTACCGTTTATTGAAGAATAGAGCTCTCAGTTTGTTGGTCAACACCAAAATTTGGTAGAAAACTTAGTTTATGATATAAAATAATCTTAAGTTTGAAGTATTTTCGACTTATCGTTTTTACAAAATCCAGACACGGATAGACAAACGACCTACCTACAAATATGTGTCTCTAAATGATATTTCCAATTACAGCCAATTAATATATTAACATTTTGCGAGTGTATTTTTGTGGATCCCAATACTTTCCTTAAATTATTATATAAAAAATTAAAAAAAAAAAAAAATTTAAGAATCATTTTAAATTTAAATAAATTTTTATTTTTAGTTTAAAAAAAGTTTCTTTGAAAAATTTTCAATTTTTTAATTGCAATTTACTTTTACCTTTGTATGTTTTTGTGGTGAATTGCTTTCAAATATGTTCTGAATATCCTGTCATCCATTAAATTAAAATCTAATGTAAATTAAATTCTTTTATTTTATTTTTTTATATGTATACATACATACATATATTTTTTTTCAGTATAAATTTAAATATTAAGTAAAATTTTCAATATTAAATAAAAAATGAAAAAAAAAAAAAATGACTTTGCGCCACAAAGGATTTATATTCATTAGTTTAACATATTTTCCATTTTATTTTTTTTTTATTCAAAAATTTTAATGTCATAAAAGTTTTTTTTAATTTATCTTCTATTTTTTCTTTTCATTCTGTCATTCATATTTTTTTTTTTTTGTTATTTTCTATCTCTTTTTATTTTACTTTATTTTATATATTAAATACTTTAAAGGATATTTTCTATTCAATGAATCCTTTATAGTTTCATTTTTTATTATGACTTCTCATAGTTCTGATCTAACATTTTCGTATCCTAATCATAAAAATAAGGAAAAGTCAAATGTAAGTGATGAATAAAAACAAAACAAAAAAAAAAACACAAAACTATAAATAATAAAATGGAGTTATAGAATAATAGAAAAATGAATGTTCATTACTTTAATTTAGTTCATTTTAAAGACAAGATCACATGTCAAATGATTTAGTTCAATTAGATGTTAGAAAGAATTAAGTAATTTAAGTTTTTGTTTTGGTATTTCAGGATACAATTAAAATATCTGCTAACTTTTTTAGTATAAAATCTTAGAAATATGATAGCCATTCATAGCATTATTATGTTATTAAAAATCGGGTTATTATAAAATGTAATGCTTACATACATGTTTCAGTTTCTTTGCTTAACAATAACTTTATCACTAAATAATAATATGAATAACTAACTATGTCAAGTTATAACGTATTATTACTCAAAATAGTCAAAATGTTTAAGTTAATTATTTTATATGCTCGAATAAATTTATATAATTAAACGAACAAGAATGCAATTGCCCTTGTCAACTCTTGAATACACGTACTTTTATAGTGTTCGACATACAATATACTACCAATTTTTTTTTAACTTGTCATTACTTTTAAAATAAATAACAAATATTTAAATCATAGCTACCTCAAGCATCTACCTCAAATCATAGCTACCTCAAGCTCTAATATTTTCAGCTTTGTCTTATTAAATCTTAACCGTTCAGAAATGTGTAAATCAGTTATCCGAAGACGTGATATGACTTCAATAAAAACAATAGGGAATCTACATAATGATCCAAAAATATTTTTTGTGTTAATGTCTTGACTCTAGCTTTCTTAGTTTTTGAATTTTTGTGGTGACGAGCTTAATCGACTAATTTTTCGATTCGGGACTATTGTATGGATATAAAAAGAAATAAAATAAGGGAAATATTTTGAATTCATACTTTAACAGTGAGTCTAACTATCAATAGACAATATTCAAGTGGGTGATCGGGGATGTGAAGACAAATAAAAATTTATACGGAGATAGGAAGTCTATATGGGGCTTAAATTATTTTTTTAATTGTTAAAATTGAAACTAAATAAGATAATATGATAAAATAAAGTACAGAATTTTAAAGATTTTTACATAGCTTCCAACACATTTTAAAGAATGACGGAATCTTATTATTGTTTGTTTTTAATATAAGCTATTTCCTTTCATTTTGATTTTTAACTAAACAAGCACATAACTTATGAGTAAACAAGCACGGAAAGTAAAGCTCTTAGAAGTTATAAGCAAAAAATATTTGATGATATATTTCACAAAAAAAAAAAAAACTGTATATTATGCCTTTTGATAAAATTCGACAAAATTATAAAGGTTCTAAAGTAATACATTATAATAAGTTGGAAAACTGCTTTAATAATCCTGAAAATGCTGTAATTTATTTTCACTTTTATAGACAAAAAAACTAAAATAACATCAAAAAATAGTTCAAGTCCTATTACTTTTAATTGATCAGAAATAAACTCCCACTCCCTTTACAATTTTTTTTGTTGTCTCGACATGTAGGATAACCCATTTTATTATTAAAGATCGAAATTCGAACTCCCTGTACCATATCCTATTACATAAATAGATTATTTTTTTTAATTAATAGATTAATGAATTCTAGTTAAGACTATAATAAATAATGTATAATCACTTTGCTATTGTCTCTTGTTAAAATTTTATTAACAAAGTATATACGGAATGTTTTATAAACTTTTCTTTTCAATTGTATAAAAACCGTTTAAAATTTTGCAAAATTATTTTCAATAGATATAAGAAAAATGTTGATTCATTATTTGTCTTTTAACAAATAATTTTCAAATATTTTTCTTCTAACATTCAGGTTATAATTTTTTTTTTTTAGTACCTACTTCATTTAAATGAATGAAAATTATCTTTATTAACATGGAAAACATGTAAAGTTTAATTTTTTCTTTTTAATTTTTTATCTGTAATATCATTACTGGACATTTTTATGAGTTTGGTGACCTTTATATGATTTTATGTAACAAAAAAATAGAACGAAGTAAATGTAAATAAAATAAAAAATGACAAGAAACTTCTAGCACTCACTTATCTCTATCTTTGTTATATATGTACTTATATGAATAGACTATGACTACAGACTATATTATAAATTTATACACACACATTGTTATTTTGGCATATGTTTTTCGGAATATTATAAAACGTGACATACATTAGTACAATAGAGGTTATTCAACTATACATAATTCCACATAACAATGCTGATTTTTACAAAATTTTTCGTCCTTTTTGTAATTTTCAATTTTTCATGGGAAGTAAGCAAAATATAACACTGTTATATATTATTTTCATGAAGTTTCACATTTATATATATGTATTCACCCTTACACATTGATAAATTAAAAAAAAAAAAATGGTAAAATGGAAAAAAAATAAATTTGAAAAAAGGACTAAATTCGATTAACGTTAAAAATTTCCGCATTTTAGCACTTTTTGTTTGTGTTACAAGTAACACGAATTTTATATATGTGCGTCTTAAACATTTATCTACACTAGTCAAATAAAGAAAATGGGTACAAAACAAAAAGAATTTTTAAAATAATTTGTCATCTAATAAATTGTAATAATAAATAGGAAATATGCATTATTGTTTGCTGGAGAGGTGGTATTATAATATGGTATTTTTCTGAGAACGAATGTAAGAATTTCACATAACAGGTTGAACAGGTTAATATGCCTATCATATAAGATATATTGAAGATAATTGTTTATACGATAGTACTCTATGATGGGAGCGGTACGAAATCTTGTTTTTAGCACATTTCAAAAAAAATTTTGAAAAAATGTGCTTATTAGTTTCACTCTGTCCGTCCGTCCGTCCGTCCGTCTGTTTACAAAACTTCTACACCGTTAAAGATAGAGAATGCTATGCTATTTTTAGACACGTGTAACTTAGGCACCTGTAAAAACTTTTCTTCGGCAAGACATAAAAATTAAAGCTTCAATAATATATTTTTACGTGTGTTAACAGCTTTTCTTAGTTATATAGGATTCCGGACTTACAGCCCCTCAAAATCTCAAAAATGTCCTATTTTCAAGTTTTTTCTTATTACATGAAATTTTCAAATTTTTGTGTAAGTCACACTTCTAAACAATTTGTATTGAGTTTTGGAAATGTGCGCTTTTAAAAACCGTTGGTTTACATTCTACCTTGTTTTTTTAAATTTGGCTTTTGTAAAAATCTTGCTAAATCTTGTTTTGTTTTTTATAGGACAGTTGCATTAAGAGCAGCGCGTTTTTGCAGAATCGCAAAATTATTTCAAATGAACGAATTTATATCCAATTGTATTTAATGAAACCGGCGCGTTTTTGCGGCACCGCAAAGTGTGTAGGCACTTTAACATTAGGTACGAGTTTTTTTTTGTATGTATGTATAATATATAAGAGAAATTTTGGATTAGCAGGGATTATATAGTTATGGTTACAAAATCAGAGTTATACGCTTTTTCCAGAATATGTATGTGTAAGTTTATGTCAGGTTTTAAATTAGGAGGGATTTAATAATTAATGATAAATCAATTAATTTGTTTTATTAGAAATACTAAAATAATCACAATTCGTGAAAAAAAAAACAAAAGAGTTACGTAGGTAACTCCTCTGTTAAATATGTTAAATGTGTTTCTGTTAAATGTTATATTTTTATGTGACAATAAATTTTTCCCAAAATTCAGCATCAAAATCTAATCGCTGAGATCGAATGCATGTAATATATTTTTAAATTTTGTATTTTTCTTTTTTTTTTTTGTAAACATTAACAAATAGTAACTAAACAACTATTGTTATATAATATTGTTTTTAAACAAAATGAATTTTAGTCGTTTTAATATAAGGAAACAAAGAGACAAAATTTTAGTACATATTATGTTTTACTTTATATATTAACTAAAATTTATAATTACAAAAGTTAACTCATTTTCTAAATATTTTAGCTTGAACTTGTTAAAATTTTTTAAACTGTATTCATTATTTCGCACTAAAATGTATATATATATACAAAATAACTGTTTAGAAATATTAAAATCAAAAAGTTTTTGAACTTATCTTTTGAATTTATTTGGAGAAGAAGCCTATGAAAGATAGAAATATTGAAAAATCGCTGTGTCTTGAAAATCAAAATGAAAAAAAAAAATTTAATATAATATGTGTTAAAGATGTTTTCTTTAACAAACACACACTAGAGTATACTTGATAATAATGAGGGATTCGCAAATGACTATAAGACGTCAAAATAAGTGTGTTCGACTTTTGTTTTATGTGAACTTCCTGTTGGCATGAGGTGGATAATTTATTTTTATTTTCGTTGGGTATACGAAAAGAAAAATATGATGAAAAAAATATTATTAAAAATATTAAGTAAAAGAAACAGAAAAAAAAAGAGATAGAAATAGAATATAATAAAAGAAAAAATTTCCTGAATTTTAATTTTCTTTTTTAAGTGGGTGCCAATCCACCTTTTTATTCATATTTTACTATGTGAAGTCTTATACTTTGGTATTTTTTTTTTTGATGATAACAAATAAGTAAAACAGAATAACTAGAAAAAAAGGAAGAAAAATAAAATTTGATAAAGAAATGAAATGAGAAAAAAAAAAAAAATATAAATAAGAAAAAAAAAAAGGTGCAAAATGAAATTTTTTATAACCTTTATAGTAAAAACAAAACAAAAAAATTAAAGAAATTATTGTTTTGGTTAAAAAATAAATGTTTAATATTAATCCGGAATAACGGATATTATAGAAGACTTGTCCATTCATTTCTTCACTTATATCCTCCGTTTTAATGAACAATTTTTTAATCACAATATTTGAATACGTCTTTTAATTAATTATTATTTGAAATGGTAAATCATTATATTTTAGAGATTAGGCCATACGACTATATCTACTATATACAATTCCGATTATTTGTAATCTTAAAAATGGTCCAGCTTAAATTGTAAAATATCAATATTGTTAAGGAAAATTTTAAAATCATAATTTAGAACACATAATCCATTGGGTTTATAGGTTATCATAATATTTTTATACGTTACGACCTCTTTTATAAGAATTTGATATTGAGTTACTGTCTAATAAAACTGTAAACAATTTATTCATTGCTATTGAGTACGCTATGCTCAGACTTAAAACAAAACAAAGTATAGTTATTTGTAAAAAGCCTTCGCAATTAACATTGCGATTTAATTTTTAAATAAAAACATAATCAATTTAATTTTTTATTTTTTTATTGCCGGAAAATTTTCATTTTTTTTTTTAATTTTTTTTTAGCTTTTTTTTTTTTTTGTTTTGTTGTTTTTTTATTTTTTTCATAATTTTAGTTTTTGTATGAATGTTAGTTAATAAACAAACAAACAAACAAAGTAGAAAAAAAAAAAATGAAATCAACTTTTTAAATGAAATTTGAAGAGAAATAATGATGTTCATCAAAGGATAATTGAATCTTTTTTGTGTTTCTTTTCATTTATTCGTATTTAAGTGAATTTGGTTAAATTTTTTTTTTTTTGAGTAAAATTTTCTGTTTTTATTTAAACATTTCGCCAGTTTGAATATAAAAATTATATATATATATATGTATATATATATATTTTTTTTTTCTTTTTTTGATTATGTTTATTATGTTAGTTAATAAAAGTATGGTGAGAAAAATGAATAAAGTATTTAACAAAATTAGTTAATAAAAAGAAATAACTTTGAATTTAGTAATTGGTTTTTCATTGAAATTATCAAAATTTTCTTCAATGAATTAATGAAGAGTTAATGATTTCATTATTTTAATTATTTAAGTTTAAAAAAAAAAAGAAAATGTTTGTAAAAGTTTTTACTATATAATGTACTTTAAAATATAAAAAAAAACTGTTATACATTTTTTTCAACAAACTGGACAACAAATTTAATTGAAAGAATATGAAAAAAAAAAAATTGTTTAAATTTTAGTGCGATGAAAGTCAAGTTTATATTAATTTGAGAGACTCTTTTAAAATCTATAGGTTTTGAATTTAACTTCGATATTGTTCAGATTATGAATTTTTCTGTTGAAAATTTTTCATTCTGCGATTCCTCCCAAGAAAAAAGTCGCTAAAATCAAAAATGAAAAATGGAAAATTTGTATGAAACTTTGGTGAATTTTTTTGTTTATTTTATGGATTTTTGTCCATAAAAAATGCAAAAAGTACCCAAAACAATATAAAAATAATATTCAATATTTCAAAAAGGGGCTTCGGTAGCCTAGTGGGTAGACGTGTGGCATATGAACCGAAGGAGTGTGGATTCGATCCCTGCACAGGTCGTAAGTGTTTTTTTCTTTACATACCCCCCTTACGACCAAATGTAATGTAAATATATAGTATATAATATAAACAAGATAAATAATATTAGTATATAATTTAATAATAGTATAAAAACCTATAATGGCCTTGGTAGCCGATGGTTTAATAATATTGCATTACATTTATGTATGTAATATTAATATAAATAAATAAATAATAAATATTTGATAAAAAAAAAAAATTCCTTTTCACATATAATATTTCGTATATACCTATTCTCATACTATATTTAAATATTCAGCAAAAGCAGAATATCATGATTTTCAATCCTACTCTAAAAGCCCTCCAAATTCAGAATCTGGTATATATATATATATACATATATATATATATACACATATTCTAGAAAAAACGGCAACTCTGATTTTCGGACTATTTTCGATTATTTTGTGAACATTTATAAAAATTATGAATTGAGGACTTTTTGTATATAAGAAAATTCCCCAAAATCGGAGAGTTTTTTCGTTTTGATTTTGGAGACGTTTTTCGTGAAACTTCTTCCACCTGTTCATCTGTACACTTATTTAAATTATGTGTAATATCAATTTTGTATAGTGAATAAAAATGAATAAATCCCCAAAATTGGAGACTTTTTTTAGCGAAGCCACCCTCAGCCTGTCCATCTGTACACTTATTTAAATTTTATATGTAATATCTATTTTGTATTGTGAATAAAAATTAGTAAATAATAACATTTTTGCCCTGACAATTGTAGCGTACTAAAACCCATTAGTTTAAAATTAACTTTAAAAATTAAATTTTTTGTATTTACCAAATTAAATGTTACGGTACGAGTAGGTGCTATATAAAAATAAAGAAATTAAAAAAAAAAAAACCTTGTAGGATATTTCTTTTATAAATTACTATTGAAGGTTTTTTTTTGAAAGATATGCCAACTAAATTGTCGTACATTGAACAAAACATAATATTTTGTGAATTTATTAAACAATATTATTAAATTGTCAATCAATTGATGATATAATAAAGAGAATGAAATAAAAATAATATTGATTGTAATTTTCATACATATAGGTAATAATATACTGTCAATTTTGATTTTTGAATTTGTAAAGTTCAATACAGAAAATGTATAATTTCTATATGTTGTTGAAAATAATTCTTTTTCCTTTTCCGATTTAAATTTATTTTATTTCGTCAATTTGCTTTTTATTTTAGTATTTTTGGACAATTTAATGAGATTTAAATTATACAGAACTGATATGAGGAGAAATGATTTGTGTGAGAATACAAATTTCTTTTTAAAGTTAATATAAAATAATATTAAGAGTACCTAAAGGATAATATAAAATGTATAAAATAAATTCTTTTAATATTTACATTAAGTTTTTATATAATATTTAATTTAAAAATATGATATGTGAATTGCAGTATAAATATATTTTTTGTTTTTCTCAATTATTTTAATTTTTCGTCCGTCTGTTGTTTAAAAAACTGGTACACCGTTAAAGTCCAATTTTGACATGTGCATTTTTGAGATTTTGCTAAGCATTTTATCAATCCAAAAACGACGACATTCAGGAATTTTTATACCCGTACGATAGGATCGGGTATAATAAAATTACTCCTCCGTTTGTAACACCTCGAAATAAGCGAGCTAGATATACCTTCAAAGGTATGGATCGGATCAGAAAAAAATTCTAAGACTTTTGAGCCATGTCCGTCCGTCCGTCCGTCCGTCCGTCAGCACGCTAACTCAAAAACTAAGAAAGCTAGAATCTTGAAATTTACACAAAATATTCTGGGAGTAATTTGTAGGTTCCATATTTTTTTTGGTTGAGTTTGGACCAAGCCTTAGGGTAGCTCTCGAACACCTAACTTTTAGATCCCGACATTTTTTTTGAAATAGAGCTATGAAATTTTAACTGCTGATAGACCTCACAAAAATATTAATTTTATTTTTAATAACTTTTTTTTGCAGCCCCACCCGTTACGGAGCTACAGCTCCCCAAAGGTTCAAAAAAGCTCTATATTTAAATTGTTATAGCACAAGTTATATAAGGTATATCTTCATTTTGAAAACGCCAAACGATTACTACTTTCATTAGCTTTAAAAGTATATATACAATAAATATATACTTGTGGCATACGGTGTCTTAATTACCGTTATGTGAAACTCAAATTTTGCAAAATCCTTCAACCCTTCTGTCTTCTAAACGGTTTAAGTTGGAAACTTGAAATTTTGATAGAAGTTAGATCTTTGAAAATAAGTATGAGTCATTTCAGATATTTTTTTTGTATCACCCCCCGTTTAGGAGCTGTAAGGGGTCAAAAACTGAAAATTTTCTATTTTTAAACACCTGTAACTTGAACACCTGTTAAAATTTTTTTGAAGTAATACACAACAATTAACGCTTCAACATTATACTCTTATTTCTGTTAACAACTTTTTTTAATAATGTAGGGTTACATTATAATTGACGAAAGTGTTAGTTGATTTTTTCAAATTTTCTAACAAATTTCTTTAAAACGTATTTTTAGCACATTTCCAAAAAAATTTTGAAAAAATGTGCTTATTAGTTTCACTCTGTCCGTCCGTCCGTCCGTCCGTCCGTCCGTCCGTCCGTCCGTCCGTCTGTTTACAAAACTTCTACACCGTTAAAGATAGAGAAAAAAAATTTTAACCATAGGTAGGTCTTATAAAAAAAATAATTTTGTGGAACAACTTTTTCATGTAGCCCCCCCCATTACGGAGCTACACCCCCTCAAACTTTGAAAAAGCCCTATTTTTAAATGCATATATCTTATGTTCTGCTTAAGATTTTTTCAATCTGAAAACGTCATTCGACAGGTATTTCTTTTATCTTTGTAAATTAATATCAAAATTATACAATTTTTTTAAATTTAGTATTTAAATTTACCGTTATGTGAAAACCAAATTTTGCATGATTTTTCTACTTTCATAACTCCGGCACGCTTCTAGATACAAGCTTGAAATTTTGAGGCAAGAAAGAACTTTTAGAATTAGTATAAGTTTCCTCAGAAAATATTTTCGGACCACCCCCTGTTTATGAGCTATTAGGGCTTAAAAATTGAAAATTTGCTATTTTTAAACACCTGTAACTTAGGAACCTGCACACATTTTGCTTCTGCAAGATGTAAAAATTAAAGCTACAATAATATATTTTTACGTGTGTGAAAGGTTTATTTTAATTGTAAATGGTTCCAAAGTTGCAGCTCTTCAAAATTGTAAAAAAGCCCCATTTTCAGATGTATATATCTCGGGCTCTGCGTAATAGTTTTGCAATCTAAAACCGGCAGAAGATCGAAAATTTTATTATCTATATGAAACAATATCAAAATTATGTAATATTATGTAATTTACGATTTAAATTTACCGTTATGTGAAAACCACATTTTGCATGAAATTTCTTTTTTCATAACTCCGGCACCCCTTTAGATAGGAACCTGAAATTTTGAGACAAGAAAGAACTTTTAGAATTAGTATAAGTTTCCTCAGAAAATTTTTTGGTAACACCCCCTCTTTAAGAGTTATTACGCCTCAAAAATTGAAAATTTGCTATTTTTAGACACCTGTAACTTAGGCACCTGTAAAAATTTTTCTTCGGCAAGGCATGAAAATGAAAGCTACAATAATATATTTTTACGTGTGTGAAAGGTTTATTTTAGTTGTAAAGGGTTCCAAAGCTGCAGCTCTTCAAAATTGTAAAAAAGCTCCATTTTCAGATGTATATATCTCGGGCTTTGCGTAATAGTTTTGCAATCTAAAACCGGTAGAAGATCGAAAATTTTATTATCTATATAAAACAATATCAAAATTATGTAATATTTTGTAATTTACGATTTAAATTTACCGTTATGTGAAAACCACATTTTGCATGAAATTTCTTTTTTCATAACTCCGGCACCCCTTTAGATAGGAACCTGAAATTTTGAGACAAGAAAGAACTTTTAGAATTAGTATAAGTTTCCTCAGAAAATTTTTTGGTAGCGCCCCCTCTTTAAGAGTTATTACGCCTCAAAAATTGAAAATTTGCTATTTTTAGACACCTGTAACTTAGGCACCTGTAAAAACTTTTCTTCGGCAAGACATAAAAATTAAAGCTTCAATAATATATTTTTACGTGTGTTAACAGCTTTTCTTAGTTATTTAGGATTCCGGACTTACGGCCGCTCAAAATCTCAAAAATGTCCTATTTTCAAGTTTTTTCTTATTACATGAAATTTTCAAATTTTTGTGTAAGTCACACTTCTAAACAATTTGTATTGAGTTTTGGAAATGTGCGCTTTTAAAAACCGTTGGTTTACATTCTACCTTGTTTCCATTTTGTTTTACTCGATAATTTGAAATTGTTGAGGATATAATGCGTAGTACAAAAAAATGTAATTAAATAAACAACATAACGGTTGCTTGAAGAATTTTTATTATTATTTATATGATATTGATATATATACATACTTATATAATATCATGTTTATTTACATATCGTATATGTCACTAGTGAATGAATGATAAGAGTATATATGTATATTATATAGCGCCGTATTTACATACATATATGTATTTTATTGTACTTATAAGAAATTATTCTGTCAATGGAATATTTAAATATAATATAATATAATATTTAAAATTATATTTACTATTTTGTACTAAGTAAATTTAATATACATTTACCGCTTAGTATTAAATGTTACTATAGAATATTTGAAAAAGTTTTGGATTGATAATCGTTATGTGGAAGGTTAGAATCTGCTTTAGAAGAATGTACATATAAACATATAGTTTGAATATATGTACAACCCATAAGTTCTAGAAATTATAAAATTCACCCAAA
This sequence comes from Poecilobothrus nobilitatus, assembly GCA_947095535.1. Taxonomy (NCBI): domain Eukaryota; kingdom Metazoa; phylum Arthropoda; class Insecta; order Diptera; family Dolichopodidae; genus Poecilobothrus; species Poecilobothrus nobilitatus. The sequence continues at coordinate 188,220,634 of OX352773.1, forward strand.
TTATTTTAAAATACTAAAATATTAAAAAAATAATATTGTAGGCAGAGTGACTGTGAACATACTAACGGTTCGTACGGGTATCTAAGAGTTGACAAAGTCAACTGTATTCTTCCTCGTTTTTTCTAAACAAACTAATATCAAGATTATTAAATTTTTGGAAATTTATTTAAATTTACCGTTATGTAAAAACAAAATTTTGCAAGAGTTTTTTACTTTATATCTCCGTAGCGCTTTGAGACAGAATCTTGAAAATTCGAGAAAAGGAAAGTTGTTTGTATTACCTCCTATTTATAAGCGGCCAAAATTGAATATTTGATATTTTTAAATACGTCCTTTAAGTTAGGCACCTGTACAAATTTTTAAAAGCAGACCGCAAAAGTGAAGCTCTAATATTTGATTCTTAAATGTCTTAACAGATTTTGGATTTAATTATATAATGTGTCTTTTAAATTGAAGAAAGTGTCGCTTGTTTTTTTTCAATTTTTTTCTTATATAGTATATAAAATTCTAAGAAAAAATAAAAATTTGGTGCAATAATGGTAGAATAATGAAATTTTAATCGTAGATAGGCCTCTTAAAAAAATTAATGTTATAGCACAACTTTTTTATTCAATTCCACTCTACATCTTATAATTTTAAAAGGTCTTATTTTTAAATTTGTGTATATCAGATCCTGTCCAAAATTTTTTCAATCTAACAACGTCAGAACATTTCCTGAAAATTGAAGAACATGTCTCTTAATTTTTCATAATTTTTCCTTATAACTAATCAAATTCTAAGTAAAATTACAAATTTTGGTAGGTTTAGTTAACATTCTGCCACGTTTTAATTTTCTTTTTTTTAAATGCAATATAATAAATACAAAAACAAGAAATAATAGAAAGTTATTAGTATGTATTTGGTTAAGATTGAAAAAATAATTAATAATAAAGTTTTTATTAATTCAATTTATTTTTAATTTAGAATTTTAAAATTGTTCATAAAACATTTGAAAATATTCCAGACAAAAAAAAAAAAATATAAGTCAGTTACGTAAAATTTAAATTTAAAAAAATTGGTAAATAAAAAATTTTTTATTATTTATTTAAATAATTAAATAATTTAAAAAAATCTTAATAATTTTTTTATTCATTTTAACTAATATTATTTTATTTTTTTTTTTTACAGTAAAATATACAGGGTGGTATGCTTTTGTTCTTGAATATATGCAAATTAATAGCCAATTTAATTATTAATTGATTGGGAGATTTATTAATTTGGGAGATACAGAAAATTATATTAGAACTTAAAAAAATTTTTTAGCCCTCATTATTTTGGAAACTAAAAAAAATAAACCGTGAATTCAGAATAATTTTTGTTCGATTTGACTCCTCAAATACATCTTTTATATAAATACCATAAAACAATAATATGTATACACATAATATGTAGCTTATTTATATAACTAAATTCAAAATATTTTTTAAAATTGAGTTTTTTAATTTTGAAATATATTATCATTCTGCATAAAAATTTGATAGGAGGCACTTTTCTTTTTAAATGTTTAAAAGATTTCTGTAATTCTGAATTTGGGTAAAAAGAAAGTTTAAAACAAAATTTATTAGAAGACTAGTCCAATAATTGATCATAAATGATGGAATTCAAAAAAATCTCAGTTATAATTTGTATTCCAAATTAAAGAAAATTGCTAATTTATTTTTTTATTATTTTTTTGTATGCAATTAAAATATTTTTTATTAAACACTTGAATTTTTATTAAACACTCATATATGTTTTTTCAGACAAAATTATATTCAATTTAGCGATTAATTGATTGATAGTTCGAAGCAATCTAAAACATGAATCATAAAACAGACAGACATAAAACAGATAAAAAGTTTTGAGGCTATAGATGGTATAGATGGATCAAAGGGTTTTAAGAGTATTATGGACAAAACACCGCACGAATACTTCCATCTTACAAGAACTTAGCTTAGAATGCAGGCTTTTGAAGAAAATAAGTCAATATTTTGAACAAAGGATTTTAAGTGTATTATGGACACAAAACCGCACGAATATTTCCATTTTACAAGAACTTAACCTAAAATGCAGACTTTTGAAGAAAGTAAGTCAATCTTATCTCAAATATTTTCATCAAATTGCCAGACGATCTGGTAAAATGGAAAAACCAGTAATGCAAGGAAGTGTGAATGAATAGATCAATATCAACTGCAGTTGTTAACAGGAAACATATCGGCAGAATATGTGGCACAAAATATATTCACATGGATAGGATAGGATATTGGGAAAAGGAGAAGAGTTTTCAATTCAATTCAAGTTTTCAATTGTGAATTTGAAAAATATTCATAATAGTAAAGTGTAATAGAAAAATATCAAAATTGATATAGTTTGTGTCTCTAATCGATTGCATCTTGATTTGATAAATAAGTAATTTACAGAAAAGTGCCAACATTATTAATATCATTACATATATAACTAACTGAATTCAGATATATTACGAGGTATTCTAAACATATATAGGTCTGTTCGTTAAAATTTTATTTTTATTTTATTCCCTCTTTTACTAAACTAAAACTTTGGTAGAATATAGAAAGTTTTTTCACAATACAATGAACCGAAAATGTTATAAAATTTTATCCATAACAGTTTTTTTCTTTTTTTAGTGTATTCCCCTGCGAAAATGTGACAAGCAAATTATACAGCCTTTCCCTTTCAAGGTGGAATTATTCTTACAACAGGAGTTTACAAATTTTTTCATAAGCTCTTACCCAATGGGCCACCGAGGTCCCTTTCATGACATTTGAAATTTAAAATTTTTTTTTTAGTTGTTTACTTTTTAAAAAAAAAAAACTTAATGTTAGATTTTCATAAAAATTTAATAAAAAGAAAATAAAAAAATGTCTAAGAACATTTTAAAAGCAATTCTTTTGTCGGAACTCCGGTCGTCCAGAAACTTTTGCTTACCTGATTTAATTCTGGCAAAAGTTTCAGAGAAACATTATATACCGTTATCCTCGGTTCAATATTTCTATATGCCTTATGCTTCATTACTGTAAGATTACTCATTCTTGATCTCAACATAAGATCATAAAAATTTTCATTTAATGTATACCAACCTGGAACATTCAGTTTTACTTTCCAAGAATTTTAAATAGAGAAAATTTATAAAAAATTGTGTGTGGTTAAATCAATTTTTCTTTTCAAATAGAATAATTAAATTGAATTTATTGTATATTTTATTATAAAAACAATTTTTAAATATTTAATTTAGATTTAATAAAATGTTAGTATTGAAAAAAAAACAAAAAGATAAATTCTAGGAATAACGTTCATGAAAAATTAAATTAATTAATATAATATTATTTTAATTTAATAAAAAAATATTTACATAAATTTATTTAGATTGGAAATTTTTCCGATTTCTTTTTATTTATATTAAAATACAATTTAATTTTAAAATATTTTTTTTCTTTTTCTTTTTAAAAAAAAATTTTCAAAAATTTAAAAAATGAAGGATGAGTGTATAGTTGACTGTGTCAACTCTCGGATACCGGTAAGAACATTAGTCATGCTGTTTACCATACAATTAAATCATCTTTTACAAAATTTCAGATATCAGACGTAATTATAAGTATACCAAGATATATTTATATCTAACATTTTGCAGTAGTATGACTGCTTCTGAAACATACTGTTCTAGAATAATTAAATTTTGCAGAAGTTCTTAGTATAACACTTTAAATATATAAGTTAAAATAAATTATATACCCTGTTAACTTAAGGTACGGTATAAACCCTATAAGGTATAGACACTGAATTGAGTTGAGTTAAGACGTTGAGTTATTTCGTTATAAAGAAAGAAAATTTGTATGGTATAGCTACCCAAACCTGTTGATGCAAAATCCAAACCCAAAGATGTTGGCATGATAGTTGACTTCTTTTCACAACTTAGTTTTCACAATGTTTTCAGATACCTAGCTTTAATAGACTTTGAGTTATTTTCATATATAAAAAGTAGTTGTATAGAAGCTAGTCAAACTCGCCGATGTAATAGTCAAACTAACAATTTTATAAAGGGATAATGGTAAAAATGTCAGAAAAACCAAAAAAAAATTCTAGCTCCTTTACATTTTGACTTATCGTACGGATGAACAGACGGAAGTACATGGCTTAATCATCGTCTCAGAATTCGATCCTGAGCTAGAATATATTATATACTTTTTCATATCTATCTTATCTCTTTTAAGGTGTCACAAACGTAATAACAAATTTATTATACTCTGAACTCTATATGTTTATATGGGTTTGTGTTAAATGTTTTGTATAATTTTAAAGATATGTTAAAACTCAAAGGAAAACAAAATATTTATATTATGATTTTCGAAAAACCTAGAACTTACCTAGTTTTAGATAATATGTAGATAAGTAATGTTTGAAGTTTTTTTTTTTTAATTACAATGTAAATTATGCAATTATGGTACAAAAATACAGTGATTAAAACAAAAATTTCTTTAATCAACTAGAATGTAATAGACTTATCGGTTTACCAACTTATTTGTTTCGAATATATAAAATTTGGTCACTTTAATAATTTTCAAATTTAATTTGCATTGCAGGAGCATTAAAATAATGTTTTATTATTTTAATAAAAAAAAAAAAAAATAATTAATATACTAAATAATAAAGTTCCATTTGAAATTTTTATTTTAGTTTTTTTTTTTTTATTTTTAAATAAATTAAATTAAATAAAGAAACTAAAAAAAAATATATATATTTCAAAAATTATTTTCAATGATGAATTTCTTAAATTAAATAATTTATTTCGAAAATAAATAAAAATTTTTTATATTTACATATTATTTCAATTTAGAAAATTTTTTTTATTTCTTATATACAACATGAATTGTTTATTAACTGAAATTCGAAAAAATCTAAAATATTTAATTAAAAAATCATGATAAAAATGAATGAAAATGAAAAAACAAAAAAAAAAACAAAAAAAAAAAAACATTTCTAATTAAATTTATTCGATTTTATTATTAAATTTAATTATAAGAATTATAAATTAAATTTAATTGAATACATTATATTATAATTGTTATATAAAAATATTAAAATTGGATGCTTTTGTTTTATTATACTTTTATAGGTTGATTTCGAATAAAAATAAAATTATTATACAAAAATTGAAAGGATTAAATTTGGTTTTTTCAAACAGAAACAGATAGATGTTGCAAATTGTTTTGGAATTAAAATGGATTCATTTAATTTAAATGAATTTCCAATTTTTTTTTTTTTTTTTTGTATGGAAATTTGATTAATTAAAATTTTAGATGAATTATTTCTATTTTCATATAATTCTATTGCATATAAATATAGGAAAATAAATTATATTTAACAATAGAATTTAAAAAAAAAAAAAAAAATAGTAGCCAATAATAATAATTAAAAAAATTTAATGTTAGGTTTTTTTTTTTTTTTAATGGCATTTGGAATTAATTATATTGACATTTATGCGTTATGGCGGGTAGATTTTTACAGTTATTTTTTCTAATATAAATGTATAGTACAAAAACTTTTTATTTTAATTTAAATGAATGCCGAATATAAAATTTAAAATTTCGTAAATAAATATAAATTTGAATATACTTTTTTTTTTTTAAATAAATTGGAACTTTAATGAAAATGTGGTAGGTACCTACTACCTATATAATAATATATTATATTTTTACATTTTAAATGGTAAAGTTAAAAATTATTTAATAGAATATAACTTGTATAATGTTAAATTAATTTTTTTTTAGCTAATATTAACAAGGAAATATTACACAGCTTTTACAGCTTTTACTTTCCAGGTGTGACTGTAAATATCGTAAGGATGAATTATTCATACGACGTGAGTGGGATTTACTCGGTGTTTACAGGGTATTTTATATGCTTTTATTTATTAGGTTACCGAAGACCCCAAAAATTAATATTATTGTAAGGAAATAACTTTTCTGCAAATTGGTGCTATATAATTATTTTAGTAATCTCTAAAATTAAGCAGAAAGTGTGTTTGAATGTTTGTTTGTTTGTAATTTATGTATTCTTACACGGTGTAATCAATTGTAATCAAATTTTGTATAGGATTATTTCCCTGAACCCCAAAGATGTTGTACATTACTTTTCTTTTCAGTTTGTTAACCCTTTGCGGTACTAGAGTCTGTTTAAACGTTTTTCTATTTTTCATTACCTATAGTGTATACTGTTCCATCGATTGAGTTCAAAAATTATAAAAATATAGTTTCCCTTTCGGTAAGAGAAAGAGTTCACTGGATTTAGATGTTTGAGATTCGTTAACTTAATTAATATATAATAATAATGCCAACAAATAATTTACAAATAAACTGACAGTTTGAAATGATTATCAACTTAGAAGAGTTGAATTCTTTGCAGTTCAATGAAATTTTGTGTTAAGTATTTTCTAGATATTTTTGCTACGCAGAAATGATTTAAATGATTTAGTTGAAAATTAATTTGAACTGACCAGTAACGAATAAAAATTATTTAAAGGTATATTACAACCATAAAATTTTAAATAAAATATTTTTATTTAGAGAAAAGTGGGTAAACAAAGTTCAATCAGAATATAAACATAAACCCATTTATTTTTAGTTACATATATTTTGAATACTATCTAATATTCTATCTCTTAATTTTCTTTTTTTTTTTTTTTTGTTCAATCAACAACTCCCTCTAATATTTTACAAAGTTTTTAACATTGTTTTTTTAATCAGCTTAGTTTAAAACAAAAAAAAAAAATCAATATTAGCATTATGTTTATGTTCTCTTAACAGCTTTACAAGTTTTAAACCGAATTATATTCTTTTGTTTTGTTATGTCCACTTTAATCCCTATGAAAAATAATTATTGTTCCTGGTAAAAAAATTAAAATGTATATGGAAATAATAAAACAAAAAAGGGACGCTATAAAAATTTTACGATTAAACCAGCTGTTTTCTTTTCTTTTTACATTTTTTGTTTTTTTTAAATTGTTATTTTTGTAATTTTTTGAATGAATTACAGTGTGTTTTGTACAGTAGTACAATTTAATTCTAGTACAAAATGAAAAATAAAACCTTTTTTTTTTTTATTTTTTAAACTGTCTAGACAAAACCGATTTCAATAAAGTAGTACCGACTACACAATCAGTCAAACAAGTATATTTCAATTTTCCGAGTTTTTATTTTGGTTGAAACATTATTGTTTTTTTCACTATAATTTTCCTTTCGATAATTTTCTTTTCAATGTATCCTCTTTTTTTCTGTTCTTCTGTGTTTTTTTTTTTTTTGAAAATTTTTACGTTAGTTACATGTTAACTTTCATGCGATATAATCAATAAAAACCATTCTTGGTTTCGTCACTTCAAACCGATACCAAACATTAAACAAATAGAAAACTTAAGAAAAAAAAAATTCAAAACTGTAAAATAGAGTTAAATCAATGGAGTACGAATAAAATAATGAGAAGTAAAATTACCAGAGTACCAAATGCCCATATAAATACTTTTCTATATGAGTGAAAGACTTAATATCTCTATTAAATTTTGAGTTCTTTGAGTAAAAGTGAATTGCCGTCGTTAGTTAAACTTGAATTGCTCGTCGTTAGCTAAACTTAATTTTAATTTGAGTGTAAAATAAGTATGAGTGATAAAATATTGAAATCAGTTTCAGAATTCATATAATTTGCTAATATGTTATTGTTTAAAGTTTGCAGAAATTAAAGTTTTATGAAATATAGTGTAAAAAATGACTTGGTGTCTTAAAAAGTTCAGACATTAAAATTTAGCTGGTCTAAAATAAAATTTACTTAAGTTAAATCTTCATTGTTTTGTGTTTTATGGTTACGTCCTGTCTTCTTTTTTTATGAAATGAAAATTTAACAAAAATATCATAAAAAATTCCAAAATGTACTTAAAAAAAGGAGTAGAAGTAAAAAAAAAAAATTGTAACGAAAATATTTTGTAATAAAGAAGTAAAGGTGAAAATTTAATTTCCGAAAACAAAAAAATTCACTTATCCATCGGATCTTATAAATTGGGTACAATTTTTCTTTTATTCTGCAATAATTTTCTTTATGGTTTATTTGTTTCTTCTCGTAAATAAAAATTGCAAATTTTTATTTGTAACAAAAATTTATATTATAGTTTTTCGACTTTAAATATTTAGAAATATGAAAATTTTTAAAATAAACAATTGTGAAAATGTTGTAATGATTGGACATTGTAAAAAGGATTTGATGAAAATTGATGAAAAAGGATATATAAAATTTCATCATTTACTTCAAAATTGCATTATTTGAAAAAATTTTAAAAAATGGTACAATATATAAATTTGCAGCAATTAGGAACCATTCTCTGAATAATTTGTTGTAACAGTAACAAGATCTTTTAATAGTAATTTTCTTTATATTTTAAATATTGAAAGTATGAGTTGTTGACTCTTATAATTATTGATTCCAGGTGTATGGAAATGGTTTTAAAAAAAAAGGATAATAACAAAATTTGTTAATATTTTATTGGAAAATATGTTAGATATAGTTAAATTGTAGAAGCTTAAATCTTTTCTCTCATTTTTCTCTTTCATTTATTTAGACTATAATATTTATTTCGGCTGGGGGAAATAAAGTCTAAAGCAATAAAGTCTAATAGGCCTTACTTCACTTTGGAATGAGAAAAAAAGCCTAAATCGCGAAATTACGCGTATTAGGCTTTATTTGTCATTCCAAAATGAAATAAGGCCTAATTATTTTTTTGAAATAATTGAATTAAAGCCTAATTGTAATTTATTATTCCAATAATAACATTTTTTAATATTTTTCTTTTATAATTTAATTCCCATATATTTCAGTTTATTTAAGTAATAAAATGTGTTCTTTCTTTTTGCACATTTCACTCCGTACATCCGTCAGTTAGTTCTTTTTCATAATGAAATAAGTTCGACAAGTTATAAATAAAAGAATTTAGTTTAAATTCAACACTGAAACTTATTTCACTTTTTAATGTAATAATTTTGTCGAACTGAGTTCAGTTATTAGATTTGGTTACAAAATTTCGATTGCTTCTTTTTTCAAAATATAAACATACATGAGTATGCGGGACTCTAAACAAAACGAATTTTATAGTTGGTTACAAAATTAGGATATTTATTCTGGATTCTGGAAAAGGTTAATAACTCTGATTTTGAAGCCAACTCTAAAATCTCTCCTAATTACAAAGAATTTGAAATAATGGGAGAAAAAAATAATGTTTCAGCTTTCCATACAAAAGTATTAAATTTTGACTGTTCTCTGTAAAAAATAAAAATAAACTTTGTCAAAATTTAGATATTTTTATAAAAAAACAAAAAACAATTGTTTTGAAGGAATGAGAGCCGCAGTCCTGCGCCGTTTCGACCGCGCATCTTCGTTCCCTGCGCCGGTGCCGTGCGCGGACGTGGTAGTAGAGGCACCATCTCCCACTCCCTCAAGGGAAATGCGAAAGCAGTTGTGGAGGGAGAGCTAAGGGAGGGGCGAAGAGTGGCTCGAAAGAGCGAGCGCAAAAGCAGCAGAGCTGATCAGAATATAAAAAATTCTTTGAAACCTGTTTGAATTATTTTAAAAAATTGTATGAAAACGGCTGCATGTATGAAAACGGCTTTTAAAAAATTGTATGAAAAATTTGGAATTTGAATAATATAACAATATATAATATTTCTAAATTGAAATAAAGCCTATTTATAGGCTTTTATTCTCTTTGAAATGAGAAATAAGACATATACCGCGAAATTTATTTGAGAATTACTCAACTCAATTGTGGAACAAGGTCTATTAGATTTTATTGCTCTAGGTTTTATTTCCTCCTGACATGTGTTTCATGACTTTTTAAGGGGGAGAATGTTTACGTCTGTTGCATATGGTATTGCAATATTTTATAAAGGAATGTTTTTTTTTTGTATTGTTTTTAGTTAGATATAAATTATTTTTTAAAATCGTCAAAAACCATGATCTGAGGGATACAGAACATGATAATTATTAGTGTGGTGTAATTTTTGATGCCTGTGAAATTTTTGCAAACCACCAAAAAATAAAACAAACCAAATATTTTTAATAAAATTACACCATAAAAAGGTGAAATTAACTTGCGTGTAAAAGAATGATAAAATTTTCGTGGTTTTTAATTGCAAAATAAAAAAAAAATAAAAGTTTTTGCAATTATCAGGAAAATGCCGTAATTTTTATCATTTTTCCTTTTAAAAATATATAGTTTATTTGTGTTGTATAAAATTGGCATCATTAATTAAGGATAATGTATGATAATCAAGGATAATTAAGTAAAATTATCTGAATTACAGTAGATATTATAAAAAAATGAAAAATTTTTAATGAAGTTGAAAATAATTTGGAATTTTCAGTTTTAAAATGGAAAATGATCAAAGAAAAGATAAGAAAATTTTAAATAAATTATAAAAAGTTATTTTAAAGGAAAAGACAAAAACTTAAAATGAAGAAAAATGATTAATTAATTTATCTTAGTCAATTAGAAAATTTTACTGCTGTTTTTAGGTATCAAAATATTTGTAGATTAAATATACCGTTATGTAAATTGTTTATTCGGCAATTAACAATATTTGTAATGCAATAAATCTGAATGAAATTGTAAAATTTTAAATAAATTTCTTTTTCTTTTATCTTATTGTTTAAATTATCTATCAGTGTGTCGGACTTTAATCCACTTAACACCACCTTCCTTTTTTGAACAAACAATTGATGATAATATGTAGTTTAGTACTCATGTACTGGTTATGGTCAATGCAAAATACAATAAATTTAGAACACTTACGATGACGTAAAATATAAATACTTTTAATTAAATTCTTATTAAAAAATAAACTTCTAAAAACTTGTAAATTGAATTTAAAAATGATTTGTTATATGATTTCTTATATTTTCATTTCCTATGATAAACTGCAACATAATTTTTAAGTTTTTTTCTAAACTAAATAAAAAAGTTTTCTATAAAAATATTAAGCTTAAGAAAAACTGAAGAAAAAAAAAAAACTTTTTCAATCATAATCATTATCCGATAAAATGTTAGTATTAAAAATCACGTAAATTTAACTCTTAAGTACTTTTTCATTTATTAATTTATCATTTGAAAAGGAAAAATTAACTTTTTAAATGAAAAAATTGATTTAAACTCTTCGTCAAGAGTTATTTTCACTTTAGCTACAATATTAAGAAAGTTTTGTTTAAAAAAGTATTTAATAAATATTAAAAAGAAAAAGAAAAATAAAAGTAAAATAATTTTTATTGAAGTAGAAAATATGTATTATGAAAGCTGATTTTTATTAGAAAATTTAATTATAAAAATGATAGAAGATTAGAACTTGTGAGAGAACATTGCTTTGTTTTTTAAATTTAATTTTAAATTTTTAAAATTCAATACCTAGTAGCTATGATTTTTGGATCCGTTTGAAAGTCCAAGTCAATATGGTAATAAAGTAACAAACTACAAACCTAAATATTTATGGGGGTTTTCATCCGGATTTAAAATATTTAGTTATGTTATTTTGTTTTTTAAATTTCTTAATTGAGGATTAAGCGTTTTTTTATTTTGTTTCTAATATGTATTGTTACCTACCTTTTACCGTAAATTTAACTTTTAGATGACAACATTTTCAAAATTCAAAAAAATAAAGAAAAAAATTTATTATAAAAAATAAATAAATAAAAGATAAAAGAATCAAAAGTAAAATATAAATTTTTTTTAAATAAATTATAAATACTGAATAGTTAGAAAAATTACATTGAAATTTTTTTTTTCAGATCTGACAAAAATTTTAAAAAAATTACCTTAAGATAGAACAATGAAATTTCAATCATGCATATGTCATGGTTAAAAAAAATATTAAAAATATTAAAAAAATTATTATTGTAGAGCATCGTTTTTATATAGCGCCAGCGATTACGAAGCTACAGTCCCTCAAATTTCGAAAAAGCGCTATTTTTAAATGTGTATATTTCAAGTTCTGATTTACATATTTTCATTCGAAAAAAGTTAAAGGACAGGATGGTTTATATTTTCATAAATCAATATTATACTATTGTTTTAAATTTAGTATTTAAATTAACCGTTATGTGAAAAAAAAATTTTGTAAGATTTTACTGCCTTCACAACTCCCCAACTCTTTTAGGTAAAGATCAGAAATTTTGAGAGGACGAAAAAAAATTAATATAAATTACTTCAGACCATTTTTTGGTATCTCTCTTTATTTAAGAACTATTAGAACTCGAAAATTAAATTTTTACCTTTTTTAGATCCCTGTAACTTAGACAACAATTTTATTGTACAAATGAAAGCTTTATCATTATAATTTTACATGTGTTAATGTATACTATTTCATTAAAATTGAAGAAACTGTTTCTCTATTTTTGACATTTTTTTTATGTATGAATCTAAGAAAAATTCTAAGAAAAATTGTAAATTTTGATGTAAGTCACAGTCTTTTGAAAAAATTGACGTCTTTAAAAAGGTGCGTCTTTTTGGCGTCTTGAGAAATTTGGGTCTTTTACAATCTGCCATTTTTGTTTACTTATTTAAAGCATCTACAATCTGCTAATTTCTAAAACTGATACAAATAAATATAAAATTTTAGATAATTTTTTCAATATTATTAGATAAAAAAACTTAAAACTTAAATCTATTTATTTATTTTTATCTAATCAATAAATTGCTTTTATATCATTAAAGCCCTCGGCTATAAAGCCATTTTATATCTGGTATTTTAAATTATATTTATATTAACGGTAATATTGAATAGGTGCATATAAGATATTCAATTAATTTTATAACTTTTATGCTCTTGTTGTAAGTAAGTAAATGAATTTATGTTATAATCCTTAAAGTAAATTCCTAACCAATTTTTTTTAATTTTTAAAAAATTTAATAATAGATTTGATAAGTTTGAATGATTGAAAGCACAGCAAACAAAAAAGTTTTAATTGATCACACCCTCACCTACCGTTATATGTATATGTTTTAAAAGTTTTGATGGAATCTTGTATTGTACTTCTTTTTATACCCGTATGAACTATGTTCAAGGGTATAATAAATTTGCCATTACGTTTGTGACACCTTAAAGGAGTCGAGCTAGATATAGTGTCAAAGGTATGGATCGACTCAGAATCGAATTCTGAGTCGATTAAGCCATGTACGTCCGTCCGTCCGTCCGTGCGCACGATAACTGAAAAAATAAAGGAGCTAGGAGGCTGAAATTTTTTTTACGGCACTTTTGCAAAATTGTTAGTTTTGCTATTTAAATCCAACATTTTCGGTCGGCGGGTTCAAGTAGCTGCCATACAACTTCTATCTTTATATAGAAATAACTCAGTATCTATTCAAGCTAGGTTTCTGAAATTTTGCAAATGATGATCAAGTTTTATGGCAACAACTTCTGCAAAATTTGGTTGTGGTGGTGTGACGGATTCGGGTAGCTGCCATACAACTTCTCCGTTTAAATGAGAATAACTCAGTGTCTGTTGAAGCTAGCAACCTGATATTTAGTAACAAGGTGTCGAGTTACAGGCCAACAACTTTTGTAAAATTTGGTTGGTCTAGAGCAGCCGGTTCAGGCTTCTTGCACCTCTTCGAACTTAATAAAGCTAGGCGTCTGAAATCTTGCAAATGATGATCAAATTTTATGGCAACCCCTTTTGCAAAATTTGGTTGTGGTGGTGCGACGGGTTCGGCTAGGTGCCATACAACTTATCCGTTTAAATGAGAATAACTCAGTGTCTATTGAAGCTAGGAACCTGAAAATTAGTAAAGAGGTGTCGAGTTATAGGCCAACAACTTTTGTAAAATTTGGTTGGTCTAGAGCAGCCGGTTCAGGCTTCTTGCACCTCTTGGAACTTAATGAAGCTAGGCGTCTGAAATCTTGCAAATGATGATCAAGTTTTGTGGCAACCACTTTTGCAAAATTTGGTTGTGGTGGTGCGACGGGTTCGGGTAGCTGCCATACAACTTATCCGTTTAAATGAGAATAACTCAGTGTCTATTGAAGCTAGGAACCTGAAATTTAGGAAAGGTTATAGGCCGGTTATAGGAAGGTTATAGGAAATTTAGGAAAGGTTATAGGTGTCGAGTTATAGGCCAAAAACTTTTATAAAATTTGGTTGGTCTAGAGCAGCAGTTTCAGGCTTCTTGCACCTCTTGGAACTTAATGAAGCTAGGCGCAATAGATTCAGGTAGCTGTCATACAACTCCACAATTTACATAAATATATCTCTGTAGTTCGGTACTAAAACATCTGAATGTTTTTAAAAGATGATCAAGTTTTATAGAAACAGGATATATTACGTTCATACGGGTATCCCAGAGTTGACACAGTCTACTCTACTGCACTCTTCCTCGTTTTTTTCTAATACTTTATTCAATATATTAGAAAAAATTGCAACATTTGCAAAAAAGTTACTTAAATATTTTTATATTGGATAATTTTTTTTTTATTTAACAGCAGAAAAGTAGAAAACAAACAACAAATGAAAAAGTTAAACCAATTTTACGTTCAATTGAAACATAAAACGGATATTTACTACTTAAAGGAATTGTTAATAATTTTTGTTTAACTGAGGAAAAAAATTAAAAAAAAAAAAACATTTAATTTAATAAGATTATATAATCGTAGTTGTGTTGTGTTTACTTTTCTATTAAGTTATAGCTTCAAATCAATCTTGGTATTCTATAACAATTTTCTTATGATATATGATACTATTCAAGTTTATGACTAGTACACACATTTATATAATATATACATACATACAAGTAAATAGATAAATATATTTACAACTCACTTGGGATATAATATACTAATGGCAATAACAGATGAGGTTGAGCCTTATTTGAGTTTTTTTTTTTTTTTTTTTAAAGCGGAGAGAACTCTTTAAAACAAAAAACAAAAACAAAAGTGAACACAAAAGTTTACTTTTCTTTAAATTTAAACTTTTCACTAAAAAAAATTGAAACATGTGCCTGAAAAAAAAAAAAAAAACTCTTCCAGTTTGTTTCTTGTTTTACGCAATAAAAATAAGAAATGAAGTATTTTTTTCATTTTTATTCTTTATTTTTTGTAGAATAGATGGTGGTAGGAAAATATAAAATGAAATAAAAAACGTGATATTAAAAAAAAAATATTTTTTACGTTAAAAAAATAACAAAAATACATAATTTTCAATAAATATTAAGGATTTTTAGTAGAGAAAGGAATTATACACCTAAAAGTATGCGATATCAAATAAAAATTGGTCGAAATTTTCAGAAACTTAATATAAGATGGCGTAAAATAACACGAGTCCAATTATTTAAATAAACTTAATGCAAAAAGGCATATAAATTTAAAAAACAAAATATGTATTGTAATATTTTTTTAATTTTGTTTTTTATAATTATACATATATAATATTATATATAAAATATTATTAATAGAATTTTAGTTTCATAATCCATGGAAGAATTTCCATATGTATTGTATTTTCTTTTTTAGGTTAGGTATATTCTTGAAATAACTAAGTAACTGAGTGTACGACTAACATATATCAATGTCTAAAATTTGATTAAGTATATTAAATTTGAAAATTTAAATGAAAAATCAGACAGAATGACGATCAAATAAACTTACAATTCGTTTAAAATATATTTAAACAATACTGTTTAGATTTATAATCTTTGAATATAAGAAGCTATTAACGATTTTATGATATAGCAAAGAAAAAAAAGAAAAATTTATTTTTTTTATATTAGGTTTTTCTTTTCCTTTCCTTGTTATTTTTTTTTTTTCTCACTTTAACAAATTACAAAACTTAATACTATCTTCTTTATATTTCTGTTTTATATTTCATGTTTATTTTGTTTTTTCCACTTTATATTTTTCATTCTCTTTTTATGTTCATTTTTTTTCCTTATTTTTAAGCTTCATATATTTTATGTTAATCCTTGTCTTGATTTTATATTAATAAACTAGCATTTGATTGTGATAGAGATAGAAAAAGAAAGAGAAAAAATGAAATAAGTTATATAAGAGGTAGAGGTTAATAAAATATGATTTGATGACATAGAAATTGTTGTAAAATTTACTGTTGGTTTGTTGTTTCAATTTTTTTTGCTTTTTGCTTTTTTTTTTTGCCAATTATAAAGAGTCCTTTTTGAAGGATATTTTTAATGTAAATATCAAAGAAAATAAAAATACAAAAAAAAAAAAAAGAAACGGAAATCTAATCAATAAAATACACATACATATATAAATATATAAATACATACATATATAAATACATACAATAACAATCCAAGTATTCATTCAAAGTTAATATATCCTTTTTTACGGTAATAAAATTTCGTTTTTAGTCTCTTTTTAGCACATTTCCAAGAAAATTTAAAAAAAAAATGTGCCCATTAGTTCCACTCTGTTCGACCATTCGCCTGTTCACAAAACATCTACACACAAAATTAAGGCTTTAAGTTTATAATTTTACATGTGTTTAATGGTTTTTCTTAATTATGTAAATTTCCCTTAAAATTGATGAAAGTGTTTCTTTATTTTTAAAATTTTTTCTTATTATATGAAATTTTAAATTCTAAATTTTCAAATTTTGGTGCAAGTTACAGTTCGAAACAATTTGTATTGTTTTTGGAAATGTGTGCCTTTAAAATCCTTTTTTAAATGCTACAGAATTACTTGGTTTGTATGTATGCATATATATATTTGGATATAGAATGAAAAAATTATTATTTGATGGGAAAATGAAAGTCCCCTTTAATTTGATAATTTTTGAAATAAAAAATTCGCATGACCAAACACACTAATACAGGATTTTACCTAGGAATTTAAAAAAAAAAAAAAAAAAATTAACACAATTTTATAAAGAAAAAAATCATTTTAAATATGTCTTATACTTAAAGAGGAATAACAAACCGAAATGTATGTATGTGTAACTTAATAAATTTCTTAATAAAAATGTTAATTTAAAAGTTAGTGAAAATTTGAAAAAAAAAACAAAAATAGAAATAGAAATAAATATAAAATTAATTTTTGATCAAAAATCATTTTTAATGTTGAATGTTTTTTATGTGTTAATTTTTACCATATTTTTTTAAAAAATACTGCATAAAGTACATTTTAAATTATTAAGTAAATAAGAAAATATTTTAAATTGAATTACTGATCGCAATTTGCGTCTTTAATTTTTATTTGGAAATTTTATTAGACAGTGTAGTTTCAATATTATCATAAACAAAGAAATGATATTCTTAAAGGTTGCAAAATGTTTATAATAGGAACTTTATTGCGTTTATTTTAAATTTATGTTACAGTAAATTTTACGTAAAATGGTTTCTTAAATTATTACTAATCTAATTTAGTATCGATGAGAAATGATGAGTGTAGATAATAGAATAGATTTTTACTTAACGGATATAAATAAAACTGAGATCTTTTGACATGGATCTATTATGTCCCCCCTGTTACACTACGTGTTGTGTATTTTACCTCCACTTATAATACTTCTGCTGCCCTAATTCTTCTAAGAAAGTAAATATCTGAATACAATTTATTGCTGGCAGTTCATCTTCGACAAAGCAATATGTTGCTAATTGTACATTTCTTGCTCAGAGTAAAGCTCCGCAGTTTTTGAGTGTGTGAGCTGGAATCTCTTCTTCTGTTTAACATAATGTTTGGTGTAAGAATTTTTATAATATTTCTAAATAGATTAACAGTATAACAATTCGCAAAATCTACCACAACAATGGAGAATATATCTTCCTTTGATAAAAGTCAAAAATGGTTCACACATATTGTAAGTATCTGCTAAATAAATTATGAAAAATTATTGAGTTTCTTTTCAAAGGCGCTTTGAAATTAAGAAAAATTCAATAAATTGGTTTTTTAAATATTTTAATCAGTAAAGTTAATTAAAAAGTGGGTTCAGTTTTATAATCAAGCAAGCAAATCTCTATTAATATTTATTTTATTTATTTATATTAATATTACAAATAACATAGGATAATGCAATACTACTAAACCATCAGATACTAAGACACGATATCGAATACTATTATTAATTTTTCCAATAATATCATTTATTTTGTTTATATATTATACATTTGCACTATGTTTGGTAACAAAGGAGGATTTGTTAAGAAAAACTACTTTTTCAGTAAATTTTCCTAATAATTAAAAATATTTGCTACCTGTACAGGATATAAACCCACTCTCTCTCGATTAATAAACCACGTAAGCCAATAACCATTTCTCCACTGAAGCTTCCTGTACGTATAGTGAAATAACTTAGAAATATTGTTTTAATATAAGCTTACGTCAAGAAGTAACTTTTATTATTGTTAACGTTGTATATATAGTTATAGTTGTATATTAAACATTTAATATCACAGTTAGAGCACATAATGTTCTTGTTTAAAATACAGAAATTATTGTATCAATTTTGATTTCATTTAAATTTTTTTTTTTTTCTCAATAGAATTAAAAAAACAAAAAAAATTTAAGAGAATAAACTAAATAAGAATACTAATACCATTAATAACAGCCGCTACAGTGACAGTGGGGGTTGCCTTCAATAATTACCTCATGTAGTAAAGTGTTCTATACTATTACATGTTGTAACTGGTGTAACGGCTATAGTCACTGTTAGCAAAATAGTAATAATAATAGGCCCAATTCAATGTTTCCGTATCCATTTCCTATCCTTTCCTATCCCTACTTCCTAGCCAATATACTGCGTTCGCAGGTAAGGGTTTCATCACATTATATTGGCTAAAAGGGGAGGTGGGTTTAGTCAGTAAGAATCTGACACTACCATGGGGGAAATTATTGGTGTCTTTGGAAGATTCCCACCTTCCTTAGGAAAAAAAACTTTAGCTGAGTTATTTGATTTGATAAATTTTGTAAGGCCAATGAATTATGTAATAATATAAATTAGTAACATAATAAAACAAAAAAAAAAATGAAATAAAAAAAAATCAAAAACAATAAAAAAAAAGGAGGAAAATATTATTTATTTTTTTTTAATTTTTTTACTCGTTTCTTTCAATAACAATACACTTTGATGGAAAAATAACATTCTTCATGGTTGGAATCAGTAATAGTTAAGAAGGAGTTCTGAATAAAACAAGAAATGATAAAAAATAACTATAAAAATGACTCATACGGTAAATGGAATATTCCCAGAGTATTATACGTAGTAAAACTCTTACAGTATGCGACAAAATATACTGAATTAATTGTAATTAAAATTCTTCTTTTTTTTCTTATAGAAGAGAGAAAAAAAAATAATAATTTTAGATACGAAATATCCTATAATAAGGATACTTATTTAAAACTTATTTGGACACTTATTTAAAGTTGTGCAGGTAAGTGTTAAGGTGTTAAGTTTAGTTGTAAATTTAAGAAAACTTTAGAATTTTTTTATGAAAGCAACAAAATTAAAAAAAATTGTTCATTATTTTTTGTTGGTAACTCTGTCTATAAGGATATCAGTAAGGATATCATTTTATTGATACGTAAATTTTTATTATCTTTTGCTTTTTTATTTTGATTAACCAATCTATCTTCTCGATCCTTGATTCTTGATTTGATAAGGATATTCTTTGTATAGAATAATCCTTGAATTTTATATTTTATTCCATATATAGTACATAAATTTTTGTTGTATATAATATATAAAGAAACTGTGAGTTGTAATTTATGAAAATTATTCAAGGACAATGAAATTTTATATGCACAATTTGATTGAGAGTTGTGTTTGTTTTCGCTTTTTCCTTTTTTTTTTTTACTCCTAAAACAATAATGATAAGGTTAAATTTAATGTTTTGAGAGAAAGCCCTTGGCATTTTATTTTTGTAGTAAATTAACGAAAAAAAAAAAATTTTTTTTCAATTTCAATTTTACCTTAAATTTAATTTTATTGACATTTCATTGAATTTTTTTCTTATTATTGAGAAAGGTATTATTATTTTTATTGTTTTTTTTTTAATTTTTTTTTAAAGGTTTTCTTTTGTTTTTATTTATGTATATGGTATACCAAAAAATATGTTTGGCATTCTGATATTTAAGCAAACATAATATAAGTTTAGCAAATAAATTTTGTTAACATATATAATATACGTATATATATTTTTGCCGACCGCATACAATTATGTATAAGGTAGGTAGGTATTGTTTTCATACTAAAAATTTGTACCCGAGATTTTGGCAATTATCCACAACTCCGGTGCGTAGAAAGCTGTACATTTTTTTTAGCGTGATGTTTGCCTGTGTGTGAGTGCGTGTGTGTTTGAATGTGTGTATGTATGTGACTGCGTGTGTGCGTGTGTGTGCTGGTGTGTGGGTGTGTAGGTATGTCAGTGGGCACGTGTACAGCCTAACGCTTGACCGAAATTTTTTGAAATTTCATATTTAAGGTTTTGACGTAAATATTTCGGATTGAGAAACTTTTGGAGCAAATCAGACAACCGGAAGTAGTAGTTTACTACTAGCGTTTTTAAGTTTTTTACGAATATTTCGTAACAGAAAAATATTATGAGAAAAAAAAATTATTAAGAAAAAGTTGTTACACAAGTAAAGAGCAAAATTTTGCCATAGAATATTTTTTGATCCGACTAACTTTAACTTTTATTTAATTTTTTTTCTAAGTTCAAATTTCATACATATACAACAACATGCTATATGAATTTCTATGAGGAAATTTTTTTTTTATATCTCTAAAAATGTATATGTATGTAATATCTATGCATATTATTCTCTTGTCATGATGCAAAATTCATACTTTAAAATTTTTCCTACGGATTCAATATTAATCTTTTGTTTGTTTTGTATTTGTTAATGTTTGTTTTTTTATACAGTTTTTATTATTTCTAATATTTTTGAATGAAAAAAAAAATCATGTACAAAAATATATAAAAAAAAATGATGTTAAATTATTAGAAGTTAATTTGCTTTGATATCAATTTTTATGTAAAAAATCTATGAATTTTTGCATTATACTTTTCGTGTAATTGTCGGTCCTGTGGTGGAGGCAGCAGATTTCTTTTAATGAACCTTGAATAGTTGTCAGAATAATTTAAGACTAAAGTAAAAATTACTTAAAAATTTTCAAATTATGTGGGAAATTTATAAATGCATTTTTTGTTTTGGTAAGATCAGATTTATTTGGGAAGAAAATAAATTGAATGAAAGAGAATTTTAATCAAAATTTGCTATACCTACGTACGTTTTATAAATAAAATTTTGATATTTCAATAAAATTAAAAATAAATTTTATGGTTTGCCATACTTTTTTACTTGTTTACTTAAAAATTTTTGCAATTTTCAATTAAAGCTTGAAGATGATATTTGAAAGTTTTGGCGTAAATTTACAAAATTAAGAAGTTTATAATACTCTTTGTTTATGGCCCACATCCTAGAGGAAAAAACTTTTATTTGTAATACCTATTTATATTATTAATAAAAAACTTTTGAATCGTTTTGAATTGGAATTAAGACCCACACTATTTTTTGTTATTAAAAGAAAGACTAATAGAATATGTAGAGCAAACGCATTAGAAGGGATTTTCGAGCTTTGGATAAAAATTGGGGTATTGTCTTTTTCCAGAATATTTATTAATATGTATATGTGCGAGATTCTGAATTGGAAGAGATGTTAGAGTTGGTTACAATAGCAGGCTTATATGCTTCTCCCAAAATATGTGTATAAGTAATACTCCGATTGTAAGGGATTTTGGGAGGGATTTTAGAATTGAATTCAAAATCAGGATTATACGCCTTTTACAAAATATTTAGATATATGCATATTATGCGAGTTTTAAATTAGGATTATATACATATATTCTGGAAAAAGCGTATAATACTGATTTTGTAACAAACTCTTAAATCTGTCCTAATTCAGAAACTCGCATATGCATATATCTAAATATTCTGTAAAAAGCATATAATCCTGATTTCTAAAATCCCTCGCAAGGCCTTAACAATGAGACAAAAGTCCCATGGGACTTCTGGCACATTGAAGTGAGTTAAAAGTTCCAATGGGACTTCTTCACCAAATAAAATCCAATCAAATGAAATGCAGACTCATGATAGTAAACTTTGTGTTATTCAGTAGGATTTCATTCTTTTTTGAAATGGACTTAAGGCCCACGATCTAGTGGAATTAACACCCGTGAGCTTTAACTCTGTTTTGAAAAGAATTTAAAGTCCAGGGACGTTAACTCCAAAAGTTTTGGAATTAAAGTCCGTGGGCTTTATTTGCTCGGGAATTCTGTCACTGCACCGAAATAAGTATCATTTCAGCTATGCAACTTGCTATAAAAATGTGAAGTATTTTAAAGAAAATTTTCGATTTTAAATTTATCATGTAATATCTATAATAGTTTTAAAAGTAAAAGTAAATTACACATCCTTTTATAATCTTTTACACTTAAATAGAAAGCAAAAAAAAAAATAAAAATACTAAAAATATAAAGCTTTTCGTAGAATGCATAGTTATGATCCTATTGCAAAATAATCATTTGATAAGACATTTTGTTAATTAACAGATAAGAAATAAAAACGCTATGTATTACATTCTATAAAAATTAAATATATAAAAAAAGTATATTATGTCATAAGATTTTAGGATATTTTTTTTTAAATTATAGAAGTCATTGACACTTTTTAAGTACCGTGTGATGAATTTTTTTTTTTTGTTGTTTTACGATTCTCTTGTGTATTACGAATTATCATGGTATATAAAACTCAAAGAACAAAAAATTTCTTTTGTTTTGCACTTATACATTATTTTATTTTTATGATGTGTTCCTAATGATGCAGGATGCGTTAAGTTCCTGACATTTATTTGTTTAATATCACGTTTTTCTCTTATTATGTTTTCTAAATTGTTCTAGAATTCACCTAAATAACATTTTATATGCCTACTTTTATTTCATTTTATTTTTAACATTTTTTCCTCCATAGACATAATAAAACAAAAAAACAACAACAACTACAAAATTATTTAATTATATTTTGTCATGTTCCGAAATTTTACCACAATTTTTTTACATTCAACTTTTTTGCAGGGAAAATGAAAATTTCCCTCCGAAAGAAATTTTTCCATGCATTTTCCATCATATTTTATACGTATGTACAACTTTTTATGCTCACATAGATTTATAAAATGTCTGCAAAATAAAACCACATTTAAAATACCAAAAAAAAATTTTTTTAAAAGTCGTAATAATATATAAATTTTTATATAGCCGCGTTACCAGAATAATACCAACCATTTTTGTGAAACAAAAAGTGAAGAAATAAAAAAGACTTCTTAAATATTTTTTATTAGTATGTGTGTGCATGTTTGAGTTATTTATGCTATTATCCTTATACTAAATACAGTCATTAACCAAAAATTAATTGAATCAGTAGATATAAGAGTATATCTTGATAAAACAGAAGATAGATGACCAATGATCTACCAAAAAAAACCGAACATTTAAATCATTTTGTCTTTAATGATTTATTAATAATATATATATTTATTAATAAAGGAAAGAATACATTCAATAAAGAAAGGAGAATATTAAATGAAAAGATTTAATGTATGAAACTGTTGTAAGTATCTGAAATTTTATATCTGTTTGATGTGAGTCACTTGTGAATCATTAAAAAGATAAAATAAAATCATTTTAGTAGTGGAATTGAAACTTTGGTAAAAACCAATGTATATTCTATTATAGTATATAAAAAGTAATATTTTATTATTAAATCATGAATTTTTGTCTTTAACTGTACATTTGATAGAATGATATATGTATGCAAATAATTCAGCTTCAATGGCCAGATTAATTTACCATAATGTGTGACGCTGAAAAAACATGATTCCATTTTTTTTTTTTGTTTATTTTTGATTTTAATGCTTTCTATGATATATCTCTATGTTTTTTTTTTTTTAATATCCTTGTTCATCCTGTTACTTCATATTATTTTTTCCTTTACATTTATTTTTATATGTTATTTTTTTTTCCTTTTTTTTGTTCTGGTTTTTGTCTTTTTTATAATGTAATTTTTTGGCTCATAAAACATCCGTTATATTATAAACTTACTATGTACAATTTTTATGGGTTTTTATTCTGTGTAGCTTCTTAGGCTCAAATATGTATATATATATATATATATATATATATATATATGAGTATATTACGAATATGAAACTCGTGAACTGAAATATGCTCAATGATCTCGTCGTCAATTCAAACTGCTGTTGCCAATGTTGTTAGTATATATTATGCAACAATATTATAGTAATTTTTATTATAAGGTTATATTTCACCTGTAAAAAAAAACATACACCTGAAAGAGTAAATTTATGAGCACCTTAAAAATATCGTATAAAATTTTTGAAAAAAAAAAAAAATAAAAATATTTTTAACTTTCAAGTTATTTTTTGATGTAATGCTTAAGTGGGAAATACATTCTTGACATAAGGTCAGAAAGAAAATTTTCATTTTTAAGTATAATGTACAGTTACAAGTTATGCAACTTAACTTAATTGACAATCTCATTTAATTTTGAGTTATTTGTTAATTGTAAGTATTTGTTTACACTTTTAGTATGTGCTACCAAACGTATAAATAATTATACCAACAAATCACGATGTGCTATTTTAATTTTTTTGCAATTGATTGTATTTTTTTGTTTAAAAATTTCAAAGATAGCGTAAATTCCAAGTCAAAATTAAGAATTATGAATATTTAGTTTGAAATTTACAAATAAAAACGTTAAATTTAGATTTACGCCATATAACATTTTAAGGAGTCGAATTTTGAGTACTACCTCGCTTATTTAAGTTTATCATTTCTAGTCTGTGTGTTCCCTACCTAATTTATATTTTGATTTAGAAAGTAAAAGAAGAAAAAAAAAACAAAAATAAATGATGGAAAATTAAGAAAAAAAAAGAATAACATAAGGAAAAAATAAAAACAATGAGGTAAATGGAAGGAAAATAGCGTTTTAGATATCAACAAATTATACGAATACGTGATCTCTTACCAAAACTGTTTTTTGTTTTTTTTTTTACCTTTTCAATTTTTTTTTTTTTAACTTTATATATAAATTATTTGTACTTTTATATTTTTAGTAATAATATGAGTGAATAAACATGTATATAGTTTATGATTTTAAATATAGATGGCATTCAAAACATTTACTAAATCAAGTTATTGAACCAGTATATATGTACAGAAAATAAATAAATAAAAAATTAAATATTACTAAGTTTTATTACTAAAATACGAAAAAAAAAAAACAATAAAAACAAAAAGATAGCAAAAAACAAAAACCAAATTATATAACTTATAATAAAATTCATTTGAATTTTATATAATATCTGTAAGCATATATTTATTTATCTGTATAGATAAATGTATTTATTCCCTAAGTTTTTTAAATGAGAATATATTTTATTACTTCCGGATTTTATTCCCGTTCATTTCCTGTATTATCTTATGTACAAGTATATTTAGAAATAAAATAAGCTTTTGAATTTTTTTTGTTTTTTTTTTTCGAGACAGGGTACATTCAACAAATATAAGAAGGACAATTTTTTGAAAAAATAAAAGGTAGGGTGAAATTAATATAAAAACTCTGCTAGACATTACTCTAAGGGTGTTTGAAGGGTGTTTGTGTAGATTTTATTCACCAAATTTATAAAAAATTTATGAGAAAAGTTTTTTTCTCGTTGTTGCTTTATTTTCGTTTTTTTTTTTTTCACATTTTATTTTGGTAAGTGGTGTTCTATGTACTTGAAAAATAAAAATATTTTACCAAACTTTAACCTAATAACCAGAATTTATTTTTGGTTTTTTTGGTTGAAGTTTTCGCAGGCAGAACGTATAAAGTTCTTAAATTATTTGTCTCGTTTTTTCGTTTTTTCGGTTTTTTTTTTTTTTTTTCTTACTTATTATCTGGTAAATACAAATAGTAAAGGGAATATAAAATGTCTGTTAATACATTAAGTTAAAGAGATAAGAGAGGAAATTGTATAATATGTAATAAAATTTGTAAGATTATTATTATTTAGATATGTCAAATAATTTTTCTAATATATATACTATGAATATAAATAAAATTAAAAAAAAAAAAAAAAAAAACAAGAAATAGAAAGCATTAACTATAACTAATATTAAATTATAAGAAAGATATTGCTTTGCTTTATGCAATGAAGTAAATAAAATCTTCATGAAATTTTATTATCCTGATGTTTTAAAATAGTTTTGATTATAACGCTTATTTTATTTAAGTAAAATTTATTTTTATGTAAGTCTATAGATTAAATTAATGTCAAATTGTTTTTATTTGATCATGGTGGTACGAAAAAAAAAACAAACAAAATGGAATTAAAGTAAAAACCTTTTTAATTTTATTAGTTTCTATTTTATTATTTTGAGTTTCATTGAAGGAGACTAAAATTAGATTGTCTTCATTCTTAAATAAAAGCTTAAATTTATTATAAAAAAATGAAAAAAAAAAAAACTAAAATACTGCTTCAATAATTTATATTTCAGAGTATAAAATTAATTTCATAATAATTTGACATCTTATTTATAAAATATTATCTAAATTGTGTAATAGAGCGTTTTGTTCTTTTTATGGCGGTATTTCTTAAAGTTAAGTATGAAATGTGAAAAACTAAATTTAAAATATAAATTCAGTGACGAGTTAGATAAAGTTAACCGATCGCTATATAGAACTTTAATCTTCTCTCTGTGTAGTTTAAATTTTAGTATATTATGTTCTACAAATCCAAAGTCAGATTTATGAACTAATCTTTTAATTAGAAGTTTTTATTATGAAAATTTTTAGTGCACGGATTATCATAAAAAGTTTTTATATAATTTAAAAGTAAAATTAATATTACTTAATATTAATTAAAAATATTAATAAAAAGATTAAAAATGAAAAAAAATACTCGAGCAAATCAGTTTTTAAGTCGTTACTCATAATTATATAATTATAAAAAATCAGAATTTTATAAATAAAATTAATTTTTTTTATTAAGATTTCTCTCATTTCAAAATAATGTGTCAGTTAAAGTAAAATTGAAAATGTGGATTTTTTGTCAAAAATTACTAAATTATTTATTTCTTCTTTTTTTTTGGAATTAGGAGTAATAAAATTTTATGACTTTAAAATTAATTTAAATTTTTTATAAAATTTTCTATTAAAATATAAAATTCGTTAGTAATATTTAATAGAAATATTTAATTATTAATAACTTATACATTTTTATTACCTTAAATTTATTTGTGTATGTGTATAAGAATTTTATTATTATCTTAATTTTTTTTTTCTTTTAAAATTATTTTCTTCTTACGTCTAACACCTCCAATTTCCAATATGTACCTGAAAAGAAAAAAAATAAAATAATTAAAAAAAAAAACTTGGAATAATCTATGTTTGTATATATAATATATATATAAATGTCGACAATTACCGGTGTAAAATTATGTCATCAGCTTATCAAGTAAAATTTTATTTATATCTT
This sequence comes from Poecilobothrus nobilitatus, assembly GCA_947095535.1. NCBI lineage: Eukaryota > Metazoa > Arthropoda > Insecta > Diptera > Dolichopodidae > Poecilobothrus > Poecilobothrus nobilitatus. The sequence goes on from OX352773.1 coordinate 188,248,237, forward strand.
TACTCTCTGTATAATAAAGAAAAATAAAAAATTTTTTAAAAATATTTTTAACGTTATAACAGTAACGGTGGCATTATTTTAAGTTATATGTATTTAATATTATAAAAATTATACTAGAGTCTGTAATTAACTTATTGTAACATACAATTTTAACTAAACTTATTGCTAAAAGTCTCATAATCCAAATATGTATAATAAAAATGACTACCTATAAGTATGCAATTTGTTATGGTTTTGTAAAAATCAAAATGCATTAAGGTAACATTTTGAATGAATAGAAATTCAACAAACTATTTTTCCTTCAGGTTGTTAAATTTAAATTTTTTAATTTTATAATTATTAATAAATCAGGTTACAATAATTCGAACTATTTCGATTGGTGGTGCGATACATTTAATCATTCAATATATAAAGAGAAAAACAAACAGAAGGATGTTTATAACCTAAATAATGGAAATATTAATAAAAACGGAAACAAATAAAGGAAGTCTTTTTATTGGATTAAATATTCTTACCCTAAATATCAATTATACTTTTTAATAGAGCTCAGACTACTTAAAAAAATATAAGGAAAACTGGAATAAAAACTTTTTTCTAGACAACGGTTTCCCCTTCGGATCTTGATATTATTCAACCTTTGGGAATAAATCTTTTTTTATTAAATAGTTGTATATACACATATATATATAGCTTTTCTAATGTGTAAAAATACAAAAAAAAAAAAATATAAACAAGAGATTTACAGAGTAAATCCGTATGTAAATCTTATAATAAATCACTCTAATTCTGAAGTGATGGTAGGTGACGGTAGGTGTTGTTGGTAGGTGGAGAATGAAACGATATGAGAATATCTTGAAGAACATAAAAAATAAATAAAAATATACATATATTTTTTCAATTTTCAACTTTTAAAGAATTTTACGTCTTGACTATATACAAATTTTTACAAACATAATATGTATACATATATGTTCGGGTGTATGGATTTTTATAAACTGTATTATCTTTAAGTAAGGATCCATTTTCAGAATAAAAAAAAAAAAATAAAACAAATACAAAAAAGAAAATATGAAAAAAGTTTTTGTTTTTGGGATAGACTTGACTTTTACGCAATAAAACTTAATGGAGAATTTTCTTGTATGGAAAATTTGAGTGTATATTACATGTCTCTTGGGAGTGAACTTGTCTAACATATCACATGTGAAAAGATAATCTGAACTTTGAGATTTTTTCTGAATCTGTTTCCTTTTTTTTTATTTTTTTCAGGATTTTATATCTACTTAAAAATTATTGTCTATAGGTACGATTTTTATTATTTTTTAGATTTTTTGATACTTTGTTCCAGAAAAGTTCATGTATTTTTAAGCAAAAAAATATTATTGCGGTTATGGGAATTATTTATAGGATTTCATTGTCTCCGTTAATTTATTACTCACTTTTGCTTTTGGTTAAAATATGTTTTGAGTGTTTTGGATTTTTCATCATTTTTTTTTTTTCAAATTTAACATTAAATACTACTAAAATCTATTACAATTACTAGCTTTAAATGACCTTTAAGAACTGTAAAAAACAGGATTAAACACACAGACAAAAATAAAATATTTGGTTAGAATTCCGATATAAAGAAGAAAGTAGAATTAAATTAATGATTGTTAAATTAGGAAATGAAGTGACGCAATTAATTTATTTGTAAATACTTGAAAAAATTGTGTTTGTAAGATACAAAATTCGTTGTTAAAAAAATTTTTTTTTTTCGAATATTGATTTATTTCTAATATCAATTGAAATGTGAATCTCTTTTTAAAAAATAAAGTTTTTATAATGTTTTGATTTAGAAAATGTATTTAAATTTCTGTTTTCATTTTCAATGATTTTAGAATTTAATTAAAGTTAAAAGATTTTATTTGGTTTTTTTTTTAATCATATATCCACTCTTTAATTTTAAGTACAATGATCGTTCCATTTCCTTTTTACTTTCTAAGAAAGGAAAAAAATCACTTAGTTTTTATTGCAAAAGATTTTTGTAATTTTACGGAAGGAAGTCAATTCAATATTTACCTAGATATTTAACAATCTAATATATTATATAAATGTGTTTTTGACTTTGGTTTACATGTAGATATTTCTAAGTAATGGATAAAATTTATTTTCATTTTTACATATATCTTTAAGTTGAAATTATATACAAAAAAAAAAATGTATGTTATACTGTAAAATAACATTGTAACCATTTATTTATATTATTTTTCTGTTCATGCAATTTGTTACCTATGCACCTATAAAAATTCTAAACAACTTTATTTTTATTTTTGGAAAATTTTACCGTGAAAATAAAGTATAGGTATACAAAGAAAAAAAAAAAAAGAAACCAAAATATGAAAAAAAAAAATAAAAATTTTTCTTTTAAATAAAATAAAATTCTTTAATTTAGAAATGAAATAAAATTTATAGTATCTTTATATCATTAAAATACTTATAAAATTTGCACAACTTACAATATAATTTTTTTTCCCTGGGTTTTTTTTTTCAAAAATTTAGATTTATGCAAAGAAAATAAATGTACATAAAAATGTGGATTTTGTTTATTTTTAATTTATTTGAAAATTTTTGTTTTTTTTTGATAGAATGGGATCCCTTCAAGTTGATTGAACTAAAAGAGAAGAATTTTGAAATTTGTTTCCTTTTTTTTTTTTCATTTTAATTTTGAAATTTTAAAAGATTACTGGTAATGAAGAAAATTAAGTATAAAAAAGTAATCAATATAAAAGTAATAAAAATTTATTTAAAGATTTTTTAAGTCATCTTAAAAAGTAGTTAAGATTTGATATTTTAAAATATTCTGAGGTTACAAACAAATTAAATAATTAAAATTTTATATTAAAGATATGAATTGAATTTAAAAAATTTATATTTATATAGGTATTTACATTCAATGGTATATTAATGGTATAAAAATATGACACAAAATTGGTTTAATGCATTTTTCTGAATGATCTGCTGACATAAATTTTTGACATTTATTGTCTAATCGCGTCTAAAATTTTTAAAACTCAATAACAAAAATTTGAAAAAAATATTAAATAATTATTCAATGTTGATAATTAACAACTAAACATTTTGTTTTTAAATTTTTTCATATTAAAAGTTCTTCCTTTCCAAGCTTGAAGTACTTTGGTTCAAAGCTAGAAATGTATTTTAGGTGTTGAAATTACTGCTAAAATATCACGCCTGTTTCGAAAAGGTATATGATTTTGTAACTAAAGCATTATTAAATTTAGTTGCCGTAGAAAATTTAAATTAACATCTTAAAATATTACTTGATGTTTTAAAAAATTATGTTTTATTACTTTGTATTCCTAATTAGAGGTTTCACTAAAGTTAACAAAACCTTAAAAGTATCTTCTATTTAATGCAATTACAAAGAAAACAGAACCTAGATTAAGGATAAAAAATATAAATTTTTATCTCTTAAAATCCGGTACTCTTTATTTTACTTTGAAAAGAAAAGGCACAAAAAGTTGAAATAACCGTTTTATAAATAACGAATAGTTTTTTAATGTGATAAATAATTTTTGTTTGAGAATTTTTATTTTTACTAACCAATATTTCATTAAAAATACTAAAATTATTCAAAAAATTTCCATTTCAATTCTTTGTAATGTTATATTTTTATTTATTTAAATTTTCATATATATACATATATATGAATACTAAAAAGATGTGACCATTAGGATGTTAATATGATTATTTTTTAACATTCTAAACACACACAATTATTTTCAATTTTGTTCAGATCTACAATCAAATTAGAGCAAATTTACAGAATCCTTGTAACATATCACATATAAATAAATAAACAAAAGAAGAGAAGAAGAGAAAATGAGAAATAAGTAGGGGATAGAAAACGAACATGGCGTCAAAAAAAAAAAAAAAACAATACGGAAGCATTTGAAATTTGTTGGTGAAGTGAAAAACGAAAAAAAAAAATATGGAATATGTGTTACATGATTATGGTTAGCAATCAAGTCTCGTTTTTTGTTCACAAATGAGTTTTATTTTTTTTTGTTCTTTTTTTGATAAAAGAACATACATTCGAACAATTAAGTATAAATAAATAGAACTTAAATAGAAAAAATGTAATTTTTTGTTAACTATACAATACCAACAAAGTATAACAATTGTTCATTTTTATTGGAATAAATAACAAACGGAATATATAATGCTTTTTAAAATGAAAAAAAAAAATATTGTTATATGCATTTCATGTTTTTATGAAATAAAATCTTTTTGTTTTTCATATTTAAGTATAACTACAAAAGAATAATACAATATTTAAATAATTTAAAATAAAAAATATTTACTTTCAAAAAGTACCTTTTGGTTTTAATCTAATAACTTTGAGCTAACAAATTTTTTTTTTGTTAAGTAAATAAAATTGCATACTTTTAGGTCAAATATATTTTTAAACCGAAAATTATAATTTTAAAATGCATATATAGATGTTGCTTAGTTTTTTATAATATTATAAGTTAATAATTACTGTAAGTATTGTATTATTTTATCAATTTTGTAATACTCAGTATTATTATAAGTGTCATACTCTATAAAAGTCTACTTATAATAAGAATGTAAGGTATCATTTAAATGGTTTTCATTATTAATTAATATAAAAAATTTGACAGTTTTGTTGCCAAAATATGTAAGGGTATCATAATTTGTTTTTGTTCTAAAAATGAAATTTTCTTTTTATTTAATATAAAGCAAAAATAACTGGATTAACTCTAGTATATCTGTACGAACATATAATATATTTATATAAACACTTTTACAAAATATTTTATATCATTTATTAAAAAATTTCAAATGTCTTTAGTTTTATTAAGCATCAAAATATTTAGATATAAATTTGTATAACAATTGCTCCATTATTTTTTGAGATATCGTGCTGACGGACGGATGAATGTATATAGTTAAATTGTCTCAAAACTCTAAGCAATAATATAATAATAATAAGTTGCACGACCAATTCGTCTTCCAGACTGAGAACTTTTCACAACTGTGTTGTCTCATTTGAGGTGTCACAAACCAAAAGCCAAATTTATTAAAATCTAAGTTCATTAGTTTAAAAAATTACTTACGAAAATAAAAAATTTTGACTGAATTAAAAACTTTTTAAATTGATTTGAGCTGACAATCAATAATTTTTTTCAAAAACACTTAATTATTCAAAGCTGCTTAAATCTAAAAATTTAAACTAAATTTGAATTCATAATAAATTTATTTTGGTTCAATAAAACTTTCCTATGTACATTATTAATATTTTATAAAACATACTACTATAGGTCATTTTGCTTGTATTATTAGAAAAACCTTAAATAAAAACTGTAGGAAATAAAAAAAAAAAAAATAAAAAAAAATATTAAATAACAAAAGAAATAGAATTTTTTTTTATTCCTTTCTATTGTATTTCATTAGGTCAAGCTAAACTAAACACTTTTGAAAACTTATGATAAATGTTTAAAAACATTCTTTTTTTTTTTCTCAACTGCTGCAGCAATTTGATAAATTTGTGTATAAATAATAAGAGCTGTGTACCACTGTACCTTGCTTATTGTACAATAAAATATTAATAGAAAGATAACAAAAATAATTTGAAATTCATGAGAAAAAAGAAAATCAGCCATATCAAAAGTTATAAGCGCCAATGATAAATTTCATTTTAGATACGAAATACATAAATTCAATTTTAAAACCATCTATATATTAAAATATTAAGCGTATACTATCTACTAACAAGAATAACAATAAATAATATTTCAAATGCAGAAAGGAAAAACAAACATTCTGGAATCTTATATTTTAAAAAAAAATATTTAGAACAAGTTCAGTAAAACATACAATTAAGAGATGATTTTGTTTTTGTACTACAGATATTTTTTTTTTTAAATATTTTTGTACTATAAAAACTATGCCTGGACATGGTACTGAATTATTTATACTCGATCTAGTAATAGAATTTATAATGAGAACTAAAATTACAAAATATTAAAACAAAAAAAAAAAAAAAGATTTAAACAATTTTGTTTTTTTTTTTTAAAGGGTTGTAAAATATTATAAATTAACAACATTAAGTGTAACAGAACATAAAATTTCTAAAAGAACATAATAAATAATATATGTGAATATTTTAGGAGCTTTATTTTTTGAAAATGTAATGTTTATTTCCTTGAAATTGGGTCAAAACAAAACTTTTGAGAGTCAAAAAAAAAAAATCATTTATTATTCTATACAAAAAAAAATGTTTATAAATTTTATTATTTGCCCGAAATTTATAACATATGGACTTGAATTATAATGTAAATCTGCTTATTAAAATTTATGAATTATGAAGTATTTGAAAATTAATTATATAATTCATTATTGTATTATAATTGTAAATATGTTAGTATAGTAGTCAAAATTTTCAAAATCTATTTTTAGAACATAAAATTATGTATAAATAAAGACATTCATAAAAAAAGGGTTTTAAATGGTCCTTGTTTTAAATTTTACTATGAATTTTATTTTTTTTTTTGTATTTTAGATTGTAAATGTTATCAAATTACTAAATAATAATTTAATTCAAATAAGTTTTTGTAGAGCCTTGTTTTTTGAATTATAATTTATTATTGAATAGATTAAAATATATATATGTATAATTTTGATTAGGATTAAAAGTTGTTTTTCATGTTGAGGAGTCGGAAAATTGTTGAATTGTTTTTAAAATAAAAAAAAACAAAACAAGGCAGAATGTAAACCAACGATTTTTAAAGGCGCACATTTTCCAAAAGACATAAACAGTTTGTATTGTTGTGACTTGCACTAAAATTTGAAAATTTTCTTAGAATTTCATATAAGAAAAAATGTGAAAAAAATGAGATCCTTTCTTTCATTTAAAGGAAACTTTATAAAATTAATAAAAACCATTAATACCAATAAAATTATAAATTTAAAGCTTTAATTTTCGCCTTTTATTTTAAAAATATTTGTACTGGTGCCAGATAAATTACAGATATTTAAAAATAGTAAAATTTCAATTATTTTTGAGCCTTAATAGCTCTAAAAGAGGGAGTGGTACAAAAAAATTTTCTGAGGATACTTAGAATAATTCTTAAAGTTCTTTCTTCTCTCAAAAATCAAGTCTTTATCTAAAAGTGTGCGGAGTTATGAAAGAAGAAAAATCTTGCAAAATTTTGTTTTCACATAATGGTAAATTTAAATAGTAAATTGCAAACCATTGCATAATTTTGATATTGATTTATAAAGGTAAAAAAAAGTTCCGAGGAATGGCGTTTTTAAATCAAAAAAATGTTAGGCAGAGGTTGAGATATACATCCTATTTAAAAATAGGCATTTTCATAAGTTTGTGAGGCTACATAAAATAGTTGTTCTACAATATAAAATTTTTTTATGAGGCCTGTCCTCTATCTTTAACGGTGTAAAAGTTTTGCAAACAGACAGACTGACGAACGGGCAGAATGAAACTAAGAGGCACATTTTTTAATAACTTTAACTTTAACTTTTTTGAAAATGTGCTAAAAACTTAAAATAGATATTCAAACTTTTATAATATGCTTGATGTTTGATAAAAGCATCAAGCATAGGAAACTCGCGTGGGGTAAAATTTAAAAATTAATATTTTTTTTTTTCACGTTATCATAATTCCAATTTAAATATAAGTAGTTATGTACTTAAAATTAAACTTTAGAAAATCTTTTAAAAATATTTTATATTAATAGTTTTTATATAATTTATATAATTTTATATAAATAATAAATAAAAGAATTCGTATGTTACTTTAAAAAATAAAAATTATATAATTAATATATTTTTTTTAGAATTTTATTTTATTGTATACCCTTTTGTCCCTATGTTGTCTCTCTCTCTCTCTCTAAAAATGTAAAACTTAAAACTATAGTCAAATTTATTTAAATTTTTAATATAAATCACTGTCCCTTACAAAAATAAGAATTGAAATGAACTGAAAAATGTCAGTAGAGAATTCAGAGGCAGAATTTTCACTTATTAAACTTCAATTTTAAGACTCTTCGTATTTGTATCTGTAAAAGAAAATGAAGTCTGACAGGAAAAATTCTAAGAAATATCTAAAAGGAAGGAAAAGTAAGAAGAACTAATATTCACAAACATTAATATTTAGTACAAATATAAGATACCTCAACTGGTAATATTGGTAACATATATTACTTATACAATATTGTGCATTACTTGTAAATTAGATAAGGGTCATTCATTCAAATATTAATTTTCATGTGTTAACCAAAATATGTTCTTTTTTTTGTTTTAAAGAAGTTCATTTTTTTTGGTTTTAAAAAAAAGAACCATTACAGATAATATTTAAATTGAAAATAAACCCAAAATTACATAATATACACTCTAACAATTTATATTATTAAATTTCTCGTTTTTTTTTTTAATTTTACATAAAAAAAAGTTACTGTTCAGATTTTATCACATTTAAAATATTTTTTTTTTTTTTTTAATTAAATAATTAATTCAATAGAATATTAAATTGTGCTAAAACCTCAATTTTTACCTTTATAAAAATTGTATTTTTTTTCTATTTTCCAGAAAAAAAAAATTAACATTTGTTTACTCTTGTATTCCCACAACATTTAGACAATAGAAATTGTAGGAAGAAAATTAACCTAAAAATTCTTTAAAAACGAAAATGAAAATAAGGATAAAAACTTTTTTAATCTAGGCAAAAAAAAAAAAAACATTATATAAAATAAAATTAAAGTAAATATTTTCCCACAGCTTCAATATTCTAGAAAAAATTAATTTTCTAAATTTTATTCCATTTTTTTTTTATTTAATTTTTTTTTTTGTTTCCATAGGTAAGAATGAGTCGTAAAACTTTTGTTTTTCTTTTCAATTTTAGACTAACATTTTTATTCTGGTGGGTATTGTTTCACTTCACCGAATTGGGATTCCAAAACAATAACAAAAAAAAAAAAACCAAAAAAAAACCAAGAGAAACTAAAAGTGAAATGAAAAAATTTTTCTAACTGGGCTCAGTAAATATTTAAAACATAAAATTATATAAAAATAAATTAAATGAAACTAGAAGGGATAAAGTTTCATTTATATTAAAAACAATATATGGTTAAGATAAAAAAAAACTTGATGTTAGTTTTCTTGTTCGAATGAAATACGAATATTAATATTAATTCGTACAGAATTTATTTTAGTTCAAATAATTTTAAGGGTTTAAACTCATTTTGCCCCTTAATGTATGCAATGTTTTTTTGATAATCTTTTGTGATTTTTGTGGCGTGTGGCGTATTAACCGAAGGAGTGTGGGTTCGATCCCTGCACAGATCGTAAGTTTTTTCTTTACATACCCCCCTTACGACCTAATATAATGTAAATATATAGTATATAATATAAACAAAATAAAGAATATTAGTATATAATTTAATAATAGTATAAGGGGGCTTCGGTAGCCTAGTGAGTAGGCGTGTGGCGTATTAACCGAAGGAGTGTGGGTTCGATCCCTGCACAGGTCGTAAGTTTTTTTCTTTACATACCCCCATTACGACCTAGTATAATGTAAATATATAGTATATAATATAAACAAAATAAATAATATTAGTATATAATTTAATAATAGTATAAAAACCTATAATGGCCTTAGTCGCCGATGGTTCAATAATATTGCACTACATTTATGTATGTAATATTAATATACATAAATAAATAAATAAATAATAGTATAAAAACCTATAATGGTCTTAGTAGCCGATGGTTCAATAATATTGCACTACATTAATGTATGTAATATTAATATAAATAAATAAATAAATAAATAAAATTTTTTGGTTTCAAAATTTTTGACATAATAATATATTATAATATAGAAGGTGGGTAAGAACATATAAAATACGCTGTAAACACCGAGGGGGTGTGGGTTCGAATCCCACACACGTCGTAAGAGTTATTCTCCTTTACGACATTTACAGCCACGCCCGAACAGGAAAAGCTGTGTAATTTCCTGTCCACATTTATGTGGCAGAGAAATACATTAAAAAAAAAATACTATAATATTTGAAATTCCAACCTTTTTTTCACTCTTTTCATAGCTACAAAAATATACCATTAAAAATTTGACTTTTCGGCTGTTTACATTCAAAATATATTTTTAAAATAGTATTAAAGATTAAATAAAGTAATTATTTAATGGTAATGTTTGTTTCACTCTAATATAGTAATTAAATTATAAATATATGTCTATTTTTCCGGATAACTGAATTCAAAAACTTTTTTGTAATTTACACTGGTACCCATCTCACATTAAAGGTTAAATATACTTTTTCAATGCATTTATAATAATTCTGTGTTGTTGATGATGCTGCAGGTTTGATAAAAATTAAATTGCTGTTGTGAAGTATTTTAAGAAATAAATAAAATGGGTATCTGAAAGATTCAAGTAAACAAAAATGCAAGACAAGTAAATTTTTCAAAGTTTTAAAAAGTTTTTAAAAGAAAAAATAAATTTTTTTTATGAAAAAAAAAATGAAAGTTTGTGGAAAGATATTTTTTTAAAATTTTTTCTATAAATAACATAAAAAAAAAAATAATAGATATATTGTTATTTTATTTTCTTTATCTCTTATTAAATATTTTATTTTGGAAAATGTAACTTTTGTTTGCATAAATTATTTTTATTAGCTTTAGGCTTTTTTTTTATACATTTAACATGAGTTCTAAGCAATTCACATTTGATGTCTTAGTAATTTTTAAATGTATTTTGTAATTTTCAAGTAAACTGCAATATTAAAACTTTATTTTTATTAAAAAGAGTAAAAATAAAAATATGAAAGCAAAGCTGTTAACACAATAGAATAGTACAATTTTGATGGAAGAGTTTTCTAACTGTTCTTTTATATAACAAACAAAAAAAAAAAAGGAAACCTACTTTTTGCAATTTAACTTGTTAAATATTTACAGTAGAATATTGCAGTTTTATAAAATGAATTTTTATAAAATGATTCATGGTCCTTTAAGTTATAAGAATAAAATTTGGCTAAATAATTTGTTTTTTTATTTATTTTTTTTTATTGCTTTTGCAGATTTTTAGGAATGTCCATTTATATGTTGGTGAACAATAATAAAATGTTCCATGATGAAAGTGTTAAAATAAAGTCAGAAATTTCAAATGGGAATATGGTGTTGCACAGATTCTGTATGTAAAAAATATAAAGAACAAAATAATGTTAACATTTTTAGACAAATTATTTTTGTTGTAATCACATTGCCATTTAGATAAAAAATAAACTAAAACTTTTCTATGTTCGGCAATTTTTTATTTTGTTTATTTTGTTTTTGTGATGTTTAATCTTTTTATTATATTTTTAAAATGAAAATTCCCAAAGCAAAAAAATAAAATATTTTTAGTTTAAAATTAGAGAAAAAAAAACACGAATTTTTTATTAATGTTTTTACTTAATTTTTTGTTTTTTATTTCAGTTGAAAGGTAAAATTTGAAAGTTCATCATTCAAATTGTGTTAGATTTCCTATCATTCATATTAATTGGATTTTAAAATTGTTCATTTTAAAAAGGTATGACAGCCATTTAAAAATATTAATAAAAAAAATAAATATGAATAAATGGCTTTTGTTTGGAAAAATTTGAAAATTTTTGATTGAGAATTTTGTTTTTGGTAAAAATTAATATTTTTTTCGGATTATAATTGGAAAATAATATAAATGTCCTTTCTAAAACTTATGTTTAAAAGAAAATTTGATTGTTTAACTGCAGTTTCAGTCAAAAACTGTGGGATTGATAGAATGGACTTTAATTTTTTAGTGAAAAAAAAAATTTGAATTATTGAAAACTATTTTATTTTTTTAAGTTTTTCTTGCCTTCACCTTTCGACTCATATAATTTATCCTTTCTATTCAATTTTATAAAAATATAAAAAAAAAATTAATAATAAAATGTGGTTGAGTATAACAGAATTGATATTATTTTAATTGTTTCCATTTATTTTGGTCTTTCAAAATTTTTAGCTTTTAAAATGAAAACCCTTTTTTTTAGGTTTTCTTTAACACCTCGTTAATTTTCAAAACAAATTAAAATTAAAAATTACTCTTATTTTATACTTGTTAAATATTATTTCCCTTTTCTAGATATTTTTTTATTTAAAAAAAAAAAACGAAAAGAAAATTTATGAAAAAATTGAATTTTTTTAAATTATGTTCCAGATCCAGCAATTTTCGCCCAACTAAATATAAAATTCTGATGTTATCGTTTTAAGGATCAAATCGTTTTTAAAGAACATTGGAAAAAAATTCATTTGAGTAGTAATCAAAATCATTGTATCAAGTTCCTTACTTAGGTAAACCTTTAATATATCTTAAGATTCGTACCATATCTTAAAGAAAATTTATTTTCTAAAATGCACTAATACCTCAATTTGCGACGTATTAAGTTTATTTGCTTTTTAAATTAAATTTTTATGCTTTTCTTTTTGTTATTTAAATACAACTGTTTAAAACGTGATGACAATTCGCGCCCTATTTTAGTTGTTATTTGTGCTTATTTTAATTCTTCTTAAATATTAATTGTGAAAAATCAGTATCTACAAATTTAATTTAATTTTATTAATTTTGTATTTTAATGAATTTATTCTTAAAATTAATTTGTTTCAAAATTTTTGTTCTTTACTGTTAAAAACCCAAACATGATATTTGAAAAGTGTGCAATAATTGAAAAGAGAATCAAAAACCCAGTTTCAAACGAGAAAAAATGTTAAAAATTCAACAAAGAAGAAAAAAATGGGATGTATTGCATTTTCATAGTAAAAGTTTAAAATATAACAAAAATTTTTTAAAAATTTATTTTTTATTTTGCTTATCATAAAAAATGTTTGATAAAAACTTTATTTTGAAGTATGAGCAAAAAAAAAAGTTTGTAGACTTTTTGATGCTTTTGATGTGAATACACGCTCTTGTTTTACATATTTAGAATTACATATTTACATATTTTAGAAACGAAATTATTTTAGTGAAATAAAAAAAGAGTGAATTGATCAAGACTAAATATAAATGTTTCAAAACGAAAGCAAAAAAAAATTTAATAATATTAATTTATATCTAAGATTAGAAAAAAAATTAATATTTAGATGGATGCTTAAATAAATTTAAAATAATTGAAATGTAAAACACAGTTCAATGTCAGTTGTTATTAAAAATGTTTATGATAAAGTATAATGTGGTCACAATTAAAATTATAAAAAAAAAAATAAAAAATATTATTCAAAATCACTGTTTAATGTCTAAGCAATTTAACACTACATGCCTATTGAAGAAGCCTACAAAGTTGAAGAAAAGAACGCTTCTAAAATAAAATTGCTAGTCAGAACATTTTTTGTAAAGATACCAAAGCTGTTGGTGTAGTATTCGTATATGTATCAATTTCTTAATAATAAAGTTAATTTATTTAATAAAAATGAGTAAAAATATTTTAAAAAAAATTAGAATAATGATAATTCAATCTAGTTCTTGAATCATTTTTTATCTTTTTTTAAAACTTCATAATATAAAAGGTTTTACAGAAATTTTTTGATTAGATTTATATACTTCACAGATTTTATAAAATTTCATTTAAGTATAAGACTAACTGAAAGTTCAATCGAGAAGTTGTCTAGGCAATTCAACATTATATGCCTACGGAAGACTCCAATAGTGTTTTTCTTTTAAAATAGTTTATTTAATAGCTTATTTGATACATGCGTTACTTATTCCAAATAAAACTAAAGAATATTATAATAATCTGACTCTAATGTACATGGTTATTAGAGCAACACTCTTATTAAATTTAAAATAGCTCATATAGTTATAAAGATATATAAATATGTATCTTGTCCTTATATTTAATTTAAACTGAATTGTGCTGGTATTATATTATTATTATTATCATATTATTATGCGTTTTGTAATTTTATTAATATTTGTTATAAAAAAAATTCCCCAGCTTGAAAAGAAAAAAACCCAACCTTATTTATTTATATTAATATTACATTCATAAATGTAATGCAATATTATTGAACCATCGGCTATTAAGGCCATTATAGGTTTTTTTTATACTATTATTAAATTATATACTAATATTATTTATTTTGTTTATATTATATACTATATATTTACATTATATTTGGTCGTAAGATGGGTATGTAAAGAAAAAACACTTACGACCTGTGCGGGGATCAAACCCATACTCCTTCGGTTAATACGCCACACGCCTACCTACTAGGCTACCGAAGCTCCAAAAATCCAACCTTATTAGAACGAAGCACTCTTAAAATTAAAAGTGTTACTAAATTGCATATCTTTAGGGATAATTTTTTACTTTCAAAAAATATATAAAAACAACATTTTTAAACAAAAATTATTTTGTTTTAAAATTGATAAAAAAAAAAAAGAAGTGAGAGAGAAAAAACCATCAAAAAGATTATATAATATTAGATAGATGAGATAGATGAGAGAAATAAATGAGAAAAAAAAACTTTAATATTTAGTTAGATGAATTCGAAAATAAATTCTTATTTGATTCTTGTTAAATAATTAACTGACATTTTTTTAGAGATTTTAATAATATTTTATTGTATTGTTTTGAAACATTATATAAAATAAAATAAAAAATTTTTTCTCTTTTTAAAATAATAATATTTTGAAAAAGTAAAAAGATATAAATATAATATATAAGAGGTATATAATCAAAAACATATTTTTATTGTAATGAAAAAAGTGACTTTTAGTTAAAATTTTTTGTTTTAGTGAAGTATTCACATATATATATATATGTATGTATTTTTTTTTATATAAATTTTATTTTTTTCTTATTTTCTTTATTTTTTGTATATATTGTATAATATTCCATGTGTAGTTTATTTTTGAATTTTAATTTGTATTTAGATAAATCATACAGTGGAAATTACAAAAAATAACTTTGTTAAAAAAGTTTTTTTTTCATTTTTTTCTCATTGAAACTCTAAAACTCAAAAAGATGCTGTAGAATCATCATATATATATATATATAGCTTCACTCAGAAAACTTTAGAAAATATAATTTATTAAAAAAAAAAAAAGGAAAAAAAGATAAAAGAAATTCTTAATTGGTAGCAATAAGTTTTTAATAAGAATAAAATAAAAATAATATTATTTAGCTTTGCTTTTTGTTTTTATAAAAGAATGCATAAATACAATCAGAACTCCGGAACCATATCCAATAATTTAATACGTATTAAGAACATAGGATAAAGTAAATAAATTTAAGTTATTAAAAAAGTTATTTTAAATAAATTAAGATTTATTTTATATTATATTTTACTTATATTGTGTATTAAAGAAATTTTAAAAAAAGTTTCAAAGTTATTCTGGATACCAGTAATTATTTAATTAAATTATTTTTATTTTAAACTTTTTAAAATGTCTTTTAAAAGTCAAATATCAATTTATTTAATATGAAATGTAAAAATCATATTAAATTAATCATTTTATATGGAATAATACGAGTAAGATACAAAACATAAAAAAAGCACCGACATTTACAAAACATAAAAAAAGCACTGATTTTTACAAAATAAAAAAAAAAACAATGGCACTTTAACCATAATACAAAACAAAAACAAAACAAGTAATAGAAAAAACTGAGAGTTTTTAAAAAAAGCACATTTCCAAAATTAGAAAACATTCCAGAATAAGCCTCGAAAAGAGTAAAGAGTAGATGTAAATATTGAAAAATAAATTTTGATAATAAATTGATCTTTGTTTGATTTTATTTTTTGTTAAGAAAAAATTGAGAAAGATCAAATCACACTTTTGTCAATTATAAGGTAACCCAATATTATTAAGAAAAATTATTAACACAAACAAAAATATAATATTGAAGCTTTAATTTTTGTATATTACTGCAAAAAAATTTGGAGAGGTGCTCAAGTTACAGATGTTTAAAGAGAATTTTCACTTTTTGACCCCTTACAGATCCTAAACGAGGGTCCACACAAAAATATTTCCTGAAATGAGTCATGAGTTATTTCCAAAGATCTAACTCCTCTTAATATTGCAAGCTTCTAACTTAAACCGTTTGAAAGATAAAAAGGGTCCAAATTTTTCCAAAAATTTAGTTCCACATAACGGTATATTAAAATACCACATGGCAAAACCAAATATTTATTTTAAATATATTTATAAGTTTATAAAAGCAGCTATCGTTTCGCGTTTCCAAATTGAAAATATGTCTTATAGAACCTGTGTTATAAAAAATTTAAAAACAGAGCTTTTTCAAAATTTGTAGGGCTTTGTGTAGCTCCGTAACGGATGGGGCTACAGAAAAAAGTTGTTCCACAAAACAGTTTTTTTTGGCGATACCTATCCGTAGTTAAAAATTAATTGCTTTATTTTAAACGGTGTAGATGTTTTGTAAACAGCCAGACGAACGGACAGATGAACAGAGTGAAACTAATAAGTACATTTTTTTCAAAATTTTTTGAAAATATGCTAAAAAGAAATAAATATCGTGACTTCTCTACCTCTTCGATAATATAAAAGTTAAATTTACAAAAACTATTTAATATATTATTAAATAATTAAAAAAATTAAAAGCAATTTTTAAAATTGGAAGTTTTTACCTTTTGTAAAAGAAAAAAAACTGATAATAATTAATTGTGGAGCTCTAATAAAATGAGCCAATTTTATTTAAATAAAACAGAATAAAAACAATAGAAAACGAACAAAAAAAAAATTATAACAAAATGAATAAGAAAAAAGTGGTAGTTAGTTTTTATTTTTTGATTGTTTTTCAAAATTCGATCAAAACACCTGCTAGGTAAAACGAAACCTCCCACAAAAATGAAAAATAACGTAATAAGAAATTTAGTAAAAAAGCAATGGTTTTTTTTTTTAATTTTATATTCAGTTTATTTTAACCTTTACATTTTGAATAATAAGTAACCGGTGTTTTTAACTTTTATTTCTATTCAATTTGATTTTAAAGTTAAACACGACTTTCAATTTACGAGACCGCAACAAATCAATCTTTAAAAAGAAAGCAAATATACTTACTAAGTATAAGTACATTTCTATGTATTGATTGTGTGTGTACAGAAGCGGTCACATTAAAGAATATTTTATAAGACAACAAAATAACTGTTTCTAAATTTTATTAACGGTTTTATGAAATTAATGAACCAAAAAATTGAAATTTATTATAATTTGAATAAAAATGGATTTTTTTTTTCTCTTCTAATGAAAGTGGGAATTTCCTAGAAATACCAGGAATTCCTCCTGGATAGTGTGCTCCTTGTTACTGATTAAACCCACTTCCCTCTTTAGCCAATATAATGGGATGAAATCTCTAACTGCTGACGTAGTATATTGGCTGCGAAGTGGATATAGAATAGGATAGAAAATATAGAAGAATTCGGAAACATTAAATTAGGCACCTGAACTGTAAGGGAACAATGAATCCACTTATTACTATCACTTTTAGTAGTTGAATTAAAATTTTACCCATTTATTTTTACATTATTTAATTGATTTTTTTGAACGAAAATGAGAATTTTTTTATTTGATCAAATTAATTTGCTGAATTTTAAAAAAAATATTTCTAAATTTTACGATATTAAATTGTGTCCATCACTGTTCATTAAAAAGATTCATTAAAAAAATAAAAAAACAGAGAGCGTGGTTAAATTTTCAATTTTTTGTTATTATTATCTAAGATTTGTATCTTTTAATTTTCAAATACATTTTATAAAAATTTTATCGTGTGTATTTATCTTACAGATATAGAATCTTTAAGAGTCCATTAAAATAACAGGTAATTTTTAAAAATAACATAACATACATGATAACATTAGATTAATTTTGATATTCTGTTTTATGTTTAATTATATTTTATTTAATTTTTTTTGTTTTTTCAAATGATACCGTTACTTAGTAATACAATTTACTTACCTTGAGATATGTATTTTATACATATTATGTTGCCTATTATATACAGTAAATAGCATATAAGATACAAATAATAATGTAGGTGTAATCTATATTTCAAATATTATTGACTTTGTTAGTGAATATCACGTTTTCAGTATACAATAAAAACAAGTTTATACATAGAATCAAAATAGAAAAATTAATGGGTGTGAAAGAGAGAAATAGAAAATTTCAAATCATTTGTTTATTTTGGTTTTTTTTTCTAGACAGCAGATATATGACGATTAATATAATACGCTTGGACTGTACTTGACCATTAATATAAAAAAAAATACGTTTTCTTCTCAAAAAAAAAAAAAAATCAATGACACGATTCAAATGTCGGTTTTTTACAACGATTTAAAAAAATTTTTTTTTTTTTTAAATCTTTAATTTTTTTCTTTTTTTGAAAGAGAAAAGCAAAGAAGAAGAATTCACGCATTGAATTTTGTGTGAAAAAATGTGGGGGAAAAAAATGAATGAAGGTGAAGAATTGATGATGAGTGTTTGAAAAATTTTCTATAAATTAAAGAAAAAAAATAGACATGTGAAGTTTTTTTTCTTACATGGGTTTAAAATTTGGTGTTTTTTTTTTGCGGTGAGTTTTCTTGTCATTAAAAATCTGATCGAATTTTATGCTATAACATAAAATATAAATAAAAGTTATATATTTTTTTTATTTTCATAAAAATACATTGTTGTTTTATTTACAAAAAAAAAAAAATAAAAATACTAATGTATAATTAGTCATGTTTATCTTTTTTCTGGGGTTCTAATTTACTGGTGAAAAGCCATAAAGAAAAAAAATTGAGTGCGATGTTTTAAAATTGGTTTTGCCTAAAGTGTATTGCTTTAGGTGAAATTAATTTAATGAATATCTGAGAGAAAAATTGAAAATTATTTCTTATTTTGCTTTTATGTATTTTATTTTAAGACAAACAAAATTTACCAATTTTAGTTTTTAAATTAAGTAAAATTATTTGGTCTGAATTATTTTTTGTTTTCAAAGATTGAATGTATAAAAATATAAGTGATAAAAAATGAGACTAAAAAATATACCAATTGTTTTAAACGAATTCGGTTTAGTTAAATGGAACATTTTTATACAGAATAGGTACATTCTGTATAAAAAAAAATAAACAAAAACTAAACGTTTTTAAAAAACAAAACATAAATGAAAAAGTATTATAAAATCTATAGATTCTAATATCTGAACAATAACAAAACATTTATGACAAAATAAAAAATAAAACAGTTAAAAATTGATTTCTTTGTTTTCAATTCTTTTATTTTTCAATTTTAATTTTACATGTTTATATAATATTCATGTTAACACCCCCCTAATAAAATGCACAAACATTAAGAATTGTCATTTTGTTTTTTTCGCGTTTTACCTTTTTTCTGTTAAAACAAAAAATAGCTTTTGTCATTTTATCACGTTAAGTTTAAAATTTAGGTAAGATTTTGAAATATGTACAGTTAAATTTTAAATTATGACTTATGAGTTTAAATTTGTTAAAATACAATTGGATATAGGTGTGTTAATATATTTTTTTTAAAATAAGTAAAGAATTTTTAAAATAAATTTTTGTTATTTAATTTTTAGACAAATTTGAAGAAGTGTGTCAACATATATGTTCACAATTTAAAGATTTTTTAATTAGCATGTGATTTAGAAATCTTAAAATATGTTTTGAAAAGTCATATAAAAAAAATTTTGTAACAGTTTGTTATGTAAATATT
Source organism: Poecilobothrus nobilitatus (assembly GCA_947095535.1). NCBI lineage: Eukaryota > Metazoa > Arthropoda > Insecta > Diptera > Dolichopodidae > Poecilobothrus > Poecilobothrus nobilitatus. Next base: position 188,268,020 of record OX352773.1, read on the forward strand.
TTATCATATATAATCTATATCTAATAAATCTATTATGTGTATATCTATAAATATTTATATTTATGTATGTATCTGTAAATATGTTTTAGATATATCTAAAAATTTTATTCGAACTAATTTTTTGAAGATTTAAATATTTATTTCTTAATTGTATCTTATACATAATGTTGTATCTAATTGTATTTTATACAACTTCTTAATTGTTTTATTTTTTTTCTCTTAATAAAAAGTTTTTATAAGTTTTAAACTATTATTAATTCAAAAATATTATTATATATAATATTTTTATTAAAAAAGGATTCAAAAAATCCTTAAGATAATTATTCCAATCAAATAAAAATTAATATTTATTAATTTTCTAATAATTGTTATTAAACTATAATGTTATCTTTTTGTTTAATATTAATTTTTTTTTTTCATAATTTTCCCAAAAAATTTAATTGATTATGTATATAATTTTCCAGCACAAAAAAAAAAGAAACAAAAACAATATTAAAAAAAAACTTTAGAACTCAATTAAAACTTTTTTTTCTTTTTATAATAATAAAATCAAATAAAAAGTTTTTGTTTTTTTTTTTTTTTTCAATAGTTCAGTTTATAATTGAAAAACTTTCTTTCTTTTAAGACTGTATTTGTATCACCTTTTTAAATGTTTCACAAAATAAATATAATAAAACTAGGTGCAAAAATCAATTTTTCCTCAATGTAAAAAAATATACCTTTAAAAACGTATACACTTATTATAAAAATATTTGTTTTCCTTTTTGGGTACTTCACTACTTAACAAAAAAAAAAAAATAAAAACAACAAAACATTTTTTTTTATATTTAATAGATACTTTACCAATAAATACATTTTGCTTATTATCAGTATCATTTACAGTATCTATGGTGACATTTTTAATTTTTCTTTTTTTTTCCGAAGAAAAACTATTTTAAAAGTAATAAAAAGTAACCAAAATAAACTTCCAATTGGAAAAACTTTTTTCATATAGCTAACAGAAATACAAAAAAAATTTAAGTGAAATTAATTCAAGTGTTGCAAAATGTGATAAAATAAAATTAAGAAAAAAAAAAGAAAAATAAAATTGCATCCGATTGCGATGAAACAACAACAAATTTTTTATACTTTTTTCGTTATTTCAGTTTGTTGTCATCACAAATCATTTGTTACAGATACCCCAGAAAATGCATTGATTTTTAATAATCATGTCTTTACTATGAAATGATTCATTTGAGCTGATTTTTACTAAATGATTCCTTTGATCTGATTAGGTACAAAAAAATTAATGTTAATCAATAAAAATTGGTCGACAAAAGAAAAGAAAAGATTTTTGAAGCAATTGGAAAAAAAAAAACCTTAGACTGCTCAAGAACAAACTATTAGAAATATATAAGGAATAAAAGGAATCAATTATAGTTTTGCAAAGATTTTAAAATGTAAACTAATTAAGGATGCTAATATATGGATGATAAACCGAATTGTAAACTAATTGTACATTGAAAACAATTTTTTTTTTTTCAAAATTTACTTTTTAAAAATCTTCTGGTTGAAAATCTTTTTCTTTTTTTAAAATTTCGTTTTTAAAAATCTCCTTTATTCTTCTACATAAAGCAAAATTTCAAAATTTAAAATCCAAACAAAAAATTTATTCTACTTACAATATTTCTCTTAATAGAGAGTCTAAAATAATTACCTGTACATATGTACTTATTGTGGGAAAAGGGTATATCTCTGATTTTATAACCATTTCTAAAATCCCTGCTAATTATATTTCATACAAAGATATTTTAACAACCAAGCATTTAACACGTTGAATATTACGGTCACGGTTGAACGTTAATAAAAGCTTGGGTTATGTACCATGTGTATCACCAGTGAACTTCACTAAAATTTTTCAAAATCCCGTACTCACCGGTTAATATAGAATTAAACTGATGTTAAGTCCTGACATTAAATTTAATTAAGTGATAATCAACGTATTAAAAGAACTGCGAAAATTTTTAAAAGTATAAAAACATATCACTTCGAATTTTAGAATTTACAGTTCCTTTTATGGTAGTTTTTTGTTTTTGATATTTTGTATCATTAAGAGTTCTTTTTATTTTGGGTTTCGTTGAGCTCCTAAAAAAAATTGTGCTACCACGCCAAATCCGTCTAGACAAAAAATTGAATCCTTCATTTTGTAATTAATTTCAAGCATCGCGAAGATATTTTTTGTCACGAAAAGAAAATTTTTTGTCAAAAAAACCAGTTTTAATAGCAAAAGATTAACAATTGGTTTTCATAAAAGGAGATTTTTCAAAATAAGGTTAAAAAAAAAGTACAATTTAAAAAAAAAAACGTTTTGCAAATAAGGATTAATATAAGTGATATTTTGTTAAGCTCCTATATTTATTCTCTTGGATTCCAAATTGAATTGAAACTAGAAAAAATTTCATTTATTTAAAAAATTGTAGCCGATATTAATGATTATTTTTTTCAAATAAAAATAATATTAGAGAAATTTAATTAATTAAAAACTGTACATGTAAAATTTAAAATAATTATATAAACATTCGTTTCTCAAGTGAACTGATGTGATAACGGTTAAAGTGTTTAAAAACAAACCGTCAATAAAATTTGAATAAATGATATTTTGAATGATGTGAATATTAAAAGAAAAATTTTTTTGATTTTTCTTTCAAAATTCAAATTAAACAAAAAAAAAAACACATTAAGATAAATTTTAGTATTAACTCTGACTCTGTAGTAAAATAATAATAATATTAATAAGAATACTAATACCAATAATAGTAACCGCTACAGTGACAGTGGGGGTTGCCTTCAATAATTACCTCATGTAGTTACTATATACTACTACTACATGTTGTAACTGTTGTGACGGCTTTAGTCACTGTTAGCAAAATAGTAATAATAATAGGCGGATTCATTGTTTCCTTACAGTCCCACTCCCAATTCAATGTTTCCGTATCCATTTCCTATCTTTTCCTATCCCTGCTCCCTAGCCAATATGCTGCGTTCCCAGGTAAGGGTTTCATCCCATTATATTGGCTAAAGAGGGAAATGGGTTTAGTCAGTAAGAATCTGACACTACCAAGGGGGAAATTATTGGTGTCTTTGGAAGATTCCCACCTCCCTTAGGAAAAAAAAATGTTCGAGTAATAATTTATTTCCTTTAATAATATCTTATTTTAAATTTTCAGTTTTATTGTCTGCATTATTGATTAAATCTTTCTATCCTCGAGGTATCAATTGTTCACGCAATAATTTTTATTTCTTTAAAACCAACAAAAATTAACCGTTATTTAATTTCTACAAGCATTTATTCGTAATGTATAACATCAATATGTCTTATGTAATATTTATTTATAGTGAAATTATTTTCATTCATTTAAATTAATTAATTAAAAAAAAAATTTTTTTTTTTACTTTTTGTACCGGAAAAATAAATTTGAAACTTTTGTTACCTGTCATTTCTGAATGAAATAAATGAAGAAAATTTAAACGTTTAAACGATTTTTTTTTCTCTTTTTAAAAAGAACAATTAAATTTCAGTCAAATAGAAGTAACGTATTATACAGGTGAATTAATTATAAAGGTAAAAAATATCATTTCACATTTTTTATTTATTTTTCATAGATAATGAAAAAGAAAGCAATATACATGAAATGAAGTAGAAAAAAAAAAGAAAAGTATAATTATGACATCTGTCAGTATTTCTTCTATATATAATTTGTTGTGTACAAATGTGTCAAAATCTATTAAATGCCTACATAAAAGTTAAATATGTATTAGTTTTTATACTATTTAAATGACAATTTGATAAAGAGAAAACTTTCAAAGAAAATTTAAATTACTTTAGTAATGTGAATATGTACTATCAAAAAGGTAATCATTTTTTTTTTTGTGCGAAATCTTTGTGAATGTGTGCTACTTAGGTTTATTAAAAACAAACCTCCATTTTGTGATTTTCTAGAATTGGGAGTAGAATGGTAGAGTTCGAAACAAATTTAGTATACAGTTAGTATAGCAATTTCGGTTTTGGATTTTTTTTTTAATCTTTTATATTTGCATACAATGAAAGTTCCTTATTTTGCAGTTCAACAGCTGTTTGATGTGCACAAAAAAAAAACGAATTTTCGTAAATTAAATTTTATTATTTTATGATTTGTGATCTTTAACGATCAACATCAATTTTAAACCAGAAAACAAGAAAAAAAGGAATCAATTTTTTTATAATTTTAAAAATTGCTGTACCAGATTTTTTTTATTTAAAAGTGTCTGACCTTCATCTGTGACCCACCATCTGCGAAGACTAGCGATGGTATATTAGCAAAAAATAAAAAAAACATTTTTTTTCCTACATACAGACTTTGTGAACTTATTTAATAATTAATTAATAATCTTGATCCAGCCATTGGTGCAGTGGTTGACGCACCGCTTCTCATTCATAAGGGAATAAGAGGTCTCGGGTTCGATTCCCGGCTGGGTACAATAATTATAATATAAAAAAAAAAATATTCATATATTGCAATATATAAATACTTTATATATCATAATATCCCGTACACCCCACATTCCTACCAGGAAACAGGGGTTATAGTTACCTGGCACATTTATGTACCACGGTACCTGTATATAAATAAATAAATAAATAATAATCTTGAAGTATGCAATACTATAATTTTATCTTGTATAAAATGGTGAAATAAAAAAAAAAACCTTTTTTTTTCTACAAATAGTAGATGTAAGCGAATTTTATAATTATGCATTCTAACCGTATTTGATGTACTTATAATTTTTTTTTTAAATCATTATAAATTTAATAAGACTAAGACCTTTTTTTATTGCAAAAAGATTTAATTTTCAATGAATTTTAGTATAACTGGAAATTGTGTCACGTTTTTCTTTTCTATTTTAAATTAAAAACTGAATTTTTTTTAATGCCAAATAAATTTTCTTAAAAGAATCCTGTAAGTCTGTACTTGACAAGAAAATAAAATTTTCAGTTTTTCTCTTTTGTGGTTAAATTTAAATTGAGTATTTGTTTTTTTTTTTAGACAAATAATATTGAGTGTTTTAGAAAATTTTAAATTTAAAAGTAGCAATAAAATGTAATTTTAATTTTTATAATATGATCATTTATTAATCCTTAGCTTAGTTTAAAACAAAAGAAATCTATTAGGTTAAAAAAAAAAAATAAAGCCTCTCTTGATTTTTATTCAAAACTTATTTTATATCAGAATAGATGAATGTTATTTAAATTATAACCTCATCAAACAGTGGATTACGTCTGACTTATAAAAGAATTCTGCAATAAAATAACACAGTAAAGAAAACTAAGAGTTTTTCTGAAATTTTAACCTTCTAATAAAGTAGTTTGATTCCATGAGGAATAATATTTCTTCAAAAAAAAATTATTTTTGTCTGAAAAACAAACTATTAAAGACAATTCTTTTAATCTTTTTTGGAAACGACTTCAGAAAAGTTTTCTACGAAATTGGAGCTTTGCTCTAAAGAACTTTCTGAAGAAAAAATTATTATTGAGGGTAATCTCTTAATGGGATTTTGAAATATTAGAAAAAAAAAGTAGTTAAAACGTTATGCTATCGTTTTTATCCTTTACTAAAATTTATTTTATATTCAAACACATGCAAAATAAATTCAATGATGAATAATTTTTAAAATTGGTTTTTTATCGAATTTATTTTTGCTTTATTCTTGCATGTAACAATCACAAATTTATAGTGAAAAAATAATGCTCCACTTTAGTGCCATTATCAATAAATAATACAAAATAAATCCCAAGATATTCCTAAAGAAATACAAAATAAGAATTCAACTGATTTCTTTAATTTTAACTTGATGTATATTTTATTTTATTTTATTGTTTGATGCAACTCAAAACTAATTCATGCATTCGTGATAAAATTCAATTTGATTCAATTGAATTCAATTCAGTTTTGGTATTATTTATATTCGCAACATCACATACAAATTACTATTATCCATGTTATCCTTGTTGTATATATTATGTATTCATTTTTATGTATTTTTATATTATGTTGATTCAATAGGTGTTAAAACATGAAATACCTTTTATATCAAATTAAAAAAAAAAACAAAGGAAAGAAAAATGAATAAAAGAATAAAGAAAAATATATTCAAGAATGAATATTATTTTGGAGATCAATTTATGTTCAAATTGGTTAGATGATACTGATAGTATGAGTATAAAAGGACATAATATCCTCTTTTTTATAATGTATTTTTTTTTTTTTTTTTGCTACAATACAATGGAATGTCTAAGAGGATACTAATGAAAAATTGAAAAGAATTTGAAGTAAAATTTTTCAAATCACTTTTCGAATTATAGAAAATTTTTTGCCAGAGTCACAAGGGAAAATTTCTTTATTTCGAAGATATAGTATATAGATAGAAATTTTGCTTTAACTTTTTTGATGTTTTTTTGAATGTAGATATTAAGAAAAATAAAAGGATATTCCATAATACTAAAAAAGTTATTTTATAAAAACTGAGTGGAATTTCCAAATGATTTTTCCTTGATTATCAATTATTATTACACTTATTGAGTACTTTTTTTTATCGTTAGTAATCGAAAATTTTTAAATACAAAATAATCTGAAAGGATTTTTGGTTTTTGTATTTTATGCTTAAAATTTGGGGGAAAAGTTAAGAAAAATTTAAAACAAATAAATTTAAAATGTCCTTCAATCATTAATTTCCTATTATTCTTAAGTACAACTAAAAATACAATTTTTTTTCATGTCTTCCATTATTTTCTATTCAATTTTTATTTCTTTTCAATCCTTTTTATGCTGTACATATACATATAAAAAATAATTTATGTACAATTAAGAAAAATATATTCTTATTGCAAAATGTATTGATTTCATGGTTGTGATACAATGGATTAGTTTTACATATAAGAATAAATTGGAAAAACAAATATTACTTAAAAGTACATTTTACATGTTTCGTTTTACATGCAGAAGTGGTACTTATTGGTTGTATTCATTTAGAAATGGTATTTGAGTGAAAAATTCAAAAGGTGTTGTCACATTTTAATTGAATACTTATTATAATGAAGTTTCAGTTAAAGTTTAAATAAAATAGAAGTATCAGGGATATTTTACGTTCATGTATATTGTAATAATATTTTGAAGATGGCCTTAAAGAACAATGCAGTGATTAATTGTGGAATCAATCAATCACAGTTGTCAAACAAATCAGAGAGTGATATATTTTTTTTTAGGAGGAAGTATTCCATGAGGGACTAACATATATCCAACATTTCGTTAGTAGCAGATGAATTTTGCAATAACAGATGAACCAAATTATGTGATTTTTCATTTTGTCAGACGGGAATAAAATATAGAAAGGAAAATTAATAAAACAAGGTAGAATGTAAACCAACGGTTTTTAAAAGCGCACATTTCCAAAACTCAATACAAACGGTTTAGAAGTATGACTTACACAAAAATTTGAAAACTTCATGTAATAAGAAAAAATGTGAAAATAGGACATTTTTGAAATTTTGAGGGGCTATAAGTCCGGAATCCTAAATAACTAAGAAAAGCCGTTAACACACGTAAAAATATATTATTGAAGCTTTAATTTTTATGTCTTGCCGAAGAAAAATTTGTACAGGTGCCTAAGTTACAGGTGTCTAAAAATAGCAAATTTTCAATTTTTGAGGCGTAATAACTCTTAAAGAGGTGGTGTTACCAAAAAATTTTCTGAGGAAACTTATACTAATTCTAAAAGTTCTTTCTTGTCTCAAAATTTCAGGTTTCTATCTAAAGGGGTGCCGGAGTTATGAAAAAAGAAATTTCATGCAAAATGTGGTTTTCACATAACGGTAAATTTAAATAGTAAATTACAAAATATTACATAATTTTGATATTGTTTTATATAGATAATAAAATTTTCGATCTTCTGGCGGTTTTAGATTACAAAATTATTACGCAGAGCCCGAGATATATACATCTGAAAATGGGGCTTTTTCGCAATTTTGAAGAGCTGCAACTTTGAAACCCTTTACAATTAAAATAAACCTTTAACACACGTAAAAATATATTATTGTAGCTTTAAATTTTATATCTTGCAGAAGTAAAATGTGTACAGGTTCCTAAGTTATAGGTGTTTAAAAATAGCAAATTTTCAATTTTTAAGCCCTAATAGCTCATAAACAGGGGGTGGTCCGAAAAAATTTTCTGAGCAAACTTATACTAATTCTAAAAGTTCTTTCTTGCCTCAAAATTTCAAGCTTCTATCTAGAAGCGTGCCGGAGTTATGAAAGTAGAAAAATCATGCAAAATTTGGTTTTCACATAACGGTAAATTTAAATACTAAATTTAAAAAAAATGTATAATTTTGATATTAATTTACAAAGATAAAAGAAATACCTGTCGAATGACGTTTTCAGATTGGAAAAATCTTAAACAGAACATAAGATATATGCATTTAAAAATAGGGCTTTTTCAAAGTTTGAGGGGCTGTAGCTCCGTAATGGGGGGGCTACATGAAAAAGTTGTTCCACAAAATTAGTTTTTTTATGAGACCTACCTATGGTTAAAATTTTTTTTCTCTATCTTTAACGGTGTAGAAGTTTTGTAAACAGACGGACGGACGGACGGACGGACGGACGGACAGAGTGAAACTAATAAGCACATTTTTTCAAAATTTTTTTGGAAATGTGCTAAAAATATGATCGTAAAATGTAAGTTTCTATAATCTACATAATATGACTAAATTATCAAATCTACATAATATGACTAAATTTTATTTTATTTTATTAAGTTTAAAACAAACTAATTAGAATTAATATAAAAATACAAAAACTATAGGCTAATTATAAGTAGTAACAAAGAGAAAAAAAAAATGTTCCTTTATTAATTTAATAAAAGCTATTCTAAGCTATTCAGCTATCTTCTCTAACCAAAAAGCTATAAATTATAAAATAATTAATAAAAGTACTAAGAATTGATAGAGTAACAATAAATTAAGTACAGAGTGTTACGGAAGAATAAGCATTAAGCATTCTTTTACTTCAGTTTTACTCATATTTAGAGATACGATGATAACTAACCTAAACATCTTAGTAATAGCTTCGTTTTTCGCATAATTAGTACGACGAAGATGGCACATAAGAGAAATTTTCAGATCGAAAACGATTATTAATATTGGTGTGATTTACAACTCAGTTTTTAATAAAAGAAGAATTTATTTCATTGTTCATAATAAATACAATATCAACTACCACTCCTTCAGAACTAATGTAGTTTAAGTTTATTAGTGTAAGTCTATCAAAATATGGTGGTAAATTAAGAGGATCGGACCAATAGAAATTTCGAAAAGTACATCTAAGGAAGTTTTTTTGAATAGCTTCAATTTTATTTATATGTAAATTATATATTGGTGATTAAACAAAACTTACATATTCTAAGTTAAGTCGAACTAAAGAAGTAAAATCTTTAGATCACAATTAAAATTATTCTAATAATCTAACAATCTATTAATGATTTTTATTTAATATAAAAATTTAAATATATAAATATCCATTTTTTTTTTTCGAAAATCCTATTATTATGACCTCAATCATAGAATCTCAGTAACCATTGTTTAAACAGGATTAACACATATATTTAGTAATTATGTTGATATTAAAATAAATAATTCTGTTTATAAGTAATTATGTTTTTGTTTTTATCTCAATAATCCCAAATAATGAAATAACTTATGAAGGATTATGCACATTTCATTCTTCAAAACGAATTATTTCCTTTTAAAAGAAAATTTTGTATCATATATGTTTAGATTTAATCTCATAAAGAAGAATTAACTCATATTAATTAAAGAAAAACAAAGTAAAATTCCATATTTTTTAAGGATAATATTAGAATATTGTAAGGATAATAAAAAATAAAAAAAAAAATTTTTTTATCAATATTTTTCTGGTTTATTATTGTAAACTAATGTCACTTAAGTGTAGTATAATAAGTGTTAATATAACCTCTTGGGACATCATTATTAAAAGAGGATATCCTAGTAATTTCATATAATATATATAACAAAAAAAAACTTAACCTAAAGTAGGTTTTTAGGTTTGGTCAAATTATTATATGCAAACTTTTTATAACAATTAACAACAAAATTTATGATTTGTCCTTACAAAAAGTATACTCATAAATTTTTTTTAATAAGTTGTTAAAAAAGGATAAAAATATTTTGTATGTATTGGGGTGTATATTGTTCATTAGTTCATTTGAATATGAAAATTGTTTTGTTGTAAGACAAAATATTATTTTGGAAAAATAGAACAAAAATAAAAAGAGGAAATTGAGGAAAATTAGATTCGAAATATTTCTACATAAATAAGACAATGTTGTTTAATAAAGTCCAAGAGTATAGAAAACCAACCAAATTCAAATAGCCTTTGAAAAATTTACAAATTTTCAACTTTATTTTTGGGCTTAATTTTGTCTTTTACTAGAGTTTTACTAAATTTCATTCTCTCTTAAATTATGCTTACTTGTTTGAAAAGAAAAGAAAAAGTAAAAATAGGAAAACCGAATGAATATATATGAAAATATGATTTAATCAAATTTTTGAATTACTTTTTTTTTCATTTTATAACCATCCTCATGCCAATAAAATTTTAAATTAAAATTCCTAAGTATGTGTGTATATGTACATTTCTGAAAGCTTTTGTGTAATTAAAAAGGGACTATTAATCTTTAAAATAGGGTCCAGAATAATAGAATTAAATTTGTTGCTCCTCTTTTTTAATTATTAAAAAAAAAAAAAATAATAGAATAATGTGTAGAACACAACAATTAAAAATTCTTTTTGTAAGGGTTTAAAATTTGATTTAATTTAAAAATCTTCATTTATAACTACTAATTTATTGGGAGCATTTTAAAAGCACAAATTATAAAATCTCAAATATTTCAAAAACTCCAAAATCTCAATCATCATAGCCCCAAATTACAAAATCGTCAATTATAAAATTCCAAATACAAGGGCACAAAATCAGCGTTTTAAAAAAAATTGGTTAACAGAGGTTTTAATACTTCATTGTTGAAATTTGTATACAGAAAGAAATAATTAGAAATTATAAAATCTCTTCTAGTTTACAAAATCAGGGACAAAATCAGGTAGGGAGATTTCAATAATTTGTTTAGCTTTATTAAGATTAAGTTATGGAGGGAGGAATTAGAGAGAAATAGGATAATAAGGAAGAGTTGAAAGCTAAATTAGAAGTGAACCTACAGAGGTTTTTGGATAATTGGGCAATATGATGGAAACAAATCTATCTGCTGTGAACACATTGCATGGAAGAATGTTCCACATTTTAGGAAAGATTTCATAGTTGTTTACAAAGTCAAATATGTTTAGCAATCGGGGTGCTCCCTGTATTAAATTAAAGTGCGAGAATTATTTTTTCCAATTTGTAATTTTGTAATTAGGACTTTGTATAATATGCGATTTAAATAATTGAGATTTTGTGTTTTGACATTTTGAATTTGTTATTTGAATAATCTCATATTGTTACATTTATTTTCAACTCAATTTAACACAAATTATCTGTTTATTAAATTTACATTATACATATGTAAATTTATGTTAACTTCAAATATATGTTAAGTATTACAAAAAATATTGTAAAAGATTTAAGTTAATAGGTTTGTCCATAGATTTTAATATTCAAAATTTTCTAAAATTTTCAATTTTTATTCTTTGATTTTCATTTTTGAATTAAAATTTAAATTAAATGTTGTATTATTTGAGTTCAAATAAATAATTTTTTAAATTGAAATTGAAAGTTGAGTTTGAAATGTTGAGTTGAAAATGAAATGTTTTTTATAATTTAAAAAAATTCAAATTCCGGACTATTTAAATTTTGTTATTTTATTCCGAAATTCTAAATGTATATACCAAATCAAATCTTATTACGTTATTAGATTTTTGATAAAATAAAATTTATTTTAAAATACATTTAAAAAAAAAACTTTTAATTACACTTTTTAAAGGTTTTAATTATAGTATACATTAAAAAGTACATTTAAAAAAGAACTAAAAATTTTTCCAAAAACTACTCTTGAAAAAACCACCAGTTTATTTAATATTTTTTTAATAGTCCAGTTAAGTGTGTTCAAAAACTGAAGTTAAATAAAAACAAAAAAAAAAAAAAACAAATAAGTTTTCTTTTATTTTAAGTATAACTCTATTAAAAATAATTTAATTTATTAAAAAGTACCACTTTTATCAAAAAACTTTTTATTTCATCAAATTTACTTTTATATTCACATTCATTTTATTAAATTAACTATCCATATAATGTTAGTTTTGTTCCAGTTTTTTTTTCTTTAATTTACAATGATTCACATCGAAAACTCATTCAATAGTCAATTTAGAAATTAAATTCTTTTTCTTTAACTTTTTTTAAGTTACAAATGCTTAAATATAAACTTATATATATGAAATTGAACATTATAAAAAAAAAAAAAATAGAATCCTTGCATTATTTGAAATAAAAGAAAATTTTAACATCTTAAATGATAGTATTATAAAAAATAAAAGAATTTTAGTATTCCCTATCACTAAAAAAATTCAAAAATTTTAACTGTTATACTCTATTTTAAGGATATCTATAAAACCATAATCAAAAAAAAAAAAAAATAAACTATAATATACATACATACATACGTATATATATCGCAATGTCTTTAATTTTCTTAAAGTGGATGCCAAATGTTAATTTTCAAAAAATTTGCACTCTGCATTGCATTGACAGTTTTTCAGTTTCCAATTACTTTAAAGTTAATAATACTACTTCTTTTTGAAGTTGTATCTACCAGATAAATTGTTAAGAATCTTTCAGTAAAAAAAAAAAAAAAGAAAAAAAAAAAGTAAAAAGTTTTCTCTTCAATTCATTGTGAAATGATAGGGCATATAGTTGATGACATTTTCAATGTGTTCTTTCTTTTATATTTTCTTTTCTCCTGCTAAACAATTCCAAAAAGAAAGGATAACAAAAAAAAAAAACATGCGGAAATATTAAATTGAATTGTTTTTAAAGCTTTCTATAAGGAAAAGATGCATAGAAAATATATATAACAAAATTTACGTTTTATTCAATTGCAATAAGACAACAGACAGTACTTTTTAATTTAAGTATAGCTATAAGTAAGAGAGACTGTCATTTGTTGTGTAAATGAATTTTTGTTCATGAAATTTTTATACAGTTATTCTTAAGAATACGCGCTCTTTTCAAAATGAAGTTGAAACGGAAAACTTGAACTTTTCAAAAAGTTTAGGAGTGATATACTTTTTTTTTTATAACTATATGTATATTAATAAGTACATACCTTAAAAAATGAACATTATTATATGGGATTGAAAATATAAAGTATAATGAATGATAAGAAGGAACAGTTTCGGACAAAAATTTGTTTACCATTGAGATTTGAGAAAATTTGAGAAAACAATTTCATTCACAAAGAATTCATTAAATATGTATCTTTTATTTTTGAATTAAAGTTTTCTTAAATATAAATTACGGACTTTATTGTCATAATAATACAATTGTATCTAAAATATCAGCTAATAAAAGTGCACTAAATTTTATGATTTCAAAAACATAAAAATTATTTTTTCTTCAATTGTATCATGAAACCTTAAATTTGAAAAGAATATTCTTCCTTGATTGTGATTGGATTGAAAGCAAAGTCTCAAACAATTCAGGTGAGCATTTCGTCTAACGGAGTAAACGAATTTGCGATATAGCCGAATATTGTTAATTTCTGGTATGTTTTAGTGGTATAAATTTGTAGTTATTATTATTGTATGTGTGTAGCACAAATTTTAATTATTTTTATTTATTTTATTAATTAATTTCTTTAAAAGAGCAATAGGCTCGTACCGAGTATATTAAGACATATATATATATAAATTAACGCAATAGATGTAATAAAAAATTCAAGAAAAATTAAAAATAATATGTTTTGTTGTATATTTACAAAGTGTAAGTCAAATTAAATACAAAAATTTTAAGTTTTGTGGATGTTAACTTATGGAAATTTAAAAATTTAACAAAAAAAAAAAAATTAAAATGAATTTAATTATTATATTGTTCTAAAAGTAGTTTTTTTTAGAGTGATTTTAAATTTTTGAGCTGTTGAAGCTTTAATTTCTGGCGGTAGATCGTTGTACAATTTAATACCTATGTCGTTATTTTGTCCAATTCCATATAATCCTATACCTTGTGTTAAACACAGGTGATGCGCTGATCGACTACTATAGTGGTGAAAATTGCTATTTGTTACTACTTGCAAACTAAACTTTATGTCGTTTTGTTGTATATTTCGAACATGCAAGGTACAGCAGAGATTTTTGTAGTCATTTAATTTTAAAATGTTCAGGTTTCTACGAACTATAGATGTAGATACTCTCTTATCATATAAAAATAGATTTTTTAATGTTTTATTTTGAAGTTTTTGGAGCTTACTCAGTTTTTTGGATTCTACTTGTTTTGGAGGCAAGTTCTACTTATTTTGCAATTCTACTTGTTTTGGAGGCAAGTTCTGTAATATAGGTGTTCCATGTTATGTCTTCGCCTATACAAACTTCAAGATATTTGCAATTTTTCACTTTTTGATTTCAGAATTATTATATTTGATGTTTATTAATGCATTTTTACTCTTTATTATAATAAATTTTGTTTTTTGTACATTAACTGTTAATTTGTGAAGAGACATCCATGAGTATATTTTGTCCATATCTTCGTTTATGGTAGTTTCAAGTGATACTATATCTTTTCCAGCATACACTATTTAAAAGTTATTTTAAACGTCTTGTTAGTTCAAGGTTGATAAAGAATGATTATAATATACTGATATTTTATTATTTTTAGTTTAAAATATAGCTGGGGCAGCGAATCAAATGTATATTTCAAATAATTTTGTTTTCAACATTTTTGATTCTAATTGTATGTTAAGTTCAAATACATTTAAATAAAATACTATATCACAATTTATTTTCAACCCATTTATATTTACAGTCAATAAAATCAGGAATTAAACAAGACATTGACAAGTTGACGGTTAGATTTTAAATTAATTTTATTATTAGATTGTCCGACTTTGGAAAACGGAAATAAAATAAACAGTTTATTAAACTGAATTGAAGGATATTTTACGATCTTTTATTTAGTTCAAGGATTAATGGAAAGAAAATTTTGTAGTTTTTCTTTTAAACTTAGAGTTAATTTTTTTTTTATCGTAAGAGTGATAAAAGTAAGTACCTGTCAATTTTAATTTAAAATGCTTTTAATTTATTAGATTTACGATTGTTTGTAGATATTTTGCAAAACGTTATTAAAGGAAAAACTATCGGAAAAATTTTCATTTCATGAAAGAATTAAAAAATAAAAATAAAAAATTAAATGTAAGTACCTTAGATATTCATTTATTTTAAACTTTTTGATTTTAGTATATTGAAATTTTTCAAATAAGTTTTAAATCGATTATTTTGTTAAACTCTGCACAATTTATATGCAAGTACATAGTTTAAAATAACACCAGAGGACTTTTAATATATCTGCAGGTATTAATTCTAATATTTGTATTTATTTTTATTTTTTTTTGTTCCTATAAGTATGCAATAAAATAGTAATACAAATGTTTAAATTTATTCTTAATTTTCTTTTTATTTTAAATTAAAATCTGTCATGGTAATCAAAGAAATTGGGATTTTTTAATTAAAAAATATTAAAAAACCTGTACATACATATGTGCTGAATATAAAATTTGTAATTTTTTCTAAAAAGATTTCAATATGATTAAAAAAAACGATACATTGAATTAAAAAAATGACTTATTTGAAGAAAATTGAAATTCAGTTGAAATATATACATAGATAGGTACACCTGGGTTTTATATTATACATTTTTTATTTTTATCTTTTTATACTTTAAACTAAAATATCTGTGTCACTAATATGTTACTTTGTTACTATTATATACAGCCATATAGTACTAACCTATAAAAAAAAAAAGTTCAGATATTTTGAATAAATTAAAAACGATACTTTTATCTATATATGGTAGGTATGAAATATTACTGTGTAAAATAGTATCAAAATGCAAAAAAAAAAAGGAAAAAGGAAATAAAAAAAATATATATTATGATTTTTTTATAAAATCTATTTTTTCTACTTAATCTTTTTTTTTTGTCACGTATCCTGTAATATACATTTATTGCACACTATCTGTACAATGAATTCTAATGGTGGAAAAAATACGATAAAAAAAGCTAAAAAATAGAAAAATTGGGTGATTTCAATAAAAAGTCGTTTTTGTTTTTTTTTTATAACGACAAATAATGGATTTTCATACCATATATGAGACCCAAAAGAATTTAAATTCCACTATATGTATTGTGTATTGATTTTTATAGCAAATCATGTTATACGTCAGTCAGCTAAATTTTTTTTGATATTTTTTATCATGAGATTGATTTAAATGATTGATTTATATTGAAGTGACCGTTGATATTAAATTTGGTTTTTTTCTACATAAGCATCTTTTTCTTTTTGAACTTTCTTTTTCTTTTGCCTGTTATCTGGTAGAGATTGACCCCTTTTATACGAAGGTGTCAAATTCTCTTTCAATGGAATTTTCTGTTGTAACACAATTTTCCTTCAAAGTCATCGTATTCAGATAATGGTGATGACATATTCAAATATCGGTGCATCAGATAATATGCAGTTTGGTTTTTCTTTTTTTAGATAAAAAAATAATGATTAAAAAAGAGTTTTTTATTAGATATAATAATGTTGTAGACGGTGGTGTCCCGTATCGGTTCTCTTCAAAAGAAATGTATTTCTAATTTGAAATGTGATAAAAATCATTTCAATAAATACATTTTTTACGAAAATGCAATAATTTAGATTTTAAAAATATTTTAAAATATAATTCATGATTCATATAAAATTACCTTCTTAAAATTTATCTTCGAGTAGGTACATAATATATACCTGTGCTGTTTTGTACATTAACATTTGGTTACTTTAATTTGAATATTTAATTTTTTTTTTCCCAGGTGCCCTATTATTGAAACATAAAGTAACGATAATAATTTTTTTTTTTTACAATAGTTTTTAAATGTTTGCTACCAATTTTATTTTTGTTATAATGTATACATATATATATATATAAATTTTGTTGTCCTTCGCAATAACTTTAAAGTACAAAATGCAATTTACGAGAAAAAAAAAAACTTATAGAACACAAATGCAATAAAATGAAATAAAAGTGATTGTGTAATTTCGTTTAATTTTTTTTTTTTATGTATTGTCAATCTACAATGGACTCAAACGTTAAATTGCCTAGATATTTACATTTATGTATATATGGTATTGTTAAATAGTTTATTCTATAATACATATCAAAAGATACAAATCCTTCTTATTTAACGGTTTTTTGCTTTGTTATTTTTTTGTATTTTTAACAACATTTCCTGGTTTTTTTTTTATCCTGTGATGAAATGACAAAACACTGTAATAATAACAACAATAAAATTAAAGTCTCATTGTCAACTTGTAAAAAATGTTGAAAATAAAAGAAAAAGGAAACTGAAATTTTTTTTTTTTTCTGTCAGCATAGAAATAAAATATTCTAAACTTTGTAAGCTTTAACTATTTCAACGCCCACTGATGAAAGAATGAGAAAGAAAAAAGAAAGCGATAACTGAACTGAAAAAAACTCTTCTGATAAGAACAAAAAAAAAAAAATAACAAAATTTACAATTGAAATTCAAATGAATTCCACTTTTGGTATTTGTTACCATATATTAGGTTTAGGTATATATACAATCGTTCAATATGTAAAGTACCTAGCTCTATATAGGTACTTAAGCCTTAAAAAAAAGCATAAAGTATAACATAGAAATTAAATAAAGAATAAGTACTTTATATGATGTATCCTATGTTTTAATCACTAGTCTTTGGTTTTTCTGGCGTCAGGTGTTATGCAGTAATTTTTTTGTTTGTTTTTTTTTTTAGCAATTTTTCTTGTTATTATTTTTGCCAATGTTTTTGTTTTTTTTTCTAGTTTAATTTATGTTCTATTTCTATTTATATTATATTCTTCTATTCTATAGGAACTATGAACTTTAGTTGCTTTTCTTTGGAGAAACATAATAAAAGTTTAAAAATATCGCCAGTATAATAATTGACAATTATTTTTGAAGGTTATATAGCTATAGAGTAACATAATAGAGATAAAGCGTCCAATTTATATTTTGAGAGCACAGTTTCGTTTTTCAGTATTTACTCTTCGTACAATTTATAATAAAGCCATTTATAAAGTTTAAACATACTTTTCCAATTTGATTATCTTTATTATCTATAGTAACAGGAAAACCAAAAGCCGGAATACCCTTTGTACAATTAAACTGCTATTATCGATAAAATTATATTAAATATTTTTCTACTTGCTTAACCATATTTAGGGCAGAGTAGAAAACTTCGGACTTTACAATCTATATATCATCTTGAACCTTTAATTATCAAATAAATGCATATCAAATAGACAGATATCTTACAAAGAATATTAGATTTAGAAATTTTTTCATAAATAAAGACTAATTTAAAAAAGGAAAAGGACATAAAGTTTTAAAAAAGGATTTTTAAAACTGAAGAGTTTAATTGTCTACTATGAAAGGATAATACAAAACAGACCTTAGAAAGGATATTAATTGAAAATAACGGGAAAGGGATAAAATATTTTGTTTTTTGTTTTGGATTCGCAATTCAAATTAAAGAAAAAAAAAAAACTGTGGATAAAAGAATAATCAAATTTTCTTCTTGTTTTTCCATTGTTAATAAACAGTTAAAGAACTAAAATAAACTGAAAATTTGAATTATATGGGTATTAAAAGAAAACCAAAAGAAAAATTATGGTTGAATAGAAACATAACATAAGTTTTGTTATTTTAAAATAATAAAAGAGATGAAAAAGAATGGTAAGATGTAGATAGGAATAGGTATAAAATAGTCATGTGTATTGATTTTAAGTATACTGGATTGTAACAGTGCTGATGTCACAAAATTTATATCAAAATATAGTGAAAATTGAAACAAAATTGTAATGCAAGAATGTCATTCTTCAGGATGTCTAATATTTTTCTAGTTAAGTTAAGAGAAAAAATATGATGCAAAATTAATATTTTCTTGTTTTAGAAAGAAAGAAGATTTGTTTTTTAATTTGTTGTCACTGTTCAACAATTTCTATTCTTTATTAAAAAATGAATAACTAATTAAATAAAATATTTTTGATATTTTCTATGAAAACCCGAATAATTTACTAAAACAAGATTGTAGATTGTGGAAGTATTGTTAAAATTTAATTATTCATAAGGAAATGAACGGTATGGAATTGAAAAATAAATGAAAACATTTTATATTTAATTGACAAATTTTGAAGATATCATTAAAAAGTAAAATTGATATTGAAGAGTTGTACCTACTTTAAAAGGTTGTTAAATCAATTTTTTTGTATTTGAACTTTATGATTGGTTGGTTGGCCTCTTTTTAAGAACCTATTTTAGAGTAAATAAAAATGGTACAAACAAAGTGCCGTTTAGATATTATACCCTTGTATATTTGGTTATCAGTTATGTCCTATAATCAGCCTGTAAAGTTCAAAAAAATACAGATGTCATATTTTTTGAAAAAAATGTTGATGATGATAAAAGATAAAATTAACATCTAAAACAATTAGGTGCGGGATTTATAAAAATCTCTTTTATAATTTAGAAAACTCTTAAGATTAAAAATAAGCTGTTCAAATTCGATATTGATTTCAAAATTTAAATATTAAAATGATGGTAATGGACAAAATTATATTATTTTTAAAGTTCTGACTTTTATTTTTTGAAAACAATCCTTTTTAAAAGATTCGATAAAGTGTTCGTTTTTTTTTTAAGAAAAGTATCAACCGGTTTTAGATTTTCTTAAAAATATGTTATAATTAATTTTACCTAATCTTATAAAAATATTAAAATCAACAAAGATTTTATTTTTGAATGAAATCTAATTCAAAATTTTGCAAACCAGATGAAAAATAAAAAGAAATTTACACTTACCTTAAATTTTCATTAAATAAAATTAAATCTGTAGTCTCAGGAAATCTGTAAATTATAAAAAAAAAAAAATTATTATAATCTAACACGTATTTTTAAATTAATGTCGGTATACTTGAAATGAATTTAAAAAAAAAAAAGCTATTTAAAAAAAATCTTAGTCCTATAGTTGTGAAAAAATTTTCTTTTATATCGTTAACATTTACCATAAAATGAAATAAAATATAATTTACTATATATATAAAGGTGAGTAAAACTCACTAATTATACTACTATTTAAATTCTAATCTCAAGAATTTACTTAATTTTCCGCTGTCATTGAGAAAAATTAAATCAGGAAATCTTTTTTTTTTTTTTGTTTTTTTTTTTTACATTTTACATGTCAATATTCAAGAACACATTATTTGGTCTTCTTCTTTTTTTTTTTAACCGAACAAATTTAAAATTAATCTTTCAACATACATCAGGTTTTTATGCTTCAGCAACATTTTAATAGGCATATCTACCCATATTTTTAAAAAGTATATATGCTTATTGCTTCTATTATATAGGTACATAAATTAAATTTTTAAGATTCTTTAATTATTAAAGATACTATATAAATATATGTATATAAGTATATGAATTTTCAACTTCTATATAAAATTAAATACCGCAACTAAATACATATTCTTTCATTTTCTATGTGTATTTTTTTTTGTATCAATAAGAGTAAATCAGTTGAAAAATAAACTTCATTTTCTAGTTTTAAAGCCTAGTTAATTGCATTGGAATCCATTTGATAAGGAAAAAAAAATAATAAAATGCAGTCAATAAAACCAAATAGAAACAATTTATAGTTTTTTTTTTTTTGATATGTTTTTCTTTACTATGACATTCCATTGCATTCAACTAAATACTTGTTGTATATATATATATATAAATCGTATACTGTATAGAAAAATTGTAAAGTTGTAATAATGTTAAGTTGCTCGTTCATCATTCCATTCATTTATACTTATAAAGAACACCACAAACTTGAAAACTATTACAGATCTAAAAACAAAATAAAAAGGCTTTTGAAATAGAAAAGCAAAAGAGTTTAAACAAATATAGACAGTGAAATACTAGAAATTCTTCAATAAAAATGTCGGAGTATCTGGAGACAAAATAAATCTGATTACAAATCAAATCCAATATAATCGAATTCAAATAAAAGAGAGAAAAAAAAAAAAAAGAAAAACATTAATTCAATGAATCGATACAATTTAAAAAAAAAAAAGATTCCCTATTATCTTCACCTCTCTTTATGCTTCCAATTTTGATTTCGTTTTAAATTGATAGATAGTTTTTCATCTTCCAAGAATTTAGTTCATCTTTATATGAAATACCTAAAGTAAAACTATAACTGTTAAAATTTAGTACCATTATTCCATATTCAATACTACTCTTCATGGAAATTATTTCTCTGGTAATATGCAAATACAAATGTATATATCTTGAAGTTAATATACAGGTTTTTTTTTTTTTTTTATTTAGAAATGAGTGGGTTTTAAAGATTAAAAACAAAAAAAAAAAATGGCAAATAAATAAAAGTTTTATTTATAGTTGAATGTCAGGTACATGAACTTTTCAGGTAATATTATTAATGAGTATGACAAATTTTTTGCTTAAATTGGCAGCAAATTATATTAAATAAAATATTTTTAAATTATTTATGCATCTGTATATGGAATTGTGTCTAATCGTTTTAATCTTTCTTTATAGTTAAGATGTGACTATATAATAGTGTCGAACTAATTTTTTTCTCCTTTTTTTTTGCCGCTACATGTTTTATCTAAGTGATTTTTTAGATGGAGTCGAAACAATACTTCAGTATTTGCTATATTTTGATCATCTCTTACATCGTTTGGTAAAAGAAGTTTTTCACTATGGAGTTAATTTTGGGCTAGCAAATGGTCAAATAAAAAATACAATTTCTTAGTTATTATTATTTTAATTGTACCTAAGCATTAAAAATCTGTTTGTAATACAAAACTAAAAGTATCTTTAAGTTAATTTAACTTTGAATTAGAAATCTTTAAGATTTTAATCAAAGATTTTTAATTAAGATTTAATTTTTTTAGTTGTTTACTTTGTATTTCAATTGTTTGATGTCTGATGTCCATGGAACTTATGTCCTCTCAAATGAAATTAATTTCGATGGAACTTTTTTCCATTTTTAAATATGGGTTTAAGTTTCATGAAAGTTGTGACCACTTTTTGTAGGAAGTTATGGAAGTCTCAAATAAAATGGCCACAAGTTTGACTTATCAGTTTTTGATTTCAAATAAGAAATATTGTACTTTAATATACGTTAAACGTGTATTTCTATCAAAGGTTTTAAATGGTTAAAAATTCAGAGTTTATATATATGCGAGATTCCGAATTTGGAGAGATTTTAAAGATGTTAGCAAAAGTTGTTTTTCTAATATTTTTTTTTAATATAAATAATGCAACATAAAAAAGTTTAAAATAATTGGGACTGCTAGCTCCAAAATTCCTCCTAATTCAAAATCTTTTATAAATACGAGTATATAAATATTCTGGAAAAAAAGAATGCTCTGATTGTTAATCCAAATCTAAAGTACCTCCTAATTCAGAATTTTGCATGTACATATAAGTGTATATATAAATATTCAAGAAAGAGCGTATAACTCTGACTTTTATTACAACATTAAAATCTCACCAAATTCAGAATCTCGCATATACAAATATATAAACACCAAAAATAAAACATATTTGCCGAAAATAAAATTTGCATTGAACTCATAAAAATATATATTTTTAGTTTTGATGCTATGGAACTTATGTCTTCAAGAAAATGGGTCATAAGTTCTATGGAAGCTTTGTCCCTGTCTTAATGAAAGTTAAGTTCATTTTAAAATTAACTTTATATTCATATATAAAGTTATATCGAACTTTTGCCGGTGGAAGTTAAGTCATACCCCCGTTTAAACTATACTTATTAATTGTTCAAATCTATAAATCAAAAGATCCTCATATTACATACATATGTTATAATTATAAAAGAATATATATATAAAAAGAAACTTAAAAGAGATTGTAATACGAGGATTTTTGCCGAGATGACAATAAATTAAAGGAAATTCATTATTAATTTATTACCATTATTTTCATTACAAGTAAAATCAGAATCATTTATAAAAACCGCAGACAAATTATACTTTAATATAAATAAAACTATAATATAAAATGTGGAATATGTACATGTTTTACAACAGAAACATATTATGGAAAACAGAATGAGATATCCTTGTGTAAAATTCTGTCAAAGCTTCTATAAATGATATTAAAAAGATAAAGGTATTCTGCCTCAAAACAAAAAAATAAAAAAAAAGGAAAATAATGAGAAATTTTGAAGTTCCTTGATACAGAAGAATATATATAATATTTATATACATAGGTATATAATAATTGATTGTTGCATTATTTTCTGCGATTTATTAAATAGTAGAAATGAAAAAACTAATAAAACGAATAAAAAAACCGGAATTAAAATAAAAATAAAATAATTAATTGTAATTAAATTATTACATGCTGATTTACATTTACATTAACATTTATAAAATAAAAACTTTTATTCATTATATTTTTTATTTAAAATTGTTTAATTACATATGTTTTATAATTATTTTTGTTTAGTGTAATATTAATTTATAGATTTTAAATTAATTAAAATTTTACAGTTCGGTTTTTGAATTTAGGACAAGGAAATATAATGGAATTTGGTAAAAATATAAAATAAAAATATAAAGTTCGACTGGCTTAATATTATATTTTAACAATAATGTCTCCAACGGTGTAGACAAACCTCATGCAGGAATGTGTTGCAACTGTTGATGACTCACGTCACCGATAGCAAAATAGTAATAATAATACCGGATTTATTATTCCCTTACAGTTCTACTCCCAATTCAATGTTCAATGGGATATATCCTTATAATATCCTTGTCCTATCCTCTCCTATCCCAACTTTCTGGGAAATATACAGCGTTATTAGTTACGGCTTTCGTCCCATTATATTGACTAAAGAACAAGATGGGTTTAGTCAGTAAGAGTTTGACATTACCAAGCAGATATGCTTGCTGTTTTTGTAAGATTATTACCTTCCTTAGGAAAGAAAAAAAAACATTAATTGATGTTAATTAACTTATACTGTAGTTCTAAACGTCAAATTATTTAGTTGAAGCTAATATAACATCTAATATCAGTTAATTTGGCAAAAATTGACACAATATGTTTATAACTTAACTTGTCAATATGCAGAATTAATTATTTTTAAAGTAAAAATATTTTTTTGGTAGTTGCAAAAAAGTGATGATAAATTTAAATCAATGGGAGCCATCTTTCTTTTGATCATAATAGAACTGTATTATAAATTTGACGCACTAAATCAAAAAGAAACTTATGATTGAATTTATTTTGATAAACACTAAAATCAAAATTGGATAAACTTAAAACTGTTGTAGAAAATTAAATAATTGATCAAATTAATATTCTTCATAATATTTTTTTCATTATTTTAATTCCGAAAAATAAAAATCATTTTAACCAATCGATTTAAAAATTGAAAGAACTAAAATTGTCAACTTGATAAACGTTCTAACAAAAATGAATTAAATAAAATATTAAAAAAAAAAGAAAAAGGAAAAAAAAATGAGATAAATAAATAAAAACTTTTAATATAATTAATTTGATGCATTTGATGAAATTTCATTTTCTCAAAACTCCATTCACAGCTATGTTCACTACGATAACAAATGAAAGAGAAAAAAAAACCACATTATTATAAAAAACATTATTATTATTAGATAGAATAGAAAGATACTTCGAATATCATCTAAATAGGTAAAAAGAAAATTTTTGAATCAGAAATAATGGGAATGGAAAAGTCGTTTTAGATATATTAGGAAAAAGGAGGTGTACAAATAGTATATATAAAAGGATATAAACAAACTAAGTACAAAACAAAAATGAAAATTGTGGAAAGTATTAAAATTAATAAAATGATATACGACTGTAAATAAATAAATATTATGGAAGAAAAATATAGATTTAAATAGTAAATTAACTCTAATGCTGTATATGATGAGAACAGTGTGTATAAAATTTTAAAAGAAGAATTGTTTTGATTTACGATAGATTTTTTCCTGAATTATTCTAAAGCTGAAATCAAAATATCTTATATAAAGTTAATGACACTAGCTCTGATGAAATAAAATCACAGATACCATATCTAAAACAATTCAAAGGTACCACTAGCGGAACTCGTATTTAGTTCATTTCTACAACGTGGAACTACCTAAGTGGTACTCTACCAGGTATAGCAATTCGTTTGTTGTCAGAACTGCAAAAATGTGAAACTTAATTGTCATCCAAAATGTTCCCAAAAGCTGAAGATTTTTTTGATTTACCTAAATTCGAGATGAATCTAAAAAGATTCATTATTTACATATCTCCCATCATCTGTTTGTCCACATTTTTACTATCCTTATCCTATTCCATAAAGTTACAATCCTGTATTATAAACTATATGCTTCTTATTATTTTTGAGACTTAATATATAGTCTTAGTCACAAATACACTACATACACTACTATCACTTTTTAATTAATAGGTAAAAAAACCATAACGAATGTTTTGAAGGGTTAAAAAATAAACAATACCTACTACTGATAATAAATAAATATTACACAATACAAAATGTAATTTATTGTATGGTTAATTTTTTTTTTAATCATAATAATGGAAACGGTTTACTATTGTATTAGGTATTCATTAAAATAATAATATAATAGAAAACAAGAAAAAAAAAAAAAACAAGATAATATCTTATAATTAAAGGCTTTTATGATTTAAAATTATAGTTAAAATATTATAATTATAATAACAAAATTTCTATATTATTTTTTTATTTTTAAATTTATAAACCATTAATTACTAATATATGATAATAATTTTGTAAATTAACACCATTTTGAAAATATAATTTTAATGATATGAGAATACAAGATTTAAAATATATATGAACATAAACTTTAAAAAAAATTAATATGGTATATCTATTATTAAAATAAAAAGTTTAATGGTACAATTTTTGTTGAAGAATTCAATAGCTTTAGTAATATTTTCAAAAAAAATAAAACTTAATTTAATTAAATGTAATCTTACTTCTTCATAGTTAATGTTTTCATCAGTAATTTTCTACCATTTATTCTAAAAAAAAAAAAATTGGACATTTTATTACACTTTAAATTTTGAATTCATTTAATAGGTACTAACTTGGGTAAAAAAAAAATCTCAGCTTATACACTTATTTATGAATAGATTCAATGAACTTTCAACACATTCCACTTTTATATATAATGTCAGTTTTTATAACAAATGTGTACAATATACATATATACATATACATGTAAGAAAATAGATATTCTAATGCTTTCTTATGTTTTGAGGTATGATATGATTAACGATCTTCAATTTCTTAAATTGTTTTGCTTTCTTAATTTTTTGGTTTTTTTTTTTACAGTTAACCGCATTAAATCAATATATATTTAATTTAATTAATGAAAAGTAAAAAAAAAAAAATATCTATTAATCTTATTAATTTAATAGTTATTTTTGATTAAATTAAATGTGTATACGGAAGTTTAGTCTATAATAAAAAATTTTTGTATATTATATATAATAGGCGATAACAGAGTTTTTCTCTTCATCTTTTACAGTTTGGATTATAATACTCGTACGTCTTATAATTTTAATTTAGAATTTAGCTTAACTAAAAAATAATTTTATTAAATTATTCATAGTGATGCCATTTACGTCTTGAGTATTAATCATTAAGTTTTTTTTTAAAAATGTTTACGATATACAGTGAACTCCAGTTAAGTACTTTTCGTTTATGTTTACAACCCGCTTAAGTGATATAAAATACAAATATTTGACAATATTCTTTAATTTTCATATTAATTTACTCATATTATTAACCCACGCATAACTATCCATTTATGTTTAAAGCCATCTATTATTGAACATAGTTTTTAGTACTTTTTCATAATTTTTTTTCGGTTCGGTTGAGATTTTTCGTTTCGGTTTTTTTTCGCTCTGAGGAAGAAATGTGCAACTAAACAATGACGTTTAGTCGTTTCATGTTTGACATAATACGTATATGCGTATATTTAATAAAATTAAATCTTGATTAATATTAAAATTATATCTATTTTTGATCAATGAAAAAAATAATTTGGGGCACTTAACCTAATTTTTATAAATACTCATTAAAATAATTAACCGAGCTCGCTTAATTGCCTATTTTGGTTAAATAACCTAAAAATTTTGTAGTTTTGGAAAAGCAATTATCCGAATTTAACTATATTTTACATTAGTATTTATATTTTTTTAATAATTCTACCAATAATTTTTTGGAAATATTTAAAAATTGAAGAAATTTAAACAGAATTTGGAAAGAATGATGCATCATTTATTACTTTTCCAGTAACGAACGAAAATAATTTATCAAATATTTTCTAAGTATGTCTTTTGTTTATATAGAACAGGGAATTCAACTCTTCTAAAATATTAATTCAAAAAATTTGCCTATAACTGCAGTAAACAAAATAAGAATAGCGCCATTTGATGTATGCCTTAGAAAAACGAATATTGTGCATTTCTATCAAAAATTTGTTTGAGTATTTTGTTAAAAATAGAATATGAATAAGGGCTCAGTTTTATTAGCAATTTCGTGTAAACTAAAATATACTAAATTACCAAAAAGAAAAAGGTAGAAAAAATATCATGTTAAAATTTTGACAGCTAAAAAATTAACATAACCTAGTTTATTTATAAATTCATGGTTAAGAAATAAATTTTTTTTTTGTTTATTAAGTTGCGAAATATAATATATATTAATAATATTTTTATACTTATAATATATAGTGATTTTAATATAATTCTTACTTAAACAATAATATTTGTTCAGTGGTGAAACTTGAAGTGTTTGTTAATTTTTTTGACACTTCAAAATTGAAATGTCGTGTATCTATCCATAAATATGCATACTATTATTATATGTGATTATCTTTCAATCTTAAATATTTCTTCTAGGTTGTATTTGCGGAGATTAAAATGAACATTAAATACTTGTTCGGGGGCCTATTTTCGTCGATTCTTGAGATAATTGGACCTAAAATTTTTAATCAAATTTATTTATATCTCAAGAACTAAGTAACTAATTAAGAAGTTTGATAAACCGTCAAAAAGTTTCGCATTTCAGATTTCTAAAAAATGTTTTCCAATATTTGATATACTTTTCGTTCGAAGGTTATATGTTTTAACAAAAAAAAAACCCTATATTTAGAGTCTGTTTCTTCCTCCATTGGCTCCAAATTTTCCCCCTTAAACATGTTATTAAGTTACCATTGTATTTGAAAAAAGCTCTTTAGTTTTGTGTAAAACGATTTTATATATCTCTTATGGCATTTGAAATAATTGAAAGAAAAATAATGCAGAAAATTTGAAACGATGAAAAAATACTCCCAAAATTTACCTATTTTTTTTTTCATATAGTTTTTATAGTTCGCCTATGTTTCAAGTATACATATCAAGTTTTTATAGTTTGCCTATGCTCTAACACATATCAAGTTTTTATAGTTTGCCTATGCTCTAACATAGGCTTCTTATAGGCATCTGCTTCGATATATCGGCCGATGTATTATCGATATAATGAAAAATAACCTTAATAAAAAATACTTTTCCTAGAATCGGATTAAATATATAGTACCTAAATATAATTTGAATATTATTACAGTTAAAATAGTTACTAAATACATTATTACTATTTGTTTAGATATATTTCGTTTAATTTTACATGAATTTTATATTATTAAGTTATTTTTTTTTTTTTGCTTTTTAAATTTATTTTATTTTCATGAATAATTTTACAATTCATTAAATTTTAATGTTTATTAAATATCACATCTCCTTTTTAAATTTTTAGTTTTAGTATTTTTTTTTTGTTTGGTTATAAAAAAATCCGATGGAATGAATACGCGTGTATTATTTTGTCAATGAATTATGTATTTTTTTTTTTTTGGAATAAAATTTAAATAAAAAGTTAAAGTTATTTAAATATTTTTATTTAAAAATGAAAATACAAAAAAACATAAACAAAATCTTAATAAATTTTCTTATAATTTTTGGAAAAAATCGATTATATACGCCATATATTTTGTTTACTTGTGAAATGAATATGGAAATTTTAATGTGTTTCAATATTTGGTAATAGGTATTAAAATATTGGACAAGATTAATATTAAGATATCAGATAATCGATTAAAAATTATTTTAAATTGTCTGTTTTGATTAATAAATACGCAGGCTTATGTAACATCCTAAACAATTTATTTACAAATTTATAATGAGTTATATATAATATATTTGGATTTTTTAAAATTTTGTGTTTTAGTTTAATTAGTCAAAGTTAAGAGAAGCTGTTCTGATTTTTTAGAAATGATATATTGGAAATTATAGGTGAGATTTAATTAAATTTAGCTTATTTTCATAATTTGGAATACTAAATAAAAAATCTCTCTTCAACAGAAAATATTATATCATATTTCCTGAATTCTGCCTCAATTTTAAACATATAAATTGAAATTAAATAACAAATTTAATTATAGTCATTTTTTTTCCCCATCATATCTGCAGTTGAATTAAAGATTAAATGAAATTATAAATTAAAAGTATCACAGCTGTATGATTTTCTTTAAAAATAAAACGTGTATACAAGATTATAATAATTTATGTTTTTCTTTTTTTTTTTTAATACAGTCGGTCATCCATCTCCATTTCATCACTTCACACCACACTTCACGAAAGAAGAAAAAAAAAAAAATTAAAAAAACCGTGAATTTATAAAAAGTCATTTTCAATATCAATACCATTGATATTGAAAAACCATGAAGAAACAGTTGTTACCACATTGTTATTGAATATTTTTTTGGTTGGTGAATTAATATTTCACTTGTATACCTATAGGTTAAATTGAGTTTCCCTATTGTGAATAAAATGTTTTTATTTTTGTATTTTCTTTGTTTTTTGTTTTGCTTTTTTTTCGCCTTTCTTATTTTATCTGAATTCCGCCTAGTTCTAATGATATGAACAAGGTTTTTTTTTTTTCTGGCAATTTTCTAATTTCTCACACCATAATGGTAGTACAATTTCAACGAAAAATTGAAAAACAAAAAAAAAACATTTATAAAAAAACGTTCTCGATTACCACAGATGCTGTTGTAATGTGGTGTTTTTTTTTGAGCTGAATTCATGCTGTTTGAAAAAAAAAGTTCTGATTTTTATTAAATTTTGTTTTTGTTTTTGCTTTAATTATTTTTTAATATAATAATAAATAACATTGTACTTGGCCATTTTGATTTTAAAAGCAAATGTTAATGATGGTTTATAACGTGATTCTGATCTGAAATCTTGAGAAGAAGTTGAGATTTGAATAGCACTTTAGAAGAAAATTGATATTTGATAGAAAATAAATGAATAAAGTTTAAAATTAAACAAATTGATGGTGTAATTCATCTATAATTTATAGCATCTATTACTTAGTTTTCAGATTACTGGAATTTTTTCAAACATTTATTTGCTTCATAGTTTTCGCGCGATCTGAGTTTTTAATGTAAGTTGTCAGTTTCTTGATAATAGAATTAAAACAAATGAAATTTAAGTTAAGAAAATTTCCGTCCTTTTTTAAATTTACATCTAGACAGATCAAAGTCATTTAAAAATATAAGCAGACAAAACATTTTAGCATTTAAATCATATTTTGTAGGTAAAATTAAATTGTTATTCACTGATCCATTGTAAATATTTTAATTTATATTTAATATTTATTTTAAATTTTTAGATTTTCATTCTACTCTCATTTACAAATTCTTGAATTTTTAACATTTTACAGCATACACTTCAATTAGTTTTTGATTTTTTCATTTAAACAAATTATTATACATATTGGTGAGTCTAATTTTCCAATCTTCTTAATAAAAAAAAAAAAAAAAAAAGAGGAAACGAAAAAATAAATGACTTTTCATTTTAGTTATTCTCTCTCTGTTTTTTCATAAATTATGATTTCACGTTTAAATCGAAAAAAACCAAAACAAAAAAAAAGAAAACAAATTGAAAAAAAAAAAAAAAATTTAGGCGGCTCAAAATCATGGGCAATCATAGTTATTTATAAATAAAGAAAAAATGTTGAACTTTTAAAATATTTACAAAAAACAAAAAAAATAAAAATTTTATGTTGGTAAGTAATAATTCTGTGCGGTCGGCAATTTTATTTTTCTTTACCTCTGGTTCTGTTCTGGTCTCATTTTCTTATATTCACAATATATATATATATATATTTAAAAAAAATTTTTTTTTCTGTCTCATTTCCTCTAAAAAAAATTTCTTTACTTTTGATTTTTAATTCTCTTTAAAGTTTTATAGAAACGGAAAAGTTTTCAATTTTTAATCGACAGTATAGTGAACCACTAGTGAATTGAATATTTTTCATGATTCATTACAGTTATATTATTAAATATGAACCATTGTACATTTTATTAATATAATATAATCCGTATGTGTGTTTGTAAGTTTGCTTGTTTGAATATTTGTATATTTATATATATACATATATATGATGGTAATATTGTAAACTGTAATGACCACGCACAAAATATAATAAATGTGCTCTAATTTTATTTATTTTCACTGTAAGTCTGGTTAGAATGAAAATTATATAAATGTATATAATATGTACATTATAATAGCAGTTACTTTAGGTATTCTTTAAATATAATGTGTATCTTGTTGATTATTTTTTTATTGTGAATGATAATGATATTGATGATAATCATAATAAAAATAAATAATTCAAAATTTTATCATTTATTTTGCTTTTAAAATTTTTATTGATGGCGGTGTTTAGGCATTCATATTTTAATTGAATTGAATGCGTATTTAATGATGATGATGATGATGATTATTATGATAATATATTTAGCATGAATTGAATGAATCAAATAGGGATTTCAAATAGGTATTATCTACATATAGATACATACTATAATATAATCAAATTGATGATAATGGCAATTAATACAATTATTATTATTATTTGACAACCGAATGATAATGAACTTTAAAGTTTGTTAATAAATATGGTAGGTGTATAGATGTATAAGTAAAGTATATGTATAGAATAATAAAAATAATTCTAGTGAATCATATAAGATATTCTATTATATGTATTTATTGTGAATTCGTGATATTCAAGTCATTGTATAATATATACATACATATAAAATAATTATTGTGACTTTAATGTTTAAAAATAAAATGGATTCATTTTTCTTTCTCAATACAAACTAAAAAAGAAAATAAATTATTTTTTGATTTTAATTAAATGCGCTTTTGATTAATGATAGTATTATGAAGAACATGTAGAGAACGTGTAAAATTAAGTTTCACTCATCTTTTATTAAATTAATTTTAATACGGTCAAATTAAGTTTGGATAATTGAAAATGTTTGAAATGAAAAATAATTTACATACAATATATAAGATTTTGTTTGTTGATCTGTAAAAATTTATTTGATTTCATAAATAATTATTCATTTTAATTTTCAAAAAATGAATTTGTTGTTCTTAAACATTAAAATTTGAATAAAATTAAATAAATTAGTTAAGAAGTATAGATATTGTTTTTAAACGTTCATAATTGATTTAGAAAAGGTTATGTTGATTATAATCTGTCAAGTTCTATACTTACAATATTATTAAATCTTTTAAATCATCAAGCAATCAAACAATCAATCAATTAAAATTAATTAATAAAAAAAAAATATTTAGAATAAAAAAAATAAGAAACAAACAAGAATACCTAAAATTTAGTATAATCAACTGTACTGCTTGTCACTGTCAGTCAATATACCCTAATCGTTGTTTTCATCAGATTTGTTGATAGAATTTTCCCATGACAGTACTTTTGTTTTTATTTTTTTTTTGTTTTTTTGACTCTCATAATGTAATGTCAGTAATTTTAATAGATTTTAGAAAAATATGTATTTTTGAGGTTACCTAATTTTGTTTATATTATTAATTTTCAAGTTTGAACTAAATGCTACTAGGGAAGACTGATTCGATGAAGGACTTATAAAAGATTATACTTTATTTTTTAACTTCCTGTTAAAATATTTAATTTCAAAATTTTACTATTAAAGAACTTTATTTTAAAATTTCTCAATTAGTTTCTGGTTTTTGTTTTTTATAAACTATAAACTTTCTATATATTCTTAAGTTTAGAAATGAGCACGTGTGAGAAGGACAACACTATACTTGTTTTTTTTAATTTTTTAATTTGTTTTTTTTTCACAGTTTTTTTTTTTTAGTGAATCTATCAAATTTTGTAATTTTTTTTTTTTTTTGTTTTCAAAAATAAAAACAAAAACAGGAAAAGAAAAATAAGAATAAAAAAAAAATAATAAGAAACGGAAACACTTGTTTTACTTCAAGGATATTTTTGGTTCATTCAGCACAAAAGAGAAAATAAAAATCAAAAATAAAATAACAAAATGAAACGGAAAAATACTTTTTTTGAATTTCCACAAGAACTTCCACAAGAAGATAAGAAGGAAAAAATTTACCGTTTTTATTTATTTATTTTTCTTTTTATCATAATTATTTTTAAGGATGTTATTCTTTAAGGACTTTAAATTTTATTTTTATATTTCTTAGATTATTTTAAAGCTTATGTTTTAAAATGCTTTATATAACTGTACCATGGGATTTTTTGATAATAAATAAGGTAAATCCTTCCTAATTTGTGAGTTTCTATAAGAAGTAGTCAGAATTTGTTAAAGTGCCAGAAGAGAGGTGGTAAAAGAAAAACTATAACAAGAAATGTTCAAGAGAAGTAAAAAAAAAAAATATAAAAAAGAAAATTGAAAAAATTAAAAAGTTGCTGAATGACTTTTAAGGGTGTTATAAATTTTAAAGAATGAAATAATTTTTTTTTTTTTTTTGTTTTTTGTTGATAACAAAAATAACGACAACAATAACAACAACAACAGATTAATATTAAATGAACTGTTTATATTTGGAGGTGCTGTGTTGATAAATTTTTTAAAGAATATCAAAGATTTGCTGAACTTTCACAGATTAAGTATTTATTTTTAGTTTGTTTTTTTTTTTTTGTGATTTTTTGGGTAGACGGAAATTTATGATTATTTTATATTATATTGGAAGAAAAAATTAGGTCTTTATAAAATGATGACTTCACTTATTTGTATATTTTTTTGTTTTTTTTTTGTTTTTTTTATTTTCAGATGCTGTTGACAATAAAATGATGGAGAAAATTTGTAAAAATTATTAAAACCACAAAGAAGGTGTTTCTTTATTCATTTTAATTTATTGTATTTATTATATTACAAAAAAATTTAGTTGGATTTAACACTAGATACCATTACAGTAGACAAAGTAAAATTAAAAAAAAAACTAGAATAAAATTATTTTGTAAGGTTTTTTGTTTTTTACATTTCTTGATTAAATTTTTAAATTGAATTCTGACTTTGAAAGTAATCAATTTGGTATTATAATCAGAAATCATTCTGAAGATTTTTATTTGGGATTATGATATTATTAAAAAAGCTGAGAGGAAAGTCATTAAAAAAAATTTTTTTATTACTTTTGTTTATGGTTGAAATATTTTTTAGCTTAGTTTTATTTTTTAAGAAAATATGACATAATAATAATTTTTTTTTTGGAGTTTTTACTTTTTTGCGATTAAAAATTTTCTTAATTGTAAATTTTGTGTTGAAATAATTGGGGTATTTTGTTATTTATATTTCATGTAGAGAATTTTGAGTTTTATTTTGTGTTTTGAGAAAATAAAGTAGCATGATCCTATTAGATTTATGTGTTTTTGTACATAGGGTAAAGTTCAATAAAGTGTATTATTGAAAGTTATTATCTAAATAAAAGTTTAATTACCTAAATTTGGATGAAAATCAATAAAAAACAATAAAAAAATTTCCTATTTAATTTATTTTGTTTTCGATTAACAATAAAATGGAGATGGAGAGAAATTGTTAAATTTATTTTATCATTATTAGAAAACAATTAAAAAATTTTCAAAAAAGTAAATATGTAATTTATCAAGAAAATTAATTATCTGAAACAAATTATGTGAAACTAATTGTCTCAATGGGACTTTTTAAATTCAAATAAGAATTTGATGACCGATAACGTCTAATTATCAAGAGACATAATAAAAAATTTAGTAATTTACAATTTTAAAATATACTTTTCTGTTTCAAATGGTTTTTAAAATCTGAAATAAAATTAAGAGAATTGTAAACAGTGTTTTTTTACTTTCGTTATACATATTTTTTATATTCACATTGAAAGCCTTTATTTTGTCAGAGTTAGATTAATTATATTCGAAGTAAGTTGGAAAGAAATTAAAGAAAAATAAAAATAATCAATTTATGTAATTTGTGAAACATATCAATATTTATACCAAATGACTTAAGCAAAATGGTACATTTCTAACCCATTGTCAATAATTTAATGTATATTATTAGTATTTCTTCAATTTTAGTTTGATTTAATCTACATTCGAAAGGAAAAGCATCCACAAACTTTTGATGAAAAATTATTTTATGAATTAAGTATTTTTTTTATTATTGATATTAAAACAATATAATAATTTTAAATAAAAATTACATTTAAATTTTAATTTAAATTTAATATAAGTGGAAATCAAGAAAATTTTCAATTTTAATTTTAATTTTTATTTTTTAGTGCATTTCACTGCCACATAAATGTGAACAGGAAATTACACTGCCTTCTCTTTTCAGTCGTACTTGTAAATGCCTTAAGGGGGAATAATTCTTACGACGTGTGTGGGATTCGACCCCACATTCCTTCGGTATTTACAGCATACTTTATACACTTTTACCCACTAGGCCACCTCTAATTTAAATTTTCATTTTTAATTTTAAAATGTGTTACATATAATATTTCGATTTGAATTTGATATTTCAATAATTTTCTAAAAAATTCAATTCGTTTTTTGTTAATTTTTCTAATACGCTTTATTTATTTTTTTTCTTTTTCATTATTTAATTCTTTTCTTGTTAAAGCCAACCAATGGTGGGGTAAAATTTTACCTTGAACTTTTAAAAAATGAAAAAATAAATTATAGAATAAAATTATGGTTGAAAAAATTTAGAATCAAAGTGACAATATTTGATTCTGAAATGAATAAACGAATAAATAATAACTAAATCTGTAAAAAAAACAAATCCAATTTGTGTACATTTCCATTTTCATGATTTTCATTTAAAAAATAATATTTTTGTTTATTTTTATTTTTTGGCCTTGAAAAAAATTATATAGCGTTAAAAATAAAGTTTAGTCCTTGAAAAAATTTTATATTTACCTTTACAAAAAAAAAAAAAAAAAAAAAAAAATTATGAATTAGGCTGATATTCTTTTTTTTTTTTTAATTCATTTTCATTTAATAATTGAATTTTCTGAAATATTTACGGTTATAATAATTTTTTTCTCTTTATTATTATAATTTCTAAATCTAATATAATAAAATATAAATAATCATTTTTAGTTCGCTTTTCTGGTCACCTTCAAAATTAGATTATTCTACATATTTCTATTTAGCAAATATTTGTTCATCTTCTTCAAATTTTTCCTACAATATAATATATATTTAATATATTTAATAAAATTACGATATATATTTACAATTTCTTTTTACAATTACCCTTGCAGCTTGAAATTAAAATTTAGCAAGAATTTTGAGGAGATTTGATTATAACTAAACCAATTTAACACAAGTATTTAGTAAAAATAATTTTCTTCTACGTAAAATAAAAGTATTTTATTGGATAAACTTGAATTTTGAACTGTTATATATATCCTAATGGTAGAGGGCACAGCAATTTTTTGGAAAGAATTTAATCAAAATTTTATTATTTAAAATAATAATTTTATAAACTAAAAATTTTTCAAATATTTTATAAATATTTTAGCATAGGGCAGTTAAAAAATATTGTATAATTTAATTATATTTATGCTTTGTGTTTTACCATAGTAATGCTTCACTGTATTTACTATGGTCAATCACGGTGTTAGTCTAGTTTTTAGTTAAATTGTTTAACGCTGCAATATTTTTTTATATGTTGTATCAAAACAATATTCCGTGACTATATTTTCTTTTTAGAAATTCGTCAGTTTAATCTGAAATTAAAATAAAAAACAAAAATAGATTCATTAACGATTCAAAAAAATGTTGTACCTATACCTAATAATATATAGATCTTTAAAAAAAACAAGGTAGAATATAAACCAACGGTTTTTAAAAGCCAACATTTCCAAAAGACAATACAAACTGTTTAGAATTGTGACTTGCACAAAAATTTGAAAATTTCATGTAATAAGAAAAAACCAGAAAATTGGACTTTTCTGGAATTTTGAGGGGCTGTAAGTCCGGAACCCTATATAACTAAGAAAAACCGTTAACACACGTAAAAATATATAACTGAAGATTTAATTTTTATGTGTGGCCGAAGAAAAATATGTACAGATGCCTAAGTTACAGGTGTTGAAAAATAGAAAATTTAAAATTTTTGAAACCTAATAGCTCATAAACAGTGGGTAGCACAAAAAAATTTTCTGAGTAAACTTCTACAAATTCTAAAAGTTCTTTCTTGCCTCAAAACTTCAAGCCCCTATCTAAAAGCATGCCGTAGTTTTGAAGGTAGAAAAATCATGCAAAATTTAGTTTTCACATAACGGATAATTTAAATACTAAATTTAAAAACTATATATAATTTTGATATTGATTTATAAAGGTAAAAAACATTCCTGTTGAATGGCGTTTTCAGATTGAAAAAATGTAAAGCGGAAAGTGAAATATACGCGTTTAAAAATACGGCATTTTCAAAGTTTGAGGAGCTGTCCATCCCTGATGGATGTTAAAATTAATTACATGGATCACAAAATTAATTTTTTTATTAGAACTATCAATGGTTAAAATTTTTTTTCTCTATCTTTAACGGTGTAGAAGTTTTGTAAACAGACGGACGGACGGACGGACAGAGTGAAACTAATAGGCACAATTTTTCAAATTTTTTTGGAAATGTGCTAAAAACAGATTTTATACAACTATTAGGCATCTCAAAGAAAACATGAACTTTTGAAGAATGATGACAGAAAAAAAAATCCATTGAGGACCACATTAAAAAATAAACTAAAAATGAGAAATGTTTTAAACAATATTTAGTGAAAAAACTGAAATTTCATTTATGTTTTTTTATTCTACCTAAGTATTATTTTTGTTCCAAATTTGTTTCGTTCAAATATCAAACCCTCGAGTTTAGAATACTTCTTCATTTAATTATTTTATAATATCGGTTATTAACAAACAGAAAAGAAAATGAACAAAACATATAAAATCAAAGGTTTACGGTAGCATATTTTCAACACGACAATATAAAAAAGTATTCTAGAAATTCTAACTAGTATTAATTATTATATAATTTTGGTATTATAAGAATGTAATCTGTACTTAGACCATAGAAATCAATTTCATTCCTGTTTTCAATTTAAATATAATTTCTTCTTCCCCCTAAAAGTATGCAATACAAATAAAAATTTATTTTAAAATGATCAAAGTTCAGATCTCTGGCTTCTCTTCACTTGTAAAATAAATTTTTCATCTTTTTCTTTTTGGAAGTGACATCGGTTGCCTAGTGGTTAAGCAGGTAGGTGGCTTATTTACCGAAGGAGTGCGCATTCATATACTGAGTTGGTATAGGAAGTGTTTTTAATTGAAAGGAAAAAGTTACTGAAAAATTAGTTTTTCCTGATTAATCCCTATTTACTACCAAATATAGTGTAAATATAAAATAAATATAACATAAAGAAAATAAATAATATTACAATATAATTTAATAATAATATTCAACCTGTAATAGCCTTGGTAGTCGATAATTTAGTAATATTGAATTATCCTATTTGTTTTGTAATATTTCTATAAATAAATAAATAAAGTTTCACTTTAAACCCAATTTTATTATCAAAATAAACATCAAGCATTTTCCAATAATATATTTTTATTGAAAATATTTAATTAGTTCAGAAATTAATAAAATATTAAATTTAATCAAAAAAAAAAAACAAGAAAAATATTGAAAATATATTATGTTATATATTTTCCATAATATATTTTATTTTTTGCTCTTTTAAAATGATGAATCAAAAATAAAATATTATATAAAACTGAAAATTTCAGAGGTTTTATGTAGTAATGTTTAGTATTACAATTATTATTACTTATTACTACTAAAATAAAATAAAAATCATATTTCATAAATTAAATTTATGAAACCATAGAATTGAAATATGTATATATATATGTAATTTATAATGACCAGATGGAAAATTCAAAATTTATTGAATTTAATCAATAATATACACATATATAAAATGCATGCAATTTATTAATTTTCAATGGAAATTTTCAATAATTCATATCTCAATGAATTCCAATATCAAATTTTATAATAAAAAATAACCAGAATTTTATTAAATTTATATATAGCTATATATTTTCCATCAAAAATTTTGTTATTAGGATCGGATGTGATTCTCCTTTTAAATTTACTGATGGTTGACTGAAATAAATTTTTTTTAGAATTTTAAATAATGTAAACATTAAATTTGTAATAAAGTAATTTGTGATTATTAGTGCAAAATTGTTGTATTTAGTATTATTGTATAAGTTCTGATAAATTTTCTATATATAATATTGAAAAGTTTTAATAAAATTTTTTTAATTTTAAAGAAAATAAATTTAGTTTATTTAAAATAACAGGGGTATTCAGAAGTTTGTATAAATATTTGCTAGGTTACAAAAGAAATATACATTTTTGGACCACCTCGTAAACCATTCTAGCAAAATTTATGTTATATTTATTGTTTTGTTTACATAAAAATTAAAAATTTAATTTTTTATGGTTTATTATTAAAAAAGAAATTTTTTTAAAAAGATATAAAAGTACAAAAATAAATACAAAAAATTCTAATAAATTTGATAAAAATATTTTTAAATTATCTAGGAACCTAAATTTTAAAGTCAAAAAATCTAAAAAATATGCAATGGTTTGCAAAAAGCTCTTGCAAAGTCTTGGAAAATTCTGCACTTTTTTATACATAAATAAAATAATATGTAAAAAAAAAATTTTTTAAAATATGCTATTATCGAAACCAAATTCGCCCCCTAAAAAGTAGAAAATAAAATTGATTGCAAAATTTTAGCTTTTTTGACTGTTATAATATAAAAGTGAATTGCTAGTGCAAACATTTTGGACTGTTATAATATAAAAGTAAATTGCTGGAATAAAAAAGAAACACGAACCTCAAATTTCCTAGATTTTTATTTAACGTTATTCCAGCAATTTACTTTTATATTATAACAGTCCAAAATGCTTGCACTAGCAATTCACTTTTATATTATAACAGTCAAAAAAGCTAAAGTTTTGCAATCAATTTTATTTTCTACTTTTTAAGGGGCGAATTTGGTTTCGATAAAAGCATATTTTAAAAAATATTTTTTTTACATATTATTTTATTTTATACTTTTTAGTTTTAAATTTATACATAAAAATAATAACAAATTTTCCATTTTAATTTTCCAAATGTTAAAATATGCTAAGGTTTGCACTTTTGAAAAACTAATTTTTACCAACTTGTGAATACCCCTAATAATTATTTTGTAACTAGGAAAATAATTATAAAGTTATAGAAACTTTATTAAAATCTTGAAATTTAAATAATTTTAAGTTACTTTTGAGGCATATTAGCTATAATCGGTTCAATTAAGATTTACTCCAATGATTTAATATGAAAGTAAAACCACAGCTCAAAACCTAGATATTTCTCAGATTTTTTATCCATATGTTTTTTTCTACCGCTAATATAGTTAAACTCAACCTTAACCTTTAACCAAATCAAAGATCAAATTTAACCTTTTTGATTTTTTAAATGGGAGTATATATTGCTAAAAAGAGAAAATTGTAAAAATTGTTGTAAAACTAATCTTGTATTACTGAACTGCAAATCAATTTCTCATAAAATTGAAGAAAAATTCCAATATATAAGTTTTTATTTACCACATGTAATTCTGAAAAGAAGTAAAAAAAAATTATTTTATATTAATAAAAAATTTATTTAAATTATAATTAAAATAATATAAATAATTTAAGAAATACAAATTTAAAAAAACAGTTATTCCAAGTTTTGTTTTCCAGAATATACAGGGTGCAGAATTTTTTTTTGCAGAATATACAGGGTGTACGAAAAGCGAGGGTCACAAAAAATGAAAGTGATAGGAGAGGTTGAAACATGTAAAAAATTATTCGGGGAAGGCGTATATTTTAAACGGTTTGACAGATAACGGTATTGAAAATTTTTCGTGTATTATAATTTACGTCGAACATATGAGAAAAAATTTTTTGAACAAAATTTTAATGTAGTACAAGGTAATATTTAATTTTCTGGAAAATGATAAAATATATGATAACAATTATACTAACATAGTTGAAAGTTATGATTTTGGTCAGTTTGAAAATATGATAAAAATATTATATTAGTAATGGTTTTTTATAAAAATAATACAGCTAAGTATTTAAAAAAAAATGTAAAAGCTTTAAATTATTCAACTGTGATAACTAAAAAAAATTTTAAATTATTAATATAAAAGCTCATAGTTTCGACTGTATATCGATATCTAAAAGAATTTTGTACGTTTTACAGGGTACGTTTATGTTTTTAAAAACTTTACGAAAATAATTCCTATGTTTTTAAAAAACTTAACGAAAACTTAACGAAAGCTGTTATCTGCGATACCGTTAAAAATACCCCACATATCCACAACAATTTTTTGCTTGTTTTGACATAACTTACAACCTTCTTGCCTCATAATCTTCGATTTTCCGATACCCTGTATATAATATTTGCAAAGTAGATGTTTGTCAAAAATTTTTTTACAATTTTCCTCATTATGACAAATGGAAAGTTGAAAAATGTCCATTTTTCTAAAAAAAAAAATATTTAGGCAAAATGGCGGTTTTGCAATTTAGATATTCGGCTAACTGTAATAAACCATATAATGTCAAGTTTAGTATAAGGTTAAGTTGGAAATCAAAATGTTATCAAAATATTTAAAAAAAAAAAAAAAAAAATTTTTTTTAAAATCATTTTAGATAAGTTTTTTTTTATACATATAATGTATATTATATTTTATTTTATCTTTAAAACATTTATTAGTTAATTGTATCTAAATATAATCTTACGTAAACCATAAAATAAAGAATTTTAATTTCTCTTTGTTTAGTTTTTTTTTTTTTTGGTAAACAGAATTTAAAATATAGAAGAAGAAAACTGATACTGATTGTTATGCAAATTTCTTTTATATCTTTATTATGCAATCTGAAACATTTTATTTCACATTTAATATTTAAAATTTTTGGTTACTGAAACAATAATAATTATTTTGTTAGAAAAACAAAAAAAAAAAAAAAAATTAAGAAAAACAAATATAAATACATACATAGTTAATAAATTTGTTTAGAATTGTAAAATTTGTATGGTAATTAAGATTTTAAATTTTATTTTTTCTTTTTTTTTTCTTTTATTCAAATAAAACTAATAATGGTTAAATTTATTCATGTTATTGTTTTAAAGAAAAAGTATTAAAATATTTTAAACTTTTCAACAAAAAAAAAAATAGTTATTTAATATTATACATATATTATCGATTATATTTTATATGTGTTAACAATGATTTTATTATTCTTATTGGTGTATGGATTGGGTATGGATGGATGGATGGATGCGGTGAATATATGAAATCTTAAAAAGCAAACAATTGATTTAAATAAAACCTAAAGTTTAATGAACATTTTTTAATACATATAATAAATATTTACTTTAAAAAGAGTATTTCAATGAAAAACAAATAATGGATTAAATATTGTCAGATATATAATAATAGATGAAAACAAAAAAAAAAAATTATTGTGAAACATACATATATA
The DNA here is from genome assembly GCA_947095535.1 of Poecilobothrus nobilitatus. Taxonomy (NCBI): domain Eukaryota; kingdom Metazoa; phylum Arthropoda; class Insecta; order Diptera; family Dolichopodidae; genus Poecilobothrus; species Poecilobothrus nobilitatus. The sequence goes on from OX352773.1 coordinate 188,311,395, forward strand.
CGAGTACAGGGTATATCAACGGTAAATGTATGAGAAGCTTTGAAAAAGATATTTATGTAAAAAAGTTACTTTTTATTAAAATTTAAAATTAGCAGTAAGTTTAATTTAAATGTAATTTTCTTTATTGTTAAGTTTTTCTCATTTCTGTGACACCTTGTATATAAAATTATATTTTATTTATATATTATCTACTTATTTATTTATTTATTACTTTAAATATTCGTTTCTAAATTATGGTTTATTTCAAATAAATATTTATTGAATTAAACTCTATATTGTATAATATATACATATTATATCTGTGCGATAGTGTATATAAGTAATATAATATGATATTTTAGGTAATATATAAATTTATACATATTTATCTGAGATAATAAAATTAAAAAAAAACTTAAACCTTAGATGGTATGGTATTATTATACCCGTACGATAGGATCGGGTATAATAAAATTACTCCTCCGTTTGTAACACCTCGAAATAAGCGAGCTAGATATACCTTCAAAGGTATGGATCGGATCAGAAAAAAATTCTAAGACTTTTGAGCCATGTCCGTCCGTCCGTCCGTCAGCACGCTAACTCAAAAACTAAGAAAGCTAGAATCTTGAAATTTACACAAAATATTCTTGGAGTAATTTGTAGGTTCCCTATTTTTTTTGGTTGAGTTTGGACTAAGCCTTAGGGTAGCTCTCGAACACCTAACTTTTAGATCCCTACATTTTTTTTGAAATAAAGCTATGAAATTTTAACCGCTGATACATCTCACAAAAATATTAATTTTATTTTTAATAACTTTTTTTTGTAGCCCCACCCGTTACGGAGCTACAGCTCCCCAAAGGTTCAAAAAAGGACTATATTTAAATTGTTATAGCACAAGTTGTATAAGGTATATCTTCATTTTGAAAACGACAAACGATTACTACTTTCATTAGCTTTAAAAGTATATATACAATAAATATATATTTGTGGCATACGGTGTCTTAATTTACCGTTATGTGAAACTCAAATTTTGCAAAATCCTTCAACCCTTCTATCTTCTAAACGGTTTAAGTTGGAAACTTGAAATTTTGATAGAAGTTAGATCTTTGAAAATAAGTATGAGTCATTTCAGAAATTTTTTTTGTATCACCCCCCGTTTAGGAGCTATAAGGGGTCAAAAACTGAAAATTTCCTATTTTTAAACACCTGTTAAAATTTTTTTGAAGTAATACACAAAAATTAAAGCTTCAACATTATACTCTTATTTCTGTTAATAACTTTTTTTAATAATATATGGTTACTTCATAATTGACGAAAGAGTTACTTGATTTTTTCAAATTTTCTAACAAATTTTTTGCATTTTGCTTTACTCGATAATTTGAAATTGTTGAGGATATAATGCGTAGTACATAAAAATGTAAATAAATAAACAACATAACGGTTGCTTGAAGAATTTTTATTTATATGATATTAATATATATACATACTTATATAATAATATCATGTTTATTTACATATCGTATATGTCACTAGTGAATGAATGATAAGAATATAAATGTATATTATATAGCGCCGTATTTACATATATATATGTATTTTATTGTACTTATAAGAAATTATTCTGTCAATGGAATATTTAAATATAATATAATATAATATTTAAAATTATATTTACTATTTTGTACTAAGTAAATTTAATATACATTTACCGCTTAGTATTAAATGGTACTATAGAATATTTGAAAAAGTTTTGGATTGATAATCGTTATGTGAAAGGTTAGAATTTGCTTTTGAAGAATATATAAACATATTGTTTGAATATATGTACAATCCATAGTTCTAGAAATTATAAAATTCACCCAAATTATTTTAAAATACTAAAATATTAAAAAAATAATATTGTGAGCAGAGTGACAGGCTGTGAACATACTAACGGTTCTTACGGGTATCTGTGAGTTGACAAAAGCAACTGTATTCTTCCTCGTTATTTATTAAAATTGTTTTCTATTTCTATATATTCAATATTTATTTAAAAAGTACTTTTTTTTTTTTAAAGTTTAAAATGTGTGAACAGATTTTTATAAAGAAATTTAAATAAAATAATTGTAGTATTGTTTTAAACCAAAAAATATTTTTGTGGGATAAATATTTAGTAAATGATGGTAGTGCAATAAATGATAGCAGTTTTAATGAAAGTGAAGTGCTTGGTATAAAAAATTATGTGAAAGTGCATCAGGGGGATGTTTCAGAACCGTTCGAAACAAGCACTGGTGTAAGACAAGTGGATATATAGTGTCACCAACTTTATTTAATTTTGCTTTAGAAAAAATAATATGTATTATAAAACTAGAAACAAATAAGGGCATCATATTATTAAATAAAGTTGTCGCAAATAACCTCAAGTTTGTCGTAATAATGTTAACCTCGATCGCGCAGCCAAATAAGATGATGATGATGACATATTTGGCAATCGAAAAACTATTTTTTTTGTTTCTAATATATAATTTGTACTGAGTTATCCTTGTATTGTTTTAACCTTTAAAAAGAATCTTCAATGATTTAATTGAACGAAGGAATTTATTTATCTCGTCAAATTCTTATTCGATTCAATATAATTTCGTATATTGAGTATACTTCTGAACTTGGCACACATATCCGAAAGAAAATGAATCCTCCACTTGGGTGTATCTTTATAAGATATAAGTCAAGTAATATAAATAAACAAACAAACAAACAAACTAGCAATTTCTTGATACTGGATAGAATCCATAACCTAAAGGTGTAATTTTGACCAAAAGTTCAAGGTATAGTTTTTATTTGAAAAGTCAGATTTGAATTCAAGTTCAATTTTATGCTTTCGATCGATTGAATGTAGTGTTAGAACAGTTTTGAGAAATCAAACAAATAAAAAATAAAAAAATATTTTATTTTATTTTCTTTATTCTTATTTTTCTTTTTATTTAATTTTCATAATTACATGTTTACAAGTTAAATAAACATATAAATATAGAGTTAACAGAACCAAATTTTTTACCTTCACATATATTACAGCTTATATAAAAAACACTCTAGTTCGTAATTACTTGCTTAAACTTATTTTTAATGTATATATTAAAAAACTATAAATAATTTATTTCAATTTATAAACTCAATTAATATTGCAAATTTGTAATCCCCTAAGGAAAATATTAATACAAAAATCTTAAAATTAAATTTTTTAGATTAAATCCTAATAATCCGTTGAAAAACTATGACTGAAATAAATATTTATCGGCATATATTTCCAATATTTTTATTTCCCAAAAAAATTTGTAAAATTGTGCCTATTAGTTTCACTTTACTCTTCAGTACGTTCGACCGTCTGTTTACAAAACTTCTAAGCCGTTAAAGATAAAGCAATGAAATTTTAACTATGGGTAGATGTCGTAAAATGTTGCAGGTCTCATAAAATGTTGTAGAACAACTTTTTCATCTAAACCCATTCATTACGGAGCTACATATCCTCAAACTTTGAAAAAGTCCTATTTTAAATTTGCATACCTCAAATTTTGCTTAACATTTTTAGCACATTTTTTTCAATTTAAAAACACGATTCGATAGAAATTTGTTTTACCTTTATAAATCAATATCAAAAATTTTTTAATTACACAATTTTTTTTTAAATTTAGCATTTAAATTTACCGTTATGTGAAAACTAAATTTTGCCTGAATTTTCTTGCTTCATAATCCGGCACGCTTTTAGATAGGGATTTGAAATTAATTGTGAGGTAAGAAAGAACTTCCAGAATTAGTATAAGTTTCCTCAGTTTTTGTTTTTTTTTAGTACCACCTCTCTTTGTTTAGGGACTATTAGGGCTCAAAAATAGAAAAATTTCATATTTTTAGACACCTGTAACTTAGGCACCTGTACAAATTCTTCTAAGGTAAGATATAAAAATTAAAGCTCCAGTAATATATTTTTTACGTGCGTTAATGATTTCTCTTAGTTCTATAGGGTTATGTAGTTACAGTCCCTCAAAATTTCAAAAAAAAAACTCCTATTTTCAGATGTATTATATCTCAGATTCTGCGTAAGAGTTTTATAATCTAAAAACGCTACAAGACCGGAACGTTTTTTACCTTTATAAAAAATATCACATAATTTTTGAATGTTTTGTAATTTATTAATTAAATTTTCGGTTATGTGAAGACACAATTTTGCATGATTTTTCTTTCTTCATAATACCAGTACGCTTTTAGTTAGAATCTGCAAATTTTAATAGAACCAAGATCTTTTAGAATTAGTATGAGTTTCCTCAGAAAATGTTTTTGTACCATCCTCTGTTTAAGAGCTATTAGAGCTGAAAAATAAGAAATTTTCAATTTTTCAACACCTGTAATTAGGCACCTGGAACATTTTTTTCAAAATAAAAAGCAAAAATTAAAGCTTCGACTTTATAATTTTACATGTGTTAATGGTTTTTCTAAAGTATGTTGAATTCCCTTGAAATTGATGAAAATGTCTCTTTATTTTTGACATTTTTTCTTATTATATGAAATTCTAAGAAATTTATCAAATTTTGATGCAAGTCACAATTCTAAACAGTTTGTATAGTCTTTTGGAAATGTGCGCCTTTAAAATTCGTTGATTTACGTTCTACCTTGTTTATTTTTATTTTTAGAACTAATTCCATTATCAGTATAATTATAGATTTTAATTATTTTTGTAAAAAAAAACCAAGAAAAAAAAAACAAAATGTAAAAAAAGGAAAGTTCGAAAAATTGCCTTAAGATTTTATTTTATTTAAAACATAAAAAAAAATATAATAATAAAATAAGTATTTAATTATAATACAAAAAAAAGCATATAAAAAAAAAACAAAAACCTTTTTAGAGCTTTATTTTTGTTTCTTCCAGGAAAATATACCCTTAAGGCAAATCATAAAAAAAACTTTCTTTATCTTCCAAAAATTTTCAAATTTAAGAATACATTCTAAAGGAATGTTGAAAGAAAACAAAAAAAAAAATTAATTAATTATACTTATTTAAAAGTTTTCCCTTAACTATTTGCTGTACATACTTTTACTCTCATTTCAAATTAAAAATCTTTAAAAAAAATTTTGCTTCTGACTTTTTTTTATTTTTATTTTAGTGTAAAAACGTTCACACAAAAATCGTAAATTTAACACAAATATATAATATTATTTTACTTAAGAAAATGTATAAATAAAAGGTATAAAAAAGGAATAAAACAAAAACCCTAAATAAAAGAAAATTAACTGAATAAAATTCTGAACTATAAATGAAACTTGTAACACTTTTGAAAACTACCATTTTTTTTTTTTTTAACTAATATTTTAATTAACACACGAATATTTACATTTGATAATTGGAAAATTGTGAAAATTATTGTGATTATAATCTGCATTCGAATGCGTGATTTAAAAAAGAAATGCCAAACGTATATATGCACAGATTAAATATATAGTAGGTATCTATAAAATGGATCTGAAAAATTTTATATTGCATCCTTGATATTGCTGTACTTATTTTATCTTATTCATCAAAATTTATAACTCATTTTTTATTTATTTTTAAGATATGAATGAATATTTACATTTTTTTTTTTTTAATCCAGATTCGTGATAATATTATGGAAAAAAATTAAACATTTTTGTATAAGAATATGAAACTTAAACTGATTTTAAGTATAATTTATAGTATATGCATACAGGGTTGATTAAAAGTTTGTGAACAAAATTATAATGTTGTAAATAATGTTAATTTTATATAAGATTTTGGTTTCCAGAAATTATTTTGAAATTATCAAAATGTATTGAAGAGGTAGTGGCGGATAATTTCTTATTAACGCTTTTTGTTGAAATAAAACACTCGTATCACAAAATTAAACTGGAAATTAAATTTATATCATTAAATTTCATTTTGTTAGGCAAAACTGTAGTTACTGATATGAAAATTTGCTAATCTTTATTAACAATCATTTCCTGCCAATAATAGCCAATACTCCAAAATATTCAGAAGATCTCTTAATATTACTTAATTCAAATAAAGTAGGTGGTGGCTAACAAAAAATAAATCACTCTCGGGACCTCGGTGTTCTAGTCGGTGTTCAACAAAAACATGCTGCAAACATCGAGAAAGTCTGGATTTGAATCCCAGATACATCGTAAGAATAATTCTTCCGTACGACATTTACAGCCACATCTGGATAAGAAAGGCTGTGTAATATTCATGTAACATTTATGTAGCAGGGGAGTAAACTAAACAAGGTAGAATGTAAACCAACGGTTTTTAAAAGCGCACATTTCCAAAACTCAATACAAACTGTTTAGAAGTGACTTACACAAAAATTTGAAAATTTCATGTAATAAGAAAAAATGTGAAAATAGGACATTTTTGAAATTTTGAGGGGCCATAAGTCCAGAATCCTATATAACTAAGAATAGCCGTTAACACCCGTAAAAATATATTATTGAACCTTTAATTTTCATGTCTTGCCGAAGAAAAATTTGTACAGGTGCCTAAGTTACAGGTGTCTAAAAATAGCAAATTTTCAATTTTTGAGGCGTAATAACTCTTAAAGAGGGGGTGTTAACAAAAAATTTTTTGAGGAAACTTATACTAATTCTAAAAGTTCTTTCTTGTCTCACAATTTCAGGTTCCTATCTAAAGGGGTGCCGGAGTTATGAAAAAAGAAATTTCATGCAAAATGTGGTTTTCACATAAAGGTAAATTGAAATAGTAAATTACAAAATATTGCATAATTTTGATATTGTTTTATATAGATAATAAAATTTTCGATCTTCTGGCGGTTTTAGATTGCAAAATTATTACGCAGAGCCCGAGATATATACATCTGAAAATGGGGCTTTTTCGCAATTTTGAAGAGCTGCAAGTTTGGCACCCTTTACAACTAAAATAAACCTTTAACACACGTAAAAATATATTATTGTAGCTTTAATTTTTATATCTTGCAGAAGTAAAATGTGTACAGGTTCCTAAGTTACAGGTGTTTAAAAATAGCAAATTTTCAATTTTTAAGCCCTAATAGCTCATAAACAGGGGGTGGTCCGAAAAAATTTTCTGAGTAATCTTATACTAATTCTAAAAGTTCTTTCTTGCCTCAAAATTTCAAGCTTCCATCTAGAAGTGTACCGGAGTTATGAAAGTAGAAAAATCATGCAAAATTTGGTTTTCACATAACGGTAAATTTAAATACTAAATTTAAAAAAATTGTGTAATTTTGATATTAATTTACAAAGATAAAATAAATACCTGTCGAATGACGTTTTCAGATTGAAAAAATCTTAAGCAGAACATAAGATATATGCATTTAAAAATAGGGCTTTTTCAAAGTTTGAGGGGCTGTAGCTCCGTAATGGGGGGGGGGGCTACATGAAAAAGTTGTTCCACAAAATTATTTTTTTTATGAGACCTACCTATGGTTAAAATTTTTTTTCTCTATCTTTAACGGTGTAGAAGTTTTGTAAACAGACGGACGGACGGACGGACGGACAGAGTGAAACTAATAAGCACATTTTTTCAAAATTTTTTTGGAAATGTGCTAAAAACAACAAACACTCATAGTACATTAGTACTCAGTAAAGTAATTAACGCTGATAATTCTGGAAATATGGTAATGCTGTACCACCAGATATTCAAACCACTATAGATATAAACATATGGTTCGAAACATTTCGAGTGACACAAAAAGAAGTCAAATGAATATCATTGAAATTTTTCAAAACATCATTGTAATTTTTTTGATGACTCAATGAAAGTGGAACTTCTTTGTCATTGTAAAGTCTTTCAAATTTTAATAACCTTTTATTTTAAAATAAAAAAAAAATTAGAAATAAAAAAAAATGAATGCAGAACAAATTATAGATTTTATATTATTACTTAATATTTTTTATGATGTATATAATGATTTAATAAGCAATATATATGATGTATATAATTGTTTCTATTGCTTAATTCAAAGTTTTTTGATTTTATTTTTTATGTTTAATAATATATCAAAGTACAGTCTACACGGGTCAGTTATTTATTAAAATACATGTAATTTATTTAAACATTAAAAGAGACAACGAAACGAGGCAACGTATTAGGTTTTCATTTGAAGTGATGTGGCAGTCCAGATTGTGGCTGACACAGTCAAAAAAAATGTAAAGAAACGTAAAAGTATAAATTTTATATACACCATTGTACAAATTATAAAACAAAAGAGCAGCTTAAGTAGCAAGATATTGATAGAAGGTTGAGAAGTACTAAACTGCAATAACTCGTCCTTTATAATAAAGTAGATAACAAAAGTTAATCAGGGAAAGAAATACCAACGATTATTTTCTTAGTATGCACTTAGTACTAAGATGTAAAAACTTTTACTTTTTTTTTGTATTTTCCACTGTTATAAGGGGCATAGAGTATCCACTATCCACAAACTTTTCATATATCCGTTCGCTTTATTATTAATATTTTGACAAAACGTCAGTTTTTGGAATCATTAGTGTCACCTATACCTTTTTTTTTGACAACTTACTTTTCGATTACTTAATATTACTTATTAGTAGTAAGTAAGTAGTACATATTAACAGTGAAGCCAAAAGTTTATGTTTATTTATGTAGTAATAATTTGCATCTGTTACAGTATACATATATTCTTATACAATTTTAAGTGATTTAATTAATCATTTACAAATTAATTAATTTTATTTAGGTACTCATTTTTTAAATCAAACTATTGACTTATAAAGTTTTTAAAGTGAACATATAAATTAAATGTTTTATAGAATATAAAAAAAAAGAAAAATATTACACTTCATAGAAGTCTGATACATCCCTACTCGTATATTCTGTTTTATATCTTATCACTATGTATAAAATATATCTGTCTCAATATTAAGTTTTTTTTTTTTGTCGTTTTTTTTTTTATTTTAATACTATCATTAATTTTTATGTATAGAATATATTTTAATGATATTCATATAATATTATGTCCTTAAGTAATTCAATTCAATTTACCTTTTTTTTTTTTGTTCGAAAACCACATACGTTGAATTTTTATGTATAAAACTAAGAAATAGAGTCTGAATGCACTATATAGTACATAATAATGCTGATTGTGTGGAAAATTTATCGAAAACTTTCATTTCAAGGATCAACTTAACAAAAAAAAAGTATAACAAAAAAAAAAAAATTTTTTTTTTAAACATTATTTAATTCGTTTCATTTAAAAACGAAAAAAAAAAAAAAAACAAATTTAATTTTCTCCATTTATTGCAGTCAGATTATTTGAGCTTAAATAGTACTGAAATTAAAAAGTTCATTAAGCGTATATCAATTTAATGGGGCAATAAGTACAAAATTAAGTTCAATAAATTTAACGTTTAAAGGAAAGTATATATTATCGATATATTATTATTGTACAAATGTAATATAATATTATCAGGATAAGTAAATTAAATTTAACAAAAAAAAAAATTTTGTTTTGAATAGTGTATAATTGAAGCAACACTTTAATGGTACCTGTTGTATTTCTAAAATTTTTTACCATTATATTGGAAAATTGAAAATTGGACTTAAACAGGATTGTCAGTAAATTTAATTTAGACATTTTATGACTGAAATGAAGATTGAAAAATTCCTGAAATTTAAATTTTTATAAATCTTAAAACTTTAGATTGTATTAACTGTAAGTTTTTACTTAGATTTTAAAAAAATTATTATTATTATTATAATTTTTTAATAATCACAATTTAAATTATTATCAACAATTATGATAACTAGTCCTGCCATCGCTGTCGATTTGATATTTATTATTTTCTTGGATTATGTTTAAGGAATTTAGAAATTCTGAATGATTTGTGTTGTTAAATATAGAACAGAGGGTTAGAAAAAGAGTTGTGCATTCGGATAGGATATGTGTGGTGGGAATCTGTTACAAAATGGGCAAATAGACTGAATTTTTTTTTTTGAGTGGGTTAAGCTGCTTTGTACTAATCGCATTCTGACAAAGCATCGGTTCATTTTGGTTTTGATTGTTACTATAGTAGCTGAATAGCAGTGTGCTCTTTATTAAATGTTTTGTTATAATGTGGGTAGATTGCCCGTTCAGATTTTATCAGTTCAGAATCGTTGTGGATGCTTTAGTGTTGATCGCTTTCTTAGAGAATGGCATGAATGTGTGCAGTGGAAATTTGCTTTCTAATTTGGCGGCTTAATCAGTAAGCTCTTTACTGGATATTCCTACACATGATTAGGGTTCCATATTATTTTTAAATTCTTTTGCATTTGCAAGATTTGTTGCTTTGCATGGTTTATCGATCCCAGCTCATTATTTACAATTTTCATAACTCGAAAAACTGATCTGTCTGTACATAGAAGGTATTTTAATTTGTTTAGATTTAAAAGTATTTCATTTTACTTTAATTTTTTTTTATATTGTACACTGTTTTCTTTGTTAAGTTTTAAATATCCATTAAATTTTTTTTTTTTTTTTTTCAAAATTAAATAATAAAATAAAAAAAATTATAGCAAATAAATATAAAAGAAAATTATGTTTAAAAAATTATGAAAAAAAAAAAATTTTATTAGTTTTTCGTGGACATTTTCTTTTGTAGAATTATTATGAATATTTTAAAATTTTTGTCTAGATGTCTTTATTAGATTTTAAAATAACTACCAAAACAAAAAAAAAAAAATATTATCAAAAAATTCTTAAGAATTTGTTTATAAAATAAAGAATTTGCAATAAGTAAGTATATATCTTGTTATAAAATTATGTTATTCATACATGAAAAGGACCAACAAATAAAATTTTATTACAAAACTTTTTTCTGTTCTATTAAAAAAAAAAAAAAAACAAAATACTCTCAATTTTTTGTCATCATAATAATATTGTCATATAACCTCAAAATCTTTAATATGAAAACATTTTCTTTGAAACACTCAAAAAAAAATTAAGAGTTTGACATAAACCTAAAACTTGAATAGGAACTCAAGATTTTTTAAATATTTGTGTTAAATTTCATAAAATGAAGTTAAAAAGGATATAAAGTATTTTTTTAAAAATTATAATATCGTATGTGTGTGTATTGTGTTTAACAATATTTCAAGTACAAGGGTATCAAAAGGCGCATCTAGCAGATAAATTCAAAATTTATCTATCAGATAAATCTATTTATCTAGCAGATAAATTCAAAAAAATAAGTGCGTAATCGAAAATTTTTAATTTTTTGTTTGAATGAAAATTCTTAAAACGAGTAATAAAAAAAAATCCTTCAAATGAATTTTAAAATATTTTGGATATTAAAATACTACTTTAGAATGTTAAATTATAATTATCTTTAAAAATAAACTGTTTATATTATTTTGGAAGAATTTAAACTTTTATAGTTTGTTTTTTATTTTAAGCCATATACGAAGACCTTCTGTTGAAAAGACGCATGTTAATGCATTCGAAGTAATTAGATTAATTTGATCATGGCTATTGTATCCGATTTGTCTAATTTCAGTTTTTTTGATCATTTTTAACTAAGAGGTAAACTAACTGTAGAAAATACGGGAGCCCAAACAACACTTTGAAACGCACCATAATAGTCAAGTAATGCAACCATTCTTGGGAGAATCCAAAAACACAAATAAGAAATCGTGTGAGATGGAAAAGTGAAATGGAAGTTCAATATGTTGCCTCGCTAAGTAAAATGAACTAAAAAGGAAAAAAATTAGATAGAAATAATAAAATAAGATGTTAAGTTAATAAATGTTAAAGTACTATTAAAACTTTTTCAGTTAATCTAAAAATGTAAGTAAACTGAAAAAGTTTTTTTAAAATTTTCAGTTTGTTCATATTTGATTAATTTCTCTTGCTTTTTTAAGTTAGCAATTTCGCATCCTTGATATTTGCTATACATATAATATTTTTCAAATCATTAAACGTAAATTAAATAAATTTTTGAACTAAAGCATTAGTTTCGAGTATTTATTATTACACATTTTAAAAAAGGAATTTATAAAGCATTTACATAGCATTTACATATGTGCTTTTAGCACATTTGCAAAAAAATTTTGAAAAAATGTGTCTATAGTTTTACTTTGTCCGTCCGTTCGTCTGTTTACACACTTTCTACACAGTTAAAGATAGAGAAAAAAATGTTAACCATGAGTAAATCTCATAAAAAAATTAATTTTGTAGAGCAACTTTTTCATGTAGCCCCATCCATTACGCAACAACTCCATTACGAAGCTACAGGCCCGCAAACTTTGAAAAAACCTTATTTTTAAATGTGTATATCTCATGTTCTGCTTAACATTTTTACAATTTAAAAACGCTATTCGCAAGAATTTTGTTTTTTACCTTTGCAAATCAATATCAAAATTATACAATTTTTTTTAAATTTAGTATGTATTTAAATAAATTTAAATGTAAACGGTAAACCGTTATGTGAAAACCAAATTTTCCATTTTTTCATAACTCCGGCACTTTTTTAGATACGAACTTCAAATTTTGAGATAAGAAAGAACTTTTAGAATTTAGTATATGTTTCCTCATAAAATGTTTTTGTACCACCACTGTTTAAAAGCTTTTAGGGTTCAAACATTTAAAATTTGCTATTTTTAGATACCAGTAACTTAGGCAGCTGTACACATTTTTCTTCGAGAAGGCATAAAAATTAAAGCTTCTGCAATATATTTTTACGTGTATTAACGGTTTTCTTAGTCATATAGGGTAACAGGATGACTGCACCTCAAAATTGCAAAAAAGTCTTAGTTATATGAAATTTTTGTGTAAGTTACGATTCTAAACAGTTTGTATTACCTTTTCAAAATGTGGGCTATCATAGTAAACTATTAAAATTTAAAAATGTACCCTGTATTCGAATAAATAAACAAGGCAGAACGTTAGTTTTACATTGGAATGTTATATGGAAGAAAAACCTTTGAAACATTAAACATCAAACACTCTATAATTTTACGGAAACGCTATATGTAAATATATAACTTGTAAATATAAATAATATTAAAGTTTCAATTTTGAAATATTTGTACAAGTGCCTAAGGCACAGGTTTCTAAAAAATAGCAAATTTTCAATTTTTGATCCATCTTAAACCTCTTAAACAGCAGTAAATTAAAAAAAAATGTGCTAAGATAATTTATGTTAATTCTATCTATTAAACTATCTTTCTTCTCATAATAGATGCAACGATATAACGGTAAATGTTCAACGGTAATTATTCATAAATCAGAATCTAGGAATTTGTTTCAATTTTGGAACAAAGGAATTTTGTACAAAGGTAGTTGTAACTATAAGAAATATGATAGGGATGGGAAGAATGTGGATAAACGACAGTTGAATGGTAAGTGAATGATGAATCTGATTTAGATTTAAAATTTAAATACTAAATTGCAAAATATGTTATTAAATATTTTGATCGTTGTAGCAATAACCTTAAAAATTTCATGCATACGAAATGCATCATATACACTGATTTTAAAAATTTAACTTTTTTAAGTGAATTATATATATATATATATACGTACCTAAATAAAAAATAAAATTATATAAATATAATATTTATTTCTGCAAAATTAAAAATAATATAAAATCATTTTCATTCTTTGCTTCTTTTTCGTCAATTTTTAATATGAATATTCCCATAAAAGAAAATTCATAAAAGAAAATTCTAATATAAAAAATTTTCAGAAAAACAATGTTAAAGAAACTTTCTCCATTTAGAAAATTTTTGTTAAAATGAATTTTTAAATTCAAATGAACTGATAACACATTGTTACATAACATAAACTATGTTCAAATATATCACAATACATTTGATATAGTTATTCAGTATGAAAAGTACAAAATATTGTTGCAACTATTTTCTATTTAAAGGGAATTTTCAATTTAAATTTTCATTTTTACAATTTAACAGTATTTTTAACAACAAAATAATGTAAAGCGAAAGAAGTGAACACAAGAACTTCAAAATTTGATTCAAAAACACATAATCAGAAAATTTCATCGTAAGTTTCATGAGTTTAATGAAATCGATAAGTATATTTTCAAAAATTTGTCAAATATTTGTGTAAAAAAGAAAATTACTGAACAAAATTAACGTACGGTTGATTTTTTTCTTTGGCTGTTAGGTTTTGTTTTTTCTTTGTACCAAAGATTTTAAAATTTCTCTGTTTTTTTTTTTCTAAAATTTAACAAAATTTGATTCATACATTTTAAGTTTCTGAATAAATATGATTATAATTTATTTAATATGGTAACATCTACATTATCCACTGATGAAGACAGAAGTGCTAGCCATATATTGTTTAATATTTTGTAAGACTCATATATTTAAAAGTGTGTTTTATATCATGCAGGAAGATGTTATATACTACTGCACATTGTAATCCACATTGTAATGGCGCTGACTCTGAAATAATAATAATATTAATAAATAATACTAATACCAATAATAATAGGTGCTACAGTGACAGTGGGGTTACTTTCAATAACCATCTCACGCAGTAAGATGTTATATACTACTGCATATTGTAACTGTTGAAACGGCTAAATTGTCACTGTTAGTAAAATAGTAATAATAATAGGCGAATTCATTGTTGCCTTATAGTCCCACTCCCAATTCAATGTTTCCGCATCTTATTGTCCTATCATTTCTATCCCTACTCTCCAGCCTATTATATTCTTTCTATCCCTACTCTCCTAATATACTGGATTACCAGGTAAGAGTTTCATCCCATTACATTGGATAAACTGGCAGGTGAGTTTAGTCAGTAAGAATCTGGCATTACCAAGGAGGAATGCAGAGTGTCTTTGGAAGATTGTCATTTCCCTTAGGAAAAAAAAATAGTCCCCAAGCGTTAGTAAACGTCATCAAAAATAAGAGTGATTTATTAATTAGTTCATCCTTTGTAAAGAAAACAAAAAAAATTTTTTATTAAACTAAAATGTTTTTATGAGTGGATGATTCATCATATCCTTAAAAATAGTACGTCATTATTCTTAAATTTGAAAATATACTTGTCTAGTTTATTATTATAATGAATTTAGAAGGTATTTTAATGCAAAATTTTATTCTTAAAAAAAAATTTTCTTTTACTTTTAAGAGAATAACAACCAACAAGTCATGATACTGATGTAGGATGATTATATTGATGATTATTAAGATGAATAATAATGAAATCTGGAAGAACGAAAAAAAAAAAATATATATATATTCATAAGAAAAAGAATAAAAGATTTCTAATATAGAATTTTCTATGAAAGCATAGAAAAGATTTTCAAGAAATATTGAAACGAAAGGAAATTGTTTGTGTTGAACTTTTTCATGAAACCATCACGAAAAGGATTCTTTTGACATTTTGTCATGACAAGAATGCAAATACTTTCATGTTCTATATTATCTCTTTATTTATATCTTTCTCACTAAATTTTTATTGTTGTCTCAACCTTAAATTAACAAAAAACAAAAAACAAAAAAAAAATTGGGTTGATGCAGGATATGCTATAACAATGAGATAAAATCATTTATTCACGAAGGAAACTATTTACAAAATAAAATTAGTATTTTTTTTTGTCTTCCAAAATTCATATTAAAGTGAATTTAAACTAAAATGTATATATATATATGTATATGATGGTGTAGAATGATGAAATTTTCTTAAGATTATATCAAAAGTTTTCTTTTGAAGGTTATGATAGCATGATTTAATAATACAAATATTTCAATATAATTTATTCTATATATATATATATATATTTAAATAATCCTCCAATTAAATTATTACTTATTGAAAAACCCACATTTTAAATGTGATAAAATTATTTAGTAAATTCAAATTATATTTAAGGCCAAAAATATTTTATTTATTTATTCAATTTTTGTAAAATTTCAAGGATTTTATTTTATTTTTTTTTTTTTTGAAAGTGAAATTTTTGAGTGCCTCAATTAAATTCCAATTGTTAAATGATTATTATTATTATGAAGGGATTAATGTTTATTAAGGATGAAATAATTTAAAATTATTTTTTATTATAATATCGTGATATTTCAATAATTTGTTTATATCGAATGTTTAAATTTAAAATATAGAAAATGGGGAACAAAAATTTAAAATACAAATCATCCTATTGACCATCTTTTAAACTAATCTTTGCTTTGATTGCTCTGAACCAATTATATTTTGAAATATTTCATTACAGCTTAAAATAATAATAGGCAATTGTAATTCAATGTTACAAAAAAAAAAAATATATAAATAATAATAAGTATCTAAGTATTAAGATATTTTTGGACAGTATCTATTCTATTTTTTTTATTTACAGGAAATTTAAAAAAAAAAAAAGAAAAACTTATAATAAAACAAAATAATAAATGCTACTTGTGTTCAAAATAATAAAATTAAATACAATATTATTTTTACAAAGGATCTAAGAGAAAATAATTCGTTTTTCAAGGTGATTTAATTAATACAACAAAAGAAAAAAAGGAGCAATGAAATTTTTTTTAATATTCAAATAGAAAATGAAGAATATTCTTTTAATTAAATCTTCATTTATTAAATCCTACTATAAATACTGAGAATATTATCAAAATGAAAATTTCCTATATTTTATAATAAAAGAAAAATATATTAATATTTGTTTTTACAATTTCTTTATGATGTTTAAATAACAGTTTGTTTTTTTATTTTGTTTTCTATTTTTTTCATTTTTCTTTTTAATTATCCTTTATTCGTTTTTTTATTTCCTTTTTTCAAAAATTTCCCTATATGTATGTATTTTAGTATATATATATATATACGTGTGATTCATTAATTTTTCAAAGCGACACCTGCTGTTCTAAAAATGAATATTTTCATTAAACAAAAAATTATTTAAAACGTAATTAAAATAAAAATATATGAAAAGAAGATGAATGAAAAATATGTTAAAAAAAAAAACAAACAAAAAAATAAAAACAAACTGATCCTTTAAAAAGAACAAAAGCATTAACAAAAACAATTTCTTATAATTAAATTTTAATATATAGTAAAAAAGAAATTTTTGATTTGAAATCATAATTATTTCATTGATTTATTAAAAAATAAAAACTTTTTTATTTTTATACAATTAATTTTTTTTTTATTGTAGGATTAGTCCTTGATTTGATTTTTTTTTTGTATTTTCTATTTCATTATCAAGCAAAACAAAGAAAAAAAAATAAAACTGTTGTGTTGTTGTTTTAGAACTTCCATTTCTTTACACATTAAGTTTCATTTAAAGCTTCAAGTACAACTAAAATATTTTAAATTTTTTTTCTTTTTTTTTTTTATAAAAGTATTTTTAAAAAACCAGCTCAAAAAATGGCATTATTATCAAAGAAAAAAAAGAAAATTTAAAATAAACCGTAAAAAACAAAAAAGAAAAACTTATGATTTTCCTAGAATAAGTTTTTTTTTTTGTTTTACACGTTTAATTCTTTGTTTTTAATTAAATACTTCTTATTGTAAAACTGAAGTGCTCTTCAAACATAATTAAAATTAAAATTTCTTATTTATAATGAAATTATAACTATATAAATTAAGAAAAAAAAAAATATTATACTTTAATGATTTTCAAGTATTTTGCCTGCTTTCATTTGGAGTCACTTAAAACAAAGGAATTGTGCACTTAAATGCTCAAAGGACCTTGGAAAAATGTTCTGCTATATCAAAAGTAATTTAATATTCTCTTTTTTTTTATATAATATATATAGTAAAGGTAAAAATTAGACAAATTTCATAACTGTTGATTCATTTTAATAATTGTATTGAAATGTTATGAGAATGACGTTGTATCCTTTAAAAAATAATTTTATAAAATTTTTATTTTTAAAGAAAATTATAACATTTTAACATTTCTACAAAAATTCAAATCTGACTGCTAAGATTTTTCTTTGAGTCGCTGTAAATTTCTCGAGAAAATAAAATAGTACACTAAGGATAGTTTCGCTTTGCACTATATATAGCAAAGCTATAAAGCACTAAGTTCCAAAAAATGATCAAGCTCGATTAATTTCTAACTTTGCTCAAAAGAAAACTTATATTCCGATAGGCATTCTATTTGGTCGATAAAGGTATTAAAAGCTTCAAATAGCTCTTTAAAAATTTAAGGGGTCAACTTGCATAAAAATGGTTGGTATCTTCATTTGAATAAATATGGGGAGATTGGAGGTATAAAAGTTAAATGAATTATTCGAATATTTTCTTCAAAAATTTGTTCAGGATTTTAGTGAACGCATAGTAGCTGTAATAATTGTACAGAGTAGTTTAAAATAAAACTTTTTTCTTAAATAAAATTATATAATTGTAGATATATTTTTTATTACGTCATTAGCTCTGCTTTTTCCGTTGCATATGGCTAAAAAAAAACATATTTTTTAAATTAATTAGTAAATTGCTTTGTTATTTTACTCTTTTTAAATAAATTTTATTTGTATTTTTTTTAGTTTTATTTATTTTGAAAATGGTTTTATTTATTTTAAAAAAGGTTTTATTCAATTTAAAAATAGTTTAATTTTATTGAAAAAAGGTTTCATTTAGTTGGAAAATGCTAATACTTTAAAAATTAATATAATAAATTAAAATAGTAAAATGAGTGGTGGTGATTTTAGTTCCGGAAGTTCGGACTACTGACAACCTAGTCAAGAAGATTTAGGTGAGGTAAATTCAGTAAGCAAAGCCAAAATTCGCAAAGAGGGCGGGGAAAAGTTGGAAAATACTCAAAAATAACAAAAGATAAGAAATTACTTTTCCTAAAATTGTACCAAGAAGGCAAAACTATTACTGAATCTGCTACACTGACATCAATAAATGTAAATACTGCCAAAACTATATTAAGTCGTTACAAACAAAATTATGAAGTACTTGTTGAAAAAAAAAAAACGTGGTGCAAACTGTACTAAAAGAATAACGCCAGAGATTCTTGAAAGTATTGAAACAATTGTAGAGTAAAATCCGAGTATTATACTTCCAAATATAAAAGAAAAGTTGTTCGAAGAAAAAAATCTGGTGATATCGCAGACAACAATTTTTAATAGTTTAAGAGAATTGAAAATAACATTAAAATTAACTGCAATTGAATTAAACAGAATAAATTGTGAAAGAATAATAGAATTAAGAAAAATTTATGCAGAGGAATTTACTCAGTGGGCGCGATCAAAATTCACTTCAAAATTATATCTAATGCATCTGTAAATACTGATCGGTTTAAAATATTTTTGCAAGAACTACTGGAAAAACTTGGTAGTGCTACAAATCTAAGAAATGACTTTTTGGTTATGGATAATGCCAAAAATCATAAAGGAAGTGATATCTAGAAGATGATTGCGGATAGTGGCTCTATTTTAAAATTTTCAGCACTGTATTCTTCAATGCCTTATCCAATAGAGAAAGCGTTTTCTAAAATGAAAGCATATGGGCGTACAGTGTTAAGCGATCCTGAAAATGAGTCTAATCTTCTACATGTAATTAACTAAAGTGTTAAGATATCAAGAAATTGTTCCATTTACGTAATGGACATGGTCTTTACGATTCCACTAGTTGCAGAGGGTCAACCATTACATTAAATCAGACGTTCCAAAGCTTGCGGAATTGGAAATACCATGGCCATTTCATAATAAGAGCAATCATTTGATATCAGGTGATTAGCACTTTGGTTAATTAACATGTGAAAGATTATGCTCGATCTCAGTATCGCATAATATTGAACAATCATATGGTTTTATATTCGAAAACAATTTTTTTATTGGACTGAGCATTTACATTTTATTTGTAATTTTTTTTAGTTTCATTTATTTTGACAAAGGTTTCATTAACTTTAAAAAAGGTTTTATTTATTTTGAAAAAGGTTACATTCAATTAAAAAATAGTTTCATTTTAATAAAAAAAGATTTCATTTAATTGGAAAACACATTACAGGTTAATACTAATATTTTTTTATTTTAAACTACCTACCTTACTACCAAGAGCTCACTAAGTGTATGAGCACTTTTTTTTAGAGGAAATTATTAACGAAAGCTCTACCAGATGGTTTTCATATCTCGCAGAAAAAAACGTACTACGTCTCTTAAAGTATATTATCGCTCTAAATTTTCAAAGAGTAAATTGAAGGTGACCGTTATACAAATATTTATCAGATGATCTAAAGGTACAGATAAAAATCGGGCGTCGTCCCTTTTTAGAACTTTAGTCATTATTAAATCCTAATAAAATTGAATGATCTGCGATTTTAAAGATTTAAGATAGAATATTTGATCTTTATATAACAAAAAAAAAAAAACAAACAAAACAACATTACATTTAACAAAAAAAAAAAAACAGTCTTGAAACAACAGAATATTGAAATCCAAAATATTAGCAACTATCAACGTTCCAAAATATATTATTTAAACAAAATACAAAAAATTTTAAAAAAAGAAAATTGATTTAAATTAAAATTTAATCCACAAAATTGATACTTTAAATTTATTTATAAAAAATTGAAAAAAATTTTATTTTTCAATTTTTTCTTTCCATTTTTGTATTTTACCAACATAAAATCCTTATGTCTGTATGTGAGCTGATAATGTAAAATAGGATTAACTTTTTATTTGTTATTTCTGCCATTTTGCAATTTTAAACAATTGCCCTAAAGATAAACATGAAGAAATGTTATCATCACTTTACCTAAAAAGAGAAAGATTTCCTTTTTATTTTATAAAGGCAAATAAAATAAAAGAAAATAAAAGGATATTTTAGTTGTTTTCTATCCTAGAATATATCTATGAATATTTGTTGTAAAGATATCGTACATTCTTTATTCTCTAAAGAATTTTAAATTTACAAGGACCAATTCAAAAAAAAAAAAAATTTATTTTTCTCTAAATTTTTTTTGTTCTAGTTTCTTTTTTTTTTTTATGTTTAGGTAAATGTCCTTTTGAAGAAGGGTTATCTCTTTCCCATTTATTTCTTACATTTTGTAATTTTAGTTTTTGTCTCTTTAGAATAAAGCAAGGAATTTCTTCATATCCTTTAGATAGTGTATTTTATAATTGTCTTTATTTTATCTTATTAGAAAAGTTTTAAATTTTATGTTTTTGTTTTTTTTTTTTTTTACTTTAATTTCTAAAGTATTTTATTTGTTTTATTTTTTATTAATTCATGGTATTGAAAAAAAAAGTTTCTATGATAAAATCATACAAAAAAATTAAATATAAATATAATTAAATAAATTTTGTTCATGCTTTGGAAGAGTTTGTAGAATTAATGACTGTCTTTTAGAAAAGAAAATACAAATAAATTTTATTTTGGCTGCTATTAATTTATTACCTTTTCATATAAGTGTTGCTTACATTTAAATTCCGCGAGTATTAAATGCGGTAGATTTTGCTTGAATTATTACCAATTTTTATTGCTATTTAATTTAAAGGTTATCCTTGCTACAGTTTTATTCTTGTTTTCTTAAAGTATTTCTTATTTATTTATATTTTAGAAACAAGAACGAAATATGTCTATTGTTGCCGGTTTTAACATATATATATTATGTAATATTAACTTAATGTATAGTAAATATGTATTCTGGGTTTTTACTCTATTCACTTATTGTACACATAATTATTTATATGATGAAAACAAGTCTTTTGAACAAAAAAAACCAAAAATAACCTTTAACCTTTATTACTTTATAAATCCTTTTTTTTTCTTCAAAAATATTTTTTGAATTTTTGCACTTATATTTTAATAGAATTACCCACAACTTTTTCACATTAATTTTCCAAGACCATTTCATCTAAAGAATTTTTTTTTTTTGAGAATATCTAATTTTAAGTTTAATTTTTACAATATTTGAAAACTTTAAAACAAAAAACCAAAAAAAAAAAAGAAAACAAATGTTATATTAGATTTGGTATCAAAAGAAAATTAAAAACTTTTTAGTTTTTGGTTTTATTTCAAAAAAAAAAAAAAACAAAAAGAAATTTTTAAAGTGTTAAAAATTAACACTGGAAATATAGCAACAAAAACTAAAAATAATTTTAGTTGAAATAGAAAAAAAAAAAAGGATGTTTATTTTTTATTTTGGCAACTAACAAAAAGAAAAACCAATTTCTTTTTTTTTATTTTTTATTTTGGGTTTTTTTTTTTTTGTTTGTTTGTTTGAAATTCTGGTAATTCAAATTTTCAAAAATTCTTTTATTTTTTTTTCATCTCTTTCATTGATTTATGTAATGGTTTGTGTTAGAATCAATACAGCAATTTCAAAATAACAAAATTATTCATTATTAATTGTTTTTGAGGGAATTACTTGAAGACATTAACTCAAGTTTAAATAAAAAGTAAAAAAAAGCTCAAAATTTAAAATTTAAAATAAAAAAATTGCACAAAAATTAAAAATTAATTAGAAAGTGTAATTAACTTTTAAATAAGCACTCGTACGTGCTATTATATTTTTATTTTAATGAATCTTTTAATAAGAATTCCTTAAATGTAATGATTTCTTTTTACAGTACATTTATACTTTTTAAATAATATTCTATATTTAAGATTTTGATATTCCAGATTCTTTTCTGCTTAAGCACTATACCATAAAAAATAATTGTCTTTATAATACATATATTTTTTTTTTTTAAAACATTTCTCTGCCACATAAATGTGGACAGAAAATTAGACAGCCTTTCCTGTTCAGGCGTGGCTGTGAATGTTGTAAGGGGGAATAACTCTTACGACGTGTGTGAGATTCGAACCCACAATCCCTCGGTTTTTGCAGCGTATTTTATGCACACTTATTGCTTACCCACTACACCACCGAGATAGGTATGGTGGTGACCTTCACGATGCTGCGTGAAGGCCTCAATTAGCACTAGATTGCGCCATTTTGATACCACTGCACTCATGTGACCCGTGTTTTTAGATTGTTTGCGGTTTTATATCCAACCCGAGCGGTTCAGATACAAGATCAGTTCTTTGATTTTGTGTTCAGAAAGCTCGCTGAGGTTGTGGAAGAAGGGCTTGCCGAGTGAGAGACGTCTTGCTCCAGCTAGGGCCGGACATCTGCAAAGAAAGTGTTCCAGATTCTCACTTTCGTTTGCTCTTTGCAGCTCCTGCATGAGGTGTTGTGTGGGAGTCCTAATTTGGCCGCATGCGTGCCCACTGGCCAGTGGCCTGTGATGATTGCTACTAGTCTGGCTATGTCTATGCGGGATTTGGATATCAACTCGATTGATCTCCTTTTGTTGTATGTGGGCCACAATGTTCTAGATATAGTGCAATTGCTCAGATTGCTCCACCTATTTTGTGATTTCGCTATATACAAAGAAAGGATCCGTTCCTTGATAGTGATCCGTTCCTACCTACCTACACCACCGAAGCCGCTATTTATAATATTGTATCAAATAATTTAAATCAATACCCTACTAGATAATATATCTTATAATTTTTCAGATATTTTTTACAAATTAATTATAAATATGGTACTTTTGAAAATTGATATCCTTTTTAATTGAACGTGACATTTCATTTATTAATCATATAATCATCATTCCATCTTTACATCAAACAAACATATGTTTTTTTACTTTTGTAAGAAACTATTAATAATTTAAACGTTGTAATTATTCTTCATTACACCATGATTTTTCAATATCATTGTTTTTAATGATTTATTTCAAAATAAGTAGTTATTGTGCTAGGATTGCTAGGAATAAAAAGAAATCAATCCATTAAACTGTTCTAAAAATAAAGAAAATGGGATTGAAAGAGAAAAAATTAATTTTATTCCATTTCATTAATGATTTTATCAATAAAACATTAATAGCATTCAATTTTTTTAATTCTCTTTTTTATTTTATCTCTTTTTTTTATGTTCTCTCCTCTTCTTTGAATTAGTTGTAAGTGTTGATTTGATAGTGCTAGAGGTAAAGGTTTCTCCCGTTTTAAGTCAAATTTTTTATTCAAATACATTAAAATTTTTCTTTTATATTTTTACCGTTTTATACTTAATATTAATTTTTTGTTTTCCATTTTCCATCTATTTTTGAAGAAAAGTTAAATCATTTTATATAACTTTTTTTTCTTTTCTAATTGAAGAAAAGTAATTGAAAATGGTAATAACAATATGGCATCAAATACTTTATATTAATTTACAGTTTCATAATAAACTATAAGAATATCTTTTAAAACACATACAATTACACATATACAAACTTTATTTTAATATTTTTTTTTTTTATTTAAAAATTAATTGCAGGATACAAGGTAATGTCTTGATAGGACAGAAATAAAAAGTACTCATTAAATAATTAAAACAAGTAAATGTAACAGTAAGTCAATGCAACCGACTTATTAATACCCTACACACCGGAATAATTCCAATTAAATTATTAATTCGAAAGTTTTTTGGCAGCTGCTTGAACCGCTTCCCTTTTCTTCCTTATTCAACTCGAATTTCAGAAACGTAAAAGAGACGGAAGTTTCCAAAATCCGAACACATGGTTCAAATCATCTCAAATGTCAGTTTTAAATTAAAAGAAAAAGAAATAACAGAAAGATAATACCCTTATACCAAATATAAAGGTTCTATCTTTATTGGTTTTGGAGTTATGTTCGTTTGCTCTAGGGCTCGTTCGGAAGCCTCTAAAATCCGAATCCTTGGTCGAAATCCTCGTTAGTTAAAAGTTTGGTCCAGAAAATATTTTTAAATCGAAATTGTTAATAGATATAAAAACTTTAGAAGATATTTAATATTCAATAAAACAGGTGCAATCTGACGAAAACTATTGTATTCGAGAATTTCGAATTTTCTAGTACTTATTTCGAATTAATATTTTTTAAATATAAAAAGTAATGTTAAATTTTAGGTGTAATTTAAGTAAAATAAAAAAAAAAATGTTTCAGGGTTTTGTAAATAATTTTTTTTTTTTAATGCATTTCTCTGCCACATAAATGTGGACAGAAAATTACATAGCCTTTCCTGTTCAGGCGTAGCTGCAAATGTCGTAAGGGGGAATAACTCTTACGACGTGTGTGGGATTTGAACCCACATTCCCTCGATGTTTACAGCGTATTTTATACGCTCTTACCCACTAGGCCACCGAGGCCCCTGTAAATAATGTTCCCCTTTCCATGAATCATGTTGTCTCTTTTAATTGTATTTACGGTTCTACATTTATACGAATTTTTCATTCAAAATTTGAAATTTTTCAAATAAATAAATCGAAATGATCGAATAATTTATATATTATTAATTTACCCGTAATGAAATGTCTGAAGGAAATGTCTTAGATCCCTCAGATCTCGAATAAAATCAATAGTTTTAAGAATTTTTTTTAAGATATTGAATGAAGTATAAAAAATTTTGCTTAAATTTGTTAAACGTGTTAAAAAAGTAGTTGAACATTTTGTTAAAAAATGTATAAAAAAAAAAACTTTTAGCATTACATTAATTATTGAAATTTTTTTCCTCTTTTTCCGTTCCTATTGCGATCATAGGACATCTATCAAGTTCCACATGTTGACTAAACTTTAATTTTCTTAATCATTATTTTCATTTCGTTTTGCTGATTCTTTGCATATAATCGGGATAGTTAATTTTATTACATTCTGTACTTTTAAAATAAAACTGTTAAGAAAACCAAAAATAAACATTTAATAAACAAATTTTTTTTGTTGTTTGTTTAATATGTTTGACTTTATTGTTACAATAAGAAAAAGCAATATAGAAAAAAAAAAGTTTATAGGGGCGAAAAGTAAATTTAGTTTTAATTACAGAAACTTCACAAAAAGTAAAATAATTTTTGCAAAATTAAAAAAAAGTTTTTCTCTCAAAATATTTTTAAATTTCTAATTTGTGCAACAAAAAGGTAAAATTTACAAAAATGAAATCTAAATTTTCACAAAAATTTTTTTCCAGATCATCTGAAATTTAAATTTGCATGAACAAGAGATGAAAGAATTTTTATAGTTTGCCTTTTTTATACCCGTATGAACTATGTTCAAGGGTATAATAAATTTGTCATTACGTTTGTGACACCTTAAAGGAGTCGAGCTAGATATAGTGTCAAAGGTATGAATCGCCCGTCCGCACGATAACTCAATAAATAAAGGAGCTAAAAATAGAAGCTAAAATTTTTTTTACGTCACTTTTGCAAAATTGTTAGTTTTGCTATTTAAATCCAGCATTTTCGGCCGCCGAGTTCTTCTTTCTTTATATGGAAAAAGGTCAGTATCTATTGAAGCTAGATATCTGAAGTTTTGCAAATGATGATCAAGTTTTAGGGCAACAACTTCTGTAAAATTTGGTTGTGATGATATGACAGATTCGGGTAGCTACCATACAACTTCTCTTTTTAAATGAAAATAACTCAGTGTCTACTGAAGCTAGGAATCTGAAATTTAGTAAAGACGTGTAGAGTTACATGCCAACAACTTTTATAAAATTTGGTTGGTCTAACGTACCCGGTTCAGGCTTTTTCCACCTCTTGGAACTTAATGAAGTTAAGGGTCTGAAATCTTACAAATGATGATCAAGTTTTATGGCCACAACTTCTGTAAAATATGGTTGTGCTTTTGCAATAAATTCGGATAGCTGTTATACAACTCCACAATTTATATAAATATATCTCTGTAGTTAACGTCGGTACTAAAACATCTGAAAGTTTTTAAAAGATGGTCAAATTTTATAGAAACAGGGAATATGTACGTTCTTACAGGTATCCCAGACTTGACACAGTCTAATACTACACTACTACACTACTACAGAGTACTACACTCTTCCTCTTTTAAACAAAAAATTAGTTAAAGAACAGGAAAATATTAATATTTTTTTCAAAAAAGAAATAACTTTGTTGTCGTTTTTTGTCATCTATTGGAAAATTAATTTTTTTGTTCTATTTTGGTTATTTCTGTACTAATTGGAATATGCAAACTCTATATGTTAATACTTTAAAATTAGTAGTTATAATATATTCTACTGCTATATTGAGTAATATCTTTTCAAATGATTTTTAGAACTGTTTCAACAAAATTTTGGCAAAGTACGAAATTAAATGGTAAGTTTTAGAATAATACATAACTATAATACTTTAACAGAGAACTATTCTAAATAAATCACTCTGAAAACTAATTACTAACGGAACCTTACCAAATAGTATTATGTCCTTTTGAGTAGAAATGCGCCCAATAACTACTAATAATATCAACAAATAAATAATAAAAATGGCCTTTGAATTAAATTCATAAGTATGAAAAATCAAAGTCGTTCAAGCATTATCTATGTACTTACTGTGTATTACTAACTTAACATCTTTTTCTTTATATCCTTTGAGTAAACATTTTTTAGCTAAAATGAACATACATATACATATTATAAGTATCTGTATATACATACATATAAATTGCTAAATCTAAAAAATATTCTAATGTTTTCCTTTCTTTTGAATTTTATCTCTTTGCATTTACTTCTTCCATATCACACTATCTAGAGAATTTTCAAAATATTCTTTTCATTTTTCATATATCTCCACTATGCATCATACACGTTTCTAAAGGTAATTTTAATTATTATAAACAAGGGTTATTAAATAAAAAAAAAAAAATATCCAGTATATCAAATCAGAAATCTTCATTTTTTCAATTCTTTCTCTAAAAATAATGTGTAAGCATATACAGACATTCAACATACAAGAAATTTTATCTGATATCGTAAATTTCTTTTGAAAGCAAAATCTTTTATAACGATGCGGGATTTATACTAGAACACACAAAGGACTTATATATATATATATATATATATATATATATAGAAATAAATCGAATAAAAGAAAAATAAAATAACTGTAAAGGATATCAGTGACTGTGACAAATGATAGATTATCTAAATTTGACTTTAGTTTGATCTTTTTCTATCTCTTTTACTCATTTATTTATTACCAAGAAGAAGGATATGTTTTTTTTTTATAAATGTTTGATAATTTCTTAATTTTTTTTTTTATGTATGGGTACTCAGTACAGAGTATTTAAAATATAAAATCTATTTATAGTAAAAGCTCAAATATGGGATATTTTTTAAGTTGTTGATATTAAAGATATTTTTGTTTGTGTGAATATTTTTTGTATTAATCAAAATATAACTTTGTATTTTCTTTAGGATAAGTACAAAATCCCCAAAACCAACATCGCCTAAAATAAATAATGTTTTTTAATGCATTTAAAAATTGTAGTGTTAACAAATTATCCTATTTGTTGAAATATGTAAAAAAAAGTAATTAGGATGGATTTTAAAGGTAGATTTAAAAGATGTGTATTCCACTTTTAAAGAATATTTACGAGTATTATATAGTGTATGTGTGATATATTATATAGAATTAGGAGGAAATTTGTTTAAAAAATTGAACCCATCAAAAAAGCCTACTTAATACATCACTAATGCCAATAAGAAAATATAATTTAAGTTCATAATATATTTAAAATATGTTAACAAAATAAAATAATGTAATTAATTATTTTTAATTTTTTAATGTATAAAAAGCATTATTCTTTTTAGGGATTTTCCCTTTGGGGATTTTGTTTTTGGGGATTTTGCCTTTGGGAATTTTGTCTTTGGGGATTTTGTCTTTGGGGATTTTGTCTTTGGGGATTTTGTCTTTGGAGATTTTGTTTTTGAGGATTTTATTCTTGGAGATTTTGTTTGTGGAGATTTTGTCTTGAGCATTTTGACTGGGGATTGGTATGACCAACCCCTTTTTTTTTTTTTTTTGGACTTTAAGTAACTTTTTAAAGTTAGCTTTAGTATTTCTGCAATTATTGTGTTCTCAGTAGTTATAACAAACTATTGTAATTTTGCTCCCGTTTCTTCTCTACCTTTATGTTATAGAAACTCTTAATGTATTAAAAACTTTTCAGTTACTTTAAAAAAAAATAATAATGTTTTGTTAATTTGAGTAAAAATGTAAATACTCTGTACTTGTACGATAATATTCATTTGATTGTTATTAGTATAGTCGAAAAACTTACTTGTAAATAAAAAATGGTAAGATCAAAAAAAAAAAAAAGAAATATGAAATGGTCAAATAATTTATAATGTACACAATATTTGTTTGGTCATAATAGGTTTTCCTTCAATAAATATACAAAAAGAACTCAATATACGTTTTCCTTTTTCATCATTTATATATTTACATATATATATATATATATATTTGTATAAACATTTTTATTTTTAAACACAAAAAGCTGGTAGACCTAAACTAAAATATGAAGAAATAAATTTTAAAATGAAAAAGGAAATTTTTTGTATCCTGTATCAAAATCCATTTTTTGTGTTTTCTGTTTCTTTTTTTTTTTGTTTCATGTATTCATATGTATGTTAATAGTAAAGACTTTATGACAGATATAAGTGACTTGTTTATTGAGTTATTGAAGCAAAATAAGAGGGTTTTATTTTCTAGATTTTAGATTTTAACTTTAAGATTATCAAATAAAAGAAAAATTCATCATGTGTGTAAACCAGAAAGAAGAATAAATGATTGTTTTTTTATCTAAATTTCCGTACCCAAAAACAAAAAAAAAAAAAAAAAGAAGCTTATTCATTTACTTATAGATAAACATTTTTTTTTTTTTTTGAGTTTTTTTTTTTATACTGATTTGAAAATAATAGTTTTTTTTTTTTACATCTATATATGAAGTGTTTAGGTTAGAATATATTAATATCCTTATTTTGTTATTATATTCAATATAATATTTAACATATTCCATATTTCATATTTTTGTTGTTTAACATGAGTTATAAGTTTATTATTTCCTATCGGAGTTTGTTTTTTTTTTTTTTTGGAGAGAAGCTTTTGTAGTCACGTGATGATTAGTTTTTTTTTTTTTGTTAATATAGATATGATATTGATATATATTGGTAGACATTCATATCATGTAGGGTGAATATCCTTTTATATTAGTTCTTGAATAGTTAATTTTTATGAGTAATAATATTCTATTGTAGTTACAAAATAAAAGTTATATAAATAGTTTATATTTTGTTATATATAAAAATTTGTGAAAATTATTTAAATTATTGACATAATAAAAGGATAGGAATATGTAAATTTTTATTTTGTACTTTAAAATATTATTAAAATTAATTTATACTAAAAAATTAAATAAATTTTATTTATAATTATATTTAAATTTTGCAATTATTTACAAAAAAAAATTTAAAAATTTGAATAAACAAAAAAAAAAAAAAATAATATTAAAAAAAAAAATTTTTTTTTGATGGATGCCAATGCGAAACGTGTAAAACAATTTTTTTTCTTTTTATCTAGTTCGTGACTTTAACCTTTAATGGTCATTTAATTTTAAATGTACGAGAAGCTATTTATATTTATGCAAGTTTTTTGGACTTTTATTTTCTATATAGTTACGCTTTTCTCTTCTTTTATTTAAATTTCTTTTAGTTTTCGCAGCATTTAAAGTTCAGTTTTTGTTTGTAAAAATACTCTGGAAAATGCACGTTCCAAATCCATTAAAAAATAATCCAAATAGAATCGTTAGGAATATTTCCCTAAAAATAAGAAAAAAATATTTTTACTCTTGTAGTCTTGTACTTTAAAATAAATTATTAGAATCGGAGGAGATGATTATGAAGTGATAGAGCATATAATTTTTTTATGTTTTTTTTTTTTTTTTTAGTATTTGTACAATGGTTTTTTGTATGGCGCGACAGCTCTATTGAATGACTTATACTATGGCTAGTCTGTTCTGTAATAAGTATTTTTTTTTCATTTTTCAGAGGAAAACAAAAGCTTTAATTGGAAATTTATTATATGTTTTTGCCATTAAAATAAAGCCAACCATCATCATTTGAACAATGATGAGTTGAATTTCTTTTAAACAAAATATAATCATAATTCATTAAATGTTTCAGTATACAATGAAAAAAAAAAAAAAAAAATCAAAAACCATGTAAACCATATACTTGGCAATTTTCCAGAACGTAAAATAATAAATGTAGAGATGCCAATAAAAGGTAATAAAAATAGAAAAATCTTGTAAAAACTACAATAGAAAAGAGTAAAAATATTTTTCAAAAAATGTTTATGATTAAAAAAAAAAGGATATTTTCTAAGTTATAGGAAGAATAGGAAGAATATAACTAACTATATATAGGACAAAAGTATCCATTGCTATTTAAAATGTTTCTTTCAGCAGAACAAGAAAACATAAAAAATAATGAGATTTAGATGAAAACTTATAGACTTCTAAACAGATGTTTGTGAAAGGAAAGTTTAAGTATGTGATGGAAAGTCATAGGAATCATTTTTATAAAATTTATTAATTCAATATGATTTTATTTAATTTGAACTTTGACATGAGTTCATAAAATTCAAATTTTTTTTAATTAAAATGACACAGTTGGTCAACCATGTACTATTAAAAAAAAATCATTTGTCTCTTGAACTTAGTAATGTATACAATGTAATCCCAAATGCAGAAGATATAGAAATTTAGCTAATAAAAACACTAAATTAATTCGCAAGTAATTAAATCTTAATTATAGTTTGGGAGTGCTTAGTGAAACTAAATCGCTCACACAATCTAAGGAGATTCTGGTAATCTAAGAAATCATAACCGGAAAAGATATGAAAAAAACATAAAATCTAGTAAAATTAAAGTGAGATTTTTAGAAGAGTTCATGTCAGGAAACTGCCAACTAAAGGAATGCTTAAAGAAATTTGAAATAGAGAATAATGGTACATGTAGATTCTTTCCAGAAGAGGAAGAGTCTGCAGGACACATACTTAAAAACTGTAAAGCTTTACTCCTAGCAAGATATGTGGACGCAGAATCAGATTACGTTACTAAAGATGAACTGAAAACTTTCTACAGATTTTTGACAGTAGTATTGATTGACAGTAGTAATATAAGTGGAGGCAAAAACGACAATATGTTTAAATATAAAAATTTTCTTTGATTTGAAAGTGAAATTAGATATTTCCTATCTGTCAATTACTAATTTCATATTCTACAAATTTTTTTTTGTTATACATAGTTGACTTCAATTTTTATAAAATTATTAATATATCTTAATATTGAGTACCAAACCTCACAAAAATTTGTTTACTATAATGTTTTATAATGTTTTTTTTTTTTAGAAAATCAACAATTGCTTCTAGGAGAGTCGCTATAAAAGCTAAATAAATAACCCAAATAAAATGTTATTTTTCTATAATAACTATTTATCCCAATTTTTGGTAGGTGTTTTTAGAATCTTACAAGTTGAAATTTTATTATTTTTATTAAAAAAAAAAAAAAAAAAACCAAACAAACATTTTTCTATATTGACATTTTTTCTGTTTTTTGTAGAGAAATAAAGAGTTATACACCCACTTGACAACAATGATGATGACGATGACAATGACAATGATGGCAATAACTATGATATAAGAAATAAAGAAGAGAAGATTGTTTTTTTTTTGTTTTTTTATTTCTAATAAATGGTCTTACCAATATCTATTCTATATCAAATTTATATGTACGTACATAATATGTCAAAAGAAAAGCATAGAAAAAATATAAGGATATTTTCTATATATAAAAATATGAACGTAGGAAATCACCAGGAGCAAAAGCGAACGACTGAAATAGAATTGCGAAGTTTATATAAGAAAAATATGATCTAAAAAATTGTGTAATAACAAAAAAAAAAAAATTTTTTTTTTCCTGTTTGCTCATCTTTTTTTTTTTTTTTTATATTATTATGTTTGTTGTTTTTTTGTTATATGAAAAAAAAAAAATAAAAACATATATCAAATATCTATAACAAAACATGATATTTTAAATATATGTATGTACAAATGTATATTTTATATATACTGAATTCATAGTAAAAATTTATGAAATTTTGTATTTAGTTCTTTGGAAATACTTCTGTATTTCGACTTCTAGCAATAAAGAAATTTGTTTGTTTATAAAAACAGGATAAAAAGGATGAAAAAAAAAAATTTTTAAATTTGCTAAGATTATGTTTTTCATCACTATAGAAAAAGAAGGAATTCCAATTTCTAAAAACTTATGTCTTCATTTGCCTTTTTCTTGCTTGGCTAACATTAAGTTTTACTAACTGTTAAATTGAAAATTTTCTTCCATTTTCTTCTATATCAAATTTTCTATTCAAATATCCTTATTTGACCGATTTCATTTCTCTTAAGTCTATGCTCATAAGTTTAACCAATTTTTATTAGTCACTTTATATTCACTATAAAATCATGTTCTTGTATTATTTAAGTACTATTAAATAACTATTATATGTATATTATATGTATATTATATATATATATTTATATATATATATATAAATAATATAATAATAACTTATGGAAAAATTCTTTTAACAAACATTAAATATTTTCTTTTATGATTATTTTTAATAACAAAAGAAAATAAAAATAGAAAAAAAAAAAAAAAAAATAGACAATAATGAAAAAAAAAAAACGATAATAAAAAAATAAAAAGAAAAAGGGACGAAAAATTAGTAGCGTCATCACAGACAAAATTATGACAATTTAGAAATAATTTTGCTCATAATTTTTTTTTTTCTTTTTTTTTTTTTAATTTAGATGTCGCCATGGTTGACATTGATATACGTATTGTTGTATTATTATTGCAGCTTAACACATCTTTCTATGTATTATTATATATATATGAATATATATATGTATATTTATATAATATTTACATATATAGATATATATATAAGAAAGTCATATAACTATAATAGAAAATAGAGTTGAATCAATTTTAAATTGTAAATAGTTCTGTTAATTAGAAAATTTTTAATAGTAAACGTTTTTTTGTTTAGTAATTATTTAAAGATATTACTTAAGTGTAAAAAATAATTAGGAATATATATATATACATAAATAGTTTTTTAGTAAAAAGCAAAATTTTACAATGTACAACTTATTCTGTCTGTGAAGTTTTGAACTGTAGAAATTAAAGAAAAATATTATTAAAGTTAATTTAATTTAGTTGGTACCACCATATACAAATACAATGTGATGAGAAAATAAATTAACCTTATTTTTTTAGGTGCAGTTGCGATACAAGTATTAAATTATAATAATATTATTTATTTTGTTTACATAATTTTTTTTTAATATAGTTTATATAATATTTTGTTCTGACTGGGATTTCAATCCGATACTTTTCGGTTGAAAGACCAGCGACTTATGAATTATGCGCTATTGGTCAGATGATTGGTCAAATTTAAAACAGTCAAACCATATGAAATTTCTTAAAAATTATAAATCAGAAGAAGAAAAGAAGAAAGAAAAATATTTATTCTAAATTTGGTATTTAAAATTATTTTTATATTAAATAAAATTTTTGTAAAAAAAAAAAATTTGTTCGTATGGTCTGTAAGACTTTTAACTATAGAGTTTTGAAGTAAAAGGAATAAGATTTTTAAAAATAATTATAAGTTATTCTAAAATAATGTTTTAGTTTTCTTTCCTTTTAAGATTTAAGAAGGTTTAATATTTCAATATCCGAAATTTTACCATCTATAATACAAATTGGCTATGATTTTTTGAAGCTATAAAATACAAAAAAAAACAATTTTAAATTTTGAGAAATGTATGGCTTTCATAAATTTAAACATCACTCTTAAATAATACCCTTTTTTTAACAATTTTTCCTTTTAAAATAACTGTTTTATCAAATCAATCCCAATTTATTTCTAAATATAATTCTTTTAGTATAAGAATTCGCTCACTTCCCTAATTGAAGCATCTTTGTTACAGTTTATAATCAACGAACTCCTTAACATTTTCTAAAAAAAAATTTTTTAAAATCGTTTTAAAAAACATATACCTAATTAAAACTATTTTAATTAAATTCTAATAATAAAAATATTTTTTGAATTTTATTTTGTAAATAATATCTATTATAAAAAAAATATTAATTTCATAAAAAAGTAACCCAAAAAAAAAAAAAAATAATATTAAAAAGTAATATAAAATTGTATGAATCGTATTTAATTTCATTTTCAGTCTAATTTAAAAAAAAAAATAAATAAAAACTTCATGTTCACTTATATTATGATTTCATTACCAATTATTGAACAATAATGATATAATTAAAGAAAAAAGTCAATTAAAAATGATTTTAATGTTTTTGGAGTAGCACATTTAGAAATTATATTTTTTTTATTAGATTTCTAATGTATATTTTTAGATGGACATTTTAAACATATTTTAAAATATCTACTTAGTCTTCTACAATAGGCTATACAGGCGAATAATCAACAGCTTAGTAAAAGTAATGATTTCAGAAACTGAAACTCAGTCAAATTTAAATAACAATTAATTTGATAGATTCTCTATGCTCATTATAAAAGTACAAATGCTTAAATCCAACAGGAATACAAATGCTTAAATCCAACAGGATTACAAATGCTTAAATCCAACAGGAATACTATACAGATTAAGATGTAGAATATAATAGAATATAATATGGTTCAATTTCATTAATTGTTATGGTTTTTCTATCGTTTTGTTATGGTGTTTCATTCGCCAAGAAGAGTGAAAAAAAGTATACAACGATTGGATTAAAAAATCATATCGACGGTTCACATTTATGCTAATTGATATATTGTGGTTTAAGGCTCAAAATTTATTAAAATAATGTGGCTTCTACTTAAAGATCTAAACCTTCTTAAAGATAGCCGATATAGGGAAAGAATAGAAGATCATATTTAAAATTTGACAAATAAAAAGTATATTTTGAATTTAAATATTTAAACTCTATTGAACTTAATTTAAAATCAAAGAAGAAAAATTCTTTTTCTTTTTTAATATATAAATTTCAATTAAATTCAAAAAAAAAAAAGAAAAAAACAAAGCATTATCATAAAAAGTATAAAAAAAAAAAAAAAAAATTTATTCATTTACAAATAAAATGTTGAACATTTTCAACATTTCCTTTATTTTTTAATTCCCAACAATTTCGTTTTTTCACGTTTTTCACTGCTTGCTTTTCTTGCTTATCACAATAAAATACAAAATGGTTTTTTTTTTTTTTTTTTTTGTTTTTCTCTTCATCTCTATATCAATACAATTTAACTCAATACTTTTTTCTCTTTTTTTTTCTTCTTCTTCTTCTTTCATTTGCTTGTCACTTCTTATTCTATTGAATTCAATCCAGAAATTCTTAATTAAAAATTGAACCACGTCTTCAAAAGTCGTTTATTCAATCACAACCGAAGAAGTAAAAAAAACAGAAAAAAGAAAAGAAAAACAAATCAAAATTAAAGTAGATGAAAAGAACACGCAATCACGAAACCTCAAAATGATAGTTAGGATGTTAAGTATGTACTCAATGCTCATTATTATACTGTTTTAAATATATATTTTTATATATATATATATATTTATACCTGTTAATTTTCAATAATATTCTCATTTTCTAACCAATCTCTTCTCAATCATCAGTATTATACTTATTTGTAATTTTAATGGTAAAGTAATATAAGTTGAATTAAATATTGATTTTTTTTCTTTTCTTTTTTTTGGTTTTAGTTTTTTTTTTTTTTGTTTTTTTTTTCAGTTCATCTTAAATTACATTTTGTAATAATCATTTGCAGCGCTTGAAGATGCAATGATTATAAGAATCTAAATATTGGAAGAGAAACAAATCGTAAAAGGCATAACCAAGTCATATCATAACAAGTAGAAAGCGTCATGTATACAAAGTAATGAAAAAAAAAGAAAAAAATTTATAAAATCACGTTGAAAGGAAGTTTCAAACAAGGATAATACAGATTTAAACTTACAAAAAAAAACAACAACAAAAAAAAATAAAATAAATTGAAAAGAGATAGAATATAATTGGAATAAGGTATAAAAGGTAACGTTAAATGAAGAGAAAAACAAATTCATTTAAGATTCAATATTAGAAGTATCAGATGTATAACAGAAAATTAATAAGATTTTATATTGAATAAATGAAACGTTTAAAAATTGATTATCCTGGTTAAAAATATAACAATTTTAAAATTAGTAAAAATATGTGCCCAATTATATTAAGTGAGCCTTAATATATAGATCACGTTTACATGACATATATAACGAATCGGAAAAGAATTAAGACATGAGTTCCGTAAACGAATGTCAAGTTATATGTCATTTTGAAAGTACATTTGAAAAATTTTCTAAAATTTTTACAATTTTTGACTAATCTTTAATTAATAATTAATAAGTAAATAATGAAAATAATATTAATAGAAATTAATAAAATAAGAGAATATAATATTTACAAAAGTACAAAATCCTATCAAAAAATTCCAGATTTAAATAACATAATACATTATACTAAACCAGATGAAATTTTAGGGGTATGACTTAACTTTCACGAACATAAATGCCATAGAGTTTGTGTCCTTTTAAATGGTCTTAAATTCCATGGAAGTAACGTTGGTTTTTAAATGGAATTAAAATAGAGACAAAAATTTCATAAAACTGCTATGAAACATAAGTTCCATTGATATTATGATAATATTGTTTAAGTTGTAAGCTCCATTGAACAAAATAAAATCATATTTAAATTGAAATTCTGTAAAATTTCTGAAAAAAGCGGAGATATATTATATGTATGAAAGAGTATAAAACTTTACCGAACAAATATTCCGAATTTAAATTTTGCTGAAAAATATCCCGAACAAAATCAGAATTACTCCTTTTGTTAAGCATATAAACATACACATATGCATGTGCGAAATTATAAATTAAGATGGTTTTTTGAGTTAGATTCAAAATCAAGTAATTGCATTTTTACAGAATATTTATATATCGTTATGCGAGATTCAGAATTAGAAGCGATTTTAGAGTTGAATTCTGTAAAAGGATATAACCCTAATTTTGAGTTTAAGGATATAAACTCTAAAATCCTTCCTGATTATTTTTTTTTTTTATATACACATTAGAAAAGTGGAATTATGGTCATTCTATTTGAGATATAATTTCCAATAAAAGATTACGGAACTTATGGCCATTTTATTTCAGAACTTACCTCCCAACACAAAATGGTTATAGAACTTCCATAGAACTTAAGACAATTTAGAAATGGTCATAAGTCCAATGGAGCTTAAATCCATTTAAGGTGATATTAATTCTATGGAACTTATATCCGTGGAAGTTAAGTCATCCCCCCGAATTTTATATAATCAATAACAATAATTGCTTTTGACTGAAACCAAAAACTTTTAATATATACTAAATGTTTTCGTCTCTTATATGAGCATATCTTCTAAGTATTAATCCCATATTAAATTCAATAAAATTCCAATATAAATTTAGTATCATTTTATTTTACACATAATATTCAAATAAGATGGTTTTATTTTAATAATTCATGAATAATTTATGAAAATTTAAAAAAAAAAAAAAATTCATTTTTGGACAAGATTTATAAAAGTATATAATAAACATAGGGATTATAAAGTTAGTATTCTGATGTTTTTTTTTTTTTTTTGTAAGTTCTTTTGGTAACAAAAAAGAAATTAAAACCATTAAAATCCCAGATAATGATTTCATGATGAAAAGTTAATGAATTTTTTTTTGAGTTTAAAATTTGGGAATTATAAGTCTAAATTATTTTCTTTTTATAATGCTTGTAATGCTTTATTGGTAAAAATTTTTATAAGAAGATAAAAAATGTTTAATGACTTTTAATTTTAGGAAAAGCTTTTATTGTATTTTGGATATTGAAAGCGCTTCTATTCAATTCTATTCGAAGAAATTTTA
Organism: Poecilobothrus nobilitatus; assembly: GCA_947095535.1. Taxonomy (NCBI): domain Eukaryota; kingdom Metazoa; phylum Arthropoda; class Insecta; order Diptera; family Dolichopodidae; genus Poecilobothrus; species Poecilobothrus nobilitatus. The sequence goes on from OX352773.1 coordinate 188,350,173, forward strand.
ATAAGTTAAAAATAAATATATATAAAATTGATTTAAAATCATTTTTTTTGTTCTGAATATTTAAATTTTAATATGGTGGATCAAAATATTTCTTGAGAATAACAATGATACTTTTCGAAAAATTTAAATTTCTATTTAATATTTCTGAAATTAAAAATTAATCAAATTTTAATTCTGCAGAATGTGGGTGATGTATAGGCGATGCTCAATACAGTATTAATCCAATTATTGAAATGTTAATTTTTTGTAGACTAAAGGTAATGTGACTACCAGTAAATGTAAAGTGGTTCACCATATTACTGCTAATTTCTATATTATGTCACCATTCGTACCAAATAAATCTGGTACAAGTTATATATATATATTTTACTAATGGGATAGTTGTTAAGTCGTCAGCCTTCCAATTAAAAGGCATCAATTTCAACCCCCAGTCAGATTAAACCCACCATTAGTAGGTTATATTGCATAGTAAACGTGTTTGAGTTTTATAATCTTATACAATATCTACAGCAGAGTAATTAAGCCCGCACATTGGAAGTAATGATTGAAGAAACTAAACATTAGTAAAATACGAATAATAAACAAATTTGTGGATACACCCTTATGGTCCTTATAGGAGTAGAAGGAAAAAACTGTGTTCATATATTTTTTAATAGGTTCCGAAATATCAAATAAAAACTTTTATCATTAGAAAATCATATATGGACCGGGACGCATTAAAAAAGCAAATCGAAAATATGAAATATCAGGCCACTATGGAAAGATATTTAGTTAAAACACAACTTTCCAGGATTATATAAGTTGATTTGTAAATTTATTTTTTTCAAAATTATAAATTTTATAAATTTAATTTAAAAAAATTTAAAATTTCCTTCTCAACAAAATTTAAAATTATTCTACTACTTATTAGAGAAATTATTACCCAACTCAACTGATTATTTTACTTTAACTGTGTAAAAACACTTTCTCTAAACTTTTGATTTGTAAACATTTTACACAAATTATACACTTATTAGCAGACAACAATTCCCATTATTCACTATAACTTGTTATTATCATTTTCTTTTTCTTTTACAGAAATAGCATCAAAGTTTTCCATTAACATAAAATTTACATAAATTTATTCAAACTTTACTAAAAAACATAAGGATTTCAAACATTAAATGAATGCATTTTATGCTGGAAAAATTTTCATAATTTAATTTTTCAAAAACTTTTTTTAGAAAACAGTAAAAAAAAAAAAAATTTTCTTTTTAAAAAAACTTTTTCCATCATATTGCGAATTTTTTAAAAATTTTCATAAAACTCCAAAAATATTTTTGAAAACTTTTTTTTGCTGTGCATTAAACGAAAAAAAAAATGTGTCTCAAAGTTATTGTGATTGTTTTTATTGCACTTGATAGTAAATTTAACACTTTGTCACTTTGTTTAGTAAAAACACAAGTTAGTGTACATTAAATTATTGGGTAATATTTTACTTAAAAGATTATGAAAGGCAAATTTATTACTTCATTATATATTTTCTTATATATCAATCAGTTTTCTTATAAGTATATGCATTCCTTGTACATACATTATGATTCTCTTTCGTTCTTGAATATTTATTGAATGTATATGACGGATCAAATCGAATAAAACATTTTTCTGTAAGGAGGGACATGAGTCTATTTTCCTCTGTTCTTAAAATAATGGGGACTAAAGTTTTTTTTTTATTAAGTTTTAATTTAATTTGCTTATACATATTACAACTGTAAAGCAACTATATAATTAACAAGTTTGATATACCGTCAGAAAGCTTTCGATTTTTCAAACAATGTCCTTTCATATTTGAGATACCATTCCTTTAAAAATGATGAGCATTTAATCGAAAAAGAAATTGAAAAAAATCTCTTTTTTATCACAATTTTTTCACCTGTATATGTAATTTTATGGTTAAATTAAATTCTTATAACTTATCACATTCTTTCATACATTTCTAAACAACCCTTCAAAAAAAAAAAAAAACGAAAATACTTCTCCTTTTTTAAGTGCCATATCCGGTTATCGAACGTTAGCTATCATGTTGGCGATCGTAACTTTGTGTAAACTTAATGTTGTCATAACTTAATATTGTTGACGTATTGGATCATGTTTAAGATTCTTCTGTCACGATATTCTTCTCCTTCCTAACCCCCTTCTTCTTGTTTTTAGCTTCAAAAATGAGATGTAGAAGTCTGCCTTATATTTTCCTTATTACATAAGGAAAGTAGTTGAGTTTTCTTTTGTTTTATCATTTTTATTATTCTTTCTGATAGTAATAGTTCGAAAGCTTCTAATTTGTTGAGAGAAGGGTGTGTTAGGGTTTATTTTTTGACCATATATAGAAGCACTGACATAATATAACATTTTATCGTTCTGATTCTTAGCTGCAAACTTAAATTGTGGCTGCAAAATATTTTTTTAATATTTTTCATATTAAAGAAGATAATTACACAAGTTAAAACAATCCATTATGTTGGCCATCTGGCCACAATTGGATAATTTTAAAATTTTGTAATGGCATCGCATATCAAAAGTCAATTTGTCAACTTCTTTACTTGTTTAATAAACTTTAAAAATCTGACAAATAGAATTCAGGTTAAAAGTCTTAAAGTAACAAATGGATAAAACTTGTATTGCTTTAAATATAACTATATTCAATTTTATTTTAAAATATTTTTCTTGATATTCAGGATAGATATGCAGAACAGATAATAATGATGATGATGATGATGATAGTGAAAATAAAAAAAAAAAATATAAATAAATTTTAAATTGTGTATTAGATTATTTTCCATCTCCATCAACAAAGAATGAGCTTCTATATTTGAAACTTGAAATATTTCATTCCAATTTATTATAAAACCAATCCAGTATGCATTAAAATCTCAGTCCAGTTTTCAAAACAAACTAATCTGATGCATAATAGAAGTTAAAATTAATTTTAAAAACTTGTTTAATAGAATTTATAGAATGAAGAAGAGAACATGAACAAAGTTTAGATATATTTAGAAATCTGTTTAATTTTTTCTTTGTTCTAATATATGTACTATATACAATTATTTTATTTGCTTTGTTTAGTTCATAGATTTTGCATATAGTACAGATTAAAGTTTAGCTTCTCTACTGTGTTATTTGTTTATATAGATTTTATTATGAATGTAATTTAATTTCGAGCGGCAAAAATGCAACGTATAAAAATTTTAATAAAATTTAATTATACCCTTACATTAAATACTAAAATCCTAAAATGCTTAAAACTAAACGGTGCAACTTATATTACAGACATATATTTCGTATAATATACAATAGTATTTTAGCACACATTTAGCTTTTCTTAGAAATCTTTTCTTAGTAGTTGTGTTATCTTTTCTTCAATAAAGGATATTTTAGACAGATCGCGAAGTTTTGTTTTTTTTTGTTGAAAAGATAAATGGTGGATAATTTAGCATAATTTTTAGAACTTTGTTTTGAATTGTTTGTAGTTTTGTAGTTTGTAGTTTTGAATTGATGTCATGCTTGTTATCTATTGATAAAAAATATGTATATTTATTAAGCGATACAGCTATACGATATTCTAATCGTTCTGTTTATTTTATCAACAGAAGGATCGATACATTTTTTAAATGATCGTTATCGAAAAAATGTTTGTGATCGAAATATAGTCCTCAGTGTTTGATAACCTGCTTCCATGGTATTTTTTTTGAAATTAGATTGAATTAGATTACTTCTAGATGGGATGCATTTTACGTCTTTCTAGTATAAAAGATGACTTATGTTTTTTGCGGATTAATACAAATTTTTCATTTAATATAAAAAGGTGGAAAACGTAAAATGTATTTATAGGTTTTTTTTTTATTTGTGCAGCATAGGATATCTATTCTAGACATCTTCATCTGACTTTGTTTTGTGCAGTTGGCTTAGGTTTCTCCCATGTGATAATTATTGATGACAGTACTTGCAAAATCGCATGTCTTCAGATGTTGTTGAGACAGGCATTTAAGGAAAATTGAAGGTTAAATTCCATTATTATCAGAGTACGTACCTAAAGTTGAGTTTATTTGTCCATTGGTGTAGTGTTTAAATCGCAGGCTTTTCAGTCTAATTTAACATAATTATTTTTAAACCTTTGTAATTATTAATCTGTCAGCGGCTTTTTACTAATATTAATTATCTTAAAAAGTTGCACCAACTATTTCAGCAATATTTTAAATTAAGGAAAGAATAAATTTAGTTATTGAAATTTGAAAAATGTAAGCAATAAGGAAGAGGGTGATTAAAAAATTCCATATAAATGGTACATATTTTATTGATTAATGGAAACAATACTGAGGTTATAAAAATGTGAAAAATTTTTAATGTCGGTTAATTAAAAATTTGCAATATTTTATTGAAATTTAAAAAATTTTTTTATCTAAAAATTTTTAATGCATTTTTATATAAAAATATTAAATAAATATATTTGTTTTTTAATTTCTTTTAAATATCAAACGTACATAAATTCTCATCTAATATTTATGAGTAAACTTTTTCAATTGCACTCAAATTTCTGATCAAACTCAGTTTTTTCTAATTATTTAGTAAATATTTAGTAAAGATAGTTTTCAAAATTAAATGTTTGATAGTAATCTTATAGTTATTAATGAAATATTTTCTATTAAAATTAATATACATATTTTTTTGCCTCAGTTTTATTTTTGCCTTTTTAAAAGACTCACTGAAAAATACTTTTAAAATTGTCTGATATTTCGTTTCTGTTTTAGGATTTGCTTTGAAAATCTTTTAGTTTAAAATTACGTTTGTGCAATTTCACCATTAAAAACTCTTAAAAATTAATTTGATTTTTAATTTGAAAAGTTTTGAAAGACCTTCAAATGAAACAACTACAAAAAAAAGCAACATTTACTCTAAAATTATAATACGATTTCAAAATCACTGTCTAATTTTACACGACCGTAAGACTATTTATTATTTATAAAAAAAAAAAAAAAAAAACAAAAATATATTTTAATATTTTCGATTAAAATTCTTCAAATCAATTAAACGTCATTTTAAACACACCTTCATATAACCTCAATTCTATATGGATTGATTAAGTTGTGATCTCTTATAAAATCATTACAGTTTGGTTGATTTGCTTTTAGACTTTAAATTCAAATGTTTTGCAAATTTACCACAATTTAACGATTAAAAAAGAAAAAAACAATTTTTATGTGGGGAGATCGCGAAACTTTAAATCTTTTAAAATGATATATTTTCGTTTATAGAATATAAATTTGTTATATATCTTATAGATATTTAAAACCGTTAGCTAAAAAAAAAAAAAAATTATTTTCAAATACACAGCTGGTAACCAATATTTATGCTTACCAATATAAAAAAAAAAAACCACGATTCAAATTAATACTACGTGGTTACTATTAACTTTAAATTTCATTTTTTTTTGTTTTTCATTTTTACACTGTGTATATACGTATCAAATGTTTAATAATGTTGCTGCTGTTCTTGCTTTTGGTTCTTATACTATTACCTTTTGCAGTGAATTCTGTTTATATTGTATATAGTTGCATTTTCATTCTCTTCTATAAAATCTATAAATGCAGTTAAGAATTAAAAAGTAACCCAACAGTTTTGTTGGTTTACTTTTTAGTTTTTGATTTTTTTTTTTTTTGTTTTTGGTTATTAACATGGGTTTAAATAAAAAAAAAAAAAAAAAAAAACTCATTTTTTTTTTTAAAGATAGGAACGGACTGTGGATTAGTTTTTTTTATTAAAATAATGATAAAAATTTTATTTTGTTTTACTTCTTTTTGTAAAAATAAATAAATATAATATAAATAACCATAAGATACTTTAGAGGTGAAACTGGTTTTTCACTTTTAGGTATATATATATAGCGATATCTGTAGATATTATACAGTGTACACATAACGATATATTTATTATATGTATATATTATAAGACTGCGCATTATTATTATCAATATTACAGGTTAAAATTCAAAGATCAGTTCTTAGTAAATGGATTTTGTTTTTTGTTTTTAGTTATTCAGGTTTTTTATATTTTTTAATATTTTAATTAAAATTTTAAATCACAGTCAATTTTTGATGCTCTAATTTTAATTACTTCAATTTACAAAAAAAAAAAAAAAAATTTTTGAATTTAACATAATAAAGTTAAACCCATATTAGGGATTTTAAGAAATTAATTATATTTACTCTTATACTCTTTCTTTTAAAAGACTAAATTTAAACTACTGTTGATTACCAAATCATAAGATTTTAAGATTTCTTAATAAAATATAAAGGGTGATATATAGGGTGATTTGGAAGGCCAAAATGAATAAAACATTATTCTGAAGGGGAGGGAAAAGTCATTTCTGTCGGTTCTTGAGATAATTGCGTATAATGTTTTTTTTTTTTATAGTTATTACCCTATAAATATGCCAGATCGAAAAATAATAGTCCTTCAATAGGATGTCAAGCCATGTAAAGAAGAGAAGAAAAATCCAACGAAATGCAGCGCACCATTCTTCATATATGTTAGTTATTTTAATTTAGGAAATTCTGTATAGGAAGGTAAGATCATCAAAAAACTAAAAACAAGAAACTAAATTCAAAAACATAGGATTTCTTTCTTAAAAAAAGAAAAGTAAATTACCTATAACTATAATAAAATAAAATTTAATTAATCTATGTTGTATCTGAATTTTATATTTTTTAATAAAAATTCCTGTTCAATTTCTCGTGTATTTTTTTTTATTTTTACGAAAATAAATCCCCCTTCCTTTTTTACCTATATAATTTTTTTTTTTTTTGAAACATTATTTCCATAACTTTTAAAATGGAGGTAAATTTAACCACTTTTAATATAAATTTTTTATTATAAAATCGTCATAAAATGGGTCTAAAAACGCTTAAATTTTAAGATAGGAAAAGAGATATTAAAATTTTTAAATAATAAAAACAAAAAAAAAATCATAAAAATAATCAGGGACGTTATGCAATAATAAAATTAAGGTGCGGTATTATTTCTTTAATATTTATATAAAATAAATTTCAAATAAAAACTTTTTATTTCAAAATTTTATTAAATAAAAATAATTTTTCTTTTTCTATAACTTTTTTTTTTTTTTTTTTTTTTTTTTATATTATTATTGCACATTTTCTTTTTATTTAATATATAAAATAAATAAAATATTATAAGTCTGAATCATTCGATTATTAAGTGGAAAAAACAAATTTCCTTAAGCTTTTTTCTTTGAAAATATTTTTGTCAATAAAAATTTTTCGATATAAAAAAATGTTTTCAAAGAAAAATCAGATAAAAGAATTTTTGGTACATTAATTATGAGTATAAGAAAATATAAATTATGTAGATATTATTATTAAAATGTTGATTTTCTAACAAATTTATATAAAAAGTTTTTTTTTTTTCCTTTATTAAGTATATAAATTTTTAAATTATTCTATGACAACGCTTTCATAATTGATATTTTAAGAAATTTTTTTTTTTCTTTCGAAAACACAAAAATAATAAAAACTGCTTTTTTGTAAGTAATTTCTTTAAAATCTTCAAACATTAAAATATATTTTTTTAAGATTTTTGAAAACCTTGAAAAATTTTGTTTACCAAAATTAAATAATTAACATCAATTTTAATGTACTTATTAACTTATCAGATACATTTCATAAGTACCAAAATTAAATTTAAATGATAAATAAAAGCGAACCATTGTTTGAAGTTTAATCTTAAGTTTTCTTTTAGGTTTTAACAAAAAAAAAAAAACAGAAAAAAGAAACGGTGAAGTATAAAATTCTAAAAAAAAAAAACTTTTAACTTTATAAACACATCAAATAGATTTTTTGCCATTTTTCCTAAGCATAATTAAAATTAAGATATAAAAACAAAATTCACTTGCTAAGAGACAATAGTGAATTGAAGTTGAAAAGCATTGACTGTAACACTTATCAAAAAAATTAATTTTAAGATATACAAAATAGTACTTATGTAAATGTTCTAAATCTAGGCAATCAAGATAACTTTAAATTAAAAATTATCAGATTTAGAATTTAAATTAATAATTAAGTATTAACAAATATTAAGGATAATTGGAGAAGATTAGTGTTTCCTGAATTAAAACTGACGTTATTGATCATTTTAGGGGCCTTGGTAGGGGCCAACATACTGGGTATAAGACTAACAAGGTAGAATGTAAACCAACGGTTTTTAAAAGCGCACATTTCCAAACTCAATACAAACTGTTTAGAATTTTGACTTGGACAAAAATTTGAAAATTTCATGTAATAAAAAAAACGTGCAAATAGGACATTTTTGAAATTTTGAGAGGCCGTAAGTCCGGAATCCTATATAACTAAGAAAAGCCGTTAACACGCGTAAAAATATATTATTGAACCTTTAATTTTCATGCCTCGCCGAAGAAAAATTTTTACAGGTGCCTAAGTTACATGTTTCTAAAAATAGGAAATTTTCAATTTTTGAGGCGTAATAACTCTTAAAGACGGGGTGCTACCAAAAAATTTTCTGAGGAAACTTATACTAATTCTAAAAGTTCTTTCTTGTCTCAAAATTTCAGGTTTCTATCTAAAGGCGTGCCGGAGTTATGAAAAAAGAAATTTCATGCAAAATATGGTTTTCACATAACGGTAAATTTAAATACTAAATTTAAAAAAATTGTATAATTTTGATATTAATTTACAAAGATAAAAGAAATACCTGTCAGATTGAAAAAATCTTAAGCAGAACATAAGATATATGCATTTAAAAATAGGGCTTTTTCAAAGTTTGAGGGGGTGTAGCTCCGTAATGGGGGGGGCTACAGGAAAAAGTTGTTCCACAAAATTATTTTTTTTATGAGACCTACCCATGGTTAAAATTTTTTTTCTCTATCTTTAACGGTGTAGAAGTTTTGTAAACAGACGGACGGACGGACGGACGGACAGAGTGAAACTAATAAGCACATTTTTTCAAAATTTTTTTGGAAATGTGCTAAAAATGTATGATAATCCGACAATACATAATAACATAACATAAATAAAAAGTCATATGAAATTAAAATGAATTATTCGTCTCAACAAAATTGATTAATGACGAAAATAAATGATTTAATTACTGGCGTCCTTAAGATCCAGTGATAAGTACTAAAGAGAAATATTTTAAATCATATTAAGTGACTTAAAAAGATTGAACTCTTTAAATGTTGTACGTTGACAAAATAAAAAAGAGAGGACAAAATATGAAATATTCTGAAGGAGCTTCTACATTAGAGTATACATTCTATTAAACAAATAAACCGAATCGTAATACTTTTTATAGTATAATGATTGAGCTTATTTGTATATATGTATGTTTATATAGTATATCGTAATATAACATTTAAGTGATATTTATTTTATAAATTCAGATTTTTTTTTAAAGTTTTATTGCTTTTTTTTTTTTGTTATTAATTTTTAATTGGCAGTTATAGATATATTTAAACTAAGTTATTAAATTTAACCTGTTAACCTAAAAAAAAAAGTTTTTTGATAACTATTCTTATTATTTCTATACATAATTTCTATATAATGACGCCCTAAAATAACTTCAGGCTTTCACTATTTTCGTAAAATTATTAACTTTTGAACAGCAAAAAAACAAAAAAAAAACAAAATATAAACTTTGCTTTTTATTTCTTTTAATTTTTTGTTCTTTTTATCTGAAATGTATCTATTTGTTTACATTTTCGTTTTCTGCAATCCATTAAACCGCAAGCCATGTGAAATTAGCAAATGAAACCAAAATTGTTATGACTTCTAATAATTTTTGTTTACAAGGCATTCAGTTAAATTTCTTTTGTTTTGAAAAAAAAAAAAAGAAAACATTACCATATTTAGCAAAAGGCAACAAAAAAAAAAAAAAAAAACTATAATAAAAAATAAAGATTTAATCTATTTCTAAAGTAAAAATGATTTGTTTTGTTACTCCCAAATAATATCTATAGTTATAATCTGTTTTAAGTTAAATTAAAATTCATCAAAAATATAAAATTGACCTCGTTTTGTTTTTTTGTTAATAAATTTATGTTTTTTATCTAGCTATTCAAATTATTGTTTTTGTTTTTGGAAAATATAATGTTATTTACGATTGGTTTTATATACTTAAGTAACTTAAACTATAGTTAAAAAAACAAAAAAAAAATATTAATGATCAGAAAAATGGTAGGTACGTAAATTATTTTTTTATGCTATAAAAACGTTCATTGGTTTCGTGAAAATATTCATTAATATTTTTTATCTAAAACGTTTTTCAATTATATTAAAAATTTAAGAAGTTAAAAACAATTTATTTAAGTTAGAAAAATTGAACAAAAAAAAACAAAACACTTATAACAATCTGAAATTCACAATCTGAGCAAAATCAATTCTCATTTTTATTACACAAAACACGACTAGACACGTACTTAATTTTAGAACTCATTTAGTACATATTATGTACTAATATTACTATAGTAATACTACAAAAACAATTACCTTTAAAATTTTTATGATCAATTTAATTTCTAAACCAGCTTCTTTTATTAGATCCTAGGAATCTTTAATGAAAAAATTTTGTTAAACTTAAAAAAAAATTTCTAAATGACACTAAATGTTAAATAACTTATTTAATCAAAGCATCTCGAAATACCATTTCCCAAAATCCCAAGTTATAAAGCCCATAAAATTCCAATTTCAAAATCCTGATGTTGTAATCGTAAAATTCAAAGTTACAAAATCTCAAAATTGAAAATCTTCAATGTTATTAAATGCAAACAAATCGAATTATATTAGTATTAGATACATGTGAATTTTAACTGTAAGTTTTACAGAGAAATTGACGCGATAGAGAGCATAAAGCGCTGTCTCTGTATCTGTCAAGAATAAAAATCTCGGTAATATCTTTTTACAAGGTTGAGGTGAACTCTCTGATATAGATCTGAAAAGCTTTCAAAGTTTCTTCCGCCTTCCAAAATCTAGGATAACTTAACAGCAACTCTGGCCGAATAAGTTCTCCTACGTTTTGAAGATACACTACAGATCTACAGTCAAGCGATTATTTATGCGTTAGCTCAGCCTTCATCAGTAAACAAATAAATAAACAAGGCTGAATGTAAACCACGGTTTTTAAAAGCGGTTTTTAAAAGCGCACATTTCCAAAAGATAATACAAACTGTTTAGAATTGTGACTTGCACCAAAATTTGAAAATTTCATATACGAAAAAATGTGAAAAAAGGACCTTTTTACAATTTTGAGGGGCTGTAAGTCGGAGCCCTTTATAACTAAGAAAACCCGTTAACACATAGAAAAATATATTATTGAAGCTTTACTTTTTATGTCTTGCCGAACAAAAATTTGTACAGATGCCTAAGTTACAGGTGTTTAAAAATACCAAATTTTCTATTTGAGCCCTAATAGCTCTTAAGCAGGGGCTGACCCAAAAGAAATTTTCTGAGGAAACTTATACTAATTCTAAAAGTTTTTTCTTACTTTAAAATTTAAAGTCCCTAATAGTTCCCTAGCGTGTCGGAGTTATAAAGGTAGAAAAGTCATGCAAAATTAAGTTTTCACATAAATTTAAATACTACATTTTAAAAAAAAATGTATAATTTTGATATTGATTTACAAAGGGCAAATTTACAAATAGGGCTTTTTGAAAGTTGGAGGGGCTGCACCTCTGTGACGCATGGGACTACATGAAAAGGTTATTCCACAAAATTAATTTTTTTATGAGACGTATCCATGTTTAAAATTTTTTTTCTCTATCTTTAACGGTGTAGAAGTTTTGTAAACAGACGAACGGATGGAAGAACAGAGTGAAACTAATAGGCACATTTTTTTCAAATTTTTGGTACATATAATATTATATTAAACAGAATGTAAGTTTCTAACAAAAATATTAAATGAACAATAATGTAAATACATTAACTCCATTAATAAATAATTTGAGTCATATTTTATAGAAGTTGTATTGCTTCATTGCTATAATATTTTTTGGGAAGGAAATAATTAGGACGAACTTTAGAGTTTATTAAAAAATCGGGTTTTATATGCTTTTTCCTGAATGTACATATAAAATGTATTATATTTTTTAGAACTTCTCCCCTCAATGTTCGAGAATGAGATTTTGAAATTTAGGATTTTGTTGTAATTTCAAAGTTTGTATTTTTGGATTATGTGATAAAAGGAAACATTTTTTTCGATATAATAATTTGGTATTTTGGGTTTGAAGAAATGGGATTTCGGACTCACCGAGTTTATAACACTGATTAATATATTTGAAAATTTATAGGCATCATTTAAAATTCGCCTTTTTAATTAGTAAAAATTAGTGGAGTTTTAAATAGTAAATTATCTATATACGAAAAAGTCAACAGTAAAACTATTCATATTTAAGTAATATTAATTATAATAAAATTAAAATTAAATAATATAAAAAAATCGCCATTTTAGATTTTAATTCGCTTTGAAAATAACACCTTTTGCAACATTTATTATAAACATTTATTATAAGCAACATTTATAAGAATAATTGTTATTATTATATTTATTGTTGTTATGTTGTTGTTGTTGTTGCTATTGTTATTATTATTGTCTGTTCAAATGTACGTCAATTATATTGCACGTCTGTTGTTTGACTTTAAAAACATTGAAATGATCACGAAGGAAAGACCTAAACAACAATTTACTTATTGTTGTATTTTATTGCACAATCTCTTAAAACTTGGAACAAAGAAAAAAAAAACATTTAAAGAATTCTCTCCTTTTTATATTTTTAGAAATAAAAAGAAAAAATAAAATTAATTAATGTTCATGTTAATAACTTTGTTGTAAAGAAAAAAAAAACAAAAACAGAAAACGTTGTTAACTTTGTTTCTGAAAAGATTAGATAAAAATTGTAAACTTTATTAAAAAAAAAAAAAAGGCGAATTTTGTTACTCCATTCTTATACATATTTTATTTTTGCTATTTGCTTCGCGCTGTGTTATACAACAAAATTACAACATTTTATTTTTTATTTTTAACTTTTTCTTTTTCTTTCACTTTTTTTCTTTTTTTTGTTGAAATTGCAATTAAATTGCAATTGCTGCAATTGCTTTAAATTTAATATTATTGCAAAACTTGAAATTCAACATTGTACTCAACACTGCAGAGTATATATAGATAATGATGAAAGGAAATATTATATTCTCTTAGTTTGAATCTTTTGCGCATTTTATTAATAATTTGGTTTATATTTTTATTATATTGGGATTCAGTTTACTATGGTATACAACCGTGAGGATGATTACATTCTAAAAAATTATTAATATTTTTTATTTTAAATAATTTTGTTCTTAACTTCGGATCCCAATTACATTACATGAGTTTTGTAAAAGTTTTGCATCAGATATTGTGGTTATATGATTTAGTTGTGCAATAATGAACACTAATGAATGAATGGAAGAGTCAATTGTACCTTGATAGATAATATTATTTTATTTGTAAACAAATGACAGTTTACTTCAAAAAAAAAAAAACAAATATAAAAAAGTGTCAAAATGTCACAAATCTAAATGTCAATAATATAAATAGTGATATAATTCAAGTCATTTACTGTAATGATATAATAATAGATAAATATTATCTGAAAGAGTATGAGGTTAAAATTCCGAAAAAGTCCTGTGTCCAATTTCAATAAAATTTTGTGTAAGACTACTTTAGGATGAACAAATTTACCTTATAACAATTATAATACTTATAATAATTGTAAAGTGTGATTTTCTTGATTGGCTTTAGTTTAGTTTTAAACGTTCCCGATAAATTCAATTTATAAAAAGTTTAATTTTTAATTTTCACTTTTGATGTTTGACTAATCCAGCAACTTTTATTAGATTTCGTTGAATTTGATCACCTAAAGAGATACACAGAGATTGCGCAGTTTCAAAACTATATCACATTAAAATTCTGTGCATTAATTATATCCGTTGAATAGTTGTTTTTTTTGAGTATATGCAGAAAGTCACCATTAAATCACCGTCACCGTTAAGTGTTTGCCGACGATAATGATTAAGTTTTCGAATTTACAAACGACGAATATGAGTTGCGAATTTTATTCGAATTCTTCGTTAGATTTAATAATCACTATTTTTAATTTTTTTTTTTTTTGGTATTGTTAAAATATTTAAAATATTTTTTGTTTAAAGATTTTTACGCGTTTTTATCCCTTCAATAATAGTTTTATTACAGAAGAATATTTGTTTTATATCATTTTAATAAAGCAAACATCATCAGTATGTTGTATTTAATTATACATAAGTATATAAGTAATTAAAATTGATGATTTTTTTAAAATATATCAGTTACCATATAAGTTTTTTAATATTTTGTGAAAGTTTTTAGTAGTTAATAAAATATTTAGAAAAAAAAAAAGATGGCTAAGTTGCAATTTTTTCCTTTTCGCGTTATTTAATAGTTTAATCAAATGACAAGTTTTTCAAACATCATTACTTTAATTTTTTTTTTCTTTTTTATTCTTTATTTTATTTTCTTAAGTTTCCAGCACTATTTCTAGGAGTCACTAAATTTTTGTAGGCATATATATAGGCAATTCAATAAATATATTCATTACATTTCGTACTGTTAATCTTGTTATATCACCATTAATGCCACCACAATTTTATGTTAAATGCCAGTTGTTGCAAGCAACAAAAAAAAAAAAAAAAAATATATTACGAGTTTCAATAATTTAAATTTTTTTATGTATTTTTTTTTTCCAATTACTTTTTTTTCCTGTAAATGAATTTTAATTTACAGTAAGAAAAATTAATATAGGATCTTGTATAGTTTTAATTAATAAAAAATTGAGTAGAATAATATTTTGAAGTAAATTTCGAACACAGTCAATTTTTTTATAAGGTATTAAAAATTAAGAAGGATCATAAGGCGTGAACTCAAAGAGTTTCTGTTAGTAATACAACGTCATATGTTTGATATCTTCACTGTTTTAATGTGTACTTTTAATGTATTTAAAAATCTTAATTTTATTACACATTCAAAAATAAACGACTTAAATCCAATTAAATAACTTTGTTTCGAAATTTCAAGATTTAGAAGAACACTTTAAAAGTTTCTGATTCTCAAAGTATACTAATAAAAACCTTATAGAATATTTTGTTTCTCTTTTGTTCCCTATATTGTTTGCAGACCTTCACTAAAGCACTTTCTTATACTTATTATAGTTTTTCACTCAAATTAACAAGACTATTCCGTTTACCAAGAATTACTAAGAATATTCCGTTGTCATTCAAATTGTCATTTTGTATTTTTACATTTATTTTCTATGAGTATCTATTAAAAGTCTTTAAAATACTGTTTTTTTTTTTTTTCTGTATTTTACTATACTGACCGGATAAAAACTGTGGAAATAAATAAATATTACATATACCTTGTACATATATTTTGCCGAAGAGTTTTTAAAACTTTTGCTTCTTCAATCTTCCATCTTTAGTTTTAATAATTGCAAAAGAAAAAAAAAAAATAAATAAAAAACAAGGAAAATTATATTCAAAACAGATTGCGGTTGTTTTTTTTTTTTTTTATCATATATACCTTATACTTCACAATATAGTCTTTTCTATATTATCTGTCTGTCCTTATTTTTTATAATAAACAAATTTTCCAGTGAATCTTATCTGTTTATATATTATGATATCTATAATATAACCAATAGTAGTTGTAGATACATTTGAAAAACTTCTTTAAAAAAAATGTATACTTATGTGTTTATAAATTGTATATTTTCTATAGATAAATTAAAGGAATGTTGTTACAATACAAAAACAGCAGCAGCCAGCAAGCAAGCTGCCAGCAAAAATAAAAATAATAGAAAAAAAAAAAACCACAACATCAACAATAACAACAGCAACAAAAAACAAATAATTGGACTAACAACAACATTCAGCAATCGTACCATAGAATAAAATAAAATTATTATAGAAATATTGTAAAGGAAAAATTTGTAAATTGAAAATTATTGTAGATGAGTTTGAATGGAGGTTTTTGGTTTGGGTTTTTAGTTTGATTCAAATTATATAAATTTAAAAAAAAAAAAAAAAAAAAAAAAAAAGCCTGAAGGCTATAAAAATAAAATTTCCAGTACTAAATTATTAAATTGTAATTTCATAATAAAATATTATTTTACAATGAACTTTAATTTACCCTCTATATATAGTGTATGTAATAATTTTTTTTAATAATAAGTTTTCTATTCAAAAAGAGGACTACTTGCTGAACATTTTGATTAAAAAATCTGAATAAGTTTTAGAAGAAAATTGAATGAATATCAATAAACTACATATTATATATGTAGTGTTTTCAATCATAAAATATGTACTTATAGGATTTTTTTTTTTTTTTTTTTTTTTTTTTGGAGAAGATATTATAGATTTGTTATTTACTACAACAGTTAATGGAATTTATCTTTAACTTCTGCAAAAAAAATAGTCTATTATTTTTTGTTCCAATTTAAAATTAAAAAGTTATGACAGAATTTATTGAAATGAAATTTTAGAATTTTTTTTTATCACAGACCATTAAAGGATTGAAATGTGGCAAAAATTTTGCTTCCGCGTGTATCTTTTTTGTATTTAATTGTAAATCAAATAAAAAAATTCCAAAGTAATTGAATTTATTGCAATTTATCAAAAAAAAAAAAAAAATTAATCGAATTTTTTTTATTTCGAAATTGTTATTTTATGGATGGAATTATAAAAATTAATTGTTAAAATGTTAAGTATCTACAGTACCTATGTGTACATGTTAGAAAAAAAAAAAAATGAATCAAATAAATAACCTAAGGCGAATAATTTGATTTATGAAACAGGAACTTCTTATAATAAAAATTTTTTAAATATATTGTATTAAAAGTTTTAAGTTTTTTTTTTTCGTTTTTTATTTTTTTATGACAATTATGAAGTTTTACTCAAACTCTTCGTGTTTTCTGTCCTTTGCAAAATGTTATGACATTATTCACCTTTCTTTTTGAAGAACTTATTATATGAGATGTTTAAAAAGATATATGCGTTGAGTTTCTTATTGCTTCTCTGAAAACCCTACGGTTGTCCATTTAGTTTATTAACAGTTAGGAGTGTTTTTTCTCAATCCAAATATACCTATAATTGGAAAAACTGCACGGTTAAGTGGTAAATTCCATAATGCATAACTTTAACGGTTATGAGTGTTTTTTCTCAATTCAAATATACTAATATTTGGCAAAACTGCATGGTTAAATTTTAAATTCTAGAATGTATAACTTTACTATCGCTTTCCTTTTCAATATCTTTTCAATATCTGACACCACTCTACAAACTACAGCAAATTTGAGTCTATCTTATATATTTTAGGTGAGGCAATTTCATAGTGTCTAACTCTTTGATATCCGAGTTAATAAATTAATACTAAAAGTCAGACTTTATACGCTAGTATGATTAGCACACATACTTTGTATGATTAATCTGCATTGAAATTTAACCGTATGTCTTTGTATTTGCAGTAATTAGGTAGTTTTGTTTTTATTTACTAACAAATTAATCCAATTAAATGATTACTGAAGCCAGTTAGTGATAATTCAAAAAATTATGAATTAACTGATGTTTGTATTAAGTAATATGTACTCATACTTATATATGTACATATGTATATAATTTTCTACGTAACGGGAATATAATTCCAAGAAATTGTTATCGATTTATTTAAAGGATTTGAAAAGAAAAAGTTGAGTAAGTTGAGGTTTTTTTTTAATAAAACTGAACAATGAAATAATATAAAAATAAAAATAATAAGCATTTAATTAAGTTATGGATATTACATTTATATAGTTATAGGAGTTATTATAAATATGTCCAGATAAATATGCCAATTGACATATAAGCTAAATCTGGTATATTTTTAATAAATTTAAAGAGATTTCTCTTGTCCGCTTTTTTATTTATTCATTCTTTTTTACCAAAAGCCTTTTTAAATTAATTAAAACAAATATTTTTATCATATTATATGGTAGCAATCTTCTTATTATTTTTTTTTTTTTTAAATCTTAGGAAAAACCGATTTTGATTTTTATTTATATGTCAAACCTTAATCAAATTGTTTGACATATGACTGATATAATGACATTTAAAACATCTCTTAATTCAATTTTTTTTTTTTGCAAATATTGTCCTTCAAATGACAAATAAATTTAAACCTGTTAAATAATAATTGATATATTTTAATTATAATAAAAAGGACTATATCTTTTGAATTAATTTTTATTTTATTAAATATTTTATTAATCGTAAAACCCTATTTTTTGTTTTTGATATTTCGTGTAAGTTTATTTTGTTTAGAAAATTTTTTACTTTTCTTTATTGTTCAGAACCGATATGTCAATTGTTTCTGTGTTAGAGACTTATGGAATAATTTTTAAGATTTAATTTAAAGTAATTCTTAAAATTTTGGATAAACTTATAAAACTCTTAAAAAAATTATATAAATAGTTGACTTTAAGGCTAAGAAAAATAAATCTTTAAAAAAGATATCAAAATATATATGTATATTTAACCATTTACTAGTATTCGCCCGCCCCTCGAAATTCGAGGTGTTTTAATTAGCAATTACAATACAATATATACAGTATAGTTTCTTTATGATTTTATTTAAAATGTAAAAATACAATTTTCAATAATTAAAGCCTTTATGAATTTAAAATTTCTTTGTAAATAATATTTTTTTGTAAAAACACGATTATTATTATCTTTTAGAAGTTGCCCTTGATTTATTGAGTATTCGAAACTCAATATATACCTATTATATATGTATATATTATAAGAAGCCTAAGATGATAAATCATTGAGTAAAAGGGTTTTAAATATCTATTTTATACAGATTAAATATTATTATGATATTATGATATGTAAGAATTTATTTCGTTTAAAATATAAAAAAAAAAACAAAAAAAAAAACAGAACTGAATCGAACTTGCAAAATCAAAAAGTAACTATTAATAACCCCACACTCTACCACTGTACTAAACACTAAACTAAAATTCTAATCTTTATAATCAGTTATATTGTGAAATTCCTACTCCTACCATACAACCAATATTTTAAAATTTTTAATCGAAAAGAAAAATAAAACAAAAATTTAACGGAATCAAAGACCGTCTTTTTTAAAAATGTATAATATAGGTATAGATTATACATATTATATGATACATATGTATATACTTTACATGGGTTTTTTATAAAAATGGAAAATTATTAATGAAAATTAGAAAATTTTGGAAAAATATTAATTTTGTAAGATGGCTATACTGAATATTTATCATTTAAAAAGAAAAAATGAAAGTTGGTTGGTAAATCATTGAGTAAAATGGTTTTAAATGTCTGTCATTTACAGATTAAATATTATGATATGTAAGAATTTATTTCATATAAAATATTAGAAATAAAAAAAAAAAAAAAAAAAATAGAATAGAATCGAACTTGTGAACTAAACACTTCTCAAGTTTAAGAAGCGGCCACTTTACCACTGCACCAAAGTACCCACTGAAGTTTTGACGTTTATATTCAATTTTATTGTGAAATTTCTATTTCCCACCATTTTAAAATTTTTTTTATGTTTTTAGAAAAAAAAAACAAAAAGCAAAAACAACAAAACAAAATTTAAAATTCAACGGAATAAAAGAGCGTCGTTTTTGAATATGTATATTATAGGTATAGATTATACATATTATATGATACATATGTATATACTTTACATGGGTTTTTTATAAAAATGGAAAATTATTAATGAAAATTAGAAAATTTTGGAAAAATATTAATTTTGTAAGATGGCTATACTGAATATTTATCATTTAAAAAGAAAAAAATGAAAGTTGGTTGGTAAATCATTGAGTAAAATGGTTTTAAATGTCTGTCATTTACAGATTAAATATTATGATTTGCATTTTTAATATAAAAAGTTAAGTTCAACGACATCTATCGTAAATTTATTACTCTTTTTTTTTTCTTCTATTTTTTTTATTTAAAAATTTTAACTTAAGATTATCAAAAATTTTTACTGTTTTTGAT
Source organism: Poecilobothrus nobilitatus (assembly GCA_947095535.1). Classification (NCBI taxonomy): domain Eukaryota; kingdom Metazoa; phylum Arthropoda; class Insecta; order Diptera; family Dolichopodidae; genus Poecilobothrus; species Poecilobothrus nobilitatus. The sequence continues at coordinate 188,370,314 of OX352773.1, forward strand.
GTAAACATATTATAAAAAAAAGAAAAACAAAATTAATAAAATTAAGTGTTGTTTTGTTTCATAATTAATATTAGGTACCTACATATTATAAAAAGAAAAAATCGTTAAAAAAAATCTTAAATGTACATTTAATTATCGAAAATTTATTATGAATGAAAAAAAAGGAAAAAAAGAAAAAAATGTTTTATAACCTTCTAACCGGCATTTACAAAAGACAGTACCTAACAATAAACAAAAAAAAAAAAAAAACAAAATGGTTAAAAAAAATATGGTTATATTATTTTGTGCTATTTTTACATTTATAGCTGAATCACAATAAACCAAAAAAAAAAAAAAACATTTTCAAACTTCTTCTATTATAGGTAAGTATGTAGACAATTTTATCTTTGAATGAATGAATCAAATGATTTATTTAATTTTCACCAAAAGAGAAGAAGCCGGTAAAATGAAATATGAGCATTTTTTTTTTTCTTTTTTGCTTATTGAGTGATTTTTATTGTGAGAAGAAAAAAAATTTTATTACACAATAATTCAAAATTTTCTCTTTAACAATAAATTTTTTGTTTTTTTTTTTTTTGTTTACAATAATAATAAAAATGAATAAAAAAAATATTTGATTTTTTAATAAGTTTTAAATATTTTATAACGGAATTATATTGTTATTTTTATTTTAATTCTTAAAAAGTTAAAAGACAGAATATTAAAGTGCTTGGTTTTTTTTTTTTTTTTGAGTGAAAATTAAAAAAATATAATTTTTTAGAATTATTGATAAATGACGTATTTTTTTCAAAATTATTCTTAATTCTTAAAGATAAGTTTAAATTTTTTAATTATCTAATAATTTGATTTGCGTTTAGCTAAAGTTACCATTCTTACACCTTTAGGAAGTTTTGGACTCCTTTCAGAATCAAAATACTCTCCAAAATATAAATAATCCTCAAATACTTCTTTGAGAGAAACATAATCTTGAAATTCACGTTTAGAATTTTAATTTTATTTTCAGTTTAATTTTTATTCTTTGCAAACTCTTCAAAATTTAAATTACGCTTTTCAGTATAAACGCTTAAATTTAAATTACGCTTTTCAGTAATTATGTTTTTCAGTTTATTTTCGATTTTAATACAAATGTAAAATATCATTATTAATGTTGTAATTGCTAAATATCTTCTGTTTTATATTGTATTTTATTATTATATAATTTACATAAAATACTTAGCTGCCTTTCATTTAAATTTTAAATGTTATAGCGTTTTGATTAGAAACTAAATTTTTTAATGATTTGAGAATAATTTAGAACTCCTTTTTACATATCATACAAAACAGTATTTTCATTGCACATCAATAATTTGAAATTTGAAAAAATAAATACTTACTCCTCCAAAAAAATCAATAAATGGTCAATTTAGTTTAGCTAAATACAAGTATACTAATAGGGTAAACAATGGCTGCTGTCAACAATATTATGTTGTTATAACAAAATAGTTTAAATGAAACTCACATTCACTAACTCGATTGAAGATAATCTCAACATATTAAAAATGCAGAAGCTCTTTATACACAAAAATCTTATAAAAAAAAATTTAAAATAAACAAACTTTGTGATCAATAAATTTTAAAAATATGGTCAATAGACTCTTTCAAAAAAAAAATTCATTAACAATTTTTTTTTTTTTTTTTTAATTTAAAAGAAATAACAACAACAACAACATAAATTTTAATGTAGGTATAATATGATGATCACGTTAAAATTTTTTTTAGTGATCTTATCATGACTTAATTTATGTTGTTATTGAAGTTAAACATATTATGTATATACAAATAACTCATCAACTAATTAACATTTTTTTGTTTTAATTCGGCATCTTCTAATATTCTAATCTTTGACGGTAACTTAAGCTATTAGTTATATCTGATACAACTCAGATAATAGCTAATTAATGATTAAAGACAAAAACAAAAAAAAAACAAAAACTGACAAGGAGAAATACAATTTTGATGACATGAAAATTTTTGAAAATAAATTTTTACATAAATTTTATGATTTTTAAATTTATGTCAATTTGTTTTATTTAAATTCATTTTTTTTTTTTATTTAAATTTCATTCAATACTTACACAATATGGCACAAAAAATAAAATTTTAAAATATTCAACAGATATTTTTACATATGTATCTACTTCATGAAATCTAGGTAATATAATATGTATGTATGTATGTATGTAATTTGTAAATATTGTACCAACCTGCAATGAAAAATCAGAAAAAAGCAAATCAATATTAACATCAATATTATTATTTAAAAAGCATAATATATTATTTATTAATCTCATTTTTTATTTATTTTATATTATATAATATGTATATATATTGGATATTAGGATATATGTATAAAATGGGTATTTATGTGTATACATTTATATGTATGGATATATTACAAACAAATTAAAATCTATAAAAAAAAAAATAAATAAATAAATTGGAACAAATATTTTTTGGAGAAAATAAATCAAAAAGTCATTTTATAAAAATAAAAAAAAAATTTTTTTTTAAAACCAATAAATTTTATTTTTTTAAAAAACTTTTTTTTTTTTTATTGTGATAATTAAGTGTTCAGATATGAAACCATAGAGTATACAATTACAATAAGTTTCATAGGTTATACCCATTGGCAGTGAATTGTCAAAATTGTAATCTTTAATTTTGTAGTATAAAAAAAAAAAATGTAATGACATGCTTTTATTTTTTTATACTTGACCCACACCATTAATTAAGTGAATTTTACTGTAAAACTTTAAAAACTGTCGACTGTTTAAACCATTATGAGCTCTATATTTTTATTAAAATACATATAGTTAAATTTATAATCACACGTGCTGTTTTAAAATACTATCAATTGACGCATCACTTGAACTCACACTGATATATCAGTAGCTTAAACATTGTAGCGACCTGAGAACCAGATTCAGATATATTTTTTTTATTTATATTATTTATGGCTACTCATTCCTAGATTAAATACTATTATTAATTTATGCAGATATATTTTTTATTTATATTTTATTTTGTTTACATTAGGTATGTATATTATATATTTTACACTATATTCGCTCAGTTAATAAGTCATGTGTTTAAAGAATCGCCCACCAAAGTCGTCAAACATAAAAATCATAAAAATATATTGCATATATAAAGGCGCATCCATTTTGTTTTCTAGTGAAACTGTTTTAATACTCGTCTTGTTTTATGATTTTACTGATAATAAAAGTTTTTTAAACTAACTTTAACATTTTTGAAACGATGATGTTATAAACAAAACGTTTCATCGTATCAATTCCTTTGTGTTTGTATTAAATAAAGCTATCTATCCGTCTTAAAGAATATACGCGTTGTTTAAATTTTTTGTTTTTTTTTATATTATAAGATTACTTTTAGTTCATTTTTCAACCGAAAAAAAAAAATTATTTTAAAAGCTAAAAATCATTAATATTTAAGGAAACTATAAATCAATATTAATTTTGGTACAGGGTGTTTGCATAAGAGTGCAAATATTTCTGAAGAAGATATAGAATAATTTATGAGAACGATAGGATAATCAGAAGCCGATTACAATACATTTGTGCAAAAATTGATTAGAACAATAATATCCCAACCGATGGTTTCATTGAAATGGACTGAATTCGTTGGCCACCTAGATCATGTGATTTCTTCATAAAATATTCATAAACTTTGGCTTATATCTGGGAAACGATAAGTTTTAAGAAATAAGTAACTTAGCATAAGATTACGATGGCTTCTCAAGAATTCGAAATTTTATATAATTCCGATGTCTTAAAAGCAGCAAACGAAATCTTTCAAAATAGGAAACAAGACTGTAGAGCTAGCTTCTGTAGAGCATTGTGAGTCAAGATTTATTCGGCATTTAATAATGTACTCGCACTCGCAAAACAAAAAACATATAAGTCTTAATATCTCGAAGACAACTTTTAATATATCCCATTTCCCATACAGTTATTTTCTAGTTTTCGTCTCAGGCATCACCACCTAAAATATTTGCAGTTTATGCGGAGCACTCTGTGTACAAACTAGAAAAAAAAAAAATTTCATAATAATCAAAATGGTAACCGATTCTCCATGAAAATATAAAGCATGGACACATATTAAGGGCAATTCATTTACACTAGGATACATTCAAAACAAATGGGTTTAATATATTTAATATATTTTAGATTTATTTGTATGCTTTTATGAGTTTTTTATTGAAAAATATTTAAAAAATCAAATAACCTAAAAAATAAAAAAAAATAAAAATATGGGAAATATCGATTTAATATTTATGTATGTATTTACAATGTTTGGTTAAAAAATATATAATAAAAATAGCGAGAAATTGCCTTTCCACTTTCATTGTTTTTTTTTTATATTATTTTAAAGTCAATCAAATATTAAAAAGGATTTTTTAATCGTTTTGTCGAAAATCAACTTTTAAAAACAATATTGGAAAAAAAGAAAAAAATGTTTTGAAATTCATTTTTGCAATAAAACTAAATATTCCATATAATCAAAGCAGAATTAAATTCCTATTCTGAGAAAGATTTAAGGTTCTGGTATTTTCATTAAAAATAAAAGTTTGAATTTAATTTAATAAAACAATTCGTACAAAATGAACGTAAAAATTCTCAAACTTCTTCCTTTTTTTTTTTTTTATTAATTCTCACACAAAAAAAAAAATAAAATAAAAATCAAATGAAAATATGCATAACAATAGGAATAGAAATAAAAACAGGATATAATATATTTTTAGTTCTCGTCATTAGCAATTTTATTCAAAGTCAGAATTTTGTATATTAAAACATAAACGGAACGGAACAGAAAAAAAAAAACCCAGTCATTCAACATATATTCACATTCATACTTAAACATTTTTTTTTTTTCATATTTATCATAAATTTTAATAAATTCAAAATTCCTTCAGGATTAAAATTTAGTGCAATGAAAAAGAACTAAAAGAAAAAATAAACATATGAAAAATATGAAACTGTAAAAAAAAAAAATTTAGAAACACTAATGAATAAAAAAAATAGAAGCACAAACGGATGGCACCACTCAAATAGTGAAAATTTAGAAGAACAAAATAACAGATATATGATATAAGTCACATATTACAAATAAATATATAAAAAAGAGTTGCCAATTGATAAGAAATGAAAACAAAAAACAAATTACAATATTATATTCTTGTAGAGAATAAGAGAGGATACAAATCTTGTTTTTTTTTTTTATGTTTTTTTATTCTAATTTTTCAACAAACGTATTTTAAAATTACCATAAAGGCTAGCCACTTAAGGTATATGGACTAAGATAATGCTTGAACAAACTTTAATTTGATAATTTGGCAATTCTATAATATACATATTTATATAACTCTATAATATCTAACTGCCGTCAGAATTAAGGGAAACGAATAAGAAAATAAGAAAAAAATGTAGTTTTGTTGAAAGACTAATTTTTAATACTTTTTATTTTTAGTTGCATTCACATAATAAGAATGAGATACTTTTTTTTTTTCCATTTTTAGTAGAGATATTTTACAAAATTAAAAATTATATTTGTTAATGGAAAATGAAGATAACGGACACTTTTAATAGGAACAACTGTTATTATATTTGGTGTTATTAATGATAGTTTTCATTGAAGTTCATTGGGATTCAAAGCTTAATCAGTTATCCTTGTTTTTTTTTTCAAAATTAAATTGGAAAGAATTGAAGTAACGAATATTTAAAAGAAATTGACTATTATTATATTGCATTTAATTTACTTTTAAAAAAATCAAACAAACAAAAAATGTAAATACTGTTCTAATAAAGTTTAAACTGACATATGGCCAACACACAATTACGAAAGGAAATATCATAAAATTATATTTTATATTATTATATTTTCAATCTATGAACTATACATTAATATCATATGAGTTTAATCTCTATAGTTAGGACAGGATATATAAAAAAAAAAAAACAAATAATAAATTAATTAATTTTAGAATAGGATAAAAGTTAAAAAAAAAATCAGAAAAACATAAAAAGGATAAAATGAAAAACATGTTAGAAATTAATAGAAAAAACAACGTTCTTTTTAACAGCTTTTATTTTCTGTTGAAATACATTCTAATTCTCATGTGCTCATAGTTTGCTGCTTCAATTTTAATATAATTTTTCATATCTTAAATTAACTTAAAAATTTATTTATTTATTTATTCAAATATTATGTATTACAATAAACTACATAATATTTGTAAAGCTCTCGGCTACTGAAATAATTTTGGGACTTGCATACTTTTAGGGGAAAATTATTAAAATAAATTTAGAACATTTTGTGGATAACAAAAACTATTTTGTAATAATCAATAAAACAAATTTAAATTATGAAAGATTTTATGTTATAAAAATTCTAAAAAGATTTTTGTCGTTTTCATTGAAAAGAGAAGCATAAGAAAATGGTACTGAAATGTATGCAATAAAAATTCCATAGAAAATGTTAATTAGATAAAAAGTTCTAGTCAACACTTATCGAATTTAAACGAATTCCAAATCATTTCATTAAGTTTTTTTTTATAACAAGGAAATTGTAATATATTCGGATTAAAAAAAAAAATTCAAATTAATTAATTTTCGAGACAAATCGTCTTATAAATTTTAAATTTCGAAATACATTTAAAATTTAAATTTTTTTTATAAAAAAAAATGAAAGATGTTTTAAACAATAAAATCTCTTCGCTATCAGTGTTTCAATTGATTTTTTAATTCGATTTAATTCGATTCTATAATTTTTAAAGAAAAAAAATCGAGACCTTAGAAAATTCAAAAGAAATAAAAGAATTTAATATAGCAGGAATATAAAGCACTTACCAAATCTTTCTAAATTTTTTTATGGTTGATTTGTAACTGAATTCTTCAAATACCCAATTTTATTTAATTTCAAGTATTTTTCTTTTAATTCAAAGTGACAAATATCCAAATGCATATTATAAATTTTTCAACTCTTGGTGGAAATTTCTAATATAAGTATTGAAAATGTTTTCCACTTTATTTTAATCTGTATATATTTGCATTAAAAAAAACAAAAAATTGAAATACGTACACAGTTGGAGTAAGGTATCATATTTCTTACATTTAATTTCACTGAATTTAATTTCTCATGGCTTATTTTTAAGAGTGTTATATTCCAAAATTTGAAGGTTTTCTTATAAAAATGAATTTCGTTTGTAAGCCTTAAAATTTAAAAGTACTATAAATGTATTTTATAATTTTAAAGTAATAATTTTTTTTTAGTTTAACATTTGCTCTATATATTATTACCATATGTCTTTTACATTTAGGAGATACTAAGTAACAATTCCATTATAGTAACATTTTCATTACTGTCAAATCAGTACTTGGTGCAATGATAACTTCAAAAGTATCATTTGCATTCATTAAATTTTTACAAAACAACCTTATAGTGTTGTTGGTGTTTCAACTTTTATTTCTTTTTATACAATTTTCATAAGTAAAAATGAATTACACGTTGCGCACCTTGACATTTATTTATTAAATGGCTTTTATGTTTTGTTTTTCTTTAATTTCAATTTCAATATTACCAAACCCAAGTTACAAAGAAGACACAGAGTGCTGTATGATATTTACTTTAAACTTAATATTAACTGAATACAATATTCGTAAAGGTGTGAGAATATTTTACTTTATTTATGTAAAGTAAATTTTAAGTTCATAATATCTTATATATATAAGATACCTAAAGCCTTACAACAACGTCAATTTTCATTCGAAACTTGAAACAAAAAAAAAAAGGAAAAATAAAAAATAAAAGAATATAAAATTTAATTTACTCAATAGGGGGGAAAGACAGGATTATATTCATATATTATCGCTTTTTTATTTGCATATGATTTTTCTTTTGTTTTTTTTATTTATTTTTTGGATTTAAAAAATAAAAGTTTAGTACGATTATTGAAATTTTTTTTTTTTTTACAAAAATTAACAATCTCTATACTAGGTAAAGATGGGATTTTAGAACATTGAGTATATGAGAAAAAAAAAATTATTTAATGAAAGTTGAATTCTCCTACATAAATTATACGAATAATACGTTTGTAAAGTCATTTTAATTTTATTTTCGTACTTTAATTTTATAGAAATTGTATTTATTCTAAAATCAATCAGAAAAACTGCATTTATGATCTAGAAGTTGAACTAGATTTAAATTAAAATTGTTAAAAATATTTATTTTAATACATGTTTATCGTCTACCCGTTTGGTTAATTGCAGTAAAATATAGAAAACTTTAAATGTAGGGTACAAATTAAATCTAAATTCCTTTAAAACTAAATTCTAAAGTTCAACTGATATATGCATATAACTAATCTTTTAGAAATGTTGTATTTTTTTCATTCTAAAAAAACTTCATATTGTTTCTTTTTTTTGTTTTAAATTTTAATAAAAAAAAAATCAAAGAAAGAAAAGAAAAACAAATATATAAATTCATATTTATTTACAAAAAAAAAAAAAATTCTTTCATTTCATTTATATATAAAATGACACCACCTTATTTGAATAAGTAAAAATTTTCTAAAAGAAAATTTTACTTAAGGATATGACTTCAAATATACACAAATATGTTTACATATTTTCAAAAATTTACAGGAGTTTATGCAGGAGCTTTAATAAACGTTGATTAGTCATACTATATAATACATACATATATATATATACATATATGTATTATGTTAAGTAATAAAAAATTTTTTAAAATAATTAAAAAATAACAGTCATAGAGGAAAAATACCTCATAAATTTACTTAAGTTATATTTAATATTTTTTTTTTTCTTAACTTAATTAAAACCAAAATTAACAAAAAATAAAGACAAAAAATCTAAAAAATTGTTGAAAAATGATATAATTCTCAACAAAAGTTGTAAGAATATTTAAGAAATATTTGATATTTATCAGAAATGGGGAATGAATTACGTATTATTCTAGAATCTATGGATCAACTTCAGAATATTTCTATAGTTTATTTTAATTCTAAATATTTGTAAAAAAAAACCTGTACTAATTTTCAAATTAATTGACAATTAGATGGCTTTTGATCAGATAGAGAAAACAGGTTTATTTTTTATATGGATCAAAATGAAAAAAAAATAAAAATGTGAGAGTTTGTCCAGAGAACTATTAAACTATATTTGATTTTCAAGATTTTAATAGCGGAGGCCACGGTAGCCTATGAATTAAAGTGAGTAAAATACCCTGTCAAAACCGAGGAAGTGTGGTTTTGAATCCCACAGACGCCATAAGAATAATCTTTCTTACGAGATTTACAGCGATACCTGGAAAGAAAAGGCTCCTTTTCATATTTATATGGCAGGAGAATAAATCAAAAAAAAAAAAAAATTAAACAATATTGGCCTTCCTTTAATTACTCCAATAAATTTTTTAACTGTCATGGAAATTTTAATTTTTAAATGAAGTTTATATCTTTAATAGTTTCGACTGTCTGTTTTTTTGAAAAACCTTTTATTTTAAATAATAATATAAAACAAACTAAAAATTCAATACTCTCTCATTTATTTCTCATTGCACTGAAGCGTTTGCTAAAATTTTTTTTTTAAAGTTAGATATTTAATTAAGTACTTTAACATTTACTAATAGTGTTAGTTATTACATAGTTATTAATGTTAGCATAATTCAAAAAAAATATGAACTATACCAAATAGACTCTAGTAAAAAACACTTAAGTTAAATTGCAATATGAAAGTAATGAAGCAGACTACGGAACTCGCATAAAATCTAATGTTTCGCATCTACACGATTAATTTGTTAGTGGTAGATGCCTCATTTTTTTACAAAATATCAGGGGAATTTATATCACCGTGAAAAATTTGCTTAACAAATTTTATATAACACACCAGACGATCTGACTGAATATAATTTAAAATGTATTAATCCTTTTGTTTTTTTTTTCTATTTAAGAGTTTTCAGTGAATTCTCAAAAACTTAACACAGAAATAAAAATAATATAAATGATGTTTGTCAAAAGTATTTATAAATAAATATTTAAATTTATTTTAGTTGATGTAAAACTTTTTCATCATTTTTTATATTGTCTTTATTTATTTTTTATTAAATATATAAGCAAGCTTCCATTTAAATTTGTTAAACTTACTATAGATTTTTTTCTATTGCAAAAACTGTCGAGTTAATATTGAAAATTTTCCAGATACCCAAAATATATTGAAAAACCAAAAAAATACGGTATTAAAAAATATTTTTACATTTTATTTAAAATTTTTTTTTTTACTGTCACAAACTTTTTAATTCAAAAATCAGGGACTCCACATTTAAGTTAAAAAAAAGCAAATATTTTTAAATACACTAAAAACTAAAAACGACGTTAACTTGTCATAAAAGAGATCATGCGGGGAACTATAAAATCTACACAACTAAAACAGACTTTATTATTTTTTTTTTAATTTGGAACACTAATAAATCATAACATTTCATTATTTCGCAAGTATTTAATACTGTTATAAATTAAAAAGTATTTTTTAAATATATAAAACTACAATTACTCATAAGAATATACGATTAATTCTAATATTCTGTGAACAGCCTAAAAATATATATCATAGTTAAAATAAGGATTTTTTCATCACGTAATTTAAAGGCAACAGTGCTAAATCTATCATTTAAGATTTTTAGCTTTTTTGCTATTTCAGAGATATTTTTTAGTGTTGATCAAACGCACATTGCCCATTTTTAATTGATGTTGTTTTTAAGACCCTTTTATTAAATTGGGTTCTTCAAAAGAAGCATATGTTCCTTTTTCTCTTCTTGTATAACTAACAATTTACTTAATAAGGCAAATAATATTTTCCTTTTTATTACATTATAATTTTCTAAAATTTATTTTTTTTTTTTTTTTTGTATAGTAGGCATAGTAATCTTATAAAAGACATTACAAGAAAAAATTAATTTTCATTTAATTCCTTTCGAAAAAAAAAACGAAAACAAGAAAATTAATTTTTTAAATAAGAAAATAAGCTGTTCCTTTTTAATTTGTCATTTAACCCTAATTTTTTGTCTATTTAGGAAAAGAAAAATAAATAAAACAATGAAATACACAATTTTTTGTTGAATAATTGAACTGTTTTTTTTTTTATTTTTCGTCTTAATCCAATTCTTCTTATTTTATTTTCCTGCAAAATAATCATTTCAAAGCAATAAATAGGAAATTTCAAGAAAAATAATTTTTTTTTTTTCAAATTTTTTTATTGTTTTTGTTTTCTTCAAATTTACAAAACAAAAACAATAAAAATGGAAAATTTCCTGCTTTTCTGTCATTATATTTATTTTTTTGGTACCTCACAAACATCTTAATGTTGATTTTAATTGTGCTAATATAACAGGGGACCCAGAAAAAAAAAACACCGTAAGGGAATCTCCCCTTCAAAAGTTTTGAAAATGAATCCCTAATTTTTACAATTTAAAAATTTAACGCTGGGACTCCTTTTTCTACATCTACTAACTAAAATTAATGAGAAAATATAAATTTTAATGATAAGAAAACCCATAACGTAATAAGAAAGATGCCAGGAAGAGGGTTTTTGTGATATTTTTTTGGTTTTTTTGGTTTTTTTTTTTTTTGAAAAATATTTACTGTAAATTTCATGAAATTATGAAGAAAATATTTATTTATCCCTCGATTTTTTCTTTTATTTTTTTTTTCTTGTTTTGCACCACAACAACATCTTACCCGTTGGGTAGTGAAAACAATGGTTGAAAAACCAAAAGAAAACAAAAACATAACAAAAATATTCCCCCAGCAGCAGGCAATTTTTAATTTTAATATTTGTTTATTATTTTTTTCACAAAATTTTAAAGAATTTTTTTTTGTTTTTTTGTCAAGCTGTTTTTCCCAAAAAACCAAAACCAAAAACGGTTATTTTTTTCCATTTAAATTGGCAGAACATAACTATAAACAAGAATATAAAGGCTATGAAGAACAAAGATCAAAAGGATGAAACTTATTTTTTTTTTTAAAAATTGATGATAAAATATAATTTTTTTTGTTTATTTTTTGGAAAATATTTATTTTCAAAATTTTGAAATCAGTTAAAAAATGTTTATAGATTTTTTGTTTTAGATGGAGTAATTTTAAAATAAAAAAGTTCAATTTTCTAAATTATAAATATAACCTTATGACTTTAAATTTACGGAGCTTAATTTAAATTGTTTAAGAAAAGAAAAATAATATACAGAGTAAGTACAACTATTCGATATCAATAAAAAACATTACTCTGGTGTTATTTCAAGACAAAAACACACCATATGAAATAACAACCATAGCTTCTAAGGAATTTTAAGTGAACTTTTAAAAAGTTATAAGCTACTTTGTCTAGTGATCTTCAAAGCTTATTCAACCCTTTTAGTTTTCATTTACTTTTAACGCTTGATTTTATATACTACAATAAAAAATAACTTTCTATAGAGACTTTTGATTCATTGAAACGTTTGTTTTTGAATAAAAGTGACAAAAAAAAAAAGACATTAAAATCTTTTGCAAAATAAATGAAATTTTAATAGTATTGTAATGTTTTGTTACAAAATCTTTTCTTAAGAAAACTTTTTTAAATTTAAAATAACTTATCCTATAATGTTAAACCGAATACCTACCTATATATTATTTTTGCGTATTTAATTACAATCCAAAAGTGTATTAAATTAAGACCACTATAAGAACTTATAGATATTTTACGTGTCAAAATAAAAGAGTTAAAAGAAAAAGGAAGTTAAAAGAAAAGTCAAACCATGGTTTGGTCATTGGTCAAACTATGGTTGCAACCAAAAGATAGCATATTTATTGTTATTACTTTTCCAAACAAATCTTTTCTGGCAAAAAATGGTTTTCCATTTAATAAATATTTAAGGGGGAGGGGGGCGGATATTTAAAATATTTAGGTTTTTCCTTTATTCCAAATACCATATAATCCTAGAATCTAAATAAGGAAATGTCATTTTAATTATTTAAATTTAAATCAAAACACGTTAAAAATAAAAACAGATTTAAAAATCTATAAGAAACCTATGCGGAACTTCATAACAACCTATAAATCTTCTAAATTTATAAAATATTAAAATGAAATCTGTAAAGTATTTTATATTCGGTACTTGACTTTTAAAAATTTGTTTTAACAATAAATAAAAACTTGAAGAAAGAAAAATATTCAAATTACATCAACAAACTGAAACATAAAGAAACATTATCTATGAATATGTGTATAAACAATAAAAACAAAAAAAAAATCAACATTTTCCTTCCCCAAAAAAACAAAAATATAAACAAAACTAACGCTACCGATTCCACAAAAAAAAAAAAAAAATTAAAAAAAACCAAACCAAACCAAACCCAACCATTGAATATAATTAAGAGGATTTATGTCGTCCTTTTGGGAACATAATTTTTTATTTTAATTTCTTCGCTGTATATTTTATTATTATTTTTTGTTTTTTTTTAACAAGGATATAATATCTCCCATTCCAAAATTTTTATCTCTTCCCAATCACTTAATGTGAATTATGTTGTATTTTAAAAGAATACTTTATTTTTTTTTATATTGTATCAGCAGTTCGACTGCTACTCGTCTTTATGATCCATCACCATCTCCTATTCTATTTTCCTTTTTCATATCATACATCATAATCAAAATATTCTTGTTGAAATCACGTCGTAGACAGAATATTTAAGAGGCTTTAATATATAGCCTAAAAAAAAACACTTAAATGCTAGGTTGATTTTTATTTTTAATTTTTTTCCTTTTTTAAATTCGCATTCCTTTTCAACGAATATTTAAAAATTCCCTATACCAAACCAAAAAAATAAAAAAAAGAAATAACAAAAAAAAAAAATTTCTGCGTTACTGCAGAGTTCCTACTTACACAGATTGTGCCGATTATTTTACTTTTTTGTTTAGGAAACGGAAGAATCATACGACAAAAGACACAAGAACACCTCATAAATTTCGACATATTAAAAGAATCAAATGTTGCCTATATATCTTAACGATAGTGTGTGACATTGGGTAAAAATGCATAAAGAAAAAAAAAACATTGTTAACTTCTCATCATACAGTTCCTACAAAAAAAAAAAAAAAAAACAAAAATAATATTATTCAGAGTTATCAGAGACATTCTTGAGCTGATAAAAGTATCTTTATATCTTTACATCTTTACACAATATAATGACGCGTTGCGTATACTTTTATTTTTTATTAGGTTCTGTGTTCAACTTTAATCTCTCAAATATTTAAGATCGTGGCACACACATGGAATTTATTAAAAAAAAAAGAAAAAACAAAAGTAAAATCAAAATATAATATGTAATATTATGATCTAAAAGTTTTGGTATGAAATTCATGTATGTAAGTATCTATAGAATTCACAATTTCTCATGTTGATAAGTTCATTTTTCATTTATATTACCATATTTATTTTTTCTTTGAATTTCTGGAAAATGAAACACAAAAATCAGACTATAAAACATATTATCATATAATGTAAAGGATTCCAGGATCTATTGAAGTATTTTTTAATTTTTTCACTTTTGTTATTTTTAAAGAACTCTTCAAATTTTTATATGTACATGTATATATATACATTTTTATCTTTGAATTCTCCTTACAAAATAAATATATTCGTTATTTTCAGATTGTAAGGATATATACATATATTTATGTGATTTTATATAAAAGAAAATAAAAAATCTTTTAATTAAAATAACATTTTAAAAATGTTCAAATTAATGGAAATTGCGCCGAAATATATGCAATGATACTATAAATGATAATAAATTTTATTTTTAAAAAGAAATATATATGGGCCTCCTGTATTTTTCCTGTAGGTATAAAAGCATATAAAATACGTTGCTAACACCGAAAAAGTGTGGGTTTCAATCGCATACACGCCAAAAGAATAATTTCCGTTTACAAACATTTAGAGCCACACCTGGAAAGGAAAGGCTGTGTAATTTCCTTGTCACAGTCCAGGGGAATAAACTAAAAAAAAAAAGATAAAAGAATCCAAATTATTAATTTACAACATTTACTATAGGAAAATAAACTTAAACTTCAATGTATACATAGGAAAGGATTTTAGAACAAATAATATACGATGTTGAATTTTAATTTATTGTAATTGTAATTGTTTTATGTTGTATTTTGTATTTGGTATTAAAATAAAATCGTTTTGCTTTGTTTGCTTTTTTTGTTGTTTTGTGACTCAATTAATTCATTTCAAAACTATACTGCCAATATTTATTAATTTCAATTTGGATAAAATAAATTAAGTGAGTCTAACAATCTTAAAAAATTATTAATATTAGTTCTAAGGTATTCTCATAAAATTTTCTCATTCTCATTCTCATAAAAATAATGCACAATTCTTAACAGATCCAGTACAAGACAAAAATTGAATAACTTTAATTTTATCTTGTCTTTATACATTGTCTATTTTTTTTTTTTTAGTTCAAAAAGTGAAATGACTTTACACTGAAATTACATTATTAAGAAATTTAACCATTTTCCAAATTTGTTTTCAAAGTAAAATAATTTCTAAGATTTTTATTATTGCCAAATTGCCTAATGCTTTAATAACACCCTAGATAGTCATTTAACTTAAGGATTTTTATTATAAAAAATCTTTTGAACTCATTTTCTCGAAAATTTTTTTTTTGTTAATTTCATTAGAATCATTTCTCAGATAATTTATTTTAATTTATGATATTATTATATTTAATTTTATTGTTGGATTAAAATATCCTCTTTTAAGATTTTTATTTTTTTTTTCTTTTTTTGTTGTTTTTCGTCGTTAAAATTTTTACTAAATAGCTATTTTTTATAAATACAAAATACCCAAGGCCTACAAAAAGGATGAATTTGGTTTGGGTTAGATATATAATTTTGTTTAAAGGTTTTATTCTATACTTTTCTGTTAGTTTTGATTATTTTAATGAATGTGTGAAAAACTTTTAATTCCAAAACATTTCCATTTAAAGCTATAAAACAAGTTCCTCTACATAAATCCTTACATACATGTACATATATGTACTTATTATTATATTAAAAACTTTTTAGTTTTTTTTTTGTTTTTTTTGTTGGTCTGATTTGGGAGTAAACATTTTTTTTTAGTTTTCCTTCTTTAGTGATAAATTTATTAGTGTTGCTTTTAATTTTTTTATTATAATTATTTGCAAACAAAGTTTGAAAAAAGTTTAATGTTAAATACTTTATATATGGGTTCTAATGTAAATTGTGAGGTCATGAATTACATATATTTTATTTAAGAGATGATTTATGAGAGAATTTATTTTAATAAAAAAAAAAAATAATAAAAATTAAAATAATTTTTTTTAAGGCAATAATAAGATTATAAAGTTTTTTTTTTTTTTTTTTTTTGGAAATCTGAACATTTAATTTATTTTATTTAAATATTTTTTTTTTTTAATAAAAAAATTGTTAAAATAAGATTAAAATTTTAATTTTTGTTTTGTCAAATATAAAACTACTTTAGTTTTACGATATGTATAATTAGAATGAATTTATGGTTTAATAAAATATTGAAAGAATGGTCAGTAAAACTTTTAAGTTGATTAATTAAAACTACTAAAAGATAATTTGTAGATAAGCTCTTGTCCAAGAATTTCCTTAAAGGGAGTGTCAAGTTATAAAAACAGATTATAAATTTCAAGTGAAATTTTATTATCATATCCATTTTTAGTTTAAACTATTTAACTAAGTGGTCGATTAGTATATTAAACTTCCACGAACAACTTACTTTGACGTTCAGAACAATTTTTCAAAAATATTTTGAAAAATATGCCTATATATATATTAGTTTCACTCTTTTCATACAGCTGTTTAAAACAATTCTACACCTCCTAAAAAAAATTATATTGTATAGAACAACATGTTTAAGTATTCTCACTCATTATGGAGTTACAGCTTCTCAAAGTTTAAAAAAGTTCCTATTTTCAAATGTGCACGTACCTATACATCTCAGATTCTTATTAATGTTTTTCAATTTAAACGCTGCAAACGACAATGCATGTTTTCAACTTACGAAATCAATAACGATATTATACACCATTTGGCATGTGAAAATAAAATAGGTATGGCTCTAATTAAAACTTTCAAATTTTGAGAGAAAAAATATCTTTAAGTTATCACAATTTTTCACAAATTTGTTTTGCTCCTTCTACTGTTTAAGAGCTTTAAGCGTAAAAAAATTAAAAATTTTCTATTTTAGACACCTATACAATTTTTTTTAAAGTTAAAGATATGTTAGCAATTTTTCTTAATTCTGTAGATTCAAAATTGAAGATTCTTGATTTTTTATATTTTTCTGTTTTTAAAAAATGTAAGAAAAAATATAAATTTTGGTACAAGTCACAATATTTTAAACTGTTTTTATTATCTTTTGAAAAATGTGCCATTTAAAAACATTTGTTCTTACATTCTGCCTTGTTTCCTTTATTTGAATATCTTTAAATATATTTTATTCAATTAGTTTAGACGATTGTAAGATGATTTAAATGAACTATAGTCTTAGAATGGATTCAAGCAGATAGAAGAGACTTTAACATTTATGTCAGTTTTGAGAAATTATCTAAATTAAATGTTACATTATTGTCTTCAGATCAATAAATATTATTTCTAATTTTGATTTTTCTTTTTGATATAATAATTTTTAATTAATTTCCTTAATTTCCCCTTTTTATTTGTAATCCTTTATTTTTATAATTTTTGAGGTAGAAATGACAAAACAAAAAAGAATAAAACATTTTAGCCAACTTTTCAAAAGTTTAACTATTATGACTTATAATACAAATAAAAAAAAAAAATAAATTACCAAAATAAATACCAAAAAAACCATTAACCGAGTAATAATTAAAACTCATCTTTTTTCACAAACAAAAAAAATAATATCTAGTTACAGACTACTAATTACACTATAGAGTATCTTTGAATTTTTTTTTTTTTTTCTCAAAATAAATTAAAATGTCAAAGAGTAATATTAACAATTCCATAAATGACTTTATCTTAAAGATATTTTTAAAGGCAATTTTCATTTCCTTTTTATAATTTTCATTTTAAAAATTCGACAGTTCAATAATTAAAAAAGAAAAAAAAAGAAAATCATTTTTATCATAACCGCAATTTATTTTCGTATACTGAACATTAAATGAAAATAAATATTTTTCTTAATGCAAGTCATCCCTGAGACTAATATTATATGCTATAATAATATTATGCTATAAAGTTAAAATTAATATAATTTTATTTATATAGAATTGGTCATAAAGAAATCTTCCAAACAGGCGAGATTCTTGTTAAATATCTATAACTAATTAAAATGGCACATAATATCAGTTTCTTAAAATTGATTTGAAGTAAATATGTAGTTAATTCAAGTCCAACGGATGGTAATGATGACTAAATCTGCTTGAGAAATATTATAGGGTATCGCACCTTATATCAGTTACTTAAGTCCAACGGATCGTAATGATGACTAAATCTGCTTGAGAAATATTATAGGGTATCAGCTTTTGTAGCAGTATCACCTTCAATATATCTTTAAAACATTAATAAATAAAACCATCTCTTATACAAAAGAGAAGATACTATACATTTAACCAAGTTTCAAACCAAATTACTTTATCTTTATCTTATCTCGAAAAAAATAAACATATTATTTTTAAAATTTTCAGATTGTTATAATGAACTGAAAATGAATTTCATGTATTCTATCCTGGTTTTATCCTACATTAATATTAAAAATGAAATGGAAACCACTTTTAAAAGAAAATTTTGAAAAAACAAAATTGTTATTTTTATATATATATACATATATTTTTGCAAATATTTACACCAAATTCAAAGGAAAATATTTTTGAAACAAACTATCATAGCAAAATAAAAGAAACGGAAATATATATGTATTAAGTACCTATATATATACCTATATATATATGTATACATCTATTTTATATAATTTTTCAATATCAAATCATTTTATTTTAATTATTTTTCTTATTAATGTTATTGTTGTTGCTTTATGCTGTTTGGTATCGTTTTCTATTTTTTTCCTCTTTTCTTTTTGTTTTTTTACTATTTATTGTTTTGTTGTTTTTTTTTTTTTTTTGTATCCTTTTTTTGTTGTGTTTTCAAGGGGTGGTTAAAAGCCAACATAAAAACCAGACCTAAATCAAGAGAGAAAGTTTTTTCTTTTTTATTTTTATTTAAGATATTAATATTTATTTTTTGGTTTTATTTTTTATTTTTTAAATGATGAAAATGTAAACCCCACAATATAAACAAAAATTTTACCATTCTAAAATAAAATTTTATTTTATTTTATTTCGAATAAAATTAAAAAAAAAAAAAAAAAAATGTTAAAGAAAATTGGTTAGAATTTTTGATGTAAAATTTTGACAGTTTTTGATATTGTTTAAAAATTACTTTTTTGATTCTTTCGGAGTTCAAAGTGTGGTTGATGTTGATGATAACTATCTTAAGTTTCTATGCCGCTCTGTAAAATGATATAGTTTTAACTGTTTAGAGTCAAAGTTTTAGTAAAATTCTTTTATCCATCAATGATTTTTGATTTAATTTTTTTTTTTGTCAACAAAAAATGTTTAAATTTTGTTTTTTTTTGCTATGTATAATCTGTCGAAGGTGGACTTAATAAATTTATATCGCTTTGTAAAAAGCTCCCAATGGTTTAATTAGGAGAAACTGATCCAGAAGGTCACAAGGGGCCTAAACTGGCCTAAGTATGCATCTGCAGCTCTTACCTATCTACCTTCTATATATAACAGAAATAGTTGCCATATTTAAATTTAATATAATGATAAGTTGTATATATGTCAATTGGATGTTGAATTGACCAAAGATAAAAAACAATGAAATGTTATGTTATAATGATGTCATTATTAAGACTGCTAATATTAATATTTAAAATTTATAATAATTATAAATTATGGCAACCTCTTCCTAAGAATAAACCATCGATTAAATCTAAATTTTTTTTCACCATTTGATTAAAATATTAAATTAAATGAATAAAAAATATCTGGCAACCTTATTCTTAATGATATTAGAAATACACACACACACACACATAATTATATAATATACCTACTCATTTAAATAAAACAAAAGAAAATAATGAAATTCCCTTTCATTTTCTCAAGTTGGTTGTAGTCTGTATACAATTCACATGTCATGTTCTACACTAAAGTGAAACGAAAAAAAAAATAAATACGGCACGATTTCTGACCAAAAATCATGACTTCCGTTTGAAATTTTCTTTAATATTTTTTTGTATTTTTTTTTTTTAAATAAAAAGATTACAAAACTTAAATGAATCATTTTTGTACAATAAATTTAATTTTTCCTTTTTCTTCATCTTTCCACTACTCCTGGTTCTAATAACTGAATCTTTTTAGTAAACTTTCGTACCAATTATTATAAGAATAAAAAAAAAAATTTTATTTTAAAATAATTTTTAATCATATCAAAAATTTTTATAGGGGGAAAAAAGAAGGAAAAGTAAAAAGAAAACAGGCACAGATAAAATAATGCATTTATTTATGTTTTTAAGATAAAAACAAAGAAAAAATATGGTTGTCCTTGTCAACTGAAAAATATCTTTGTGAACCGGATATGATGCTTAAAACACAATAAATGTATTAACAATCCGTTAATAATATATTATAAAGAAACATTGATGGTAATGAGAAAATAAAAATTTGGTTCAACAATTTACATGCCAGCTATTCCTACCCTTGATTCGAATAATTTAAAACTTTGAAAACGCATTTGTCCTATTACATTCTTTGTCTGCTTTTAAATTCACCTTCGTCGTCTAATTAGTTCCTAATTTCCTAAGCTAAAAATATGAAGCGGATCATCAAATTTGTATCGAACTTTTGGAAACGAATGTAACGCATATATGATCCTAGTAATTTTAAACTTTGTAAAAGTGCTTGTTCTATTACATAACCTCCACATTTTAATTTGCAACCTGCTAGCTTTATTAGTTTTGAAAATATTTTGACTAACGACAAATATTTGTATGTTAGCTTTCCGAAATCGTTTTCCGAATTAAACTATTCGGAAAAAATTCGGAAAATGTAAATGTTTTCAAAAATATTTTGAGTGAAAATGGCAGACATTCACAGCTGAATCGATTCAGTTTTCAAATTCAAAGTTTTTGATCCCATCCATACACTTTAGTTTCTATCTAACATAACTAGTTCAATACGTTAGAATCGATAATCGAATTTTGAAATACCCATTAGTTATCGTATAACAAAAACAATGTACATCTATATACTATATACATATTTCTCAAAGAACAAAACAAAAGAAATACACAAAACTTAACGAAACAATCTTTCGTTTTATGTTTATGTGACATTTGAAGTGTCTGCCAAAAGCAATTATAATACATGTTATGAAAATGCATTTTTATTTTTTTGTTTTGTGATTTCTTTTTTGTTTAAACTTAAATGTTGTTTTTAGAAAAGGAAGGAGAAAAAAAATACAAACCATAAGGAAGAGTTTAATTATAAAATAAAAACAATAAAAATGTACCTATATATAAAAAACCGACTGTTATTATTTCAAATGCAAAAAAAAAAAATGAAGATGCTTCCACGATTACATAAGTGTTATATGAATTTACTTAACAATATTTTTTACCAAAAAAAAAAAATTATTCGGAATTTGTTTTATTTTACTTTTTGTTTTTTCTTTTTTTGTTATAAAAATTGTCATTTAACCTCCAAGGGATGCAATAATTGCATGTGAGTGTGTTTTAATGATGTAACGTTATGCCCTTGAGTGGTTTTATGTATCACTGAATTCCCTTATGTTTTATCCTTTTTAAACCTTACATAAAATTATTATTGTCTATTGTTAACTTTAAGGATTTTAATTATTTTTTTTTTCTTCATGTTTTGTTATTAGGATCAATTTAAGTGGAAAAACAGAAGAAAAATTATGGTATGGAAATTATATTTATATTAGATGTGTTTTAATATAATTATTTTATTCATATTATGTCTGTTATTTTCCTTTTACCTTGAAAACAAAAATGGAAAATATTATTCAGACCGGATAGAGGCATGTTTTTTTTGTATGTAGGTACATACTTACAATCTTTATTAAAAAATTTTTACAAAATAACATGATTTTGATATTTGAGTATAATTTCAGACTGATTACAAATCGGTTTTTCAAAAAATTCATTTTATATACTCCTTCTTTTATCGCCTTTTAATTATAAAGTTAAATTCCTTTCTAAAATTAAAATTGGGACTTTTTTTAAAATATTTGGGTATTTGGTTATATTTGGTTTTATCAAAGTTAGACGAAGCCCCGCTTATTAAACAGACTTGAGTGAAGTTCTAATCAATAAACAAATAGACGCATAATTTTGATTTGATTTACCCTTTATCTTTTTTTTATGTTATAGTTTTTCAAAGGGAGAGTGAATAATATTTATTTAAATATATCGGATATGCGAATCAATTAAAATCGCCGATTGAAACTCCAAAAACATCCAAAACTGAAAATTATGACACCGAAATTTTTATATGAATTTTGTTAATTTGTTTGCTTCTTTCTCTTTAATTAAAATTTTTATTCGAAAAAATAGTTTTTTTAAAGGGTTAGTTTTTTTTAGTTTTACCAAGAAACAATTATATTTTGATGTTTTGAATTCCTAAAAATCCTGCTTTAGATCATGACAATATAAGTCTAATTCATAGAGCAGAATATATATTTAAGGATTTTTTAAACTTAAAATATCAAAGCAGTTTTATTAACTTATATACTTGGGAGAATTGATTCATTTACCGAATTATCGGCAACAACAAACGGCGACACAAAGTCACTTCCTCAAATATATCTTTTTTCAAAGATGAAAAACGAGTTTTTTTAATTTATTGAAAAAATTAATTCAAAATATTTATTGAACTGAAAACAATAAAAATGACGAGGATTTTATAATTTGCGGCCTCTGTGGCCAAGTGGGTAAGAGCGTATAAAATACGCTGTAAACACCGAGGGAGTGTGGGTTTGAACCCCACTCACGACGTAAGTGTTATTCGCCCTTACAACATTTTCAGCTACGGCTGTGCAATTTCCTATCCTATCCATTTATGTAAAAATTCTAAAAAAAATAAATTAAAAAAAAAAAAAAAATTTATAATTTTAGGCGCTAATCGACGAAATTACGTATTAACACAGAATACGTATTAACAGTTTTAACATTTACTCCAGCTCCAGCAATTAATTTACAAAATTATTCTATAACCTTATTAAAATGATTGCCATGAACAACAACCAACAAGAAGCAATCCTCACGATTATCTAGGATACAAAAAAATTTTTTTCAATCAACGTAGAGTTTATAGTTAGTAACAAATAAATACAACTCTAAAATTAAGACTTTTACAAATTAACTGTTTATAACAATCCTTATAATTTTAAGCTCCACTTTGCCCTTTGCATATAGAAAAAGTTTATTTTAGAAAATTTTGAATAATATTTCAAAGTTACTAATTTTATTTAAATTTTTAAATTCTTTGAATCATTTAAAGGACAATTTTATAGACGATATCATTACGAACTATGAATATTGTGTTAATATCTTATGTACATCTGTATTTAATATACTCGTATCATTACTTATATATTCATATCACAAATGAAAGACTAAGAATTTTATTCATATTCTAATATTCTATATATAACTATATATATAATAGTAATTATACTAAATTATTTTTAACAATTATATATATACATAAGTATATGTTATAAAAATATACCGTAGGCGTTTTCTTTGTAAAAGGTGTTAATGAAGACATCAAGTCATAATGTTAAAATGTCATAATTTTTTATTATTTTTTTTTACCATTATATTATTAAAATATAACTATCATAGTTTATATATATATACATATATATATATATGTATATAGTTGAAACACACACTCTTAATATAGGTAAATAAATAGTTTTAAAAATTTATTTTATTTATATTTTGTATACTTACATATATGTAAAATCTAGACAAAAATAATGTAAACATTTATAATTACATCTAATATTTTAATTATCTTAATAATTGTAACTCTTAATAATAATATAATATTTATATATATATATATATATGTATATATATATATATAGATATACATATATAATTTATAAAAATTAATAAATATATTATTATGTATAGACGTATATGTAAATATAAAATTTCGATTTGCTCATATAAATACGAATATAAAAATTAACAATAAAAGAATCTGCAGTATATTGAGATTTCTCAAAATATTAATAAAGTATCAAAATATTAATTTTGTAGGTCTAATATGTTTTAGTGGATTAATTGATTTTTTAACTTAATTAAACGCTATTTAGAACGAATGTAAATAAAAGCATTACATACATTTATATTACCACATTGTACACATGTGGCGCATATCAGAAAGAAAGAGAGGCCTATTCTTGACTGCATCTTTATAATAACCATATATACATATATATAATGTATAACATTTAATGACTGTCAAGTCACTAGATTTTAACAAAAGATGTTGCTTTCAAACACTAAACGGTGTTCCATCATCAAATCATCTCCAATATTAGTAATTTATATTGTAATTGTTTATATCGTAATAGACTAAATCTTATAGTTAAAATAAGTAAATAGATATAAAATAAGTAAATAGATATAAATAAGTAGATAGATATAATCGACTAATCAAAACCTTAAAAAGAATAATGACCAATGCTTAGCCTAGTGTGAATAATAAGCATCTTGTCCGATGTACTACGTAAAATATACTTCTTAAAGCAGTATAAAAAGCAAATTTCAATGAATTTTTCATCAATTTTCTATGAATAGATATTTTTTTAAGATCTTTGGTCTTTGAGTACACTATGAAATAACATTTTTTTAAAAATTTACTTAAATTAATATTTTCAGAATCTATTCATGGTACCACATAAAATATTTTGTTAAATAATAGAAAAAAGGCTTCCATTAATTTTTTTTCCTATTTATTTTAACAAGATATCCTCTGCATAAATAAAATATAAAAGTTTTAATGTGGTTCTTTTTTTTTCTTTTTCCATTGTTTTTATTTTATTTTTTACACCGGTTGCATTTACCATTTACCTGTTCATTTTTACTTGGTAAGTTTAGCGATTAATTTCATTAAAAATATAAATTTTTATATTACATACATATAATACATATGTATGTATTATGTATATATGTATAATTATATGAAAAATAAAAGTTGAAAGAAATTGAAAAGAACGCCACAAATTTCCGGACCCTTGTTGTAATTTTTGTTTTCTTTTTTTCGTCTTTTACATTTTCCCTATCTTCCTTTAGGAAACTTGAGTTGAAAGAACAGGAGGAGCAACCACAGAACAGAATCAAAAAAAAAAAAGGAACAGAATAAAGAAACCTTTCATTTCTTCACATTAATTTTTTTTTTATACCTTCGACGTTTTTTTTTTTTTTTTTTTTGCAAATGGGGTTCACCAGTTCACTTTTTTTTTTTTGTTTGCTACTCACCTCAACTCATTTTCTTATTTTCTTCTATTTTTTTTTTTTTTTTTTTAAATTCTTTTGAATTGCGTGATATGTGCTAAAAGCCACATTTCTACAATTTTTTTTTAACTCATTCTTATCAATTTTATTTTATTTTTTTTTTTTGCTTGATGGATAAAAATAAAAAAAAAATTAAAATAGAATAAAAACCGCTTTTCTATCTCTTATATTAAATCGTAATATTAACCAAAGTTGGAAACCATTTTGAATATTTACTAAATAAGAGTAAAAGAGTGAAAACAAAAAAAAAAAATTACTCGATTGCAATGTTGTATAATATTATAAATATGTCTTTGTATACTTACTGACATTGTATTGAGTGATAATGGTGTGACATACATATATGTAAGTACAGTAATGACGTTTGTTTTAGTTGAAATATATTTTAAGGTTGAATGTTTACTACTAATATAAAACTAGCTTTAATTTATGTTATGGAATGGAATACCTGGGTAAAAGGTAATAATAAAATAAAATTCAGAATGTTTTTTGAAAAAACAAAAAACATAAAGTTTTTATATTTTAGGAAATATCTTATATGTAATTGCGAACTTAAAAGTGTACCAAAAAAAAAAATTTTCAATATGTCATTCAAAAAACCAATACCAATATATAAGACCAATGCACATATGTCATTCATATGTCATTTGAGATTAATTATCAAAAGTTTTCGTGTTTGCATGTAAATGAATTAAAATAAAAAGTTGTGTTGATTAAAAAAAGTGGCTTCACTTCCCTAAACATATGCAAAGTTTTATTCTATTTAGCTTAGTTTAGTTATTAGTATATTAATTAATTTTTTTAATCAGACATAGTTTACCTGTAAAATTCTAAAACTAGTTCTTTTAAAGGAATCTTTAACTTAAATTCTTTTTATGTCAAGTAACTTAGTAAAAGTGATAGGTACACTTTTTAATATTTTCTAGTTTAAACATTACAATTTTTGTACAATTAAAACTTTTATAAATAGTACAGCCAATTAAGTAGGTACATAACTAAAATTAAAAAAAAAATCATTTAGTTAATTCTTCTTATAATATTTACTTTTACTATATAAAGTACTGATTAATTTTCATTTTCTTATTTTGCTTAAAACCATGATTCAAGAACTTGATATTAAAGTTTAATAATTATTATGTTGATGATGTTGATGTTGATGATGATGATAATGATAATGATAAAATGACAAAGTTATTGCAGACATGCAACTTTCAACAAAAAATTTTATATTTTTATTGTTGTTATTATTATTTTGTTATTTCCACCATTAAATAATAAAATTTTCAAAAACAATTTCATAAATAAATAAACTGAAGGTATATAAATAAACATATGGTATGATACTTATATCTAAATAAATATATACATACATTATAAATAAGTATAAATATGTGCATACAAACATACAAATAATATTATGAAAGTTGATTTATTTAAGTGTTTTTGGAAGATCTTGACAATGTTTTGGAACATTTTTGTTGCTGTTGTCGTTATTGTTGTTGTTTTTCTTTCCTTTTTTAAATCCATCTGAAATTTTTGTTTTTGTTGTTATTGTTGTTTATTATATTGTATTGTATACATTAAAGTTTTTTTTTTTGTTTTAAGTATAATGATAAAAAACTAAGACGATGTTACCATTACTAACCATTATTGCATATGGTACCATATACTTTAACATAAAAAATTTTTTTTTTTTAGCTTTTCCTAAAAATACTTACGTAGATAGATACTTTTTTTTTTGTAGGTGAAAATTTTAGCGTTTAAAATTTAATTTACATGACATTGACATGCAATACAGAAAAAAAATTTATAAAAATAAAAAAAAAATTGGAAAAAATAATGACAAAAAAAAAAAAATCTGTTAAAAAAGATGAAAAATTAAAGTAAAAAAATAAATATACAATATGAAACTTTTATGATATAAAAAGAAGATCATACTATGTAAAATATTAAAGTAATGAAAGTGAATAAGAGAATGAAGTGGATCAATATTAAAATAAGGAAAAACATTCACAATATTAATATACATATACATACAATATTGTGATTTTTTTTTTTTTTTTTTAACGTTATACAAAAGAATATTTAAATTTTTTTAGAAGAATATAATTAACGAAACAAAAGAAAATATTATTCGAATTTACTTTCAATTAATTATTATGCATTTTATGAATATATTAAAATAAATTTTATTGTAAATTGAAAATTATTTGAAAAATAGAATAAAAATAATTGAAATATTATAATTATTTATCCCGTTTCATTTCAATGCAGTGAATTATGAATTGAAGCGCTTAAAATAAATACTGTTGGAAAATTGTACTGAAAGTTTTGCAGCAAAATTTTTTATTTGTCACTTTTGTTGATTTAGAAAACAAAAATTAAAAAGATAATTTTTTCTCAAATCATATTTTACATGCTCGATAAAGCATAGGTAATTTTTTTTATGGAGCAAAATTTATAAAGCGATTTACTTAAACGGTTAAAATAATGGTTCAGTAACAAATGGTTTAAAAGCGATTTAATAATTTTTAATCGATTTAATCTTTTGATAATTTTAAAGCGGTTATAATTTTTAGTTAGTTGAACGGGCCTATTGCCTTTTATTAAATTTTCTACAAATAAGTATATTTTTTTGTCCGTTATCATTCGATGAAAGAGCATACGGCTTCCATTTGACATCTCTACCTCATACGATTTCCTGCTGTTGTTTTTGCATTTTCTCGTTCTCATGAGATTACATTGATTTAGTTTCGCTATTAGGATACTTTGGGTTATTTCGACACTCGCTTCCTCTACCGTTTATTGTTCCACTCCAAAACCAAGAGGCTTATATTTTTGTAATTTTTTCTAAGAGTGTACCACCTAACTATGTCCTCAATTTTTTCTTTCTTTCTTGTCTCAATATGATTTTTAAGTCTCTATAAATACTCATTGATTATTCTGACAGGTCAGAATATACTGCCTGTGATGCGTATATAGCGTTTAGTAAACATTTGCAATTTTTGAGTGACGGTGTTCTGGTTGTACATGACATTAATAATATCATATATATATACAACGCTAATATTTTATGTGAGTTTTATTATACCCTACACATTAAGTATAGGGTATATTAACTTTGGTATGGTGTTTGTAACCACCAAAAGGAAGCGAGTTAGATATAGACATGTATATATATTCTGAATCAGGATCACCGCCGGAGTCGATTTAGCGATGTCCGTCCGTCCGTCCGTCCGTACGCACGATAACTCAAAAAATAATGATGCTATCTTGATGAAATTTATACTATAGGTTAAGAATGACTAAGGTAAGGCGGGGATTGTAAATGGGGGAAATCGGACCATGCGTTCGAGTACCTCCCATACAACTTCCAAAACCTAATACGCATATTTTCGAAATTAATAAAGACAGAAACTTAAAATTTTGTACGAGGGTGTGTTTTTCTGAATCCCTGATATCCCCAAAATTTGAGATGAAGTGGAGTGGTTGTTCGGGTACCTCCCATACAACTCCCAAAACCGAACATGCATATCTTCGAAATTAATAAAGATAGGAACTTCAAATTTGATACGAGGGTGCTGTTTCCTAAATCCCTGATTTGTCTAAGACTTGAGAGGAATTGGAGTGGTCGTTCGGGTACCTCCCATACAACTCTCAAAACCGAACAAGCATATCTTCGAAATTAATAAAGACAGAAACTTCAAATTTGGTACTAGGGTGTTGTTTCCTGAATCCCTGATTTGTCCAAAATTTGAGAAGAATTGGAGGAGCTGTTCGGGTACCTCTCATACAACTCCCAAAACCGAACATGCATATCTTCGAAATTAATAAAGATAGGAACTTCAAATTTGATACGAGGGTGCTGTTTCCTAAATCCCTGATTTGCCTAAAATTTGAGATGAATTGGAGTGGTCGTTCGAGTACCTCCCATACAACTCCCAAAACCGAACAAGCATATCTTCGAAATTAATAAAGACAGAAACTTCAAATTTGGTACAAGGGTGTTGTTTCCTAAATCCCTGATTTGTCCAAAATTTAAGATGAATTAGAATGGTTGTTCGGGTATCTGCCACACAACTCCTAAGACCAAACAAGCATATCTTCCAAATTAATAAATATATAAACTTGAAATTTGATATAAGAATGTTCTACCCTGTTGATGTCTCTTAAATTTGAGATGAATTGGGGTGGTGGTCCGCGTGCCTTCACACACTTCCCAAGACCTAACAATCATATTTTCGAATTTAATAAAGATAGAAACCTGAAATTTTGTACAAAGGTTGTAACAGCATTTATTTTTTTTAGCTTGTATTAAATACCTAACTAAAATAACTTATGGATTTTTAATTTAATTTGAATTTTTTAGGTGTAGGGTATAAATAAGTCGGTTGCATCGACTTACTGTTATTTTTACTTGTTTTTTTAATGTGTTATCAAAACAATTAAAATGAAAATAAATCGAAATATAACAGAACAGGACTAATTAAAAAAATTATTGAAATATAAAAATAATAAATATTTACTTTCTGAAAATAAGTATATTTAAATAACCATCACATTCTTCAAATTATTTTTATTGAATAAATGTACTTAAACATAATTTAAAAAGGTTAAATCCTAGGAAATTGTAAAACCCATTTAGAAATAATTATTCTCATTTAATATTTATTAAAAAAAAAAAAAAACCTGCAAACTGGCAAACATATGTTTGTATTTCTATATACATATAAACAATTTTTTTTAACCCCTATCCAATCATTTATGGATTAACGAAGAACAATATAGGGTTATTAATTATTAATGTATAAGAAATTAAATACCCTCTACTCTATAATATGCCAGCAATGACAAAAGAAAAAAAAAACAACAAAAAACAAACATTATTTTACATAAATCCCCATGGAAATAAAACTTGGACATACATTTATTACAAACCACCCTCTATCTAAACGTAATATAAATGACTCAACTCTTAATTAATATTTAATTATATAATCAGTCCGTCTTTCTATTTAGAACAAAATTATTATTTTTTTTTTTTATTATATAATGCTTGTAGTTTGTACTAACATGTCCTTGGAATATGTCCTTAATGAAAGCCATTTAACCCTTATATTTTTTTTTGTGTTTTATTACAATTTTTATAAAAAAAACGTCGATTAAATTTTTAAATTAGAAAATTTTACACTTCGGACTTATTATATCGCCATTTTTGTTTAATTTAAAGTTAAATTTCTGACTTTTTGTTTTTCTTAATTTTTTATTTTTTTTGATTTTCAACTTTTATGATATTTTTTTATAATTTTGATCGTATTCTTGTTTTTTTTTTTTTTTTTAAATAAATTGCAAATTTTATGGTAAAATCATTTTTATATAAAACGTTTTTTTTAAAATGTATCCTATTTTTCATTCCTTAAGGATAAGATCATGGATTAGATTTTATAGTTTCCAATATAAATTCAAATAAATGGTTTTTATTTTATTATATTTTATGTATATAAAATTATTCGTGAAACGCGTAAATTTATTCGATTTTTTTTTTTCTTTTCTGAAGAATTAATATCATAAGCAGTGACGTAAAAATTGAATTTCTTTTGAACACAATTTTCCATATAAAATAATTCTATAGAATTCTTTAAATAAGGGGGGCGTAACACGTTCAAAATTCAGATGACAAACATCTATTTCTCTTAAGTTCACTTATCAAAAACTCACAATGCCAAAAATTAAAGTACCGTATTATAGACAATGTTAAAATTTCCAAGAATATGTATATTGGAGATTTTGAATTAGGAAGGATTTAAGAGTTGGTTAGAAAATCAAAGTTTTATGAATTTTACAGAATATTTATACTTAATGTCACCCATATACCATATACTTATATTATTTGGTGGTACGAATGATTTTGAAATTTGTCAAATGGATGTTTTGCAAAGTAAAACTTTGATATCTACCTTTTTTCACAAATACGTTTTTGCGAAACGAGTTTTTTGCCAAGTGATTTTTTGCCAAATGAGTTTAAATCAATTGCGCTATATCCCTTTAAAAAATGCTCTATTTCATTTCATATTTTTTTTAAATATTTAATTCAACCCTGAATTTTTGTTTTGTTTAAGATTTTCCACTTCTTAAAGTACACATATATGTCGGTTTCACTCATATTATTATCATTTTTATACACCTTTTGAATAATTCATTCATAGACAAAAAAAAAAAAAACGATAAATTTATTTTTGTAAATAAATTCATATGATTCTTTTCATTCTTTATACCATTTTTATTGTAAAATTTCTTATTTTTTTTTCTATTCCAACAAATTTTTATCTTTAAATTCTTATCTACATTTCATCCCCTATACAAAAACTCTATAAATTTATTTCTCCACTCTTATACTAAATCAAATATTGATATGGAGAATGTGTATATATATGTACGTGTGTTTTATATTAAAGGTAACCTAAAATCTAATCGAAAAGAATATAGTTTAACTCTTATTTGTATATATGTATATGTATATATTAAATATCGAAAGAACATTTTCTTTATAATTTTTCAAAATTCAATATAATAGTAAATAGAATATGTAATATAACATGTATATAATATATTTATGTTTAACATTTCTACAAAGACGGAAAATATACTGAAATTATTTAAAGAAAGAAAATAAAAATTATCCTTAAGGGTGTCCATATCCTATAATATTCTTTTCATGTTTCGTTGTTTAACATGAATAAACCAAATTTATATTAAATAGAAACAATGAGAAAAATTTTATTGTATACAAAAAATGTTTACAATGCCATCTATATTCATATAATAATAATATTGATTGTATAATAGAAAACGTGTATTAAATTTGTGGATATCGTTTTGTATTATTTTTATTTTATATATTAATAGGTATATACTCGTATATGAGATCTTTAAAATGTATAAAACGAAATGAAAATAAAATTTCAAGTATTTCCTATAATATTTTTGGTAGTTTTTACTATAAAATTTTTTCTTAAAAGAGGCTACTTAACTTTTAAATGTATATAAACAATTTTTATTAGGAACCATTTTATTTATTTTTTTATTTTTTTTTTCTATAAATTAAAGATATTAGATTTTCGTTAAGTTTTATTTATTTATTTATTTTATGGTTAATTTTATTATTTAAAATACGAATTGAATATATATTTTAAAATTATTATTATTTTATAAGAAAGAGATGTTAATATTTAATGGTGCCAGGTTAACAAAAAATATTTTCATATTTAAGTGAATATTACCTGGTACATGGTTAAAGGCAAATTTCAGTCAATTATATAGAAAAAAATCTAATTTAGAAGTAAAATTTTTACATAATAGGCAATATATAAAAGTGTAGGTATAATACACAATGATCTTTTAAATTTTTTTTTATTATAAAATATCAATAATATATGTAATTAAAATGGAAAATAATTTATATAAATTCTATTTTAATCCAATCCATTATATAATTCCTTCATTAAAAATAAATGATTTCAGAATGAAATAATTCTCAGAGTTAATTTCCACAGTTATTCTTTTCAACTTCAAATATGTATAGATAAAACAATAAGAAGAAATAAGTACAGATTCAGAATATACAATTTCAAAATCAGAATAAAGAACTTCAAATTGAGACTAAATAATTTTAAGATGAGAATAAAAATTACAGTTAAAAAAAAAAATTTATTCCAAGAAATTTAACAATTTAAAATTTAGTGGGCTATTGAAAAATACATAAAAGAAAGTATTTATTTTATTGAAAGTGTCATGTCATTATTAATTGATTGACTCAAAAAATGTCTTAAATCAAGAAAGTTGAAACTATGATAATGTATGAAAGTAAATCTAAGTTTTGCATAATAATAAAACATAGATAAAAGAGAGCTTACAAAAGCATTAGACGTATAGAAATCAGCAGTCTACCGATGACTGCAAAACATCTTTTTTTTTTGGCAAATAAAAAACAAAAATTACGAATGAATCTCGAATATTTATAAAAATATACTTATATTGAAGAAAATCTTAAAATAACTTTAAAACAATTGAGATATAAATTAAATATGAGGAAAATCAACAATATGTAGATGAATTACTGTATACTTTGAAAAACATTCGAAAGGAGTCCGAAAAAGTAAACAGAGAAAGTAATACAATAAAACGATGTGATTATATTCAAAAACTTTTAGAATATCAATCTACCCTTAAAATTAACTAGGACTTTAAAATCCTGGTTCATTTTGACAGCAATTTTAAATATGAAAAACTTAATTACAAAACACGCATGAACCTGGTTTCATTCGAAGAACCTGGATATGTAGTTCATAGTGTGATATCACGTGACATGAATGACAACAATGAGTGCTTTACATGAATGAAACTAATTTTAACTTAAGTATATATACATATATCAAAAATAAAAGGTTGTTCCATAATATGAACTCGTTGCCGCCACAATACATTATTAGGTATTCGAGGATATAATAAATTATTTATTTTTTTTAAACTATAATTTTATTTTTACCATTTTAAAAATTCTTAGTTTCAATATGTGCTGGATGATTATTCTCATTTTGGCATTGTTTTGTCTCAATTTAAAGTGAAAAAAGGTATAGATGAATTAACTTTCGAACATACCTACTTTCAATTATTAAATAAATATTTAGATGTGCTGAAATTTGAAAAAAAAAATATAAAATAAAAAGATATGAATATAAGAAAAAAATCATTACACATATTTGTATTTATTAGGAATTATTTTATTTACTTAAATTATAAGCATGAATTTTCTCAATATCAATGTAAGTGACAGTAGCATAGCAATTTAGTGCAATATTAAAACCCTATAGAAAATCAAATTAAATAGCAACCTATATAAAGAAGATAATATAAAAAAAGTACTTAACAATGTTTATACTTAATTTTCTAAATGTTTTTCATTATTTTTTTCTTTAAATTTCTTTTTAAAATGAATAATAAAATGTTTTTTTTTTTTAATTTTATTTTATAAATAAAAAATAAAATTAATCTTTCAACAAAATATAATAGCTATACAAAAATATTGGCATATATACCAAAAAAATAATCATTTTTGTAATACAATAAACTCTAGATAATAAATTAAATAAAAAAAAATTAATGTTGACATTTGAAACAAAAGAGCCCCACTGTTAATACTACAACAGATAACATAACACTTTTATTATTATTCTTTTGTGTATGGTAACTCTTTTTTATTTTCTTTTTTTGTAAACTTTGGTCAATTTGCATAATTTTAAATTCTTTGCTTTAACCAAAAAGAGCTATTATAAAAATAAACATTATTAACTAAACATACATACGAGTATATATATACATATATCTATAGGGTTATTATGAGTCAAAGGTAGATACAAAATTTTCCAAACAAATACACATCGAAATAAAAGATATAAACTGAAATTTAACATTAATATCATAATTTTTTATGACTTCCCATCTCACCTACAATAATAATAAAATTTAAATCAAGAAAAAATGGGAAAATTTTAAAATAACTTTTAATAAACTCGTTTATTACGCCATCTATATATTAAAGTCAACGTATATTATAATTTTTATATATGTATATGTATATACGTTCATACAATATAATGTAAAATTAAATGTTAACTTTTCGAATAAAAGAAAAATATCCCCAATTAATTTAAACGAAAAACAAAAACTATCATTTTTTGTAATTGCAACATTAATTTTTATCACTTTAATAATAGTGTTTAAAAATAGTTTTGGAGTAGTAATAAAATTAAATTAAATGAGCCTGTTTTCAGATCATATTTGTGTAATATGAGTATTTTTTTTATGTAATAAAAGAAACTCATTTAAAATTTTCAATTTTTTTGAAAGTGAAAATGTTATAATTAATGTTACTTGTCACTTCCCTATCATAATGATATTGAAAATATTATGTTAAAAATGACTTTTAATTATGTTATTTAAAATAAAAATAACTGTTACTGTTACATATTTTACAGTTTAATGTGCTGATTATGAAAGATACTAATTTTTAACTGTCACTTTTTTCAATCACATGTTTAAAACTAATTATGGTATTATAAGTGTGATACGAGTAACAAAAAAACTGACTCAACAGAATTGTTTCACTTAAAAACGAGACTCGTAAAACTATTTTGATTTTTTGGCATAATGAAATTAAATACGATAAATGGGGCGTTTTTCTTTTTCTGATCCGATCAATGCTCAGAGCAGATGTCGAGCGCTCAAAGCGAATAATGCTCAGAGCAAACTTTTATCTGATCTCTGACCGCTCTGAGTTAAAAAAGAAACGCTCACAGCAAATTTAATTTAACTTTTAATTTAAAATGAGTTATATTTTATTTTAAACCTGCAATATTTTCATATTTTGACGTTTTATTGATTATAAATAAAGAAATGATAAGTTAAGTAAAATAAGGATTTAAGTAACTTATTAATTAAAGTTAAAATTAAATAAGGTAAATTTTCAAAATGTGTTTAATTGAATTATTCTTCATAGTGATACGATGTTTTCCTCCATTATATTTATTAATAATTCAAGCAAGAGTTAGGTGTCTTGAAGTTTATTTTTAAAAATTGTTTGATTTATATCAATTTAAAATAAAATACTTATAATTTTTTTTGTAAATCCGAACAATACAAATCCAACCGTTATTATTCACAAAACAACACAAGCAATAATTTAATAATTTTAAAATGAAAAAATTTGACCATTTTGGACGACTATATTTATCAAAAGTGACTATCGAAGTAGGCTGGTGTTAATTTTTTATGACAATAGGTATATTAAAAAATTTTTTTTTCATAAAAAATAACAGTGATATGACTATTGAAATATGGGTTGTAGGCTTTATCGGATGACTGATTTTGGTATCAGCTTTTATATAAGTTACTGCATAATTAAATACAATAAACTCTTTATAATAAAACCATTACTCTATATATATGCTTAATCCACCCACTTATATTACAGTTCTTTTATATAAAATATATTATGACAAATATTAGATTATAAATTCTGTTCTCGTATTTACGAAAAATTTTTCAGTATTGAAAAACTATTTGATGAAAAAGAACGATATGGAAACACACTATATATAGCATGTTAGAACACTGAAAGACAGTAATTATATTAGGAAAAGTATTTTATAAATATTATGTTTCAAAAATATTTTTAATTCTGTTTCATAAATAATATAAATAAATAATAAATTAACGATTAAGTTACATTTAAGTAATATTTTAAAGAGGAAATTTCTTCTAAAATCTAAAGGTCACTTTTCAGTCTTTTTTCAGTCGTTTTATATTAATAACAATTTGCTGTATTACCAATTAGTGCAATCAGATTAATTCAATCGAATGGGATAGAAATTAAACTCGTACGTAATATGAATATAAAATAAATAATTTGTTTAAAAGGATAACATTAGGTCGTTAGGATTATATATAGTGTTCTTATTATCAGTATAATGAAATTAGCAATAATAAAATTATGTATATAGACTATTTAATTTCTTTCCTATATAGAAGACCTAAAAACCCAAACTATGCTATTAAAATAATTAATAAATATGAACAATAATTTTTCTCTAAATAATAAATTATAAAATTATACATAAAAAAAAAAAAAAATATTTAAAATTTATTTTTTTATATTCATTAGCAATGATTATAAAAAAAAAATCTTACTTTTATACTCATTAATGATTCATTAAAGTTAATTTATGAAATTTTCTCTGTTTTTGTTGTCTCGTCATTATAATGATATAATTATGCTACACAATTATGTGTGTATATATATATATTCATCACGTATATATATACACACACATTTAAAATATAATTTAATTCATTTATTTTCATTTATTCTAATCATTAGAAGCTCATCTTCATCTTTTTATTATACCAAAATTTTTTTCTTTTTTTTTTTTTTTGAATGACATTCAAAGACTCGTTTGTTTTTTTGACAAATTCATTATGTATTTACTTTGATTATTAAATTTTCTTAATTATTCCTTAGATTTGTTTATGACTTTTTTTTTGTTTTTTTTTTTTTTTTGTACATAATATACATATCCGTATATAAACATGTCTGAAATCAGAATCTTAATATTAATTAAAATTTAACAACAAACAATTTTTTTTTGTGGTTTTTATTCTGTTCTAAAATAAAATATTCATAAATATGAATTAAATAAAATTAAAAACAAAAAAAAAAAAAAAAAATAAAGAAAATTTTCATAATCACAGCATACCACATAAAATTTTCATGTTGACTCATAAAAATCCAATCATTTTACCATTACCCAGCTACTCATTCTTTCTAGGATTATATTTTAATTTTGCTTTCTCTTTTGCCATATATACGGTGACATTCAGTCATTCTTCATTAATATATAAAAAAAAAAAAAAAAAAAAAACAGAAAAAGAACAAAAAAAAACATTAACTATAACAACATACAAGTAACTTTTATATTGATTTTTATTTTATAAAAATGTATAAGTGTAAATATATATATATATACATATATATGTATATATAAAAATTTTATTTCAGAATACTTTTAGACACTCCATCATTATAACATCAAACGAATATATTATATATATAAAAACAATTCAAAAAAGGACCCCAACAAATTAAAGCAAATCCTATATATTATAAGTTTATTAAATTATAATTCAGATTAACAAATGACGACATCATTATTATTAATATTATTATAAAACTCATTTTATGACATTATAAATATACAAACACACACATTGAAACCCAAATATTATTTACAAAAAAAAAAATCAAAAAAAAACAAAAAAAAACAACAGGAATATGAGAATAGTTACATATTTTTATTTAATAATAACATTAATTTCATATATACGCACATAAAATTTCTAATATTATTTTAAAATTCCCTTTAAGATATTATTGGACGATATTATAATGAATCCCCTCTCCCCTCCCAAATAAGCTGAACATTAAAATAAGATGTGAAAATTGAGGGGATCAAAAAAAAAAAAAAAAAACAAACATAGACTGATGCACAGCTTGAGGGCTAAAACACAATAATTTGACAGCCATATTGCCTTTCTATACATAAATACATACATACATTTATTACATACATATATATACTTATTTAGTATCATTTCGTTTTTGGTGATTTTTTTTTTTTTTTCGGACTGAATTAGGAAGAATAATGACATACCAAAATAAATGCAAAAAAAAAGAAATGAACGCAACAGTGTAAAGAAGGATCAAATATTCTGTAGGCAATCAAAAAAAAAAAAAAAAAATGTTTCATATAGGAAAAATATTTCAAAATGTATCTTGTGCCTACATGAAATTTTTCTGATAATATTAAAATTTTATTTTTGTGTTATTTTTCTCTGCCTCAGATAAAATCACGTTGTTGCGTTTGTGGTGTAATTATTATGATATAAGGATATCAAGGAAGGTGTTTTGTGTAAAAGAAAGAATTTATTGCAGAATTCAAAGAACTGTTTTTTTTTTTTTTTGATTTAAAATGAATTAAAAATACCATTTGTTGTAATTTAAGAATTTTATTAAAAAAATTCTTTTGGCTTTTTTCCTTTTAAGTAATGAAAATTAATTTTAGAAAATTTTTTAAAGAAAGGATTTCTAGTGGTATATTCATATAAAATATTTTATTTATTAAAGTATCTATAATGGTTATTTTTTAATCTAATTATTTTTTAAAATTATTCAAGACACTTGAATGAGTTTTACAATTTTCGAATGCGTTTTTATAAAAACATTAAAACAAAAATTACAAGTTTTAAGTTAGACAAACTAAAGATTCCTTGACAATTCAATAAAAACTATGCAGAAAATTTATAAGACTTAATATGTTAATTTTCATTTGACCTATAAACGTACAAGCATTGATCTACAAGTTGATGCAATGCGACTTTTTATTAGTTTGTTTTTCTTAATTTTGAACAATTTTACAGATTCTTTACTATACACTTCTAAAATTTTTATAATGTTTTTTAACGTGACTTAGAATGCTCATAACTAATACTTCTAATTTCATTATATCCTTATCAAAACAAAACTTTACGTAAGATTAATTTTTTTTTTATTTCAATTAAAAGCTTTTGCTCATATTAACAACGCTATTAACTAACAATTTATACCAAAAAATTTAACTTTAAGTATGAGATGATTGCAAGAAATGAATTTAAAAAATTTTTCAAAACATCAAATGAAAATTTATAGAATGCATGTAATAGGAGTTGTAAATAAAACCATCATTAATACTTACTTATCTAAACACAATGGTTTATAATAATATAGAGAAAATTTTTTAAAGATAAAAGGTAACTAACTACCCTTAGGTAAAAATTTTAACTATATATACATTTTCTTGAAATTTAAAATTTGTCTTTGAATTTATCTAGAGATTAAAAACAACTGAATTTTGTTTTATATTTTAACAACACTTCTATGCATATTTTGGTTCAATGTAATTGTTATAAATTTTTCAATTCAAAAAAAAGTTCTCTGTTGCTATGTAAAATTTTCGAAAAAATGGTGACTCACTATATAATACATATTTTAATGTTGATTTTGTGTTGGTGAATGGTGATTGTTTTATTTCATTATTGGGGTTAGAAAATTTTAATGTGAAATTGTACATAAAAAATAAATGTCCTTTTACAATCCTGCCTCTTCTCTTTTTTCTATGAATAAAATTGATTTTGTTATTGTTGTTTAAACTATATGCGGAGTTTATATATTATGTAAAAATATTAAAATATTATGGTTAACTGGTTGATACAGATACATTTTAAATATTTGAGGTGAAAATAAAATTTTTTACATATACAACTTATATTTTTGTAATAAAAACGAGGAAGTGTGCAGTAGAATAGACTGTATCAACTCTAGGATACCCGTATGAACATAATATAATATACTAATCGCCATAACACTTAATCATCTTTTACAAGATTTTACATTCCTAGCTCCTTTATTTTATTGTCTTATCTTGGGGTCGGACGGACGGATGGATGTACATGTTTTAAGCGACTCACAATTCGATTCTGATCCAGTCTATACGGTTGAGTTTATATCTATCTCAGCATCTTTTAGATGTCACAAATGTAATGGCAAATTTATTATACACTTGAACATACGTTCATACGGGTATAATAAGTTATCAATTTTGTTTAGTATAATTTTTTTATTATTTTAAACAGGGAATTTTGTGTGAAAAATGATTGGTGTCCTGTAAGATTAGAAATGTTTTTCTACGTATATACCTATATAATATACAGTTATTGTTGTCAATGATCAAAATGTCCTATTTACATTATTTTAAAGAGGGGCAAATAGTTATTTCATTCATGTTTGGATGAAAGGACTTACATGCATTTTTCTTATGCATTTGTTGGTAAGTAGTTTATAAATACATTTTTTGCTTTTACAAAAAATTTTAATATGATTGATGTGGAACTAATATTGCGTTCGTCACGAACACAAAAATTGCAATTAATTACTTTTAATTAATAAACATTGTTTATATTGCATGATCTGAAGAGATTTAGTATATAAGTCAAGAATAATTATTATAAACACAAATATGAGTTTAATATAATATAAGTGAGACTAAATAATTGGTATTTTTATTCAGTTTAAGTTTTATATTTAATATTTTCATTTAATAATTGTCTTTTCTTAATTACATGAAAATTAAATATTTTAATTGTGTTAGAAGTTGTCAAGAATTTAAATTCAATATGGTCTATATAGAATCATTTTCACCCAATTATGGCAAAATAAATGTGTGTTTTATAAGACATTGTAGATAAGTATTAAGTAATTTAAATTCTATACTATCACTTTTTTTTTCAAATATATCTCAATTTTTCAAGATTTTCAGGATTTAAGTGTTTTAATTGAAACAATGAAGTAGTCTTAAAACGGTATAATATGTGAAAAACCATTAGAGTGGTCATAACTTCATTTTTTATTCGAAAGAGCGAAATAAAACTTTAAATTTTAAATCCTTTTAAGATGGACTCTAGATGGACTACTTCTCCAATGGAAATGTGCATGGGAAATAATTTTAAATACCTTAAAAAGAACTTATGTTAACCTCTTTCTGATTTTATTTAAAATTTTTAACTCCGGAAATGAATTTTTGCAAAACCCACCAGAACATAATACTATAGTAATAAATATTTTGACATTTAAATTTAATTTAATTAAAAAAAATAATATTTTAAGTTTATATAAATATATATATATATATATATATATACCTACTTTGAAAAACTATAAACTAATAAAAAAATGTTTTCTTGCAATTCTATGAAACCATTTTTTTTTTAAATAAATTTTCTTTCATAAATAAAAAAAAAAAACAACTTTTAAGATTCCAAAAGCAAAAACAAAATTATTAAAAATATAAAATTACTTTT
Organism: Poecilobothrus nobilitatus; assembly: GCA_947095535.1. Lineage (NCBI taxonomy): Eukaryota > Metazoa > Arthropoda > Insecta > Diptera > Dolichopodidae > Poecilobothrus > Poecilobothrus nobilitatus. The sequence continues at coordinate 188,412,572 of OX352773.1, forward strand.
TTTTTTCTTTTCAATTTTCATCTACAAAATTAATAAAAAAAGATTGTTGAAAAACTTTTTGTAAAACAAATCCTTACAAATTCAAGTCATTTGCGATTCGAAACAAAGAAATTAAATATGGCGTAAATAATTCTTACAAAAATTGAAAAAAAAAAGTTTTTTTTTTTTTTTGATTATATATTTGTAAGAATTTGTAAAACAATCCCTGAAAAAAATTAAAATTATATTTTCTTTCAAAATTCCTTGAAAAATGTATTATAAAGGTCAGGAAAATTAAAAATTGAAGTTTGTTTTTCCAAATAAAATGAAAAAAATAAAAAAAGAATAGCGAAATAAAAATTCTTTTGAGTTTCAAATTTTTCATTGTTTTTCAGTGTTTTCCCAAACATGACCCAACAATAGAAGAAAAAAATTTAATTCTTTTCTTTTTCAAAATATTTTCATTAATTTTTATAAAAAACAGAAAAATAAAATTTTCTTTTTCTTGTCTTTTATGGTTATTAGTAATAAATTTTATTTTTTCTTTGTTTTTTAAGTTTTAATTTTGTTGCTTTTAGCTTTTCTTTGGAATAAAGCAAAAAAAAAAAAATTGAAAATTTATTAGTTTCAACCCTTTAACTTCAGATAAACATATGATAACATATAATTTGCAAGGTAATTTTATGGCAAAGAAAAAAAAACTTGTGTGTTTTTTTTTGTTTTTGTTTAGTTTTAATATGTTTTTAGATTGCGTCTATTCGAATATTAAAAATTAACAAAAAAAGCACTAGAAACTTGAAGTTAATTTCAGGATATCATAAGATAAAATAATATATGACTGAAAGCTATTTAGTGTATATATACTTTAAACTTAATCCGAAATTTTCAAAGTTTATATTTTAGTATACATACAGAAATAGAAGTTGTCTCAAAATTATCTGTATATATAAAATTTCGTAAGCCAGAATTTTTGTTTACAGATTAATCTAAAACTATAAGCATTATTTTGGTGAATTAAGCCTTATTTTGAAGGCGATGGTGCTTCGCGGTCAGGAAGATTATAACGGTGTTTGTAGATACGATAGTTTTACAGATATATTGAGTTTTATATTTTTGGTTTCCATCACCTCCTATTTAAATAGACGAGAAGAAAATTTTCAACTTACATTAACATCATCTTCTATAAACCATAAACAAATTTTTATTTATTAATAAAATCTTCTTATTAATTGTTCAAGCCGCGTACATAAGTACTAAAAATCAGTTAACGTAACGTTTGGTCAAAACCGTAGGTGGTGTTCTAGTAAATTAAACTGTCAAACGATGTTAGAGAAATTCTACTTGTTCTGAACATATATAGTTTATTACGATTCCCATACCTACACTACATTTACCAAAAATTAGAAAAAAGTTTTAAACTCTTTTTACTTCCCTTTTTTTTTAAACATTTTACACCCTACCTACTTTAATAGATAAATAAAAAACTACTTTAAAAAAGGGCATGATTTATTATTCGAACCTTTAAGCTTCTAATCCCCATAAATAATAGAAAAATAACCAATAGAAAACAGAACTGATTCAAACAAAACTATTTAAAAAAAACAACTAGAAATTGGAAGTTAACAAAATTAAGATGTAGAACAGCAACATAAAAAAGTATGATAACCCAATTATAAATTAAAATGTTAAAAAAAAGCGTAAAAAATCTACCATCAATACAAAAACAAATTTTATTTTATCAAACCTTTATTTTATCAACCTTATTTTACCAACGAAAACAAAAACAATTTCCAACTAAAAGAACTTTGGCAAAAAAAAAAAGATAAAAAAGCAATAATTTATCATAATTAAAAAGCAAAACAATATAAATTTAGAGTGGGAAATAGAAAGGATTGGCCTCATTATGATAAGGAAACCTTAACCAAATTTAAAACATATGTTCTCGTTCATTTTATTTTACACCAGTTTTAATGATTTAATTTTAGTTTTTAGAAAGGAAGTTAGTTGTAATTTCTGTGTATAAAAAGTCAGAAATTTAGATAATAATAGAACATTTCATACAAAAGTGGTTATTATAGAAAAATAAGTGTCTTTTTTAGCAATAAATTATAAAACATTTCCTGTTTATTGGATTCATTATAATTTAACTTATGATAGTGTAAAAAATTAGATTAAATTTGTCCGATTAAAAGGATATTTTTATAGAAAAAGAAGTTGTATTTATTTATTTTTATTAGAATTGAAAATTACATAAGATAATGCAATATTGCTAAACTATCGGTTACAAAGGCAGTTATAGGACGAATACTAATAATTAATTTTACTATTATTTATTTTGTTTATATTATATTTTTTATATTCACACTATATTTGACAGCAATTGAAATTTGTCCTGTTCTGTTCACCATTTGAACCAGCACTACGTCCGTTAATAAGCTATGCTTAATTACTCGGTCACCAAGGCCTGACAATTTTCATCTAGCAATGATCGCAATTTAATAAAATCTTGTTGGTTACGATATCGAGTCTGGGTAAAGCTTCTTAAGCAATCAATAATTAAAAGAAAATAATGTATTAATTGCATATTGCATACTTATAGGGGAATTTTATTTTATTTTTAAATATTATAAGAAAGGTTATTACAGAAGCAATTATATTAAAATTGTCAATGAGCATATAGTTGGTTAAACTACAAAAGTTAATTTGAAGTACTAAATTTGATAAACTTCTTAAATGTTTTTATGCCATATTGTCTATAAGTAGCATATAGTAGCAAATGTCACTTAAAAATAATTCGAAAAATAAAAAAGGGTGCAGTAGGTAAATAATACCTAATTTAGAAGTTATTAAATGAAAATTAAAAAATCACAGAAGAATGAGACCACAATGAAGTAGATTTAAACTACCGTTCTAGAACAGTTTAAAATTACTTTTAGTTATAAAAGAAAACTTATGGGTATACCTCAATTATCGGGTGGACATTTTTTGATACGCTATTTCTAATAAAACTAAAATCTTAATGTTAAAATACCTAAATAAGTAAATACTTTGTAGAATCTAGAAAAATTATATATAAAACATTAAACTGCTTTATATAACATAGTAAGAGCAGTTAATTATTATTTAATTCCGTGTATGAAATAAGGCATTTGAAAAAGTAAAATAATTGTCGAACAGGACATTCATTAGTTTCTTCGAGTGTACTACGAAAGCCGGTTTATCATAATCCTATTTTATCAAAATTCTGTTTTTTAAAATACCGTTTTTTGAAATTGTGTTTTTTAAAATCCAGTTTTTTTTAAACCCAGTTTTTTTTTAAATCCTGGTAAAAACGTATTACTCTGATTTTGAATCCAACTCTAAAATCCTTCCTAATCCATAATCTCGGATACACATAATATATATAAATATTCTCGAAAAAGCGTTCTAATTATTTTTTTTTACATAGATAACCGGCAGGTTTTAAAAAAAAAACAAGATTTTAAAGAACATGATTTTGATAAAATATAGGATAGTGATAAACCGGGTTTAGATACGATCCTGTTTTTTCGAATTAAAATACTTTAAATTAATTTACATGGAATTGTATTATTTTTAAATGTCAAGACCCACTCTATCGATTTCTTAATACATAATTTTGACAGGGGCCTCGGTGGCCTAGTATCTAAGAGCATATAAAATACGCTGTAAACACCGAGGGAGGGTGGGTTCGAATCCCACACACATCGTAAGATTTATCCCCCCCTTACAACATTTACAGCCACGAGAAGTGCCCTAAAAAATTTGGACATAAACTGAACAAGAAAACAATAACTTTCTATTATCTGACTTTTAATAAAACAAAAAGTCTTTTAAAGTTTAAAATTATCTCTGAAAAGTGTTTATTTATTTAATTATTTTCTTATTTAAATATAATTCATAATTTATTTTAATAATTTTTAAATCAGATAAAAAATTAAATTCATAAATTATTATAATAAAAAAAAAAAAAACACAAAAACAAATTTTTTCTCACTTCTGTTTCATTTAGGTTTTCAATAATTATTTTTTTTTTCAATTTTACCTTTTTCTATAGTTTAAAAACCACTTGTAAATGGTAATAATTTAATTAATAAAAAATAATAAATAAATAAATAAAAAAATTGTACATAATTAATAACATTTATTAATAATTGTATATTAATTTTTAATTATTTATTTATTATTTATTTAATGAAAATTTAAATGTATGTATATATATATATATATATAACACAACTATATACACTGGTTACAACAATTTTTTTTTTATATTTTTATTAATATTATTTGTATATTTGGAATCACCTTAAGTGTTCATCTTATGTAGGTTATACCACATATAGTAAATTTCACGGCAATGAAAAACTTTTCGGTCTGATTCAAATTTCTGATCGTGTTAATGAGGTAAAAAGAATTTCAAATTAAAAATTATTATAGTAAATATATGGCTTTTGATATCGCATATACATATATTTATTATTTATGGTTAATTGAATAATTTTGTTTTAAAAGGTATCGATGGCACTTGGAAGTAAGTAGAAATAAAAAAACAAAAAAAAAAAAAAAAAATGTGTTTTTATATCATATGTATAAGTATTAAAAATATAAATGATGAGAAAGAAAAGTGGTTTTTCAGTATAATTTTATATTTTATAGTTTTTTGATTGATTTATGCAGGTCGATATAATAAAATTTCCAGTTCAATAGGAAAATTTAAAAAATGTATAATAATAGAGCTCTGATAGTTTTTAAAGATAGAAAACAATATTACAATAATTCTCAATATTTTAATAGAAATATTAAAGATTTTAATATTATTTAATTTTTTGAAATAAATTCATAGATTTAAAATAAATTTTAAATTTTTACTCAAAAAAATTTTTTTTTATTATACTATACAATATTAAAACAGGTCTGGTACGCAAGGTCATTTTCCCAAATCCCGCCACAACAAAATTCCGCTTTTTTTTCATTGTATAAATTTGTTTTTTTTTTTTTTTTAAGTAACAAAGTAATTCTAATAGTGCAGACTGCCGTTTCCAAATCCCTGGTTAATAAATGATTGAAACTCTGATTTTGTAACTAATTATAATAATCCTTCCTAAATTTTATACATACGTATACATACTCTGGAAAAAGAGTATAAACCTGATTTTATAATCAACTCTAAAATTATCCTTAAATTCATTTTGTTTACCTAAATATGTCAAAAATATGTATAAAAATATTTATTTGTTCTGTTTTTCTATAGAAAATAATAAATAAAAATTCCATATGTTCCATATGTATCTCATATTTTCCATATGATCCATACTATTTATAAAAAAACTATATTTCCGGTTTACTTATCATCTTTCCCTGCAATAAAAAATAAAAACAAATCAAATTACAAAAAAAACGGGATTTTTAGCAATAGTCGGATTTTTTTTTTTTTTGGCGGGAAAGCATGATTACGTCCTGCTACCTATTAAAACTTTAGTATGTTATATTGCTTAAATTCATTTTATAAAATGGAAATGGAAAATTATTTAATTTTTATAATTGATTTTTATAATTTGATAAAATATGTAAAAATTATTAATTTAATTTTTGTTTGAAAAATCAAAACCATTTTTTGACAAATTGATTAACACATTATTATATCAGAATACATTGTATTTCATTATTTTCTTTAATTTTAAAATAATTAATTTTTTTTTTGTTATTTTACTCTTAACTTCAACATTTAAATCAATGTGTTCTGTATTTAAAATATGACAAATGTATAGTTATTATACGTAGTTATATTGAATTTTTATAATTTAAAAAATTTTTTTTTAATTGAAAAATTTTCAATTTGAGTCCTTTTATAAGTACGAGTATATACTTTAATGAAACCTTAAATTTTTTATTATATTCAGTTTAAAAACCGAAAGAATAAATTTAATGACTTTTTAATCGATAAACAAAATGACAAATGATTAATTTTTTTTTTTTTTTAAAGGATTAAAGGAAAATCTGAACAATATAAATTTTTAATTAAAAATCAGATTAAGTCACACAAAAAAGAAAAATTAAAAACAAAAAAATTATCTACGATTTTGGTTTAAATTATCGACAAAATTTTAATGAACTGACATACTTATTTACAAAGGATATAATCAAAGAATTAATTTTTGAATATTGAATTTAAAATTGAGTATAATTTCAGAAACAAAGTTTTTCAATTGAGTGCATATGTAATATTTAAACACGTTTAACAAGAAATTTTTAAATACATACTTTCAAAAATCATTATTAGTCACCCCCCCCCCCCTACCCACAGTATTATTTTAGGGGAAGTGGGGGATGACTTAACTTCCAAGAACATAAGTTTCATGGAATTAATATCGTCTTAAATAAACTTAAATTCCATTGAACCTATGGCCATTTCTAAATGGACTTAAGTTTCATGAAAGTTCTGACTACTTTGTGTTGGAAGCTAAGTCTCAAATAAAATGGCTATAAGTTCCGGACTTTTTTGTTAGATGTTATGTCTCAAAAAAAAATATCCATAATTCCACTTTTCTAATATGTATATATATTGAAAAAATAATTAGGGAGGATTTTAAAGTTGATTGTAAAATTAGGGTTATATCCTTTTTTAGAATTCAACTCTAAAATAGCTCCTAATTCAGAATCTCCCACATACTTATATGTATATAAATATTCTAGAAAAAGTCCTAATTCTCTGATTTTGAATCTGACTCATAAATTTCTTCTAATTCAGAGTTTCGAATATGCATGTGTATATATTTGTATTCTGGAAAAAGGAAATAATTCTGATTTTGTAGCATTCGGGATTTTTTTCAGCCAAATTTAAATTCAGGATTCGGCAAAGTTTCATACATGCCCACATACATATAATATGTATATTATATAAATATATACATATATTTCCGTATGTATTTATAAATATATACATACACAAACAAAATTGTCATAACTTCAATGGAACTTATGTCTCATGTCTCTCCCAATTCGTCATAAGTTCCATGGATTTTTTTTCTTTATTTTTATTGTACTTAAGCTCATTTAAGAGGACACAAGCTTCATGAAATGTATGTCCGTGCAGGTAAGTCATGCCCCCTTATTTTACAGTACGAAATCAGATTTTCTTTGCTATCTTTTTTTAAAATTGGAAATATCTTGTATATCTTGCAATATTCAAAATTATCGTATATATATATATATATTTAATTTATTTTTTACCTTATGATTGTCCAATTTTTTAAAAATTTCACTGTTGGAAATGTAATCCTGTAATGAAAAAAAAAAAAAATTAAATAAAGGTTTAATAATAATTTTACTACATTTCTTTTTTTACAAAAATTTATAACTATATATATACATTTAAGTCATAAAACAAAAGCATACAAATGAAGATAATTCAAAATATTTCCATTTTAAATCTTTTATAATAATGTCCTTTGAAATAAAATAAAAGATATTAAGTCACTCGTATTTCATATACTTTTAACTCCCGCTCATTTTATTCGGTAACAATTTTTACTTTTTTTTTTATGCTTTTGTTACCTTTTATTTTTATCACAGGTGTTTCTGTTGAAAATTTAATTGCTGTGATGGACCAAACTAATGAAAAAAACAATTGTATATGTATGTATAGAAGTGAAAACAAATAAAAACACAGATCAGGACATCCATAATAAAAATAAAAGGGGTTAAGTAAAAGAAAATTATCAGAAACAACTTACGAACACCAAATTGTAAAAGAATGCGATATCAACCTAAATAAAAGACGAAACACAGGAAAAATAAAACAAAAATGTTTGGGGATGTTTATAAGGATCTGCGAAATGTACTTGCTGGACTCCCTTTAGGGAATTCATGAAAAACTTTTTCTAAAATGTTTTTTTTTTTTTTTGTTTTTGGTTCTTTGTTTACTTTTATTTTCTTTTTGTGAAACATTTGAAATTTATTTTAATACATGGTGTGAGAAAATTATTTGATTAATTTTTGTTTTTATGAATTACTTACATTTTGAAATATTTGGAGAATTTGAAGTAAGCTATTAAATTTTCAAATTTCAAAATTCTAAGTCTAAAAGATTATATTCATAGGTAATAATTAGGAAACACATATTGAAGAACATTTAAATTTAATCCTAATTATCCTACATTCATTAGCAGTCTTTTATATCTTTTCCAAATACATATATTAAATTTTATTCAAAAATTATCTGAATAATTTTGTTTCTTCTTTAAAATATTATGAAACAAACCCATTAAATTTAAAGGATATTAACAAAAAAAAAGGGATAAAAATACAAAAAAAAAAACCTTAAAGTAAAATTCTTTGATTACATTATTAGATTTTAAGAGGAAAATAAATAAATTTTTATAGGTCCGAAAACTTGAAGCCAGCGAAATCGAAATTCCTTTTATTTTGTTTTATGTTGTTCCTGCTCAACCCATCAACAATATTAGATAAAAATTAAAGAAAAAAAAAAGGAAAGAAGGAAGAAAACAAAAATTTATTTTAAATGCTTTTTTATTGAGTTAAAAAAAAAAAAAGGAAGAACCAAAAGTGTTGTTAAATATATTTTCTTTTTTTATTGCGTTCAAAACCCTTGAACAACATTTTTGATATCATTTCTATTCCCTGTGTTCATTTATTTGTTTAGAAAATACATAAAACTAGAAAAATCTTGATATAAGATTAACGTATTAAGAATAGAATTGAAATATACACATAACACATAAAATATTTAATTTTGTTATTATCAAAAAAATATATACCTACTTTAACAAAATAAAGGTTGTTTTAGAGCATCGGCAGTTCGTTATTTATTCCCAATATTTTATCAAATGTTAATTCTGCTGAAACTGGCTTTACTTTAACACTTGAGTTTATCTTTAGTCCTGGATACCTACTATTGCCACTTTCGCCAAAAGCTTTGGTATATGGCATTTTGACACTATACAAAACGATTATCACAAAGTTGCGAATGTGAAAATCAAATTTTGCTATTATATAGTGCTACTTTCGAAAATGTTTTGACATATGTCATGTGATAGTTATTTTGCTTTCGGATGTTGTTGCAAATGGTTTAAAATATTAAAAAAAAATTAAAAATTTAAGTATTATTTAATAATTTTTGAACATATATTTTATAAGTGTATGTATATATTCTAATTTAAGCTTACAAGAATATTTTCTTTCTGTACTTAACGCCCAAATATAAGCAGCATGCGAAGCACCTTTAAAAATAGAGTTTACTGTTCTTATTTTTATATTGTGATCACAAATCTGAAATAAAAACATTATGAGATTTTAAAGAAATTGGAAACCAAGTTATTCATTAAAATTGAACATGTCACCATTGTATTTTGTCTACTAATGATGAAGTAGTTTTCTATTAAGAAATAAATACTCATCATCAATCAGTAGGTTTAATAATTTGATTGCGAAGTTTATCAATTGCACCTTATGTAGATATCGCGAAACTTATGAATTTAACTTAAAGTTGATTAAATCAAATATTTAAACTTACTTTTACGGTCGACATTTTAAGAATATTAGATTTTTGACGTAGAATTTTCCGTTAAACAGAATATTTTTGAGAGAGGTTTTCATCTTCACTATCATTATACCCGTACGATAGGATCGGGTATAATAAAATTACTCCTCCGTTTGTAACACCTCGAAATAAGCGAGCTAGATATACCTTCAAAGGTATGGATTGGATCAGAAAAAAATTCTAAGACTTTTGAGCCATGTCCGTCCGTCAGCACGCTAACTCAAAAACTAAGAAAGCTAGAACCTTGAAATTTACACAAACTATTTCAGGAGTAATTTGTAGGTTCCCTATTTTTTTTGGTTGAGTTTGGACCAAACCTTAGGGTAGCTCTCGAACACCTAACTTTTAGATCCACACATTTTTTTTGAAATAGAGCTATGAAATTTTAACTGCTGATAGACCTCACAAAAATATTAATTTTATTTTTAATAACTTTTTTTTGTATCCCCACCCGTTATGGAGCTACAGCTCCCCAAAGGTTCAAAAAAGCTCTATATTTAAATTGTTATAGCACAAGTTGTATAAGGTATATCTTCATTTTGAAAACGCCAAACGATTACTACTTTTATTAGCTTTAAAAGTATATATACAATAAATATATATTTGTGGCATACGGTGTCTTAATTTACCGTTATGTAAAACTCAAATTTTGCAAAATCCTTCAACCCTTCTATCTTCTAAACCGTTTAAGTTGGAAACTTGAAATTTTGACAGAAATTAGATCTTTGAAAATAAGTATGAGTCATTTCAGAAATTTTTTTTGTATCACTCCCTGTTTAGGAGCTGTAAGGGGTCAAAAACTGAAAATTTTTTATTTTTAAACACCTGTAACCTGAACACCTGTTAAAATTTTTTTGAAGTAATACACAAAAATTAAAGCTTCAACATTATACTCTTATTTCTGTTAATAACTTTTTTTAATAATATAGGGTTACTTTATAATTGACGAAAGTGTTACTTGATTTTTTCACATTTTCTAACAAATTTCTTCAACAAATTTTTTGCATTTTGTTTTACTCGATAATTTGAAATTGTTGAGGATATAATGCGTAGTACATAAAAATGTAAATAAATAAACAACATAACGGTTGCTTGAAGAATTTTTATTTATATGATATTGTTATACATACATACTTATATAATATCATGTTCGCTAGTGAATGAATGATAAGAGTATATATGTATATTATATAGCGCCGTATTTACATACATATATGTATTTTATTGTACTTATAAGAAATTATTCTGTCAATGGAATATTTAAATATAATATAATATAATATTTAAAATTATCTTTACTGTTTTGTACTTAGTAAATTTAATATACATTTACCGCTTAGTATTAAATGGTACTATAGAATATTTGAAAAAGTTTTGGATTGATAATCGTTATGTGGAAGGTTAGAATCTGCTTTTGAAGAATGTACATATAAACATATAGTTTGAATATATGTACAACCCATAAGTTCTAGAAATTATAAAATTCACCCAAATTATTTTAAAATACTAAAATATTAAAAAAATAATATTGTAAGCAGAGTGACAGGCTGTGAACATACTAACGGTTCGTACGGGTATCTAAGAGTTGACAAAGTCAACTGTATTCTTCCTCGTTTTCAATAAAATAAATTGCAACGCAGTCCATATTCTTTTTTTATAAATTCTAAAAAATGTACTCAATTTAAATTTTATTTTAAGAAATTGTAATTCTAATTGAAATAAATTGAAAAAAGTCAATTTATAGATACTTACTGCAATGCTGTTACTTTTTAATTGGATGATGATGTTACTTTTTTAAATGTTATTTTAAAATTTCTTTTATAAAAAATTTATTAATTAACCGCACTATAAAATATAATAAAATTTTAAAAACAAAAATTTTATTTCAATACTCGTATTTTGATTAGGTATAAACATAAATGTCAAATTGTCAATCGTACCATAAAATATTAATTTAAAAATATACCTGCGGCAGCAACTATATTTTGATGTGAATTTGATACATACTAAGTACCATTTCATTTTCGAATCGCAGCTCAATGTATATTCTTTAAAACCTCAGTGTATTATTTCTATATTTTTGTATCACCATCCACTATCGGCAGTAAATTAAATTTTAAAAGCAATTAAATACGATTAAAATGTCCTTTTCTTCAATTAAAATAAAAAAAAAAAAATTTTTTTTTGACAATTAATTACAAAAAAAATTTGATTAATGAACAGGAATTTTTCATTAAAGATTTTTATGTGGTGTATGAAATGATGAATTAGAGGTTGGAAACAAATCGAATTTTAAATTAAGTAATGGATAATTAATTATAAAATTTTATTTATTTGAAAATTTGTCAAATTTGTCAAAAATTTTTCAAAATATTTTCTTAAAGTAAAAACCATATTATGTATTTAAGTATTACATATATATATATATATATATAAGTATATAGAAATTGTAGTTAGACTGTATTTACGTAGATATTTCAAAATTTTTCAAGAAAACTTTAATTTAGTAAAGAATAGAAAAACATGTAAAAAAGAATAAATGTATTTTGTTGGAAGAAAATAAAAGTTAAATTTGTTCAATTTATTTCTGAAAAATACAAAAGGGAAAAAAGAAAAATAAGGAAAAATTAAAAGAAATATTTACCTGAAAAAGTGTAAAAGTGTGGTAAAAAGAAAATTTATTTAATTTTTAAATATTTTTTCCTCTCTTTTCTGTTCATTACATTTAAATTTAAGAAAAAAAAATTAATTTTCCTTTACAAATAGTTATTATTAAATTTCATTTTTGGGTAAAATAAAAACTGATTTTTAATTTTCTTTTGAAATATACCTTTGTTTATACCTAATAATAAAAAAAAAAAAAACCACACTTAAATTACACTTTCAACAATTTTTAAAATTTTTTTTTACAATTTAAAATTGAAAAAATATTTTTAAAATCTATTCTTTACTTATATTTGTCTGTCTCCACAATAAGTTTCAATAGAAAACATTATGTCATACTTAAATTTTGAACTAAATCTTCTAGATTTATCTTTTTTTTTTATACTTAAGTGAATACATACTTTTTTCTCTTTATTTTTGTTATCACAGATGGGAATCTCAAAAGACGAGATCAACGCGCACATTCTCTGTGGTAGTTTTCGACTTTAAATAACTAAACGCTACCTCTCTTTTAAACCAAACATTAGGTTAGAACCTTTAGTACAATGTACTGTTTTGTTTGGATCTTCGAAAGATTGTTTAGAACAAAGATGTTGGTATTCTCAATTTCAATTTTAGGGAATTCTTTCCAGATCGTTAAGGGGTTAGTTAGCCTAGTTAGTAGCCAACCGGTATGTCGGTTGAAATTTTTGAGAAGAGCCATTAAGAATTTGTTTACTTCCGAATAGAATCATCTACCAACAAAATATCTATAGATTTAAAATAGAATGAGTACCCAATGGCACAACGATTGGAGTGGCAATAGGATTTAGGTGGCAATAGGATTGTTTATTAAACAAATTGTTCTGTTTTGAACTTTCTCTAAGTTCCCACTTCATTCAAGGCCTGATGAAGGATTTGTAAATTACATGTAATCTAGCTATAATTTTTTAATTAAATCTATTAAAGTCTGACTGTTATCTTCTAGCAAGATTAATAGAACCTTTTCTACTTCATGTTTTATTCAAGTATAACCCATATTATCAAATAAATTTTAAATTTATATAAAAGTTTTATTAGTTTAGTCGAATTTTAGCTAGAAATTATTTCTTTGTTTAATGTTCGTTTCATTGGTTCGTAAAGTTTAGTTTTTAAGAGCCGTATGTTAATTAAGTAATTTAATGTTTTTGTCAGTTGTATTGTTTTAATTCTCATATTTTAGTGTAAAAATATCTAATTTACTCTCTGTTACACTATATTACAAAAACCAATTTAAGGCGAATAATCAAATGAATAATCACAAATTTAAATTTAATCGATTTAATTGTTGTAACGATTTTAATTTTCTTCATAATTTCTAAACTTTTGGAGTTTTATTTAAAAACCACAGTAAAAATAAAATTTTTTCTTTCTTTTAAGAATACAAAATGAAAAATAAAACGGTATATTAAGCATTAAATAATTTTCTTCAAAAAACCAAAATGAAAAAAAAACAAAAAAAAAACAAAAAAATTTAAGGAAAAACCAATTAATTATAGAAGTAAGGAAAAAGAAATTAAAAGAAAAAAAAAAACAGAAAGAGTTTTAAGAGTATTTACATTAAAATTTTAATTATTAAAAATATTAGAAAAGAAATTTTTATTTTTTGTTTTATATATTTTACAAAATCAAAGAATTGGTAGCTCTTTCCAATTTTCAAGGATAATCTTAAGGATTTTTTTTTTTTTCAAATATTAATAATATTATTAAAAAAAAAAAGATGAGTTCATATTCATTTGAATTGTTCAAGGATAATTATTATTACTATGTTTTTTTTTTCTGGTCTAATAAAGAAAATAAATTATGCTTTCCATTCGTTATGGAATACAGGAATGAAAATCGTTATTTTAGTAAATATATAAGAATGAAAAAGAAATGAATGAAAAAAAAAAAAAAAAAATGGAAAAATTAATGGCATGATGAAATTTCCTTTTTGAAATTTGGAATTCGAATGGTTTTGTAATAGATAGAAAGTAAAAATTGAAAAATTCTTATATACATATGTATATATATAAACCATAAAGAATCCATGGTTTATATATATACATAAAAATTTTTTTTGTTTTGGGATAAGGTCAAGAACTGTTAAGTATTTTTAGAAATTATTTATAATTCGATTGAATAAAAGATTATTTTCTTCTTTGAAATACCGATGTTTTTTTTTTTTTGTTTTTTGCATTAATAAAAGATAATTTAATTATAAAACAATACATTTTTTCTACCATTATTGAATTTAAATAAAATAAAATTATCATCAAATAATATTTATAATTATAATACTTAAAAGGATAAAATTAATCATAAATTAAATTTCAGACAGATGGAGAGTTTATGTACAAGGATTTTCTCTTTGGAATGATTAATTTATTAGTTTTTCACTTTTAAGTGCTTCAATCATTTACCACTTTATTTTTTGTAGTATGACTGCCAACCAGAATTATCATAAATAATTTTGCTTAAATAATTTTTTTATTAATTTTAGCCGGCATTTAGAGTCATCACCAAAATAGAAATAGAACTTTAAGGCTCCAATTCCAATTACATATATGTATATCTGGATAAGTAAACTCAATTTATTTCCATAGATTCATAAATTGTTACCTATATACTAAGTACATATACCGTAAGTTAATTTAAATTGAGTTTCTATACTCTTAAACAATTATAAATGTTCATGATAAACCTAAACTAAACATTATATATATATATCATAAATTATAAGACAATTTCCTTAATTTTGAGTAAAATTTCAATTACCATCAACAATTTATAACATTTTTAATGTTTATTTGTTCAAGTCATGTACTATTATTCGTTCTGTACAAATTTTCTTACATATTCCGTTCTTATAGATAAATTTATAGTAAGTATATAAAATTATATCCTTTCTATTTTTCATATAACTATATACCTAACTATATGTACAGTCCAATTTAAAATAATGTTTTCTATAATTTTTTTTTTTTTTTTCAAAAAACTTAACAGGACACAATTTTATTATTTTTTTTTTTTCTTAGTATTCTACTTAAACGAATGACTCCACTTTTTCAGAAAAAAACAAAAAAAAAAAAAAACCTAAAGAAGAAAGGATAAAAAAAAATACCTTTATTTAAGCTTAAACACGAACAATTTCCTTTGAAAAACATTTTATAACCGTAGAATTCCATAAACAACTTGGAAAAATAAAATAATATTCAAAACAAAAATTGTTTTTTTTTGTTTCTGTTTATGTGTGAAAATAAAAATTTCACACACAATTTCAATTTTTTCTAGAATTTTCCGCAAAAAGAAAACTAAAATAAAACAAAAAAAAAAAAAAAATGAAAAAATAATTTTCTATACCTACTATGTCGTGCTTTTTCACTATTTTTTTTTTTTCTTCATTTTTTACTATCTTTTCCTTCTATATAAAAAAAAACTTCAAAACATTTAAAACAAACAAACAAACATATAACAAGTCATCCAACCAACAAAACATGGAAAATTTATTCACAATGACGTCGCCATTCATTGTGAGTTTTTTCTATTAAAAAAAAAACGAAAAAGTAGGAAAAATACGATATTTTAATCTCATTCTATCCTACTCCTACTCCAAAATATTTTTAAAATTATACTAAACAAAAATGCACATGGAATCTACTATAAGTATATAGTGTATTTCTGCTTTTGTACAGAATTGCATTTTAAATAAATGTCGTGTAAGTTTTTCAAGTAAAGGAGGCATGAAAAGATATGTAAATTTATGGAAAACTTTAAACAATTTTTGTTTTCATTTTTGTTATTTTTTTATTTTTTTCTTTTGTTTTGTTTCAGTACTATATTTCACTTGCAAAAAAAAAAAAAAATAAAACATTTGTTTAGAACTTTCTGTTGTTGTTGTCGTTAGATTGCAATTTTTTTAACAAAAAATACAAAATAGAAACACAGAAGCATGAGAAAATTTTCAAAAGAATTATTCTTGATAAGTGGTAGAAATACAATGAAGATACTATGCTGCAAGCAGCACCTAAAATGCATTCAATTCATATGAAATGATAAGATTTTCCGTGAAAAATGTGGCTCTAAAAATAGTAGGAAATAAATCGACTCACTTACAATTCTTTAGAAATGAAAAAAAAAAAAAAAAAAGGAGGAAAAAAAAAAGAATAGTTTCTTCTTTTTTATTCTTTGAAAAAGTTTTTTTTTTTTTATTTTTGTAAATAAAATAACAATTTTTATTTTAAATCAAGAAAAACAAAAATAAAAGGAAAACTTGAAATAAAGTTGACACTTAAGTTGATATCTTTTTATCGCTGCTTATATTTTTGTTTTTGTCATTCATTTCTTTTTCTATCTTATGTATATATATATATATATATATTTTGTTTTTCTTTTTCCATTTTTATTTTGACTATGATTATCATAAGTTTATTGTGGTCAAAAATGAATGCATTTTAATCTAAAACAGGGTGCTAATTACAAATATAGTAAACTGTAAAAAATAATGAAGTGAAAGAAAACCAAGACTGAATTAAGTTATTGGAAATTTTTCTTAATCAAAACAGATAAAAATGAAAATTAAAAATAGTTAATTTTAGTTAACTTCTAGGTTAACATATTCGTCGCAGCACCGACATTCATGCAAACGAAAGAAAATCTCTGGATGATTGTAATTGTTTTTTTAATTTCACTATAACAGAAAAAAAAAAAGTTCTTGATAGTGAACTTAACTCTTCAAAAAAAAAAAAAAAATCTTTAATCCTTAAAATACTTAAATATTTAAATTCTATACTACTTTCAACAAAAATCTTTTTTTCACCTTCAGAAAAACAAAAATAAAAAATAATAAACCTGTCAACTTCAATAAAAGACAAATGTCCTTAATCAAAAAGAATCAAAAAGAATTCAACATGATTCAAAAATTTTTCCATTTTAAACTCTTAACTCTTCCACCTTTTTCTATTTAATTTTCCCAAAAAACGAAAAATAGTTATTCGTGTTTTCTTTTTATTATTTTATTTGTTTGTGTTATATATATATATATGTATATTGAGTCACCCATTTTGTATATAATATTTTTATTTATTCACCAACACAACATTTTCTAGTATTTTTTTTTTTTTTTTGCTTTTTTGTTTTTTAATTTATTTATACAAAAGGTAATTTATTTTTACAAAACTTGATTGATTTGGATATAAATTATAATAAAAACAAAATGATGGTGAAATTTTCTAGGAAAATTTTGAAAAGTGGATGAAAAAAAACCAAATATTATATACATGTGTCTGCAAAATATTAAGCGAAGTAAAACAATTGCTAAAGGCTGTAACTATTTAAAATTTAATATGGGCATCGTAATTTTAAAAATTTTTTTAGGATATCAATTGCCATTTTAATTTTTCGAAAAACAAAATTCAACGATTGAACAAAAATCATCTGAAGTACAGATCCTTTTGTCGTATTTTTATCATATTCTCTAGCAATAGTTTAAATCAAGTGACAGATCAGTAAAATATAAAACTTTCTTTATTTACTTAAACAATGAAGTAGTTATAGTCGAATAATCAAAAGATTAGTGAAACTAATGAGTCAAAAAACTGGAGCTTATTCAAATATGAACAATAAATGACATAGTGGAAGCCGTATATGCTCATAATAGGTGTGTAAAGAAAAAAAAATATTCGCAACAATAATGGAATATGAATTAAAGATTACAGTTTTAGAAAAATAGTCTATTTAGAATGGATAAAACAAATATAGAACATATGTATGTAGATTTTGACTATTGAAAGATTTTTTTTTTGCTTTTTAAGAAAAAAATAAACTTCAGATTTCTACTAAAATCTAAATTTAATTGAATATTGCATAATAATTTCATAAAATATTACACAAATTAAATAGTATGAACTTCTGCATGGATTTTTTTGTAGACAAGTGTACAAAATAACCAGCAATTAAAATAAATTATACTCATTTGTACTAATTAGTTACCTTAGAAATTGTTATTTATTTTATTGGTTTGTTTATTTGTTTAATAGCATAAATTGACATTTTTTTTTTGTTGTTGTTTGAATTCGAAACAATTTCGAAAAAAAAAAAATTATATATTTTTTAGTAAAAAAAAAGTTATTTTTACTGTGAAAATAAAAATAAAAATTTAAGAATTTTATTTTTTTTTTTTTTCATTTCTCTGCCACATAATTTAAGAATTTTAATTAAAGGAATGGGGAATGAAATTAAGAGAAGTTGTACATAAATAATTAATCTACAAATAATTGAAGTGATAAATTTAATTTTCAAATTCAAATAAATTTCAAAATAAAAAAATATTTTAAAAACAAAAAATATTGGTTTAATCCAAAAATAAAAGTATTTTTTTAAAAGTGAATTAATTCATTAGATTTAACAAAACAAACAAAAAAAAAAGGTGAATTTTGCAGATTATCACATATAATAAAACAATGGGTGGTCATCATAGGGAAACTTATTTTGATTGGTGTGAACCAAAAGGTGGTAAAAAAAAAAAAAATCAATTTTTAAAATTACAATACATCAAAAAAAAAAAAAAACTTACAAAACAAAACAATAACTGACGAACCCATACCCTAAAAATAAATGGTTTGGTCTAATCTTTTTAATGTCACGTTTTTTTTCACTGTGTTCGAGTTTTTTTTTTTTTTTAATAATTGATTTCGCAGTGCTTTACGCCATTATTTGTTATTTTTCTCTTTGATACTTTTTGAAAAAAAAATTTGTTAATTCGAAGGTCTTTAAAGTATGCTGTATTGAATGGCACGTTTCAAATTTTCGTTTTTAGCACATTTCCAAAAAAAAATTTTGAAAAAATGTGCTTATTAGTTTCACTCTGTCCGTCCGTACGTCCGTCTGTTTACAAAACTTCTACACCGTTAAAGATAGAGAAAAAAAATGGGTAATGGGTAAGTCTCACGAAAAAAATAATTTTGTGGAACAACTTTTTCATGTAGCCCCATCCATTACAGAGGTGCAGCCCCTCAAACTTTGAAAAAGCCCAATTTTTAAATGCATATGTCTTATGTTCTGCTTAAGATTTTTTCAATCCGAAAACGTCATTCGACAGGTATTTTTTCTAACTTTGTAAATTAATATCAAAATTATGCAATATTTTGTAATTTACTATTTAAATTTACCGTTATGTGAAAACTAAATTTTGCAATTTAGAAATTTTAAAATGTTTTTTTTTCATAACTCCGAAACGCCTGTAGATAGGAACCTGATATTTTGAAACAAGAAAGAACTTTGAGAATTAGTTTAGAAAATTTTTTGCACCGCCCATTGTTTAAGAGGTATTAAGGCTGAAAAATTGAAAATTTGCTATTTTTAGGCACTTGTACAAATTTTTCCTCGGCACGACATAAAAATTAAAGCTCCAGTAATATAATTTTACGTGTGCTAACGGTTTTTCTTACTTTTATAGGGTTCCGGACTTACAGCCGCTCAAAATTCCAAAAAAGCCCTATTTTCACATATTTTCTTATTACAAAAAATTTCTTAAATTTTATTTTTTAAATTTTCAAATTTTTGTGCAAGTCACAATTCTAAACAGTTTGTATTGTCTTTTGGAAATGTGCGCTTTTAAAAACCATTGGTTTACATTCTACCTTGTATTTTTTTTATTTATGAAATTTATGAAATAAAAAAAAGTAAATTAATTGGGTTTTGATTATTTAATAAAACAAATATGTAAATAAATAAATTTTTGAGAAAATTAATAAAGAAATTAAATTTGATTTTATGTATAGGTAATTTTTATAAAAATTAAAAATCTGCACGTTTTTTTAAATCTGGGTTTGAATTTATATTAATAGAAAAATTAAAAGACTTTGAAATGTTTTAATGTATTAATTTATTTAGGATTAATACGTTTAGTATGAAAAAAAAGGAAAGGATTTGATGAAGTAATTATTTCTTTATTTTTCTCAATTATAATTTATTGGGCACAATTTCGTGATTTGGTCAACTAGGATTGGTCAACTAGGATTTAGTACAATAAACGTTTTATGTAAAAGACAAAAAACCTACTACATAATTGCAAAACAGTAGCTAAAAAAATATCCATCAACAATCGTTTACAATGCAAATAACGAAAAAAAGAACATTAAAATAATCTTTAATATCGTAAACCATAATATATTGTTTTTAAAGTAGGTAACTCATAAACCTAATGTTCCCAAGAAAATTATTCGTCTTGAGAAGTCAACCTAAAAAATTTAAATAAATGTAGCCATTATAATCTACTACAACTGCAGCTATATAGGTATTAGATTAAGACGATTTCTGAAACCAAAATTCCACTAATACTTATTATATATTTTTTTTTTTTTAAACGTGGTTTCAGTTTCAGACGATTTAAACGTGGTTTTGGTTTCAGACGATTTCTGAAACCAAAATTCAACTAATACTTATTATATATTTTTTTTTAAAATATACAATGCGGACCGTAGCACCGTAGTCCATGTCAGATTCTTACCGGCTAAAACACATCCTTCCTCTATTAAAACTAGTCAAACTGAGTAACCATTAATTTTATGCTGTCTTGGTTGAGTATAGATTTTATGTTCTTTCCCTGAAGAAATCTATACTTTGCGCTAAATCTAAATGTATTTTTCTTTTAAGCCTTCCTGTAACAATCTAAATATTTATTAATTGAGCAGCTTCAATATTTGTACACTCTTCTAGATGAGCTTTATACTTTATCGCACATCTGTTTATTTCATTTATAACTTTGGGAATTCTTAAATCTCTATGAATGTCACTATTATGTACATCGCAGGAAGCACTTACTATGTTACATATAACTTTGTTCTGAAAAGTTTGCATTTTTTAATATGCGTTTGCTTGGTACTAACGCCAAAATTAAATTCCAATTACTTGGTTGTAAATTGAAAATATTTATCATACAAACACATCCTGTACTTTATTCATTCTTACAAACTACACTTAAACAAACTACTACTAACAAGACTACAATATAATAATTGTAAAAAGTAAAGAAAAACAAAAAAAAAAAAAAAAAAAAAATGTCGGCTTCTCAAAAATAAATCTTTCTCTCAATTCTTTCATAATATTTTCTTTTTTGTATTTCATATTTTCTCTTCACTTTATTTTAAAAGAAAAGTCAAAAACTTGTACATCCTCTTCACTTTATCCCAATTACGGAAGACATTTTAAATGCATTCAAAGAAAAGTAAAACTTAAAAAAAAAAACGAAACAAATATTAAATGAATTTTTCTTATAGCTTTAACTGTTTTTTTTTTTTTTTTTGATTTGTGTTTTTTTATTATTTATTTTGTTATTAAAAAGAAATTGTTTAGAAAACTTTAGTTCTAATCAGGTAATTCTCTCTTGTCAATGAGGAGACCCCCTTACATTATTTATTTTTTTTTTTTTTTGTTAAGAATCTTGTAAAATGGAAGGTAATAATATGAAATTTTTCTTTAAGGCTTACTTTACATTCTTACTTCTTTAAGGATTGTTGTTCTCATTTTTGGTTATAGCTCTTTTTTAAATTTTTTTTTTCTATAGTTTTTTGTTTTGTAATTTCAAAAATGCACATAATAAAAATCAGTACGGAAGTGAGGCACAATTTCATATCCGTCTTAACAAGAACGAAAATAGACATAATAAATTTTTATATAGTCAAAGAATAATAAAAGTATAATTATTCTTGACATCAGTTTATTTTTGAAAATATGGTAAAAATATACATACATATATAAAAATAATAGACTTTGAAATTGGAATGAAATTTTTAAACTAAGTATTATGTAAACCCCCTTTTTTTTTTTTTTTTTTTTTTTTATTTATATTTGTTTTAGTAATTATCGTTTGTGCAGACAAAAGTATTTCTTATATTTTTAATTTTCTTTTTTGTTTATGTATATTAAATACTTTTGGAAAATGAAATTTTTATTTTTTTTTATAAATTATTTAAAATTTTCTTTTAGATTTTGGAAAATTTTTTTGAAATTATTAAAATTATATTTTATTTTAATTATAATATAATCCTTAAAAAACTATAGATTTTTTTTTTTTACATTCAAGTAAATTTTTCCTTTAGGATTTAATTTCATTTTAATTTCATTTCTGTTTTTGCTTTTAGAAAATTTTTTTTTTTTTTTTTTGTGTACTTTATATACTTTACATTTACGGTTTTTCCAAAAAAAAAAAAAAACAAGGTAGAATGTAAACCAACGGTTTTTAAAAGCGCACATTTCCAAAACTCAATACAAACTGTTTAGAAGTGTGACTTACACAAAAATTTGAAAATTTCATATACGAAAAAATGTGAAAAAAGGACCTTTTTGAAATTTTGAGGGGCTATAAGGCCGGAATCCTATATAACTAAGAAAAGCCGTTAACATACGTAAAAATATATTATTGAATCTTTAATTTTCATGTCTTACCGAAGAAAAATTTTTACAGGTGCCTAAGTTACAGGTGTCTAAAAATAGCAAATTTTCAATTTTTGAGGCGTAATAACTCTTAAAGAGGGGGTGCTACCAAAAAATTTTCTGAGGAAACTTATACTAATTCTAAAAGTTCTTTCTTGTCTCAAAATTTCAGGTTCCTACCTAAAGGCGTGCCGGAGTTATGAAAAAAAAAATTTCATGCAAAATGTGGTTTTCACATAACGGTAAATTTAAATAGTAAATTAAAAAATATTACATAATTTTGATATTGTTTTATATAGATAATAAAATTTTCGATCTTCTGGCGGTTTTAGATTGCAAAATTATTACGCAGAGCATGAGATATATACATCTGAAAATGGGGCTTTTTCGCAATTTTGAAGAGCTGCAACTTTGGAACCCTTTACAATTAAAATAAACCTTTAACACACGTAAAAATATATTACTGTAGCTTTAATTTTTATATCTTGCAGAAGTAAAATGTGTACAGGTTCCTAAGTTACAGGTGTTTAAAAATAGCAAATTTTCAATTTTTAAGCCCTAATAGCTCATAAACAGGGGGTGGTCCGAAAAAATTTTCTGAGCAAACTTATACTAATTCTAAAAGTTCCTCAAAATTTCAAGCTTCTATCTAGAAGCGTGCCGGAGTTATGAAAGTAGAAAAATCATGCAAAATTTGGTTTTCACATAACGGTAAATTTAAATACTAAATTTAAAAAAATTGTATAATTTTGATATCAATTTACAAAGATAAAAGAAATACCTGTCGAATGACGTTTTCAGATTGAAAAAATCTTAAGCAGAACATAAGATATATACATTTAAAAATAGGGCTTTTTCAAAGTTTGAGGGGCTGTAGCTCCGTAATGGGGGGGCTACATGAAAAAGTTGTTCCACAAAATTATTTTTTTTATGAGACCTACCCATGGTTAAAATTTGTTTTCTCTATCTTTAACGGTGTAGAAGTTTTGTAAACAGACGGACGGACGGACGGACGGACGGACAGAGTGAAACTAATAAGCACATTTTTTCAAAATTTTTTTGGAAATGTGCTAAAAAGGAAATATGACCCAAATAAAATTACATAAATTTCTAACCTTTACAAATTTTTTTTTTAATCTTTTACACAACAAATAAAAAAAAAAAAAAAATTTTCAGAGCATTGCAATTTTAATAAAATTTATTAATTTTCTCTAAGTATTGTAAAATATAACACAATTTTAAATATCCACAAAAAAAAAAAAGGAATTTTATATAAAATGATGATAATCTTTTACAAATTTTTTTTTTTTTTTTTTTAGATAACTTTAGTACTCCATTACTCCATTATTTGAATTTCTTTCTTTATTAAAATTTCAAAACATGTCATAAGATAACAACAAATTATCAGTCACCTTGTCCTTATCTAAGTATACCAAAAAAAAAAAAAAAAAAAAACAGAAACGAATACTCCCAGTTCCAAAAATAAAATCCTTTTTTTTTTTTTTCTTGACTCAGATAATCAAATTGAAAATCACAGACTTCAATTTTATCTTTTTGAATTTATTATAAATCTCTTATCAGAGCTCTTATATTACTTTGGCCTAACAAAACAACTATAGAAATTTGTTTTTTTTTTTTTTTAATTTAGAGCAAAAAATATGCACACATGCTTACAAATAAACCAATAAAAGGATATAGTGTGCGGTATGATATAAAATATTTTGTAGTGTATTGTAAACCACATTTCAAATGACAGAAAGGATTCACTTAAAGATTTTAAGTACATTTTCAATATATAATGTATGTAATTTGTTTTTGGGAAATCAATATATATATATATATATATATATATATATTATAAGTAGGCACATTGAATATACAAGCACATATTTTTAAGTTGAACCCTTTAAACATTCTATTTCAAATACAAAATAAAAAAATAAAAAGAAACAGGTCAAAGTTATTTTCTGTCTCTTTCTTATATTATCATTTTTCTTTAAATTCAATTTGAAAAATTTTTTTTTTTTTTTACCTGCAGGATGTATTATTAAATAATATCTATCCTTTGGATCCATATAGAAAATTTCCAATAAATTCTTGGAATACTTATGTATATTCGAAACAATGACTGTTTGACTTCAAAATTAAATAATATTTTTTGTCCTAAATCCCATGGGGGGTATTTAAAGAAATATTGAATTGTGAGAAAATATATAGGTAAATAAAAAAGAAATATTTTTAATTAAAAATCATTTTATATTCACCACATGAAAAATAGGAGACAAAGTATATTATATATTTTGTAATATTTAAAGTCAAGGTTTAATATTAGGATTCAATTCATCTGGTTGATATTAATGTACTTATATCTAATTTAAAATTTTTATTTAATTCATATTTTGGATTATCTAATAAAATATGTTTTTTTTATTGACTTTTTCGTATATAATATGTATGTGGTGATGCTGAGCTTCAGATTTGGATTTTTTTCTTTAAAACTTGATACACATACCTAGTTTATTTTTTTATCTAATGGTCATTAAAATGAATTACATAATAATATCATAGATGCAGAGAATATATTATTTTCACGTATACATTATATTAATCATATAATAACTAAGTCACGACATGACAAATATTTTAATTAAAGACTTCATTTATTAAAATATTCGATAAAATATGCACAAAAAAAATATCAACTTTCACGTACATATAAAAATTTTGTTTTTTTTTTTTTTTTTGGATAAAACAAGATTTTTTACACTTTAATACTTACGATATACGATACTGAGTAAAGATTTATTAATTATTGGTTACTTGCAAAATAATAATTGCATGACAATTATTAAAATTATTTTTAATATATGATAAGCCCATTGAATGAATTTTGGAAAAAAAAAAATAATAATAATAATATGTAAACCAAAACAACTTCACAAGATGATAAATTAAAGGATTAGCCAGAAACTAAAATAAATTAAAAACATTTCAATCAGATTAAAATATTAAATTAAATTAAATGAATTTTAATTAAATCAGGTAATATTTAAGTCAAGCACCTATTAAAATGACTACAAAGTCCTTGTTAGTGGCCTATTTTGGCTCTATGAAATATATCTGCAAAAAAAATCTAAGTATCAAAAATTTTTGAAGGTTTCTTTTCGTGGATTTTTTTTTTTAACACATTTTATACTTTCTGGACTTGATTGATTGGTTAATTCCCTCGCATTTTTGGTTGTCAACTATATGTTCTATAGTCAGCCCATAGTTCGTACTTAGTTCATTATGAAAAATCTCCGTATAATTTAAAAAAATAACTTCATTTTTTTTTAGATATTTTTACTTATCTATTTTCTTCTTAAAACTTTATTAATCATTTCTGAATTTGTTCGTTCTAATTCTTCAAGACACGCCTAAAAATAGAGGAAATGTGGGTTTTTTTTTTTTTTTTTATTACGAATGAAATTATTCGAATATGGCATTAATCAGACCATTTAGTTTTTGTTTCTTCTAAAAAATTTCTAAATGAAATCATAATTTGCTAATTAAATATTTAGTGGGATTATTATGGGCTAGTATTGTAATAATTTTCTTAATTTTTAAAGATATTTTCATTTCAACATTTCAAGGATTCTTATATAAACAACAACAAACATTGAACTTTATAACATATTTTTCGGATTTAGATTTTTATAACTATATAGTTAGTAGGTAACGATTATTAATGCACGTGTGCACGTGTATCTAATTTTCTGGTCTATTTAGTTAAAAACTAACCTACATTAAAAGTTTATATCAAATATTATGGCAAAATATCGAAAATAAAAATAAAGCATACGGAAATAAACAATATTATAAAAATTGTTAAAAGAAAAAAAACACTTTAAAATAAAAATTTCATGATTAGATAATGGAAACTAGAAACCAATCATCCGATTTATTAAAAATCTAAATTCATTGAAAGTTTCAAAATAAAAAAAAAAAAATACAAATTCATAAAAAAAAAACTTTATTTTATTTTCTAAAACTTAATTTTGGAAAAACCACTTTAAAGAGTAGATAGAATCAAAATTTTATAACCATTTCGTTAATTATTCTTTTAAGAATCAACTAATTAACTACTAAAAAATATTCTACTTTTACTAATTTTAATGGGATCCACAAAGTATGAAAACTATTAACTACAAATTTAAAACTAATTATGTATTTTTTTTCTTTTTTTTTTTCAATTTTATGCTCTTAAAATCCAAAAAAAAAAAAACTTTTAATTCATTTTTCCACTTTTCATACTACTGTACGCAAAAAATATGAATTTCATATGAAAATCAATACTTATATAATTTGTTTTGATAATCGATTCTTAATAAAAGAATATATAGTGAAAAAACATAAATTTTCAAAAGGTTAAAAAATCCCATATTCCGCATAAATAACTTTTTCCAAAAATCTCCATTTAATAAAAATGGAAAATAAAAAAAAAAACAAAATCGAAAAAGAAAAAGAAAATTAATTTTAAAAATGGGGACAGTAGGATTTTTTTTTTTTTTTCTAGTTTTAATTCAATAATACCTTAGATTTAAATTTAAACAATTGGAAAATCCACAAAATTTTGTACAATTTTTATACATCTAAAAAGTTCATATAAAGGATTAAGATCAAAAAAAACAAAAACTCTAAAATAAACATTGAAATCTAAACAATCCGATTGTATGTGCTTTTATGCGTAAATTTTTCTATTAAAACACTGCACAATTTTTTCTCTTTTTTTTTTTTTTCGTTGTTGTTTTTCAATTTCAATTATAATAGCAAACAAAAACGTTTAAAAAGAAAGCTAGAAAAAAAAAAAAAATGTTTCAGGATAATACAAACAGAAACAGAAACAAAAATTGGAAAAAAAATACAGAAATTGAAAAATGAAAAATCCCATTCATTGTAGTTCCACCTATTTTTATGTTTCTTGTTTTTATTTTTTCAAATTTGAATCAAATCAGTATTAGAACACATATGTAGGAAGATATAACCTACTTTATTTTTGTTTTTTTGTTTTTGGTTCATGTTCGCTTCTTAACAATAAGCCACAATATATTATAAAAGACAATGGATTTTAAGATGATATTCTATAGATACTTACCTAGGTGGAATTTAATTTTTTTTTTATTTTTTGTAGTTTTCCATCTTTAATCTACGGTAGTATCAGTAACAGATTCTACCAATTTGTATCTTTCTAATCTTTATACGGTTTGTTTTTACAAATTTTGAAAACGGAAATGGAATCTTATTAAATAAACAAAATATTTTGGGGGAAAAAAAAAAAACATGAAACAAAAAATTGTGAAAGGATTACCAAACGTTTGTAATACATTTTTACATACATATAGTTATAAGATATTTGATTAAGATAATAATGGTATCGAAAAGAATTTCTTTATAATACGAACAATTTATTAAAAACAAGAAATTAAACTCTAAACAAGATAAAACTATTAATGGCTTTCGGTTTTCGTCAAAATGTAAAAGATGGCTGTATATATTTTAAAAAATTACGAAACAAAAGTCTAGATTTATTGTACATATTCATTTTCCATATAAATTAATTTCCCTACATCTTAAAGGTTTCATCTTCTACATCTAATTATTTTTTTACCTATTATACATATGTAACCACTTAGCGTATCCATAATTTTATTCTGTATATTTTAAATTCTAAGGTTTAACCAGAATCAATCTGAAACTTCCTTTTTTTTCGTAGAATTTTAAAAGTTATTGAAGCACAGAAATTAGAAAATAATTTTTAAATTATTTAAAATATTTAAATTAGTTTTTTTTTTCTGCGAATAGTTTAAATCTTCAAAAACCATCAAGAAAATCAAAGTCCTTTTGGTAAAGTGAAATTTTTACACACTAAAACTACCTACCCTCATAACAACTTAAATGGGATAATGATCCAAACTTCCAAATAGTATAATGGCTGGAAAATAGGATGATGAAACGAAAGAGAACAAGGTTGAGAAATTTTAAACTTAAATAGCAAAAATCGGATTAAAATTTCAACAGATGCCAGTTGACAGATTCTTTAAACTTTTGTACAGTTATTATACGAACCGAACATTTAGAAACAGAAGGAGAGGTTGAGAATTATATGAAAGGCAATCATTTTAAAATCTACATCATACGGCAACACTAAGCTATGTAATATTATACTTAAACATTATTTACCATAAAAAAAAAAAAAAAAAAAAATTTTAAACTATAAGAATATGGCATCTATTGAATATTCTTATCCTAAATCCTAAAAAATAGAAAACAAAACTTTTCTTAACCTTCAAATATTGGTAACGCAAAACAAAATTCATATCATATGAATACTGATTTCCACAAATTTGTTATAGAATTCACCATTTTCCAAAAGGTGGAGGCAAGTTAAAATATATTCGAATTTTATTCAATTTATAACTAAGTATCTGAAGTTATATATATATTATATATAAATATCGTATATATATATATATATAGAATTCGCGCACGTATACGATATCTAATCAAATAAGTTTAGTTTTTAACATGATTTGGGTATATTCACATAAATATATCAAAAAGTAAGTTTACCTGTTCTGATTTCCATTTTGTACCATATTTTTATGTATACACGTTTATAATTATATATATATTATATGTATATATATGTACGAAGTTGTATGTACATAAATATTTGTAATTCTATCTTGGGTAATAAAAATCGTTCAAGTAGAAAACTAAACTCTTATATAGAAGAGTTTAAAGAGTAGAAAAAAAAAAGCAGTAACTATAAAAAAAAGTTTTTTTTTTTTTTAAATTTAACTCTTATTCTTCTTTCATTCTAATACTATTATAAAGTTCTTATTCTGAAATATTATTTACGTTTACTTATACACATATACGTATATTATGTTTAAAATAAATATGAGAAAGTTATGAAGATATTTATTAAAGACATAAGTATATATATACATATATCTACATAGGTACCTTTGTACGTCTGTTACATATAACCATGTATAAATATAATTTCTTTAAAGAGTCCCTGTAGAGTGTAAGTAATCGTAAAATTAAATGGTTTTGATTGAATTGATTTTTCTGTTTGATTGTTTGGTTTCAAATTTTATTAAAAAAAAGCCAGAAAAAAATGATTTTTTTTTTTTCTTTATTTAATTTTCCCTCAATTTCCTTAATATTTTTCTTTATTTTTTTTTTTTTCTTTCATTCACTTTGATTTTACAATATTTTTTTTCTTTTTTGTTTTTAACTAAAGGAAAAGTTTGTTTTATTTTTTCCACCTTAGAGGTTTCTAAACAAAAGTTGTATATGTATGTAAGAATGAAAAACAAGACAAACTATTATTACTTGAACATGAAAAAAAAAAATATTTAAAAAAAGTTTAAGTATGTGAATAGAAAGAAAACTACAATTTGTATTTAAAAATAATTGAGTAAAATCAAATATCTAAAAGACTTCTTAAAGTAAAGACTAAATCAATATAAAAAATTGATATTAGAAAAGAAAATTAGTATCTAATAAACCTTTTTTTTTTTTTTTATAAATTTACGATACAATTTATTAAACAAATATTAAAATAAATTTGGAAATAGTTTTAAATGTTTTACTATACATATATAAAAATTAAGTCGTTATAATTATAATTATAGTTTCTCAATAGGGAAATATTTACATAATTTTCTATTTTAATACTTTCCAAAAGTTTTAATTACTTTAATTGAATATTTATGACTTTTTATTGTACTTATCGGTCTCAAAAAAGTTTCAATAATTTGTAACTTAATATAGGGTGTTCAAAAATTGAGGTATCATTTTGATTTTGCCGCCATTTTTTTTCTACCTGGAATTTTTATACGAGGTTTCTTTAGGTATATTCTAAATACATTCCGGTTAATTAATATGGAACGTTACACGAAGGAACAACGTCTTTTTGTTATTACAACATTTTTTGAAAATGGTAAAAGTTTTCAAGATGTAATTAGGAAATTTCGAACAAAATTTGGTAGAGAAAATGCTCCAACAAATCGTGCCATCAAGCTGATGGTTGATAAATTTCTAGAAACTGGATCTGTTCTTGATAACAGAGGCAACATTTATCAACGTAGTGGCCGTTCAACCGAGAATGTAGCAGCTGTGAACAGAAGTGTTGAAGAAGATCCAAAAACTTCCATTCGTCAGTTTTAGTAGAAAATTAAATATAAAATTGGAATTTGGAAAGAAAACTTTAAATCTTTGGATCATAAGTATTAGTATGTTGATTTAATAGATAAACTGTTGACTACGAGTTAAGAAAGAGCAGATTAGAATAACTATATACTTACTAGTTAAAATCAACAGGCATTACAGGCAGGTTAGAATCACATAGTTTAGTCATCAAGTGATTCACCTAGCATTTGTCATTCGATTCAAATTAAATAAAAGAAATAATTTAATATTTCCTCCACATCCTAGCTGATCTCCACAATATTAATAATAGAAATATGTAAACTGTATATAACTGTTGTTCTTGTTACGAAGGGGACCGAATAGCTGCCATTACAGTTAGGCCCTAAGATCCGTTGTGTTCCCATACTCAACGATCCGTTCCCCTCCTACAGTGTTTCATCGAGCCACTCTATATCCTTCATGAAACGTATTATGTCTACCTGATTGAGCATTCTTACTTTAGAAAAGCTTTACTATTGTTCTTTCCCCAAAGTTTTTCGCCTTTGGGACCTCAAGTTCGGGCATTAGCACAGAACGTGGAGTACTGTTTCTGCCTCTTGCTCGCATTCTCTAAATATATTTGTTT
Organism: Poecilobothrus nobilitatus; assembly: GCA_947095535.1. NCBI lineage: Eukaryota > Metazoa > Arthropoda > Insecta > Diptera > Dolichopodidae > Poecilobothrus > Poecilobothrus nobilitatus. The sequence goes on from OX352773.1 coordinate 188,444,053, forward strand.
TTGCTATGCGTATTCTTTCGGCGTGAGCTCTTAGCATCAGATGACCTGTGCTGATTCCCCTAAAAAGTCTCAGATCCATTCTATTGAGTTTTACAATTTTCTGAGAATTTTTTGCTGTTTAGTTTACCCCAGAATTCTTTCGAACTACATTTCCCAACAGTTACCCATTATAAAAATAAACTAATAAATAATTAACATATACCCACTATACCATAATATATCTTTTTTTTAAAATAGATTTGTTCTTATTCTAAAATGTTAATTACCCAATCGTTAAACATTGTCAAAATAAACAAATATAAATAATAACTACTTATACAGAATAATAAATTTGTAAAACTATAATAAATTCTTATTTTAGTTAATTAAGAGAAAATTTATTAATTAAATTTTTAAAAACTCAAAGTTTCAGATGATGCATTTAATTACCATTTTTTAAAGCAGCAACAGAGTTTCATTCCAGAGTTTGGTCTAAACAAATAAATTAGTTGTAATGGAATTATGATCAATAGAATTTTCTTAATACACCTTCTATTAGAGTCTTTTATTATAATATTTTCTAAAGGTATATCTTCTGTCAATTAACTCAGTTAAGAATATCAAAACATTTTACACCATACACCTATAAAAAATGTTTAAATACATTATAGAACTTTGAAATACAAAATTCTAAAACATCTTTCCCCATTTTTGGTTTTTTTTTTTTTTTCTAAATAATTTAAAAGAAAATGCACGTTCATTATTTAAACTTGAAATGACCATTCATTTTATTTCTGTAACTGATCTTCAATTTATAATTCAGCATATTTTTTCCATTTTGAAAAAAAAAAATGATTTTTTTTTTTTCATTTATTTCCCAGATCATTTGTTATGGTTCAATAATATCTCAAAACACAAAGTAATGATAATATACTAAAACAGTACAAATTATAACAATTGGAAATGACCACAATTTCCTTACTTCATAATAAGTAATTACCATATTATGTATGTAAATTATTAAAAGAAAAATTTATTTGTTTCAGTAATTCATTCAATCATTCTAAAATTATTCAAATCATAATAATTATATTTTTGAAAAAAAAAAAAATAAAAGTTTAGAAAAATCACAAAGTAGAAAACTTTCAAATATTGGTTTTTCTTAAAATATCTTTAAATTTATTTTTTATTTTTCATTTTCTGAGTCAAATTTAAATGGAATCGTTTTAATACATTTATGATGATAATAGCCTAAGTATACACACTATTATTATTATTATTATAAGATATTTTAATGGTAGGGTGCAATAAAGCCTAATGGGCCTTATTTCTAAATTGAATTGAGAAATAAAGTCTAATACGCCACATTCCGCTTTAGGTCTTATTTCTCATTCTAATTAGAAATAAAGCCTTTGTAGGCTTTTGGTGTCAAATTTTGACAAACTTTATTATTATTTTTTACAGAGAACAGTCAAAATTTAATACTTTTGTATGGAAATCTGAAATCTTATTTTTTTATCCCCATGACATAAGGTCGAGAAATTAAAAATGAAATAATTTCGAAAAAAAATGAGATAAATTAGGAGAGATTTTAGAATTGGTTTCAAAATCAAAGTTATACGCTTCTTCCAAAATATTTATTAATTCCATTCCAAATGGAAATAATGCCTATTAAGCTTTATTGATATAGGGTTTATTGCACCATGTCATTTAAATACTTTATAATGACTATTTTAAAAGAATTTGAATGATGTATGTTTTTATTTATTTATGAATATATAAAAATCTCCTACATTGGCTTAATATGATTTCTTATATATATGTACCTATGGTTTTGTATACAGTTAGCCGAATGTTAAATTGCAAAATGCCAATTTGCCTAATATCTTTTGACAAAAAGGATATTTCGCAACTTTCCATTTGACATATTTGACTATTTTACAAATGGTTATTTGGCATAATGAGACACTTCGCAGAAAGATATTTGGCAAACATGTGCTTCCCATATATCTTCTTCGAAATAAATGAAATCTATAAGATTATATAATTCATGAAAATATTTTTTTCAATCATTTTCTTTTGAACTTTATTATGTACACAAATATATAGATATAATGTATAATAAATATATATGGATACATAAAATATAACATACATAAATATTAATGGTTTTATTTTAAATTTAAATAATAGGCTATTAAAAGTAGTAATTTAACTTCCTTCAACTTTTTTTTATAAAATTCTTTTAAGGGACCTCGGCAGCCTAGTGGATAAGAGCGTATAAAATATATTGTAAACACCGAGGGATTGTGGGTTCGACACGCCTGAAAAGGAAAGGCTGTATAATTTCCTGTTCACATATATGTGGCAGCGAAATGCACTTAAAAAAACAAAAATTCTTTTAATTTTTTTATCTTTTAAAAAAAAAATTTTCTTTTTTACGACAAGTTCACAACCAATCTCAAACTTCTCTATTTCTGTCTTTATAAATCTATAATTTCTTTTTTTAACACGTCCATAATTCTATAAGATCCGACATGTTTTCCATCAATTGCATGTTGCATATATTCTCTGATGCCACATTCTAAATAATTTTGTGTTCGTGGAATATGTTTTTGATCTAGTTCAAAGCAATTCCAAAAAGTTGGGGGAAATAGTGGTGGTTTACTTTTATCCCAAACAACAAAAACAAAAATTAGGAAATAATGCCGTTACCTTAAACTCGGTTTTTTATTATCATTAATAATGAATTAAAATAATTATTACTTGAAGTTGTTATTTGTTAAGTGGATTGTTGTGTAAAGTTTTAGTTGCAAAGTGTCCTATTTAACAAATAAACTATATGCAATTTGGTAATTTTGTTAAATATCATTGTTTGTTATATATCATTAGCGGTGAAATGGGAATTTGACATATAGATTTTGCGAACAGGTCCGCTCCCTGTATATGTATAGAAATGAAAATTTAAAATTGACCTTGCGGCCTATAATTCATTATTTTAACTCTGATACCAAACAATTGAATTTTAAATAATATACTAAAGCGAGTTTCAATATAATGATAATGATAAATTGATAAAGTTGTCAGAATATTTCTTAAGAATTCTTCTTCAAAAAATAAAAACAAAAACAATAAAAAATAAAACGAAAACAAAAACATTGTCTACATGACATGATTTTCATCAAAACACGATTAAATTATTTTTACTTTTTTTTTTGTTTTTAAGGAAATAGAAATTTAAAAAAAAAAACAACAATAAAACTTTCCCCTATATATATATATATACGTACACTTGTATTCTATTCTCATGATTCATTCATTATGTTAAATGAATGAAAAGAAAAACAAAAGACTTTGCAAAATTGGCCAAAGTCTGTAATGTTAATATGTTATTTACATTATAATATATACATGTATATGTAATGGTATAACCATGGGACACAACGTCTGAACAAAATTCTCAAGTTTTTTTTATTTCCCTTTTTTTATAAAAAAAATATGTTCTTTATATCTTCTAAAGTCAACAACTCTATTCTAAATACAACAAAATAAAACAATAGACTATAAAAAAAAATTCTCACAAAATAATTTTTTTTTTTAATAGTTTATTGCTGGTTACATGATACATTTTTGTTTTTCTTCTTGCATTTTTCAAAAATTCATTAAATTAAGCTTCTAAATTATAAAAGTAATATATTTACTATTATTTATAAGCTCGACTATGTACCTCAGATGTGTTCATTTTTATAGTGTCTGTAAAATTAAAATATTTAATTTAATTATATATGTATGTAGGTGTGTTTCTTTAATAATTAGAATACTTTTATTAAGTATTTAAGAAAATGCATTGGTACCATTGATATAAAACAAGCAAGGAAATAATTTGCAATCGAATGAAAATAATTACTGCATTAATGTGGAAAATTGTAAATTATTACACAATATATATATATATATATAAAATAAAAGCAATAAATATTAAAATTCAGGAAATAAAAAAGAAAATACATAATTACATTTCATACATTTTGCATGTCATGTTTAACCCTTTTTGTTCTTTTCTTCTTTAAATTTAAATTTTAATAGAGGTTAAAATTACTTTATATTCATATGGATAGATTTTTGTTTATTGAGTTATAAATTAGAAAAAACGTCTGTCTGTTTTATAAAAAGTAATATTTGAAGAACGCAAAACAGAAGTTGACAAAATCTATGTTTCATTCGGTCTGTTCAGTATGTTTTGAAACGTAAATCCTTTAACAAATTTCCGTCCTTTTGTTTTACTATAGCTATACATTTAGTACATTTTTTTTTTTTTTTTTTTTCCTAAGGGAGTTGGGAGTCTTGCAAAGACACCAAGAATTTCCTCTTGGTAGTGTCAGATTCTTACTGACTAAACCTACCTCCCCCTTTAGCCAATATAGTGGATTGAAACCCTTACCTGCGAACGCAGTATATTGGCTAGGGAGTAGGGATAGGAAAGGATAGAAAAATGAATACGGGAACATTGAATTGGGAGTGGGACTGTAAGGAAACAATGAATCCGCCTATTATTATTATTTTGCTAACAGTGACTAAAGCCGTCACAACAGTTACAACATGTAGTAGTTGTATATATTACTACATGAGGCAACTATTGAAGGCAACCCCTACTGTCACTGTAGCGGCTGCTATTATTGGTATTAATATTCTTAATATTATTATTATTTTACTACAGAGTCAGCGCCATCAGTGGATTACAACATGCAGCAGTATATAACACCTTACTTGCATGATATAACGAAAGATAGCCCCACTGTAATAGCTATTATTATTATTACTATTATTATTATTATAATTATTGTTATATTATTATTGTACTATTTATTATACTATTTAATTGTACTATTATTATTATTATTATTACTATTACATATTATTATTATCATTATTTCACCACAGAGTCAGCGCCATCAGTGGATTACAACGTGCAGCAGTATATAACACCTTACTTGCATGATATAACCAAAGATGGCTCTACTGTAGTAGCTATTATTATTATTATAATTATTGCTTTACTATTACTATTATTATTATTATTATAATTATTATTATTATTACTAATATTAATTATACGATATACATTATTACGATATAAAAGTACTACATATTTTTTATTTATGACCTGACCGGGGTTTGAACCCAAGACCATTCGATTGAAAGGTTGGCGAGTTAACCACTGCGTCATGAGTCAGATAATATTAATATTATGAAACTATTTTATATAGTACTTTCTAAGTTCATTACCGATACGTTCGATTAATTCATTACTATATGCCTAACACAGCCCCTTAAAGAAAATTTGTGACAAATTTTTCTTTCATTGTAATAACTAATATCATAACATTGTTATAGAATTTAAGACCACAAAACATGAGTAATTATAGTGTTTTTTTTGTAAATAATTAGCTTCAAAAATTTCCTTTTTAAAAAAATTCTTCTAAATAAATTTTAATTAATTTTTAATTAAGTAGGTATTATTGAAAAAAAAATAAATAAAAATTACAAATGAACTTAAAGTATTAATTAATAAAAAAATCTAAACATAAAAATTAATTCCACTTAAGAAATAAAATATCTTTTTTTCAGAAGATACAAAGCCTATTCATATTCTCTTTTAAAATTTACCTTAATTAATATTAAATTCCTTATTTTTTTCCCTCACAATTTTAGATTTTAATTGTTTCCAATATCTAACCCTTGATTAAGTAAATGTAAATTGCAACATCTTTATACTATATTGTTTTTAGACAAATTTTTACACAGAAAAAAATAAAAAACAAAAGAAAATCAATAAAAACAAAGTTCAATTAAAGGAGACTAATTAATATACTTAAAAAAAGGAAACTTAATCCATTTTTTCTTTATGACTAGACATTGAAAAGATATGAAATAACAAAACTCTGATACTTTTTTTTTTTTTTTTACTTTATCAAGAGAGAAACTTGAGAACAGAAAAATATTACCATATATTTTTTCAACCCCTTTTTTTTTTTGTTTTCATTATTCCATTATTTAAACCATCGAATATATAAAATTTCTGTTTCTCTTTTTTAATTTTTATTTTGTATCAAAGATGATTTCAAGTAAAAAAATATGGAAATAAAAGTGAATCCTGTGACAATGTACTTCTGTGTGAAAAGCAAATAATATACAAAATGGAACCCTTTTATATAATATATAGGTACATAAAAACAATCTATATATGTATCTATAAATAAAGTAATTTATATGAAAAGAACAATTATATATTTACAAATTTATATACAATATAAAATGTATATATATATATGTATATAAGAGAAAAATGGCTTTAAATAATTAATAATAAAAATAATGATAACCATAAAATAATTGGGGGAATAAAAAATAACTAAAAATTTTACTTTTAAAATGTATTATATTACATATTCAAAGAATTAGTCTTCATAAAAGATATATATATTTTTTTTTCATTTTTATTAAATTGAATCCTTATGTTTCATAACAAATTTACTTAAATTTTTTTTTGAAAAAAAAATCTTAAAAGAAATATATTTTAACCACATATGTCCTTTATATGTCCTTTATACACAAGTTAATTTTCCTAAAAATCTAAAAATTTCTTTTCATTGCATTCTCAAACAAATCTATATATATAGTAAAAAAAGATGAAAATTGCCTAAAATGGATCCTAAATAAAAATATTGCCCATATTTCATTGTGTAACAATTTTGTTTTCTTTTCCCTCTTTTGCTTTTGCTTGATAAATATCTTATTGTCGTCGATTTTTAAAAATTAAATCTAAAGATATATATAAATATAATGGGATTAAAATGGTTTAAAATGTTTTAAGTTTATTCAAATATTAGCTGAATAAGCTTTTCAGCAATTGTGATACCCTATAATATTATATACTGTTTATAGATTGTAAAATTATTGACAGGCAATTATATGCTTTGGTATTTTCATATGAATGATATGACTTGGTAACCCAAAAAAAAAAAAAAAAGATATAATTTCTACTTATTATTTAAATAAATATTATTAAATAAAATAATAAGATATTATATAACTATATAACTTACGAGTATGTAAGTATCTATATACACTGTGTTCTTTTTAAAAAAATTTATATAATAAACCGAAACTTTTCAATAGTTTCCATAACATTTTCACCATATTTTATACGATTTAATTATAAAATGAGATAAAATGCAAAAAAAAAAAAAAATTATATATCTAGGATGCCCAACTTATCCTAATAAACTGAACAGAAAAAGTTTAATTATTTGTAAATTTGTATTATTTCAGCGACGACAACATAACAATGTAATTTAGAATGTAAGAACAGCTCAAAAACATTTAATTAACAGTACATTTAAATAAGAATACATTTTTGAACGCTTACATACATTAATCAACTTTAAATACAAACTTTTAATTTTTTTTTTTTTTTTATATAAGCAGGTTACTCTAATTTTTTTCTTTCATTTTATAAAAGAATTTCAACTTATGGTATGCGTCAGATGTCATCCAAAATGATTGCCTTTACTTTAAAAGATCCAAAAAAAAAAAAAAACGTCATACATGTTCCGTACATTTCTGAGTGGATTTTCCTTTTTTTATTTTTTTATTTTTTATAAATTGAAATAATCTTTCTCGCTCCTTTATAAGTTTTCCTTGCTCGTTTACAACAAAATAAAAAGAAAAAAATATTTCTGCTCTCTTTGTTCTTATTATCTTGCAAAATGGTCAAAACAAATGGAATTTTATACAAATATTATGCTTGTCCAAAAAAAAGAACATTCATTCGGATTCCGAACCAATATTAATACAAAGAATAATGAAACATATCATATAATACAACACTGTACAATGCTATAAATTCAAATCAATGTTGACATGTTGACCAATGACATCTATTATTAAATATAAAAAAAAAAAAACAGTTTTTATTCTTTCTGATATTTATATGTTGAATGAAAAGTAAAGGTAGATATATTTTCAAATAAACAAAAAAATAAATAAATTTTTTCTTTATTGAAAAGATATATTGATATAAAGAAAAAATAAGAAGAAGACAGAATATATGATTCATTCTTTTTTAATACGAATTATGTGTTCATCTCTGTTCATCTCAATTTTTTCTTTTATTTTTATATTTTATTTTCAAAATCCATAAACCATATATGAATGGATCAAAGAATCTGTATTGGGTTTTATTCTAGTTTTGAAACGATTCATATTTTTATTGGATATCCAATCTTGTGTAAAAAATTAAATCTGATGAATGATGAAAAGAAAACAAAATTATTTATGTTAGAGAGAGAGAGAGAAGAAAAATATTAATATTTATTACTTTTATTTATTGATGATGTATAAAATTAACAAATGATAATATTTTTAATAAATATAAAAAGGTACCTATGTATATAATAAGAAGCTAATATATGCTGACATTTCATTTAAAAAAAAAAAAAAAAAATATTTCTATAGATACATTTCGAAAAAATTCTTGATAGATAATAACATTATAAAGGAAAAAAAAAAATCTTTTTAATTATTATTGTTTACTTAAGTCATATTAGGTTTTCTTTGTTCAAGAGGAAAATAATAAATTTAATAAAATTTTTGAATTGTCTACGAAGAATGAGAATATTATACTTAAGATGTTATCTGATATAAAGGACATATTATTATGTTTCCTTTTATAAATTATCATGAGTAATTTTGTACTTTAATATTTTTATTTTTATTTTTTTTTTTTAAATATTAAAATTTCAAGCAAAAAACGAAAAACAATATTTTTACTTTGAAATATCTGGTAGACTCTGATTTATTTTTTTTTTAATTTTTTAAAGTAAAAATTTTTTTTTGAAACTTTTCATTTTAATTTTTGTTTTTTTTTTTTTGTATCAATATTAAATATGCAAATATCTAAAAATATAAAAATTTTTTCTAGAAGTATTTTCAGTATTGCTAATACAGATTTTTTTTTTTTTTCATTCAACCATAAAAAATATATCCCCTGAACAGGAATTTTGAATCAAAAAAGAAACAGAAACACATTTAAAATTCATTAAATATTCACTTTACTTTGGAATTTTATACTGATAATTCATGTTCTTTAAATTAAAATTCAAAATTTCGACATAATCTTTATAAAAATAAAATTATAGAAAAAAAAAACAAAAAACAAAAAAAAAGAAATACACCGATGAAAATTTGAATTTAATGGAAATGATTTTTTTTTATCTCCAAGTGACACTCTTTAAATTCCTTAAAAAAAAACAACGAAGAAAAAAAAAAAAAAGGAATGGAAAAACCTAAAGACATTTAAATTAAAACACGTTTTATTCCCCAATTTTTATTTTAATTACTTAAGTGTTTCAACTAATTCAATTATGCTGTCTTATATCTTATTAACAGCAACATTTACCACATAATAACCTTGTTTTTTCACTCGTGTTTTGTTTTTGTTTTGTTTTTTTTTTTGTTTTTATTTTTTGCTTTATCTGCAACATTACGATATGCACAAGATTTTAAGTGCATTGAGTATATATAGTAGATACAACGAACCAAAGTTGTTATTAATGATTTTTTAACAACCATTCGAAAAACCAAAAATTTACCAAACAAAAAAAAAAAGGAAAAAGAAAAAAATATAAGTAAAAACAATCCACTTTATGCCTTAAAAAAAAAAAAAATTGAAAGAAAATATTTGGGAAAAGTTCTCCCCGGGACTACAATCCAATCCGGGATAAATACAAAATAATAACAAACAATATAGCATTCAAAATAAAATATAAAGGAATACAAGGGAAAACATAAAAAATGGGAATAAAGTTTCTTACAAATATTGTAGTATTGTGATTCTAACAACTATTGGAAGAGACCAAGAGTTAGAAAATAAAAAAAAAATTTTTAAAATGAAAAAACGAATTCAAATCTCAAAAACAAAAAAAAAAAATAGAAAGAAACAAAACAGTAAAATAATAAAATGGGGATGATATACTTGAAAGGAAAAAGTATTTTTTGAAAGAGCATTACATTTTTTTTTTTTTTTTGGTTTTTTATGTTTTGATATTTAAATATCTGTTAGTTGCAATATAGTATAGATTGTATGTTAGTAAGAATTTAGAATTTTGCATTTTAATTTTTAAATTCAGTTTAAAAGTCAAATTTTTGGGTCATAATACGAAACAGTGAAGCCTTTTTTTATACCTCAAAATAAATTTACACTTTCAATTATTTCATTATTTCAATTTTCTTTGTTTTTCTAAAAAGAAAGTGTCAAATTACATGTTCTGTCATAAAATAATAAGTAATTTGATATTCATTTTATAAAATTGCTTCGATAATTATCAACGAAATTATCTTATGACTTTTGTGGCATTTCATTGTGTGAAGAAGATTGAGCTAAAGTATAATTATTAGACTCTTAGGCCCCATCAAAAAATAAAAGGATCTACATAAAAAGAATTAATGTTCAATTTCTTTAGATTTATTATATTCTTATATTCATGTCCATATTCATGTTCATATATTAGCTTCTTATATTCATGTCCGAGTATGCACCAAAATCTTGAGAAAAACTCTATCCAGATATATTCGTTTTTTCCCAAAAAAATAAAAACCATGGATAGATGCAAAAAAAAGTGATCCACGCTCTCTAGTGAGTCAAAACCTCTGGAAACCCTACAGATACTATCCGCAAGCATATCCAATGTCTAACGATAAGACATTGTAGTGTTTAAGGAATGTTAACTTATTTGAAAAATACTAAATCGAATTTCTAAAATTTATTATAAGTTATATTTCTTTTAAAACTACAGACACAGTCCCATTTTTGCCTTATAACCAGTACTAGTTAATCAAAATGTTTAACAGTAATGCCAATTTCTTATTTAGTTAAATAAAATATCAAATTATATAGAATCAAAATATAAAATACGTAAACCATTATTCATAAGTTACCTTATAACAAAAGATAAGATTATAATATAAGTTAAAATATACAGAATGGCTCTAAGTAAAACTTTCTCTGTTGAAATGCTATCTAATATACATTTATTACTTTTCACAACAAATGCATCAGTAATTCATTCAAAAAAGCTCCCCTTCTCTTCTTAAATGATAACATTTTTTTTTGCATAGTTTTATTTTTTTATCAATATTTCTCTTAATCCGAGAATTTCAGACAAATAAAAGTGAAAATTGTTTTTAACACAAAAAAGGTTATCAATTTTGCTTTTTTAAACAAAAAACAAAATTTTTCTTTTATCCTCTTCAAGAATTCGAAAAGCAGCAGTAAAAAAGTGTATTTACTCTTTTTAAAATTTTTTGAATAGAATTCGGGAATTAAAATCGACTGCTTACAACGATTACCACGTGTATCACTATATTGTAAGTTCATTCACTGAGTAACGATAAATAAAGCACTTTAAATGTTTAAAAATGCCCAAAAACTACAACACAAAAAAAAAAAAAAAACAATGAGGAAAAAATATGAGAAAAAACAAAACAAAATAAAAATTAAGAGGGTGTTGAAGAAAATTGTATTAACCTTCTTTTAAATAGTATTAACAACAGTTCCAAAAACCATTTAAAATGGCTGTTGAAAGGATAATTTTTCTTTTTAAAAATTTGTATATAAAAAGTTGTTATATTTTCGATGTTTTCTTGATTCCCTTTTTTATATATTTATTTTTTTTTTTTTGCAGGATCTCTTTATAAGCTTATATCTATTCTTTTGTTCTATTTTTCTGTACTTTATCTTTTCTAATAAAGGTTTTACGAGTACATGTACAAAATAAATTCCTCTTATTATGAAAAGGATTACTTAAAAAGATTATTCAAAATTGGACTTTTATGATCATTGTGCATTAAAAACTGTACACCCAATTTAAGGACACGTGAAGGTAATCATTTTCTATAGTTTTCTTAAAACAAAAAAAAAACGCCCTTTTTATACAATCAATAAATTAAAAAATAGTTTTCTCTCGTTATTTAAACAATTTTGACATGACCTCCTTTTTTTTTATTTTTTTTTTATTATATTGCAGCTGTTTCTTTAATCACTCATTATTTATATGATTTCGCACCCCCTAAATTGGAAGTCCTCAGTTATAAAGAATCATTTTTATTATAAATATTTATATCTTTTATATTAACCCCTTTTAGCGCAAATATAATATAATCTATGTTTTTTAAATTTTCTAATCACACGAAAAAACCCTATAACCGTGAAATATTATGTTTAAATGTGTCTATAAAACTGATACTAAGGAAAATTAAATTTTTTTTTTAAATTATTATTTTAGATAATGAAAAAAACATACGAAATAAATAGATAAAACCATTCATCACCAAAAAAGTACACATTCAAATAATGCTTTTAAATTTTGAAATAATTTGAAATTTTACTAAAAAAGAAAACAAAAGGCAGAGTGCATCTTTCTTGTTCAATATTCAATTACATTTAACCATGTATACACACACGCACCCAAAATAAAACCCAAATGTTTTATTTAAAGTTAAAAAGTTGTTCTTATTTGTTTATAATATATAACATACGAACGAATAAAACAGTTAAAATCCTTCAAATGTCTTTTTTTTTACACCCCACTTTTAAAGTCCCGTATTGAACTCTAACAAAAATGAAAGCATTTGAATTTAAAAATAAAATTGGAGAAAAAAAAAATTCACTCAGGAGTTTTGTTAAATAACAGTTTAGATCCTATTAGAAAAGTTTAGAACTTCTAAGAGTGATAGAGTTATTTTTTTTTTAAACTTAGAGGGGCAAAGTTTTTGTTTTTTCAGTAACTTTTAACAAAAGTGTATGTTTGTACGTTTGTGTACTGATTGTATAAAAAAATACTTTGTAAATTATGTGAACAACATCAGTGTAGTTATCTTAGTTTTTCTTTTGAATTCGGATCAGTTTTAGAAATTTATTAAGTGTATCCATCCAAGCATATTAGTGAAATATTAATTTGATCCCATAATAAACAGTAATTTTAGAATTTAAAAGGATTAGGTATATATATTAATAATACATTTTAGAAAATTTGACTTATTTTAAAAAATATTTTACCAATATATGTACTTATATTCAAAAAAGATTAGATCATTTGAAGAGCATATATTAAAATTGTGACTTTTTCGATTGTCTAAAAATTGATTGTACAAGTATTGAAACTGGAATCAAAATAAAATAAAACCAAAACATTAAAATGTTCCTTCGAATATTTATAAAAAGGAACTCGCTTAAGAACTCTATAACTGCATGCAACCTGTTTTGTTTTTTGCCTTGGCACTCGTGTAAAGAGCATAGGGTATTTAGTAAGCCATTTATTATTCATATTTGACTAAGCTTTAGTTTCAGGAATCATTAATTTCACGAAGCCGTTGATTTCTCAGCTGTATCTATCGTACAAGACTATATGTGACGTTTCTTTTATTTCTACGCCATTTATTATACATCATCTTATACAAGAATTATGTGTTATTATTATTTTATTATATATTAGAATTATAATTAATAAGACTTAAATACTTATTTTTAATTTAATTATATTATACTAATTATATATTATAAAAAAAATCTATATTATTCTTTATTAATCTAAATATATGACGCAGCCTGGGTTTAAACTCGAGACCTTTCGTATGAATGATCGGTGTTTTAATCACTACACCATTTGCTAAATATAACTGCAACATCTAAATCAACTTAATTTCAAAGAATCAACAAAAGAAGAACGTGTAATGCGGTTAAAGACGTCCATCAGCAGTAGATGTCTTCTTTTCTCATTCTCATTACCTCACATTTGTTAGTATAAAATGAGAAAAAATTTATTTTACATATACATAGAAATGTATAAATTTATATCGAACTATACATAGTATGCACACCTAAATGTAATACTAAAACTGTTATTCCTGGAATAATCTCGAAAAGAAACAACTGTGAGTGAATAGAAATGAAGCATATAAAAAGTAAAATTAAATTGCTGGACAAGAAAACGATTTTTGGAAATTGTTTGGGAAAAAAATAGTTAGTTGAAAAAAAAAGAGGGTAGAAAGTTTTTATAATAATATGTTCAAAAAAAAAAAAACCTCTTATATTTTGATTAAAAAATATGCATGTCTGTTTGTATGTATATAAATTAAATTTTACAAATGTAAAAAGGAAATCAGGGATGAATGAATGTGTTTTTAGATAAAATTTAAAAATAAGGGATGATTTAAGAAGGGTAAAATTATATTTTTATATAATCGTATACAAAGCGTACAAAAAAGAAACTAAGCATGTTGTTTATATAATGCAGATATTGATTTTTAGATTTTTGTCTGAAATATATTTACATACACATAATATAAAGCATAGATGCCAAAGTATAGATTAGAATTATTTGAGTATTCAATTGTCAATGTTAATAGTATAAAAGGGTCACAAAAAAGTTTTTGTAAATATTTTAAGAATAACAAATTTGTTTTCTGTTTAGAGCTAAACAAAAAATTGCATTAATACATATACAATGAAAGGAATATATTATAATATTAGAGGTCTTTTACTAAATACACATATATATATATATATATATATATACAGAATGATGAAGAGCGTATTATTTAGATCAAAACAAAATTTTATATTGAATTTTATTGAATTTTGTTGGTTGGTAATGGTACTCACTTGTTTAAGGACATTAATTCAACTTGTTATTTCTTTTTTTTTTTTTTTGGAAATTAAAAAAAAAAAATTTTATTTGAAGTAAATATTTTAGAGTACTGTTTAGTACAGTGGTTTATTTTAACTATATACCTATATTTTTAATGAGAATGTAATGAACCGAAATCTATATTCGGTTTTTGTACTTAATGATTTGGTAATCATCTCTATTTGTATTATAATCAGAACAGAAGTTTTGATAATGTGTACAGTAATTGCTTTGTTTTTTTATTTTAATTATCGTAAAGGATGTAAAGAAAATAAAATATTTATCTTATAACTATTAAAACCTTAGATATATTATGTTTTTAACAAAATTTTAACTAAATATATCATGAAAAAGAATAAATATAGACAAAAAAAAAATTAAAATTTTTTAAAATACTAAACTTTTGAAAAGGTACTGAATATAAAATTAAAAAAAATTTCATTTTAGAACATTAGATAAAAACTGAAAGTTAAAGGACTAAGACTTTAATAAAATTAAAGGGATAATTTATAATATTATAATCTGACGTAGCCTTACATTAATTTTAGTTAATTGGTTGTTAATTCGAAAGAAATCAAAAGATGGTTAATGTAATCAAAAGAATTGTAAATGGTGTTCTAATATTCATTCAGAAGCTATATCTCAAAGAAGTAATTACGAAAATGTATACTTAATATAATATCATAATAGTCAAATAAATGAAAAGGAAATTCAAATAATCTTCAATGATTATTAATGAAATTTTATTTAATCATAAAATAAAAAAAAAAAAGTAATCAGATTTAGTGCTAATTAAAGAAAGACTGTTAATTTTCGCATTAATGTTCATTAAAACTGTTCAGCAATAACTACCTGTATAGGTATAAGTCTTTTTGTATTAAAGAAATAGTCTTTTTGCAAATCTCATTTTGCCTAATACTAAATTTATGCCATTTCAGTAAAATTTATTACATAAGTATAACTAGTTTTATTAATGTCAGTTAACAGTGTAACATATGACAAATTCCACGATTCTTTCTTGCAAATTCATATCTAATAAATTGTGAACAAAAAGTATAATAAAGATTATGAACATACATTTTTTACAGCTCAATACTAATTAAAACTAATGAATCTTATTAAATTAATTACAATAATTAAAGACCACTTCAAACTATGTGTATTTTTCATATGACTTTTTCGAATGTATTGTTTATGTTAAACCATTGATCAGTCAGAAGTGTATTGAGTAAGTATTGATTGATCATAGCAATTTTGTGTTCATTTTTTTGTATTGTCATTTATAGTTCATTCTTGTTTAAAGTGAAATTTTTTTAAATATTTTGGTTAAAAAATATAAAATTTAAGTATTTTATAATAAAATTAAATAATTTGAATATATAGCTATATCTTTTTCTTTTCACTGTATTTCTAATACAAATAGTTTTCGAAATGATGAGTAAAATAAAATTTATTATTTGATTTTTTAATAGATGTTACACTATATTATAACATAAGGATGTCAAATGACATTTTTTTTTTTAGCATTGACACTTAATATAACTCCTTTTGTATTGTAAAATTTGTAACGTTCTAATTGTAATTTTACAATATGCATAATTTGATTATGTGAAGCGGCCTTAAGTTATACCTATACATGAAATAAAAAAATTAAAATTTCCATTATTCAAAGACATATTATGTCATAAAATCAGCATATAAATTCTAGTAACTATATTATTGACATTTAAGTCGCTGGAATTGATTTTGCATGTGTACTTAATTTAAGAATATTCTCTTATTTTATATTTTTATCTAATAATAATCTAAATTTTATTTTTAAAATTATGTTGAAATGTGAATAATTAAGATTTTAAAACTATAAAATCATCTTTTTAAGGTCACAAAAACTAACTCTTTAATTTTTTCAAAATGAAACTCTGTACTTCCTAAAGTTATAGATTTAAAATTGAGAATAAATTGAAAAATTCAACTCGAGAACATCCACAAAACATAAAATAATCAATAAAGAAAATAAATGATTTAAAAATTTAATATTTTTATATATACCTATAAATAGTTTGCATGAAAATTAAAATAATATTTAACAATTTTTTCATAGTGGGCCTATATTAATTCGATCCACATTTACAAAATTAAATAAAATAATCGATTTCTAAACTAAATCTATAAAATAACGAGGAAGAATACAGTAGCCTTTGTCAACTCTTAGATACCCGTACGAACCCTTTAGTTTGTTCATAGTCTGTCACTCTGCTTATAATATTATTTTTTCACTTTTTCAGTATTTTAAAATAATTTGATTGAATTTTATATTTTCTAGAACTATGGTTTTTACATACTTATATTCAAACTATATATTTATACATTCTTCAAAAGTAGATTCTAACTAATCTTCAACTTAACGATTAAAAATCGTTATCGAAAAAAATCGTTACAGAAATTTGTTAGAAAAATTGAGAAAAATTAAGTCACACTTTCGTCAATTTTAAGGTAACCCTATGTTATTAAGAAAACTTGTTAACAGAAATAAAAGTATAATATTGGAGGTTTAATTTTTATGTAACTATTACTTCAAAAAAATTTGAACAGGTGTTCAAGTTGCAGGTATTTAAAAAAAGAGAATTTTCAATTATTGACCCCTAACAGCTCCTAAATGGGGGGCGATACAAAAATATTTTCTGAAATGACTCATACTTATTAAGATCTAACTCCTTTCAAAATTTCAAGTTTCTAACTTAAACCGTGTGGAAGATAGAAGGAGTCAAGAATTTTGCAATATTTGAGTTTCGCATAACTGTGAATTAAGACACCGCATGGCACATATTTATAAAGCTAATAAAAGCAGTTATCGTATAGCGTTTTCAGATTGAAGATATACTTTATAGAACTTGTGTTATAACAATTTAAAAATAGAGCTTTTTCGAAATTTGGGAGCTGAAGCTCCGTAACTAGTGGGGCTACAGAAAAAAGTTGTTAAATTAATATGTTTATGATATCTATCAGCAGTTAAAATTGCATGGCTCTACTTCAAACTATGTAGAACTTTTGAAAAATTTATATTAAAAATGTGGAGATCAAAAAGTTAGTTGTTTGAGAGTCATCCGATATTTGGTCGGATCTCAACCAAAAAAAAAATGGGGAACCCACATTGATCCAATAATATTTTCTGTTAATTTTAAGACTCTAGCTTTCTTAGTTTTTGAGTTATGTTGCTGACGGACAGACGGACGGACAAGCTAAATCGACTCAGAATTTGAACCTGATCCGATCCATACCTTTGAAGGTATATCTAGCTTGCTTATTTCAAGGTGTTACAAACAGAGAAGCAATTTTAATATACCCGATCCTTTTCGTACGGGTATAAACAGGAACAAACGTCAAAATTGAATAACCATTTGAAAAAAAAAAGTAATATGAAAAGGTATAATAGATTCACAACTTTTATCAACTTGAATAGGCAACAAGCGATTCTGTATATGCATATTGAACTTCATTTAAAAAATTATTTTTTTGTTTTTTTAGTTTTTTACATTTTGAAAAACAAAACCTATAAAGTACCTACAATTAGATAAAGTTTTTATTTGAATTAAAAAAAAAAAAAGAAAAACAAAATTGTTTTTTAAATAAAATATATTATAGATATACTCAAAGAAAAAAACTTACTTTTTAATCCTTTGAAATCGAAGAAATTCAATTCTCTTTATTAATGCTTTTATTTTTCTGTCGATACTCGAAATTAATCCAATAATAAAAAAATAGAAAAATAAAAATGGTAAATTTCAATGAAAAAAAAAATAGGGCATGCATACGTATTTTATAACTTCCCAGACGAAAATTATTTTCCATATGTATGTAAGTATATGTATATTTTAGTATATAAGCCGATATAAGTATTATAACGAATACTTTTTTTTTTTTAAATTTTCACTTTTTATTTGTTTTTTATACAAGTCCAGAACACTTGTGAAAAATTTTTATTTTTTATTTATTTTTCGAATTTTTATTTGCATAAAAGCTATCTACTAAATAAAATAATAATTTTTGATTATAAACAACGTATATTAAAAATATAATTTTTCTCGATATAGTTATAGTAACTTTTGATCATTTTTTTTTTTTTTTTTTTTTTTAAATTTATTATTTATTCAAAAAATAAAATTTTTTTTCTATAGAATTGAGTAAAAAAAATTGATTGCGTATTAAAACGAAGCTATTTTGCATATTTTTAATAACAAAAAACTTATATAAAAAATTGAATGTGAAGTAAAAGAGAATAAAAGCAAACACGTTTTTTTTTTTTTTTTATTAAAAAACGCTTCAAAGGTGCGTTGACTTATATATAACATTTTTTTTTTTTTTTGTTTGTTTTTATTATTGCGAATGCATCGAAATCGGTTGTTTGATTCACTTGTAATCAAAATTATAAAAAAACAGAAAAAAAAACAAAAAACAAAAAACAAAGATAACACTTGACTCGACTCGGCTTAAATTGGATTGAAATTTAAAAAAAAAAAATAAAATTTATATTTTATAGAGTGTGTGAGTGTGTGAGTGACGAGACTCACTAAAGTATAGGTGAATAACAGTGGGGAAAATGTAAATGAAACAAAATGCAAACATACACATACATATATGTACATATCTTTACATGAGAACAAAAATGTATATTGTAAGAATTTCGTTTTTAATAGTTATGTTAAAAAATTGAAAGAATAAAGAAAAAAAAAATATAGTTATAAGGTAAATTGTTCTAAAGAAGGGAGTTAATTTAAAATAAAAGGTTATTTACTTTCTTGTTCTATTCGTTTTGTTTTAATAATTTTATTTTTATATTTCTTATGTTTTTATTTTGTTTAAAATTTTTAAATAATTTACAAAACAAAAAAAAAAATAAAAAAAAAGACGAAAAATAAAGAATCAACATTCAACAATTTATAAATACTTTTCGTTCTGGGAATTCACAATAATAATTGATGCTGTTGTTATAGTTATTCTTTGATTTTATGTTGATATGTTGAAAAAATCTTAAAAAAAAAAAAAATCTGAAATTAAAAAATAAAGAGGAAAATAAAAAGTAAGTATTTAATTTTATTATTAAATTGAATTGATTCATATAAATATTTCTATATATATATATATCAATATACATATGTATATACTTGTATTATAAGTAAAAGGAATTTAAGAAATATAATATGTGTGCATGTGTTAAAGAAAAAAATAATTATGATAAAGTCTGTAGGTAGTTAATTAAAAAATCGTATTAAACTTTAAAAAGATTGAGAATATAATTACCTAAAGGGCCTCGGTGGCCTAGTGGGTAAGAGCGTATAAAATACGCTGTAAACACCGAAGAAGTGTAGGTTCGAATCCCACACACGTCGTAAGAGTTATTCCCCTTTACGACATTTACAGCCACGCCTGAAAATGAAAGGCTGTGTAATTTCCTGCCCACATTTATGTGGCAGAGAAATGCATAAAAAAAATAATTACTTAATTAAATCTAATCAGAACAAGTAATTAATGAATATTTTAAGACTGTGTTTAGTAACAGATTTTTTACCTAATGAAAAAATGAATCTTTATTAAGTAGTTCATCGTATAGTTATAACAGTATATAAATTCTTTTGAATTAATTTATTGGGAAAAATTTTATTCAAAACATTATTTAAAGGATCCAGTTAGTACTTAGTTAATTTACTATAAGTACTTAATATATTTTAGGTATTAGGTATGTGAACATTTCTTTATTTTTTGTATTTTGAACTGAACATTTTTACATTGAGGCAGATAAAGCATCAACATTTTTCTACAATACTTTCTTCTTCGCCTTCCACCTTTTCTAAAATTGCAATTCACTAAAATAATTTTTTTTATAGATTTAAATTCTATTGCTTCATAGATGTAAAATTTTTCTAAACAGATAGACGTGAGGATTTTTTTCGAAAAACCCGCTAATAATTCAGAGTTTATTGTTTAAACTGCAAAATTAATCGTTTTAAATTTGTGTCTCCATTCAACTTCATCATGATTTCAATAATATGTTTACAGTAAAGCGAACACTGGTAAAATAATATAGAAGTATACATATGCAAAGAATAATGATATGCACGTTACAACCACCTAACTGATTGAAAATAAGTAGATATAATTATACAAGATTACAAAAATTACAATATTTTAACATTAACATTTACTGACATTTACTGAAAAAAAGCGGTCGATCTTAAAATTAAATGTTCCGTATCAGATGAAAACATTTTAAAATATATATTTTAAAACATCGCATCCTTACGAACAGTTACCTCACTTAACTTTGGGTGTTTCAATTTGTTTAGATTTACTGCAGTTTTTATATATCTTTGTGTATTTGTTTGTACCTATATCAATTTAACTTTTAAAAACCCGAGTTTTTTTGTTTTTAATAAAATTTTTGTGTAACTTTGTGTATTTGACAGTTATGTTATTTTTTTTTTGTATATATATTATGTATGTAAATATTTTCATCAAATTTAAAAAGTGGGGGCACTGGGTTCCTTGAGTAAAAATTCGTAAATGTACCTATGCTAATGTCCACAATATATAACTTTTCTTCAGCTAAAATTTCACCTTGATTTCTTTAATATTTTTATACCTATTATTTATACAAACTGGGTAAAAATTCCACCAAATAATTTTTCTGTAAATTTTCTTGAAGATAATCATAAGGGTTAAAAGATTCACGGGTAGAAACGAAATTTTTATATAAATAACTAAAAAGTTGACTAGAATGAACAATCATTTATTCAAATTACAAGGTTTGAGTTTTTTGCGCTAATTTATTTAGTTACATTATTTTTGTAATTAACTAAAAAAAATATTTACACAAATTCGATTAATTCAAGTTATTTTTATTTAAATATGTAGAATCGCAAAATATATTATTTTTATTTAATGACAGTGACAATTGCATTTAATTCATCACACACAAGTCACAATGACTATACATAGAGGATACATAATTAATTTTTCAAAAAAACAAAAATTTTAAAACTAATTAATTTAACTATAGTTAAATTATAAAACAAATATTAATTAAAATATAAATTAATAATAAAAAAGAAAACTTTTTTTTCAAGTGAATTTACCAAAAATTAATTAGAATTTATTTTTTTAACTATAATTAAACAGAAAATACAAAACAAAAAACAAGACAGAATTTAAACCAACGGTTTTTAAAGGCACACATTTCCAAAAGACAATACAAACTGTTTAGAGATGTGATTTGCACGAAAATTTGAAAATTTTCTTAGAATTTCATGTAATCGAAAAAAATGTGAAAAATAAAGAGACAATTTTAAGAGAACTCTACATAATTAAGAAAAACCTTTGTAAAATTATAAAATTGAAGCATTAATTTTTGCCATTTATTTAAAAAAAAAAGTGTACAGGTGCATAAGTTACAGGTGTTTAAAAATAGCAAAATATCAATTTTTGAGCCCTAATACCCCTTAAACGGGAGGTAGTACAAAAAAAACTTTCTGAGACATCTTAAATTAATTCTAAAAGATCTTTTTTCTCTTAAAATTTTAAGATTCTAACTAAAAGGGTGCCGTAGTTATGAAAGAAGAAAAATCTGGCAAATAATAATTAAACATTGCATAATTTTGATATTGATTTATAAAGGTAAAAAAAAAGTCTTGTCGAATGGCCTTTTTAAATTGAAAAATGTTAAGCAGAACTTGAGATAAGTATATATACACATTTAAAAATAGGGCTTTTTCAAAGTTTGAAGGTCTGTAGCTCCGTAATGATAGGGGCTACATGAAAAAGTTGTTGAAAAGTACAACATTATATTTTTTATGAGATCTACCAATGATTAAAATTTTATTGCTCTATCTTGAACGACGGTGTAGTTTTGTAAACAGGCGGACGGACAGAGTGAAGTTAATAGGTACATTTTTTCAAAATTTTTTTGGGAATATGCTAAAAACACTTTAATTAACTTATACTTAATAATGAATCAAAAAAATTTTATAATTAAAAAAAAAAATTTCCTGAACATAATTAATCCATTAAATTTTATTTAACAAAAATTATAATAAGTAAAGGAAAATTTTCAATAAAAAAAAATAGTTAAAAAAAAAAAAAATCCGTAACTATATATTTTCCTAAAATATTTTAATAAAAGAAACTGAATTAAAATTGTAATGTTTACACATTTGTTGTAATAATTTTACTACAAGTTCATGACAAATGTCAGTTTTATTATAATTTATTTTTTATTTAATTTTAGCATATATGATTATTTGACCACTATAACAATTAAAAATGTTTTTTTATATATAATAATAATGTAATACATACGTACGTATATAAGTATGTACATATATGTAAAAAAACAACGTTACTTCAAATGTACCGCCCTCATATATAAACGAATTTTTAATTAGGAGTAAACAAAACGTGGGTTTTATTTTTATTATTCCATTAAAATTGTAAAATTCTTGCACTTATGCATACCATACAGTGTCTGAATTAAAATTTGTTAATTGTTAAAAACAAAAAAAAAAAAAAAAAACACTTTCAACAAATTATAATAAATATTGTGGTTTACCATTGGTACACAACCACTATAAGCATCTGCAATAAATTTATTATTTTAAAAATTAAATTAAATTTTTTTTCTTTTTTTTTTTTTGTCCCATTAATTGAAAGTACAAATAATACATAAATGAAGTGGTCAGTATCTGAGATTGGGTATACCAATTTTAATTTAAAAAAAACTTTACGAAATTAATTTAATTACTTAAATTCCAGCTTTAGTTATTCTGATTAAGTTACGTTAAACCAACAGGCTACATAAAAAAAAAAAAATAAAACATAAAAAATTAAGAAAATTTTTATTATACTTAATATTCTTTTTAAAAATAAATTAAATAATAAAAATGTAATATCAGAAGGAAGTAAAACTCTGCACTTTTACATTGTCCGATTGTTTTGTAATTTTGCGCAATAAATATTCAGTTCATTTGCTCTTTTTTGTTTTTGAGCTATGGTAAAATGTTTTGCGGGTAGAATGATAAAAAAGGTTAATCACAGGCTGCCCCCAAACCTTCGCTAAACAAATTATTGAAACCCTGATATTAAAACCAACTCTAAAATCCCTCCTAACTCAGAATTTCAGATATGCATATACATAATATATAAATAAACATTCTGGGCGTAATAACTCTGAAAAAAATATGATTTTGATGAAAATAAGATTTTAATTCACATTTTTGTATGAAATATTGTCTTTTTTTATCATTCTACCAAAAAATTTTACCATAACTCAAAAACAAAACCGTTATATTTAATTTTAAATAAAACGAGGAAGAATACAGTTGTCTTTGTCAACTCTTAGATACCCGTACGAACCGTTAGTATGTTCACAGCCTGTCACTCTGCTTACATATATTATTTTTTTAATATTTTATAACAATTTAAATATAGAGATTTTTGGGGACTTTGGGGGGCTGTAGCTCCTTAACGGGTGGGGCTACAGAAAAATTAATATTAACATGAAATTAATATTTCTATGATATCTATCATAATCTATGAAATTTATCTGCAGTTAAAATTGCATGGCTCTATTTCAAAAAAATTGTGGAGATCTAAAAGTTAGTTGTTAGTCGGGAGCTACCCAAAGTTTTGATCGGAACTCAACCAAAAAAAATAGGGAACCTACAAATTGCTCCCAGAATATTTTGTGTAAATTTCAAGATTCTAGCTTTCTTAGTTTTTGAGTTAGCGTGCTGATGGACGGACAGACATGGCTTAATCGACTCAGAATTTGATTCTGATCCGATCCATACCTTTTAAGGTATATCTAGCTAGCTTATTTCAAGGTGTTACAAACGGAGGAGTAATTTTATTATACCCGATCCTATCGTACGGGTATAAAAATTTAAAAAAGTGCATATTAAAAAGAATTTTTTTTGTTTTACGCACTCTGTACTTAAATGAGATAACCTGTACTAATTATATGTATATCATGTTAAGGGTTGTTTACAGACTTATCTTTTGGAGCTATAACAGTTTATATAAATCTAGCAATTTCTGATATATTTACCGTTATTTAAGAATGTACGTACAATTTTCAAAGCACCGGTGGAGCCCCTTAGCCTCCGTAGCCAATCGCCATCCCCACAGAAATTCATTATTTTAACAGAATTTTCATTGTGCAAAATTTCAAAGGAATAGCATATAATGTAGCTATTCTAAACTTTTGCGAATTATAAAATTTTCAACTTGAATTTTAAAATTAAGAGCACATTTTAAACAATTTCAATCAATATATATATATATATGTTTAAAATAGGTCTATGACAGTTAACGTAAATCCATTTTTTAAAAAGCCATTTGGCATATGTAAAGACAGTTAACATAAAAAGACTTTTAGCATAAAGTCATTTAACATTAAAAGACATTTAACAAAATGTTATTTATACTAATGGGACACTTAACATAAAATCTTATTGACAAATGGGACATTTGGCATAAATATTTTTAGCAAATGGGACAAATGGCTATGTATGTAGTAAGGTTGGTTGTGTTGGTCATGATGATAATGTTGATTATAATGGTGATAATGATTCTGTAAAAGGAGTTTAACTCTGATCTTTTAACCAATTTCTAGATCCCTTCAAACAACTTTTTTTTTATACATATTTCAAAGATGGAAGAAACATACATATTTCAAAACGTCTGATAAACTAATTATTCAAACCGTAACTAAAACCTGAATTGATTTTTAAACCAACTCTAAAATTCTTCCTAATTTTATCTTCTCCCCACATATTTTTACAATTTAAATATTTTAATTACTTTGAAATGCATATATAAAAAAACGATATTAACAGAATAACCTCCCGAAGAATTTATTATTAATAAAATTTATGACCATTAGTAGTATAGACGGAATTTTGCTAAATTTCTTTTTATATTAACTGGCTTTAGGCTAAAAGTTGTTTTATACCAACTGAGGTTAAGCCAAATGTATTTTTAAGAGGACAGTTGAAGGCTTTAGGCCAACAA
Source organism: Poecilobothrus nobilitatus (assembly GCA_947095535.1). Lineage (NCBI taxonomy): Eukaryota > Metazoa > Arthropoda > Insecta > Diptera > Dolichopodidae > Poecilobothrus > Poecilobothrus nobilitatus. The sequence continues at coordinate 188,469,840 of OX352773.1, forward strand.
GCCAACTGTTTAAAATTCATTCATATATTCATTCATTATATTATAGCATATAGTTAGCATAAATTAAAGTGAACATCTAGGTTCTCTAAATGCATTTTACGCACCAAAAAAGGAGTAATTTAAAAAAGTGAAGCAAATAATTAATTACTTATTGTTATTAATTTTTTTTTTTCATATCTTAATGGCCTCATTTATAAGGCTTTAACAACTATATATAAAGTTTCAATTTTATGATATTGAGTTCAATCAGTGCGCTGTCAAAAATTATTTCACAAAATATTCTACTTTATTATGTGACGCCTGTCATTTATTACAATCCGCCGATTTTTTATAAAATCCTTTTTTTATTATTTATTTTCTTTTTCAATGATTTCTGTGTTAGGATATAAAACAGTTTTTAGGCCATAAAATGAATCAAGTTTAAAATTGTAAAAGTATTAATCCTTTTTTTTTGTTTTTTTTTGTTTGCTCCACATAATATTATTATTAATTTAAAAATATTGAAAATTTTCTTAGAAAAATTAATTCGAACTATGGTAGTTGTTGTCATTTTTAAAATATTTCAATTAATTTAAAAATGAATACAAACATATAATATATAATATATATATGCATAATAATATATGCATTCATTTTTAATAACATTGATTAACTTTAATTTAATGTCAAGTTCATTTCATTTCCAGGAAAATTCATTAAAAATTTTCATTTATATATATATGTGTTAAATTTTGTGGATGATGATAAAATTCTGCAAGGATTAAAATATGTCAAATATTTTTGTTTAGTATATATCCTTCAAATTCTACAATCAATTGAAAAATTTTTAAGTAACCAAATGATGCATTTAAAACCAAAAAAAAAAAATATCAAAAGCCAAATTAAAAATCAAATTGAATAACAAAAGCCAGGAGATTTTAAATAATAACATTTTATATAGGTATAAGTATAATAATGATTAAAAATGTATATTAAAATTCATTAAAAATGTAATTATTAGTATAGATATTTAATTTTTATTATGATGAATAGTAAATTTCATATAATAGACAATTATCCTTTGATATCTAACGAATTTCTCGAATAAATGTAGATTACATAATTATAATTTATTATTTAAATTAAAAAAAAAAAAAAAGATTTATATTATCAAAAGCTTAAAGGGAGCTTTTCAATATTAAAGGATTTGGTAAAAAAACAAATTAATGAAATCCATAGATTCATGGATTTAAAAAGTAATAATTCTATAATAAATTAATGAATTGGTTTAAATATGGATTAATAATATTGCAAAAATCCACTTTATGCATTAGTTCCAAACACTGGAACTATATTTAATAGAAATTAATTTACAAAATCTAAACAACAGCAATAAAAGTAGATATACCTAACAAAAATATATCACTTCAAAAGAAAAATAATATCTTATAGATAAATTTTAAATTAAATTGAATACTTAACCATTCTTAAACCTGATTTCTCTAAAGTTTAATAATTATTTTCTTACCATAATTTGATACCCATACACAGGCTATAACCGCCAGGAAAAATAATTATTTTTTTGATTATTATGATATCTTAACTAAATAATACTAGTTTTATCCATGTTAGGATCAATTATTCGTATATATATGTATGCATATAATTAGTGTCTGTACTAGTACTAGTAAATTATGATACTAAAACCTGAAATAAACTTAAATAAATAAAAATTGGTTCCTATAAATCAATTTTAATGTTTTAATTAGAAATATTACATAATTTTTCCAATATATATATATATATATATATTAACAAACAACTTCGAAACCTTGTTTTTATAGTTAATACGTACTTAATGCATTTTTCCAAGAAAAAAATATTTTAAGAAATTTTTCCAGGAAAATTTTTTTTTTTTAATTTTTCTTTTACTACTATTAATAGGTAAATACTTATGTATTATTTCAAAATATTTTAATTGGAAATTAATTAAAGAATTAATTATTTCCTTGAGTCCGTTTTTTTATTCCAAATCAAAGAAAATTGATTATCATTTTCTTGGTTTATTCCAAACCAGGGAACAAAAATAATTTATTCAAGGTAGAATGTAAAACAAAAGGTTTTTAAAATTGCACAATTCTCAAAAGAGAATAAAAATAGTTTAGAATTGTGACTTACACCAAAATTTGAAATTTTTTCTTAAAATTTTATATATATATATATGATAAAAATAGTGAAAACTCAAGAAACTCAACTCAAAAAATTCTATAACTGTAATTACAAAAAAACTGTTAACATATTTTTAAGCTTTAATTTTTTACTTTTTACTTTAGAAAAATTTGCACAAATGCCTAAGTTATATGTGTTTGAAGATATAGCAATTTATCAATTTTCAAATTTTTTTGACCCTTAATAGTTCTTACAACGACTGGTACAAAAAAAATTTACTAAGGAAGTCCATTCAATAATACCTTTCTCATTAAAAATGTCAAGGTTCTAAATAAAAGCGTTCCGGAGGTATGAAAAAGACTAAACTTTGTAAGATTTTGTTTTTATAGAACGGTAAATTTAAATACTAAATTTCAAAAATTTGTATAATTTTAATATTGATTTATAAAGCCAAAAATCAATTCAACACTTTAGAGTATTTAGATTGAAAAAGTGTTAAACAGAATCTGAGATATAAATACACATTTGAAAATAAACACTATAGAAATTTTGTAAATAGACAGACGGATGGACAGAGTGAAACTATTAAGCAAGTATTTCAAATTTTTTTTTTTTTTGAAGAATGTGTTTAAAATAATTGCACGGTCCGAAATTTCATACATCAATTAATCATTTTTATTGGTATTTATTTAGTTATTAAAGAATGAATTTACGAATAATAATGAAAAAATTTTCAAAGAAAACTTGTAAGTATGTTCTATATCTACAAGATTTCAAAAACTTTACTCCAATTTAGCTCTTATAAACTTCACTCTTATTTTACAGTTACAGAAAGTCGCTCAAATAAAATGGCTGAACGAAGCTGTGTAAATAACGAACGGATTACTTAAAGAGAACAACGGATCATAAGTTATTGTTATTAGAATAAGTAGTTAGATATCCTTGTACTCAACTAAAGAAAAAACCCTAACATTGTCTGTCAACTATTATTGTAGTCGTGTGTAGAGTCTACATGAATAGTAATTACTCTAATTAAAATCATTAAAAAAATAACGTAAAAAAAAATAAAGCTGTAAACTGAATTTTTTAATGTATTAGAGACACTCTAATCTATAAGAATCAATAATTATTATTTAAAAGAAATAAAGGAAAAGAGAGGTAAATAAAAGTGTTCGAAATTAAACAAGGTTTAAATTAACATTAAAAAATTGAATTTTACTTGTTCTTTTTAAGCATTTTTAATTGTTTGTGTCATGTTTCAGTTTCTTATAATGTACATTTTCAGACTAAGTACATATAAATCATTAAATTACAAACAAAAATTAAAATAAGTAATGTTTTTTGTCACCTTCCTTTTGTGTGACCTTCTCTTTTATTACTCTAAAACAACCTTAAGATCAAATTTTATTATTTAAGCAGATACTTTTTCTATTCTTTCGAATTTTCTCAAGAAACCAAAATTTATTTTATAAGACAATTTTTTTTTTTTTTTAAATCTTTGATTAAAAAATTAAAATCCAAGACTACACAACCTTTGAATTTGAATTAAAAGATTAAGCATTGAAGTATATCATTAATTTAATTTTTTAACTTTGAACTAAGACATAATATAACAATAGAATTAAAAATCCTTGTACCTTTGAATATAAAAAAAAAAAAAAAAATAATAAAATAATTTTATTTTTTTTAAACTCACAAAATATTGTTAATGGATTACGTGTCAAAAATCATGTCAAAAAAATAATAAAGAACATCCTTTTTTATTTTAATTTTTGTTTTCTTTTTTTTAAAGTTAATAATTTTTATTTATAACCTTTCCGTCATTCTCCTGTACCTTATTTAAAAAGTAAAAAAAAATTTTTCACACAAAAATCTGGAACCTATTTTTGAATAAAAAATCGTTCTTTGTTAAATAAAAGAAAAGTTTCACCTCCTATTTTTTTTTTTTTTTTTGACTATGGTATTCATCTTTTATATGAAACACATCTTCATCATCTATTTGTGTTTTTTTTTTTTTGTTTCCATAGCAGAAAAAAAAAACGAATCTTTATTACCTGTGTAAATTCCAATTTGATATTGATGCAAGGTAAACAGAAATAAAAAAGAAACATATACACAGAAAACTCAGAAAAAAAAAATTCTAAAGTATTAAAAATTATAAAAAAAGAAGAAAATAATTTTCAAAAAGGAAAATAAAAATTAAAGTTTTCACCTTTTGCTCTGGTATCTCAACTCTTCACTATAAAGTCACAGAATTTTTTTTATTATTGTGACTATGTTAATAAGGCAATCCACATGTGGAATGTTTTAATTAAATGTATGAGTTTAATTCTCTTTAACTTTATTAATGATCCTAGTATCAATAAGACTTTTTGATTATTCTACAAATTTGTAGATCAAAATAAACAGTATTTTGTTAAATATATGAATGTTTGAAAGTTTAATATTAGATAGTAGTCTTATGATGCGGTCAAAAGGTTTATAAAATATATTGAAAGCATATTATATGCACAAAAAAAAAGGAATCCTTATATTCTTTAATTTTAACACAATACATCTGTAACTTTAGCATTATCTTACACAATTCCTCAGAAGCAGTCTTAACAGTTCTAACCCAGTACATCTGTAACTTTTGCATTATCTTACACAATTCCTCAGAAACAGTCTTAACAGTTCTAACCCAGTACATCTGTAACTTTTGCATTATCTTTCACAATTCCTCAGAAACAGTGTTCGGTTCTACAAACAATACATGTCTTACACTTTATAGCCTATTCCACAAAATAAAATTAATTATAATTTATTTAAAATAAGTTAAAGGTTCTTTCATTTATTGAAGTTGGATTCTTTTTTTTACTTAGAATTTAACATTTATATCTTCTTCCAAATAAAACAAAATTTAGTTCAAATGATTGCCCATTAAACTTCTTTTTTTAGCACATTTCCAAAAAAATTTTGAAAAAATGTGCTTATTAGTTTCACTCTGTCCGTCCGTCCGTCCGTCCGTCCGTCCGTCCGTCCGTCCGTCCGTCCGTCCGTCCGTCCGTCCGTCTGTTTACAAAACTTCTACACCGTTAAAGATAGAGAAAAAAAATTTTAACCATAGGTAGGTCTCATAAAAAAAATAATTTTGTGGAACAACTTTTTCATGTAGCCCCCCTCATTACGGAGCTACACCCCCTCAAACTTTGAAAAAGCCCTATTTTTAAATGCATATATCTTATGTTCTGCTTAAGATTTTTTCAATCTGAAAACGTCATTCGACAGGTATTTCTTTTATCTTTGTAAATTAATATCAAAATTATACAATTTTTTTAAATTTAGTATTTAAATTTACCGTTATGTGAAAACCAAATTTTGCATGATTTTTCTACTTTCATAACTCCGGCACGCTTCTAGATACAAGCTTGAAATTTTGAGGCAAGAAAGAACTTTTAGAATTAGTATAAGTTTGCTCAGAAAATTTTTTCGGACCACCCCCTGTTTATGAGCTATTAGGGCTTAAAAATTGAAAATTTGCTATTTTTAAACACCTGTAACTTAGGAACCTGCACACATTTTACTTCTGCAAGATGTAAAAATTAAAGCTACAATAATATATTTTTACGTGTGTGAAAGGTTTATTTTAATTGTAAAGGGTTCCAAAGTTGCAGCTCTTCAAAGTTGTAAAAAAGCCCCATTTTCAGATGTATATATCTCGGGCTCTGCGTAATAGTTTTGCAATCTAAAACCGGCAGAAGATCGAAAATTTTATTATCTATATAAAACAATATCAAAATTATGTAATATTTTGTAATTTACTATTTAAATTTACCGTTATGTGAAAACCACATTTTGCATGAAATTTCTTTTTTCATAACTCCGGCACCCCTTTAGATAGGAACCTGAAATTTTGAGACAAGAAAGAACTTTTAGAATTAGTATAAGTTTCCTCAGAAAATTTTTTGGTAACGCCCCCTCTTTAAGAGTTATTACGCCTCAAAAATTGAAAATTTGCTATTTTTAGACACCTGTAACTTAGGCACCTGTAAAAATTTTTCTTCGGCAAGACATGAAAATGAAAGCTACAATAATATATTTTTACGTGTGTGAAAGGTTTATTTTAGTTGTAAAGGGTTCCAAATCTGCAGCTCTTCAAAATTGTAAAAAAGCTCCATTTTCAGATGTATATATCTCGGGCTTTGCGTAATAGTTTTGCAATCTAAAACCGGTAGAAGATCGAAAATTTTATTATCTATATAAAACAATATCAAAATTATGTAATATTTTGTAATTTACGATTTAAATTTACCGTTATGTGAAAACCACATTTTGCATGAAATTTCTTTTTTCATAACTCCGGCACCCCTTTAGATAGGAATCTGAAATTTTGAGACAAGAAAGAACTTTTAGAATTAGTATAAGTTTCCTCAGAAAATTTTTTGGTAACGCCCCCTCTTTAAGAGTTATTACGCCTCAAAAATTGAAAATTTGCTATTTTTAGACACCTGTAACTTAGGCACCTGTAAAAACTTTTCTTCGGCAAGACATAAAAATTAAAGCTTCAATAATAAATTTTTACGTGTGTTAACAGCTTTTCTTAGTTATATAGGATTCCGGACTTACGGCCCCTCAAAATCTCAAAAATGTCCTATTTTCAAGTTTTTTCTTATTACATAAAATTTTCAAATTTTTGTGTAAGCCACACTTCTAAACAATTTGTATTGAGTTTTGGAAATGTGCGCTTTTAAAAACCGTTGGTTTACATTCTACCTTGTTTTATTATTTCTTTCAAAACAAAATCTCCTTTTCATTCTTCCGATTCGTATATGTAAAGATATGTAACAGAAACAAAAAAAAAAACAAAAAAAAACAAAATTAAAAAAAAAATATAAACTAGTATTAATGCAGGTGCACTTAGCAACAACAACAACATAATGAAATATCAAAATTTGAACAACCGTATGCGGAGATTATTTAGGTAGTATGTACATATATTATTATGCAATCAAAAAAACATATACTTAAACATACATATATGAATATAATACTTATATTATGCGGCATGGAATGTTTTATAGTGAATGGGAATTTTTTTTTTGTAAAAGATTATGTATAATTTTTATTGACTTTTTTTTTTTAGTTTTTTTTTTCCTTTTTTCGAATATTAAACAACTTTAGAATAATTTCATACTAAGTATTAAAATAGTAAAAGAGATAAAAATGTAAAGGTTAATATTTAAAACTTAATGTTACCCATACAACTACACATATAAATGAATTCACCTACTTCATTTGAAAAAGACTGGCTCTGAAAGATGCCATATATATATGAAAGGTGAGAAGCAATGCAAGATCTGTTAAGATTAACTGAGAAATGAACATCTCGTGGCATCTTTTGGCATAAAGAAACAATACAAAAAACAAAAAAAAGGTTATATAAACTTTAGTATAGGAACAATTTATATGTATAAATAAATATAATACACTTATGGAATAAACAACAAATAAACGTGTGTGTTTCTAGAAAAAAATGAAAAAAAGGAAAAATGAAAAAAAAAAGAAAATGTTGTTTACTTTTGAATTACTTTTTGAAGTCAATATTTTCTTAACAATTTTTACTTGCTATGAGCAATTTATCGCATTAATAAGAATTTAAAAAATTTTACTAAGTAAATGTATCTTTCAGTACAAATAACTATAATAAATGACCAGTACATTTTATAACGTTAATTGTGTATGTTAGTATATGAATAAAAGAGATAGTAAATGTCAATAGAAAATATAGTTGCAAAATAATTGCAATAAATTTGGATAGAATAATTACAAGAAACTACAACAAAAAAAAAACTGGAATTAATGTTGTAATAATAGGAATAAGTAGTTAAAAAAAAATCTTAAAATTTTATTTTAAGAAGTTATTTAACAGAATTTTTTTTTTTTTTTTGAAAAACATGTACCTACCTATCAGCTATCTAGAATTGAATTTCATAATTAAGGAAATTAAAAAAAAAAAAGTTTAAATGTTTTAAATTATATAAATAAACAAAAATCATGACATTTCAGTTGTTTTCTATTTTCCTGATGAAGTTTTTCAGAAGCCTAATTACAATAAATTTTTTGTCATTTGAAACCTGTTATAAGTTAAAAAACAAAAAAACAATTTTTTTTAATATTACTAGACTATAATTTGCTAAATTATTTAGATAAAAAAAAAAAAAATTGAGAGTGAATTTAGTGTTGTAAAATTAATTACAAAGATAATGTCATTGGGTTTTGCTACATTATCTTTTACGTCAAAATCTAATGCGACAAAATTTTGTATACAAAATCTATCTTTCGAAAATCTTTTAAAAATCTTAAAACAAAATCTTTTTTCCAATATCTACTGGAACAAAATTTTGTATGTAATTCAGAATATCACATATACTTATATATAAATATTCTGAAAAAATCGGCAAACCTGCTTTTGAATCCAACTCTAAAATCCTCCTTAACTATTTTTTTATACATACTTTAAAAATAAAGCCACAATCTACAAATATTTTGCAAGATTTTGTCCGTGAAAGATTTTGTAATGCAAGATTTTAGAAAGATAGATTTTGTAATGCAAGATAAAAAACAAAAGGCAAGATTTTGTCACAGGTTGATTTTGGCGTGCAGGATTGTGACCCGCTCCCCATGTCATTATTATAAATTTACGATCATTATATCACTATTTTATTTATTTAAAGAAAAAAAAACGCATTACAATTATTGTAATATTACATTACAATTATTGTAATTATTAAACTATTTAGTTATTCTGCATTGTTTCTCATCTATCCTAACTATTGTCCATTAGATGAGTTTGCTTATATATACATACATCTTCAAAAACAAAGATTGCAATATACGGAAATAGATTCAGAAAATGATGTACATAATGTTTATATTAAGAAGAAAATATGTTTAAATTTGTTGCAAAAACAAATTATTTAGGACTTTAAGAAGTAGCTGAATATCAATATGATTTCTCATATGATCCAACTCTTACAATTTTGTGTTTGAAGAGACTAAAATGGTTAGATAAGGTTATATGAATCATTACTCATTCATATATAAGACAAAATCGAATATAATACTCATATCCCTAAAAAAAAATGGTAAAAATTGTATATTAGATATTTAAGTATTAAAAGGTACAAAAGTGTACGAAAACCAGAGCAGTACTTTGCTTAGGAGTAAAACGTTTTCTTTTAAAACGTTTCAATAAAAAAAAAGTGTATGCTCAACAATTTTTTGTTAAGCTTATAAGATCTATGACTTTATCAATATATGTAACTGAAAAATAAAGGTAATTAATTCTTTTTTAAGTATGTATATGAGGAGTTTACTAATTGTACACAACGCTTTATCCAATTTTTTTGATTTTAAAAGGAAAATGAATATGAATTAGGTGGTTTTTGAAATAGTACGGTTGGTAAGATGTCTTCTGTAAGAAAGTTTTGTTATAGAAACTTTGAAATATCTTTGACTTTCTCTTTTTTGTCGTAATTAATATGTTTGAATTTCTTTGTTGGTAAGCTTTTACCTTTTTTTTTTAATTAAACTTTTATAAGTAAACCCAAATATGAGTTTTGTAATGTTGTTCACCCCGTACAATTTCGATTTTTTTACACTATAATTTTCAACGCCTAAAAAATGGCATAAGGGAGTTTCTGGAAGGAAGAATGACTCAACATTTCAAAGAAAATTTATTTAATGTTTCCAATTGAAAATAAAGATTTATTTACTTGTTTTCAAATTCAAATTTCCAATAAAGAATTTTTTTTTAATGTTTAAGAGCAAAATGAGCCCAAAATTTTTGAATAAATAAAGCAATTGGTGGTGTATTAAGTATATGTTGATAAAGGGTCTTTTAATTTCGTACTTGATTTGAATATACAATTAAAAAGGGATAAAATCTTATATGAAGTTGTATTTGAAGATAAAAATATTCTGTTTAACATTAGCAATCGATTGTTAATATTATTCCATTTTTTTTTAAAAGGTGCATAAAGCGCTATTTGCAAATTGGACAACTCATATGTATATGTATTTAATACGCAGAATTTTAATAGTTTTAGTTTTGATTCTAAAAATATTTTTATCATACATTATCAAAAAAATTTTTAATCAAATGCTTTACATTTCGTTAAATACTTAAAACATTGTTATATATTTCCAAGAAAAAATATTCTAATAAATAAAAATTTTACATCCCAAAATTTTAATGAATACCTACTGACAATAATTTTTTTTTAAATTACTAAGGGTCAGCGATTTTAATAATTATTTAATCAAATAAAAATATCTAGAAAACAAAAAAACTAAAAAGAAAATAATTAAAGCGCATTTAGTTGGAACCCCCTTTTTAATTAAACCCACCGCTATAATTAAAAACTTTTATATACGCAAATGTATGTGTATATAAATATATAGATATTATATATATATTGAATTAAATCCCTAAGTTCAAAACTAATTTCAAAAAGAAAAATGAATGCAACAATTACTATACATAAAAAACATAGACAACATTGAAACATAACCAAAAAAAAAATCATAATTATGATGGCATTAACTTGTTTTTTTTTTCATTCATTTTTGATCCAATGTTTATTTTTCCTGATATTAGTAAATTTGTATTAAAGTCAAAATTCTCATTTGTCCCTGAACTTCGTATCAACATTTTATTTTTATGTTTTTTCATCTCTTGCATTCTTCAGTTTTATTTTTCATTATATGAATGCATCCCAAAAAATAAAAAACTTAAAAGTAAATGAACGTTATAATCATTCGTTTTTAGCGATGCATATACATACTTACATATTATACATATTATGATATATTAAAAACTCTAAGGAATAAATAAAATGGATTAACATCCTCTAAAAGGTACCTACATGATTACAAGGTAAAATAAAGAATTTTTTAAAATTACTATTATGCTACAGTTTAAATACGAAATCTTGGAAAAAGGATTTTGAAAATAAAATTTTAGAATATTGAAAATCAACTTAAAATGTTTGTATGTACTTAACTACATTCGTTCTGAGCATCATGTATCTTTTATTGGATTAAAATAAACTTGTTGGGAGGTCTCGGTGGCCTAGCAGGTAAGAGCCTATAAAATACACTGTAAACACCGAGGAAGTGTGGGTTCGAATCCCGCACACGTCGTAAGAGTTATTCTCCCTAACGACATTTACAGCCACGCCTGAACAGGAAAGGCTGTGTAATTTCCTGTCCACATTTATGTGGCAGAGAAATGCATTAAAAAAAACAATAAACTTGTTGTGGTCTTTTAGAAAATGTTTCTAATACTAATTACTATTATTAAAACCACTTAATAAACTATTATTACGTAAGAAATTTCAGATACTATCAAAAAAAAACTATAGGTGGCCTTAATTTCATTGGGGCTATAACGAAATCCAGTAAATTCACAATCCAATCATTCAAAATACAGTATTCAAAATCTAGTAAGTTCAAATTCAGTCGATTGAAATTCAGTAAAAATCCATTAAATCGAGTCGAAAATTCAGTCAATGTTAATTTGTAATTTTTGTAGTTAATAAATTTAGCTTCAAATATCAGTTTCTGAAATTTTAGTTGGTAAATATTGAGAAACTTCCAAAATATTATAAAATTAATAAGTTCTTTATAAAAAAAAAAACAAAAAAGTTATCATGTAGGTATATAATTTATAGGACATATTTATTGCTTAATACAGTATTAAAATCAAATATACTTATGTTTGTTTTAAAAAATCATTAACACCCTATAAGAAAATTATTGAAATCCTTGTCAGTAACTACCTCTAACATCGCTCCCAATTACTTTTTTACATTCATATTTGAACAAACAAGGTATATAAAGTAGCTCGGGCTTCTGCTTTCAAACTTTTGTGACCAAACTCGAAATACATACAATAAAGTTTTTCATATTATCTAAATGTTTTTCATTTTTTAAAATTTAAAGAATCAATTTTTTGAAAATTTATTAAACAACCTTTTGGCCGAAATTTTTAGTACACCAAAATTGAGTATCTAATTGAAAATGCATTAATATTTTGTTAAATTTCAAATTTAGTGGATCCAGAAGTTTGAACTAAAAAATTTCTAGACAATAATTTACTAGGTTTCATAATTACTGGATTTTGAACGTCTCCTGATTTTATTAATTTCAAACGTATGTAGCTATATGTTGAATTATTTTGTAATAGAATAGCACCAAGTTTGAAATATACATACTTATATATATATATATATATATATATATATATTAACACTTATATAAGTTTAATATTTATGTATTATGCTTGTATAAAAAATTTAAAAAAATTACAAAAAAAAGAAAAAAAAATTGTAAATAAAAAAAAAACATGATATCTTGACTTCTCTTTCATATCATCAAATCCACTACTCAATCCACTACAAAAAAAAAAAAAAGTTTTTTCTATTCAATTTTATAACATTTGCAAAGTATAGTTTTAACTTTTAATACATCGCTATTTCTTTTCATTATTTTCAGTGTTTTTTTAATATTTAAATTTAAAACACCTTTACAGGTATATTGAAAAGAAAAGGTTAGAAACAAAAACATACATATACTATAGAGTATATTGTAAGTATATATTATTTGGTTGATGATGATAAAGTGATCAAGTGATAAAGAGTAAAAGAAAAAGAAAATATAAACTGAATAAGAAAATCAACGTTTTACAATAAATATATGAACAGAATAAATAAATAAACATCTTTCTTTCTCTTTCTTTTCATTTTATATTGTTTGTAATTTTTAAAAAGAAATCTATTCGGTCTGTAACTCATATACTATTACTAAACTACTAACACTATGTAATAGTATATGTAATAATACATAATATATTTAAAAAGAAAGAAACATGTGCATATATACACCTCTATAATATGTTAACATTTTGTAACATTTATGATTGTACATTTGATGGTATTTTATATCCATACGCGTACATTTATTTTAATAGGTGCTTATTTGATTCCTCTCGAATGGATCGATGCGAATGTGTGTTTCAAAAAAAAAAAACCACTGCACAATCAAATCAGGTAAGTATTAATGCTGAAGTGTTTTTTTTTTGTCTTGTTTATATTTTTAAATTATTTCTTTTTTTTTTTTTCAAAATAAATTTTACTTATGTTTTGGTCTGATACACTCACGTGTATTTATTATATTTTTAAAAATGTATTTGTGTGATGGTCTTTTACGCGATTTTCAGACTAAAAACTACATATTGTGTATATAATCTTTAATTTTATATATGGTAAAAAAAAAAAGAGGCACATATTGCTTCTAATTTAACTAAGATTCTTTTTTTTAATAAAATAAAATAAAATACACAAAAAAAAAAAAAAAAAAGTTTAAAGAAAATGAGCGGCAAAGAGAAGTAAATAACAAACTAGACTTTTTTGTTTGTAGATTTTGTGATTTCACCTACTGTTTTAGATTTTGATTTGTAATTTTTTTTTTTTTGTTTTGAGTTGTTTCATTTCTTTTACGAGAATTAAAAATAGATATTAAGAAAATTTTTAATATAAAAGGTGGATAAACTTAAAATATAGAATAAATCTAATAGATATATGTATATTACATGTATATATTATAGTTTAGTTAAACAAAAAGTTACAAAATGACTTGTTTTGTATTATCAATTATAATGGGATTGAGTTTAAAATCAGATTTTCTTTTTTTTTTTCAATTACCTAGACAATTTTATTAAATGACTTTTAACTTTTTTATTTTTCTTTCAGTTTTTGGACGTTTTCTAAAAAAAACACTTTATGTATTTTAAAATAATATTTGAAATATTTGAGAAAGATGTTGAATAATGAATTTAAAATAATTTTATATTACGTACCTAAAACCAATAATGTTGAAAAAAGAAAATGAATAACATAATAGAAAGAAAATTTTTTGTGAATTTCTTTAAGTGACACAATTATTATTTTTGTTTGGAGTTATGGATTAAAAAAAGAAAAAAATTGTAATTTTTTTATTTTATTTGATTTCGAAAGCAAAAATTATACTAAAAATTGACCTAACAGGAAGTAAAATAAAATAATTCAATGTAAGTCTAGTTTAGTAAATGACCAATCTGTTTTTAAATAGAAAAAATAATAATAATTTTAAATACTTAACTGCTTACTTATTTATAATTTCTTTTTTTTAATTTTAAATTTTAGAACATTAAAGAAAACGGAACGGAAAGACATTTTTCATTTCTTAATAAGTTATTAAGTATACTATTAAATCTGAAAATTATAATCTAGATAATCTAAATTTTCTTTCGATTAAACAACTTCTGAAGATATTCATAGAACTATTAGTTAACTTTATTTTCTGAAAATTAATATAACTTAAAGTTATATTTTAAGTGAATACTAATTAGACAAAAATTATCTTATTTTTAACATTAAGTAATGTTTATAATGTACAGGTAAATGGCTCCGAAAAAAAATCACCAAAACGTAAGAAGTTCACAGAATTTGTATGTAATATTGCAAATTCTTGTATACGTAGAAAGTCCCCAAAATTGGTGATTTTTTTGGTTTATTTTGGGGACTTTTTTAAAAATTATGTTTCGTGGACGGTCATCATATCAAAAAAGTTCCCAAAGTTTCATATCAATTTTGAGAACTTTTATCATTCTTGGTTTTGGCGACTAGGTAAACATTTTCATGGTAAACATTTTGTTAATTTAACAAAAATATTGTTTTAAAATATGATTTGTTTACTATAACTACCTCAGTTTTCTCTTGTTCTCCTTAGATTTATATCTTATCTCTTGTTTTCTCTTTCTAACGAATTGAAGGATGCAGTATCTTGTCTGGTTTGAGCGTGTGTAATACACATTTTTCATATACAGAGTGTTTCCGACTCGATGGTCTTCCTTGAAATGGGTGATCGGGCATACCAAGACGAACAAAAAATTGTATTGGAGGGGGGGGGGGGTCTATTCTGGACCCTTTTCGAGATATGAAGGGTTAAAGATTTTTTAGAGGCTTTTTATAAAAAAATCTACAACTTTTGAACGGCTTAGTATAGAGAGATAAAAACAAATGTATTTTATAGAGTTGGTTAGTTGTTGTTAGCTTTAATTTTTATGCCGTAATGATTCCATAACCTTAATAGTTACTATTACATATTACTAATAGTTAATAGTTAGTTATGAAGGTTTAAAATGATTTAAAATGAAAAAAATATGTTTCAAACTAAATTTTCTTTTGAATCACCCTGTATTTGGGGTGCTTTTTATGACATATTTCGAAACAGCTTTTCAAGCCCTATAATTAGTACCTAATAACTCCAATCATTTTTGAGATATAAAGAATAGAAAAGTGTGTTATAACACAGAAAATGTGAAAATAACACACTTTTCTATTGTGATTGAAAATAACACACTTTTATATTCTTTATATCTCTAAAACGGTTGGAGATAGAGAAGAAGTAATTACGTGCTAATTATAGGGCTTGAAAAGCTCTTTCGAAATATGCCATAAAAAGAACCCTAAATACAGGATGTTTACCAACCAAACAGTTTTATTTTTTTTTTTGTTAATTTAAAAGAACCCATTTAGGCCTCAAGATAACCATTTATTTTATTAAACAATATCATATGTTGAAATTATTATAACATAATATTTCATTGTCAACAGGCAAACGTCAAACAAATAATTTTAAAAAGGAATGTTTGATATTATGAAATTATGAATATTATGAATGTATGATATTTTTCATAGAAATGGTACCATCATTCTTTTACAAAATCATTGTATTAGGGAGTTACGGTTTTACCGAACAATTGTAGGATACAAAGTCCTTATCAAGTTTTTTTTTTTTTTTTGAAAAAGGCGAAGTGAATGACTATTTGATTTTACAAATTTATTTAATTTCTCTTTCTATTTTAAAAATTAGAAAAACAAAAATTTCTCGTATTATTTTGTAATAAGTATTAATATTATTAAACAGACTGACTGCAAAATTACATATAAAAACCCCCATATCCAAATATATCGCAACCAAATAAATCAAAAAACATTAAAAAAAATTTGAAATTCGAACGTTTCTCGATAGTAAAAGAAATTATTAGTTTTACTTAAGCATTTTTCTATAACAATTTTACAATGTTTTCATATTCAAGTAAATCAATTTTTTTTTTTTACCATGATTTATATTAGATAAAGCTTTAAGCAATGCAGTAACTATAGTTAAGTTTTACATACTCTAAAAAAATGATATATATATATATACACAAAAAAATTCCCTCGATAGTAAATGAAAACAAAACAAAAAAAAAACAATCTTTCCTAGTCCATTTCAAAAAATCCATGGGGAACTTGATAATAATAGAAATCCTTTTTAATAACGTTACAACATTACAGTTTTTCATATATGAAAAAAACAAATATTTACCATGGAAAAAATAATATTTGAATAGAAAATCTCTCATTCTAAAAAAAAAAAAACATAAATTTTTCCAATTGCATGAGTCATACCTTAAATTTTATTTATTTTACTATCTGGAATATAAAAAAAAAGACAACAGGAAAAAGAATCTACAGGATATAAATAAATTTATTTCTATTCTAAAAATACAACTACAAATATAGACATAATATGTACTATGTAAGATACATAATGTATATATAGAATTTACATATGTACAAGTAAAATTTTTTTTTTATAATTCAGAAAAAAAAGTTTAGAAATTCTTTTTAGAGAACATAAATTTTCCATTGACAGGACTTGTAATAAAAACATAAAAAAAAAATAAAGAAAAAAAAAAACTTTTGTTAAATTTTGGCAAATTTAGTGTCCAAAACAAAAAGAATTATTTTGTTTGTTATGTTTTTCTATTTACATCTATTTTCTATTTTCTATACATCAAAAACAATCGATTTTTATTTTGTTTTAGATATTACTTAAACAAATTCGATTAGTGTTTTGAAAATTTTAATGTAAATGTGTTCAGTTCAATTTTATGTATAAATTATATAAAAAATATTTATAAATTTTTATATTTTAGAAGAATATGTATATAAAAATCATGTACATATTACAATGGTTAACATACGTATGTCTGTAGTAGAGATTATTCAAAGTAATGTAAGACTGTATTCAGATTGTTTTTAATGGTATTATTCATTTGTAATATCATTTCGTTTGATTAAATTATAAAATAAAAAGAAATCAATAACTTAACTATAGGAAGCCTAATTCAATTATAGGTATACCTTGCAACTTTAATTGATCATCATTAGTTCTGAAACAGGCGACCTTAATGACAATCAAATTTTTTTTAATGCTTTTCTCTGCCATACATAAATGTGGACAGGAATTTACACAGCCTTTCCTGTTCAGGCGTGGCTGTAAATATCATAAAGGGGAATAACTCTTACGATGTGTGTGGGAATTGAACACACACTTCCTCGGTGTTTACAGAGTACTTTACACGCTCTTACCCACTAGGCCACCGAGGCCCCTGACGATAATATTTTTAAGTGTGCCAAAAAAGATAACTATAAAATCGCCAAAAGTTCTGGGTTGCTTAGCTTTTGGAATACATTGAAAGCAATTGTTTCCTAAAATCGGGATATTTAGATATACTTAAGAATAGGTTAAATTAGAACAGGAATAAAATGTAGAACGAAATTTAAATGTGATTTTAAATCAGGATTACACATAATATAATGAAAAATGACGTCAAATTTTTAAATCCATACCCTCTGAACCTATATAATTACTTATATGTTTTTTCGTCGTTTTTGAGATAATTAGGTGAGTAGTGGAAAGGAACTATAAAGGAGTGACACGAGTTCGATTCTTTTATGAACGTTTCCCACTAAATTCAACTCATTAAATCAGCTAATTTTTTGACAAAGCGGTTAAGAATCCTTTAGTACTACTATACTATTTGGATAAGCAAATATTGAGTCGAATAAAAATTGATTTTAGGTGAATAATAAAAACTGTACTTTAAAGTTATTACAACCTTAAAACTACAAAACATTTCTTAGCTTTGGCTATGATTGAAATTATTCAATTTATACTTTGCCCCTTATAACCTATACATATTCTTATTTTTTTTTTTTTTGCCATCTTATATTTCATAGTAATTTATTAATATTTTATTTAGAAAAAACATTACTCAAACAACAACTTAAACAAATTAAGGAAACTTTTTATATAAGTAAAATTTCCTTAAAAAAAATGGTCTAAAATCATGATTTGTTTGTCTTATGTTGCAAAGTATCCTAAATTTTTAAAATAGCTCCAATTTTGTTTTTTTCTTTCTTTTTTTTTTGTAAATCAACATTAAGAAAATTCAAAAGCAAAACTTAAACAAAAACTGGACAAAAGGAAAGAGATTCACGATTTTAATTTTCAAGGTTTTTTTTTTTTTTTGTTTTTTGAGAAATTGTTGGTAAAATACAAAAAAAGAAAATCAAGCCTAAGGAATTATTAATTTTTTTAAAAGTTTTTATCAAAAAACTCAATAAAAATCAATTTTATTTTTTTTTCTTGTCAAAATAAAAAAAAAAATCCCATAAATTTTTAAGATTTTTAAGCATGTGTCAAAATTTTTAAATTAAAATCTGGAAATGATTTTAAATGATGATAATAATTATGTGATGTTTTATTTACTTAAATTCATAAGCGATTATTAAGTATTTGTTTTTTTTTTAAGAAATACAAAAATTTTATCTATTGTAAATTATTTAGTAACCACCCCGCAAAATTACTTTTCACTTCGCACCACTTATTATTGTTTACTTTTAAATCAAATTTGTTTTTTTTCCTTGCCACTCTTATAGAGATAGCATAGAACATCCGCTAAGTCATTTATTATTCATATTTGACTAAGCTTCAGTTTCGTGAATCGTTAATTTCACTAAACTGTTGATTAATCGGCTGTAGCTATTGTACAAGAAGAATGTAAAAGAAGTTTCTTTTATATCTACGCCATCTATTATACAAGAATTATATTTTATAAATAGTTTATTATATTTGTATTACAATATGATATTAATTATAATTTATAAGACATACATGTATACACTTTTTTTTAATTTAATTATATTATACTAATTAAGAAAAATTTATATTATTTTTTATTAATCTATATGATCCAGCCGGGGTTTGAAACCGAAAACTTTCATATGAAAAGCTTTGGTCTTAACCACATTTTCTTTTAAAATTCCTAATATTCCCAATCTTTATATTTTGTTCAGTCAAAATGTTCAGTATTTCAATGTTTTATAACTTTTGTTATCGATTCGAGCTTAAAATTAATTATTAATATACTCGCAGTTTGTAGAAAATTTCATGCGAATCACTAGATAGAATGCACAAAACTGAGCTGAAACGTATATTTTGTTTGAAAAGGAGATAAGTATTTAAGTTCAAGCTCAGTTTTGTGCATTCTACTAAATTAGCAAATAAACAAAACAAAAAAATTGAAGTTCGAAGATAAAAAATTGTTGGTTATGTGTCCGGAAATACTGTATTAAAGACTTAAGATTAAAAAATAGAAGAAAAATAAAATAAAATTAGGTATAACTTTTTATTGTTATTTACCTTTGATATATTTTCATAAAATCCAAAATCGTTCGTTTTAATGATGAATAAAATTACTTTTTTTTTTTTTTTGTTGTTTAATTAATCATTTTTTTATCTCAAAATTTTTCTTTGAATTAACTATGACTTTTTTAACACTTTTTAATTAAGCGGATTTTTTTTTAAATTATTTTATAAATTTGATATTTTTTTATTTTTTTTTTTTATTATAGGTATATTTAATATCAAATGCACACAATATATTTTTTTTTTATTTACTTATGTAAGCATATATTATACATAACTATATATATATATATATATATATATTATTTTATTAGCATAAAATTAAATTGATTGCACTTACAAATATTTTAATTTATTCTTTTTTTTTTCAAAAATTTTAAAAATAATTAAAACCCAATTTATTTACTTTTTCTTGTTTTTGATTCTTTATTTTTTTTTTTATTAATTTATTTTTTTTAATATAAATTTTTTTTATTTTAATTAATTAAATTTTTTTTTTTTTTTTATTAAATATTTACTTAAATATTTAATTTAATTCTCTTTTTTTTTTATTTTCAAGTGTAATATGAACTATGAATGAAATACCTACAATAATTTATTTTTTTAATTTTACAAACAAACATATACTTATATACATTTTTATTTATATAATATAATATTATTTATATATTATTATATTATTAGATATAATATATTTAATTAATTAAATTGAAATATTTAAAGCCACATTAATACATATTATATTATATTATATTATATATATTTTATTACTTTTACAAAACATTTTCTTTTATTTTTACACATAAAATATATTGTATGCAAACTTTTATTTATTATTATATTTATATTTTTATAATAATATATGTATGTATATAATTTATTTAATTTTAAATATGTAAATATTTTTTAATTAATTAATTTTAATCCTTCTTTTTTATTATATCTTTTTTTAAATATATTATCAACATATATAAAATCAGGTATGCATATAGAATAATTATAATAATTCGTAATAAATATTATATAGCATATACATATATATATATATATATATATATATATATATATATATATATATATGTTCACAAAATTTACTTTAATATGTTTTGCAAACAAAAACATAAAAACAAAAAAAAAAAATTTAAGTATTAAAATAAAATTGCGAAATAAAATTGAAAAAAAAAACAAAAGAAACACGCGAACAAAGAAACAAAACCGGTAACTTAAATTAGTAATAAAATTTAATCCTTTTATTTCTTTTTTATTTTCTTTTAATTTTATTTAATTTTTTTTTTTTTATTTTCTTTTTTTCTGTCTTGATTATTTTATAAAATAACCGTTATAGAATAATAAAATCCGTTAAAGAAATCCAAAAAGGGAAAAAAAATTAAAAAAAAAAATTTCCGTTAAATTTTACATCCTTATAGTGTCACCGTCTCAACAGAACTAACGGCAAATTTGTTTTATTCAATTCAATACAATTAACCATGTTGTCTGTTGTGTTGTGTATTGTGCAGATTTTTATTTTCAAACAAATATTTGAATATTGTGTATGCAATTGTGCGTGTTTTTACTGTAAGATTAGCTATTTAATTTTTGTATCAAACATAGCTAAACATATATATTATGTATATTGAAAAAACTGTTCAAAATACAAAAGTATTTGTAAATAACAAGTTTTTTTGTTTTTTTTTTTTTTAAAGTATTAGTAAAAATCTTAGTAATAAAATAACTAGTATATAATAACAGTAATAATAGTATTAGTATATAAAGTTATGAAAGTAGTAAAAAGGTAGTTGTGTATAGTAAAAGTTGTATTTTATAACAGTATGATTTTCTTTTTCTTTTATTTTAATTATAGAAAACAACTGTTTTACTTTTCATATACATATGTATTTTATTCGAATATACATACTTACGTATCTATATTCAATTCGTATCAGAAATATTTTGGAGTTTATCGGTTTGTTTTCTTTGTATATATGTGACAAAAAAAAATAAAAATGCACATGATATAAATTATTGTTTTCTGAATGAGCGTTTACCATTACCACGTTTTTTTTCTGTTATTGTTTACTATTTTTCTTCTTTTTTTTTTTTTTTTTCGTATATTGTTTTTCTTTGAACAGATTTTGCGCATTTGAAGTTATAGTAAAAATTCTAAAAAAATATTGTTTTTTTTCATTAAAGTAGGTATATATTTTTGGTATAGTTAAAGATTTTTTTTAAACTTAATGTGATGCATGAATATTGCTATTGAGCTATAAATAGCTTTTTTTATTTTAAGAATTAGACTAACTGTAGCTTAATAATCTAATATAATATATAGATTGAAGCATAATAAACTATAGCATAATAGATTTAATGGAAATGGTGTTTATTAAATTTTTATAGCAAAACAACAATTGTTTCAAGTTTTGTTTAATAGAAAATTTTAAAGTTAATTGAAATACAAAATCAAATAACTAAAATAAAAAATGTTTTCTAATATTTGTTTTTTTTTTTTTCATATATCGGAAGTGCTCTTGATATACAAAATTCCTCTATTTAATTTATAGGTACAATTTATTATTCAATATTCGAATAAAGTTCTTTAATTATTTTAAATAACCCTCTGTGTAGTTTGACAAAGTACAATGAAAAACAAAAAACACGTTACAATAATTTTTTCACATTTTCACCCATACATATGTTTTTTACAAGTGCTTGTATTTTAGGCGACTTTTAGGGGCTTTAAAATGAAATATTATATTTTTGTTGAATATTAATACCATTCAAAAGAAAAACTTTAATAAATTTTGAATCTTTTTCGATTTTACGACAAAGTTAGCTTTTTAATACTCTAACAATCCTTGCACCATTATAAAATGGTGGAAGGATCCTAATACATACTACATTTTAAAACAAAATTAATTTATTTGATTAAAGGTTTGCTATATATCTACCAAATTATTTTATCAGCTTTTTAATTCAACCGTTAATATTTATGAACCGTTAATAATTATTAAAACTCAAATATATTAAATAGGATATATAATCATTATATTTATGCTTACAAACATATATGTATATAATAGGTATATATAGAATTTTGTAACATATGTTAAATATACAAAATAAAAAAAATAAAATAAAATTTTTCAAAATTTACTACAGTTTTTAATGCGCAAAATCAAATTCAATACAAAAATAAAAATAAAGAAAAAACAATCAAAAAACTAACAACAAAACTGTAAACATTAGAAAACGTGGTAATGGAAAATTGTTCTCATTCAAAAAATTTGAATCATATCATGTGCATTTTAGACTGATTTTACTTAAACAAAAGAAAAATACAACACACCTGTAAACGAACAAAGTTGAAATTAAAACAGAAACAAAATTGTACAGTTTTTAAACATATAAAATAAGATATTATACAATTATATAATATACAGCTAACTACCATCATCATAATAAAACTAGTTATTTACCAACACTGTTTCAATCAGATTGAAATTTTATACATATTTTGAATTTGTACACACAGTTAATTTCTGTACATTTTTTATTCATAGTATATTTAAAATTTAATCTGCAAAGTCTGTAAAGTCGTATTGGATTCATTATTCCAATTCAAAGATTTCCGTATTCCCGTCTTCCTTTAACAATCAGAAAATTATTCTATACAATAAGAATTACATAAAAATCTGCACAATTCAAGTTAATTCGTTATTAGATTAGAATGTAAGAAAAATTTTTTCCGTTAGTTCTGTCAAAACAGTTATACTTTAAGGATGCAATTTTAATGGAAAATCATTAGGTTTTATTTTGTCAATACTAGTGGATTTCGTAAATAATAGAATAGTAGCTTTTCTTTTTTTTTTTTGGCAGCGTTTAATTGTAGCCGATTGGCAATTATTATTTTTTATTTGCTTAAAGTGTTTGACTTTGCAAGTCAACTTTTATATTACCTATATAAAAAAAAATAATAATAATATAATAATAATTTCATTTAATAGACAAAAAAAAAGAAAGAACAAAAAAAAATATTAACTAAAATTTGAATTAAGGATCAAAATAAATCAAGAAAGTATTAAAAGGATAAATGAAGTTATTCAAAAATATATCAAATATAAAATACCTGCATTGAAAATTAAACAAAAAAAAATAAATAAATAAACGAAAGAAATCAAAATGGATTTGAAAGAAATAAAATAGATTTTTTCATTAAGGTAAAGGAAAATTTTAGAAAAACTTAAACTTAAAACTTTATTTGAGCAAATTTAAAAAATAAAATAAAATAACAGAAATATATTATACAAATACATAAATATAATATATTTATTTTATTACTCATTTTTAACTTGGTTTATAAGGATCGATTGCCATTATAATATGTATGTATATGTTATATATATGTATAATATATATGTAAAATAGATGACAACAACATCAACGACCATATTTCGACACCGTATTGTGATTTAAAATATTATTATCAATGCTATTTTTGTTTGGCGGGAAAAGGTCATCACGACGAAGTTGGCAAAGTGGCTGTGACAATGCGAATATATTCATAAAAAATGCATATTATGAATAAAAACTAAAAATTAAAAATAAAATTAAAATCATATTGTCATTGTGGGTAAATAGTACAACACAACGACAATGTAGAGTTAATGTTATTTTTGAACAATTTTAAGACAAAAAAAAATACATTGCCACCACGTCTGACCTTAGGATAGTGTGAATAGAAATACACTGCCGTCTGGGTACGTCATTGTTATGATATCGTTATATGACAATATGCCATCATTATTTATACAAATCTTCATCTACAATTAAAATAAAATCTTTACGATTGATAATAATGACAAAATTCTAACATACTTTTTCACTATAAAATTAAATATTTAACAAAAGACACATCCTTGAACCAAAAATTTTCCTTCAATTTAAATTAATATTTAGTCTGGAAATAAAAATATGATGAAAGTTTTATATCCAAAAAATGTTTACCTAAGTAATTCTAAAAATTATATTGATTATGTTGTGTCCTTTTAAATATCCTTTTAAATCTTTGAAATTAAAAATAAATGTCAGAAATCAGAAGGTTTCCAATGATGCGACATTTTCAATTTAAAAATAAAAATGACAAAATTAGATTTTAAAAAAGATTTTCACTAAATTCTTATTTTTTTTTTAGACTTACATAAAAAAACTGTTGAAGGTTATATCAGTAAGAGTTTTTCTTTATGCTTATATTAGTATCAACTAATTCAATTTCGTATTTAGCACAAATTGTCAATTCAATTTGCTTCTGCTCATATTATCGAATGCATTCCATCTAACCTAAAATTTTCTAATAACGCTGTTTCAATCCTTTAATTACCAAGTTTCCAATATAAATGACAAAACTTCATAATACATATTATAATATGAAACATGATGTGTGGGTCATCGAAATTTTTGATTTCATTTTTAATTTTCTGGAAATAAGTGAATTTTCATGTGAATATTCATGTGAAACCTCATAACTATATACATATAATATGTACTGTATTTATTTGGTCATATATATTTCATCTCATCATATTTCTTGGTAAACTTTTTAATATTTTGTCAAATAATAACTGCTTGAATCTCTTTAACTTCTAAAGTTATCATTTTTGAATCAATAAAAACAAAACTTTTATTATACTTTTAATAATTTTCTTTTATTTGTGTGGTTTCATTCTTGCGAAAAAAAAAATAAGATTTATATTATTATTTTACTTACTTTCATGTACAACGTTTCTTTTTTTTTTTTTGTTTTATATATGTATAAACTTAAATAATATTAAGAAAATATTTTAAGTTAAACTTATACAAAACTTTTTATTTTTTCAAGAAGAATTCTTTAAAATATTTTTAAAAGTAAAGTTTAAATTTTTTGTTTTTCTTTTAAACAGAATTGAATTCAATGTATTTTTAGTTATATGATAAGTGCTTTCTTGTTGCAATTTAAAGAATCTCTCCAAAATAAAATCTTCGCTATTAAATATAATCAAAGTTTTTTTTTTTCAAATCTTATATGATTAATTTTTGTTTGTTACAGTTTGAGTTTCAGAGAAGTAAAATAAATAAGTTTTTAAAACCGATTGATTGAAAAATGAATTGTATAGTTTTGTTAGATTTGTGGTTACTATAAAAGATTTGCATTAAAATATTTTCACTTTATTTTTTTCTTCCTAAAGAAAGTGGAAATCTGTGGGAATCTTTCAAATACGCCAATAATTTCTCCTTTGGTAGTGTCAGATTCTTAATGACTAAACCCAGTTCTCCCTTTAGCCAATATAATGGGTCGAAACCTCTACTTGCTAACCCAGTATATTGGCTAGGGAGTAGGGATAGGAAAGGATAGGACAAGGATGCGGAAACATTGGAATCCACCAACCATTATTACCATTTTGCTAATAGTGACTACAATCATCAAGTGTTACATCATGCGGTAGTATCTGACATCTTCTTGCATGGGGCAATTAATTAAAGGCAACCCAAATGTCACTGTAGCAATTATTATTATTGGTATTAGTATTAGTCATTAAATATTATTATTATTTACTATATATTATTTACATGATCTGACCGGGGTTTGACCCCAACACCCTCCGATGGAAAGGCTGGCGATTTAATCACTACGCCATATGAGTCATTTATTGCAACAAATTATCAAATCAATTAGTTAAAGTATACTTTTTAGTTTTTTTTTTTATATTGAACATGTATAATTTATACATATGTTATCTAGCAGAAGGCAACAGTAGTAAGAATACCCATCTGTTATTCAAAATCTCAGAATTGATTTTGAATAACAGATGGGTATTTAGATATCATAGATATGACTCACGTAGTACTTTTTAAAAGTTTTATAATAGAAATATTATATTTCCAACATATTCTCTATATTCCTACATACATTTTCCTAACATATCTTCACTCTTATTTCAACCTATATCTATTGTGCAGACAGGGCTTATCAGCCTAATAGTTAAACAATTAGCAAAAATATTCAAAACATACAAAATAATGACTCATCATTAAGAAAGTTATTTAACCCTCTCAATTAAACTCCTTTCATTTCCTGATAAAATAAATTTCATTTCCTGTTTCATTTCTTATTATAACGGTATTATTTTAATTTATATATTAATATCCGTATAAGAAAAACATCCTTAAATTCTACATATGAATTATTCTTTCAATTGAGGTATTTAAATTTTACCAAACATACATACATACAAACATATAACGTTTGGTTGCATGCAAGCTTTTTTTGAATATGTTTTTTTTTATTTTTTATCGGAAGTAAACCTATAAATAATTTACAAAATGAATCATAACATATTTTAGAATTATTCCTTAATACTATGTTTCACAGGTGTTGCAGTATGATATAAAAATAAATATTGTACAATGTCAAGAGAATACAACCAAAATTTAACTAAGAAACCGCATTGCCTAAAAATACATTTTAAAATCTTAATAATACTTTCAATTCGTTTCATATCATAATTCATAACACTTTTAAGAATAGTTATTTAGAGTCTAGTGTGGTTTAATTATTCCAATAATACCCTGTTATACAAACTGAATTTGTGAATTAATGTGAAGAACAAGTAATCAGACAATTTTCTTGGAACAAGAATACGTATTGTATGAAACTATTATACTCAATTTTTATAAATATTCAAAGACTCATATAATTATAGTTCTTTATTTCACCTTTAATATCAAAAGTAGAATTAACTTGAATTTTTATAATTTTAGACCATTTTAAATATTTTTAAGTAAATACTCTTACAGTCTTAACACTTTAATGTTTAACTATGCAATTTTAATTAATTGTTATGGAATAGAACATAAAAGTCAAATTGAAGGCCTAATATTATAATTCAGAAGAGGTTTAAAAAAAAAGTATTTTATAATTTTTGTTACATATTGTTATACATTTTGTTATAAATTTTTTTCTACTAACTCACATATATAAGAGCAAAGATGGAGTATAATTAACACATTTGAGTTTCAGTATTCTAAACGGGGGATTTCTTAATAAAATTAAAAATAAAGCAATTCGTCTAAGAAAAGATTCTAATGTCACTAACCTAACAGTAGTGAGTACTTATATTCAAATGATATTAAAAGTATGCTTCCTCCATTCAAAACCTTCCAAAAAGAAATAAATAAAGCTTCTGGAGCCCATTTTTATTCAGTTCAAATTTCCAGATGGTAAATTTCGGCTTCCGAAAATTGATTTGTTTAAGAAGATCATGATTGTGAAACCATTTCCTTCGTCATGTGTTTTCTGGAATTGGTGAGGATTGGCGAGGACATATCCAACGTTGAAAGATTCAAGGTGAACATTAAAAATTCTGTCCCCGTTGTCAATTTAAAATCAATTTTTAATTTCCCATGACCAAGCAGTACATTAGTACTAAAGATTTTATATCGTATATCGTTTGGTCGCGGCGTTTAGTGAGTTTAAGTCCTAGGTACTCATAGAGTATTTGCGTACGTTCCACTCTTTATCGCGTACGTTTCAATGTTCTTCGTCTTCTACAATATGCCTCTCGATGATTCCCAGTCACAATAAATACCCTCACAAAAAAAAAAACTATATATCTGCAGCTCATTTTCTTAAAACCTTATTATTTAATCTTTATTTAATTTGGAAAAAGATTTTTGAATCTTTATTTAGCCTGTTTTCTTTCATCATACACTTAAAAATTTTACAAGAAATTTGTATACTTTTGAGATCGTGTAAAAGGACACCACCACATAGATGAGTTAAAAAGAAATGTAAATAAAAATTATGAAGAGATAAAAAAAAAATTAACGTTTAGTTTGATTGTACATTTACGTGTGTTAAGTACATATTCAAATTTTATTAAACACACGAATGGATTTGTTTTCAAAACATACAAGTGAAATGAAGTGAAAAACAAAAGAGATCGAAACATATCTGTGTATTCGTTTCATAATAATTGTAAACATTAATTTTTTTTTTTATTCTGTTCATTCTTACTATTTTTATTTTCTTTCTCTTTCTCACTTTATTATTTTAAATCAAAAAAAAAACAAAAAACAATATGTTTGAAACTCTTTTTTTTTTTAAGATACCTGTAAAGGTGTTTTGAATTTAAATAATAAAAAACAAAAATGAAAGGTTAAAATAATGAAAGCAAAAGAGAGAAGTAGTAAAACTACTACAAGTATAATATTATAATAAAAAAAATTTGAGTAAAAAAATTGATTTAAAGAAAGGAATGAAGTGTTGTAGAAGTCATGTTTTTTATTTTACTTTAAAAGTTATTTTTAAAAAGATTTTTTTGTTTTTTTTTTTTTTGGTACGAGCATAAAACATAAATATTATTTTGTTTTAAATGCAAAAATAACTACGGTTACGGACAAGGAACGAAATCGAAAATCTTTTAGACGAATATAAGACATCTGCAAATATGTATATCCATTTTTGTAGTTTATTTGGTCTTCTGGATAAAATTTCTTTGATTTTTCTGTTAAATTTTTACTGTTCGTTTTCGAAATGAATTCATAATAATATTTTAACAATTATATTTCATATCATATTTTACAACCTTAAAATTCTTTCTTTAACCACAACCATTGTACATTATATTTATTATATACAAGATGAAAAAAAAAAAAAAAACAACTTCACTATGTTTACCTTCAAAAGGACGTTTATCGATTTTGTTTTGTACTTTGAATCTAAAAACTATAATATAATCGCAAAAATAAAAATCAAGTAAATAATGATGATTTCGTTCATTCACTTTTGCATTTTTATTTTTTTTTTATATACATATACATATACTTACTTATATATTTTATAGGATGCATTTATAATGAAAGATAAACTAATGTTGAAACGAAGTTCAGGGACAAATGAGAACTTTGACTTTTATACAAATTACCATCATCAAAAAATCAGAAATTCAAAAAAAAACATTGGATCAAAAGTGGATGAAGAAAATGCGACTATAAAAAAAAAAAATACACATTAATGCTTTTATCATTAAGATTTTTTTCTTGTTTTTATTGTAAGTTTAATGTTGTATGTTTTTATGTTAAAATTGTTGCATTTTATTTTGAATTTGAACAGTAAATTTTAGTAATTTAATGAAATAAAAGTATAAATATGTGGTCCTAATTAAGAATAAAAGATATAACGATAAGTTTAATGAAAGAGATGGGAATGTCTAATAAATGCATTTTAATAATTATAATTTGCTGGTAGATATTTTTTTTGTTTTAGATTATAAACAATGATAATTAATTTATTAAAACCCCTCCATATATTATTAACAATAAAAATATATATTTTAAATTTTTTCAATATAAAGTTTCTAATTTATGAACTTTTTATTTTTTATTCGTTCTATTTCAGAATTAAAGAAATTAAAAGTTGAAATTATAGTAGATTGAAACTTTCCCAATATTTTACTTTTTTTTCAAATTCTTGTCCTTACCCTTCTTTTTCAACAAATTTTCGGCGTTTTTTCCTTTCTCCGTTAAATTGTAGGGATTGAGCAAAAAATCCCATTTCTCAATATCCCAATCATAAAATTCCAATAAAGAAATCTTAAATATAAAATCCTGAATCACAAACTCCCAAAAATTTCCAATTTTATTATAAAACCCCAAATTACAATATCTTACTCTTGCGTACGATTGCGTACTACTTTGGAGAACCTTAATAAAAAAACATCAAAAAAATATATTATGTTATATCATTTATAATAAATTCTAGAAGAAGAGTATATAACCCTGATTTTGTAACTAACTGTTAAAATCTGCCTAATTATTTTTTGGTATACGTATTTCAAGTCATTATCAAAGGATTTAAAATAGTCTACAACGATTTTAAATAGGGACTACAACTGCTAAACAAATTATTGAAAACCAGATTTTGTAACCAACTAAATCCTTTTCTAATTATTTTCTTTAATCTAAAAACAACATATTTTATACATATTTTAACATTAAAGTATTTAAAATAGTCGGGGCTGCCACCCACAAACCATTGCTAAACAAATTATTGTAACCAACTCCAAAATTCCTCCAATTATTTTCTTACAAACATAATAACACCAATAAACCATTGACAATTTCTATAATGAATGACAATTTTCTCATTTTATTATTTTGTTTACGCATATTGAAAATTTCCAATTTTAGTATTTTATGTTTGGGATTTTGTAATTTTTGGATTTTTGCGATTATATGATTTGGGATTATTACTTTAAATCTTTGAAATTTTTGGGATTTTATAACTTCCGAAACTATTTAGAATTTTGATTAAAATTTTGAGACGCCCTTTATTAGAAGTTGATGACATATTTTCCCTTAATTATGATTTCAATTTAGAGAATTACCGTTGTATTGTATTTATTTTCTTATTCGATGCAGCAGATCATACAGAATTTTTTTTTTTAATGCATTTCTCTGCCACATAAATGTGAACAGGAAATTACACAGCCTTTTCTCTCCAGGCGTGGCTGTATATTCCGTAAGGGGGAATAATTCTTACGACGTGTGTGGAATTCGAACCCACACGCCTTCGGTGTTTATACGCTCTTAACCACTAGGTCACCGAGGCCCTTCATACAGAAATTATTTAGTTCCATTGTTCAGCGGTCTAAAAAAAGATTTTCTACCGATTATGATAAATTTAAATATACCTGAAAACTCTATGGTACCTGAAAATAAGTTTTAATGATTTAAAATCATAACTATACAGAAAATAAGAAATGTGTTAATGTCAACTGTAGTTGAAAAACATTTTCAGTCTTACGACTTATAAATCAATATTTCAACATAACCATTTAATCTGTATAAACAAAACTTATCAGAATTAACATATTAAAATAATTAAAAAAAAAAAAATCTTATACAATAAATTTTAAGTTACACAATTCATATTTTTTCCGGTTTTAATGGTTTACCATCCAATAAAAAATCCTCAATAGCCATTGGCATTTCTAAACTAAAGTTATCTAACAGTTTTAATACCACAAATATGTTTTTTTTGTCTTTTTTTTTAACTTTTGATTTTGGAAGCAATAATATTATAATTGTATAATAGCTATTAACTTGATAATAATATTTTTTGTAATTTTATTTTCAATATTTAGTAAACAACAATTTCTATATGATGCAATCAAAAGGAAATGCTCAATTTTTTGTTTTTACAATAACATACTCATTTCATTTAATTTTTTGTATATAGTCACACTTGTATAACTTCTTTCATAAATAACCGTATAACCGTACATAACCGTATATACTATATTTACAATAATTACAAAAGACTTCATTATAATTATTACTGCATTAAATGCACTTAATTATTAAGAAGAAATTTATAATAGATACACAGAATAAAAATTCTTGCGACAAAAAGACTTATAATTATCATTATATATCTTCTACACTTCATAAATTTTCTATTTTCAATCTTAAAACTGTGATATGTGTCGTGATTTAATTGTCAACTTAACCCCTCTATCTAACAAAACAACAACTTATTTTAAAGACTCTTAATTAAAAGATTCTAGATACAACTATAAACAAATTTATTAAATGACTATACTAAAAACAAAACAAAAAAAAAACAAATATCTTAAGATTTTTCTTCAATGATTACAGGCATTAAATAAAAACTGTTGTTCTATTTCAATTCTTTCATATAAGTAGATATATACATATATATATATATATATATTCATGTATATAAGTATACATATATTTTTTATAGAATCATTGTAATTATTAAAACATTTCATATATATACAAACATATATAATATATATATATATATATAGTTGAAAGCATTTTTCTAAATTGACAGCTATATATACTTACATATACATACTACATATATATTTTTAACTCCTACAGTAAATAAAAAATGCATTGGTCATATTTTAGTTGTTGGTACTCAAAGATGCATTTAGTAAATTTTTAACTTTTATTATTGCAGCAAATTGCCTTAGGAAAGAAAAATATTGTTAAAACAAAAAAAAAAGCATTGACGTTAAAAAGGAAATTTTCCAAAGTTAAAGTTTTCTATTACCTATAGCATTTCAAATATAAACGCTCACACATCATTTGTTGCATCAGATAGGCATACAATTTAATATAACATAATATGTAATATATATATGTATATATATGCATCTTATTTTTACTTGTTTTTTTTTTTTTTTTACAAAAGATGCTCCAAGATGTTCACTTTTCAGTTAATCTTAGAAAATTTTATGGCATCATATCGCATCACTTTAAATGCCATCTTTCAGTTCGTCTTTTTTGTTGTATATCTTAACTATAGATTCACTTTATACATATGTATGTGGGTATGTGGATATTATGTGTATTATAATATTTCATTCTATTATAAATGTAAGCCTTTTGCCTTTGCTTTTTTTTCCCTACTTTTTTTTAAATCAAGTAGCAAAAACAAACATTTTTTTGTTACTAGAAAAATGGCTTAAGAGTATAGTGTATAACCCTTTTACCGAAAAACTTCCATTTTTTTTTTCATATATTATAATATGTACATATTATTATGTATACGTTATTGTAGTGGAATAATAATAGTAGCCCATCATATGATGAATACAAATTTAAGCGAAAAGAAGTGTTTAAAAATATATAATATATAATAATGCATTATGTAATATTATGTATGTATGTAAAATAATATACAGTAGTTTTATATACTGTTGAAATATGCACCTGCGTTTATTTGCGTTCTTTTTATCAACGAAATGAAATAAGTTGAAATTATTTCTTCAAAAAGAATTAAAGTATTTTTAAATGGACAATCACTTAAATTGAGTTTTGTTCATTAATATAAAAAATCCAATTAGAATTCTAAATGAAATATAAGAATTTTTAAGAATTTCTGATCTTATTGTAACATTTAAATTAAAGAATGAAAAAGCTTGAGGGTTGAATATACAAGTGCATATAAATGTATCTAAGATGTCAATTAAAATAATTCATGTTCATGTCTATTAAAATAATTAAAAATCAGATTAAATTATGAAATTTTATTATATAAGTGTTAATCCATTTGCTACATTAAGCTTTGATTTAATATAATACATTATATACATACAATTATCTTAAAATTAAGTCTTTCCTTTGTGGAATCTATTGTGTGCGTTATTTAATTAAAGAAAATAAAAATAATCTGTTTTTAATATTAAAAAATCCACATGTGGAATGGATTACTCTATTACCATTATTAGAGAAAAGAAATTACTTTTTGTTATGAAATACATATATAATGTACCTACATTCATATAAATATTAAAAGGTGAACAGATCAAAACATTAAAGTAAAACTTGAAAAATTTTCCATCTTTTTGTTCTGTTTTTTTTTTTTTTTTTCAAAATTCTTTAGAATTATTTTTTTTTAAAGAGTTATTTCTGTTTTTTTTTTTTTTTTATTATTTATTTTTGTTTACCTTGCATCAATATCAAATTGAAATTTACTCTGGTAGGTAATAAAAAATTTCTTTTTCCTTTATTATATTTTATGTTCTTTGTGGAAAAACATAGAAAATAATGAAAAAAAAAAAAAAACGCTTATCTGTTTTTATAATAATATGATGAGTACAAATTTAAGAGAAAAGAATTGTTTAAATATCGAATTAAAAGTTAAATATATAAAAGGGAAATTGTTACACAAACATAAATTATTTAAAAATATTTATTTTAGTAAATAAATAATTACATGGTTTTATTGCTAGTTTCAGATAATAGTGTAAAAGTTAAGATTCTATGAAATAGAAAAGGTGTATGCATTTAGGTCTTTTTTTTCCAATATTCATATTCATAAAGAGTAGGGGTTAGACGATATTTAAATAAATAAATCATAAATTTTCTAGAATTTACGAATTTTTTACGGAGGTAGGTTACGGAAGTTTTTTTTTTAGAGGAATCATTGAAAGAGGATAAAGTGATGAAGTGGAGCAGTACGAGCACGATTCCTCTATTAACGTGTAGAATTCTAACCGATTAAACACCATTTCCCTTTTTGACCAAACAATATGGGAGTAATTACAATATATTATATGATTTGTTAGGTTGAGCAAGGGTAGATTCTGCTATGGAATTAAAATAAGTTTAATGTTAGCAGGTATGTTATCAACAAAGATGTTAACCTAAACCAAATTAAAAAAAAAAAAAGAAAAAATTAATATAATAATCTCCAATTTGAAGGAACACAATATTACACATTAAATTTAAAGAGAAAGCCTAATCTACTTATTCTGAAACAATGAAAATAGTTTATGTTAACTGATAAAACTGATAACTGATAAAATTCAAAAAGTGAGTAATTAAGAAATTTTAGAAAATTATAGTTA
The DNA here is from genome assembly GCA_947095535.1 of Poecilobothrus nobilitatus. NCBI lineage: Eukaryota > Metazoa > Arthropoda > Insecta > Diptera > Dolichopodidae > Poecilobothrus > Poecilobothrus nobilitatus. The sequence continues at coordinate 188,505,032 of OX352773.1, forward strand.
GAAAATTTTATTAACAAAAAACAAGAAAGGAATATGTTTTTTTAAAAATATTATTTTTAATTCAAATTAATTTAATAAAAATAAAACTGCAAAAATGTAATTAGATTAAGGTATCATCATACCTTAATTATAATTAATATCTGTTTAAAATAAAATTTACATCTAATTTACTAAGTAATCACATATTTTTTCTTTATTTTTTTTTTTCCTTTCCACTTCTATAAGAAGCATAGGACATCCATTAAGTCATTTATTATTCATATTTGACTAAGTTTCAGTTTCTGGAATAATTAATTTCACTAAGCTGTTGATTACTTGGCTGTAGCTATTGTACAAAACTATGGAGACGTTATGGTGACGTCTGTCACAGATTAGCAAACGTTATTTACAAACATTATAAAAATTTCAAATCAAAATATTATTTTAATTTAAAATTCGATTTTTCTTTTATTATATATAAATATTTCCTTCAATCATATTTACACAGCTTTTATTAAGTCTTTTAACATTCTGTTTATGTGATTTGGCGCAAATTGCCCGAACTGGAGTTGAATAATGTTAGAGTAGGCAGTAGAAATTCTTTTATTAATTTTATTTATTTATTTATCTAAATAAGTTTTGTACCCATTACAGAATTTAATTACAAAAGAAAATGAATGTGAGTACAAATAAAATAGAATTATAATTAAATTACTATTTAAAATTTAAAATTAACATCATCATAATATTATTAATCGGTTTATTTTTCTTCATAGCAAGAGTTTTAACACTTTTTTATAAAAACTCCTGTACCGATTTTTATGAAATAAGAACTAAAAGAATTTTTTTTTCGTTTCTTATGCTGTTATCATTATTTTATTTTTTCCATTCTCGCCACATTTTAGATATGTTTGTATGTACTTATGCATTTTTGATTTATTTTTGTACCGATCGCATACCGACATGAAATGGATAAGGAATTATGACAACAAAATTTTAAAATTAAATTAAACTAAATTAAGTGTTTTCCAAGTGGTGTCTTATCTGAATGTCTGTCTGTCTGTGGGTAAGTGTACAGCACAAAATGTCTAAACGAATTTCGCTAAAATTCCATATTTAAGATTTTTAGGTAAATATCTCGAATTGAAAAGCTTTTAATAAAAATTCCTTAGCTCCAAGTAAAAAAGTTATTAACAGAAAGTTTTCACACAAGTAAAGAGCAACAACTTTTTCGCATAACACTTTTTGATCCGACTAATTTTTAAAGTCGTCCCTATTTAAAAAGTTTTATCCCATATATTTCGGGTTTGGGCATATTTTTCGCCAATCAAACTTAATTCACAGATATATTGAATGATTTTTTTTTTACATAATTGCATCCTAACCTATAATTAATATTTTTAATGGTCATATAGATAGTAAATATAGGTTAAAATTTCTACATGTAGGAAGGTTCATGTTCTACATGCTCTTCATCTTAAAATTCCTATTTTATCTAAAATCTTTAATTTTAATAAAAATAAAAAAAGACATCAAAATATTGTTACAATCCTCAAAAAACAACTAAAAAGACTACAAAATTCGATTTGAAGTTTTGATCATTTCAAAATAATTTTTAGATCAAATAACATAGTTAGGTGCTTCTAAATTAGGTCTTTGTATTTAGTAATATGGTGATCTACAAAAAAAAAAAAATTACTTGGTTAAAATTTCAACTTTTAATTTTGATTTAATTTAGATATGAGCATTTGAGATTTGATCAGGCTTAAACGTGAAATCAAATGTTGACATTGAGATACAAAAACATATTAAACGTACCCATTTTATGATTTTTGTACTAGTTGTTTTTCAGTTGCTATTTAAACGTTAAATTTTGAAATACAAAAATCAAAAAATTTTCGTTTACTTCTAATCTAACTTTTTAGGGTGACAGAACCACGGAATGGTTATTAGATATTTCCTATAATTATTGTCAAGTTAATTTGGAAATATAAAATAATTTAATTTATTTTTAATATAAACTTTTAAATATATACATGCATTTCTTTTATGTTATATTTTTAAATTTAGAGAACAATTTGAAACCACTGCTTAATAAAGTGCAGTGAATTAATTTTAATTATTAATTCATAATTTTAATATTTGCATATTAGCTACATATCTAATATTTAATTCCATATTCGCATAATCCATTTATTGCGTAAAAAAAACATTAGTATCTACAAAATTCTTCTTAATAATTTAAAATTTATTGCAGTACGCTAATTCCAAATAAAGTTTGCAAAAAAGTAACTAGTTGCATTTTTTATTACCGTTGTTAGTTTGTTATCTTATTTGCATAAATTATGTTACAAAAAAAAAAAAATAAAATTATATAAAGTTTTAAACTAAAAATTATTTAAAAATTATCATAAAATTTTTGTCAGTTTTCTTTTTTTTTTTATTTGTGAAACAGTTTTCCATTTTATGCTTTAAACTTTTAAAAGATACTATATGGCAAATATCTGATGATATTTTTTATATTTTTAAATAATCTCTTAATGACTATGTCATTATAAAAGTAAGAAAAAAAAAAAAGAAAGAAGTAAAAGCCATTTAGAATTTCTTCTTTATGAAGTTTTATTTAAAACATTTTTTTTTCTTTTAATTTCTTATGAAGTCAGAAAACCTGTTAGGTTCTAATTTAAATGATATTGGGATAAAATAAATAGATTTGGATGCAAAAAAATTTTTTAAAATAAATTGTTGATCACAAAAAATTGATAATTGTCATTAATGCGTCTTTCAATGAAATTTTAGATATGATATGTTTTTTAAAAATGAATTTTAATGCCGATTGTCAAAGGTTTCCATTTTTACTAAAAAGGTTGAAATTAAATCGATGTTTTTTCAGATCAATATAGGGCCACGGTGGCCTAGTGGGTAAGAGCGTATAAAATACGCTGTAAACACCGAGAGGTGTGGGTTCGAATCCCACACACGTCGTAAGAATTATTCCCCCTTACGACATCTACAGCCACGCCTGAAAAGGAAAGACTGTGTAATTTTCTGATCATATTTATGTGGCAGGAAAATGCCTAAAAAAAAAAGAAAAATAAATGGCATATTCAAAATTCAAAAAACAAAAAGGTAAATCATTCTTATTCCTACAATTTCCTCTCTTTTTCAACGTTTAAATTTAAATTTTAAAATTATCAAACTTCAACCACATTTTTAAATCATTCGATTTTCAGTGATTTTAGAAGTATTTGGAGGTCATTTTTATTTTTATTAAAATTAAGGGCTCTTTGTTCACATAAGTATTAACTTTGGCCGGTATCAACTTTATGTTCACATCGGTATTAAAAAAAATTTTAATACCGATTTTGAGTACGTGATCGTAAGTACGATCGTACGTGATCGTAAGTACCGATTTTGAGTACAAGTACGTGATCGTAATATCGCTGCAATTTTATTTTAATTCAAATCACATTGACATATTCTAAAAAGTGACATTTTGTTTAAAAAAAAAAAAAATTCTAAATAAAATTCAAATTTTTTTATTGAATTCGTTTGTTTATAAATTTAAAAATGTAGTAGATACTCTACATTTACAGTAGTTATAAATTAAAAAAATTATAACTATACGTATACGTATGTTATTTATATTTTAAAAGTAATAAAAAGATAAAGTTAAAAGATGGGTGGTGGGTGGTTCTGTCACCCTAAAAAGTACAATTTATAATTTATGATACTAATAACAGAATTGCTTTAGAATGATTTTAATCTACAAGGGTGTCGACCTATTTATTGGAAAGAAAATTTGGAATAGAGAAAGTGTTGAAAAAACAATGTATCAAAAATAAAATAAAAGAAAGAAAATCAAAATAAATTTGGAAAAACTTGCCATTACAATGCATATTTAAAAAGTTTGACAATTGCAAATACATTTGCATAAGCTGGAATACAGTATACTTATAATCACGATTGCGTAATGACATATTAAGGCATTTTAAAATTCTTAAAATTGAATAAAAATCCTTAAAAATCTCACTGTTTTTATGTAACTAACTTGTTTTTTTTGCCTTTCTTAATTTCTCTTGTAAGTTTTAATAAACTTACGTAAGTTTTAAGGAAAGATTGCCCAAACGATTGTTTAGACCTCAAAACCTGAAGTCAACCAATAACTGCTTATTATTATTACGCGCTATTGTTTGATCGGTATGTTTTCTAGCAAGTTTATTTAGATAAATATAAGAATAATCGATATTCACTTGGATCCCAACTGAAGGTTGTGTTTCTCAATTGAAGGGAAGAAATTGATGCAATAGAAAATGAGAAGCACTTTTTTACTAGTGCAAAAACATGTAAGCATAATACCACGTTTACACTATGAACTAAAACCAGTTTCTTCGAAGAAACCAGGTTGATCAAAAAGTCCAATTTGGCTTTATTTCATTTGACTTTATTGCATGTACTCTAACGATCCACATATTGTTTTAAATAAACAACTAATTGAGATTAATTGTAATAATAAGGGTATATTTCCAATATATTTTCTCTCCCCTTATTTATTATTCACAACATCCCTATATTCTCCTAATATACATATAAATATATACTTTTGTTCCAAAATGTACCAAAGATACATATAGGCTTTTTAGCCTAAAAGTTAATCAAAATAGCATGGGAAAAAATTAAAATGGGAATAGTAATCAAATCATTAATACGAATTCAGTTTATTATAATCTGATTAAAACTATTTGTTCCAAATAAATCAGCACCAAACCATAACACCAAAAATCATTTTATAATTTTGAAAAAAAAAATATGTCTAATATTCTATGAATGAATGACCTGGAATTAAATTTAAGGGTCTTATTTTTATCCAAAAACTAAAGGTAATTGGGAAAAGATCTCCAAAATAATTCATTTTGATTCTGTGATATGTACTTATGTAGTACTGAAATATTTTTAAATAAATTCAAAATTAAACAAAAATTTGTTATTATTTACTGTTATTTTTTACTGACCCCTACTTTATTAATAGCTGACTACTCTCAAACTATATACTAAATTATACACTATACTATAATAACGTAAATACATTACACACAAACAACCAAACTATGAAAAACTATTATAGAATTCTGGTATAACAGCACAGTATGACAAAAATTTCCTTTCTTGCACTTAAAAAAGTGTACAAAATTTATTTCTACCCTTCTTATATAATTTCTTATCATTCATTTTACTAAAAAATTTCATTCATCCCTTATTTCCTTATTATATTTTATAAATAGTAATTTATATACATAATATTATATAAATATGTATATACTTGCACGTAATAATATTAAAGCAAAATATAAAAGTTTTTCTTTTATCTTTTTAAAAATTTCCTATTCAAAATGTTCTCAACCAAAAAAAAAAAATTTTTCTTCACCAAGTTAAATTTCTTTTTTAGCACATTTCCAAAAAAAATTTAAAAAAAATGTGCTTATTAGTTGCACTCTGTCCGTCCGTCCGTCCGTCCGTCCGTCCGTCCGTCCATTCGTCCGTCTTTTTATGAAACTTCCGCACCTTTAAAGATAGAGAAAACTTAATTAATGCTTGTTTAACTAACTTTTAATTAACTTTTTAAATGGATATATCTCGCATGTTCTGCTTAAGACTTGTTCAATCTGAAAACGTTATTCGATAGGTACTTTGTAAATTAATATCAAAATTATACAATTTTTTTAAATTTAGTATTTGAATTTACCAAATTTTGCATGATTTTTGTACCTTCATAATTCCGGAACGCTTTTAAATAGAGACTTGAAATTTTACGAGGAGAAAGAACATTTAGAATTAGTATAATTTTGAACAGAAATTTTTTTTGGACCACTCTCTTTTTTTGAACTATTAGGGCTCAAAAATTGAAAATTTGCTCTTTTTAAATACCTGTAACTTAGGCACCTGTACAAATTTTTCTTCGGCAAAAAAAAAAAAAATTAAAGCTTCAATAATATATATTTTCACATGTGTTAACAGTTTCTTTTAATTGTATAGGGTTCCAGAGTTGCAGCCTCTCAAATTTGCAAAAAAGCCCTAAGAACTTTTAGAAGTAAGTTTTCTTAAAAAATTTTTTTTGCACCACTTCCTGTTTAAGAGCTATTGGGGCTGAAAAATTGAAAATTTGATAGCTTTAGGCATCTGTAAGTTAAGCACCTGTACAAATTTTTCTTCGGCAAAACATAAAAATTAAAGCTCCAGTAATATATTTTTACGTGTGTTAACAGTTTTTCTTAGTTATATAGGGTTCCGCACTTACAGCCCTTCAAAATTTCAGAAAAGTCCTATTTTCACATATTTTCTAATTACAAAAAATTATTTAAATTTTAAAATTTTTGTGCAAGTGACAATTTTAAACAGTTTGTATTGTCTTTTGGAAATGCGCGCTTTTAAAAACCGTTGGTTTACATTTTACCTTAATTTATATTCTCTAATCTCAACAGTGACTGTTTTTCTTCTCTTCTTTGAGTCTTTTCATGGAATTACATTTAAACTGCTAAATGAATACCTTATAAAGCGATACACAAAATTTTATACAAATTATATTGTGGTAATGAAAATGAATGAATGCTGCTAAAGTGATGATGATAACAATGAAGGATAGACGATAATAAAAATAATTCTAGCTGGGGTAGTCTATGTTCACTCAACTTGAACGTGGCTGTATCTATTTTGAATTATACCATAACATTTATAAACGCATGTACCAAGGATTTTATTAATTGGGTGATTTTTATTTTTTAAAGTTAAACTGGAATCTCAAAATTTGAAAGATCTTCTGAACCAAGAATAAGAACACAAATAGTATGAAATGTCACCTAATATTGATTCTTTTTATCATGTGACATATATAAATTAAGGGGGAAGATATAGTGGATATAGAACCAGTATTAAATTAATTGGAGTTAGTTAGTTAACTTGGGCTGAATGGTTAATTCAAATGCATCTCTTCAGAATTTAATTAAAGTTCTACAGTCCAACGATAAATTACTCCAAACCAACTTAAAATTCCCTTCCTCTATATATAAGTTAACCCGTAGTGACAAATTCCATTCCTCGAAATTAAACTGAACTCATAGTGAAAATTAAAAGTTTTTACTAATACATTTTTAGAATTATACTTACATGAATTAGGTTATCTATCAGAATTGGCCATAGAAAATGGTTTTTAACCATGGCATTATAAAATTATCCATAACAAAATCAAAAGCAAAAACTTGCTAGAAAACATAAATTGAGCTTCATGCTAAGTTGTTTCCATCATTAATTTCTCCGTATGTTCAATCTCACACAAAAATAGTATTTCCTGCAAAAAAAAATATATGTTTTTTAAAAGGGAGATTTAAATATAAGCGCATATAACATTATATACTCATATATTCCACTCTCGGTATAAATTTACGAACAGACACATGTTTGTACTATAAGTTTTCCAAAAAAAAAGTTGCTAAGTTGAAAGAACTCTACAATTTTTACAATTTCAAAAAAAAAAAAAATCTAATAGGATTGAAACCCAAAATTACATCAAAACATATTTGGGGTGAAAATATTATTCTTATTTTCAAAAATCGTGAATGTTTTCATTTGTTTTTTTTTTTATTAGTGTTAGTTAATGGATATCACATATTATATTTGAATTCATTGTATTATCCTGCATTTATTAGAATGGGACCTTAAAAGTGGGGTGAAAATAATATCATACTGTTTAAAAGTTACAAATAATAATAAAAACAAAATAATAACATTTAAATATATGTATATATATATATATATATATATGTATATATCATTGTTTTATGTACATGAGTCAATGCAGTTTATATAGAACAAGAAAACCAAAAAAAAGTTTTCTGTGTTTTGGTGAAATTTGAAAATTTTTGAAAAGAAAATTTAATTTTTTTTTTATAGTCAAATATAGTTGACACACACATATGAATTGCATAATATCATATCATATACACAAACATACTGAAATAGAGAAATTGAAAGTGAAATAAATACATTAAATCTGTAATTTTATCTCTTTCTTTCATCAGTTCATTCGTTTCCAAAAAACAGAAAAAAATCCGTGAAAAAACGTGACAAGCATTAATTCTATTTCTATAATATCAGTCTTATTATGACACACAATTTCTATTTCAATATCAACCTTATGACACATTTAATACTAAAAATTTTTTTTTTAAAGATTATAATTCAATATTATGACAATTAGGCATTAAGGGGTTAATAAAAAATACATAATACATAATAATAAAATATTAATAAAAATGTCCTCTTAAAAATAATGAATTGCAAGAATTATATAAGAAATATAATGAAACACATAATAAATAATAAATGATAAAATAAAACAACTGCGATTCAAATAAGAAAGGTCATGTCAAAAAAAAAAAATATTTTTAACTAATGAGGGAAACTAAATCCTTATTTATTACTAAAAATTTAAAAAAAAAACATTGGATGTTATTTTATTTTATAATATGAAAATTAGAAGTAACAAAAAAAAAAAAATGTTCACGTGTCATTTGTGGATTATTTTGCACTTTTCAATATTTTATGGAAATAAAACATTTTCTTTGTAGGTTATGGTCTTATAAATAAATTCACAGATAATAAAATCAGTATCAAAACAATAAAATTTAAAATGAATGATCTGAAAAGGAGTTAAAAAAGTAATCGTTAGAAACTGTACTAAATTTAAGAGGACTGTCATATATACTATAAATGAAAAATTTGTTTTGAAAAATGAATTAAAAAGTGTTTGGAATTAGTAAGTCGAACGAAGGTAAGAAAGACTCCATTGCATCATTCTGGAATTTTAGATTTTGTAAAAACCAACACATAAACTATGAGTTCCAATAAAAAAACAAACAGTACAAAATCCTTGTAAAAATTTCTGGAAAATCAAAAAAATAATTTCAACGTTATGGAAAAGGAAATAGACAAAACCTCAAAAACCGTTCATGTACCTACTAAAAATTTACAAAAAAAAAAATAAGTAAAGTAAAAATAATAAAAAAAAAAATCCTTGAAAAAAATAACGGTTTTCATTATACCAATTAAAGGAAAGATTCTTTCAAAGGTGGTTAAAATGGTTCTGATACTTTCATTAATGTCAATTAGAGAAAGATTAAAAAAAAAAAAAATTTTTTTTTTTTGAATAAATTTTGTTGTTGTTTTTTTTTTTTTTTTAGAATTGGTTTTAATAAAGAAAAAATTTTTTTCTATTTCCCGTTACGCGGTAAATGAATTTTACTCTATCAAAAGAACTATTTAAGTAAAAGAGCGTAACAAGTGGCGATTTTGCTTCTTTCCTTCTTTTTTTTGGAAACCAAAGCTTTTTTTAAATAGTGGTTTCATTCTTTAACGTTGAATAGAGATTTTAATTTGAAAAAGAATTTTTTATAGGACAATTTACAAAAAAATGTTTAAAAAATTGCTTATTAGTTTCACTGTTTCCGTTTGTCCTGTCGAAATCTGTTTAAAAAACTTCTGAATAATTTAAAATTTAAGAAAAATGAGATTTTTTACAATGAATATATCAACTTTTCTTAGTTGAATTACTTTGCCTCACCCATTACGAAGGTATAGTCCCTGAATATTGAAAAAAAAAGTCCTATTTTCAAATATGTGTATAACAGGTTAATATTTTTTCAATCTAAAAACGCCAAAAGACAAAATATTTTAGAATTTTTTGAAATTTTGAGGAAAAAATTAATAAAAATAATCTTTCAAAGTTTTTATAAGTTATACTTCAGATTTAATAATTTTAGATGTCTCCTTCTGCTTAAGAAGTATTTAGAAGCAAAAATTTTGAAATTTGATATTTTGCAACCCCTGCGGTACCCCTGGTAACTATAAAATTAATTTTTTTAAAGTAAAACTGAAAAATTAAAGTACCAAGATTATAATTTTACATATGTGTTAGTATCTTTTCTTAAGAATATAAGGGTTTTGTTAAAATTGAAGAAAGTGTATCTTATATTATAATATTTTTCTTTATATAGTATATGAAAATTTAAAAATTTTAGGGCAAATCACAATATCAATTAGTCAATTCTATGAACTGTTTTAATAGCTCTTTATTAGTTCATAATTTACTTCTTTTACTTAGTTCATAATTTCTCAAATGTAATTTCAACGTCAAATTTATTATATTTTAGGAAAAAAGATTTCTGCACATCAAAATCTTTTACCAGAAACCTATTTCTTTTCAATATCAGTAAATTTTGTGATTCGTGATTTGTTCTCTATTTCTTCTCTATTATACTCGTAGAATAGATACATATGTTATTTATATATGCACTTATTGGTTTATATTTTTGTTTGGTTATTATTCTTTTATAAAATGTTGGATTTTTTTTCAGTGTTAATAGGTAACGGATCGGAAATGAAACTATGATAATTTATATATCAATTAGGTACAAACTGTTTCTTAATTCTTTACACAATTTTTTTTATGATAAAGTGTGGTATTACAAAATAATCACTTTCCTAAGAATCAAAACTATATTTTATTTTCAATGTTGCAAATTTTTATTTAGAAACCACACTATAAATTGAAAGTCTTTCAGCAAAAACAAATGTAAAAACTGATTTCTGAATTATGTTTAATATAAAAAATTAAGCATATGGTAAATAAATAGTATTTCTTTAAACCTTATTGACATTTAATACTTTTTTTCAGAATATCTAAATTAAAATTAACCTTGAATTATCAAAACTTTAACATAATATTTATTGTTTATCGATGTATTGTTAAATTTTCTTTGAAATTTAAGATTCTTTTCTAAGAAAAAATCAACAAATCATTTTAAAAGATATTTTTTGTATAATAAACTAGAACTATCAATTGGTAATTTTATACATCATTAATAAAAAAAAAAATGATTCCATTTGATTAGTTATAAAATTTATTACAAAAGACTGAATATCAAATAGATATTGATTCAAGATGATAATAAAACCAACATATAAAATCGTATATGTATAGATCTTTCAATATATTTTGTAAATTACAGACTATAAGGAAGAATCTGTACTAAGAATATTTTAAGCTGCTGCTAAAAATGTCCTTCTTTCTTTCTGTCTTTCTATATTTTTGCTTTATAAAATATTATTTAATAAATAAATTATTTAGTAATATTTATATTAAAAAAGTAATGGTTTTCATATTTAATAATAGAAATCAAATGAACATATCAGCCCTGATTTGAATCTAACGCAACAGACGGGATATACATTTTAAGGGATCCTTACTTTAAATGGATTTCCATTAAGTCCAATGAAATGATGTCGTCAAATCAGAATTATACACCTTTTACAGAATGTGTATATAATATACATATGTATATGCCAGATTCTAAATTTGGAGGCATTATAGAGAGACTAAAAAAATCATAGATCGCATTTTATAATCAACATTTCACGAATCGATAAATTGTACAAGCCGACATATTTGACGTCCGTATTTTTGAATCGATATTTTGCGAATCGATATTTTAAAAATCGACAAAAGGTGGTTGGCCCATATTTTTAATATATAAACTAAGATTTGTATATTAGTATATATTAGACTATATAAACATAAGATTCCATCCACCCATTTATTTTGATCATTTACAGGACAATAAGATCGTAGGTTACAAAAAAAAAACAATTTCTTTAAAATAACAAGTAACACGTTGTTCTGAAATAATTCCCCAAGAAATAAAGCCGATTAAAATCCATCCTAATTCAGAATCTTCCAGAAAAATATATATAAATATCCCTCCTAATTATTTTTCTTAAATACATATTTTAACAACAATTCATTTATACTTGTTTCTTCTAATTTTTTTTTTTTGGCTTTGTGGAAGAGGAAATATCATTTTTTTTTAAACATTTTACCATAAAATTTGGACTTTACTACAATTTTTTTTACTTAACCCTTCTAGAAAAAAGTAATGTATACGTATACCGTAAAAATTCATATCAAACTCGAGGCAAGACATGTATTTTTAAAAAGTTTTCAAAAACGACAAAGCAACTTTTAGAAATAAGTCCAATAAACCACATGTTCTGGATACAAAACGAAAAACATAATATTTGGGAAACGGAAACAAAATCCGATTCAACTTTATTTTTCCTTCGAATCGTTAATAAGACCGGTTTAAAAACGTTGTTATTACCGCTTTAAAAAATAATTAAAACTATTTCGGTCCTTGGGGTATTATTTCAGGGGTTCAAAAAATATATGTAGATCGAAAGTATAGATTTCTTTAATTGAATAGCAAAAATAGCAAACAACACAATTAAAAAATATAATGCACTTAATATATGAATCTTTTTAACTTTTGACGAAACATCAACATGCAATCGAATAGTTTTCAAAAAGAAAAGGGAAATTATTTCTGAAAGGAAGTAAGGAAAATCAATTTGAACGGAATTTTAAGGTTGACATTTCATAATTCGTTTACAACCGAAAAAAAAAGAGTCCATCACTTTGTTATCATATTTTATAAACTAAAATTCAAAAAAGTTCCAAAAAACAAAAATATTTATTTTAATGTTATATCAGCCTAACATTTTATATTATTGTACAACCTTGCAATAAGTCTTTTAAACCTGAGCTGAATAATGCATTTAAATACTTTTAGATACATTTTCTTTTCTCTGGAATATAATTTTAAAAAAATGTCAATTTTGACATTAGAATTTGATTTTCGGATTAGAATTTGATGCGTTTAAAAATGAAATAAAACTTTTTTAAGGACTCATTTTACTATTAACTTCTTTTGAATTCGTTTAAAATCAAATAATGGCTACCATGAAACCTATGAATACAGAAATTTTCCTTTTTTTTAGAACAGCAATTTGGTATTAAAATATAAGGATTCAATTCAATGATATTTTTGTCTGAATCTTTAGATATGTAAAATATTATATAGATAATTTAAAAGACGATTTTTTAGTAGTTCCCCCATTTATTTTATTGTTATTTTCATTTTAATTATTATTCATGTAAAAACCATATTTGCTTGTATATTTAATTATTGATTTTTTAGTGTGAAAAAAGGATTCCATTTTGTATCTTGTTTACTTTTCATATAATGAGTATATTGTCATCAAATTTACTTTATGTTTGCTTTTATGTATAAAAAATATCTTTGGTACAAAAAAGAAATTCTATACATTTAATGGTTCAATTAATGAAAAAAAAAGGGGTTAAAAATATAAAAGTGCCTTACCTTGAAGTTTCTCTTTTGATGAAAAAATATTAAAATTTATTATTGTATGCTTTTCCAAAGTCTATAGTCATAAAGAAAGAATGTATTGAATATCCCTTTTTTTTTTATTTTTGGAAAGTATTAATTAGTCTGCTTTAATTGAACAGTTATTTATTGATTTTATTTTCTTTAGTTTTTTTTTTTTTTTTCTATAAAATTTTAAAATAAAGCTGCTAAAAATGAAATTAATTAATAAATAAGGGTTTGATTTCAAAGATGTTTTATAAGTTTTTTGGTAAACAAGACAATTTTTAAAAAAATAATGAATATTAGGCTTCATTGAATTTTAAATTAATATTTAAATTATTTTTGAAAATTAAAACCATTAAGAAAATTATGAAATTATAAGAAACTTGTATTATAGATAGGTTAAAAGCTGTCATTTTTAAAAAGAATATTTTTGATATTGAATTGTAACCTTTTAGAGGTAAAATGCTTTTTATAATGAAAAAAAAATATTTGTATTCTATATAAATATCAAATTTCTGTGAAGATTTAAAATTGTTGTTATTGTTGAGAAGAGAAAATAAACAACAATTCATACACCTAAATCCTGCGTTTCTTTGTGCATCTGAACTCCATGAGACGCTTATTTAACACAATGGCTGGTTGAGTCAGTGAATACCCTTAAAAAATCGGACGATGGTCCTTATGTTCAAGCATCCTCAATTCGGAAAGATCTTCCCAGCAGCCGTCTCTCAAAGTTTATTTCCTTTGTGCGTCCTAGGTTCGAGCTTCTCGTTCACATCCTCTACACAATTTAGACTCTGTATATTCTTAAAATTAAAGATCTAAAAACTAAATTTTAACATTCATAGGTATTCGGAAATAAATATTTTCATTTTGTGCTTTTATTTTTCGAAACCCGAACCTGATACTCGAACTCAGAATTGTGCAAAATCGGAATTTAAAAAATAATTCATAATTTTGTAATACAGAAATTTTATACGATCGTAAAAGTTAAGTTTATTGAATTATAGAATTTTCAACGTAAATCAAATTAAAGTATAAATCAAAGAAATAATTATTTAGAAAAGAAACATATTTGATACAAAATCGATTAGCAATTATTTTAGTTTTGGTATTCTAATTAGGAGAAAACATGATAATCACGAAAAATTTTTAAATTATTTTTCCTTTATCAATATCTTTTATTTATTTATGGTAAATAAGATGATTATAATTTCATTTATAGCTATATACACTTAAATCAATCTAGATCCTTTTACTTAATTTAACGTAAAGTTGGTTCTCTTGATAATCCTATGAGTACCTGGACCATTCTAAAAAATGAGAATTAATGCATAAGTCAACAAAGTTTACAAAACTTTTTTTGTTTTGCAAATTTTTGTTGTTACACCTCTCTAACTTTTAGTCCTTTGTGTCCAAATATTCTTCTTAAAATATACTTTTAAGAATATAAAAAATAATCCTGCAGAACCATGCTTTTAAAATAAAAATGTCTATAAAATTCGGCTTTTCGGAAGTTGTAAAGGGACCCCTCGTAATTCAAAATCAATGTATGTCAACGGCACTTCGTAATTTCAGCTTTTTCAAACTATCCCCTCATACCTATCCATATATGAATATCTAAATATACATCACTATCCCCACATCTCGTAGTTTAAGGACGAAAGAGACATTTAAGAACATGCTTTCCCATTTGAGCTTTTGTATATAAATCACATACATTTAAGTCTATTTAATATATATACATATGTAATCTTTAATTAAATAGGATAATAAACGTTTGTTTGGTAAAGATAGGTGTTGCCGCGTTGTGGAGACATAACAGTTGAAACTTACAAATTTTGACCAAAAAAAAATCTTATTTTATTTTCCCTTAAAAATAAGATATTTCAAAATTTTGTCAAAAATTTCCATTAATTCTACATCGTTAGAAAGGTGTCTTTCAATTCAAAAAATCATCCATACACACTTCCGATGTACTTTAGAAAATATTTTTTAAAAGATATACTTACTTTTAGATTTTAATAACTTTTTTTGAATTGACTTATTTTAACATTTTTTTGCCGAAAATTCAAAATACGAATTTTAAAATTTTTTCATAAAAAAAAAATTTTGATTTTTATAAAAACACAGCAGAAAAAAACAAACAAGAGATTTTTTATAAATATTTTGAATAAAACTTTCTAAAAAAAAGTTGATAATCATTAATGCCTAAGGTATTAAAGCACCACCACCATAAACTTTGTCATAGAATTTCAAGACTCTTTATATTTCATCAGGGAAATTTTTGTAGGCAAATGCATTTTAATTCAATTTATTTTTATTTGCCTAATAAATTCTACTTCAAATATCGCTTTTTAAATGCTCATATACATCATTTTTTTTTAAACATGTTTCACATTTAATTTCCTCTGATGAAAAACTTAATTTTTTTTCCGCTTCTAAACTTTTTAATTTCATTCTTAGTTTCTTTTTAGTTTTTTTGTTTTGTAATTTTTCACTTAGGAAACGGTTATCGTTGTTAAAAACGTTCCTCTTTTAAGCAATACTGAAAAGATCAAAATAAGTTTAAGAAAAAGGAAAAAGAATGAAAAAGAAAAATCAATGAAAAAAAAAAAATGTTTACAAAGAAGAAGAAAGAAAAATCAATAAAAAAATTTAAACAAAACAATAAAAAAAAAAAAAAAAAAACCAAAAAACAAAAAGCAATTCAATCAAATCATTTAATTTTACGACTGCTTTCATTCTATAGAGACTATTTACAAAATTGTGTTCTATTCGTTATTTATATATATACAAGTTCTTATTGTATACTTGTTATGTATATGTATATGTCAAAATATTGTATTACATATAAAAATATATTACATATTTAAATTTGTTGTTGGTTGTTCATTTAAACAGTACCGGCCAAAAATAAAAAATATTTTTCATAATTTTCAAATTTAGTCTATGCCAGGATTTTTATTTTTTTTTGACGATTTTATTAAATTTTATTATTTAGCCGTTGATTTGTTTATCTGTTCAACAAAGTTTGTAAATTACACTAGTCACTCACAAGAAAACGTTTGGTTGGAAATTATAAAATCTAGATCTTTAAAACAAAATATTAAGAATATTCAACGCTTGATGTTAAAATAGAGTGTAAATTTCGATAGATTTCAAGACTTCCCATCTTAATGCTCTGATTACTTCAAGCAAACTAAAATAAGTTGAAAGCAATTAAAATAGAAACTATATGATTATTTAACGAAATTGTAGCAATACTTAAAAGAAAGACATTTGACAAAATGCACACTTAAGGGGCCTCGGTGGCGTAGTGGGTAAAAACGTATAAAATACGCTGTAAACACCGAGGGAGTGTGGGTTCAAATCCCATACACGCCGTAAGAGTTATTCCCCCTTACGACATTTACAGGCACACCTGAAAAGAAAAGGTAATTGTAATTTCCTGCCCACATTTATGTGGCAGAGAAATGCATTAAAAAAAAGAAAAAACCTCACCTTTGACACAAATTTATGCAGCAAGTGAAAGAAATTATGAAATTATAGAGTTGAAAATTAAACAGTTCACTGTTAAAAACTGCGAAATGTCCATTTGTAAAAGTTGTTAAGTGTTTAAGTTGATAAGTGTCAAGTTGTTAAATTTAGTAAATGTCCGTTTTCTAATTGTAATTTGTCCATTTAAATATCATTTTTCCTAAATGTCTCCCAGATCAAATATTCAATTATTGTCAAATGAAATTTGCCAACTGGCCGGGTTCCAAAAACATTTAACTCTAAAATCCCTCCTAATTGAGAATTTAATATATAAGTACATATTTACAAATATTTTAAAAGAAGGAACTCTGATTTTTTTTTTCTAATTCAGAAACTCACATATATACCTATTAATGGTAAAAATAATATGTATGAAAACAAAATAATTTGAAGTATTTATTTAGAGATAGTTACAAAATTAGGATTATAGAAATTTCTCATATATACCCATATTTTATTATTTCCTCATATATAGCAAATTCCTCATATATAGCAAATTCCTCATATATAGCAAATTTTGATAAAATAAAATAAAAATTGGAAACATATGAAAACAAAACAAATGAAATAAATCTGCAAAAAGTGAATTTGAGGATTTGTTTTATTTTTGGATTTCCGAACATATTATTCATAATAAAAAAATGAAATAACTCGCCAAAATAAAATTGAAATAAATCCCTACAAAACAAAATAAGTTCATATCAAAAAAAAAAACACAAGAAAAAGTTTTGAGAAATTATTTTATTTTTGGATTTCGGACATATATCACGGTGCTTTTAGGAATTTCCCTAATCAATAAATAAAAAAACTGCCCAAAATTCTAGAAAATTAGAATAGAAAAATTTTAAAAACTACAAAATGTTAAATAATTACTTACCATATTCTTATCTTTAATAATTGTCTTTTTCTTCAGGACAGTACTGTATACTGTATATAATATGTAGGTACATATTATATTGATCGAAACATAATAATGAATTAAAATAAATATTCCCAGTTTTACTTTATTTTTCATCTTAAACTCTTGTAAAAGTTTTCTACTTGAATAATTTTTATTACCTGATAGAATTTTTCTTGTATAGCAACAAACATAAATATTATTATTATATATACATAAATATTATATGTAAATATAAATACAGGTGAACATGTTCAAAATCAAAACTAAACAAAAAAAAAAAATAATAAGAAAGAAAGAAAAAAAAAAAGAATATTTTACACGTAACCTTGTCTTTGATAATATATATATGCCCAGGATCATGTTAAAGCTAATATTATTGGATTAGACATATACGTGCGCGAAATTGTATACGTTATTTATACGATAGAAACACATATATAAATTATTTGTAACATATTTGGATACAGTTTAACCAAAAAAAACATGACTTAAGGTATATAATATATACTATATAAACATAATATATAATTATAGATGCATAACTTCAAATTATATATAAACCTCCTAACAACCTAACAACATATTGGTTCAAATCAGTATTCATTGATAGTTTTGTTTTATTTTTTTATTTTTCATCTTATTTAATTTTTAAGAACTGGGATAAAAGAAGATTTCAAAAAATTGATTAATACAGGAAAACAAAATATGTTTGGTACCTAAAATACTTTATTTAAAATTGTTTTATTTTGTCTTGATATTTTTAAAAAGCTTTTAGTATTATTATATAAATAATCAGTTCAGATACATGAAAAATAAAAGGATAAACTTCCGCAGAAGGATGACGAGCTATTAAGATGACGTATTCACATAAAGTATCGTATAGATGTATATTAAAGATAATAAAGAGATTTCCAATTTGATTGATTTCTTTTAAAAAAAAACACACTAATTGTTAAGAAAATTCAAATGTTTTTTATTTAATGTGAAGTACAATCGATGCAATTAAGTTCTGAATAAACGTCATTCAAATGGCCTCCACAACTTCTTTTGCAGGAACGAATTCGATAAACCCAATTTTCGAGGACTTTTTCCACTAAATCAAGTCGTTTGTCATG
Organism: Poecilobothrus nobilitatus; assembly: GCA_947095535.1. Classification (NCBI taxonomy): domain Eukaryota; kingdom Metazoa; phylum Arthropoda; class Insecta; order Diptera; family Dolichopodidae; genus Poecilobothrus; species Poecilobothrus nobilitatus. The sequence continues at coordinate 188,523,844 of OX352773.1, forward strand.
AATAGCACGTTCAATATTGACTTCTAAAGCTTGAAGGGAGTTTGGTTTATTGCTAAAGACCAATGACTTCAAATAACCCCACAAGAAATAGGCTATTTACGAAAGGTTGCAATTGGAGAACGATTATTTTGATAATAAAATTGAATAATATGTAAACGTTGTTCTTGCGTATATCTCTTCATGATGAAATTGTAAATATTACTGAATGCAATGAAAAAAAAAATGACAGATTATAGTATGTCAGATGGCAGATGACAGAAATGATTATTATAAAATGTTAAGATGATTATTATAAATGAGAACAGATTATAGTATAAAATGTTAAGAAAATTTTGTAACACTTTTTTGAGCCACTAGATAGCAACACCGAACATAAGGTCATGTATATTCAGAAACTTGGAGCTATAAAGTATCGTTACGTTATGACGTCATCTAAATCGATTATCATCCCTTTGTGGAAGTTCATCCAAATAAAATTGTTTATAAGGTATTTCAATTCTTTTTTTTTGTCGTTTCTTGACTGCTATTTAGTTTTCCAGTTTTCCTCCTTCCAGATCTCCTTTTAATTCAGTTTTTTTTTTGAATGTTAGGTAAAATGAACATTGTTACATTTTACTATGAATTTTCGTTAATTCATTGTTTCAATTTTTCTTTTAATTAATGATCCTGATGCTTCATTCAATGTTTTCTATATTTTTTAAACAATATAAACTTAACTTTACAGTATAAATTTTCAGATTTTATGTTTCTTTTTAGTAATAAATATGAGATTATTATGATGTATGGATGCTAATTGCTGCATATAATTCCCATATAATCTTCTTAATTAACAAATTTATATTACGTTTCTTTTACCATATTATGTTATAATTTTATACTGTGATATTATTTATGTAAATTTTATAATAGATCTAGATTATATCCTGTTTTAAATCCTATTTTAAATCCAATATTATTTTCTATTCCAAAATTTTAAGAAAACAAAAACAATTCAATAAATTATAATCTCAAATATAGATATAAATTAATACAAAAATCTAATAAGTGCTTTAATATGTGTAGAACAAAAATGTAACAATTGGAAAATTTTCTATTTAACACAATATATATATATATAAGTAATAGGGATGAATGACACATTACAAAAGTTGTTTTACAAAAAGATACTTCATCAAAAGACCTTCCTCAAAAAAATACAAATAGATAAATTGCAAATAATACACTTTGTAAAATGGATATTTGAACAAAAGATCCATTTTCCAAAACTATACATATTACAAAGAGTACATTTTACAAAAAGTACACTTTGCAAAGTTAAAGACATATTGTAGGAGTGATCACCTGTTCGAAAGAAATAAAACAATTAATGCCTCCACACAAAGTTTTCCAACGTGAAACGAGGAGTGCAACAAATGCCCACCCAACACTGTCGAATTGTCAAGATCGCGTAACACGTCATTTGGACATGCATTTGTCATGCGCATTTATGGAACTTTATGCCCGCACATGTGTTCCCAAAAGTTGGTAATTCATTTGTGTATGATATAACGAAATTCAAGAAGAACATTAACATCCTTTTTCAAAATAACTATCCCAATTTTTCCCTTCATTCTCCATAATCCTAATTATCCTAAATCCCAAATAATCCTTCGCTCATCCTTTTCCCTAAAACCAAGCTGTACATTATATTATTATGTATTAAAAGACTCATCCTAAAGTTTAGTTTTAAAGGGGGTGGTTTTAGTTGGTTAGAGTTCAACACAATCGCACAGGAACCTCGTGCAGTTCTTTTGAGTGAGTTTTGATTTTTTCCACCGTCCCTCGTAAAAGGAAAAAACTGCTTAGAAATCAGCTCGTTACCTTTTTCAAGAATATTTATATATATTTTATGCGAAATCTTGAAATAGGAGGGAGTTTAGAGTTGAATTCAAAATCAGGGTTATTCCACCTGTTTACACTGGTTGCATTATTCAGTTGCAACTTTTTCTTTTTCTTTCCCACTTCCTCGCTTCTCCCAAAAAAAAAATTTAAAAACGAAAAAAAACTACAAAAATATGTAAAATTCCTAAAACCTTTATTAATTTTTGTTAACCATAATTTAGCTGCTTTAGCTGTTGCAAGTCACCAATACATGTAAAGCAACAATAAAAAATTTTACCAGGTCAAAAAAATAAGTTATAATATTAATGCACACATATAAAGTTGCAACTGCAAAATACAACTTAATGTAAACGCGAGAGTTTTGCAGCACATTTTAAATACAAGAATGAATACATCGTTGCATACAGAAATGTTAACAACTGTAAACAGGGCCATTCGACTTTTACAGAATATGTACATTTTTAATATGTTTATGCGAAATTCTGAAAGAGATGAAATTTTAGAGTTGGATTCAAAATCAGAGTTTCCCATTTTTCCAGAATATTTATTTATGCTTAGGTAACGTCGGTAATAAAATTTTCTGCCAGAGTAATTAAATCGTTGTTTGTATGTATATGAATCGCCTTTTATAAAATATCCTTTTTGGTAAATGGCTTTTTGCAAATTATGCCTTTTTTGTGAAATGGCTCTCTTGTGAAATGGGGAATTTGCGAAGTAGCTGTTTCGTAAACTGGAAATATGCGATGTGACTGTTTTATGAAATATAAATTTTGTGGCTTAAATTTATATTATCAAATGGAGAATTTAAATTCATTTTGTCAAATGGAGAATTTGCAAGTGGCGTTTTTGTAAAACGGTAAATTTGTGGAAGTGGAGTTTTTGTAAAATGGTAAATTTGCGAAGGACTTTTTTGTAAAACAACATTTGATTAAAAGTATTTTTGCAATGTCTCCTTTGATAAAGTGACCCATACCCAGGTAATAGAATTATCCTTAATAGATTACTGTTTTTCTATTCCTGATCATGTTTTAGAAAGTACATGATTCTAAAAAGAGAACATTTGTATCTTTTTTTTGTTTGTTTTTTTCTTATGCTTCCGTTTCAATATAAGGAAACTGGAAAATAAAACGGATAACAATGAAAAAATTACGGAAATTTTTTTCGTTGTTGGTTTAATATTCGACATTTTTCCTATAATTTTCTTAAAAAAAAATAATTTTTCCATTTTGAATGTTATTATCAGTTACTTTTATGTAATAGAAATTGGAAAATAATAATAATAGAATATGGAAATCTGTGGTATATTAACTAAATGTTATATATATGTATATTTTTATATCCTTTGTTACATTTATTATTGTATCCGTTACGGCATCGTTTGTTTTTTTATAATTTGAAAAAAAAAAACAAAAGTTTCATAAAAAATTTGTATAGTTTATACCGTAAAATTACATCGATTTTTTGTAATTGGTTGAATGGAAATCACAGGTATTATTGAATTAAAACGATATTTCTGCTGGAATAGTTTTAAAACTAATCAGAAATAAATGGATTTTTGAATAAAAATTGTGGTTTAAAAACCATTATTGTAAAAAATTTCTGTTAAATAAAAAAAAAAAATTAAAATGGCTTTTAAAGTAGTTTATACTTATGAACTAAATTTTTTTGTAATGAAACCCAATATTTTTTGTCGAAGACAAAAATGCTTAGGTGATTTCAAAAAAAAAAATATTTCGCTGTAACGAACGTTACAATTCGAAAAATAAAAATTATTTTAAGACGGTGATCCTTAATATAATAAAACAATAATATGTAAAAAAAACATCCAAGGAATCGAAACTTGAAAGCTTCTCTAAAATTATAAAACTTACTCAGTAGAAGATGACACCTTTGCAATAGAATGTCAACCTTAAATCTTAAGAATTTGAATTTTTCAATTAAGAATGAATGAATGTTGAATGTGTATTAAAAATTTCGACCTTAAGAGCACATAACAGATAAAATAACAAAATATATTATTGTAATTTACACTTATTAGTACTTTAGGTCATATCATATTCATACTCTTTAGGCAAATGATTTTTAAATTGTAATAAAACTTTAGTCGGATCATCCTGCAATGAATATTTTAACTTTTCTATATTTTCTATCTTTTTTTATTCTAACAATTTGTTTTTTGTTTTGTTTTGCTTCCTTTTTTTTATCTACTCGTTTTTGTAAGTTTTAAATTTTACTACCAATAGTTTAGTTATCAGTTTTTACACTTTTTATTTTTTCACTATCCGACTTTTTTTTTTAAAAACCATTCTATTTTTTTTTTCTCATTTTTTATACAAAATAAAATAATCATTTTAAAAAGTAGGTTAGATTTTTAATAAACCAGGAAATCCTGCGTATGTATATATACAGATTTATTGACATAAATGTGGTTAAATACATTATTATGGCAATTTGATACAATCGGAACATTTTTGTTTTTGTATAACGTAATAGAAAAAAATCGGGAAATAGTTAAAAAATTTGTATATACCTAATAAAAAATTATGGATTTTAAAATTGAAAAAAAAAATGGTTACTAAATAAATTAGTAAATATTTATAAATTTTGAAATTATTATAAATTTTCCTAAAGTATTTTTTAGGACTTTTTTTACTTTTATTTTATATTTTTTTTGTTTTGTGTAATATTTCTAATAACATATTATTTTTGGTATTCAGAGCAGTACGTTTTCAAAATTTTTGATGTACTGAACTTTGTTTTTGTATAAAGTAGCCTTCTATTTTAGAATCTCGTGCACATATATACATATGTATAGAATATATTATATATGGCTATACCCAGCCAATGGTTTAGTGTGAAGTTTTCAAGACATTGACTTTTCATTTGAAAGTCTATAGTAAAACTAATGATTACAGAAACTGTAGCTTAGTCAAATATGAATGATAAATGACTTAGTGAATGCCCTATATGCTATTTATAGTAATGGAAAGGAGAAACAAAATCACATATTCTAGAACTACATTTAATTTTATCGAAAAACTAAAAAACTATTAAAAAAATTTTTGCAAAAGGGTATAATGTCAGGAATTTCACTAAAAACATATGATTTTTATTTTACAAGTTTAGTTTTTGCAAAAATATTTAAAAATAGCGTCAAATGTTGATGGATTTTTGATTTTTCTTTGGAATATAAATTTATACATAGTAAATATAATAGATTAAAAGTGTCCTTCTGACATATTCTGTAAAATAATATTTAATGTTACATCATTATTAAATGCTAGTTGTTTTGTCTCACTGAAAGTATTATATTTTTAATACTGGGTTTTTATTTATTTAAAATTTACTAGGTGGACTATACTACACCAAATGAAGATAGTGTGCTTCTTTTTAGTGGGTCATATAACATTCAACAAAACAATAAAAATTATTATGAAGTTTTTGTCCCACCGATTCAATGACATAATTTATAAAAAAACAAAATTTGTGTAATATAAGCCAACAGCGATGGGACAAGATCCCTTAAAAGATTATATAATTAATGTTAAAAAAAATAGTTAATAAATGCATCAACTATACAAAATATTTTTCTCTTTATACCTTGAAATCTTATCAGAGCTAAACTAATAATTTACTATATTGCCTTACCTTACATTTAAAAATATTTTTACCATTACATATAAAAATATTTTTAGAAATTCCTTTGTTATAAATTAAAATGTGGTTAGAAAACCCTATCCACTATGTATATTATCAGTAATTGTAAATGTTTTTGGATATAGATTTTTATTGAAAATCTTTTAGTTCAAAATTTCTTCCTATTGCCGGCACCAAAAATACTAAAAAGGATAAATAAAAACTAAAGCAAAAGAATACATTAATTGAGGCATTTTTAATTTTATTATTGAAAATTAAAATATAGATAACAAGGAGTTTAATAGAATAAATTCAAATGAACGCTAGGATAAATAATAGTTTTTATATATAAAAAGGAAAGGGACACAAAAAATTTAAAGTTTTTAAATCTTTCCTCAATTTTTTTTTGCATATTTTTCAATTTTGCTATAAAAGATCTCGAAAGTAAATATTTAATTCCAAAAAAAAAAACAAAAAGGTTGAAAAATTATATCCTTACCGATATGTCAGTGTTTTTTTTTTTTTTCTATTTAATGAAGAATCATATACACAAGTAAGATCTAATTAGTACAAATGATTCTAATTTGTAACTAATTGTTGCTTCATTCGATATCTATTCCTTTTTTTTTATCCGCTGACATTCTATTGAAATTTATTTTTTCTATTTTCCCGCCTCCAAGGAAAATTCTTTTTTCTTTTGGGAGGATATTTTTTTCAAAGTTTACCCAAATCAATCAAGTTTTTGCTTTATTTTTTTTTCCCCTACCTTTTGGCTAAAATATCAAAATATGCTTGAAATTTTGTGAATCCAACATACGAAAATAAAAGTATTTAAAAAAAAAAACCATAGGAGAAGATAAAACTGAATTCGGTGAAAAAGGACGATATTTGATGAAGGCAAAAAAAAAAAAACCAAATATTTTTAATTTGTGGGAAATCAAGAAAATGATTTTGATTGTTTTGTTTTGACTTATGTTGTCCTGCTTTAAAACAGAAATTGATAGGTACTTTGAAAACAAAAAACTAAAAATTTAAATTTGCTGAGATTTTAAAACTAAAAAAAGGGATGAGAATTAAGACAAACAAAGAACGTCACAAGGAATATTTATAGCAAAACAATAAAAATGAAAATATGAGAATTTTTTTTTTTTTGATGAAGTAAAATAAAATGCCTAATTTTATTTAAATTTGGAGGGAGTTTGTGATTATTATAAGTTATTACTATTAAATTTAGCTATATTATATCACGACTATGAAAATACTGCGATTTTGATAGTCAATTAAATCCGATTAGTTTAAAAAGAAATAAATGTAATATAAGATGAAAAGTAGGAATGAAGACAAGCTCAAACACAACTGAAAGTTCGAAGTAATTTGCATACCTCGTCACTATAATATATACATTTAAACATACCGCCAAAACACTCAAGGTTGTTTATAAATTGAAAAGATTGCTTAAGGCCTGCATTTTAAAAACTTTAAAATTAAAAGCTTTCGACAATTGCAATTGTAGTTAATTAAAAGACATTTTAGGGGTCTCGGTGGCCTAGTGAGTAAGAGCGTATGAAATACATTGTAAACACCGAGGGAGTGTGTTGTAATTCCTCCTTATGACATTTACAGCCACGCCAGAAAAAGAAAGGCTGTGTCACAAGAAAATTGTCACATTTATGTGGCAGAAGAATACACTAAAAAAAAAGGCACTTTAATCAATTTTATCTTTAAAAACCTTATTAATTTAAGAAAATCCTTATAAATTTTTATAAAATATTTAAGCTATAATTTTACATTTACATTTAAATATTCAAATATTTAAAGAGAACAAACAGTCAATTTTTGACTCCTGATACCTCTTAAATTAGAATACAAAAAATTATTCTGATAAAAACAGAAGCTATGCATTTTTAAAGAGCTTAAACTTTTCTTACTCACTACACCAATTACAATTATAATTCAGAAAAATTTTCTGACTAAATCAGTTTAGTCAATTGTAATATTAAAAAGAAAACAATTTAATTAAAGAGAATTTTTTTCTGTTAAAATGCTACGATCCTGCGAGAGTTAGTCAACACCTTGTCTAGATTAGTTCAACAACTGCATTATATAAAAAGGTACTAATATTGATATAATTTAATTTTCTAGAACAGGAGTTTTTTCTATTGAACATAAAATTAGTTTATTTCCCGCTTCCAATGATAGCCGATAAGAAAATTAATAAAACAATAACATGCGATATAGGAAATCAAAGAGAATATTTAATACTTGTGGCAGACAACCATACCATTCAAGATTAAAACAACCATTAAGAATCATTGCGGAAGCATCAAAAATGATATTTGTTTTAAGAATTGTGATAATTGTTCAGAGACGAAATATGAATAATATAATAACACCGAGGGAGAAGAGGTGGGAGTCCCACACATGTCGTAAACATAATTGCCCTACAGCCACATCTGCAAGAAGGAAAGGCTGTGTAATTTTTTTGGCCAGCGAATAAATAAAAAAAAAAAAAAAAATTAATATAATAATTCAGCTTTACTAATAATTCAGTAAAGGTTGTAGTTTCTAGATTTTAGCGGGAGAAATGGATCCAAAATTATGTGATATACCAAATTGCAAAAAAAAATCTTTAATATTCGTTTTATAGGGGCCTCGGTGGCCTAGTGCGTAAGAGCGTATAAAATACGCTGTAAACACCGAGGGTGTGTGGGTTTGAATATCACAGACGTCGTAAGAATTATTCCCCCTTACGGCATTTACAGCCACGCCTGAACAGGAAAGGGTGTGTAATTTCCTGCCCACATTTATGTGGCAGAGAAATGTAATAAAAAAGAAAAATATATATATATATATATTCGTATTGTGTTATTAATTTCCAGATAAAAATTTCGCTTTTAGATGATATTTTAAAAATTTGCTAAAAAAGTTATGAACATTAGGAACAAAAAAATTTTTTATTTTGTATTTGAGTTTCTGGGTAATTTATTAAGAGTTGTTTTGTGTTCCCATGTTTAAAAAATTTTTTTTAAAATAAAGTTTTTGTTTTTTACAAAAGAAGAGAAATTATTTTTTCAGTTCTTTTTATGTTTAGGTATTTATGGTAGGTATGTTAGCTCAAAAAAAAAAAAAACAAGATTTATCCAATACATTATACAACAAAAAAAAACTTTCACTATAAACCAGTTCTATTATTGTATTTTCAGTCATAGTTTACATTATTTTTATTTTTTACAAGGAGTTTTTCTTTTTGGAATCCTGCTGACTAAATTTATGATGTTGAAAAAATTTTAAAAGAAAATTATTTTTCACGGGATCTTAACGATAAATTTTTTAACCGGGCAGTGAAAAGTGTTATGATTTGTAATGCTTAAAAAAAAAAAAGATTCGGGTTAGTTGAAAAAAGGTTATTTTTACACTATATTTAACTGGTTTTTAAGAGTCATAAACTGTAAGAGTCATTATATTTATTTTTTTTTACTAAAACATTTCACTAAATTACAAAATAAAAACAAATTCATTTTTTACATTAATTTAAGTAAGAAACCAGATGTAAGCCAGTGATTTATACACAGTAGCTTGACCATTAGATAATTATATTCAAAATAAAAAACGTTTTACCAGGAATTTTTAATAAAAAATAATTTGGAATCTTTTACTAGTTGAGTAAAAAAATATATGTTTGAAATTAATTAAAACTTCTAAAACTGAAGCTTCATATGAGTTTAAACTATTGCTCCAAATTTTGCTCCTACATTACAAGTAAACCCCAGTTGTTACAATTAACTATTTAATCGAAACTTTATCTATTCTTTTTAATAAATAAATCTTAAACCCAAAGCATCAGCATAGGTGTATTAAACTATAAAGGTAATTGTGAAAGCTATTAGATTGATTGAGGTAGATTTTTTAGAATGATCTTGCAGTGTTATGGACAGACGCACTCTGACGCTAAAGAAGTTAAGTAATTGCAGTCTCTCGATTCCTATTTTAATTACTCACTTCCTCACACTCTCACTTTCTCAGTGGTTCATATTTCGAATACTTTTAAAATAATTGATTAAATTTGTTTTAATATTTTTAGCCTGACCTAATTATTATCTGCTCAATATTTTTAAACAAATTATTAAAATTCATCTTTAAAATAAAATAAAAAATCCTATTAAATAAATCCTTGTTAATAAATCCATTAATAATTTATTATAAAACAAAAAAAAAATTGATTAATGAACTGAAATACTTTAAGATAACTCTTTTAGTAAGATGTTATGACAATAGTTAATAAAAAACCACAGAGGAAGTTAAAAATTTTAAATGAGGCATGAGGCGAAAATAATTCATTACAATTTATAATTTTTCATTTGTTATAGAAATTTGTCATTTTTTTTCTCTGTTTTTCTATTTTTTTGTCAAAAGCTTTTACAAATTTTTTCAAAGAAAAACAACAAAAAATTTGGAAATTTTTTTTTTTAAAGAATTTTCATTTAGAATTTAAAGAAAAAGGGGGAAGAAAAATTTTTTTTTTTTTTTTTTTGAAAATAAATTTACTGGAACCATACAAAGTGAAAGAATGGAAATGGTGGAAAATTAATGATTTTTGTAAAACAAAAGTTCATTTAAGCAATTTGTTAAAGAAAAATCCGAAATTTGTTAAAAAACAAGAAAAGGATAAAAAAAATATTTTTTCAGTTCATGTCTTAACCTTTTTCTTCAATTTCCAGAATTGATTTTCAAGGTTACACTTTAAAACAAAAAGAAATGTCTATAACATGATTTTTAAAAATAATTTTACCTCAATAATTTTGAACGCGTAGTAAACCAGAAAAACTTTTATTTTAAAAAAAAATTAAATTAAAAACCATAAAAGGAAAAATTGAGTTAAGGTAAGGACTTTGAAGGAAAAAATTTCAAAATTCTGTTAGATCAAAATTAAATTACTTTTATTTAATGAAAAAAAAATTCTTTAAATTAATTTAATAATATGTATATTAGCTATTATTAGTTTTATGAATTTTAAGAAACGAGTATTCATAAGATATGATACAAAATGCAGCTGATTTATATTTCTTATTCTACCTCAATCTGTAGCATTGTACTATCTAATGTACATCTCAATTGGTATTTGTAAGTTTCCAAAAACTTTCAATATAATTTTTTTAAATTCTTCGAGAGCAAGAAATTGTGTTAGCAAAATAATATAAGATGCTAAATAAAGCCCAACATCCCCATTCCGATTCTTCCCATCTCATCTTTCCCACATGCCTATCCCCAAAACCAAACTGTACATTTCTATTAAAAGTTCCATCCTTTGGTTTTAAAAGAGGGTGGTTTTGGTTAGTTAAAGTTTAATACTAACCTGAGCAACCACGTCTCGCCTGGTGATTTTCGTGTTTTCCACCAACCCTCGTACAAAAAAAAAAAGAAAAAGCAAATTAGAATTTTTTTAAAATAAACTTTAAATTTTAAAACTTAACTTCAATTAAAGCTTAGTATTAAAAGAAAAATATATTGATAGGATTTTGACCGCATATCGAAATTTATTTACACATTATTTTTTAATAAGTTGTGTTTTGATTAAAAAATTATTTTAAATAATATGTAAAATAAATTCGCGTATAAAAGAAATACTTTTGTCAATAAGTAATAAATAATGTCAAATATTTTTTAATGCTATGCAACCGCTTATATTTATTTTAGGTAAATCTTCCTTTTGGAAGGATACTATTGAAATGAAAGTTCTGGCTGAAATTAAGCCGTTTTATAACCAATTTTGGGAATAAAAAATTTTTTAACAACCGCTATGTTGTATTAGGTTGCTAAATCCTGGCTTTGTGCAACGAGGGTCTGAAGTTTTGTAGAACACCAATTATTGAATCTCTAGCGGTGAAAATTGTAAGTTATAAGTTATTTTTTATGTTATATTTTGCTTGTTTGAACAATATTAATTTCCATGGTAAAAACAAGGAAGGTTGCAGAGTTGACCGGACCAACTCCAGGATACCCGCACGAACTTAGTATAATATATACTTTCTATAAAATTTAATCACCTAGCAAATTTAAGATATGTGCATTAATTAAGCACTGCAATATATTTATCTAAATTTTGGATCTGTATGACAGCTACCCGATCCGGTTGCGCCAAACTAACCAAATTTTACAAAAGTTGTTAGCATTAAACTTCAAAATGTTTTCCAGCTACACGAACCTATTGTGTTAAACTAACCAAAGTCATTCAGATAAAACTAAACTTCTTTTTACAAAATTGTAAATATCTATAGCTTATATAAACACTGAGTGCTCATACAAAAAAACATTTTGAAAGCCATATTAGCGAAAAACAAGTAAAAGTAACAGTATGTCGATACAACCGACTTATTTATACCCTACACCTAAAAAATTCAAATTAAATTAAAAATCCATAAGTTATTTTAGTTAGATATTTAATATAAGCTAAAAAAAATAAATGATTTTACAACCTTTGTACAAAATTTCAGGTTTCTATCTTTATTAAATTCGAAGATATGCTTGTAAGGTTTTGGAAGGTGTGTGAAGGCACCCGGACCCCCACCCCAATTCATCTCCAATTTTAGAGACATCATCATTCAGAACAGGGTAGAATACTCTTATATCAAATTTCAAGTTTTTATATTTATTAATTTCGAAGATATGCTTGTTCGGTCTTGGCAGTTGTGTGGGAGATACCCGAACAACCATTCCAATTCATCTGAAATTTTAGGCAAATCAAGATAGCATCATTATTTTTTGAGTTATCGTGCGTACGGACGGACGGACATCGCTAAATCGACTCAAGAGGTGATCCTGATTCAGAATATATATACATGTCCATATATAACTCGCTTTAAGTGTAAGGTATAATAAACTAACCTAACGCTAACCCTATACTTTAAGTGTAAGGTATAATAAAATGATCAAATTCGTAGAATTCTGGCTGTACTATTTTTTGAGTTATTAATTGAACGAGTGAACGGATTCACTCAGCAAAACCAACTCAGAAGTCAATCATGAGCAAGAATAGTTATATTTTTCCATATATACCTCATCTTGTATTACACCTTAAATCACAAGCGTAATGATGTTTTTAAACCTTTGAGATATGAACTATAATCGTATAGTGGTATAATAATACTGCAAAAATTATGAAATTCTTCAAAAATAAATAAATAAAAGATATTATATTTATTTAAGGTTATATTAATTATTCATATTCATATATTATTATATACCTATATCAAATAATATCCTCTAAAAAAATATTACTACATCTATTAGAACTTTTTGAACTTATCAGAACATTTTTGAATATTTCCTAGATGTATTTAGACAAAATACCCATCTATAGACAAAAAAGTATATTAAAGTAAAAATTACTTACCGTTATAAAATAAAAGACAATACATTTTACGTTTGATTTAAAAATTTAACAAGACCCATAAGTTACAAGAACATTTTGTTTTTTTTTTAAATTATATTTGTGTTATTCAAATTTTAAACACGTTTCTTCATTAAAAAGCAAAAAAAAAAAAAAATTATTTGGAAAAAGCCCCTTTTCGAATCAAAAACTATATTTTTGTACTTAACTATAATAATGAGGTTTTCCCTAAAACACATTTGAAAGACATTTTTTTTTTATATGTGTGATTTCCTGTCATGTCTAGACATTTGACTCTTTATGTTAATTATAGTAACAACTAACCATATGATAGTTTTCATATATTCTTAAATAAAAAGAAAACCTATCATGTTGGGAAATGATGCGTGAAGAAAAATAAACGAGAAAAATTGTTAACTTCTTATTACGGGGTTCTCTATTTTTATTGGGAAACCCATCCCTTCCTTTTAATACCATATATTTTGTATTTTTATAATTATAATAAATTTATTGTCATAGATCATGATAAAAAAAAATAAATTATGGCTGTATGTAGGTCTGTAAAAGATAGTCTTGCAAAAAAAAAAAAATAAAACTATAATATTTTGCCTTTTCAAATGTTTTTACTAAGTTTTTTTCAATTTGATTATGTGTTGGTCCTTAAGGAGGGAAAAAGGATCGCGATTGTAAGTTACAGATAAAATTAATTCCTTTGTTGTTGAGGTTTCATTTGTTTGCCAACATTTTTTGAATTAATGGTGTAGGTTTTTAGCTTATAGGTAAATTATACTTTTTTTTATACTTCGGTTAACATTTTTTTTTTTTCAACTTTTTCTTTAGATCTTAACTTCATTAATTTACCATTTTTTTTTCTAGAAGTTTTTTTTAATAGATTTTGAAGGTTTTAGGGATTTTTAATATATGTGGGTTTTTATATAATATGTGGGTTTTTTTTTTTTGTGGAAGTTTAAAGTTTTTATAGAGGATATAATGTTTTTTATAATATTAAATAAGAATTTTATATAGGAATTTCATAAAAGTTTTCATTTTATAATATTCTCTAATGTTATTGCTTCCAGGATAACTTAATTTGATTTGAAAGTGATATGATGACTTAATTAAATATATATAATATATTATTTTAAATATTTAATTCGTTAGGATGAGAAGTTTCTCTATACATAGACAAATCAAAACTCTATATTTAGACAAACCAAAGCAGGTGTATTTCAACTCAAGGTATAGTATCTTGGATCCTATATTATATTTGCTTTATACTATTGACTTACTAAGATTAGATAATATAACTGCGTAGTTAGGTTTGCTAACGATACTGCAATAATGGTAGTAGTATCTAATATTGACGAGCCTATAGATAAAATACAAAAATCAAGTGATAAACCTATTTAAGAACCAAAAAATGGAAAATTAAGCCTAATGGACTTAAATCTATGCAAGTAAATCGTACAAATAAAATCGTCCAGCCATAAAATTAACTGTGGTAGATATACCCCAAGAAAATAAGGCAAAATATCTAAGAATAACATTTAGATATCTAAGATGTTGGAAAGACTACATCGAAAAGGAAAAATTTGAACTAGAATCGAAATATAGAGAAATGTAATAGTTCCTAGGTCGAAACTCTAGTTTGTCAATAGAATATAACATTTTCTTATGGGGTTGTTTCAAAAAAAAATATATTAGTACGTACAAAATTTGCTATTTATATCTAGGGATCTAGAAATACTTAGTGTAAGCGAAGAAATAAAAAATTATATGCACTAACGCATAATTTATAAGCTTCAAAGTTCTAGATCCTAAAAATGGCAATAGAAAGCTTAAAAGAACTAGGCCACTAGATATATATAGATAATCGCAGATTACCTTCACGAAAATCTGCAATTCTAGTTTTAGTATTTTAAGACGGGGCTGCTGGGTTGAATGAGTTAAATTTTCACATAACTGTGTTTAGTACAGTATCTTTCGATGATCCTTATCATCTTTATCCAACAAAAAAAAAAAAAAAATTTAATTCAGCCATATTGCATTTAATTGGGTCAAATAGAAAAATAAGGATCTTAAAGTAAAATTATTGCTTTAACATACATAAAGATTAAGAGCAGACTTTTAAAACTATACCAATTTGAAAATTATTTTATGAAGAGAATTTGAGTGAAACTTGTTTGGGTGTACTAAATATTTAAGTATCAAGACATCGGTTTCTTGTCAAATTTTTATTTAAATTTTAAATAAATAAAAAAAATATATAAAATCAAAATAAAATTTAACATTCTTTATTTGCGAAAACAAAAAACTTTTACTTTTGAAAAAGATATAGAACTAGCGTTGGAATATTATTACAGTTGTTAAAGGTTCAGAAGCAATAAATTTATTTGTATTTTTAAAAAAAGCTAAGGAAAAACAAAATTTTTATTAGAAGAAAGGATGTGTTAAGAATACGCGAAATTGTTTTTTTTTTTACCACAATAAATAAAAATACTTTAAAGAATTTCTGATATGTTATTATTCAAAATATTCGCTTGGGTTATAACAAAAGCTATAGAGGGGAAAAAAAAAATCCAAATTTTTTTTTTATTACTACTTTAAATTTATTTATATTTTTTTTATTATTCCACCCAAAATTTCTAGAAAAAGGATAAATATTTTTTTTTTGTTTTTCAACTTTTCGAGGATGGTTTTACAATTCGAAAAAAAAAAACTTTGTTTTAAAAAAAAATTATTCACATTATACCTATTTTTATTATTCACAATAATTTCTAGTTCTTTAGAACAGTCTTAAATTTCGTAATTTTTTTGGGACATAAGTTTCCCAGAAAAGAAATTTTAAGACAGCTTTTAAGCAAATATTTCTTATTAATTGAAATTAATTGCTTCTGATATAGAAATTTTTCCAAGGCTTTACACTTTACCTTAATAAATTCTTCGCACCCTAGAAAATAATCATTAAAATATCATTATCTTACTTTCACTTTTTATTCTCTCTTAAATAATTGTACTAATGCTTATTAAAAATTTGTATATTATATTTATAATAACCATGATACATTCATTATTAAATTATAATTTCTTTCAATTTCCAGTACAATTTAATTGCTATGATTTTCTTAAAGTTATCTTAAAGTTAAATTATAAACATTTTTTTAAAAGCTATAAAAAGTATAAAATATTTTTTTTTTAGTTGGTAAATTTATATGGGTATGATGTAGTAAAGTTTAAAAAGTTTAAATAATAGCATTTTTCTTTAGAAAATTAAAATATCCTTCGAAATTTTCCTATCCATTCTCCACAATTATAAATGTCTAAATTCCATTTCCACAAAAATCATTTTCCCATCCTTACCCTTAAAACCAAATTGTAAATTAGCATTAAAGGGCTTATCCTAAAGCCGGGTTTTAAAGAGGGTGGTTTTGGTTTGGTTAAAGTTAAAGTTTGATTAAAATTCTATCAGGAGGAACCGCTTGCAATTCCTTTGAGTGCATTTTAACGATTTTTACCGAACCTCGCAAAAAGAAAAAATGTTTAACCCACTAGTACCTAAATTAGATTCATAATTACAGTCATGATATTATAATATAAAAGGTATATTTTTGGCTAAAATTAAATATATCTTCATCCTCCTTCTTTTGTCTTAGTAATAAGGCTCATATACGTTTTATGACTATACAAATCTTTCTACATCAAACATTTAAAATCTTTGTTAATCTTATAATCATAATAATGAAATATCAACGTGTTATACAAAAAAATCACTTTCACATAAAAATAAATCTCTGTCCTGTAAGCTAAGCTATTCGAACCCACACTCCCTCGGTGATTACAGCGTACTTTATACACTCTTACCCACTAGGCTTCTATAATGAAAATATAAAACTTTAATTAGGAAGTAATCATATCAGAATTATGAATAGTTCTAGTATCTTCAATAGTTTAATAGTTTAGTATCTTCAAATTTTAAAGGTTTCTATAAAATTGGGCACGTTTTGGATAAAAATTTTCTTTTGACAGATTTAGGTCAACAGATCATAGCTAAAGAATTAAAAGCGAACTACTTTACTAAGGATTAAGGAACTACGTTTTTATAAAATTTGAACTCAATCAGTCGAAGCGAATAGACAAGATCACGAAAAGACGGAAATTTCTTTAAAATGTTGTAGTGTAGGAACAGGTTAACGTTACTTCCCTAAAATTTTTCAGATATATATTCTATAAAACCGTGATATCATCCTGCCAAATTGGATAGACTTCGAATAGAAAATTGATTCACAAATTTTTGAACAAATCAATATGTCGTAATAAGTTAACGGATCGTAACCATATTAACCCAGCGCTCCCTCCTTTAGTATGGAACTAATGGAACTAATCCCTCCTTTAGTATGGAACTTCTACAAAGTTTGAACTCAATCACTGAAACAGTTTAAATAGAACAATGAAAAAACTAAAGACGCTTAATGAGCTCTGATGCCAGAACGCGTTAATAGTTCGACAAGAAAAATAGAGCACAACTACTTCAAGGTTCAGAGGAACATTGCTACAAAATTTGGTTAAAATTGGATACACCGTGTAGAAATGCATAAAAAACAAACAAATAAACAAACACAATTTCTGCTTAATATAATTCTTACCAATATGGTTTGACATAAAGCTATAAAATTTGTTTCATCTCCTTAATTATCAATACGTACAAAAATATGTGCGTTTAATATACATGCCAAGGAAAAGTTTAACATATTATTAATATTTATATGTATAAATTTTATGTAAAAAACTTCATCTTTACTTTAAATGCTCAAAAACACAAAATAAAAGCATCAATCAAGTCAACAATACTTGTAACATTTGTTATAAAATAACCAACAAGGACAAGCATATTCTAAATAAAATCAATAAGGGAATACAAGAAGGACTCTTTTAGAGAAATTTACATTACATGTACATAATAACACTTTGAAAACTTTAACCCCGACAAAACAAAAAAAAAAACATTCCTAATATTTCATTGGCATTAGAACATGTGAGTGAGTCATCCTTTTATGTAAAATTATATAACAATAAAGGATAGTTAAAATTTCTAACATGAAAATTTATTGCAATGCATAGTATAAAAATACATAAAAGAAAACAACATGAACCAAATATGCCGTTCTCTTTATATTTAGAAAGGATCAAAGACAAAACGATATTTTAAACAAAATGGACAGGTAAAATGTTAACCTATGGGTTACAAATTTTTTTCAACAAAATCTCTTATATTTTATTTACTAATGAACCCCAACTATATAATTTTACATTTTTTGTTTATTTTTCATGTGACATTTTTACATTGTATAAATGCAATGCATGCAGTAATCACACGAATCTCAAATTTCCTTTTTGTAAATGGTTGTCAATTTAGTTGTTATGTTTATTCAAAGAAATTTTTATATATTATATTTAATTTATTACTTATGTTGTCTTATATATTTTATGTACATAAAATGTTACTCCTTTTAAAAGAAAGCTTATATTTATACTTAATTTTTGTTTTCATGTAAATATTTATTTTACTAATAAGGAACAAAAATTAATTTTTATTAATGTTTAAATGGAAGGACATAAAATATTTTCTTTAAAAAATTCAAAATTTCAAAAGGAAGGGAGGAGAAAACTATGCATATATTACTTAACATAGAAATATTTTATTACAATTTTTTTTTTGTTTTTAATGTATTTCACTGCCACATAAATGTGGACAGGAAATTACACAGCTTTTCCTATTCAGGGGCGGCTGTAAATGTCGTAAGGCGGAATAATTCTTACAACATGTGTGGGGTTCGAACCCACACTCTCTCGGTATATACAGTATATTTTATACGCTCTTACCCACTAGACCACCGAGGACCCCTTTGTCCTAAATTAAATTTTCTTTGTAATTTTGTAAAACGACTTTGTGTAAAGCGGTTATTTGATACCAAATTCTTAACCGGGCCGGGCAAAAAAATAAGGTACAAACAAAACCTAAAATGTTGTGTAGCAAAAGAAAAAAAGATAAAAACTTAAGAGATGCATATATTATGTATTATGTATTAGTAAATTGTATTAAAAATAAATTAAAAATGTATTAGGTTAGTGTTAAAAGGAATGTCAAACTATTGTTTAGCATATTCTCTAAATTCTTTATGCCTTGATTAAATTCTACTATTTCATTAAGCTTTTTAAACGTTTAAACTAAGCAAGACAAGAACTGTTTATAAGGACTGAAGTTTAGTGAATTTGTTAATCTTAAGAGCTCTATGTAAACTTGTTTTGATAACTTTCTTAGTAGAATAATGATATTTATCTAATGCCATTGTTCCATTAATCATAAGTTTTAAAATTTAAAGATGAGTTTCATGGTTTGACAAAATCAATTACATGAGTTCCCGTGACTTTAAATCAATTCTTTGATGATTAGCTTTATTTTATATAATACGTTTACTATGGTTAAATCAAGTAAAAATTCTTTTAATTTCTTCATGTTTTTTTTTTTTATTAAATTTCTTATTCATTCTACGTCAAATACAAAGCAAAATTATCTAAATGCTATAACGTGAGTTTTAAGTAAAAAATTTTGTTATCATCAAAACTTTCTATAAAATCACTTTCAATATATTATATTTTTTTTATGAAAATTTTATTTTGAAATGCCTTCAGGATATTTGATCCTTCTTTACACTCCAATCGGTTTCGTTTTCATTATGACTGATTTACTGTTTTTTTCCGCTTTAAAAGCAAATATATAAAATAAAAAATGTTTTGACATCAAACAACTTAAAAGCCAAAATGAATGTTAGGTTTTTTTTTCATCCCTCAAGCTGTGCATTATTTCGTGCGTTTTATCCTTAATATTTTATTTTTTCCAAATTTTAATTTTAACACATCTCAATTTAATAAAGTGTTTAATAGGAATGTTTTTAAAAAGGGCACTCATTATCACTCAGTCTCTCATTTCTTATATAGAACCACCAATAATGTATTATATAAGAAATTAATGTTCTTAATAAATAAAAATATATGATTTTATGCGAATTATTTTAATGTTTTGTTTGTATATATGTGTATTAAAATTCAAAAAAGGACTAATAGTATTAGAAAATAATAATATTATTTTATGATGTTGTCGTTATTTGATAATTTGAAAAGGGTTAGGTGCGAATGTTCGTTTCTCAAAATCTTTTTCTTTTTTTTTCTACCAAAAAAAAGGTGGAAGGTGGGAATCTTCCAAACACCAAGAATTTCTCCTTGGCAGTGTCAGATTCTTACTGACGAAATCCACTTCCCCCTTTAGCCAATATATTGGGATGAAACCCCCACTTGCTAAGGTAGTATATTTTAAAATCTTGTTTCTTAAAATCTCGTTTTATCGAAATCTAATTTTATCAAAATCTCGCTTCTTAATATCTCGTTCTTTTTTTATGTTTTTTATTTTTTTTTTTAGGACATTTTTAAAAAGAAAGATAAAGATATCAAAGGCCAGATATTTAAACTCTAAAATACCTCCTAATTTTTTTTTCTTATACATTTTTCATAATTAATGAAACCCTGATTTTGTAATCAACTCTAAACTGTCTCCTAATTATATTTTTTCATACATATATTCTTTCAACGTTAAAATCTTTCAAAAGATAGGGCACGAGTTAAACCTTTACACCCTGATTTTGTATCCAAATTTAAAATCCCTCTTATTATTATTCGATAAAAATTAAAAATTACAATTTCTTATTTTTTCTTCTGTATTTTCTGAAAAAAAAGAGATTTACCGAGATTAAAAAAAAACGCACATTTCCAAACCTCAATACAAACTGTTTAGAATTGTGACTTGCACAAAAATTAGATAATTTCATGTAATAAGAAAAAACGTGAAAATAGGATATTTTTCAAATTTTAAGGGGCCGTAAGTCCGGAATCCTATATAACTAAGAAAAACCGTTAACACACGTAAAAATACATTATTGAACCTTTAATTTGCATGTAGAAGAAAAATGTTTACAGGTGCCTAAGTTACAGGTGTCTAAAAATAGCAAATTTTCAATTTTTGAGGCGTAATAACTCTTAAAGAAGGGGTGCTACCAAGAAATTTTCTGAGAAAACTTATACTAATTCTAAAAGTTCTTTCTTGCCTCAAAATTTCAGCTTCTTTCCTAAATGCATGCCGGAGTTATGAAAAACGAAATTTCATGCAAAATGTGGTTTTCACACAACGGTAAATTTAAATAGTAAATTAGAAAATGTTACATAATTTTGATATTGTTTTATATAGATAATAAAATTTTCGATCTTCGATCTTCGATGGAGCTTTTTCGCAATTTTGAAGAGCTGCAACTTTGCAACTCTTTACAACTAAAATAAACCTTTAACACACGTAAAAATATATTACTGTAGCTTTAATTTTTATATTTTGCAAAAGTAAAATGTGTACAGGTTCCCAAGTTACAGGTGTTTAAAAATAGCAAATTTTCAATTTTTGAGCCCTACTAGCTCATAAACAGGGGGTATGGTCCAAAAAAATTTTCTGAGCAAACTTATACTAATTCTAAAAGTTCTTTCTTGCCTCAAAATTTCAAGTAGGTACCCATGGGTAAGATTTTCTCTATCTTTAACGGTGTAGAAGTTTTGTAAACAGACGGATGGTCAGAGTGAAACTAATAACCGCATTTTTTCAAATTTTTTTTAGAAATGTGCTAAAAAACGAGATTTTGATAAACTGAGATTTTAAGAAACGAAATTTTAAAAAAACAGATTTTGATAAAAATAAATTTTTGAGATACGAGCATTTGTAGCGCTGCCCCTTAATATTATATTTGAATACAGTTATTGAATATTCTTTAATTTGTTGGTGTCCTGCTTTTTATTTGTCATAAAATTGATAAATAATTACACACAAAAATCAATAAGAAGTCTGTTGTTAGATAGGCGCCACACAAAATAACTCATCAAGGAATAACTCTGCAAGTCAAAACTGAAATAAGTCGTCAAAATGTTTCTTGTTTTATTGATGCAGAGTTGTTTCATTTTGTGGAGAGATATTTATTTTTTTCATTATGAAATAAGTTCGAAAATCAAAAAATTAAATAAATTCTCAAATTAACTTTTTGTTGATTTATTTCATTTTAAAATCTCACTCTCTCCTTTTTCTCTCCTCTCACTCTCTCCTTTTTCCTGACTTACTTCATTTTGTGCGGATTTATTTTAGAAGAATCGCGAATTTATTTCATTTTAAAATAAGCTCTGCAATTTAATGCGAAATTGTTTCGTTTTTTGATATGGAGTTATTTCATGCTGACGCTAGATAATGTGTTTTTCTAATGAAGTAAAATCGTAAAAGCAAAAAATATAGAAAGAAGAGAGAAAATCATATAGTAAGGATCTGGTAATTGATTTTATTGGATTAGAAGTTAGAGTAAAATTTTTATCTGATTTGCGGTGATTGTCCTTAGTTTATTTAATTCTTATTTATGAATATTTCACTTAATAATATACATATATCACTTAAATTATAATAAAAGATTCACTTGATGTTTTTTATTCTTCTGTACACAAAATCATAATCAACAAATCTAAATCATAATCAAAAATAAATAAGAATATGGTAATTGTAATATTAAATAAAATTGCTTAATTACTTTAATTACGACAGAAAATTATAAATCGGAAATAAGTGAATTAACATATTTATAAAGTTTAAGGTCGTAAAAGACATTAAACTAACATAAAATGTTTTAAAGTAACGAAGTATAGTCAGTCCATGCTTCTTTAAGAGATTTGCAGCTATATACAGAATATGTATTTTAATCGAAATTTTTTTAAAATTTCATTTTTCAAATACCAAAACTCATAGTTTAACTGAATAACTAAATTCTAATGGCGTTTCTACTCAATTTTAAAATCAAGAGGAAAAGTAAATTAAAAAATGAAACATAAAAGAAAAATCTCAATCTATTTATGCAGGGTGGGCCAACTTGCACTGACTGATTTGAAATGCTTATAATTTTTTATTTTTAAAGTTTTTTATGTTATTTTTTTTTGCAGATAATAAAGAATTTTAATGGAAATGTCAATAAGCAGAACTGCCCAATTTTGAGTACGGAGAATCTGAGAGCAGTGCATCAGTGACAATTATACTCTCTCAGATGCACTTTTAGTGTGGAATTATGGCTAATAGAGTTATCGGTTCATATTTTTTCGAAAATGAAACTGAGCATCCAGAAACTGTTTCTGGGGCGGTATACCGGACCATGTGGAAAACTTTTTTACGCTCCGTAGTTCTCAATAATCGTGACACATGGTTCCATATGTCATATCACGAGACGGATATATAATGGCAATTACAGTCTCTCAGAAGCACTGTTTGGTGTGGAATTATGGCTAATGGAGTTATCGGTTCATATTTTTTCGAAAATGAAACTGAGCATCCAGAAACCGTCTCTGAGGCGGTATATTGGACCATGTGGAAAACTTTTTTATGTCCGATAGTTCTCAATAACCGTGACATATGGTTCCATATGTTATACCGCGAGACGGACAATTAAAATTCTGCGAGAACTTTTCGATGACCGAAAAATTTCAAGAAAAAGCTGAGAAAGCTGATTTTTTTTTTGTGGGATTCCTTAAAGGAACGTGTTTATGTCAACAAACCACAAAAACTTCAGGAACGAAAGTAGAATATTGGCACAGAAATTGCGCAAAGTAATGCAAAATGTCTTAAAAAGAGCCATTTACTGGCAACAGGAAAATGAAAGTCATTTAAAAGATGTAATTTTTCACATTTATTCAAAAAATTTAATAATATATACTTTCAAAAATTTCAAAAATTTAATAATTTATACTTAATTCATTTAAAAAAAAATAAAAAATTATAAGCATTTCAAATCAGTCAGTCTAAGTTGGCCCACCATGTAGTTAGTTATGTACGAATACTTTTGTATGAAAAATGAATTACTATGACTACTTCAATATTTTTATATTTTACATTTAATTTATTAATCATACTAAAATATAGTTGTTAACTTAAACTTATTCAACAACTTAGTATACATTAACATTAATGATTATACACTTTTTGAAATATCTTTGAATAGATGTGCTAAAGAGGTAGGTTGTTTTGTATATTTACTCTTATAAAGTAATTATGATCTCAAAAAAGAGGAAATTCACTTTTATTTGAAAACTAATTCAAAAATATGTTTTTAAAATCTCTAAAAAGTATATAAAAAGTCTATTAAATTGATGAGAGTTAATGATACAACATAAATGACAATTTAAACAATATTTTCCTAATTAAATGGGAGGTCTTCTTTTTGATCCAAAATACATTATACATAGTATTAACTTGCAGAGTATTAAACAAGTTTTTTAGAAACCATTGTAAAATTAAAATAATGTAAATTTTGTAGTTGTTGTTGCTGTTGTTGTTATTAGTGTAGACGATTTGGATAGTGATAAAAAAAACATGGATTATTCTTCAGTTCTGTCATTCAACTGTTGCAAAATATAAATGTCTGGCGCATCATTCATCTTTAACTGGCAATAACCAATTTTTAATAATGTTCGTTTCTTTGTAACAGAAAAACAATTTAATATAATGTAGAACTTACTCTGAAGGATAACAATTACATATAATGTAAATAGTATTGTAGCTAAACAGAATTCCTGATATTTCTTTTTATCACAATTGAATTGAATAAAAATAAAATTCTTGTCTCTTTAAAAATTTCGATCTATAAGAAAAAAAAAATGGTGTTCAAGTGTATTATTTTCATTTGGTTTGTAGATTATTTCTATTAGAATACAATACACAATCTGTCGAATAAAATATGAGTAAATATGTATGAAACAAGGTAGTATGCAAACTTAAAGATTTTTAAAAGCGCACATTTTCGAAAAAAAAAGGGAAAAGCATCCTAGAATGTGTGATTATTTTTGCATCAAAATTTTTAATTTTTCATAGAATTTTTTATGAAACAAAAGACAATTTCTTTAGTTTCAAAACAACCCTATATAAAGAAATTCCGCACCGAAATGGCGCCGTGGAATAAAGCAATACGTAATAAAGCCATAATGGCCTTATTTCGCTTTTGAATGAGTAATAAAGCCATAATGGCCTTATTTCGCTTTTGAACGAGAAATAAAGCCATATTGCCAATTTTTTCGAGAACATACAATTGCGAAACAAACCCATATGGCTTTATTTAATTTAGGTAGGTTCTGACTAAAAACAGGGAACAGTAGCTCCGTAATTGATTGGACTACATAAAAAGCTTGTTCTACAATATCATTTTTTTGTGTTAGATCTACCCAACGTTAAAATTTTATTGCTCTAATTGAAATGCTGTATAGAAATATTGTAAAATAGACAGATGAACGGACGTGCATAATAAAATTAATAGAGAAAAATAAGTTTATCAATTTGTTTTGTTTTTTTTTTTTTGAAAAATGTACTAAATTCCAATCATTTTACAAAGTCTAAATAGAATTTATGTTGATAAGAATTCCAAGATAAAAATTGAACAAAATAAAAAAATAAAACTCAAGAATTTCCAATGAATTCTCCTGCAAAATGACTTTTCCTATACAAAAATAAATTTATTCTTTTCCTATTAATGAATTATTCAAAAGATATATAAAAATGATAATAAAATGGGTGAAACAAAAAATATTATACAGTTTATAAAGTAGAAAATCTTTTAAAATTTTTAAGGATTAAGTGTAGGATAATATGTTTATTAAAAATGATGGTTTCTGGGAAACTACATTTAAAATATTCAGTATTAAGAATTAAATCTTTGATTATATGATCAATTAAAACAAAAAAAAAGTTCATACATATAATAATTCATTTTTCAGAATATTTTTAGGAAAATTTAATAGATTTTTACCTAATCTTACTTTGAAATACCATTTAAATCTCTAAACTATCAATATTGAAATTAGTATAAACCAGGAACTATAAAAACTTAATTTATATTTCATTCTAACATAATGAAGTAAAAGTAAACTTGCTTTGCAGAAGATTTAACAAAATATGTTTAGGCCATCACCTATTTGCTAATAACAAACAAAAAAATTTCCACAAATTTTCAAATGAAATTTTTCTAAAAAGCAAAAAGAATGCCTTAATTAAATTTTAACAAACATAATATAATTAATCCTATGAGCACAATTTTTTTTTATTTAAAATTTTATCCCTTTTTTTTTTGTTTTATTAAAAATTACATTCAATAATAAAAATTTAAAACAGAGTTAAATGGAATTTACTCTTCTCATTTCAAACTTACATAATATATCCAAACGGACAGACAAATAACTCATATTAATAATTAAGTTTTTTTTTTTTTAATTTATTTTGGTATCCGAGTCTTGGGAATCATTTTAAAAAACAAAATATTTCGTTTACATGCAGAATAAGGTATAATTTTTGACCCTATATTGTTATTATGTTTTAATCTATATCTAAAGACAAATATGATTGGGAAAGGTTGGAGAAAGTATTCAAATATTAAAATTTTTGCTTTCATTAAAATTTTATAAGGGTCCTTTTTTTTAAAAATGAATGAATGAATTTTTTTTTTCAATTACATTGACCTTTTTCTCTATAAGATTTGTTTAATACATATTATATAGACCTTGGCCTTATAGTTAAAAATGAAAATTGTTAAAAAAAAAGATCTTTCAACAATAATACATTATTAAAAATTTAAAATTACAATCAAGAAAAAATGTTAAAGTTTGTAGAAAGGTTTTCATTACGAGTGAAAAGAAATAAAAATTGTTTAGATAATACAATAATGTACAGTGAATTGAATTTTAAGTATTTTACAAAATAAAAAAATTGTTTTGAGAAAAATTAAAGTAGGTACATGAAAAATAACAACTTTATTTTTAATTAATAATATCCGATAACCCTCTGATGTCCTTAACTCTGTAGTAAATAGTAATAATTATAATAATTCTATAATAGCTACTATACAGTTAACAGTGAAACTGTCTTCAATTATTATCTAATAAAAAGGTGTTTAATACTAAATGTATGTTGTAACTGTCAACGGTTTCGTCACTTATACCAAAATAGTAATATTATAGTCCGATTCATTGTTCGTCCCACGAAGGGAGGGAGAGGTGGGTTTAGTCAGTAAAATCTGATACACTACTGATACTATTCTTGGTGTCGCTGAAGGATTCCCGTCTCTCTTAGCAAAGAAAAAAAATAAAACAACCGATTTTTAATTTTGTCAAAGGTTTTAATAATGACACCTAAAATGACAAGCATTAGAATGTTAGAACTGATAAGTTAGATTAAAACGCAAAAATTCAAGATCAAATTAGTTCGAAAATTTTATAATTCCTATACAACAATCATAGGATAAAAAAATTTAGGTGTACGAAATTTATACTTTTTATTAAATAATAGATTATATATGTGAAATACAATTACATATATAGATAAATAGGTACATTACATATATTTAATTTTAATTAATAATATTGTTAACTATTTTATCAACAATTAAAGTTTTAAAATTTTAGTTTCCTCTAATTAAAATTCTAGATTTGTTTTGTTGAATTCTAGAGACAAAAGATTGCAACTATACTTTTACTCACACTTAGTCTTAAATTTCTGTACACTTTATTTTATTTTATTTTTTTTTTTAATTGTATTAAAATTTTAATATCGCATGTCAATGTCGTCTAAATAAAATTTTTATATTTTTGTTTTTAATAACGAAAACAATCAAATTTGCCACATTATACTTAGCATAGCAGTGATTGTGGCGCCAATTGCGTCTACAAAAAAAAAAACAAAAAAACTTTAAATATAAATAAAAAAAAATAATACTATATACATAGTGAAAACAAATATTTTTATCTTTTTTCTTTTTAACTGTAATAAATCAACCGTCAAAGTAAAAAAAAAAATATTAAAAACATTAAAAGTAACAAATTTTTATAGGAAATTTTCTGCAATATTTATTATAATATGGCAGAATATTGCCAACATACAAAAATGACAGCACATGGTATATCTACAACAACTTTTCATCACGTCATCATTATCACTATCATCATTATCATCATCATATTTACAATCATTTATAAAAATAAAAAACAAAAACAAAAATTAAATTAAGGTAAAAATTTTACAAAAGGTAAAAAAAAAAACATATTTAATTTTTACCGCCTTAAAGTATGCTATACTCAAAAATAATAGCAGATGAAATACATATTATAAAAATTTTGGGGCTTCGGTAGCCTAGTGGGTAGGCGTGTGGCGTAGTAACCGAAGGAGTGCGGGTTCGATCCCTGCACAGGTCGTAAGTGTTTTTTTTCTTTACATACCCCCTTACGACCAAATATAATGTAAAAATATAGTATATAATATAAACAAAATAAATAATATTAGTATATAATTTAATAATAGTATAAAAAAAACCTATAATGGCCTTGATAGCCGATGGTTCAATAATATTGCAGTACATTAATGTATGTAATATTAATATAAATAAATAAATAAATAAAAATTTTGAGACCTCAATGGTTGAGTGGTTGATCACATGGCGTACTAAAGGAGGCAGGGATAATTTAAATCCATTTCAAATAGCAAGTCTTTAGACTTCATTTCAAGGAACATTTATTAAATTAAGTTTAATAAGAAATATTAATGATAGTATTCAATCTTTAATGGACTTAGGAGCCGATGATTAGTGCTATTGCTTAAACAAATAATACTTTTAAAGTTTCTTATTGCATTTTTTTTTTTAAATTTAATAAAAGAACATTTATAATACCCTCATGTATAACACTCCATAATTGGTCGGTAACAATTCACAGGCTTTACTTTAATTTATTTTTGAAATGAAAAAAACTTTCAAACATTGCGTTTTATAATGACACTATCGTAATTTTTATTATTTCCCGTTATTATTGTGCATTTCCATTTTTTATTCACTTTAGCAGCCATAGAACAACACGTTACCAGTTTTTGAAGGCATTTGGTTAAATGTTCACTTAATGAATTAAACGAACTATTGAATTAAATATAAAATACTTTTATAATGTTTAAATTTCACGGTATACATGTGACTTTTATCATGATATGCGCAACATAAAACATTAAAAATATAAAAAAAATGATGAAACAATGAGAAGAAAGAGGAGAGTATGAAAAAGAAAATAAAAGGGATTTCAATTCTTTTACTGTCGTTCTAGAGTCATGTTGCTGTGCAAAATTAAAGAAAATAAAAGTTAAAATATAATACAAAAAAAAGAAGTTCAAGGGAGCCGGTATTTATTGAGGTATTTTACTTTTTAATGAAATTAATTGCATAAGGTATCATACTGTAAAAGAATTATAAAACTCATTATAAGAATGAATTAAAAATAAGGCAATATGTAAAACCAAAGGTTTTTAAAGGTGCACATTTTCAAAGCGATAACTCAATTTTTTTCAAGACGTTTGCACAATTTATTTGTTACAACGTAAGAAAAAATTATAAATTAACAGATATTTTATTCAATGTTAAGGCAACCTTATATAATTAAGGAAAGCCGTTAATACATGTTAAAATATAATGTCAAAGTTTTCTTTTTTGTACATTAATTTGGACAGATATTGGAAGATATTGTAAAAAGGTATAAATTTTACTGTTACAGGTAGATATTTCCGAAAAGTTAAAGGTATGTCTCAAAATAATAAATTTTCAATTTTTGAGCCCCTTAATATCCTTTAAACAGGGACATTTAATTTTAGTTTCATATAATGGTAAATTTAATTAGTAAATTCCAAAAAATTATGTAATTTTTATATCAATTAATAAATAGCATATAAAATATTCTGTCTTTTGATGTTAAATTAGAATATAATACACACATTTGCTAAATATATATTTAGCAGAGCTTGAGATATACACATTTGAATACAGCGTTTTTTCCAACTTTCAGAGACTGTAGTTGCGGAAACGCTTGAAATACATAAACATTTTTCTCTACAAAATCAATTTATTGCCCCCTCTAAGGTCAAAATTTTATTGTTTCATCTAAAACTATGTAGAATTTTTGTAAACAGAAGCACAGATGGATGGAAACTTATAAGCAAATTTCTTAATATAAATTTGTTAAAACAATGACTGCATGTGCAGTAAAAAAAACGCATTAAAAATTTATTGTTCAAAGGATAAACTTTGTTTTAAAATTATTACAAAGAACGGAGAGAAAAAAAAGTTAAATAAACTAAAATGTGGAGATTTGGTTTTTTTTTTTTGAAGAAATATTTAAAATAAATCTTGTAATTGGTTGAAATTTCGATTAATAGAGCATAATAAAAATTTTAAATTGTCAAAAGTTTTGTAAATTTTGAATGCTACGACAGGTTTTTAAACTTCATTTTATTACAAATTATGCATAAAAATATTGCCAAAAGAAAAGAAAAAAAATTTGCAATTGGTAAAGTTGTTTTTGATACCTATTTAGTACCTAACATTTATAAA
The DNA here is from genome assembly GCA_947095535.1 of Poecilobothrus nobilitatus. Taxonomy (NCBI): domain Eukaryota; kingdom Metazoa; phylum Arthropoda; class Insecta; order Diptera; family Dolichopodidae; genus Poecilobothrus; species Poecilobothrus nobilitatus. The sequence goes on from OX352773.1 coordinate 188,554,264, forward strand.
ACCCTTTTTTTTGTACCAATTTTCTTAACTTTCTGAAGTTTTCTGATCAATATTTTAATTTTACATTATTATTATATCACACAATATTTTTTTATTTAATAAAAAACCATACATTTATTTAAATAACTTACATATATTTTTTTATTTGAAATAATAATAATTATTATAAACATAACATCAATTATAATATACTAATGTTGTAATTTTATGTCTTCATTAACACCTTTTCCAATAAAAAGATTTTCATTCAAAATTACCCATTCCTCCCAGATAAACAATTTATAAAAATATATAAACAATATAATTATGATATAAGTAAATATACGTACCATCCTAAATAAAACCAGAGTATATAAATATAAATATTTTAGTTTATAATTTTCCGCCCATAAATTTTATGACTTCAGACAAATTTCTCATTTATGTTAACAATACAACTTCATTATTACATATATGAAAAAATATCCTTTGGTTTATCCTTTGAGCCATTTTTGGAATGTTAAAAAGAAAATTTTTCCGTTTGAAAAATTGCATGTACTTATATATTTGGTTTAATTTTTGTACTTATTATTATAATAAGCATTTTGTTAACTAAAATATTATAAAGACGGTGAATAAAATTTAATTTTATTATTCAGATTTTAGTATTTAGACTGAAATGGTCAACACCTTTCGCGTTATTAAAATTATTATTATTCTTAAACTTCAACCAATCAAATGTAATATTTGAAATGTTTGAACTTCTGTCGAGTCATGGTTATACATCTTTTAGAATAATTTAACCATTTAATCATTTTGTTATATTTTCCCAAGAACTCCTATCAGTTTAAACTTCTACAGAGTCAACTTACATATTTTAAAATAATTTAACCATTTAATCCTATTGTTATATTTTTATGCTACTCCCAGATATACTACTACTTTGCGGTTAGAGTGCTTAATCTATTATACTGGGTGCAGGAGAAGATGTTAGTGGGAAATTTTCAATATTATACCAAATTGGCTAAGACGTCTTTTGAAGATTTCTTATAGCGTTTTTTAAAAATTATCACATCCCATTCTCTTTATTTCAATATCCCTACCAAAAGTTACTAAAATCTTGGCTTTAATTAAATTTTTTAACAGGTTAAATAACAATATATAAGTTTAAGTATATAAGAATTTTGAATCCTTTCAAATACACAAATTTAAAACAGCTCTTTTTCTTCATCAAAATCAAATAAAAATTTTATTCTCTTTGACACTTTCAAATTCTTAAAATAACACCCTTCTTTCCTTTGAAGTACACTTACATTTTAACAATGTTTTTTATTATTCCAGTATTTAATAATTATATAAATTGTTGCTTTCAGATTTTCTTCACAAAATATTCAAAGGAGTTACATACAAAAAAAAACTTTTTTGCTTTAATAGGAATATAAAACAAGAAATCGCCAAATAAAAACACAAAAAGTACAATAAAAGTGCATTTTGTTTTTATAATGGTGTAATTTCCTTTGACAACCACATCAAAAGTCTAATGAATAAAAAAAAACAGCAACAGAAAATTTTTAATGCAGTTTCAAGAAAAATCAAAACGATTGGCATTCATTTTATTATAGATTTACACATTATAATTCTATATGAAGAACTTTTAACATTTATACAACATTTACTAGGAAGATTATAGGATAACACATAATATTCAACAACCAATAATGTTATATGTGTTAAACTTATTTAATGCATTACATTTTTTCAAGATCTCCGACCGAAAAGCTAATAACTGAACAGGGCTAGAAAAAAGAGTAAGCACTTCTAAACAATTCCGAATTAAAAAGAAAAGAAAATGAAACGGAACTAATATATTTCTTTTACATCCTTTATTCATATTATTTATAGGAATAAAGAATTTTTTATTTCAACTTTCATAAAAATAGCAACGATAGCAACAAAAAAATAAAAACTTCAGAAAAGTTTTCTTTATTTTTCTCAACTGACATGTTAATGGCGTACCGCAGACTTTCAGACATTTTGAAATAAAAGGAAAATTAATTTTATTTTTATAACTTTAACCATTTTACACATTTTTTAATGCTTTATTTTATTTTATTTAATATAAGTATAACCCAATATTTTTATGTGTTTTATGTAATTTAATGAATTACAATAATTTGTAATGAGGTTGCCAGATCTTACAGACTTAAAGTTTTCATTCAATAATTCAATTATATTGAAATGTTCGCAATCATCATATAAATGCATACTACTCATTAAATTGATATCAAGAGTCGTCTGATTTTTGCATTTGACCTAAAAGTTTTGATTGTTTTTATTCAATAATATCGAATTTGTAATAATACATAAAGTTTTTACCCTACTTGAACACTATAAAGCTCTTGAACTAGCAAAAAGTTCCTACGAACATGTTGACAAGACAACAGTACTAAACAACTAAAATAATAAAATTCCATCCTGTTTTTTTACCGTTATAAAATTGTTTTAAATTTGTTTTATTTTTATTTAAACAACAAACATTATTGTGTGGTAAAGGATAAAGTTTTGATTGGTGTTAGACGCTTACATTTGTAAAAACATCAAAAACAACAAAAAACAATAAAAAAAAAAACCTTTGAAAGAATTCTTTTTTAAGTTTGGTAAAAATTAAATGAGACTTCCCACACCACCTACAAAAGAGTAAAAAATTAAATACATAAACAATAACAGGAAGAAAAATGTTAACTGGATTGTGGTTAGGAGTAGAACATTATAAAGATCGTAAAAAAAAAGTAGAGGAGATATTTTTGGATCACCACAAAATTTAAGAAAATTAAAAAAAAAAAATATTATTTAAAATTTTGTGAAAACCTTTTTACTTTGGTAGCAACATCAAATATTAGGTGGGAGATTTTTATATATTATATATTACCTAAATTCATATAGATTTATATTTAATTTGTTCGAAAAAAAAGCAATAACTTAAAAGGCTGTTTAAACGATTGATTAATGTGTGCCACTAAGATAATTGTACTTGTATTCAGTCTTTAAAAGAACTTTGATTTAATGGCTTTTTATATGTGTGGAATTTTAAAAAATAATTAAAATATCTTCAAGCTGTTTTTCAAATATATATAAACCGTTAATAATCAAAAGCTCCTTGTATTTGGTGATGTGAGAATCTCGAAAGACACCAATGAAAGCAACACGAGAATTCTCTTTGGTTGTATTAGACTTTAATTAACTAAACGCCACCTATACCTTCTAAGCCAAATATTAGGTTATGGTAAAGGATTCTGAGTAAAACATATTTGCAAAATAGGAAGTTTTTATTAGATGTTGGAAGATTATTTAAAACAAAGATGTTGATAATCTTCTTGAATTTATCGATACACATACACGTTATATGGTTTGTCAATTTTAGAGAATACTTCCATATTCGCATTCTGTGCATTACAAACGTTTTTCCATGTGCGAAGGTGGCCCATCTTTAGCTATAAGGGTTAGCCTGTCCACCCTTTTTTGTATCTCGATTTAAATTTTTTGAAAGGTTTTTAATAAAGTTGAAAGTTTGAATAGGTTTCTATATATATGATAGGATATACCTAAACTACCTAAAATATCTATAAAGTAGTGAGAGCACTCGATGTACAAAGATACATCGATGACCTGGTGGAGCAAGATTTCAGGTTACAATGGGATCGTTTATTAAACGAATTGCTCTGTTTTGCACTTTGTATTTTATAACATAAAATATTAATCAATCTGAATTATTTATTTTAAAACAATCCTATATATATTTATCAAATATGCTAAAGACCTTTACATTTTTTCATTATAAAATTTTTAATAAAAATATGAATCAATTAACTTAAAAACTAATTAACAGCTAAAAATTATATGAAAGATAATATTATATATATATTAAAATTTTTTAATTAACTGATTATTGGAGTAATTTAAAAATTAGTATATATTAGTAATTATTTCTATAAAATGTACTTTTTATATAATGAATTGTGTACATGTTGATTTTTTTTCTGTAATTTTGTAAATAGTATAAAATAGTATCCATAGGCAAATTTTGTGCCACTTTTAAGGGTTTATTTTGTAGTTTGGGTATATGAGTAAGAAGACTGTCACTTCAAACAGGTAAAATATATAATAAAATAAACTAGTAAAATTAAACATTTTGCATTTGCCACTGTAATTTTTTTTTTTTATTAATCTTTTATGGCAAATTAAATTATTAAACTTGTCAACCTTTTATAGATTTTTAAAGCCCTAGCCACTGTAATTCTATCACTCCAATATCTATAATTATAAATTAGAAGTTTTCAGCCACACACTACGTATTATGAATTCCGTTTTAAGCTTTAAACATCAGTAAATACATATTTTTTACGATTTTTCTACTATAAAACCTATACATAATATTAATAATAAATCATAAACAACACATTTCTTATTTACATTACAGTAGTATGGTACCTACGATAGTCGGTAGTAGTAACAAAACGTACAGGACAGAAGAATAACAAAAACAAGTAAAAATAACAGTAAGTCGATGCAACCGACTTATTTATACCCTACACCTAAAACATTCAAATTAAATTAAAAATCCATAAGTTATTTTAGTTAGGTATTTAATACAAGCTAAAAAAAATAAATGCTGTTACAACCTTTGTACAAAATTTCAGGTTTCTATCTTTATTAAATTCGAAAATATGATTGTTAGGTCTTGGGGAGTGTGTGAAGGCACGCGGACCACCACCCCAATTCATCTCAAATTTTAGAGACATCAACAGCGTAGAACATTCTTATATCAAATTTCAAGTTTATATATTTATTAATTTCGAAGATATGCTTGTTTGGTCTTAGGAGTTGTGTGGCAGATACCCGAACAACCATTCTAATACATCTTAAATTTTGGACAAATCAGGGATTCAGGAAACAACACCCTTGTACCAAATTTGAAGTTTCTGGCTTTATTAATTTCGAAGATATGCTTGTTCGGTTTTGGGAGTTGTATGGGAGGTACCCGAACGACCACTCCAATTCATCTCAAATTTTAGGCAAATCAGGGATTTAGGAAACAGCACCCTCGTATCAAATTTGAAGTTCCTATCTTTATTAATTTCGAAGATATGCATGTTCGGTTTTGGGAGTTGTATGGGAGGTACCCGAACAGCTCCTCCAATTCATCTCAAATTTTGGACAAATCAGGGATTCAGGAAACAACACCCTAGTACCAAATTTGAAGTTTCTGTCTTTATTAATTTCGAAGATATGCTTGTTCGGTTTTGGGAGTTGTATGGGACGTACCCGAACGACCACTCCAATTCCTCTCAAATTTTAGACAAATCAGGGATTTAGGAAACAGCACCCTCCTATCAAATTTGAAGTTCCTATCTTTATTAATTTCGAAGATATGCATGTTCGGTTTTGGGAGTTGTATGGGAGGTACCCGAACACCCACTCCACTTCATCTCAAATTTTGGGGATATCAGGGATTCAGAAAAATACACCCTCGTACAAAATTTTAAGTTTCTATCTTTATTAATTTCGAAAATATGCGTATTAGGTTTTGGAAGTTGTATGGGAGGTACTCGAACGCATGGTCCGATTTCGCCCATTTACAATCCCCGCCTTACCTTAGTCATTGTTAACCTACAGTATAAATTTCATCACGGACTGACGGACGGACGGACGGACATCGCTAAATCGACTCCGGCGGTGATCCTGATTCAGAATACATATACATGTCTATACCTAACTCGCTTCCTTTTGGTGATTACAAACACCATACCAAAGTTAATATACCCTATACTTAGTGTGTAGGGTATAAAAAAACATAAAATTATAAGAGACATTCTCACTTACTCTCTTTAAAACTATGTATTTTTTTTTCCTCTCGAGTCTCAACTCGACCTCAACGGCTCAACTATTCTTTGGCTATAACTTATAAGTATGTATGTAATCTACTTTACTTATGCATGTATAAAGAAAAAAATTTAAAAATTGATAAAAATCATCATTTATCACAATATGTATTGAAATTTTAAATAATGATGAATGATATTGATCTGATATTAATAATCAATATGTATCTAAGTATGTACTTATGTATGATCAGCGGGTAGAATCTCTTTAAAATTCAAATATATAATTGTTTTGGTTTTGTACTTTTCTATTAAATTGTTGCATTTATGTATGATTGTTTCTATATTATTTGAAACGATTAGAAAACTTCTCTAATTGTATTCTTTTTTTTTTAATTCAGTTTCTTCTCATATAAGTACTTAAACTTTAGTATACAGCAGTTCTTACAACCAAAATTAATTTTGAATAATTTTATTTTTAAATATTTTGTATGTCAATTTTATGCAGGGTTTCCATTTGTACAATTGTGGTAATATCTGTACGGTTTTCTCGCCCTCTGTAATCAAGGATTGTAACGCCAAATATATAAAATATATATTAAAACAAACAACGGTAATATTGTTACAGACAACGTGGCTTATAAAAAAATTTAACTGAATTTTTCTCCAAACTTTGTTTGTGCATTTTACGAATGTTTTACGGATACCTATTCCTAAACCTACGAACTCGATAAATAAATAGACATAATAGTTCTGACTCACAATACCAAATAATCTAAATATACGTACAGGATACCAACTACAGGCTCTTTATACAATTTAATTCTGTTTTGGCGTTATTTTAAAAATAATTTCAGTTAGTGTTTTGACGAATTTGGTTTTGCTTTCTGATTTTTTAGGGATTGTACTTTTTCCATAAATTCTATTTTTCTAAACTGCAAATGTCTATTATATGAATTGGGATTCAACTTAGAATTTGACTACACATTAACAGGGGCCCCTAGTAAGAAATATATTACCCAATAGTTTTGTATAATTTATAAAAATTATGTTATTTGCGTAAACGTATCATATTTATATTATTTTTAAAATAATATTTTATACCATTTCCTAAAAAACACATAAATATCACATAGAAATTTTAAGTATGATAGATTTTCATACTGTTGTCCATGTGATTCTGTTAAATAAATTTCACGTAGTATACATTAAGATTTAACAATAAAATAAAAGTTGCAAAACTTTTTTTAAATATTACTATAAATCTGAAACTGTTATATTTTATATAAGTATTTAATTTATACAAGTATTTAATAGAGGAACTAATAAAGACATCTGTTTTAAAGATTTATTTATTTATTTATATTAATATTACATGCATAAGTGTAATGCAATATTATTGAACCATCGGCTACCAAGGCCATTACACTTACGATCTGTGCAAGGATTGAACCCACACTCCTTCGGTAAATACGCCACACGCCTACCCATTAGGCTACCGAAGCCCCTGTTTTAAAGATTTTTATCGTAAACATTTATTATTTGTACGATTATTGCATAGTTATCGGCGCGTAATTGAAAATATTACAATTTACAACATAAAATATTCAATTTTATTTTTAAAATGAAGAATTTATTTAAATTTATCCCCAATATATTTCAGATTATCTATTTCACAGTCTCAATTATGATTTTAATATTTAGTTTATAAAATTATTTTTAGCAAATTTTTCAAAAAAAAAAAAATTTAAATATTTGCTAATTAATTTCACTCTGGCTGTCGTTTCGTCTGTTTGTTTACAAAACCTCTATTTTCCTAACTAACCTTCAAGATAGAAAAATAAAGTTTCAACCATTGATAGCTCTCTTAAATAAATTAATATTTTAGAATAACATTTTATATAGCCCCATTTATTACGGAGCTACAATTCCTCAAAGTTCGAAAAAGTTAATGTTTATATCCTCAGGTTCTGTTTAAAATTTCATCAATATAGAAACGATAGAAATTTTTTATCTTTATAAATTAATATCAAAATTATGCAATTTTCTGAAATTTTGAATTTAAATTAACAGTTATGTGAAAACAAAAATTCTTCTATATATTGCTTCCTTCATAATACCATCACACTTTTAGCTAAAATCTTGAAATTTTAAGCTGTTAATGGTCGAGAATTTACTCTTTTTAAATACCTCTAACTTACAGTCCTATGCAAAATTTTTCAAAGTTAAATAGAAAAATGAAAGCTTCGTCATAATATTTTTACGTATATGTTATAATGTTTCATTAATTATATTAATGCATTCGCTGACATGATGATTTCCGTAAATCTGACAAATGGGACCACCTCAAATTTCATATTCTTTATGATATATAATGCAATAATACTGCATAAACAATATTTAAAACATATTTTAGTATTATTATCCGCATTTCCGGGATTTAAATTTCTTTGTAAATATTGTTCAATTTTACTCAATTTTCTATGCCAAAATGAGAGAATAAATTTAATACGAAATGCCATATTGAAATTCTGTTATATTTTCTAAAAGGAGTTTTACTACGTGTTATCTTGTAGGTGGTCATATTGATACAGATATCAATTACGAAATATCTCAAACTTGGCATCGAATGCATTAACAGTTTCCACAAAATTAAAGAAAAGATGTCTTTTGATTCTTTGTAATTTTTTTTATACTCGTATATAGAATTCTAAGAAATATTAAAAATTTTTGTGGAAGTCATAATTCTAAACTGCTTTTATGGTTTCTTGGTTTCATAATATGTGCTTTTAAAAAACTTTCAGTTTTATATACTGCCTTGTTTCCACTTATGTTTTGTATATTTGAATAAAAAAAATAATAAACGAATATTTTACCAAAAATAAAAAAATAAATTTTTCGAAATAGAAAAGCAATAAACAAAATATTAATATGAAAAATTGCGTACATCTAAAATAATATTTTTGTTTTCGTTTGAAACCAATATTTCATACTAACATTGAATTGCTTTGAATTAAAATCAAAATTAAATTAGCTGGAAAAAATATATTTTTACTAAGGGCACTAAAAATTGTTTCCAGTTCGTTCATCATGAAAATGTATATATATTTTGGTTAATAAAATTTGTATGCATTATGTTATATTATTCAGTACCGTTAATACTAATTACATAACCGGTTATTTTTGATATATTCATATGTTTTGGAACCTAATATCTATTTTGTGTTTTTTAAATTTTGGTCTAGATGAGTCTTGTTCAAAGTAGAGCATTATTATATGCACTTAGTACGTAAATTCAAAGAAGAAGCCAAATTTTAGATTGCCCATTACATTTTGATCTCTTTCTAAAAGCAGTCTGTTATAGTTTTGCATTGACAGGGATTACAAATCATATAAATTCTACCTTATTCAAGCTGAATATTGAGATGTTTTGTAAAAGAAGAAGAAGGATTAAGTTTTGTATACATATGATATTGTTCCTAGTATAGGAATAATAAGGAATAGAAAAACGACACTTTAAAAAAATACTTTTCAAAATATGTATGGCTTCCACTGGCAACAAATTACAATTTACCTATTTTTAAAAAATATATAGGGGAGCCTCGGTGGTGTAGTAAGAGCATATCAAATACGATTTAAAAACCGATGGAGTGTTGGTTGGCAGGGGAATAAATAAAAAAGTATAAACCTATTATGTTAATATATTGTAATATTGCATATTATAGAAAAAATTAGTTAATACTTATTAGAAAAATTACAATAAAATACCAAGAATCGAGTTTCTGGCCACTAAAAAGTAATTTTAATATTAATTTGGGATATTTTACTCCTTCTGCAGGATATTTTATTTGAAACTATTTCTTTTGCTATTTATTAAAAATATTTTTTTTAAAAAAATTATTTTAATTAATTTATATGTAATTTACTAATAATTTAATTAGTTCGACCATCAAGAGAAAGCACAAAAAAATATACCAATTCAATTTTTTCACTACCTATCTGAAATTTAATTTAAAAAAAACATTTTCAAAAAATGGGATATTAATACAATTAATACATTTCATTCTCTAACTACTATGCCTATTACTATGAGTTATAAAATGAAAGAGAATATTTCAAGATTCCCGTGAACTAATTACATAAAATTCGTACTGATACCAAAACGGACAAATCTATATTTCGAACATAAGTATTTCGAACCCTATACAATCCCAAATACTAACAATTTAATCTATACTTATATTAAACATAAGTAGGGGTCTCGGTGGCCTAGTGGGTAAGAGCGTATAAAATACGCTGTAAACACCGAGGGAGTGTGGGTTTTAATCTCACACACGTCGTAAGAGTTATTCCCCCTTACGACATTTTCAGCCACGCCTGAAGACTGTGTAATTTCCTGTCTACATTTATGTGGCAGAGAAATGTATAAAAAAAAAAAAAAAAAAACATAAGTTTCCTCAGAAAATGCTTTTGTGTTTCTCTTTTTTCAAGAACTATTAAGGCTAAAAAATTGAAGTTACTATTTTGAGCCACCAGGACAGATTTTAAAGTAAACGACAAAAATTAAAACTTTAACATTATAATTTTATTTAACGTGTTCACGACTTTTCTTAATTGTATATACGAAACCGTTTAAATTGTAGAAAGTTTATCTTTATTTTTTTCAAATTTTTGTTTCCAAAAAAATTCTAAAATAAAATAGAAATTTTAATGCAAAAGTATGTCACATTATTCTCTCTTAATATTATTAAAATGCACCTCTTTAAAAACGTACCGTTTTATATACTGTTAATTTTTTATGTACAGTTTTTAAACAACATAAAATCAACTAGGATTATTTCAAGTACAGTGAAAGTTCTCATAACGAACAGCTCTAATGAGCGGATACTTCCTTTAAAAGGGCAGAATCTTCGGATCCAACTTCTTTTATAACATTTTCATACAAACTTCGCTCTAGTAAGTGAACTCTCCCATAAGTGGTCGCGGATTTGAACTTTTAGAAGTTTAAAATCTCCGGTAAGCGGACACGTAACTCTACTAAAACAACTGTCATATAAAATAATTTTTGCTTTTTTTCTTTAAGTATGCATTTGTTTTTGCAACTAGTTCTTTCTTATGAAAAGTTGTTCTACAACATTAATTTTTTTATGAGACGTACCCATGTTTAAAATTTTTTTCCTCTATCTTTAGCTGTGTAGAAGTTTTGTGTGTGTAGAAGACGGACGGACGGATAGAGTGAAACTTATAGGCACATTTTTTAAATTTTTTTAATGGAGGTAATTAATTAAAGGTAAGAAAAGTTTTTCAAAACCAGAAGGGCTTAACATTGACAAAATGTGCTTAGAATGGGTTTCAAGAGCAATTAATAGAACATTCCGTTATCAGGAACAATATAATAAAAGCGAAAACTAAAGAAATTGATTTCAAGATCTAGAAACGCATTTTGAAAATTGTCTTATTTTCAATTATTATGTGAACATAATTGATTAAAGCCTAATAAAATGATAAAATATTAAAACCGTATGTTTTGAAAAACATTCTTATACACGAACATCTCTTTTAATCGGACAAAAATTCAAGTTCCTTGAGTGTCCGTTTATTAGAGCTTTCACTGTATATAACAATTTTTTTTTTATTTGATTTCTTAAGTTAAAGTTTTTTCCTTAAAAAGAATTTATCTAAACTATAATCGTTTTTTAGTTGTTGTTAAGTTATTTGGCAAAACGAAGGATTTTTCGACATATGCCTTAATATAAATTTTGCTTTTTTTGCGTTGTTATCCTTTGAACTAATTTATATTTATTCTTATATGTGTACAAACATTTCTTCATATGGGTAAAAAACATTTTAAGTTGAGAACATACATATATCATTGCAATTAGATATAAAATAAAGCTTTAAACATTTTCAAAATACATTAAAGGTTTTTTTTTTTTTTAAATAGTAAAATAAAAAAAAATAGAAACAATTCTAAAAGCTTATTGGTGATTATTTCTGGGATTATTGAAAGTATCATATCATGAGCTTGAATAGCAACCATTAAATATTTGCACAGATTTTAAATCTTCTACACTCTTTGAGTATCATATATTTTGATATTTTTTACAAAAAATTGTAACTATAACTGTAACTTTAACAGACAAGGATTAAAAATACAGCAAATTTAACAAAAAAAAAAAAAATTTAAATATTTCAGAATTTCAGAAAATTTAAATATTTCTTATTCTTATGAAAAGGATACATATATATATAATTTATATTCATATATATATATAGTAAACTTGAAAAAATTAAGATCTAAAACATATCTTAATCCATATAAGTAAAATAAACAATATTATAATATTTTTGATTTGGACTCAAATATTCTCTTTATTTTCAAGCTTAAATAAACTTAAATTTAAAAAAACATTTAAAAACACTATACCATAACACTTATACGTATGTATATATATTAACCATGACCTTTATATTGTACTCTAATGCTTACATCATTTTTTCTGTTATCCTTTTTTTTCTTGTTTGTTGTCCTTGATGTCATTCACAATTTTTATTTTGTGATTTTATTTATTTTTTTTTGTTTTTTGCTTTCACGTGCCAACTTAATTTATCACTTTTCATTTTCTTTCATTTCCGTTGTGTACTGTTATATTAGTATATATATAGTGAATCCCAAAGCATAAAATAAAAAATCTCCTAAAAATGTCATATGAAATTTTAAATTTAATATGTACTGTTTTTTTTTTTTTTATTTTAATTATATTCTGTGTGTTTTTATTTTTCTCTCTCGATTCCACCATTTTTAATTAAAAATTTAGTGATTATATCTTTAAAATATCAAGTAGGTATAAAAAAAGAAAAAAAAAAAAAAACAAAATAGTAAATAGAAAATAGAAAATCTAAAAAAATTGCGATATTCTCTTAAATTTTGACATGATATGGAAAATTGTGAAGGATAATGTATTAGTCTTTCATTAAAGAATCATAGCAAAAAATAGTATATACCTAATGCTTATACATATATAAATATGTATATATAAAAATGATTGTTGTTTGTGCATTCGGATGTGATATTTAAAATGTATTATGTTTGTATAAATGTTATATGAATAATATATGAAATATTTTTTCCCTTTACTTTGCACATATGATTGTAATCCGTTGATGATTCGTTATTTGTTTGGGCTTCTTTTATCATTGCTTTCTATTTTTTTGCTCATATTTTATTTTTCAATGTTATTCATTGCTCGCTAAATTTAAGTCCTAAGGGAATTTTCAATTTATCAGAATATGATGTGAAAAGAAAAATAGAAGAAAAAATAAAAATTAAAAATGAAAAATGAAAAATTTATATGTGCATAAATATTTTGATTTCTAGATTGGTTTTTATTTTTTTTTTCTTATTATATAAAATTTTTAATACTTTCTGACTTTATGTTTTCAATATGACTAAAAGTCTATCTGTACTGTATGTCAAATGATTTCGTTCTTGGACTTTGTAAATTTTATTTCATTCTTTGATATTTCTATTTTTTAGCTATATGTTTGATCACTTAACTTACATATAATGCGAATCTCTAATAATCACTGTATTCCATTTAATTGAAATTCAATATTAAATAGTTGAATGAAACATTCAATTTACAAAAGTAAACCCTGTTTTATAAATCTTTTAATTTTAATGGTAAAAAAAATTTTATTATATTAGAAATTTTTTTGCAATTTAAACCTTTTGGTTTAATGTTTACATTTATTGCCTTTAAATCTCTATATATAAAACAAATTGTTCTGGACTGTAAATATTGCTCATACATAATATCCAATTTATAGCATTCAGTTTAATTCCTGTTAAGTCCTCTATATTATACTCGATATATAGCACACTAATAAACAAGGTAGAATGTAAACCAACGGTTTTTAAAAGCGCACATTTCCAAAACACAATTCAAACTGTTTAGAATTGTGACTTGCATAAAAATTTGAAAATTTAAAAATAAAATTTAAGAAATTTTTTGTAATAAGAAAATATGTGAAAATAACAATGAATTCCTGGAACTTTTAGGGGCTTTAAGTCCGGAACCCTTTATAACTAAGAAAAACCGTTAACACATGTAAAAATATATTATTGGAGCTTTAATTTTTATGTCTTGCCGAAGAAAAATTTGTACAGGTGCTTAAGTTGCAGGTGCCTAAAAATTTTAAATTTTCAATTTTTCAGCTTTCTCTTAAACAGGGGATGGTGCAAAAAAAATTTCTAAGGAAACTTATACTAATTCTAAAAGTTCTTTCTTGTCTCAAAATTTCAGATTCCTATCTAAACACGTGCCGGTGTTATGAAAAAAGAAATTTCATACAAAATCGCGTTTTCACATAACGGCAAATTTAAATAGTAAATTACAAAATATTGCATAATTTTAATATTGCTTTACGTAGATAATAAAATTTCCGGTCTTCTGACGATTTAGATTGCAAAATTATTACGCAGAGCCTGACATATATACATCTGAAAATGGGGCTTTTTCGCAATTTTGAAGAGTTGTAATATGGAACCCTATACTACTAAAATAAACCTTTAACACACGTTAAAATATATTACTGTAGCAAAAGAGTCCTAATAGGTCATAAACAAGGGGTGACCCAAAAAAATTTTCTGAGCAAACTTCTAATTCTAAAAGTTCTTTCTTGCCTCAAAATTTCAAGCCTCTATCTAAAAGCGTGCCGGAGTTATGAAAGTAGACAAATCATGCAAAATTTGGTTTTCACATAACGGTAAATTTAAATACTAAATTTAAAAAAATTGTATAATTTTGATATTAATTTAGAAAGTTAAAAAAATACCTGTCCAATGACGTTTTCAGATTGGAAAAATCTTAAGCAGAACATAAGATATATTGAGGGGCTGTAGCTCCGTAATGGATAAGGCTACATGAAAAAGTGGTTCCACAAATTTTTGTTTTTATGAGACCTTCCCATGGAAAATTTTTTTTCTCTATCATTAAGAGGGTAGAAGTTTTGTAAACGGACGGACGGACAGAGTGAAACTAATAAGCACATTTTTTCAAAATTTGTTTAGAAATGTGCTAAAAATAGTTGTTAACAATAGTAAAAAAATATATTACAAAGTAATTTTTGTTTTTTTTTTTTTTTTTTCAATTTTCTTTTATAACAAAATATCACGTCTGTGGAATTATTTAACGTTTAAAAAAAAATCACGATAAAATATTTAATAGTTAATGAAAAAAAAAAAATTAAATTAAATTCATACAAAGAAAAAGAATTTAACTGAAAAAAATTACAATTTACAAGAAATTTTTTTCGCGCTAATTTAACTAAAAAATTACTTATTTTACGATACCGTATTAAATGTAATACATAAGGGAAACCACTTTAACCCTATTCGACATCTTGTTTTTTAAGTGCAAAATCTCCCAAAAAACAAAATACCCGGGGACGAAATCTCCACTAAGACAAAATTCCCAAAAACAAAATCTCTAACAAAAATAATGTTTTTTATGCATTTAAAAATTGTAGTATCAACAAATTGTCCTATTTGTTGAAATATGTATGTAATATGTAAAAAACAAAACATAATTGGGAGAGATTTTAAAGTTAGATTCAAAAGTAGGGTTATACACTTTTTCCAAAATCTTTATGTACATGTATATATTAGATTGTTTATTAGCAGGGTTTTCAGATTTGCATTCAAAATCTAGGTATTCCCCTGTTAAAGAATATTTATTTATATAAATATGTGATATTTTTAATTAGGAGGGATTTTCGAAGTGAATTCAAAATCAGAGTTATACGCTTTTTCCAAAATATTTATATACATATATATGTATATGTGAAATTTTGAATTAGGAGGGATATTATAGTTGGACAGAAAATCAAGGTCAAGTTCATAATATGATAAAAATATGTAAACAAAATAAAATAATGTGATTGATTATTTTTAATTTTTAAATGATTAAAAAACATTACACTTTTTGGTGGCTTTATTTTTGGATCTTTTGTCTTTGAGAATTTTGGTTTTGGGGATTTTGATTTTGGGGATTTTGACTTGAAGATTTTATGACTTACCCTGTTTTCTAACCAACAAATTTTAGAGAAATGTTTTTTTTTAAATACTTATATTCATTCAAGTTTATGTATAGATTTTCTTTCTCTTTTTTTTTTTTTTGAAATAATTTGTTAATAGTCCAAATTATTTAACAAAAATTTTTATGTCACAAAACTTTTCTCTTAGCTCTTTTCTAATTAAATATCAGTTAAAAAGGCAATAAAAAAAAAGTTTTTATTATTTTTTTTTTTTCATTTTAAAAAAAAGCAAAATAAATTTCATGTTAATTAAATAAAACATTTAATCTCTTTTATTATAGCTTTAATTAACAAAATATAGTACGAAAAATAAGACAATCAATTTTATTAATGTTTTCTTTGTCAAAAGAATCATTTCATTATGTTAGCTAAATTTTATTGCAAAAAGAAAAAACAAGAAAAGAAATCAACATATCAAAAGAATTTTAAAGATGATGAGATGATTATTGTCAAAAAAAAAAGTGTTAAAATTCTAGATAATTAAGGAATTAATCATTAAAATTGTTGAACTTTAATGTAAAATAAAATAAAATTTAATGCCAAAAAAAAAAAAAAAGTTTTTACTTTAAGCTTCTTCTGTGTTTTTTTGTTTTTTTTTTTTGAGAGAAATTGTAAATCAACAAGACAATTAACCTTAAAATATTTTAAATTCTTTTGATCTTACCTGTAATTTAAAGTTTTATTTATTCTATAAATAAAGCTTTTAATATATTAATCATAACACAGATTAAGCACGAAAAAGCATTCCATTTAACTTCATATGACATGACATATGAAGTTAATCAATATCAATTTTATATGTTTTCAGGCATATAACACACATTAAGCTCATGACAAGACAATGACAGCTAATGATAGCCCAAAATATAGAAAACGCACTTAAGCGGTTTATCAAAAAATTACGCTTATACTTAACTACCTGACGCAAATAAGAACGTACAACGTAAACCGCTATACGTATAGATACGCTGGCCTTTTTCGAAATAAGACACTGGCGCTAGGATGCAATAGACCATACTTATTTTAAAAATTTGTGAAGAAATACTGCGACTTATAACATTTATATTTGAGACAAAATTTCTAACAAAAAGTGGCCAAAATTAAGCCGATTTAACCGATTATAACTTCCATAGAACTTATGGTCGTCCGTATTATATCACTGCACTCCTTAGCTTAAAGAATAAAAGTTAAATTAAAGCTTAAAGAATAAAAGTTAAATTAAAGCTTAAAGAATAAAAATTTATCTTAAAAAATAAGTTAAATTTAGGAATCAATTACATATTATTTATTTAAGAATTAATTACATACCATAACAAATTAAAATTTAATCAATACAGGTCAAAAAAAAAAACGAAGAATGATACTTTGTTGTAGCCTCTACTCAATACAAGATAAAACTTGTAAATGCATCTTTGCAAAGGGATTTTTATATAATTTCTACGACAAATTTCAACTAAAAGCCTGAAACAAAGGGTGGCATGAATTTAAACTAAGAATATTCTTATACTATAGCAAATTTTATTTTATTTTAGAACAGAATCTATATAAAGATATAAAGTATATTTTATTTTTCTAGGTAAATATAGAATAATCTTATGAAAATACCTTTAAGCATTTATTCTTAAATTTATGTAGAAAAAACTTCTTCTTTATTTATTTTTATGGAGCGCAACGAAATATGTTATTATTAATATAGTCTATCTATGTTCTTCAGAAAAACATATAGAAAAGTTATCTGAAATATTTCTACCTGTACGAACCTAGTTCTCAGGGTATAATAAATTTGCCATTATCTTTGTGATACCTTAAACGACACGAAAAATACATGAAAAAACTTCTTGATTAAATTCTCAGGATCGAATTCTGAATCGATTAAGCTATGCATGTCCATCAGTCTGGATGATAACTCAAAAAGTAAAGGAATTAGAATTCTGAAATTTTTACCATTTCACCTTTATAAAAGTTTTAGTTTCACTATTAAAAAAAAAAGCAAATTCAACCGCAAACCTCGTAAATCTCTTTGTTAAATCTGTTTAATCTCTTTTTGTCATAACTTACAGTTGGTACCAATAACTATTATTTAATTAAAAATTTTTTTGATATTTAGTCTACACTACATAAAAACGACATATTGTCAATATTTTAGCCAATCAGTTTTTAATATAATATATATATATGTACATGTTTAGTGTACAAATATATATGTACATGTTTAGTGTACAAATTCTAGTTTTTTTTTTCTAATATTCAACAATTTTTCAAATTTTTTTTTTTTTTAAATCACAATAAATAAAAATAAAAAATAACTTTTTTATTACTCATTAAAAAATCTTCATAAATCTTTTTTAAATAAACATTTTTTTTAATTACATATTTTTTTTTTTTATTCTTTTTTCAGTTTAATTTTATTTTGATAGCAAGTGACATCTATTATCTATATTCTATACATAATAATAAAAAAAAAAAAAATTTTTTATGAATTAAAAGTAAAATAAATAAAATTTAATCTACTAATAAAAAATCCATCTATTATAACAAAATACAAAAAAACAAAAACAAAATTTTTTAAAAATAAATCAATTATTCTTAACATAAAATACAAAAACATGAAAATAATTAATATTGTATTATTAATTAATAAATTTGTATTATTTTTATTAATTATTTTTTAAATTTTTAACTATTTTCAGTATTTTATTATATTTCGATTTATAAAAATTTGAAAGGAAATTTAAAATTGAATTATAACAGTATTATGTAAATCATTGACATCTAAATATCAAATATTTTGACATAGGTTTGACATTTAAATGATCGGTAAATGTCTTTGTTAGATACTTCTTAAATTTTTTTTTTTTCGGGAAAAAAAAAATCTTTTTAATAGTTAATTGATTGATTGAATGTTTTGTAAATATATTAAATAAAAAATATTTAAATATCATAAAAAAGTTGATAAACAAAGACAGTACAGAATAAAAATTTGTAAAGCAGTGACGGATATCAATGATGAAAAATGTGTGCCAGAACACTTGTAAAAAGAAGTAGGCAAAATTAATATTAAAAAATGTTATTGAGGCATATTGAGGTGATTTAATTAATAGAACTAGTTATAGTGAATACAGTGACACATGCATTAAAAAAATAATGACTTTAATTTATTAAAAAAAGAATTAGTATATTAATAATTATAGTACATATGCAAAAATTTTAAAATACTGTAATTGATGGCCCAATCTTTAAATGTGCAATATGTTATATAATTTCTATGAGTTTTGTTGGAAATTCCATCAATTTTGGTAATCGTAAAACTAACAACTAAAAAAATTTTTTAAGACAAATAAAAACATATTTGCATTTGCGCTAAACACTGTCTGATTATTTGCGCTAAACACTGTTAGTAAGCTGAGTGATTATTTGTCTGTCAATTGTCAATAAATTTTTGTCAATTTTGAGATAAACTTATGTGTTTATGTTCATATTCCTTAAATTCAATATAGGTTTATATTATTATCAATTAATTTACAATATAATTGACAACAAATCACTTAGTGTACATTAAGCTTTAGTTTCTGAGTAAATATTAAAAGAAAAATTCTGTATTTTAAATGCCTATTATGTATATATTAATTTTTATTTCAGTGTGAAAAAAGCAAAGAGCAAATAAATTTTTTTTTCTTAATAAAATTGTTTGCAAACAACTACAGATTATGTCTGAAAAGATTTATACATAATTACTTTCAAATGTTTTAAATTCAATATTTGACACATTGGTATTTAAAATATCATTATTACTTCTATAGGATTATAATACTTATGGAATAGTTAAAGATTTTTTTTTTTTATAATGGTCATTATTTTGCTATTTTTTAAGTTGGTTGATGTAATATCAAATATTATGTAATCCTATATAATAAATGAAGATTCGAACTATTATAAAAAAAAATAAATAAAGAACAATTTTTTAAGTATCTTTTATTCATTTAAGAAATTCTTTATTTCTACTTATTTTGATGTTATTGAACAATATTTACATAAGTATACAGGATAATATTAAGAACGTAAACTTATTTGAGGTGATTTTTAAGCTTATTAAAATTTCATTAGAGGTGCAAGAATTTTTAAAATATAAAAGATTTAAACTAAACGTTAAAAATCTTAAAATGATCAAAGCTCTAAGTAAAATAAAATAATTGTTTTAAGATTCAAATAAGTTCAATTAAATCCTAAATTTATTTGCTGCTTAATAATGATTTAATAATATTCAATTACAATTTATTAAGTGTAAATTCACAAAATCAAACTAAAATATTTATTATTATAAGTTTTAATATTTGATATTAAGACTATAAAATGAAATCATAATAATATACTATAATAATTTGATCATTTATTGATCTTAAGATTTTCTTTTCTCGCTATAGAATACTTCAAATTTTAAGAAAATTAAGTAAAAGTAATGATTTAAATTTTTAAAAATGATATTAAATTGAATTTTATTCTTCACCATTAAATAAAATTTTCTGTACAAATGACAATAACTTTTTATACCATACACCTAAAGTATAGCGTATATTAACTTTGGTATAGTTTTTGTAATCACCAAAAGGTGGTTACTGAGTCGATTTAACGATGTTCGTCCGTCCGTTCTCACAATAACTCAAAAACTAATAAAGATATCTTGATGAAATTTATACAGTAGGTTACTAATTACGAAGGAATGTCGGGGATTGCATCTGGACGAAATTGCTCCATCGGTTCGGATTCTGGAAGCTTTGGAATGATTTCGGAGCAAAGAAGATTATCTCCAAAACCAACAAAGATAGAACCTTTATTTTTGGCACAAGGGTGTTTTGTTATGTTTCCTTTTCTGTAAAATTTAAAACTGACATTTGAGATAATTTGGACCATGAGTTCCTATTTTGGAAACTTCCGAACGAGCACAAGAGCAAACGAGCATATCTCCAAAACCATCAAAGATAGAACATTTAAATTTGATACATGGTGTTCTGTTATGTTTTCTTTATGTCCCTGAAATTTAAAAGGATTTCGACCATTAGTTCGGATTTTAGAGGCTTCCGAACGAGCAAATAAACATATCTTCAAAACCAATAAAGCTAGAATTTTTATATTTGGCACAAGAGTGTTCTCTTATGTTTCCTTTTCTTTAAAATTGAAAACTGCCATTTAAGACGATTTGGACCATGTGTTCGAATTTTGGAAGCCTACGAATTAGCCAAAGAGAAAACGAGCATAGCTCCAAAACCAATAAAGATAGAACCTTTAAAATTGGTGCAAGAGTATTAGTAATGTTTCCTCTTTGTCCCTGAAATTTGAAATGAATTGAAGTGGCGATTCGGGTAGCTGACACACGACTCCCAAGCCCTAACAAGCATATCTGTGAAATTAATAAACTTGAAATTTGATAGAAACTTGAAATTTTGTACAAGGTTGTTAAAGCACGTAGGAAGCAAAGGGAGGCTGTTGCCAAAAAACTTAAAGATTTTTAATTTAACCCGAACTATTTAGGTGTGGGGTATTAATAAGTCGGTTACATCGACTTACAGTTACATTTACTTGTTCTTATTTAGAAAATTATAGATTTTTAATACGATTGAAATCAAAATATTCAATTGATATTTATAAATTTTTGTTGTTGTTTGGTAGGAAGAAATAAATAACTACCCTTACACCTAGGTCCTGTGACCCATTGATGACCGAAACTTCGTGAACGTTCGTTACCTAATAATTCACCTAATAAATCGAACGGTGATTCCCTAGTCAAACTCCCTCACATCAGATAGATTTTCCTAGTAGCCCTGTCCTATGATTTCTGTTCTTTGAAATTTTAGCGTCAGGACTCTATTTCATCAACCACTTATCACTGATCAAATAATAATTTTTTTTTGATAAATAAGTGTTTTTTACTATTTACGACCATTTTAAAATTATGTAAATTCAATTTAAAAATTTTTAAAAAATTGGCACTTTAAGGTAACGAACACCTTTAATATTTGTTTGAATAACAAAATTATTCATTTACTTATCACATATACAATTTCTTTAATGTTACAATAAAATTAAAAATTTGCATTTATTTAAGAATGTCGTCTATAGTGAAAATAATACAATATTCTTATAATGGTGATATTTATAAAGTGTTACAACGAAATATCCAGTATCATATTGAAATTGTGTTCATGTATCTAAAATTAAACCAGTTTCCATTCTTTAGAACATATACATATTCTTTTTAATACTCCATATATTTCATTTTATAAAATTTTATATTGTATTTTACATTCTTTTAACAAAATTATAAACTATAATGATTTTATTTTTCTTTTCTTTATTTTTGTATTTTTATAATAAAAAAAATGAATCTAACGTCCACTCTAAGTCCACTGACTTAAAACACCATATAGAATTTAACTTAAAGCATAATTCAGATCACAATAATATCGATGTTACAAACAGCACCTATTCAAATATTTTGTTGTGAATGCTTAAACATATTGTTAATTTTTTTTTTATTTTTTTTTTTATGTGGATTTGTGGCTCGTTATATGTTTACCAATATATTGGTTACTGGATAATAAATATCTGTATCTGTGGTTTACATTTTATTTTTGTACTAACGGTGTTATGCATAATATGAGTATAGTACTTTTAATGCTGATTATTAGTTTATATGCCTCCACAATTTTCATTTCCTTTTGATACAATTTTTGTTTTTTTCTTTTTTATTGGTAACCAATTTTAGAATTTTTGATTTTTGGTTTAGATTAATTTGATTATGTTTTTTTTTTTATAATCAATATTTATAACGGTTTTATTTAAAAAAAAGAAAATGTAGGCAACAAAGAGAGCCCAACAAATTTAAAAAAACTTTAATTGTGGTATTTCTGGTAAATTTGTTACTTATTTATTTTAAAATGAACTTAAAAGTGTTTTGATCTGTTATAATGGAATAGGTTTAAATAATATTACTGTTAAAATTAATGGTTTAAAGGTATTTCATTAAAATATACATATTTTTTTCAAAATCATAATTAGAAGAATCATTTTCATGTTCAGTGTAGGAGTTTTATTTTACAAAAATAAATCTTCTTAGTTGAATTATTGTAATCCGAAATCGGTTTAAAAGTTTTGTTTTTATTTCTTATAATAAATTCCAAAATTTACAATTTATAATAAATTAAAATTCATAAATCTTTTTAAATTTATAATATAAGTTGATGACAGAGTTTGTTTTTTCACTCAATTTCTGTATTTAAGAAACTTAAAATTTATATCTACCCCTAAAATTTATAAATTAATTAATTTCAATATTAAATGGTTATTAAATTTTAATTTTAAATTTTAATTAAATTTAATTAACACAGTACATCTGATGCTAAGAGCACAAGCCGAAAGAATAGGCAGAGCTAACAGAAAAAAGTGTAGAAGTTACGGGCGGGAGGAACCGATGGTACTACACATACTTTGCCAATACCCGAAGCTAGAATCCCAAAGGAGAGAAATTGACTGCTGGGAAGATCTATCCAAAGTGAGGTTTTTTCACCAGATGACCATCATCCGATTTTTCAGGGGTATTAATTGGCTCGATGAGCTGTTGTGAAAAATAACCTTTTCATTGAGTTGGGGTATATAACGAGTCACAAGGCCTAGCTGTAAGGATAATAATTGTCAATCACCCTTCTTCCAAACAACAACAACAAATTTTAATTTATTAAAAATTGAAAAATATAAGCTAATCCAGCCAATGGTGTAGTAGGTAAGACACTGGCCTTTCATTCGAAAGGTCTCCCCTTCAAACCACAGCTGGATCATATAGATTAATAAAAGCTTAATTTTAGTTTTCAGATTCGATGTTCTTCAAATATTTCAAATTAAAAACATATAAAAAAATAATGCTTCATAAAAGTTAAGCTACGAATAACTCTTAGTAAAAAATAATGAAAAACACCTAATGTTAGGTTAAAAACAAATTTAGCATATAAACAAACAAACGCATTGACTTCCTACACTCATATTCTAATGTATCTTATCAATCAAATTTGAGTTCATTGAACTGATAATAATAAAATAAAAACTTTTTAATTATTTAGAATCCGTCTTTCGCAAACATTGAAAAAATCAGAAAACTTTCTTATCTTAAGAATGTACAATTTCTATTTAATTTCATTAATTATATTTAATAAATCATACCAAATGTGTTTCAGTTACCTGAAACACATTTTTTTAGCATTGTCCCTACCGTAAATTAAAACTAATAAATTTTTTTGTTTTCGTTTAAATCAAATTCTATCATATATATTTGAAGAAAAACACGAAATCAAAATATCAAAAAAAAAAAAAAAAAAAAAAACTATCTGATTTTCAAAAGTAGATTTTTCACATCAATTCTAACTTTTTAACTAAACTATGTACGATTTTCTTCAAGTAAATATGATTCAAAAAATTCTGTTTGTTGAATCAACTAAAACCATTAAACATCATTTTGTAGAATGATGATATTCCAGTTTTTATAGAGCACCTCAAAATATTACACCTTTTTCTTGATACACATAGTATATATTAAATCAATATTAGAGAATTTCATTATTAAGATTTATTAATGTGGAGAATTTTAAATAACAAAAATTAAATGTATTAATCTTCGATAAAAATAATAAATTACAAAATACAGTAATGTTGTCAAATTTTTTGATAGATTTATTACTTTACGAACCGATATTAAGACTGTTAATAAACACTATTTATATATATATGTATATATACATATATATAATACAGGAAAAACTTGCATTATCTTTTAAAATATCTTATAGTACTATATATGAACCTACATATTTCTGCCCATTTCATCAATTTAAAATATCTTGAACTTAATTTACTATTTTCTATACTTTCAGTTCATATAAACTGGACTAAAAAAAAAAAAATGTTTTTCTTTTTCAACGATATTATCATTCTTCTCAAGTAATTGGAATTAATTCTCTTAGAATATTAAAACTTTCAGAAAACTGCAAATCACCTTAGAGCTAAGCTGCAAAGTAATTTTAATGCACTATAACAATAAAAAACAAGAAAAAAAAAATTTAATTTTACTTTTCTTTTTATTTTTTCTTCATTTTATTATCATCATCAGCATCAGCATCAGCATCATCATTTTATCTTCAGTATTTAGATTTTATACTAACAGTATATATTTTTGTTTTTCTTTTATTTAAAATTAGTTTTAAATGAAATGAATTTAAGAATCATGCAACTTAAAATTTTGCTACGTAATGTAACTTATAAAATTCACAGAAGTTAACTTGATTTTGCACCATCAGTGTAACAAAAAAAAAAAAAAAATTCTTTGGAGAAATAAATTTAAATCTCAAAAAAAAAAAAAACAAATAAAAAACAAATATTCTGACAAGAACTTGCAAAAGAATTCATTTTAACTGGTTTCCATTTAAGGTGATGCAATTATTTGCATTACTATACTTTTTTTTTTTTGATTTTTTGCTTAAACATCGAAAAAAATTTAAAAGTTAAAAAATAATATATTAAAAAAATATCTGATAAACAAACTCTTAAGATGTTTTATATTATTATGAATATATTGCACAATCAAAATTTTTCAATTATTGTATAGGGTAGGGTATTGTATACACTCTTAAATTTATTTTTCGAATATTAATAAAATTAAGATTTCTAAAATTTAATTTAGGGCACGGTCCTTGTGACCATTTACCATAATATTATTCACAAAAATATCTATTATCTTTATGTAGAAATATTATATTATATATAGCAACGAATCGATAAAATTACACTTACCTTCTAGATCACCGCAATCACTTCTAAAGGAGCACATGCAGTGAATAATAGACTCTTTTCGCAGAGTCAGTCAGTTTTCGAACAGTTAGATTTTAATATTATTCAGAAGTTAAAATTATATCTTTACATTCAAATATTTGCACAAAGATTATTAGCAGAATATCGTAAATAATAGAGTTATCTGGCAACATTTTCTCAAATATAATCAAAGAAAAATTAATACTAACAGAGTATAAGAATTCTGGTTTAATTTCAAAATAAAAAAAAATTTAAAATAATTTGATGAGAAAACAAAATTTTGTTTGGTCGAAGTTCGGGTTTATTTGTTCATTCGTCTTCACTGTCACCACGATAACTTAGCAACTAAACAAGATATATAGAGCTATGAAATTCAGCAAAACATTTTTAAAAAAATTAGTATGTTATCTAATATTTTTTTCAGATCGGACAACTTCGGGTATAAAAAATTTCCAACCCACTTTATAATATATATCCGAAAATGGGCAAGTAAGGTAACAGGACAAGTTCGTTTGCATATTTGCAATTATTTGGACCAAGACCTAGAGTAGTTGCCATATACATTTTTCACTAGATTTAGTTTGGATATCTTCAGTAACAGTTAAAGGTATTAATAATGCATCTTTATAACATTATATTAAAACGAGTTCGTATGTGTATTTAAGATTTCACTCGGGTAATATAAGTATACCGTTTTGCATATATTTTTTAAAAATAATATAAAAATTGTAAAATAATAGATAGAAAACACGTTGGAATAAATAGCACTGTTACTTCTTTTAGTACAAGAGAAAGAGAAATATATGTCATGTTAAATCTTTTTACAAAAAAAAAAAAAAAAAAGAAGATATGAAAAATATGAAAAATATGATTTTATTATTAAATTTAAAATTATATTTTATAAGGAAAAAAATTACATTATTTTTAAAAATTGTAAAAATTAAGAATAATTTTAGTACACATTCGTAAGTTGTCATATGATAATATTCTCTAAATATTATTCAATCAAAAAATTTTTTTTTAATTTAATTTTACTATCTCTAATTGATGCGGTCCACAGTCATTATATAGGTGTAAACCTCAAAAAATAGCCTACAAAATGTAAAATGGAAATATTTTAATCAATAAACTGCTGTCTTGTCAATCTACAAAAATCTAACCAAGTGAAGTTTGTCATATATCAGTGCAGTAGCCACTTCTGTCAGTTTGACATTTTGGTTTTAAATTAAGATATTCAAAATCATAAAAATTGTTTAGCTTTAATTCCACTTCTTTTTATCTCCGGTTTGATTACCTAAGGAACAATAAAGTCCCTGCTCCATGCACAATTATATATACTGATGATATTGTTCTGATAGCCGAAACATTAGAAACGTTCTAAACAAAAATAAACCATCGAGCTGAAATTTTAGAAAACAATGGTCTAAAACTAAGCCGAAATAAAACGAAGTACATGCATTTGTCATTTTCGAACGAATTATTTATAGGATCCAACACAATTAATTTAATGCAATTAAAATAAAAAACGTACCAATGCCGATAACGAATGCTTTTAAACATCATAGTTCAATAATAACATTCAACGGGAAAATTTAGAATAATATTACAAGTTGTGTTAATGCTGGGTGACTGAAGTGGCGGTCGACGACTGGCGTTCTATGTGACAAGAATATTCCGGCCAAACTGAAAGTCTATAAATCTACGATCAGATCAGCTCTAATATATGAGACTGAAACAGTTTGGATAGTAAATAAAGGCAAACAGAAGATGCACGGCATTGAGATGAGAATGCTAAGATGGTCCGTGAAGTTATGTTTTCCAATCTCTTTAGAGCTGAAACTAATTTTTTTATTTAAAACAAAAACAAATTGGTTTTGCGGTTTTTTGGTTTTGTGAATGAGTTAATTTGAATTCTTGAAAAACATATTCAAGATTGTCGCCATCAAAGATAAGTTAGTACAAAAACATTTAAGATGGGACTCTCACGGCAAATACAAAGAGCATGTGATGCAAAAAGTTCTTGGCATAATCATACCAATAATAATACCCGGGAGACCATCAACAACATGGCTTTAACTGTTCAATAAAGATATAAAATAAACAGGATTGAACTCTACCACAACCCAAAACAAATGTTCTAGGCGTCTGACATCACGCAGAGCCTATTTAATAGGTCATAACGAATAAGAAGATATTTATATGTAACTTATATTTATATAAATAAAATATTTTTTGTACTAAATATAGACAAAATCTTAAATATTTTAAATTTTACTTGAAATTCTTCTAAAATAATCATTGCCTATTTAAAATTTTAAATACCTTTAGGATATATTAAGATATTTTATATTTTTTGAATTTTAAAAAAAAGTATCATATTTTTTTAGTATCTTTCACTTTCTAATTGTCTAAATTATAAAAAGGGTTTAAATTCTATAAATTATACTTACATATATGAGATTATTATTACTATTCTTTTACCTTCTTTGAAATTTAACACCTTAGAATTAATTTTTGTGTTAAATAAAAATTAAATAATTTTTAAAAGTATATTCTCCTTTAATTCTTTTATATTTTAAATATCTTTACAAAATAAAATTAAAATACAAATAATTTTTTAGAAAATCATTAATTTCTTTTGAACTTTATATAAAAATTAAATACTTGAAAATTTAAAACAAGAATTTTTATTTCAAAGAACAAGATTTAAGTGTTATTTTTTTGAGCATATAAGCAATTTTTTTTTATATATTGAAATCAAATTAAAAGAACTCTTTTCAAACACTTTCATTAATTAATTTTTATTAATACAAATTTATATTCCATTTATTGATTTCTAATAACAATTCTTCTTTCGATTCTGGGTCACTTTATCAAAGAACACATTGCGAAAATACCTTTCATCAAAAGTCGTTTTATAAAAAAGTCAAGCCCCAAGACGCAAAAGCTCCATTTGATAAAAAAAAACCATTTCATAAAAAAAGCGATATTTTGCAAAACTCGCATATTTTGTAAAAAGCCGTTTACCAAAAAGAATATTTTACAAAGGGCGATTAATATATACATGCAAATAACGATTAAATTAGTCTGGAAAAAGCAGAAACCCTGATTTTGAGATCCAACTCTATATATATATACAAATATTCTGCAAAAAAAGGAAATCCTGATTTTGAATCCAACTCTAAAATACCTCCTATTACAGAATCTCGTATATTCATATATATGTACATATTCTGCAAAAATCGAATAATACTGATATTGAATTCAACTCTAAACTCCCTCCTATTTTAGAAACTCGCATATACAAATATTTTGGAAAAAGGCAACACTTGGAACAATCAAATTTTTGAATTGGCTTTTTGTAATATGTCTTTAACTTTCCAAACTGTACTTTTTGTAAAATGTACTCTTTGTAATATGTAGTTTTGTAAAATGGATCTTTTCTTCAAATGTCCACTTTGCAAAGTCTATTATTTGTAATTTATCCGTTTGTAAAATGTATTTTTTTAAGAAAGGTCTTTTGATGAAATGGGTTTTTGTAAAAAAACTTTTGTGATATCTCGTCCTCCTCTTCTTTTGAGTATAGGAAATTAATTCAATAATACTAAAATCCTATTTCATTTGTCAAAAAAAAACATTGAAAATAGTGTAAATTTTTTGTAATGTTTTTTAACCACATTTTGTTTTTTCATGACCTCTTTGTCAATGAATAACATTAAAGCTCTGTTAATCTGAAATAATCTGATCTGTGTAATCTGAACATAATTTTCAAATATAGTATTTGGTTTAGTTCTGTATTGAACTAAACTTAATTAAAGATCCCATCTAAAACCAAGGATTATACTAAGTCATAATATTTTTCTATCAATAGTTTCCAATCAAAGCTCAAACCACAATCCACATAATATAAATAACATCCAATTTAAATTGTAGTCGTAAAAATTTGCTCTTCTAAATTATTATCTATTAGTGAAACATCTGTTAATTAATATTTTCCTTAAATAAATCCTTTTAATTAAGATTTTTAATATTTTGGTTAAATTTGAATAAATTTTCCCATTTCGAGATTTTCTTTAACAAAAATTCCTTTCGAATTTAAAACTTAAACATTTTTTGCTTTATTTAAATAATATCTCCTTATATTAAATTTCTTCTATATATAAACAATAGTTTATAAATCTGGAAATTTTATTATTAATTAATTTTCTCAGCATTTTCTTCTATTTAAAATAAAAAGAAAACAACAAATTGAAATGATGGAAAATAAATTAAATTCTTTGAAATAACATTAATTTGTAAATGGGTTAAAAAAATGTTATAAGCACTTATCGATATTCCATTAAAGACCAACATTTCCTTCCATTTAATTAGGGTTTCTGTGTTTCATAACAATTTTTTTTTTTTATTTATATTTCTCTTTTGTAAACAAATGCTCTCCATAACAATGGATTTCATATGAACTTTCAGCCATAATAGCAGTGAATACCATTTTCATAAGTTTCTTATATGAAATCTTAAGAAAAAAAAACATTCATTTTATTGGAATGAAATCGTAATTAAATAATAAGAAAAAAATATTAAAAGGAAATGTAAGAATAAAATAGTAATTATACAGAGTGTCTCACTAATAAGTCTTACATAGAGTGTTACAGTGATAGGTAATGTCGGTGGCAAACCAAAAACTCAATGGGATAAGGTGTTAATTTGTAATGGTTGACAAGATAACAGAATTCAAAGTTTTTCATAAATATTTTCAAAAGAAAATGATATTTTGTTATAGGAAGTTGATTTGAAATATTTTAAATACTAGAATTATCAGCTTTCACATAAATGTCACAAAAAAAAAAATCTCATTTGTAATATTGCAAAATTATAATTCAATTTGTATGAAAAATTGTGATATAATTTTGTAATTTTTTTCAAAAACTAATTTTTTAAGTTTCCTACATGGTTGTTTCGACATTCCTTATCACCTCTATATCAATGTAAAACTTATCTTGAGACACCTTGTATATAATTTAATATAAATTATTAATGTATATCTAAATTTTCTTTTATAATAATAATTTGTTCTAGAATTTTTATTGATCGAAAGATGGATTTTAATTGGAATAATTAACCTTTTGCACTAATTATTTCATTAATTATCCATTATAGAATTATTATTATAGAAAATAATATTGCAAAAAAAAATATATTTTTTCAAGAGTTAAAATATTTCTATATATCGATACTCAATATGTATTGATATTATATGTATGGATCGATAAGGACCACTTGAGTACCCGATACTGAGGTAATATCAAACTAATTTTTTTAAAATGTCTTTTTTATTTTTATTAAAAAATGTTTTTTTTTTTTGATTTATGACCGCGAATATTGATTTATACAAAATGCTGAAAACAATATAACACAAAACGCATCTGGTATATACGAGTAAAAAATACAGTTTTTACTTTTATGAAAATTAAATATGTATTTAGAAAATGCCAAAACGGTTCTTAATTAAATCAAATTTTAATTGAAATAATTTTATTTTTATAATAATAGGCAATCAGTAACAAATTAACTAAAATTTGACATTTCATACCTATAATTTATTGATTAAACGCTCTAAATGTCAAATCTAAAATAGGTGATAGAAAATAGGAATAACTGTAAACAGCTGACAGAAAACAATAATAATTTATATAAAGATCATTCTCAAAATGAATTGAGGCAATATTATCGGTTCCCCTACGAAAAATCCCAACTCACAAAATCCAAAACCTACAAAATCCAAACTCCAAATATCTCAAAAACCAAATCACAATCTGCGGTTGTAGCCCATTTTTAATAGCTGCATTTTTTCTACAATATTACACATTTAATATTGAATTAATTAAATAAATAAAATTGAATAATATTTATTTTACATAATATAATATTACATGTAAAATTATTTTTCAACACACATATTTTAACAACAATGTATCCAAGCCCCAAAAATTATTGAAACACTGATTTTATAACAAACTCTAAGATCCCTCCTAATTATTTTTTCTTCCATACGTATCAACTACAAAGCTTTGAAAATACTAGAGGCTGTCGCCCTCAACCCTTAAAAAAACAAATTATTGGCATCCTGATTTTGTATATCTATATAAAAACTTTTCCATAAATTATTATAATCGCATAAATTATTCTGTAAAAAGCCTATAATCATGATTTTGTAATCAAATATAAGGTACCTATATATTGTATATTAATACATATTTGAATTACACAGCATTCAAAATAGTGGGAGCTATCATCCCCAAAACGCAGTCTCATATTTGGATCTTTGTGATTTTGTAGGATTATTAATATTATCTATTGTTGCCGTTTTTTTAATTTTTTTTATTGTCAATATTTTATTTTGATTTTAAATAATCGCCATTATTTTAATAGATAAATAAAACTACTATTTAGAGAACATTTTTATGAATATTTATAATATTATTAAATAGCTTTGCAGTCTAAGCATAATTTTAGTACTATAATAATTTTATTTTCAAAGTTAAGGAATTACAATTACGGTTTGTTTTATTAAAAATGTCTATTTTCTATAATCATTACCCTAATACATAAAAACGTATAAACTTTGAGAACAAACTTTTTAAAACCTTAAATTAAAATTAAAAAAATATATGCGAAACACAGACTCTTTCAAAAGTTAAATTTAAAATAAGTAATAACTAAAATTCTATAACAATTATTGATTCTTTAAATTAAACTTTATAATAAAAACAGATTTGGGGCCTCGGGGCCTAGTGGGTAAGAGCGTATAAAATTCGCTGTAAAGACTGAGGGAGTGTGGGTTCGAAATTCACACACGTCGTAAGAGTTATTCCCTCTTACGACATTTACAGCCGCGCCTGAACAAGAAAGGCTGTCTAATTTCCTGTCCACATTTATGTAGCAGAGAAATGCATTAAAAAAAAAAAAAACAGATTTCAATTTTGAAATCTATATTTGATCATCAAATTTTACAATAGAATTAAAATTACAAATATTTTTAAATTTTAAACAAATTTTAAAAATGAACGAAAAAATTTTCGATCCATATTAAATATATTTATCATGAAAAAAAATTTTTTTAATTTGTTCTTTTTTTTGTAGTCTACCACAATTTTTACTTAGTGATATTAAGTGCAAAAAAAAGGAGAAAATAAATTGGTTAAGTTTAAATTCTATTAGAAAAGACTAATATACGATAACTTATTAACATCTAACCGCACACGGCCAGTACGTAGCAAAGAAATGATACCTACAAATTGTTTTTACAAAAAAAGGAAATAAATTAACTTCTAAAATTAAATGTAAGTAGTGTAAAATAAAACTTTATGTTGACATTTTAAGCTGTTATCAAAATCGGCACACTTTCATTTAAGTTTTAACAAATTTTTAACCTTTTCAACTTTTCGGACCCAAAATATGATACAAAATTTCAATTTTGTACCTTGTTTTTTACGCTCATGAATCACATGTGATTATATGCGATAACTGATAATCATATATGAATCATATGATATTCATATGAATAGTTGAAACAAATTACATATAACAAATTATTTGAGTAATATGAGGACGTGTGGGTAATGTTGTAAAGCACATGAAACAAAATATAAGCCTTGTCGATTTTATTTGTTTTTATTTAAAGGCGAATGATACAAATATAATATTTGATTCATAGAACGTGTGGAGGTAAAAAGTTAGATACCACGCTCATGTTCATATATGATTCATATTTTTTTATCGATTCCAGCTTTCTTTATATATATATATAGATACATGTTGTTTGCTTATATTTATGCTTTTATGTAATTATAAAACGGAAATTTCTGTAATAAAACATTAGACGTATACACTAAAAAATTTCACATTTGTATGGGAACAGGAAACCTGAAGAAGAAATTTTTTTACATGTTCTGATGAACTATTAAGAAATCTAAGTACAACTAGTAAGGCCTTCTTCCTTAACTTTTCGCGCCCAGAATATTAAATATTGAAGGCCTGTTAAATGCTAAGAGGTCTGCAAAGTTTCAATAAATTGTATCTCATCAATGTCCAAACAAACAAAATATACCTATATTATATCTTTTTTTAATTTGAAATTTATTTATTTTAAAATAATTTTTAAAATAATAATAATATTTATCTTATCATTTCAATTATTCTGATATTCGATAAATAAAATTAAAAAATTATGTATTAGTTAATGAAAAACAAATTCTTTTGAATTTAGAGAAAAAAAAATTTTAGACACCTTTAAAAAAAAACAGTTTTATTCAATATAAGAAAAGAATTTTATTAATTTAATTTTAAAT
Organism: Poecilobothrus nobilitatus; assembly: GCA_947095535.1. Taxonomy (NCBI): domain Eukaryota; kingdom Metazoa; phylum Arthropoda; class Insecta; order Diptera; family Dolichopodidae; genus Poecilobothrus; species Poecilobothrus nobilitatus. The sequence goes on from OX352773.1 coordinate 188,588,417, forward strand.
TTTATATAAATTTTTTTTCCATTTAAAAAAATATTTGAAAATTGCAAATAGTTTGTAATGAATAAGCGATGCAGAAAAATCTACTGTTAACCCACTCTTTGATAATAGTGTGCAAAATTTCTTTAAAAATAGTGAACATTTCAAAAGGATACAATGGGTTGGCCACGAAATCCCAAATACAAAATCCCAAAATGTTAAAATCCCAAAATTCAAAATCGCAAAATTTCAAAAATCCGAAAAACCAAAATCCCTAAATTCCAAAATCCCAAATCACTTTCGTTATCATAATTAGTTTTGATTTTTTCTATTTCAGATGTCGGTCGATTGGGTCCCTATCGATATCCTAAAAAACAAGGTAGAATGTAAACCAACGGTTTTTAAAAGCACACATTTCCAAAACTCAATACAAACTGTTTAGAAGTGTGACTTGCACAAAAATTTCAAAATTTAAAAAATAAAATTTAAGAAATTTTTTGTTATAAGAAAATATGTGAAAATAGGACATTTTTGAAATTTTGAGGGGCCGTAATTCCGAAATCCTATATAACTAAGAAAAGCCGTTAACACACGTAAAAATATATTATTGAAGCTTTAATTTTCATGTCTTGCCGAAGAAAAATTTGTACAGGTGCCTAAGTTAGAGGTGTCTAAAAATAGCAAATTTTCAATTTTTGAGACGTAATAACTCTTAAAGAGGGGGTGCTACCAAAAAATTTTCTGAGGAAACTTATACTAATTCTAAAAGATCTTTCTTGTCTCAAAATTTCAGGTTCCTATCTAAAGGGGTGCCGGAGTTATGAAAAAAAAAATTTCATGCAAAATGTGGTTTTCACATAACGGTAAATTTAAATAGTAAATTATAAAATATTACATAATTTTGATATTGTTTTATATAGATAATAAAATTTTCGATCTTCTGGAGGTTTTAGATTGCAAAATTATTACGCAAAGCCCGAGATATATACATCTGAAAATGGGGCTTTTTCGCAATTTTGAAGAGCTGCAACTTTGGAACCTTTTACAATTAAAATAAACCTTTAACACACGTAAAAATATATTATTGTAGCTTTAATTTTTATATCTTGCAGAAGTAAAATGTGTACAGGTTCCTAAGTTACAGGTGTTTAAAAATAGCAAATTTTCAATTTTTAAGCCCTAATAGCTCATAAACAGGGAGTGGTCCGAAAAAATTTTCTGAGCAAACTTATACTAATTCTAAAAGTTCTTTCTTGCCTCAAAATTTCAAGCTTCTATCTAGAAGCGTGCCGGAGTTATGAAAGTAGAAAAATCATGCAAAATTTAGTTTTCACATAAAGGTAAATTTAAATACTAAATTTAAAAAAATTGTATAATTTTGATATTAACTTACAAAGATAAAAGAAATACCTGTCGAATGACGTTTTCAGATTGAAAAAATCTTAAGCAGAACATAAGATATATGCATTTAAAAATAGGGCTTTTTCAAAGTTTGAGGGGCTGTAGCTCCGTAATGGGGGGGGCTACATGAAAAAGTTGTTCCACAAAATTGTTTTTTTTATGAGACCTACCTATGGTTAAAATTTTTTTTCTCTATCTTTAACGGTGTAGAAGTTTTGTAAACAGACGGACGGACGGACGGACGGACAGAGTGAAACTAATAAGCACATTTTTTCAAATTTTTTTTGGAAATGTGCTAAAAATCTTGAAAAACAAAAAATTGAAAAAAAAAATATTGAAAAAAAAAATCTTGAAAATAAAAACTTGAATTATTTATTTTTGAAATGATGATTTGAAAAGAAAAAAATCGTGTGTGCCGCACCCAAACCCCCGATAAACAAATTATTGGAACTCTGATTTTGTATCCAATTCTAAAATCACCAGTAATTATATTTTTTACATACATATTTAAAAAAAAAATAAATTAAAACTCCCGTTAAAAAAATTACTGGAACCCGAATTTTCTATCCAATCATAAAATCCCTCCTAATTTAGAATGTGGCATATATATATTATATATAAATATTCTGGAAAAGGCGGCAATTCTGATTTTAAATCGAAATCCTGTAAAATCCTTCCCAATTCAGAATCTGGCATATACATATATATGTATAGATATTCTGGAAAAAGGGAATACCCTAATTTTGAATCCAACTCTAAAATCGCTGTTAATTCAAAATCTGGCATATACATTTACATACTTATTCTGGAAAAAGCGGCAATCCTGGTTGTAAATATTCAACTCTATAAAATCTCTCCTAATTTGAATCTGGCATATACATATATATACATATTCTGAAAAAAGCGGCAATCCTGATTTTGTATCCAACTCTAAAATCCCTCCTAATTCAGAATCAGGCATATAAATATGTATACATATTTTGCAAAAAGCGGCAATCCTGGTTTTGAACCATATATTCTAAACAAAAAATTTAAAATTTAAATCTAAATTCAAAACAAATTATAATATCAAAACTACTTTGGGATTTTGGAGTTTGGGATTTTGGAATTTTCGGAATTTGGGATTTTGGCATTTGGGATTTTTTTTTTTGGGATTTCATGGCGCTCCTTGATACAATTTATATATTTATATATTATAATATATACATATATATATATGAAAAACACATTTCAAATATTTTATAGCAGCTACATAATATATGTGTACATACATACTTTACATATTTTTAAAGAAAAATTTTATCTTTTGCACTGACATCAGTGTTAACTATATAAAAAGTAGTATTCAGTATCTTTTTTCCATCTCTTTTTCTTTCACTTCTTTGTATTTTGTGTATTTAAGTATTTTGATAAATTCATTAAAAATAGTCATAAACAAAAGTATTTCATACATGTTTTAATAAATAAATAAATATACATATACATACATATATAGAAAAATATTTCTTATAACAATATTTAAAATTTGAATATTTTATTAAAACTTAAAGAATCGCTTTGTATGTCCTTTTGTTATTGTAATAAATTGAGAATAATATATTTCAACTACAATTGATAATTATCGAAAAGTATACAGGACTAAAAGAGATTACAAAATAGGTTAATCTATTATATATTCTAAAACTTCATATTTTTAAATTATTTATAAGAGAATTAGATTTTACCTTCTTATGACGTATATGACATTTTTCTCATGTTACTGCAGCAATTAAATTTCCGAATCTTCCAGAAGAGTCAGTGTAAAAGCTTTATCTAGACATGAATTAAACTATACTCAATATTCATATATACATGTTTTGTTGTTTGCCGGATAGAATGGAACATTTTCAAAAGGTAATCGTCCAACCTTCGTAAGAAATCTAAGAGACTAAAGTATTTCATATATTTATTTAATAAAAGATACTTGCATTAAATAAATATAAGTACAAAATTTTTTTAAACACATTTTTATGAACAGGTTAGAGCTACAATACAACTAATAGGTTGTAGCTACAGTACTTAAATAAAATATTTTCTTGTTACTAAAAATTTTTTTTAACTAAATTATAAGTATATAATTGTGAAAGTTTTCATGAACTAGAAAAAAAGTTTCGAACTAAAGTTAAAATAATAATGTAAAATTGGCAGTTTTGAAAAGTTAACATATTTAACTTATTTTATATTTTATTAAATATACTTAAACAGAAAATAGTAATGACAAAAATTATACTTATAAGCAACTTATATTAATATATTCAAACTTATATAATATAATATACATATATATTTCAATTTCATTATGTACTACTAACAATTTAGAAAAAAAAAAAAAAACAGTTGTTTTGAATAAAAAACTTTCAACAGATCAAAACTTTTTTTATCAAAATTCAATTCAAAATCTCCTTAAAACCAATGTTCTATCTTCATCATTTTCTATATAGAAAATATCTTTTTAATAATTTTTTTTTTTTTTAACTTTTCCTATATATTATAAAATAATATAAATATATAAAACAAAATCAAATATATAGATATTAGATACATATATATATCTATATACAAATAATATACACAAATAATACTTATCAACATATTAGAGGACATTTAAGGAATGGAATTTTTATTTTTGTTTTTTTTTTTTGAATTTGAAAGGAATGCTTAAATTTTGTTCATTGTTAATGTCATTATTAACATCAGCTGCACAACTTCATCATAGCACCGTCAAGTGGGTGTATAACTCTTCTTTAAAATATATTTCCACTTTTAAACTAATACTGAATAAATAGGTTTTTCTGATTTTTTATTATTATTATTATTGTGATTCTTCTTTGTTTTTCTTTTTTTTTTCATTAATAAAAATAAAACAAGGCAAAACTAAAAGAAAAATAAAAAAACAAAAAAAAAAAAAAAAACCATTGAAACAATGAACTTCACCCATCCACTTGTAAGATTCAATGGTTATCTACTTTAGATATTTTATAAAAAAAAATTATAATAATAACGATAGTTATGATAAAACAAAACTTTATTATTATTATTATTATTATTATTTTTGTTTTAAGTTTACTTCATTGTGTTTTTCTTCTAACAATAATGAAGTCCTTCATATTTAAAAACAATATTTTTTTGTTTTTGTTTTTGTTTCTGAAACATGATACAAAAAATCAGAGGTTACCAACCTTTCACTTGAACTTACATTTAACTTTATATTAAATTTACATTGACTTTGTACGTGACTTTTTAATATTTTTAAATAGAAGAATTAATTTTAAATGCGTATAATATAATGAAAGATTTTTAAGATATAAGAAAAAAATTATTTGTAACATTTCATTGTTTTATTGTCATAAAAACAGAGATGCCGGTGGTATATTTATCAATCAATTTTTTTTTTTTTTTTGTTGAGACTGTCAAAATTAATTTTTAAATTACATAATTATAATTTACAATATACGAAGACTTATACAAGTTTATAAAAGTACTCTTTAATATTTGAACTTGATTTACAAAAGAATCCTTTTAATCTTAATTTAAAAGGCTGTCCTTTTTCTAAATCAAGTACAATAATAATAATATATTAATTAAGAATTTGATAGTATGAGTTATATTTGAACATAATTTCAATTTGAATAGTTTTGAATAAATTTAAGTATACGAAACATGGATGATATCCAACACTATCACTCAGAAATTCACTAACGTGTTGAGTAACCGGTATTTACGCATCATATGTAGAATATTCTTGCCTGTAAGAATGAACTATGAAGAGCTATGGAGACTTACAGGTGGGAAACCCATACTGAAGCAACAAAGAAAGAAAAAATAAAACACGCTTATCACGTAAAATATCCTCACAAATAAGCCGCATTACCTTGGATATGAACGGTCAAGGAAGCAGAAGACGTGGATTTCCAAATAACACTTATGGAGACACACTATAATTAGCGAACTTAGCCAATGCAACCTCAGAGAGAAGGGAGAATTCAAAAACATCAGCAGGAAACTGTGTGAGATGAAAATGCCAAATCGAAGCCCCATGTTCCCTCGCAGAATGAAATGAATAAAAAAATTAAGACTACTGCTCTTTGTTATCTTAAAGTTTATTTATAGCAGTACTAATGAAATTGATCATATATTGAAAAAATACCTTATAAAACCGTATCTGGTAATTTTATTAATAAAATCAAATCTCGACCCTATTATACCAACCACAGTGATAAGTGGTTAATGCAATAGGATCCTGGTATTAAAAAAAAGGAAATATTATTTATATTAACAATACTTTATACCTTGTAAATGTTAAGAAAAATCCTTTCTTCCGTAATGTAAAATTTCGAAATTTAATTTCAATACCAACAAAAATTTTCAATCAAATTACAATTTTATAAAGTAATTCAATTCCTTGTAATTATTGCGTGCCACTTAAAATATTACAACTACTTAAGAAATTTTTTTTTTTTTGCTTACAAAGTTAAAAATTCTTTATTATTATTCACAACACTTTCGTGGTGAAAAGTTTTTCAAAATGGTAAAGTGGTAGGTATGAAATTTTTAAAAGGACATAAATATATTTTTTCACTATCTTTAAAACATGACAGAAAGCATATCCTATAATATAAAAAAAAAAAGAAAAATGAAATAAGAAATAAAAATTTTTCTTTTTAAATTCCTTTTTATTTTTATTATGTTTTGTTTTTATCTTTTTTTTTTTTTTGTGTTTATTGGTATGTTTAGATTATTTTCTGTATTCCTGGAATTTTGCCAGATGGTTTTATTATTACTGATATTTTTAGTTCATGAAAATAATATTTATTTTCGTTATTAAACATAGGTATATATATTTATTCCTATAGTAGTAACGAATTAAAGCCTTTAGAAAATACCAACAAAAATTAAATAAAATTCCGAAATAAAATATAAAGAAAAATAATTTTTGGTATAAAAATGGCTAGACCAATTGAGTCTAGCAGACGTCGCGCCATATACAAAAATGTGTGCTTTATCATACAATAATCTTTCATCTAGAATCCCTTAATGATTTATTTTTATAATATAATGCAAAAAAATTATTATTTTGTTACCCGCCAAAATAGAAAACAATAAGGAAAAAGTAAAATATTTTGTCATTATTATATTAAAATTTGCAATTATTATACTTAAAAACCAACATATTACAGCATTGAAAATTAAAACATTATAAAAAATAACAAAAAAAAAACAGTTAACAGGAAATTATTTAAGAGTTTAAGTTCTTTTGTAGGAAAATTTTTAAAAGAAAATAATAAATATAACGTTTATCGAGACATCGGAATTTTTAGAATGCAATTAAAAAATACTTGACTCAAAAAGCCTGTTTTGTTCATTTACATTGAAACTTCAATTATTATACAAATTAATCACGTCTAGAAAATTTACAATCTTTCATAATTCTTTTGTATTTAAAGGAAATGATCTTAAATTAATTTTTTTCCATTGATTGCATCAGTAACTTACAGCATATTATTTAACTTCGACGTATTTAAAATATTTACCTGCAGCATTTCCTGTTTGTATTTTTGTTCAGGTGAATAAGTTTATATAGTGATCAATTCGTGATTTCACTAAAATTTGGTCCTAGTGTTCAGGATACTTTCAACATGATAAGCAACATAATATTCACTGCATGTATGGTCACTGCATGCTTTCACAATTTTAATAATCATAAACATATTTATTATACAAATCATAATGCATTATAATTTTTCACTTTTAGAACAAACATAAATAATTTCCTTTCTCTATTTTTTTTTTACTTTCGAATTTAATCTTTCATTCCTCACTTATATTGCAAAAACCAAATGAATTAGCATTTGATCTGTTAGAATTTGAGTAGAAATTGTTCCTAAGCTCTTTCAAGCAACAATAGCAAAAACGAAATTCCGATTGATTCACAGTATAAATTTAATTTTTTTTTCTTTTTTCCATCTTAGATATAGTTTTTAATTCATTAGATGAAAAATTTGAATTGATGAAATCGATCGTAGATTTATTTCAATTTTTAACTGATTTTAAAGGTATATGACAAAGGAATAACGAGATATTTGAAAAAAATATTACAATACTCTTGATAGTATGATAATCCACAGTGAAGAAAAAGATATTTCTATCTTGTGTAGCTTTTATATTTATTTACTTATCTTCCATTTAAACTTTAAAAAGTCAGAATCATATTTTTTTTTGTACCATTAATTTTTGATTCAAACAAAAGTTGCGCTTAGAAACAAACGTGCAAAGAACACATAGAAACCTAAAAGCGTCACTTAGAACTAGTGTTGTTTGATCTTTTTCAAAACTTATTATCTATTATTACCTGGTTATTTTAAAAAATTCTCCAAATTGTAATATTCGTATAGTACGTTTAGTGCGACCACTTCTTTATAAGATTAATATTATACAAAAATCAATAAAAGTTTAGAGTTGTGTTCTAAAATTTGCCATGGTACCTACTGACAATTCCTTTATGATTTTCTAATAAAATCTTATCAAAAACTTTTCAGAATATCATAGAAAATTTTGCTTTTTAATATTTTAAAAAAGAAAATAATATAAACTTATATATTTTAATAAATTGATTGTTTTTTTTTTTTCATTTTATGGTCCATTTCGTTCAATTTGATGATTCCTTTTCATTTTCAAATATTTTATTGAAATTTATTTTACCTATATGTATATATATTTAAATTTATTATAATATAAGAATAGAAGTGCTTCTTTATTAATTTATTGTAAATATTTGAATAACATTTTATTGTTATAATAATAATTGATTGTTCATCATTTATATTTTGAAAATATTTTGCTTATATATTATGAAAAAAATAAAATGATTTTTTATTTTAATTTTTATTTTATTTATTATAAACATCATATATGTATTATATAAAATATTCTATTATTTATTTTTATATCTACAATATAATATATACATATATATACTATACATTTCATATACATATACATTTCATATGAATACCTTCTTTCAAACTGATTATTGATTAGATTATTAAAAGCATTTAACAATATTTTTTCACAAATGATTTTTTTACAAATGAAATTTATATAAAATCTATAGATATATGGTCTTTCTATATAATAAAACAAAATTCAGATTCATATTTTTTAAAAATAAAAACTTTAAGAAAAAATAAAATAAACAAAAAAATTATTATTTCAAATATTTTAAGATTCTCATTCAATCATTTTTCCTGAACTGGTTAACAGATGATGGACTAATATCTTCAGATACAATATTTATTTATCTATACATATATATGCACATATATATTTACTTTCGCATCTCATGTATCAAAATAAAATTTTATTTAACTTTAATAATCTAACACACACTTATTTAATTTAAATTATATATTTATTTCTTCCATACCATTTTTATTCAATAATATTAAAGTAGCCCTGATTCATCATAATTCAATAAACAAAAGTATTTTAAGAGCTGTCATAAATATCTGTTTTTATATATCATTCAAATAAAATAAAAAATAGTAAAGTTTTTTAAAGTACAAACTATATGGTACAGTATCGACAAAAAATATTATTTTAAATAATTGGAAATTTCAATTTTCTTATACGATCTGTGATAGTTATTATAAAGCAATGAAAAAAAAAAACAATTAGCATAAAACCCAGGGACTTTAAAATATATTTGCCGAAATGATAGTTCGTAAAAAGACGTTTTACATAAATTCTTTTAGCAAAAAAACTTTTAAGATAAGAGGAACATCTTGACAATACATTTTTTTTTTTTTGTATAATGCAGACCTTTTATAAAGTAACTAACAACGTTTTTTTTATTAATGTTGGTGATATTTGTCATGATGAATTTTTGAAACTTTGATTTATATAATCAATTATAAAATCCCACTTACTTATTTTTTTAATATAGATACATACATATTTAATAAAAACCGTATATGTTCAGTCAAATTCTATATTTATAGGCACAAAAATCAATTAAAAAAGTTATTCGAAATTATATCTTATTCTTTGTTTTAGTTTATTCTATAAATCGTTCTTTTTGCTAGTAGTCTTTTTTTTCGAAATGTCCCATTAGTTTTTTTTTTTTTTTAATGCATTTCTCTGCCACATAAATGTGGACAGGAAATTACACAGCCTTTTCTGTTCAGGCGTGGTTGTAAAAGTCGTAAGGGGGAATAACTCTTACAACATGTATGGGATTCGAACTCACACTCCCTCGGTGTTTACAGCGTATTTTATACGCTCTTACCCACTAGGTCACCGAGGCCCCCTGTTCCATTAGTATATAATTAATGAAATTTTTGTAAGTTTTTGTGAAAAGACTATTTGCTAAATAAATGGCATATTATGTGGAAATGTTTAGTACCAAGTGTCCTTTTGAAAAATAGGCCTACAGATATGCTACCATTTTCTAGATAAACTCTTGAACCACAAATAATTCTATTGACTAAAATTTCCATGTACGCTTAGCGGGAATTACTCTTACAACGTGTGTGGGATTCGAAACCACACTCCCTCGGTGTTTACAGCGTATTTTATACGCTCTTACCCACTAGGCCACCATAATTAAATTATTAAATGTGCACTGAAAAATACATGCATTTTGATCCTGATTATATAAAAACAATCGAACGATCAATTCCTATAAAAACACTTTATGAATCCTGAACACAAAATTAATTCTATTAAATATAACTTCTATACTTGTAAAAAAATTTATAATACATACAAATATAATATTTTTAATACATTAAAATTTGTCTAATAGTGTCCAATTCCGAAATTTCATTTATTCTTAAAGCTTTAAAAATATTATGAAATACACAATATTCTTCGCAAAATTCCTTCAATGTCTATCAATTTTTTTTTTTTCTTTTTATTTTATAAATAATACCTTTTTTATTAGAATGTTAGACACACACATACATATACATATAACAAAATAAATATTTAATGGTTACACAGAACTTTTATATACAAGCATAAACAATACCTAAAGAAAGAAATGACCAAACAAATATATATATATATATATATATATAATATGTACTTAACAAAATGATTGAGAATTTTTCTTTGTTATTAAACATTTTTTTTTAACTCTTCAATACTGAAACTAAATTGTGATTTTACACATACATACATATAGATGTAATCTTAGCTTTCAATAGAAAATAAAACAAAAAATAAAACAGGACAAAAATAAAGATTAAACTGAAAGTCAATTTCTGATAATCTATCATTTGTCATAGTCAGTGATATCCTTTACAAATTTTCTCTCTTATTTGTGCCTCTTTTATATAGATTTCCTTTTTAAAAGGACATCATGATAATAAATATATATTTGTACCTATATATTATACATTTATCTTAAAAATAACAACAAAAAAATATAAAAAAATATCATATCCTTACTATATATATATTCATTGATGGGTTTGTTCCAATATTTATGTTCAAAATTACATCAATTTGTATTAGAAAAGAGGAAATTCTACAAGTGAAAATAGTGTTTGAGAAAAATAAACCATAAGTATATTATGTATGTATGGTGTGTATATATAATATTAATATTTATAAAAATAATATTTTGCTATTTAATACAAACTAAAAAAAGCTAAACTAAATTTAAGTTCATTTCACACAATCAAATTATAAGCAGGATTTTTTTGAAAAATTTAATGTGAAACTCTCAGGATATGTCCTTTATCACAACATACTATCTCTACTTTTTACAATATTTATCTAGTAAAGAAAAGCTTATATAAGCCATATATGTATCAAATTAAACCAAAGTATTGTTATCAAAAATATAAATATGTGATTATGTAAAAGTGCTCCATATTTCTTAAAATCTGATATTAGAAGAATATAAATTTTATCTAAGAAATACTTAATTTAATTGAAATTTTCATGAATTTTATTTAGAAAATATTTTATTAAAAAAGAAAAATTTAGGAATTTATTCCTTTCAGGAATAACATTTCCTGTTTTTTATCGAAGTTCAAGGATACCTTCAGGCTCTTAATTTTACTAAGAAAAATATTTAAAGTATAGTATCCTTCAAGGAAAAATTCTTAAGAATTTTTTTTAATTTTTAGAATTCATAAGAAAAAGAAATTTTTTATATTTTTTTTGCATACAAATATATACTTAAATATATATATTTATTATCCTGTTTAGTTTTATTTATTTTATTTGCCTTTTGAAAAAAGGATACAATCAATAAAATGTAAAAACATTCTAAAATACACCAACAATAATATCTTTTTTGTTCGTTTATTTAAACTTTATTTGTATATGACGTTTTAGAAAGAAGTTATAGTTTGTTTAAAATACAGAAATTGTAAAAGTAAATAAATTTCAAAAACAGGGATAGTAATATAACTTTAAATTATACAAAAATAAAATTTTAAATACATAATTAAAGAAAATTCGAAGAATTTAAATAATTAACAAAAAACCGCTATTAAAGTCTTTTTAAGAAAAGTGCTAAGACAAATATTTGTCAGTCTTACTTGCATTTTTATTACTCTCCTGACTAAGCTACGTAAGAATTTTCCAGTCAATGGTGTAGTTGTTAAGACACCCGCCTTTCATACGAAAGGTTTCGGGTTAAAACCCCGGTTGGGTCATAAAGATTACCAAAAAAATAATATAGATTTTTCTTTTAATACATAAATTAGTAGAATATAAATAAATTAAAAATAAGTATATATGTATGTCCTATGAATTATAATTAATATCATATTGTAATAGGTATATAATGAAATAATAATAAACCATAATTCATGTATAAGATAATAGATGGCGTAGAAATAAAAGAAATGTGTCTATAGTCTTGTACAATAGCTACAGCCAAGTAATCAATGGCTTAGTGAAATTAATGATTCATGAAACTGAACTCAGTCAAACTCATGAAGCTCAGTCAAATATGAATAATAAATGACTTTGTGGATGCCCTATGCTCCTTCGAGGAATGGCAAGGAAAATTTTTACTTAATTATATACTGAAATATATTTAAGCAGGGGCCTCGGTGGCCTAGGAGATAAGAGCGTATAAAATACGCTGTAAACACTGAGGGATTGTGAGTTCGAATCCCACACATGTTGTAAAAGTTATTCCCCCTTACGACATTTGTAGCCACGCCTGAAAAGGAAAGGATGTGTAATTTCCTGTTCACATTTATGTGGCAGAGAAACGTACTAAAAAAAAATATATGTATATTTATGTAAATTTTGGTCTTGTTTGATAAAGTTTGGTAAAGTTTTTGGCATGCAGCTTAACGTATATTTACAAAATTTCAGATACCTAGCTTCAACGAACACTGTGTTATTTATATTTAAAAGGGGTTATTACCACATTATCAAGTAGTACAAAATTCAGTACACTTCAGTTCAATTCAGTAGTTAGAATTTTTTTTTCATTTAAAAGGAGAAGTTTTAAGGCACCTACTCGAACCAGTTGCATCAGCACAACCAAATCTTGCATAAGTTGTTGTCATGAAACTTGACATCTTTTCACACATCTTTTTAATAGATACTGAGTTATTGCCATATAAAGAAAGAAGTTGTATGGCAGCTACGCAAACCCGCAGGCCGAACTGCTGGATTTAAATAACAAAACTAACTAATTTTACAAAAGTGTCCTGGTAAAAATTTTAGAATTTTAGCTTTTATTTTTTTAGTTATCCGCACGGACGGAGGTACAGATGTACATGGCTTAATCAGGACGTACAGACGTGCATGACAGAATTATTTGATTCTTATCCGATCCATACTCTTGCATATCTAGCTCGCCTCTTTTAAGGTGTCACAAACGTAATGCAAATTTATTATACCCTTGAACGTACGTTCATACAAGATTATTTCAAATAATGGATTAAAATTTAACCTTGAACAAAATTCCTAATTTTAATATCACCCTGTATCTTACTAATAAAATCTACATAAGTATAAAAAAGTTCACCAGAGAAAAATTATGATATGCTTCATTAAATCAACAAATTGAAAGAAAATATTAAATTCCAAAGAATTTTAATTCTATGTATTTGTTTTTATTTTTTGATGCTTTCTTCAGTAAGGATTTTCAGTAACAATTCTAGCTCTCTAAAACAAAAATCTGGATATTTTTTTTTTTTTTTGTAGAAATTAATTTTTATCGTTTATTTTACACGTGTACGAAATAAATTTTTATATTATATTTAAATTATAAATTGTTTATAAACACCTTAATTTTTTTTGTTATTCTTAAAAGGTACTACGGGATCTGGGTAATCGAAAATTAGAAAATTAAATATAATTTTGGGGATTCACATTTTTAATAGATAATTTATTTTGATTCAAAAAGATTCATTTTGTTTGATAATTTCATCATCTTTCGAAGTATATGAGAATTATTTTATGACCATAACCGAATTTCTAATCGTCTATAGAAAATTAAAAATAATTAGATAAGAATACATAAAGATTGTTTATTTACTTAAAAGATTTTTTTTGTAGATTTAAAATATTTATAAAAAATTGATTTATAAAATAAAGCTACATTATTTATTTCACCATTTATTTTTTAATTATATTTATTAAAATTCATGATTTTATTACAATAACTTCGATGAACGCATCGCAGCTAGAACAATTGAATTATGTTTCAAAATGTGTTAAAACTTTCTAGTTTGTAAAATTAAAAAAAAGGAAGAGTGCAGTAGAGTAGACTATGGGATACCTACGAAAGTACCGAGATATAATTATGTACATTTTGAAGTTGTATGACAGCTACTCGAATCTGTTGCCGCAAATCAAACATATTTTATAGAAGTTATTGTCATGAAACTTGATCATCTTTACAAAACTGACGTAGTACAAAATTCAGAATCCTAACTCCTTTCTTTTTTGATATACCGTGGGGACGAACGGGGTTGTCTTCTGGGTCTGTCTATATACGTAAGTTTCTACACTTAAATTTATGTCTAGCTCGACCGCTTTAAGGTATCACAAACGTAATGGTAATTTAATATACAATTGAACATACCTTCAAACGGTTTTAAAAATTAAATAATATGTTTTCTTCGAAACAAATGCAACTTCCTAAAAACTAGAAAATACATTTGATTTTTGATATTCAGCAACTCAAATTGATATATATATAGATAATAAGAGAAACTCTAAAAACATATGAGCTTATTTTAATGAGTGTGATTTTAGCCTAACCTCAAATGATTTATGAAGTGAATTAAATGTTTTTTGAGCTACGAAAATCATGAAATTTTTAACTTGTAAACAAAATGTTATATAATTATCTGTATTTATTACAGATAATATGCTTTTTAATCAATTTCTAGACATTTCAATATCACTCATTTAATTTCAAAATAATTATCATCATGCCTTAATGACATTATCATTAATCACCATATATCATTCATATATCTCTATAGACCACCTTTCTATAAATATTAAGGGTAATTGAATTTCAACACTTTTGATGCTACCGATGCAATTAAAATTTGATTTGTGTAAAGAACTTGTACTATTTACCTCAAAAACTATTTTTTATAATTATATTCTTTTTTGATTCTGAGTTTGCCAACTATAAAAATCGATATTAAAAATTTTCTGAAAGAAAAACAGATTATAAAAGAAACGATTCATTTGGAATTTTCCTTTGTGACAAACAAAAATGACAAAAATAAATTTTTTTTTATATTATATCGTCCAGATATTTATATCTGCCGATATTTTTAGAACCCTTTTGCCTTCAGCATGTGGGCCATCTCGGTACAAGTATTCAATTATAATTGCATTTAATATTTTGTTTACATTATTTTATTATATTTTATATATTATGAAAATTTACATAAATGTATCTCGGTACTTAAATTAAGTAAAGCATCTGAAATTTTTTAAAAGATGATCAAATTTTATGGGAACAACATATATTACGTTCATACGCGTATCCAAGAATTGATACAGACTCTACTGCGCTCTTCCCAGTTTTAAATAAAATTGAAAAAAGTTTTGATTTTTTCTGATGCCTCTTGATTTTTTACAATTTTGTTCTTATATGTGTAATTCTAAAAAGAATTGCCAAAATTTAGTTAAAAACACAGTAGGTATTCTAAACTGACTGTTTTTTACAGTCTTTTTGGAGAATATGCACCTTTAAAAACCTTTTGTTTGACATTCTGATTTGTTGAAATTATTTTTCAATTTGATAATTAAAAAAATTTTTTTTAAGTTGAAATTAATTTAATATTAAAAATCAAATAATTAAAAAAAAAACTTTCTATAGATCAAATTTTCATTAAACCTAGTTCTCAAACTAATGAAATTTAATTAATATACATATAGGTATAGATGTATAGATAGGTATAGATAATTGGAAGTACTGGATATTTTTTAATGAAATTTTTAAAGTAAACAAAATTTTTTAACTTAATATATTTAGGTTAAAGTTTGAAAAGTTTACTTCTTTTCTATTATTATTTGTTATACTAATGTGATATTAGAGTTGCCATCCGATGAAAATTTTATTATATTTTATTATGTAAAGAAATTATGTTTTTTTTTTATAAGTAATCTATTAGATTATTATTATAGATTTATTAATTCTTAATTTCCGCAAGAATATTCTTAGATATCTTGCATCTTGTGGGTGTACATCGAGACTGTAATAAAAAATATTGCATTTATACAAAGCATACCAGTACTATGCATACCTTTTGGTTAAACCTCAAGCTTACAATAAGCTGTTATAAAATAATAAAACTTTATATTCTTTAATTATAAAAAATAGTTTAAAATTCTAATAAAATTTTTAAATACCCATTTTTTGTTTAAATATTTTGGTGTACTTGAATAAAAAATCTCATATAGTCTATAATATATTATACAAAAAATATATGTACATACATATGTATATGTAGTTGTTTTATCTTAAAAAAAAGATGAACGAAACTTTTAAAACTTTTCTAATTAGTTAAAATGAGACAATAGTAACAAAATAAACTCAAAAATACCAAAAGAGCAAAAACAAAATGATCTAAAACATATTTTTTGAAAAATTACGAAAAAAAATGTATTTAAAAAAAAAACAAATAACAGGATAAAAGGATGTTCTCAAAATATCCATATATATCCATAAAATTTTCTCGAAATGAATGAAATTGTTTTGCTTTAACATTAAATTTTGTATAGAAGCATTAAACAGAAAAATAAAAAACCAAATTTAGTTTTATTGTTTTTAAAAAAAGTTCAAGGTAAAATTTTAATAAAATTTTTACGTCTAAAAATATATTTTTAATTAAATAATATGTCAAAATCACATTAAATTATTTCAAATTAATAATCCCTACTTCAATTAAATCAACTTTTTTTTGATTTTTTCTAAGTAATTTTAAATTATTTAAAATGAAAAATTTAATTAAGGGTCCTTTTAACTTTAAAACATGAAAAATTTTAATTTTCATCAAGTTCGATCAATCTTTAAATAACTTTTTGATAATTTTTTATAAAATTTTCTTTAAATTAAAAAATTTAGGTAATGACGTTTTTTTTTAAATTTTTAAAAAAATGTAGATAAAATTTTTTTTTTTAGTACATTACCCTGCCACATAAATGCAATAAGGAAATTACACAGTCTTTCCTTTTCAGGCGTGGCTGTATATGTTGTAAGGAAGAATTACTCTTACGACGTGTGTGGGATTCGAACCCACACTTCTTCAGTGTTTGCAGCGTATTTTATATGCTCTTACCCATTAGGCCACCGAGACTGTAGGGAACAATTTTATTTCATTTTGAGTTAAGTAATTTTTCATAAAACCGTAGCATACATTTTCTAAATCTATACAATTTCATTTTGTGTATTTTTTTTTTTTTGAAAATATCCTGAAAATGTAAACTTTAAAAATCGTATTTTTGTCAAATTTTTCAAAATCATATAAAACAATTTTGCAACCTTTTCATTTATTTTTATGTCAGAGAAATGAATGTGGACACCAGAAAAGAAGAATTTAATACATTTTATTTTTCTGGATTTTCTTTAAATTTATTTTCTTGGATAAATTTACAATTATTTTGCCACTACTCCAATATTAAATTATTTTATGTAAAAATATTATCTGATTTTAAATTTTATAAGAGATAATTTTGAAAAAACAAAAAAACATTTTTTTTTTTAAACAGCTCCTTTGAGGAATTTAAAAATTTTTCTATTATTTAATGTTCTTATTTTTCTGTCCCGCCAGAAATAAAAGAAAATTATTATTACTGGACAGAAACAAAAAAAAAACGGGGAAGAATACAGTTGCCTTTGTCAACTCTTAGATACCCGTACGAACCGTTAGTATGTTCACAGCCTGTCACTCTGCTTACAATATTATTTTTTTAATATTTTAGTATTTTATAATAATTTGGGTGAATTTTATAATTTCTAGAACTATGGGTTGTACATATATTCAAACTATATGTTTATACATTCTTCAAAAGCAGATTTTAATCTTCCACATAACGATTATCAATCCAAAACTTTTTCAAATATTCTATAGTACCATTTAATACTAAGCGGTAAATGTATATTAAATTTACCAAGTACAAAATAGTAAATATAATTTTAAATATTATATTATATTAATGCGTACATAGTATATTTATATTGTTATAAGTATATCGCCATACATTACAATATTTCTTTAAAAATATTTCCATTAATAGAATAATTTCTTATAAGTACAATAAAATACACATATACGTATGTAAATACGGCGTTATATAATATACATCTATTCATTCATCAGTGACATATACGATATGTAAATAAACATGATATTATATAAGTATGTATGTATATCATATAAATAAAAATTCTTCAAGCAACCGTTATGTTGTTTATTTATTTACATTTTTTTGTACTACGCATTATATCCTCAACAATTTGAAATTATCGAGTAAAACAAAATGCAAAAATTCGTTAAAGAAATTTGTTAGAAAATTTGAAAAAATCAAGTAACACTTTCGTCAATTATAAAGTAACCCTATATTATTAAAAAAAGTTGTTAACAGAAATAAGACTATAATGTTGAAGCTTTAATTTTTGTGTATTACTTGAAAAAAATTTTAACAGGTGTTCAAGTTACAGGTGTTTAGAAATAGGAAATTTTCTGTTTTTGACCCCTTACAGCTCCTAAACGGGGGGTGATACAAAAAAAATTTTTGAAATGACTCATACTTATTTTCAAAAATCTAACTTCTATCAAAATTTCAAGTTTTCAACTTAAACCGTTTAGAAGATAGAAGGGTTAAAGGATTTTGCAAAATTTTAGTTTCGCATAATGGTAAATTAAGACACCGTATGCCACAACTATATATTTATGGTATATATATTTTTAAAGCTAATAAAAGCAGTAATCGTTTGCCGTTTTCAAAATGAAGATATAACTTATACAACTTGTACTATAACAATTTAAATATAGAGCATTTTTGAACCTTTGGGGAGCTGTTGCTCCGTAACGGGTGGGGCTACAAAAAAAAGTTATTAAAAATAACATCTATCATCAGCAGTTAAAATTTCATAGCTCTAAAAAATGTGGGGATCTAAAAGTTAGGTGTTCGAGAGCTACCCAAAGTTTTGGTCGGAACTCAACCAAAAAAAAATAGGGAACCTACAAATTGCTCCTAGAATATTTTGTGTAAATTTCAAGATTCTAGCTTTCTTAGTTTTTGAGTTAGCGTGCTGACGAACGGACGGACGGACGGACATGGCTCAAAAGTCTTAGAATTTTTTTCTGATCCGATCCATACCTTTGAAGGTATATCTAGCTCGCTTATTTCGAGGTGTTACAAACGGAGGAGTCATTTTATTATACCCGAACCTATCGTACGGGTATAAACATATGAATTAAAAAGCTCAAAAGAAAATAAATAATTTAAGGCTATAATTTTATTACAAATAAAAAAACAAAGCAGAATATATACCAAAGGTTTCTAAAGGCGCTCATTTTTCAAAAGACAAAAAAAAAACAGTTTAATATTGTGTTGTGCACCAAAGTTTCTAAGTTTTCTTCGTATTTTATATGTATGAAAAATTATGAAAAATCAAGAGATATTTTCTTCAGTTTTAAGGAAATTCTTTATAATTAAGAAAAGCTGTTAACACATGTTAAACTTTATTGTTAAAGTGTTAATATTTACTTTTTACTTAAATTTATCAGGTGACTAAGTTAAAGAGTGTCTAAAAATAGTAAATTATAAATTTTTTACCCTTAATAGCTCTTAAACAGTGGGTTAAAAAAAATTCTGTGGTAACTTATAGTAATTTCAAAAGGCATTTCTTATCTCAAAATTTTAAGGTTTACCTAAAAGTATATATTTTGGAAATATGAAGGCAGCATAACCTTGTATCTTCTTTTTAAAAAACTGTAAATTTAAATACATACTAAATTTGAAAAAAATTGTATTTTGTTTGACATTGATCTACAAAGTTAATAATAATGTCCTGTTTTTGTCGTCTCTACATTACACAAATATTAAGCAGATCTTGAGATATAGACATTTAAAAATAGGGTTTTTTCATAGTTTGTGGGGTTGTAGCTCTGTAACGACTTGTTCTACAACAATAATTCTTTTATGAGAGCTATACCCATGGCATGATTATAATTTCATTACTCTACCTTTACCGATGTAGAAATTTTGTAAACAGATAGACCGACAGATAAACAAACGGACGGAAAGACAGAGTGAAACTAAAAAGCAAATTTTTCAAAACTGTTTTTAAAAATTGTGTTAAAAATGGAAATTTCTATTATTTTTATTTTTGTTCAAAGATTATTTCCACTTTATAAGAGTCGTTATTTTGAGAAAGTGTATTCCCCACTCAATTTACACAAATTATTGTTTAACTCATTTTAACTTAAGCTCTTCATTCACAATTAACGCACCACCTCTCAAAAAAATATAATTTTTATAGCGCGAAATATTATCGTTTTCTCTTTCATTCTTTCTCTTTTTCTCACAAATTGTAATAGAAAATTGGAGCACTACGAATGTTCATTTCTCGTAATCTCGTTTTAATAAAATCTTTTTTTTTTTCAATCCACAAAAATCTCGCTAAATGTACGGTTTTTGTTTTTGTCAGAATTAATAAAAAATTTATAGCGTTATCAAACAATTTTTCTTTTTTTGGAAAACTAATTCAAGTTTCAATAATTTGGTTAGCAGCAGAAGATCGCCTATCGCGACCCTAAATCGAAGTTTTGTCTAAAAATAATGTTACAATATTGTATTTTCAAGGAGGTAACATAAACGCAAAAGAAAATTAACTGCAGGTGTAAAATTTTTTTTCCAAAATCAGTATTTAAATCATTTGTAGAGGTTTGGGGTTTAGCGACGGTTTTGGTTCATTTTTCTATTAAAAGTTTGAGAATTGAGCAAAATTAGAAAAAATCTGAAAAATAATTTTCTTGTTCAAAACTGTTTATGGGATTTCTGAATTTGAAATCTTTTGAATTTTATACATTGAGACTTCTAGATTTCGTATATCCGGATTATTACACAAACTCTTTAAAATCAATTTTTTTTTTTTTTCATATAAAAATATAACAAAAAACAAAAAGACATATTATACAAGGAAAAGTGATTTTTAAAAAATCGTAAAATTTTGTGAATAAAATGCTTCCTTAAATTTTTTTTTTTTTTTTGTATTTTTCTATTTGTCTTTACGACATTGTGTTTAAAGTATCCTGTGAAGATCGAGATAAGAATTCTTTAAGAGAATTTATTATGTTATAAAGAATTTTATAAAATAATAGCATCATGGAGATGTTGAATAAAATAAGTGACAATAATTGTATTTTTATAAAAAAAAAATTCAGGACAGAGGAGAAAGAAGAAGCAGAACTTTTCATAATATGTAGTTTAAAATTGCTTTTAATTGTTAGTATATGTAATTGTAAATTTAAATTTAAAATAAAGTCATATTGATATTTATTCTTGTCCTTGTTCTTGTTCTTTTTTGATGAGGGCATCATTACAAGATATGATATTCTTAAAATATTCTATCATAAATTAAAGTCTAAAAAGAATCCTTACAAATAATAAATATATAATGAAATCCGATTTATAATATTGAGTTTAATAACATTATAATTATTTTTTAAAATAAAATTTAAATGTTTTAAAAAAAAGGATCTGAATCTTTTTCATTTTTTGTTGAATATTACATAAGAAAACTTCCTTTTTTCATTGATCTACAATAGATTTGTCTGTAGAGTCTGTAGACGTTTGTTTTGAAATGCATTTAATACGGAGTATATAAAAAATTGATTCCTAAATAAAATTAAATACCTTAGTCAAAATGCCCAATATATCACTCACACATTATTACCTTAAAAATTTAATTTTGAGCCGATTTAATAAATATTTTGGTGTGCGTGGACAAAATATTCTAAAATTTAATTAATTCAAAAAAAATTATTAGTGCATTAATTAGTGCAAAAAAAAATTTTTTTAATTACCCTATTATCTGCCTGTACAAACAAATTTAACTAAGTAAAATATTTAAGGACTAAAGTGTATATGTACAAAAACAGAAGTTACGGAAGTATTCTACCATTTTAACAGGACAATTCGTGTCACTTAATCGTAAATAATAAATGAAGCAGAATAAATAAAATAAAAATAAATAAATAAATTTAATTTATTAGTAAAAAACAAAAAATAAATAAAAATAAAAAAGAATATAATTAAGAATGGACAAGACAAGAAATAAAAAAGCATATTACGCATATTTTCTTTTTTTTATTAATAGAAAAAAAAAAATTAAAAACGTTTTAAACGTATAAAAGGATCCCATTTAGAATCTATCATAAATTTTACAAAGGTATTAAATAATTTGTAAATTATTACTAGGGTGAAAAAGGAAAGTATTATTAATTTTTTTTTTTTTGTTTAATTAGCCTCCCTACAACAATTTTCTTTTTTTAATTTTTTCAATTAAAAAAAATATTTCAACCTATTATTTTCTCTACGAGGGTCTCGTTGTTTTTTTTTTTATTCTTTTTTTTTTTATAGTGTGACACCTGCTGTTCTAAATTTTAAAGAATTTCTCATTAAACACCAGTTATCATCTAATAAAAATTAAAAAAAAAAAAAAAAAAAAAAACACGTTGAAAGCATACGGAAAAAATATGTTAATTTAAAATTTTGGAACCTAAATAAAAATCCGTAGCTTTTTAAAATTTTACATCTTTCCCTTTTCATTTGATGGTTTGAGAGAATCTGGTGTTATGTTGGAGGAAAATGAATGAGATAATTTTTTTGAAATGATAATAAAAATATTTTTTATTTCGCACGATTTGTCAATGCGCCGTCATTTCGAATAAATATTGATAATTAATTAAATTTTTCAAAGATTGTTCAAAATTTCGGGTTGTACAAAATTAGTGGAACGGGCTGTTATAAAATTAATTATTAATATTATAAGAAAATATTAAATTTTCGATTTTTTAATATTTTTTAAATAAATGTCATTTATTGTATAAAATGGTTTTATCTATGATAAAAAATTCAGAACAGATTTTTGAGATTTAGATAACCTGGATTAATTTGCTTCATTTTACCCTGCACAAATCCAGTTTGAATAGGTTATTTCAAAAATAACCTAAGTTAGATTTTTTTTCCTACATAAGTTAGATTTCTTTTTTTATTCGGATCAATCAAATCGTTAAAAGTAGGCACATCTTTTGTGTTAAATTCAAATTTGTCATATACTTACCCAGCTTAATATAAACTACTCTATTTTACATTCGTTACAGAAATGATTTAAATCATTGACTTATGATGTTTTCGGCAGTATTTATTACTTCATATTTTATATTAGTGATATTTATGTATGTTATTTTTGGAATCACAGATTTAAATATCTTACCACTTAATGACTCTGAGCTCAAACTTATATATCTCTGCTGGTTAATTTTAATTATAGAGACGTAAAATTCAGTTCCGCCTGAACAGGAAAGGCTGTATAATTTCCTGTCCACATTTATGTGGCAGAGAAATGTAAAAAAAAAAAATGAAACTGATTATAGAAACTCATTAATTGTGAAAACGGCCGTGAAATGTGAAACATACTTTCAGCCAGCGTGTTCCCGTACCTGATCTGATAATCCTTTATATAATTTGCAAGTTTTTAAAAACAAACTATACGGGTTCGCTTCTAATTTATCTCTCAACTCTCACTTATTACCCTATTCCTCCTTCTAATTCCTCTCCAAATTTCCTAAGCCTACAATACCTTTCTATAAAAGAATCTTTTACCAGAGTTTGGGAAGCATGCAAACAAAAAGAGAAAACACCTTTGTTTTTCTATTCAAAATTGAATTTAAATCAAATTAAATTGAAATTTTCACTATATTGGATATTTTTGTGAAAAGTAACATATTTCTTATTTTTAAATTATGAGATATCGTAAATTTCAAAATCTTTAATATTTCATCATTATTAAATATGTATATAATTATTAGCATATAATCCATATAACATTGTTTAAATAGAAGTCATCTTTTATTTGTAAATATTTTTTGTTCTTTGAATAAAATAATTCTTGGCATAATACCAGGACTTTGCATGAAATTTAAATCGTAAAAAAAAAAGTGAAAATCACAAAAAGAAAAATAATATTATTTGCATTTTTTTTTAGAACTGAAAATTTTATTTAAGTAACAAAAGAAAATCAAGTTTTTGCCGGGCTGTGCTTTATCTATTCTCTATTATTAGAATTTGCTTGTCTTTATTTTATTCTAATAATAAAACTCAAATCTTTGCATTGTTTTAAATTTTCTAAACATTTTTTTTTTTTATTTTTCAGCATGGTACGAAAAAGTAAATCATTTTAAAAATAATGTAGAAAAAAATCAAATTTGCATAATAGTACTACACTATTTGCAAGATTGTATCAAAAAAAAACAAGGTAGAATGTAAACCAACGGTTTTTAAAAGCGCACATTTCCAAAACTCAATACAAACTGTTTAGAAGTGTGACTTACACAAAAATTTGAAAATTTCATGTAATAAGAAAAAACGTGAAAATAGGACATTTTTGAAATTTTGAGGGGCCGTAAGTCCGGAACCCTATATAACTAAGAAAAGCCGTTAACACACGTAAAAATACATTATTGAACCTTTAATTTTCATGTTGAAGAAAAATTTTTACAGGTGCCTAAGTTACAGGTGTCTAAAAATAGCAAATTTTCAATTTTTGAGGCGTAATAACTCTTAAAGAGGGGGTGTTACCAAAAAATTTTCTGAGGAAACTTATACTAATTCTAAAAGTTCTTTCTTGTCTCAAAATTTCAGGTTCCTATCTAAAGGGGTGCCGGAGTTATGAAAAAAGAAATTTCATGCAAAATGTGGTTTTCACATAACGGTAAATTTAAATACTAAATTTAAAAAAATTGTATAATTTTGATATTAATTTACAAAGATAAAAGAAATACCTGTCGAATGACGTTTTCATATTGAAAAAATCTTAAGCAGAACATAAGATATATGCATTTAAAAATAGGGCTTTTTCAAAGTTTGAGGGGCTGTAGCTCCGTAATGGGGGGGGGGGGGGGGCTACATGAAAAAGTTGTTCCACAAAATTATTTTTTTTATGAGACCTACCTATGGTTAAAATTTTTTTTCTCTATCTTTAACGGTGTAGAAGTTTTGTAAACAGACCGACGGACGGACGGACAGAGTGAAACTAATAAGCACATTTTTTCAAAATTTTTTTGGAAATGTGCTAAAAAACCAGAAAAGAATATCATCAAATTTGAAGATTTTTATAATAATGCTGTAGTAATGCGATATCCTTGTGGTGAATCCTTGTTCAATTTTTTGTATAATTTACAATCAATTTTTTATCTTTTTTTTGTTTTCAATTTTACATGTTCAAAATTTGTCGAAGCGAAATATTTAAATTGAAACCAAATAATTGCACACAAATTCTTATAAAATGACTCCTTAGAAATATACGTTTAATGATTCAGTTTATATGCAATTGAATATTCTCCTTAAATATAGAATAAAAAAATTTTAAAAAATTGAATTTTTTATTTTAAAATTATTTTTGTTAAATTTTGTGAAAATTTAAAAAAAAAACAAAGTAGAATGTAAACCAAGGGTTTTTAAAAGCGCACATTTCAAAAAAAAAAAACAATACAAACTGTTAAGAATTATTGTGACTTGCACAAAAATTTGAAAATTTTATGTAATAAGAAAAAATAGGGCTTTTCTGGAATTTTGAGGTGCTGTAAGTCCGGAACTCTATATAACTGAGAAAAACCGTTAACATACATAAAATTATATTACTGGAGCTTTGATTTTTATATCTTGCCAAAGAAAAATGTGTACAGGTGCCAAAGTTGCAGGTCTCTAAAAATAGCAAATTTTCAATTTTTGAGCCCTAATAGCTCTTAAGGAAAAACAGGGGAAAATAAATTGCATGCAAAATGTGGTTTTCACATAACGGTAAATTTAAATAGCAAATTACAAAATATATTGCATAACTTTGATATAGCTTTATAGAGATAACAAAATTTTCAGTCTTTTAGCGGTTGTAGATTGTAAAACTATTACGCAGAGCCTGAGAAATATACATCTGAAAATTAGGCTTTTTTGCAATTTTGAGGGGCTGTTACTCTAGAATCCTATACAACTAAAAGAAACGGTTAACACACATAAAAATATATTACTGGAGCTTTAGATTTAATATCTCGCCGAAGTAAAATATGTACAGGTGCAAAATAAGTTGCAGGTGTTTAAAAATAGTTAATTTTCAATTTTTGAGCACTAATAACTCATAAACAGGGGGTGGTTCAAAAAAAATTTCTGAGAAAGCTTATACTAATTCTAAAAGCTTTCCGGAGTTATGAGAGTAGACAAATCATGCAAAATTTGGTTTTCACATAACGGTAAATTTAAATACTAAATTTAAAAAAAATTGTATAATTTTGATATTTATATATTTGATAAAGGTAAATACCTGTCGAATGACGTTTTCAGATTGAAAAAAACGTAAGCAGAACATGAGATATACGCATTTAAAAATAGAGCTTTTTCAAAGTTTGAGGGGCTGTAGCTCTCTAATGAAAAGGGTTACATGAGAAAGATGTTCCACAAAATTATTTTTTTTATGAGACCTACTTATGGTTATAAGTTTTTTGCTCTATCTTTAACAGTGTAGAAGTTTTGTAAACAGACGGATGGACGGAGAGGCGGGCAGAGTGAAGCTAATAAGCACATTTTTTTAAATTTTTTTTGGAAATGTGCTAAAAATAAAAATTATCCATTTAAAATGCAGTTGAAAAATTCTCTTTGGAATGAGAATTTTAGAAATATTTTAATTTTATATACAACTATGACAAAAAATTATTAAGACAATAAGATTTTATTATGTCTTTCATGAATTTTCATTGAAAAAATCTCTGTAGAATTTTATGCGTTTAAGAGGAGTTCACTTTAAAAAAATGTTCATCAAAATTATCCTTATTACTAGACATCAACGGAAATTTTAATCGGTAATCGGTTTCATATAGCTATTTCTATAATTTTTTATTTTCTAATTTTCCGGTCAACTT
The DNA here is from genome assembly GCA_947095535.1 of Poecilobothrus nobilitatus. Classification (NCBI taxonomy): domain Eukaryota; kingdom Metazoa; phylum Arthropoda; class Insecta; order Diptera; family Dolichopodidae; genus Poecilobothrus; species Poecilobothrus nobilitatus. Next base: position 188,615,482 of record OX352773.1, read on the forward strand.
ATTCCTGAAAAATTTCCACTTTTTACAAGTTATAAAAACTAGATTGATCCTTCTTCAGCTGATATTTCATTTTATCCGACTTAGGCAGATAAGTTGGAGCACTGAGATTATTTGCCAGAATTTTTGCGCAACCTGTCTGTTTCGGTAAATTCTTTTACATTTTCGCACTAGTTTCTCAAAATTAATCCTTGTCTTTTCTCAGCTCTGTCTTGCAAATCTAAATCTTACTTTTATATAGCAACCAGGATTGGTCAAATCTGGCGCTTTTTTCAGTGTTGAAGTGGCTTCCTCGACATTTTTTAAAAAGAAAATAATATTTTTTCTAAGAGATTTTTACTTTCCTCTTGGGATAATATTTGAGAAGAAAGAATCAGAGGTCCTGTTTAACTAACCTGTACCTGTTTAACTCCAAACCTGTTTAACTCACTAACGTTACTTAATACAGATGCAATATTTGTTGGAAGGAGCTCAAACACTAGTCTTCTCTATTTGAACCAATTCATTTTCCTGCAGTTTCTAAAATAACTAGAGATAGAAATGTTTATATCGCACCAAGAGAGAAGGTAATGTATCTGTAATCTTAGAATGAGTGTTAATTGGGTACTCATACTTAATTATCCGTTACTTTAAAATCATGAGAATAGAACCCAATTATTTCCCTTATCAAAATAAAATTTAGATAAATAAATTTGTTATATTATATAATAAATATATTATCTCCTTTCAAATACCATTTATTTTAAGGATTTCAATATAAAAAACTCATTACAAACTATTGTGTACTAAAAAAAACTAACAATTGCTTTACAATTAGGCACTGTTCTTCCTTTAGTTTATGAATAGAACATAACATAACATAAAATTAAATACAAATATTTATCTAGTATTTATATATGTATCATATGTCCGTATATGCATTTAATAAACATCCTTAAATAATTTTTAATATTTTCCAACCATGTATAACAAAATCTTTAAAATACTTTTTTAATATATATAAAATTTTCTCTAACAAGTATTAAGTCAATATAAATATAAACTATTAAATTTATAGTGCTAAAATTATGCTTTTTTCTTTTCTATAAGAAGATGAGAATAATATCTTAACATTTTTTTCATCACAAGTATTTGTTAATACTTGAACGTATCCTTTATATACTTCTTAAAATTTCGTAGCTATAGGTAATATTTTTTTTTTGAGTGTTGATAAGTAAATTTCATCTTCATAACAGCTACATAAAATGTCTTTATAAGAAAAATTTTAATAGCTTTGAGGTTATTTTGAACATTATTGGGGTCATATTTGGTTTTAAGAAAAAACAAAAAGATTTTTTTTGTTAATAAAATTTTTATATTGTTTTTTTTTTTTATATATTTTACATATAGTATACATGGAAAATTGAACAAGACATTTACAAAATAAGAGTTTTTTTAGTTTTTTTTATTTCGTAAAAGTTTTTTAAATAAGATTTTTTTTCGGTTTTTAAAAGACAAGAGAAAGCAAATAAAAGTCAATATAAAATTGAAAAATTAATAATGACGGTACTTTAACATTCCCTAAAAAAAAAAAATAAATAAAATTTCTTGCAACTATAATTTTTTCATTTGTAGATAAAAAAGGACATCTTTATTACCAATACTCCTAGATGTATGCTTTTTGTAGTTACAATAATTTTTTATTGTAAAGCTGATTTCTGTGTAAAAATCAGTTATCACATTCTGTACTGAACGGAATGGCATGGGCAAAAACTTTAAAGAGAACTACACAGTAAGCACATAATAAAGTCTAATACACTTTCTAAAATCTAGTATCGATTCTGTACTCTTAGGAAAATTTAATGAGGTGAGTCATGGTTTGTACGTATATATAATAACTGTTATCAATTTGTCTATTATACAATTAGCTGTTATAAACTAATCTTTTGCAGATGTTATTATCAACTGAAATGAAACAGATTAACTTAGTAACAGCAACTGGAAATTCATAATCTTAGTTCACAACAATAACTAAAATAGATGCTTTGCCCTAGAATCCCCATATCTTCTCCAGAAATATCAATTTTTATGTAAAATATTAAATTTCTATTAAAAGATACTCGCACTTACATAATATATGGTATTTCCTTAAATCCTAACCTTCTTTCACTAGATTTCGGATATCTAACTTTTTCCAAGATATGAGCATATTAAATTTCAGAAATGTGCGAGTTTTTTGGGTTAAAGACTAACCAAATTTTGCAGATGTCGTTCGATAATATGAAAGTTATGTTTCCATTAAAAGCATACTTAGTACGAGCTAACCTCTAGATTTTAGAAGGTTTGTTATTAATAGATAAGAATAGGATATTTATGTTTATATTAAAAACAACAATTTTATTCGTCTAATCATAACAAAAGAAATAGTTATCACAAAAAATCATTTTTAAATCTGGATATCATATAAATTAGTACTACAGAATTATTTATGTATTTTATAAATTCATTATCAAATTATTTAGTACGAAAACCAACTGAAATTTTCAAACCACATTTTGGGTTGGAAAATAATAAATTAGATGTTAATTTAGTTTTAGACTTTTAAAAGTTTTTTTTTTTAATAAAAATAAAAATAAATAGGTTTTGTTACATAATTTTTGTTTGGAATGAAACATATAATATAATTTTTGGAATCTTATACATATATCTTCACATACATATACATAGAAAGACTAATTAAAGACACAAACCAAATCGATTTCGATGTTTGCAGATTATACTTTACCATTGTGAATTTTTAAAATTCATAACTAAAATCTTAAAAAAAAACTATATACGCAAAATATATTATATCAGCGAAAATACCAAAAACGTTTTGTTTCAAATGGATAAAAAAAAAAATAAAATAAAATGAGGAAGAGTGAAGTACAGTAGACTGTTTCAACTCTGTGATACTCGTATGAACGTAATATATGCTGTTTCCATAAAATTTGATAATTTTTTACAAAATTTCAAATGTTTTAGTACCGATTTTAATACCGAGATAATTTAAGTAAATTTTAGAATTGTATGACAGCTAACCGGACCTGTTACAAATTTTACAGAAGTTATTGACCTAAAACTTCATCATCTTTTCTAATATTTCACATATACCTAGCATCATTAACTTCCAAGATGTGCAAGCCACCTGAACCTGCTGCTCTAGCACAACCAAATTTTGCAGAAGTTGTCAGCATGCAATTCCACATCGTTTTACAAAATGTTAGATAATTAGCTTCAATAGACTCAGAGTTAATTTCATTTAAAAAGATAAGTTATATGGCTAGCTACTTGAACCTGTTCCTCCAGCACAACCAAATTTTTCCATATTTTTTCCAGCACAACCAAGTTATTGCCATAAAATTTGATCATCATATTTGTAAGATTTCAGACGCCTAGCTTAATTAACTTCCAAGAGGTGCAAGAAATCCGAACCGACTGGTCTAGACAAACCAATTCTTACAAAAGTTGTTTTCATGGAACTCAACACCTCCGCACTAAATTTCAAATGGCTAGCTTCAATAAATTCGGAGTTATTTGCATTAAAAAAGAGAAGTTGTGGCTAGCTACTTGAACCTGTTTCACCAGCACAACCAATTTTTGCAGATATTTTTCGCCTGTAACTCGATACGATTTTGGAAAATTTCTGATATCTAGCTTCAACAGACACTGATTTATTTCATAAAGAAAGGAGTTGTATGGCAGCTACTCGAACACGGCGGCCGAAAATTAACATATATGAACATACATAAAAACAATTTTTCAAAAGTGACATTTTTTGAGTTATTGAATGCGGACAGACAGACGGGTGTACATGGCTTAATCGACTCAAAATTCGATTCTGAGTCGATCCATACCTTTGAAACTATATTTAGCTCAACTCCTTTAAGCTGTCGCAAACGTAATGGTAAAATTTGTTATACTCTTGAACATATGTTCATGTTCACTCATATAAAAATTTAAGTCTTCTTTAAAATTAGGAATTTTTTCTGTAAAATTATGAAAATTAAGAAGTATATACTTTCTTTAATTTTAAAAGAAATCTTTTTATTTATAGAAAGAGTTATAATAATTTTTTCTTTAACATATTATATTGTTTGATTTTTAATTTTTTCGTTTCGCTGACCCAAAAACTACAATTGTGTCAACGTATGTGAAATTAAAAATTTAGGAATCTTATTTTTTTTATATATACTTCAAAACAACCCCCTGCCGTTAAAAAATAAATGTAATACAAAAAATGTTCGAATACGTCGTTGGCATATTTGTAAAGATTTTACTTCTCTCATAAATGTTCATCTTTAAGTGTTTTAGAGATACGATAAGCCTTCGAAATTATTCAAAACTGAAATTTATCAGTTCTAAAAAAAAAAAATTAAAAATAAACGTATTGGAAAATTTAAAAATATGAATTAAATATTGTCTGATTTTAAAAGATTTAATAAAATATTTTGACTAATAACGTCTTAGAAAGTGAAACAATCTAGAAACTAAATACGAAAGGTCGACTTGTAAAAAATACATTTTCATAAATTCATATTTAATTGCAAAATCTAATTGAACAAAATTCATTCTTTAAACAAAAAATTTTATAAATGATATTTCTATTCAATTTTATCTTAATTTTTTGTAGTTTATATTTTCAAAACTTTTTAAATACAATAAAAAAATCATTATTTAAATTAGAATTTAATAAATAATATATGATTTTATTTTTAATTCCGTTTTTTTTTTTTAAATTTAACCACATTTAATTATCTTTGCTACTCAATACTTTTTATATATACCAAAGCAATTATCCTTAAAATTACTTTTAATATAAATATTAGTTAACACAACAATCCTTATAACTGCACTGTTAGCATTTTCTCACGATCTTAAATTAAATTAAATGAAAGAAAATTACAAAATATATTCTGGATATGATTATATATATATTTATTTTAAAGCTTACATATTATTAAAATACATATATTTATATTTATGCATATACATACGAGTATGTGTTTTATAGTAAATTATATGCTATACAATTTACATATTTTTGTGAAATTGCTTAAAGCAAATGACTTTCTACCAACTAACATGTACAAATACCGAGATACACCAAATCATATAAAAAAACGAAGGTTTTATTTAAAAAAAAAAAAAAAAACTTAAAAAAAAAGATACATGGTACACAGACATGGTATAAAATTACAATCGATTGAACATGTGAAAATGTAATCTTTACTTATTTAACATATAACCGCCTTAAAGATAGTAAAATATTTTAAATGTCAGTTTATAAAAAGAAAAATTTTACAAAAACACACACTTATAATAATATGTTTGTATAAAATATACAATGTATATATTAAGAAGAATATATTGTAATAGTTGAGTGTAACAAATATTTAACAAGGATAACATCAAGGATTGTTGTAGTTTAAATTGTGTAGTCATATTTCAAGTATATACCCCCAGATTCTTAAGGAAAACAAAAATTTTTTTTTATTTTTCTTTTGTTATTGTTATTGTTATAACTGTTAAGAAAATTCTATTTATCTTTATAATATTGAAAAAAGAATTTAAAAAATCAGAACAAAATGTATCTGTCGTTACTATAATACTAGTAGATCCTGATAAAATTATTTAATTTGTAAGCAAAATGTAAATAAAATATTACATATACATTCATATATACTAACATTTTAATTCAATTTTTAAATTCAAAACTAAATTATAAGCAAATTTTTTAAATTTGAATTGAACGGGAGACTGGCTTAACTTGATTGAATTTTATATTCTAACTATTAACTATATTTGAAATCATTAAATCCATTTAAAAAATTTTCAGATTTCTAATTAAAATAAAAAATTTATTTTCAAAATGCTCGGAGCATATAAAAGAACAGACAAAAATTGAATATTACAATTTTCATGCATTAAAAATCCATTAAAAATGAAAATTTTATTGCTTAACAAAGAAAATTGAAAAATTCATTGTTATTCAACTAAACAAATTTAAGACAAGTATAATAATTTGAGATGAAATCTATTCACTTGAAAATTTCCTTTTTTTTTTTTTGTTTTTTTCCAATGATAATTATACGGAAGTTAAACTTTGACAAGTATAGGTGAAAAAATTTTATATACATATACATTATACAAGTACATATATATGTTATTCTATATTCATATACAAAATATCCATAGATTGTAAAAATACAATTAAATTCATCTGAAAAATGATTTTTGTTGCATGAAGAGCTAATCATCGTTAAACATCATCGTAATCATGAGATGTAGAAAATTTTTTTATTAAAATATAAAAAGTTTTATGAATTCTAATTATCATATTATATTTTCAAAAATTAGCAATATATAAAAAAAAAAAAGAACATAAAAAAACAATGAAATCGACAAGAAATTTTTAAAGTGAAAAGAGTTCAATTATTTTAAATATTTTTTCATTTTTGGTATTTTATTTTTTTAGATTTTTCCCTGCTTAAAAGAAAATATTTTTCAAAACTCATATATGAGTTGAGTTTATTTAAAAAATTTCGATATGTAGTTCACATACATTCATATGTACATACTGAGAAATAAATAATATATATAGTAGGTAATAGTTGTACGTTTAAAATAAGTATATATAAAGTGATAAAGAAAACTTGTAACAAAAAATAATTAAATACTTTTTGCCTGTTTTTTAACATATAAAAACAGAATTTCTCTGTTTTTAAAATTGATAAAAAAAATCTTTTATTTTTTTTTAACTATTTTTCCCCCAAGGATTTTTTTTTTACGGAGACAATGTACTTGAAAAAAAATATTTTCACTTTATTCTAATTGAATTTAATATTTTTGTGCATATTAAAAAAGTATTTATATCTTTTAAGTAAATTCTTAAAACAGTTTTTTTCAGAATAAATTTAATAAAATAAAAAATTGCATATTTTTAGGCGTTATTTTTTACTTTCTCACCTTAAAACTTATATAATAGATTATTAATCGGTTCCAATAAAATGTATATAATCAAAACAATCAATGTAATTTCATATCGTATAAATGTATATCGTATAATTAATAGTAATGATAATAGCTGATGTACAGTGGCTATCTATTTTTAGCTATCTTTGGTTATATCACGCAGGAAGGCGTTATATACTACTGTACGTTGTAATCCACTAATGGCCCTGACTCTGTAGTGAAATAATAATAATATTGGGGGTTGCTCTAAATAATTACCTCATGCAGTAAGGTGTTATAATAGTACTGCATGTTGTATAGTCACTATAGCTATACTCACTGTTAGCAAAATAGTAATAATAATAATAGGCGGATTCATTTTTTCCTTACAATTTCCTTACCACTCTCAATTCAATGTTTCTGCATCCTATTTCCTATCCTATCCTTTATTTTCTATCCCTACTCCCTAACCAATATACTGCATTAGCAGGTAAGGGTTTCATCCCATTATATTGGCTAAAGGAGGAGATGGTTTAGTCAGTAAGAATCTGACACCACAAAGGAAAAATTCTTTGGAAGATTCCCACCTCTCTTAGGAAAAAAAAATTTTTATTTTGTTATTAATAAAATAATATAATTTTTCCTAAATAATTACACATCCTTTAGAAAAATAAATTTTATATATAAAATTGAGGAATACAATTTTTTTAATTTATCTACTAAAAACCCAAATACATAAATTGTTATTAAGATAACGTTAAAAAATTTTACATATATCCTTTTTTCCTTTAATTAATTACCATAGAAAATTAACTTTGTTTTCTTTAAATATTAAAAATGTTCAGTTGAAATTAGCTTTAATGAAAAATTCATAATTTTTGGATTTTTTTCTATTCTCTTTTTTAAGTTTTCTGTTGGTTTTGTGTTTTTTTTTTTTTTTTTTGTTAAAAATTCGTTCGTGTCAGTACTGTTATTTCTAGAAAAGATAAAATAAAACAAAATAAAAAATTTCCATAAGGAACATTAATTTTGAATTTTTTAGAACTAATTTAAATAAAAAAAAAAAAAAGTTTATTGTAAAGAGTTTATAATGAAGTTTCACTTAAAAGTAAAATTTTAAGAATTTTTGAAATTAATTAAAAATTAATGAACTGAATAAAATAATTTTAATTTTTTTTCTTTTTTTGTTTTTTTGTGGGTAATGAATTTGATTTGCCACTAGATTCATTAAGGTATTTTATATGTAAAAAGTTCATTAATTGCTTAAATATTTTAATTAAGTTAAACGAATGAATATTTTAAATGTATATGGTTTAAAAAATAATATATATTTTAATTTCTTATGAAATTTTTTTATAAGATTTCTTAAAGGTAAAAGTTTTATATTTTTTTTTTTTTTAATTTGCTAAATTTTATTTTCAATTAATTGTTTCTTTAAGATTATAAATGACTTTTTAGTAATTACATACCTACCTATGTACCTAATTTTGCATATTGAAGATGTTTAAAAAGATATATACATATATATATTTAAAATATTGTTATAAATAGTTTTAAAATAACTTTTGTTTAAATTTGCCTTAAAAAAATGTTTTATGTATAAAGACAAAATTTTTAAAATATATCTCAGTCAATAATAATTATACAAGATCATGTCTTTGTTTCACAATATTTCTTCTGAAGTCATTACAAACCTATACCTATGTGAAAAAAAAAATCTTGTATGAAATATCTCTAAGAGACAAATCTCTTCATACGATAAATCCAAACTCTAAATCTAAGAATGTTTAAATGAAAAATTATTTTTTTTTTTGGTATGCATATCTTTGAAAATTTATCCACAATATTTCTGGAGGAAAATAACATTTATTCGAAACAAAAATCAAATAAAACAATAAAACGAAAATTTTTTCACACCATTACCATAAATTTAATATTTTTATTTAATTTTTTTTTTTTTTTTTGTAAGTATCTCTAGTAACTTAAGAACTTAAAAAGAAAAACTAAAATTTTGTTGTAAAAACAAAACATAACTTAATTATTATACAAAATACTTATATAAAATTAAAATATATACTATTGTATTCTTAATGTAATTTAATTAAATTGAATATATTTTATTTTTTTAAATTATAAAAACGTAATTTAAAAAAATAAAATTTAATAATAATAAAATTGTAAAATTAACATAAGAATTGATTTCATATAATTTCACATAGATAACAAATAATTTTTTACATAAAACTGAAAATGCGGCTAGAGCAAGACACATTGTTTTGCTTTGAGATACAATTAAATAAACATATTTTTTTATATTCGACTTACACACAATTAAAGTGAAACTCTATACAGGAAAAAAATAAATTCTTTAAATAATTCAATTATAATTTATTATGACAATAATCTAAATATTATAATTTTTATATGTCGTATAAAAGATTTCTAGATTTCTATGATCCATTAAATGTTATATGCAGTTTTTACTGTATTTATTGTGGAAAGTTTTTAGATTCCAGAAGATGATTTTTTCATTTTGCTCAAAGAACAATAAATGAAATGATAGTTTAGAAACATAAATTTCAAATTTATCGTAAGCAAAGTAAACCTCTGCAGTTTTTGAGTATATGACTTGCAGTTTCCTCTTCTTCTTGGTGTAATCTGCATGTACCGTCATTTTCTCTTCCAATCTCTTTAAGTGTTCCGACAGCAATCCTCTTAAAATTCACAGTTTAGTTTTCTTCTTCTACTCAATCCTATGATTTTAGCATATCTTTTCCGGTTATAGTTTCCCAGAAGCTCTTTGGATTGTTAGAAACTTAGAAAAATCTAATTAGAAAAAACAATCTCATATATTGGTTAAGCATTGCAAAGGCATACAAGATAAATTGAAATACAAAATAAATCATGCAGATTACGGCTGTTAATAATCCCAGCGTAACATCTGGCTCTAAGTATTAATTTATTAAACTTGATATTAAAAGGCTTAGAGATTGTGTTGATGTCTCTTTTAACATACGTGAAATAACATCAAATTTGTCGTATCAATTCATTAGAGAATGATTGGAATTGAATTTGCTTTAAAAAGGAAGTACCACGAAATCTTAAAAAAAAAAAATTCTTAATGACAAAAGCCTAAATTAAAAAATCCTAAATATTTAAAATCGTAAACTTCAAAATTCGAAACTACAAATTCTCAAAACTTTAATAAGTATTTTAAAGCCATTATATTTATTAAAAGATTATGTTACATCAATAAAAATAATTAGAAGAAATTTTAAAGTTAGTTTCAAAAACAGGATTTCAATAATTCGTTTAGTGTGTGTTTGAGGGCGGTAGCTCCTAACGTTGAATTAGGTGGGATTCAAGATTTTTTTTTTTGATTTTTTTCAAGAATTTTTTTTTTCAGAAATTTTTTTTTTTTTAACATCAATGGCAACCCCGAAAAAATATTTGAAATTTTAAAATTTTGGAATTTTAGGATTTTGAATTTTGAGATTTTATAATTCATATTTTGTATTTGAAATTTCGTGGCCAATTCGTTTTTTAAACCGCACAGATAAAAATTCAAATAGAAAATTAATTATTTTCTTATATACTGTTAATTTGATCCTACGAATAATTACTAATTAACAGTAGTTTTTTAATAAATATCCTTAATAAGTTATATAACACCGAATTAAAAGAAGTTTAAAACTTTTAAGCCAACCATAGCTAAAAAATACATTTGGTTTTAAAAAAATAACAAATTAAAACAAAATATAATGTATTTAAATAAAATTAACTTTAAATTATTACAAAAATAAATTTAAAATTAAAATTAAAAAATAACTTTAAAAATATTTAATTTATTCAATTCTATATCTTTTTTTTTTTTTTTTTTGCAATAAGAATTATATTATTATACTGACATTGCAAGCCAATGTAATAAATATTCCAATAATATGAACAATTATTAAATTTATTATTAGTTATTAGTTTTTAAAATAGTTTTTTTTTTTCTAATTTTTTATCAAATATAATAAATAAAATTTAAAACCATCATTTATACCAAAAACAAATTCATAAAATATTTTAACAGAGAAAAAAAAAAAAACAAGAACATCAAAAATACAACAGAACACAGTATGCAGTCCAAATTCATATGAAGTCTCATAACCCTTTTTTAAAAATTTTTTAAAGTCCCAACAACTATTATATTAGCTATTATCATTATAGAAAATTTATTATTATGATTAAAACATAAATTTATTTAAAAAAAAAAAATTATTTTCTTTTTATTAAATATTTGTTTTTAAATTGAAATTTTTGACATCAATTTAATTTTTACATCATAATATAAAGTGATTCATATTTTAAAATGTATTCATCTTTTTTTTTTTTTTTCTTTTTTTTGGAAAAATTTATTAATTTTCAATGTTGAATCAATATAATATATACATACATACGGAAGCAGGTCACAATTGTGCACATCTAAATCCACCTATGACAAAATCTCTCATGGACAAAATCTTGTAAAATATTTTTTTAAAGGAAAATAGATTGTTGCTTTGTTCTTAAAGAATGTATGTACATAAACAAATGATTAAGGAGGATTTTAGAGTTGGTTTCAAAATCAAGGTTATAGACTTTTTTCAGAATATTTATACACTGTGGTTAAAATAAAATTGAATTAACATAAAAATATTAATTTGTTTTTCATACCGGTCTTTTTTCGAATATTTAAAATTCTGTGATACCGTTTTTCCAAAGTTTTTAGAAAATATATTATTTCTATAAATTATTGCTATACGTTATGTGGGGCCTCGGTGGCCTAGTGGGTAAGGGCGTATTCAGAAAAGGCTGTGTGATTTTCTGTCCACATTTATGTGGCAGAGAAATGCATTAAAAAAAAAAAAATTTGTTATGTTACATAAAATATGTATTTAAAAAAATAAGCAGGAGAGTTGGTTTCAAAATTAGGATTTCAATCATTTGTTTAGCGGGGATTTGAGGGTGACAGCTTCCATTTTCTTAAGTACTTTTTTGTGACATAATTAATATGTAACATGCTAGATTTTGTCTTAGTATAGATTTTGTAAAAAAGATTTTTTTTTTGAGAGATTTTCGAAAGCAAGATTTTGTATGCAAGATTTTATCGAATAAGATTTTGGCGTATAAACTTATGACAAAAACTCATACATACATATATGTATAATTTTTTTTTTTAATCTCCATTCAATTGAAAATTTTTTGTTATTATTTTGAGCGTTAAAAATTTTATATACATAAATTACATATTATTATGGCTAACATTTAACATTAATATTTTTATGGATGAATTATATACGAGACAAAAAAAAAAATAAAAAAACAAAAAAGGAGGATTTAATATGTGGTGAAAAATTTATAAATTTAATATTTGAGGTGAATAATAAATTTTTTACACAAAATAATTTATATATTATATGGTAAATATTAAATTTAATTGAAACCAAAAAAAAAAAAAAATTTTCTTTTTTATTTTTTTTTTTAAATACCATAAAATATGATTAAAAATTTTAAATTCAAGAATGGTATAATATAAATAACATTAATTAAAGATTATATAAAAGAAAAGAAAACAAAATTTTTTTTTAAGTTGAAAGTTCTTAAAAGTTCAAAAAGGATCGAAGAGAAAATATGTATAGCATTGTACTCGCACAAAAAAGTAAAGAAGGGAATGATAGTTACAATAAAATTATTTTTTTTTTTTTTTAGTTTACTTTCCTACCACATAAATATGACCAGGAAGTTACACAGTCTTATGATTCGAACTCATATCCTCTCGGTGTTTACAGTATGTTTTATATGGTGTCACCCACCGAGACGCCAAAAAATTATTTAAAAAATTTTACATAAAATTAAAAAAGTTGACAAAAAATATTTATTTTCTTTTTTTTAATTAAAATAAGTTTTAATTATAATGTAAAGTTTAAAAAAAATATATATATACGTATATATATTTAATTAAAATTCTTTAACAATCTTCATTTTTTAATAAAAACTTTTTAGACATCTTTACATATACATTTTTATATAGAAGAATAATAACATTTTTTTTTTTTTTTCTACATAATAAACTTTTTTATATCACTAAATAAAAGAAAAAAATAAAAAAAATTGCAAATTTTGCATATTTCATGGTGACCACTATAAGTTCATCAAGATACTGCCACACCTATTAATTAAAATAAGTGCAGCATTGCAAGTATAATTAATTCATGAAATAAGTTATCACGATATCCTTGCATCCTTGCATGAATAAACCATTGTCTATAATATATTATATGTAAATGAAAGCTTTATTGTAATTTAGTCATAAGGATTAAAAGAAAGAGTATATGTATCTTTGTATGTATGTATGTATGTATGTATATATATTATATAAGTAAATGTTTCAGATCAACCTGAAATTTATCAATGTTAAAATACTGATCAAAATGAATTCATCATGTCAATGAATTAAACGATAAATTTATAAAAGAAAAAAAAAAAAAAAAATAGTAAAACATAATTAAGACACGAACTTTTTAGTCATTCAAGAATCCTTAATAAATTGTTATGCAAATTTAAGTTAATGTCTTTTAATTGTTAATTTTTATTTTTCCCTTTAATAGAAATAACAAAAAAAAAAAAAGGGTTTTAACAAAGGAACTGATTTTTTTTTTGTTTTTTTTTTTTTTGTGATTAGAATATTAAAGCACGCTATTAATTCTAACAAGTACTTTTTTTTGCAGATTTATTTAATTCATTTTTATTATTTTTAGAATTTTTGTTGTGCTGAAATAACTGATTATTGATTCAAAGTATCGTAACGATAACTAAAAAAAAAAGAAAAAAAAAATAATTAATTCAATTCAAGTAAAGTCACTATGTCTAGCCATAATAATTTAACTATATTAAATATTTTTACTTTCTTTTTTTTTTTTGTTGGGATTGGTTACTTTTACTTTTATTGCAATATGTATATTAATATGGGTCATTCAACCCCCAAAACAACATGACTTGAATTTTTAATTAATACTTATGTATTTCTTATGAATATGCAAAATATAATACCTATATGTGTGTAATATTTATTTTATTAAAAAAAATTATATTGTATTTAATATGATATTTTAATTTTGATTTAATTACTTTTTTCCATCTTAAGTATAATATAATTGTTAATTTTATTTTTTAATTGTTGCTCTTTGTTGAATATTAGTTACTCGGTTAGTATACCTTTTACAAAACTGTAAATTATAATTATAACTAGGGGCCCCTGTTAATATGTAGTCAAATTTTATGTTGAATCCCAATTCATATAATAGACAGTTGCAGTTTAGAAAAATAGAATTTATGGAAAAAGTACAATCCGTAAAAAATCAGAAAGCAAAACCAAATTCGTCAAAACACTAACTGAAATTATTTAAAATAACGCCAAAACAGAATTAAATTGTATAAAGAGCCTGTAGTTGGTGTACGTATATTTAGAATATTTTGTATTGTGAGTGAGAACTATTATGTCTATTTATTTATCGAGTTCGAAATAAATGTTTTAAGGTACGTGGGGAAAACAGAATATATATCCGTAAAACATTCGTAAAATGCACAAACAAAGTTTGGAGCAAAATTCAGTTAATTTTTTTTATAGACAACGTTGTCTGTAACAATATTGCCGTTGTTCGTTTTAGCTTGTCCTAATGTAAAAAATTTAAAATCTGAAAAGACTGTATATTTGGCGTACAATCCTTGATTAAGATTGTACATGGTACAGAGGGCGAGAAAACCGTACAAATATTACCACAATTGTACAAACGGTAATTAAAATTGACATATAAAATATTTAAAAATAAAAAATTATTCAAATATAATTTTGGTTGTAAGAAAATTTAAGTACTTATATGAGAAGAAAAAGAATTCAAAAAATAATACAATTAGAAAAGGTTTCTATAATCGCTTCAAATAATATACAAACACATAAATGCAACAATTTAATAGAAAAGTACAAAACCAAAACAATTATATATTTCAATTTTAAAGAAACTCTGCCCGCTGGTCATACATAAGTACATACTGATTATTAATTATAAGTACATACATGTTGATTATTAATATCAGATCAATATCATTCATCAATATTTAAAATTTCAATACATATTGTGATAAATGATGATTTCTATCAATTTTTAAATTTTTTTCTTTATACATGCATAAGTTAAAGTACATATACTACATTTCTTACATATATCCAAAGAATAGTTGAGCCGTTGAGGTCGAGTCGACTCGAGACGAAAAAAAAAATACACAATTTTAAAGAGAGTAAATGAGAATGTCTCTTATAATTTTGTGTTTTTTTTGTTATTCTGTTGTGTACGTTTTGTTACTACTACCGACTATCGTAGGTATCATACTACTGTAATGTAAATATGAAATGTGTTGTTTATGTTTTTTATTATTAATATTATGTATAGGTTTTATAGTAGAAAAATCGTAAAAAATATGTAGTTACTGATGTTCAAAGCTTGAAACGGAATTCATAATACGCAGTGTGTGGCTGAAAACTACTAAATTATCTATAATATAATACACAAGATGTTGGCGAGACCTTGCCAACATGTAAAAAAATATATTTTATATCTATAATAAAACACTCACGCTGAATGTAAAATAAACTGGCAATGATGATATTTCTGTATATTTATTTATAAGTTAAAATTTTATTACCAGAGACACAAATCTTTGACTCAAAGTATTATTAAGAAACACAAACCGTTCATTAAAAATATAAATAAATTTAGTAAATATTATTACCAATGACCAAATTTTCCACTAGAAGTATTATCAGAGACACAAACCGTCCATTAAAAGTGAGTACATTCAAAAAAGGAAAAGTACGTACTTAAAAAACACACATTTTCAATAAAAATAAATTCAGCAAATTTTAAATTTTTAAATTTGACCGCCACATCCATTATGAACTGGTCGCAGAGGTAAATTAAAAATAAATTATTAATATTCTGTTGGCGTTTTCAATATTTGTTTTGGAAAAAAAAAATAAAAATAGGTACTCTTAATAAAATTAAAACGTCTGAAAGTGAAAAGAGCGAAGTTTATAGTAAGCCTCATATTTAAAAGAAAAAAATAATAGGCCGATTTTATTCTTGATTTTGTTTTCATTAGTATAAAAGCTGGTAAAAGCTTCGTAACAGACTTTAAAGTAGTTTTGTTTATTTAGGTTGAAATTTAGATTTTTAAGCTAAATTTTCGGTATAACTGGTATAACATAAAATATTCGAAACTTTTTAATTAATATAAAATTCGGCAGACTTAAATAATTATATTTCATAACAGAAATCAGAAACTTACTAAATATTATAGAAATGGATATTTTTCTTAAAAAAAAAAGAAAAAATAACATAGAAAATATCATTTTAGAAGCCTTTCTCAAAATAGATTCATAATTTTGTACTAATTTATTATTAGACCATTAAATTAAAAAGCTGTCGAAAACGAACGTCGCAAAAAAAAAAGCCCCCGAAAATTTATGAAATTTCATTATCAGAGACATGAATCTTTTATTAAATATAGGTACTAAAGACCTCTTCCAAAGTATATTTAAATAAAATAAATTCAGCAAATTTTTTTCAAGCAAAAAAAAATAAACGCAAAAGATTGGACATACTTTGAAGATGTAACAAAAAAAATTTAGTAGCGGTTGGTGTTGGTTGGTTTTTCGCCGGTTTTTATTGTGCACTTTATACATGTGTTTTAAACAATTTTTGAAATATCGGCACGAACTTTTACCCTGAATGTGTTTTTAGCTTGGACCATTTTTTCTCAATGATTAAAAAACTGTCAAAAATTACCGCCACGAAAAAACGGCGAGAAAAAATTAAAAAACTGTACCTAACATTTTTAATTTTATGTGTTTAGATTTGTTTTATGTTTTTTTCTATTACAGCAAGTAAGTAAGTGATTCCAACGTTTTTATAGTGGTGCTGATGTAAAAATGAAATTTTTAGGTAGTTTATTAAGGGAGTCACTATGATAACGTAAATGTTTTTGAATCTATAGAAATTGTGCAATTGCACAGGGGATTTTCTAGTAATTATAGATTAAAGTTCATTTAACTAAAAAGAAAAGAAAAATTTCTTAGAATTTATCTTGTAACTTAAATTTTTAATTTTTATGTAATCAAAACAACTACAAGCGACATCTCTTATTCGATTTTTCACAGTTAAATAAAATGTTATAAGTATAGCAAATATTTGAAATTTTGTTAGGGTCATTCACGAGATGTTGCAAAAATGCAAATTTTTTTTCCAACCTATGAAAAATTTACTAATATGAAAAACTACCAAATTTACACCAAACAGACTAAACATAAAAAGAACTTTTTGCCTAAAAACAATATTTATAATTTTTTTATAAATTCAAGTCAGCTTTAAAATAATAATTTTTTTTTTTTTT
The DNA here is from genome assembly GCA_947095535.1 of Poecilobothrus nobilitatus. Classification (NCBI taxonomy): domain Eukaryota; kingdom Metazoa; phylum Arthropoda; class Insecta; order Diptera; family Dolichopodidae; genus Poecilobothrus; species Poecilobothrus nobilitatus. The sequence continues at coordinate 188,632,924 of OX352773.1, forward strand.
TTTTACTTTTAATTAGAGAATCAAATAACCGCTTTGGCAACGTCATATAAATAGGCGATTTGTGAGGAACTTTACATCAATAAATTAACCTGCTAATTTCAAAGACTAAAAATAACTCAAAATAAACGAACTATCGATATTTTGTTCACGTTATTTTTGTTTAGAAGTAAATCTCTATGATATAACAATTAGGTACTATTCTGATATCTTTGTTAACTTAAAGATTTTTATTAGAAAGCACAACTTTATCTATTTTAATTTTCTAACCAAAATTTTTATTGTCAATTAATCATTGCTCTATTCGTTTCATATAGATTGGCACAGTAGTGATTTTAAAGTCCTTATTTATATGGATATTGCGTAAATATCAGGTAGCATTAATTATGCTATACAATATATTAATTTGAAACGTCTCAATACTTGAATTTGATGAAGATTTTAAAAAAAAAAAACCCTAAAACTGAATACGGAAGAGCCAAAACCACTGTACATACATATATATTTATTCTTTTCATTTACAATCGTATACAGTTTTCGTATACAGAAGTTTCTGTATCAAATACATATATAATTTTATCTTTTTCTTTTTTATCTACTCTTTTTATTTAAATTTCGTATGTAATGAATGTCTCATACGTATATAATTTGCTTAATTTTCTCAAGGGACAGGACAAAGCCATCATTTATTACGACTATATAGGAAAGGGACATCTATTTTATTAATCAATTGTTTATTTACACATTTATATTTAAAATAAATAAAATTAGCATAAGTCAAACCAAAATTAAACTTACCATTTATATTTTTCAAAAAAAAAAACTCTTTTCTTTTTTCTCATTTTCTAATATTAAATATTTCAAAAATTAACTGAAAAATAGAAGTCATACTCTATAAAACACTCAACCTATTGTATAAGTTAGGTTAAATATTTTCATGTTACAGAATAAATGAAATAAATATTCATAACTTTTTAATTTAATAACTATACCATTAAAACTATTTGTATATTCACTCATGAGTTGATATCATAACAAAAAAAAAAAAAAAAAAAAACAAACAAATAAAAAATTAATAACTTTTATTATACCAAGTACCAACAATTGTTTTCCTAGTTTTCCCAACAACTGTAAACAATGAAAAATTATTCAAAAAATAAAAAATACGACTAAAACAAAATAAAATTTTTAGAAAATTTAAAATTTTTATAAACCTTGAGTTCATTTTTAAAAACAGAAGAAATATTTTTCATATAAAAAAACCAGAAAAAATTTATAAATATACCAAAATATTTCAATGTGGTAAAAGAGAAGTGAATTTAAATAATGGTTGCCGGATGTTTTTCATTTAAATGCAACTATCTATATATTATCTTAAATTTTCTTAAATAAAATCTAAATAAAATACGTTCATAATAAATTGTTTTTCCATAAATAAATAATAAATTGTATGCATTGAAGAAATTTTTTATTTAAAAAAAGCATTAAAATGTTGTCATGTCAGTCAAGTCATACTAAAAGTTATTTTAAATATTTAATTAATGTTTTTTTTTTTTTATTTTTGGAGGATAGGTTTGGCGAAGCTTGTTATCATCAAACTTTATTAAGGATCACAATTTGCAGGAACTTTAATCGGGCTAAACAGCTTCCTACTAGAGAATTTTTTAACACTTTTTAAAAGTTTGACTAAGTGGGTTAGAGGAATGCACAACATATTTTTATCTACTTCTGGAAATTCTATAATGATCTTAGTATAAGCTTAAAGTTTTTCTCTTAAGACCTACAATTTTTATAAAATATATTATTTATTTATCCATACAAAAACAAAGATTAAATAAAAAAACAATTCATTTTTGTTCACTTGAACTGAACAGGTGCTTCACCAAAGGTACTTAATAATGTTTGAAGTTTTTAACGCTGGATCTATGAAAATTTACTTAATATTAATAAAATGAGAATTGCATTCCATAACAATTATAAAAGTGAAAATTTTTTTGGACACTACAAATCTTTTCATAAAACAATACAATAAAAGTATGATAAAAAGACGTCCAATGCAAAGAGCTATTCTTTCTAAGTTTTTTTTTTTTTTTCATTTTTCACTCTTTAGGCGTCCCATTAAATTTATATTATAATAATGAGAAAATATTTTGCAATTTTCCATTTTTTCAGAACAATATTTTTTTATTTATTTCAAAAGTTAAAATTAAATTGCACTGAAAAACTTCTAACAAAACAAATAATTGAGATTAATTGTAGTGAAATTAAGAACCAGAAAGTTTGTTTTTAACCAGCACCAATGTCAAGGTCACTGATTTATTTTTTCCGCTAAATAAATTTTTTTTTTTTTTTTTTTACTTTTTACTAAGGAGAGAAATGAATTTTATGTCTAGGAAAATAATTGTGTATTTAATGGAAAAGTTCAATTTCCCAGTCTCTTTTTCATTTTTTCTTTTTCTTTTTATACATATTTTAAATTGTATACGTAAAGTTCAAGGTAATTTGTTTTTTCCAATGTTTAGATATTTTTTTCTTTAATGAGATACAAAATAAAATCAAGTCAATTAAATTAAAAATAAACTTTTTGTGTTTTCTTTTTTCAGAAAATGTAGCTTATATATATATATATAGTCAATCATGAATTTTTAAAAATACGAAAAAAAAATTGTGCAAAATAAAATTAATCCAAAAAAAAAAAACATAATTTAATTTTTTTCTACTTAAAACATGGCATTAAAATTATTTAATTATGTAAATTTTGAAAGATTTCTTGAACTTTCGTTTTACTTTCAATTTATAAATTTTAGTAAGTACTGCTTATTTTAAGTAGTCAAAATTTAATTTTAATAAAGGTATTTCAAAATTGAAAAGAATGACACTTAAACAGCTAGACTGGTTATTTAAATAGATTTATTGGAAAAAAAAAATTGGGTTGCAAAAAGGTCAAATTTCGATTCAATTCATCGCTCAACTCACAGATTGAGCCGACTCAAATGTTGAAAGACAAACATGGGTTCACAGGTTGGGTGGACGTAAAATTTGAGTTGAGGTTGAGTTGAGTTTGGCATTTAAGTCCGCTTATTTAAAATCCTGAATGAAGATAAGAAAATCTACACATTTAAGTGGTTTAAAATTTCTTGAGATCTTTTGAAGATTACCATCTCTCCCACTGAAAAAAAAAAAAAAAAAGAATTTCAATTTAATAGAACAGTATATGAATGATGTTTCACTGGATCACTTCCTTAAATTTTCTAATTATTTACTTGCTTTTACCTAAAAGATAAAATTCTAAAAATTCAATTATAAATGAAATATTTATTTACACACTCTATAAAAATCCTTTTTACCAGTATTTATTTAAAAAAAAAAAAACTAAAACTAGTACAAAAAAACAAAAATAAAAATAAAATAAAAATTTTTTTTTGTATAATTTTAATAAACCTCATATTATTCAAAATGAAAATAATGCTAAACTCTGCCCTTTTTCGAAAAAACAATCCACCTTACAAATAACATTTCTACACAATAATATTCAAATTAACAAAAAAGAGATATTCATCCCAAACCAATTAATTAATTTCGAGTAATTAATTTTCTAAGAAAAAAGAATTATCTTATCTTTAGAATTTTTATTTTTCATTTTCTTTACTTTAATTGTCAATTTACTTTGAATCCATTTTATCCATTGAATCTCAATTGAAAATAAATTTAATTTTCGTAAAATCCTAATGAATATTACTTTTTACTCACTTCTTTCAGAATTTTCGATGCGCTCCTTTTTTTTTTTGTATTTTGATATTTGGTAGGCAATTAAATTATAAATTTTCCTTGTAAATTTTTTTTTTTCTTCTTAAAAAAAAAACAAAAAATAAATAATATTTCAAAAATTTTCTTTTTCTTTCATTTTTTAACATTAAAATTCAAAACTCTTCCTTTTCATACTTTCTATAATATCTATTAGTTGAACACATTTTACTTGGAAAAAAAAAAAAAACCACGACCTTTTAGAGGACTTAACTGGGAAAGTTCATCTATTTTAAACCATTAAAATTTTTTTTTTTTTTGCAAATAACAAAATTTTGAATGGGAAAACTTTCAGAAGCCTTTAAGAGAAATTCACCTCTAACCATAATGTCTAAAAAATATTTTAAAACTAGGAAGAGTGCAGTAGAATAGACTGTATCAACTCTGGGATACCCGTATGAACGTAATATATCCTGTTCTATAAAACTTGATCATCTTTTGAAAAATTCAGATGTTTTAGTACCGACTGTAACTACCAAGATATATTTATGTAAATTTATGTAAAATTAACCAAATTTTACCGAAATTATTGCCCTAAAACTTGATTATCATTTGTAAGATTTCAGACTCCCAGCTTCATTAATTAATAATTCATTAATTCATTATTAGCAGCTACTCGAACTTGTTGCACCATCACATCCAAATTTTACAGATATTGTTGTCCTGTAACTCGACACCATTTTTCAAAATTGTAGATACCTAGTTTCAATAGATACTGAGTTATTTCCATATAAAGATAGAAGTTGTATGGCAGCTACTCGAACCCGACAGCCGAAAATGCTGGATTTAAATAACGAAACTAACAATTTGGCAAAAGTGACGTAAACAAAATTACAGCCTCCTAGCTTCTTTATTTTTTTAGTTATCGTGCGGACGGTTGTACCATGGCTTAATCGACTCAGAATTCTATTCTGAGCCGATCCATACCTTTCATACTATATCTAGCTCAACTCCTTTAGGGTGTCACAAACATAATGGCAAATTTATTATACCCTTGAACATACTTCATACGGGTATAAACGGTATCAAAGAAAAATAAAACCTGTTCAAATGTTAAAACATCAACAAATGTTATCAAAATTAGGTTATTATTCAAACCCCTCCTAATTCAAAATCATCCTTTTGTAAAACGAAAATCGTAAAAGAAAGAGAAAACTGTATAGTATATTTTTTCCTTTCTTTGCAAAACTGCTATCACTTTTTAGAATAACAAACCTATCTAAAACTGCACATTATCAAAAAGAGGATAAAAAAGGATATTACTACTTTGTACGATTACAATAATTTAAAAAATGTTTATTTTATTGCTGCTTTGCTTTGAATACACAATCAAAAATTTGTTACTTGACTATTACGGCGAAAAAAAACTTTCGCCTTAAAATTCAAATTACTAATCACTAACATGCAAAATCTAAATCTGATTTTTAAATATTTCAAAAAGTTACAGAAAATAAGTTTCAAGACATTTAAATCATATCAAAAAATAATGGGTAAACCCATATAAGAAAAATATTAAGTTCATAAGGTATTTTCAGTATTTAATTTCTACTTTATTACTACAAAAAAATTTGATGACAAGCCAAAATATGCCAAATAATATAAAAGTGTATAAGGTATGTAATTTAATTGTAAAAAATAACTTTTTATTTTACAATTTTGCGTCCCAGTGTATAATATTAATATTACAAATTAATATTCACTGTTGTTATTACTGTTATCAATGAAAAGCTAAATAAAACACAAAAAAAAATTATTCTAATGTTTATCACACCCAAAAATCAGCCAGTATCATTTTGCTTAAGTACATACTTTTATTGTTATTATTATTATTTTTAAATTTTATTTTGTACTTTTTGTAAAAAAAAATAAAAAAAAAAACAAATTAGAAGGATTTGCCTCATTTATTACTAAAATCCCATGAAAAAATAAACCATAAAGTATAAAACTTACAAGAAAAAAAATAAAAGAAAAATAACAGAAGTTTTATAAAATAAAAAAAAGTCCTAGAAAGAATGTCCAAATATATAGGTACAGTTAGAAATGAACAGTAAACAAAATATTTTCTTATCTTCATTGTAAGTAAATTGCGAAAATCATTTTCTCCTTCTTTTTCTTTCTTTTCACTTTATGAAATTCCAGTGAAAAGAAAATCGTTAACACACACACAACACAAAAATATTTTTTATTTTTTGACTAATTCATTCTTCGCCATTTTTTTTTTAATTTAAGTTATTCTTTCTCTTTCGTTCTTTTGTAATTTTTCGTTCATTCTTTCTTATTATTTTTGTTTAGTTGTTGTTTTTATTTTTTTTGTTGCTTAATAAAAAAAAATTTGCTTTTGCATACTTTGCAAAAATTAGAAATATAAGAAAAAAATATTATAAATTATAAAATATTTCCTCTAATAATTACATATTATATTATTCTAATGGTATCCTTCTCTTATTTTCATTCACAAAATTTTACTAACCCTCACAATTTGAAGGAAAATATATAGATGTAAATTATGAATAGATAAACAGGAAACATAATTTAAAAATAAAAAAAAAATTCCCGAATTTAAAAAAAAAAAATTTTCCAGAAATGCGGGTATTAAAAAATGAATTTTCATTTAATTGATGATAGGCACTTCATTATTATTATTACATTTTTTGAGGTTATGATTTATGAATATTTACATTTCAAATAAAGTTACGACTCATTAAAAGAAGTATGTCATAGTAATGTCGTTTATTTTGATTTTATTTATTAGAAATTTATTTATTTAAAAAAAAATTTTTATAGTTTTGATGTTTTTTGTTAACCTTTCTTTTTATTGCAGGCTATACATGGCTTTACAAACTTCCTATTTTAAAATGGCCGACCAATATTTTAATTAACGCTCAAATTTATAATTAAATAAACTTAAGTTTACATTAAGTAATATTATAAACAAGGTTTTATAAATCAGTGAATGTGAAGATGAAATCGCCATAAAATCTAAGAATTATGTGAAGTTTTGCGGACTTAATAAACTCGTGTGCCAACATTGTTCTTCAAATAAATACAGGTGCATACAAATAAATGCAAATCTGAAACTGTCCAGATCACAATTTCGCAGAATTTTTCATTCAGATGTAGGTAGATTTGTTTTTGCAAGTGTAAGCAAGTTTAACTACTTAGAGGTACAATTAAATAATGAAAACAACATGCACTTAGAGCATTCAAGATAGAATTCAGACGGTTAATAGATATTATGCACATCTAAAACTTTTCAAATTGAAAACATTAAATTGATTTAAGACAAAAATCAACTAAAAATCTTCATGAGAAAACTGCTACGTATTTCAGTTCTAAACAAGATTTTAATGGTACCTATATAATAAGATCTAATGTAGAATAGTGATACTAATCAACAATGAAGATGTAGTACAATTGAGATCAGAATAACTGGTGCACGTTATAACGGCGGCTCTAGAAGCAGATAGTTGGATGATAACATAGAAAATGATATAAGGGAAATAAGTGCACAGATCTACGGCAGTAGACAGAGAATGTAAGTGAAGTAAGTGAATGTAAGGGAGACCAGGGCCCACCTCGAGCTGTAGTACCAAAATATAATGATATTTTGCAAAATTTTGTATTAAATATGATGAAAATTAACTTTACAAATTAGAATACTAAAAGTGTGCTGAAGTGGTGTAATAAATATAAATTTAAATAAACGCAAAAAAATGATTTTATATTAAATTCCCAAGAATTTGAATTTTTTTTTTCAACTTAATATTTTTCTTAATATATTATGTAGTCTTAATTTTTCAGGACTTAAATTTTAACAAATTAATTTTTATTAAAGTGATTTGTAAAACAAAATTAAAACATGATCTTATAAAATTGTGTTTTATATTGTCTTGAACATTTTCTTTTCAGGTTATAGAAAAAGTAAAAATTCAAAAAAAGCAAAATGTTTAAAAATGTTCAGTTAAAGGATTGATGGAGTGATTTTTTTTTCACTTTAATTTAATAAAATATTTATTTAATATTTAATGAGTATCAAAATTAATGCAATATAAAATTTACCATAGGAATATGAGGATTTCAATATTTTAAATGCTTTAATGTATAAATACTTATGTGTAAAAACGTAATTTTAAGGTTCGTTACAAAATTAAAGTTTCGATAATTCGTTCAGAGAAGGGTTCGGGAGCGGCAGCCTCCACTACCCCTGCAGATATATCAAGTTGTTGAAATATGTATGTATGTAACACAATGATACAGAAGTATTAACAGCAAAGCGGACAACAAATAGCTAAACAGGCATAACTACAACCACCTTTCTTGTACCTGTTGTCGAGCCATTGTGCAAGTCACTTTACAAGTTTTGACATAAAATTATATAAAACTTTGATATTTTTTTGATTTTTTGAAATTCATTTCTTTAGATCTTATTTCATTTCTTTTAAATTTTTGTTTCGTTTTTTTTTAATTTTTTTAGATTTAATTTTATTTCAATATTGTGTTATTTCATTCATGGATCATGTCTTTCATTACGATCCTAAAAAAAACAGAAAAATTTTGGTGTTATTTCATTTTTTATTTTTAGACGTTATTTTACAGTCCGCAAAAATATACTTATAAAAATTGTTAAATTACGATTTATTTTATATACCATAACACTATGAATTTTTAGCACATTTCCAAAAAAAATTTGAAAAAAGTGCCTATTAGTTTAGTTAGTTAGTCTGTTTACAAAAATTCTGCACCGTTAAAGATGGAGAAAAAAAATTTGAACCATGGGTAGATGTCATAAAAAAATTAATTTTGTGGAACAACTTTTTCATGTAGCCCCATCCATCAGAGAATTACAGACCCTCCAATTTTAAAAAAGCCCTATTTTTAAACGCGTATATTTCATGTTGCGCTTAATATTTTTTCAATCTTTTTTTACCTTTATAAATCAATTTCAAAATTACATATAATTTTTAAATTTAGCATTTAAATTTACCGTTATGTGAAACCCAAATTTTACATGATTTTTCTACCTTCATAACTCCGGCACGCTTTTAGATAGAGGCTTGAAATTTTAAGGCAAGAAAGAACTTTTAGTAAGTTAGGCACCTGTACACATTTTTCCTCGGCAAGACAAAAAAATTAAAGCTCTAGTAATATAGTTTTACATGTGTTAACGGGTTTTCTAAGTTATATAAGGTTCCGGACTTATAGTCCCTCAAAATTCCAGAAAAGTCTTATTTTCACATTTTTTCTTATTACAAAAAATTTCTTAAATTTTATTTTTTAAATTTTCAAATTTTTGTGCAAGTCACAATTCTAAACGTTTGTATTGTCTTTTGGAAATGTTCGCTTTTAAAAACTGTTGGTTTACATTCTACCTTGTTTATTTAAATATTAGTAACCAATTTTATCAATTTAGTTTTAATCTTACAAAGAATTTTTGTAAATTTTTTTTTTAGTCAGGCGTTCTTTTCAGGCGTGGCCGTAAATGTCGTATGGTGGAATAACTCTTATGACGTGTATGGGATTTGAACCCACACCCCCTCGGGGTTTACAGCGTACTTCATACGCTCTTACACACTAGGCCATCCAGGCCCCCTTGTAAAATTTAGATTTTACAAGCGGGCCTTTTCATTTAAAAATAGTTTTTCATAAAATCATAAATGCAACAATAAATTCTTCTTTATTAAATTAATATTCTTCACTCCACAAAATGTATTTCGTGTTTAAATATTTTTTCTATGTTTTTATTGCTCAAAAATAAAAATCTGTGCTCTTCATACTTCAATAATTTGTTCTATATGAGACAATGAACCGTCATCATTACTTTTAAATTAAATCTACAATATTTCTGTTTTATTTGAACCATCATTAATGAACGCATTAAAATAAATATGAAATACGTTTAATAATTTCGTTGCGTTATTATGATTAGAACCAACATAATCAACAATAATTGTAGTACAACAAAAAGTTACATACAAAATAATAAAATAAAAGCCAATTATTTGTTACGTGTTCATTATCATTAGAAAATATAAAAATTCTGGTGACTATGAAAGCATTTAATTGAAAATCCAATTGAATTGAACAAAAAATATGAGTTTTTAAAATATATTAGAACAAAAAATGAAAGCAGAAAAATATAATAATAATAATATTGTACAGTCTATTTAATGGGAATTAATCTTATTATCATTTTCTGTTACTGTTCATCAACATTTTGTTTTAGGTATAATGAATAATATCATTTTCTTTAGAAGAAAATTGAAATTAATATGGTAAAATTAATAATCAAAGTATTCATCAATAATTGAGTAAAATATCAGCTCTTAAAATAATAAGTTAAATGATCAAAGTTTATAAAACTATTAAAGATTCTAAAAAAAAAAATTAAAAACTAAAAATTTATTTCATTTTATTCTCAGGGTATGTATTATTCAGATAACATTTAATTAGTGAAATCTGTTCTTAAATATTGTATACTATTACTAAAAGTTCTATCAGTAGATTACTAATACTACTGCATATTGTAACTGTTCATGAATAAAAGAAAATACTGCATCGTCTAATTGTTGATGGCTTTGCCACTGATACCAAAATAATATTAGTAATGGGCAGATTCATTATTCCCTTACAGCCACACTCCCAAATTAAACAGTTCTATCTTATCCCATCTATATCGTACCGTATCTTGCTTCATCCTAACCTAGGTCTATCCTATCCTATCACTACTGGCCATACACTGCTTTAAAAATTAGTACTTTTCAATTATATTGGCTAAAGGTGGGGCTGAGTTTAATCAGTAAGGACAATACCAAAACAATTCCAAAGCGAAGTTTTTGATGTGCTTCGAGACGTAGCACCTAATGCTATTTGAAAAAAAATATTGCAATATGTATGTAAAAGGAATTTTAGACGTTCTGTTGGTTATAAAATCAGAATTATATACACATATTCTAAAATAATAATATACGGGTATAATGATTTGAAAGTATGTTTATGTTTGTCTAACTTGTCTTGTCTATATAAGTATGTATATATTTTCGCGATGTGTTTTATTATGTTAAATGGAAAGTTGAAAATGTCTCTTTTGCCGAAAGATATTAAGCAAAATGGCGTTTTGTAATTATATTTCATCTAACTATAGATAAACCGAATTTATCAATTAATGTAATTAATTTATGTTGATACATTTAATTTACGTTGATACATGGTATTTGATCTGTATATAATATTTTAACCTTCATAGCTATATAGGTATTACAAATACATGTTCTACATACATATATATTCAATCCATACACCAATTCTATTTTTTAAATCCTTGTTGTAAATTCAAGGACAAAAAACTTAAAAATTTATTGTCGATCTAATAAAAAAAACTAAGATGATATACATATGTACATATATCGTTTAGAAATTAACATATATTTAGATATTTCATAACAAATAGTAATATTGAAAATATTAAAAAGGATAATTCACCAATTTAATTTTTTACCAATTCCGAAATTCTGTAATATTGACGTATACAATTTTTTAAATTTCTGTAGCAAGCTTAAATTTTCCTGATGATTTTACTTTTAAGTTTAGGGTAACTAAAGTCGAAACCAAAACTTTGTTTATAACTGAGACGCAATGTGTTATATACGATACAGATTATATAAATTTCGAGAATAGATTTATTTTTCTAATTCTAATACAATAAAACTAGACCGAACTTAGTGATTAAAAAATTTTTATTAAATTTTTTTTTATACCCGTACGATAGGATCGGGTATAATAAAATTACTCCTCCGTTTGTAACACCTCGAAATAAGCGAGCTAGATATACCTTCAAAGGTATGGATCGGATCAGAAAAAAATTCTAAGACTTTTGAGCCATGTCCGTCCGTGCGTCCGTCCGTCCGTCAGCACGCTAACTCAAAAACTAAGAAAGCTAGAATCTTGAAATTTACACAAAATATTCTGGGAGTAATTTGTAGGTTCCCTATTTTTTTTTGGTTGAGTTTGGACCAAACCTTAGGGTAGCTCTCGAACACCTAACTTTTAGATCCCCACACTTTTTTTGAAATAGAGCTATGAAATGCTGATAGATCTCACAAAAATATTAATTTTATTTTTAATAACTTTTTTTTGTAGCCCCACCCGTTACGGAGCTACAGCTCCCCAAAGGTTCAAAGAAGCTCTATATTTAAATTGTTATAGCACAAGTTGTATAAGGTATATCTTCATTTTGAAAACGCCAAACGATTACTACTTTTATTAGCTTTAAAAGTATGTATACAATAAATATATAGTGGCATACGGTGTCTTAATTTACCGTTATGCGAAACTAAAATTTTGCAAAATCCTTTAACCTTTCTATCTTCTAAACGTTTTAAGTTGGAAACTTGAAATTTTGACAAAAGTAAGATCTTTGAAAATAATTTTTTTTTGTATCACCCCCGTTTAGGAGCTGTAAAGGGTCAAAAACTGAAAATTTCCTATTTTTAAACACCTGTTAAAATTTTTTTGAAGTAATACACAAAAATTAAAGCTTCAACATTATACTCTTATTTCTGTTAACAACTTTTTTTAATAATATAGGGTTACTTTATAATTGACGAAAGTGTTGATTTTTTCAAATTTTCTAACAAATTTCTTTAACGAATTTTTTGCATTTGTTTTACTCGATAATTTGAAATTGTTGAAGATATAATGCGTAGTACAAAAAAATGTAAATAAATAAACAACATAACGGTTGCTTGAAGAATTTTTATTTATATGATATTGATATATATACATACTTATATAATATTATGTTTATTTACATATCGTATATGTCACTAGTGAATGAATGATAAGAGTATAGATGTATATTATATAGCGCCGTATTTACATACATATATGTATTTTATTGTACTTATAAGAAATTATTCTGTCAATGGAATATTTAAATATAATATAATATAACTAGAAAATCCCCTGTGCAATTGCACAATTTCTATAGATTCAAAAACATTTGCGGTATCATACTGACTCCCTTAATAAACTACCTAAAAATTTCATTTTTACATCAGCACCATTAAAAAAACTTTGGTATCACTTACTTACTTGATGTAATAGAAAAAAACATAAAACAAATCTGAACATATAAAATTAAAAATGTTAGGAACAGTTTATTAATTTTTTCACGCCGTTTTTTCGTGGCGGTAATTTTTGACAGTTTTTTAATCATTGAGAAAAAATGGTCCAAGCTAAAAACACATTCAGGGTAAAAGTTCGTGCCGATATCTCAAAAATTGTTTGAAACACATGTATAAAGTGCACAATAAAAACCGGCGAAAAGCCAACCAACACCAACCGCTACGACATTTTTATTTTTGTTACATTTAAAATAATCCCAATAATCGAAATAATTTTAATATTTGTTAAAATTTTACCAGACTCTCTATTTTTCTTTAGTTTAAAAAAAAAATTTTTATGTCGATAAAAACAGTTGTTTTCTTCGCGAATTACTTTAATTACCAAAACTACTTTCAAGTCTTTTGCGTTTATTTTTTTTTTTGCTTGAAAAAAATTTGCTGAATTTATTTTATTTAAATGTACTTTGGAAGAGGTCTTTAGTATATTTAATAAAAGATTCATGTCTCTGATAATGTAATTTCATAAATTTTCGGGGCCTTTTTTTTTTTTGTGGGTCGTTTTCGACAGCTTTTTAATTTAATGGTCTACTAATAAATTAGTACAAAATTATGAATCTATTTTGAGAGAAGGCATCTAAAATGATATTTCCTATGTTATTTTTTCTCTTTTTTTTAAGAAAAATATCCATTTCTAAAATATTTAGTAAGTTTCTGATTTCTGTTATGAAATATAATTAGCTAAGTCTGCCGAATTTTATATTAATAAAAAAAATTCGAATATTTTATGTTATATCAAAAATTCAGCTTAAAAAATCAAAATTCCAACCTAAATAAACAAAACTACTTTAAAGTCTGTTGCGAAACTTTTACCAGCTTTTATAATAGTGAAAACAAAATCAAGAATAAAATCGGCCTATTATTTTTTTTCTTATAAATATAAGGCTTACTATAAACTTTGCTCTTTTCACTTTCAGGTCTTTTAATTTTATTAAGAGTATTTTTATTTTTTTCAAAACAAAGAGTCATTTGAAAACTGCCAGCAGAAGATTAATAATTTATTTTTAATTTACCGCTGCGACCAGTTCATAATGGATGTGGCGGTCAAGTTTAAAAATTAAAAATTTGCTTTAAATTTTGTGTCGAAAGTACTTTTTAAAAAGTAAACATTTGTGTCTCTGATAAGACTTTTAGTCCAAGATTTGTGTCTCTGATAATAAAATTTTATATTATTAAATAAATATACAGAAATATCATCTTTGCCAGTTTAGTTTACATTCAGTGTGAGTGGTTTATTATAGAAATAAAATATTTTTTTTTTACATCTTGTGTGTCTGGTATTAATATCTATATGATATTTAATATCTTGTGTGAATTGGTATTATCAGAGACTACATAGAGATGTACAAATTCATACAAAAATTTGTACTAATTTTTTTTTCAAACGGGCCAGCTAAAACTGGCTAGTTTTAAAAATTTTAAAGCACAGAAATATTTGATTTGTGTCATAGCTAAAAGAATTTAGTGAAAACCAGAATCTTCTGTAAAATCTGGTGTAAAATGTAAAAATTATCATTCATATATTTTATGCATTTACAAAATTTTTTTATCTTTGTGAATTAAACCATAATCATTATATTGTGTATATTATCAGAAATTCAATCATTAATTTCAGGTATTATATTATCTGATCTGATTAACAAATCTTATTTTTTTCCATGGCTAACAATATTATTAATGGTCTAATAATAAATTAGTACAAAATTATGAATCTTTTGTGAGAGAAGGCGTCTAAAATGACATTTTCTATGTAATTTTTTTCTTTTTTTTTTTAAGAAAAATATCCGTTTTTATAATATTTAGTAAGTTTCTGACTTCTGTTATGAAATATAATTATTTAAGTCTGCCTAATTTTATATTAATAAAAAAATTTCGAATATTTTATGTTATACCAGTTCTACCGAAAATTTAGCTTAAAAATCTAAATTTCAACCTAAATAAACAAAACTATTTTAAAGTCTTTTACGAAGCACCAGCTTTTATACTAATGAAAACAAAATCAAGAATAAAATCGGCCTATTATTTTTTTCTAATAAATATGAGGTTTACTATAAACTTTGCTCACTCTCACTTTTTCACTTTCAGGCGCTTTAATTTTATTAAGAGTACCTATTTTTATTTTTTTTTTTTCAAAACAAAGATTGAAAACGCCAACAGAAGATTAATAATTTATTTTTAATTTACCGCTGCGACCAGTTCATAATGGACGTAGCGGTCAAATTTAAAAATTAAAAATTTGCTGAATTTATTTTGATTGAAAATGTGTTTTTTAAGTATGTATGTACTTTTCCTTTTTTGACTGTACTCACTTTTAATGAACGGTTTGTGTCTCTGACAATAATTCTAGTGGAAAATTTAGTCTCTGGTAATAATATTTACTAAATTTATTTATATTTTTAATTAACGGTTTGCGTCTCTTGATAATACTTTGAGTTAAAGATTCGTATCTCTGGTAATAAAACTTTAAATTATTAAATAAATAGTAAAAAAGCCTTATTAAAGGGTATAAGTAGAAAAATAAAGCTTTTGTGAAAGTTTCCTCAGTTTTATGAACAATTTAATTTTAGTAAATTTATTCAAATACTTATATGTATTATATTTAGATATTGATAAATGTAAAATTTATTGCTAAAGTGTTTTAAATAATGAAAAACCTCAATGATGCTGTGAAGTAGTTTCTTTCAAAAATGTAATAAAAATGATTATTTAATAAATCTCATCTCTTGTAAATTTCTTTGTCAAGCTTTGGATTAAAAAACCAAAGGTTGGATTAAAAACCAATGGTAAATAAATTTTTGCAAATAGTATCAAAAATTTTCGCTTCGAAAAAATACAGTATCAAACTTTATAATTTTGAAACTAAACTACACTGATCTGATGCATTTGCCTAATTATAATATATAGTACACTTGTTATATTTTTCTATGGTTGCCATAGCAAATGCTTCAAAACTTTCTTTGTTATATTTTTCAAACAAATTTTTACTCTATCCGTAATAATATTCTGTCTCTTTATCTATCGCTTTCTCTACAAAATCTTCACACCGTAAGTTTTACGCACCTTTTATGTAAAACAATAAAAATTGGCTGTGCATATAATGTTGAAGTTTTAGAAAATAAAAATCATAAAAGAAGCATAAAATTAAGAAAATGTTACACATTCAAAATTTAATTGAAAATTGTGATTTTATAATTTAAATTGCGCTCCTTTAAAAGCTTTGGTTTTACGCACCGCTTTATTTTTTTATAATTTCTACTTAAAAATGCAACTCTTTAAAAACTTTGATTTATGCACTGTCTTGTTTTTTCATTCTTTTTATAGCATAACATTTTAATTCTTTTTTTCTATCTGTTATGTACCTAAATATCAGATGTACGTTTCTTTCTTTTCATAGCATAGCATTTAATATTTCTTTTTCTATCTGTTATGTACGTAAATATCAGAGGTATGTTTTTTTCATTTAAAATCATAACATTTTAATAGTTCTTTTTTTCTTTAAAAATATTTAAAAACAGTCAAAGTAACATTTTTTGTTCTCTTTTTTTTCTATTCGTTTTTATTTTTCTTCGCAGTATTACATTTTTTTTTTTTTTGTTTTCTGTTATTTACGTACGCTAAGTATTTCTTTTATTTTTTTTAAATATTAAATTTATACATACAGTCTATTTAAAAAATATAAATTATAACCTATAGAACATTTTGAATTTTTTTTTGTTCGTTTATGTTTACCGTCCATTCATTCATATTAATAACTGTTGCCTATACAAAAAATAATAAATCTATAATAAATCTAATATATGTATACCCATATTTTTATTTATATATCTATATTATGGGCTAAACTTCTGATTCTAAAATTGTACTATATTATGGCAAAATTTTAAAAAAATTAAGAAAATATTACTTAGCAAAATTTAAATAAAAATATTATTGCAATTTTATAATATTCTACTTAAAAATCTGAACCTTTAAAAACTTTGATTTATACACTGCCTTGTTTTTTCTTTCTTTTCATAGCATAACATTTTGATATTTCTTTTTTTCTATCTGTTATGTACCTCAATATCAGATGGACTTTTCGTTCTTTTCAAAGCATAACATTTTTTTTTTCCTTTTTCTATCTGTTATGTAGGTACGTAAATATCAGACGTATGTTTTTTTCTTTTAAAATCATAACATTTTAATAGTTCTTTTTTTCTTTAAAAGTATTTAAAAACAATCAAAGTAACATTTTTGTTCTCTTTTTTTTCTATTCGTTTTTATTTTTCTTCGCAGTATTACATTTTACTTTTTTTTTTGTTTTCTGTTCTTTTTTTTAAGTATTAAATTTATACATCAGTCTATTTAAAAAATATAAATTATAACCTATAGAACATTCTGAATTTTTTTTTGTGTTCGTTTATGTTTACCGTCCATTCATTCATATAAATTACTGTTGCCTATGTAAAAAATAATAAATCTATAATAAATCTAATATATGTATACCCATATTTTTATTCATATATCTCTATATTATGGGCTAAACTTCTGATTCTAAAATTGTACTATATTATGGCAAAATTTTTAAAAAATTAAGAAAATGTTACTTAGCAAAATTTAAATAAAAATATTATTGCAATTTTATAATGTTCTACTTAAAAATACGACCCTCTAAAAACTTTGATTTATACACTGCCTTGTTTTTTCTTTCATTTCATAGCATAACATTATAATATTTATTGTTTTCTATCTTTTATATGGGTAAATATCAGATGTACGTTTCTTTCTTTTCATAGTATAACATTTGTTAAATTAACATTTAACATAACAGGAGGGCACGCTACTCAGCAGCAGCAACTTGTCTTTTATTATATTTAGATATACAGAAATATCATCATTGCCAGTTTAGTTTACATTCAGTGTGAGTGTTTTATTATAGATATAAAATATTTTTTTTTACATGTTGGCAAGGTCTCGCCAACATCTTGTGTATTATATTATAGATATTTAAAATTATATTTACTATTTTGTACTAAGTAAATTTAATATACATTTATTTACCGCTTAGAATTAAATGGTACCATAGAATATTTGGAAAAGTTTTGGATTGATAATCGTTATGTTGAAGGTTAAAATCTGTTTTTGAATAATGTATAAACATATAGTTTGAATATATGTACAACCCATAGTTCTAGAATTTATAAAATTCTCCCAAATTATTTTAAAATACTAAAATATTAAAAAAATAATATTGTAAGCAGATTGACAGGCTGTGACAGGCTAAGGCTTCGTACGGGTATCTAAGAGTTGACAAAGGTAACTGTAATCTTCTGTAATCCTCGTTTTTTGGAATTTACATTAATTTGAAATAACTGCGGTAGATGCCTTTAAATGTAAAAAAAAAAATTTTATTTTAAAATCTAAAAATACAGTAAAACTTATTAGAAAATCCATAATAAACAAAACTACACGTCATCATTTGATGTTTGGTTTAATGTTTATCATAATTTTAAAATTTTATTAAGATACATGACACGTTAATATAATTTTAATCTTTTTTGTTTTTATACCCGTACGATAGGATCGGGTATAATAAAATTACTCCTCCGTTTGTAACACCTCGAAATAAGCGAGCTAGATATACCTTCAAAGGTATGGATCGGATCAGAAAAAAATTCTAAGACTTTTGAGCCATGTCCGTCCGTCCGTCCGTCCGTCCGTCCGTCCGTCAGCACGCTAACTCAAAAACTAAGAAAGCTAGAATCTTGAAATTTACACAAAATATTTTGGGAGTAATTTGTAGGTTCCCTATTTTTTTTGGTTGAGTTTGGACCAAGCCTTAGGGTAGCTCTCGAACACCTAACTTTTAGATCCTCACATTTTTTTTGCAATAGAGCTATGAAATTTTAACCGCTGATAGATCTCACAAAAATATTAATTTTATTTTTTATAACTTTTTTTTGTAGCCCCACCCGTTATGGAGCTACAGCTCCCCAAAGGTTCAAAAAAGCTCTATATTTAAATTGTTATAGCACAAGTTGTATAAGGTATATCTTCATTTTGAAAACGTCAAACGATTACTACTTTTATTAGCTTTAAAAGTATATATACAATAAATATATATTTGTGGAATACGGTGTCTTAATTTACCGTTATGCGAAACTAAAATTTTGCAAAATCCTTTAACCCTTCTATCTTCTAAACGGTTTAAGTTGCAAACTTGAAATTTTGACAGAAGTTAGATCTTTGAAAATAAGTATGAGTCATTTCAGAAATTTTTTTTGTATCACCCCCCGTTTAGGAGCTGTAAGGAGTCAAAAAATTAAAATTTCTTATTTTTAAACACCTGTTAAAATTTTTTTGAAGTAATACACAAAAATTAAAGCTCCAACATTATACTTTTATTTCTGTTAACAACTTTTTTTAATAATATAGGGTTACTTTATAATTGACGAAAGTGTTACTTGATTTTTTCAAATTTTCTAACAAATTTCTTTAACGAATTTTTTCCATTTTGTTTTACTCGATAATTTGAAATTGTTGAGGATATAATGCGTAGTACAAAAAAATGTAAATAAATAAACAACATAACGGTTGCTTGAAGAATTTTTATTTATATTATATTGATATATATACATACTTATATAATATCATGTTTATTTACAATATATCGTATATGTCACTAGTGAATGAATGATAAGAGTATAGATGTATATTATATAGCGTCGTATTTACATACATATATGTATTTTATTGTACTTATAAGAAATTATTCTGTCAATGGAATATTTAAATATAATATAATATAATATTTAAAATTATATTTATTATTTTGTACTAAGTAAATTTAATTTACATTTACCGCTTAGTATTAAATGGTACTATAGAATATTTGAAAAAGTTTTGGATTGATAATCGTTATGTGAAAGGTTAGAATCTGCTTTCGAAGAATGTACATATAAACATATAGTTTGAATATATGTACAACCCATAGTTCTAGAAATTATAAAATTCACCCAAATTATTTTAAAATACTAAAATATTAAAAAAATGATATTGTGAGCAGAGTGACTGGCTGTTAACATACTAACGGTTCGTACGGGTATCTAAGAGTTGACAAAGTCAACTGTATTCTTTCTCGTTTTTTTTTTTTTTACTATAAATTTTTATACCCGTACGATAGGATCGGGTATAATAAAATTACTCCTCCGTTTGTAACACCTCGAAATAAGCGAGCTAGATATACCTTCAAAGGTATGGATCGGATCAGAAAAAAATTCTAAGACTTTTGAGCCATGTCCGTCCGTCCGTCCGTCCGTCAGCACGCTAACTCAAAAACTAAGAAAGCTAGAATCTTGAAATTTACACAAAATATTTTGGGAGTAATTTGTAGGTTCCCTATTTTTTTTGGTTGAGTTTGGACCAAGCCTTAGGGTAGCTCTCGAACACCTAACTTTTAGATCTCCACATTTTTTTTGCAATAGAGCTATGAAATTTTAACTACTGATAGATCTCACAAAAATATTAATTTTATTTTTAATAACTTTTTTTTGTAGCCCCACCCGTTACGGAGCTACAGCTCCCCAAAGGTTCAAAAAAGCTCTATATTTAAATTGTTATAGCACAAGTTCTATAAGGTATATCTTCATTTTGATAACGCCAAACGATTACTACTTTCATTAACTTTAAAAGTATATATACAATAAATATATATTTGTGGCATACAGTGACTTAATTTACCGTTATGCGAAACTCAAATTTTGCAAAATTCTTTAACCCTTCCATCTTCTAAACGGTTAAAGTTGGAAACTTGAAATTTTGACAGAAGTTAGATCTTTGAAAATTAGTATGAGTCATTTCAGAAATTTTTTTTGTATCACCCCCCGTTTAGGAGCTGTAAGGGGTCGAAAACTGAAAATTTCCTATTTTTAAACACCTGTAACTTGAACACCTGTTAAAATTTTTTTGAAGTAATACACAAAAATTAAAGCTCCAACATTATATTTTTATTTCTGCTAACAACTTTATTTAATAATATATGGTTACTTCATAATTGACGAAAGAGTTACTTGATTTTTTCAAATTTTCTAACAAATTTTTTGCATTTTGCTTTACTCGATAATTTGAAATTGTTGAGGATATAATGCGTAGTACAAAAAAATGTAATTAAATAAACAACATAACGGTTGCTTGAAGAATTTTTATTTATATGATATTGATATATATACATACTTATATAATATCATGTTTATTTACATATCGTATATGTCACTAGTGAATGAATGATAAGAGTATAGATGTATATTATATAGCGCCGTATTTACATACACATATGTATTTTATTGTACTTATAAGAAATTATTCTGTCAATGGAATATTTAAATATAATATAATATAATATTTAAAATTATATTTACTGTTTTGTACTTAGTAAATTTAATATACATTTACCGCTTAGTATTAAATGGTACTATAGAATATTTGAAAAAGTTTTGGGTTGATAATCGTTATGTGGAAGGTTAGAATCTGCTTTTGAAGAATGTACATATAAACATATAGTTTGAATATATGTACAACCCATAGTTCTAGAAATTATAAAATTCACCCAAATTATTTTAAAATACTAAAATATTAAAAAAATAATATTGTAAGGAGAGTGACAGGCTGTGAACATACTAACGGTTCGTACGGGTATCTAAGAGTTGACAAAGTCAACTGTATTCTTCCTCGTTTTTTATAGGAAAATCTAATAAAAATTCCATTGACTTTGAAATTAACATTTTTTTATGACACAAATTATAACATAATTTTTATATTTTTTTATAATCCAGTGATTTATGATTATTTTCAAGTCTATTAAAAAACATTTTAAGGTGTAACCTAATCTTTTGTGTTTTTTTTTTTTTTTTGTTATTTTTCTGAATTTTTATAAATTTTGAGATAATCGAATTTCAAAATAAAAAAAAATAAAATCTTAATCGATTATCTGATATCTTAATATTTAGTTTGTGTATAGTTTTAATATCTCATCTTTTACTATTTTTAATTTAAATAAAATGAAATGAAATTAAAAGTTTAACCTTATTTAAAACCCGAATTAAATTTAATAATACATTTAATACCATAAATAAAAATGAATGAAGATTTATTTATTTTATAAAAAGAAATGTACAAATTAATTCATAATGGTTTTTTTTATGTAATAATTTGCCATATATAATGTTATACAGATGAAATAATATTTTAAAATTTAGAATTTGACCGCTTTAAAATATTTTAATATTTTAAAATTATTTATAAAAAATAAAAATAATAAAAGGCCTAATATGTTTTATTATTTGTAGACGTATAAAAATAAAATAATATATTTCTAGAATTAGAATAACAATTCAGTTTCATTGGATAAAACCTGTTCCTAAAATTTGATTTTATTATACAGGTAAATATTTGTAATATTTATATTTTCTGGATTTAGTATTTATTATATTAAACCATAATATTATTAAGTTAAACATTTCCCCTTATGCAGTTTCATATAACAGCAGCTTTTCAACTATTTTTTAAATTTTTAAAAACTAAAATTAAGGAGTATTTAATTAACACAAAAAAACTGACTTAATTAACATTTAAACTTAACACACACTAAAATGGGACAAACATGTTTGTTTAAAATAGAGCTGACTTTCAGTTAGTTATAAACGGATACTATCAAAAGAGGGTTATGCAGTTTTTCTTATTGTCATCTCTTAATATTTTCGTTTAAAATGGCAAAAAAGGTTTTTTTGTTGATATTCTTACTGAAATATTTTACGGAAAGAGCATGGTAATAGAGAATCTTGTATCTATGAACTATGTTCAAGGGTATAATAAATTTTCCATTACGTTTGTGACACCTTTAAAGAGTCGAGCTAGATATAGTGTCAAAGGTATGGATCGACTCAAAATCGAATTCTGAGTCGATTAAGCTATGTACGTCCGTCTGTCCGTACAATAACTCAAAAAAAAATAAAGAAGCTAGGCTGCAATTTTTTTTACGTCACTTTTGAAAAATTGTTAGTTTCGTTATTTAAGTCAAGCATTTTCTGCGACCAGGTTCGAGTAGCTTCCATACAACTTCTTTCTTTAAATGGAAATAACTCAGTGTCTATTCAAGCTAGGTATCTGAAATTTAGTGAAAAGGTGTCAAGTTACATGCCAAAAACTTTTGTAAAATTTGATTGGTCTAAAGCAGCCGGTTCAGGCTTCTTGCATTTCTTTGAACTTAATGAAGCTTGGCGTCTAAAATTTAATAAAAGATGATCAAGTTTTATGGCAACAACTTCTGCAAAATTTGGTTGTGCTTGTGCAATAGATTCGGGTAGCTGTCATACAACTCCACATTTTACATAAATATATCTTGGTAGTTAACGTCGGTACGAAAACATCTACCGACCTATAATACATCATCAGAGAAGAAGTATTATAGAAACAGATAATATTACGTTCAATCCCAAAGTTGACACAGTCTACTTTACTGCACTCTTCCTCCTGTTTTATTATAACTAACTGCCATTTCTTTTTCCTTGCATTTTAAATCTTGATTTGTAAAATAATTGGTTTTGATCATTTTTTTATACAAGCCATTAGGGTTCTTATTAATCTCTCTTATGTTTGAAAGTACAATATCGGCCTAGAGTTAAATGATTACCGATGCGTTAGTTCAGTTTTCATCAATAAAAAAATATAATAAAACATAGATTTCTAAAGTATTAAAAAATTACTTCATTCAGAAATTGATATTTTTATTTTAAGAGCAAAGAAAACATCACCTTGAAATTACATAAATAGTCTAAAATGTAACAGAAACTTTTCATCTTTATTTAAAATGCGTAATCGTAATTCGAAATATTTTAAGACTCGACCTAAATAAAAGCGTTCGAAGTACAATTTATATACGCATTTATACACCAGTACGTCGATATGTCAACGTATCCCAAAATTGATAAATATACGCTGTACGTTTTTATTTAGGTTAAGCTCTTAAAGAAAATAAATAACAACATTTGGAAAAAAAAAAAAACAAAACTAAAATGAAAATTATTTATTAAGAGACACAACAACTTTTTCAAAAAAAAAATTAATTTATCACAAGTACTTTTAAAGTATTAATATTGGTTCAATAATGTAACATAAGAAAAATGTATAATGACGATTTAGAGATTTGAGAACCATACGGAAAATCATAGTTGAAACTGGTACAAACTAAGCAATATAAAATCTTAAAATTATTGTTAGACAAACCATTATTTTTTTCTACTGCCAGACTC
Source organism: Poecilobothrus nobilitatus (assembly GCA_947095535.1). Lineage (NCBI taxonomy): Eukaryota > Metazoa > Arthropoda > Insecta > Diptera > Dolichopodidae > Poecilobothrus > Poecilobothrus nobilitatus. The sequence goes on from OX352773.1 coordinate 188,657,189, forward strand.
TACAGTATTTCATATAATTTTAAATAGAATATCCTCATTTATTACTAGAAGCAATGATCCTGAAAAGCCTCTAATAAGAAATTTATTTAATTAATCATTTTGATGTTTTTCAAAATTTTTCTTTTGTTTCAAGTATTTAAGTTTAAGTTATAGCTAAAAAAAGATTTGCTGTTCCTGTCGTCTTAATTAACATAAAAAACAAGATTATAATTACCATTTTAGATGTAAACCGGTGGATATATCTTGATTGTTCTTTTTCCTAAGACATAGGTGAATTCTCTGACATAGATTTGAGAAGCTTTAATAGCTTCTTCCATCACAGTGGTATCATGGTGGTATAAATCTAAGGACACTTAACATCAACTCTTGGCGAATAAGTTCTCCAATATTTTTCAAGATACACTAGGAAATTAGAGTCTGGTGATTACTAACGCTACAGCTCAGCCTTCATTAATAAATTTTAAATATTTGTAAATCGAAAACCGAGCACTATGTTACAAATAAAATAAATAATTTAAATAAATAAATAAAAATTTTAATAAATTAATGAATTAAAATAATATTTTTGGAACAATTTTGAAATCTTTAATTCCATACTTATAATAAAATAGAGAAAAGGATATAAAAATTTTCATTTTAAATCTTAGTGTTTAACTAATATAATAAATTACTCTTTAATTACAATTCAAACTTTTTTTTTAAATTTCTCAACTGATGCATAATAATAGAAATAAAATTAAAAAAAAAAATAAACATAGAACAAATTCCATTATTATTATTAAAAAAGGGATATTTTACAAATAACAAGAAAAATAAAAACAAAAAAAAAAAAAAAATTAATATAAATTACTACCGCATTGTAGAATATTTGTTCGCTCTATTGTTTAATTTAACCATTTTATATATATCTATCTCTTTTTTTCTTAACCACTAATAAATTTATAATTTATATGGATAAATTTCATTCCATTTTCTGCAATATTCTCTATTAATTCTTTTTATATTGAAAAATACGTCGTGACGTATACCATCTCTGGTCTTTTTATGTATATTATTTACTTTCTCTTTCGCGATTTTTTTTCTGTTTTTGTTTTTTTTTTTTTTTGTCTTATATAGACATCTCTTTCTATCTTTCTCTATCTATTAATACAAATTAATAATCCTCTTTTTGTTTTCTTTTTATGCCTCGATTTAGATAATCTGCCTTTCAATTAAGTAGATATGAATAAATTGCGAATATTCGCTTATATACTGTGATTGTATATATACATATATAGATAACGCTGATAAAATGAAAACCATATATTCTTCAAGAATGATTAATTTTTTTCCATTATATTGTTTTTATTTTTGTTAATATTTGCTGCTCATTTGTCTTTGTTCATTTTTTAAATCAAGACGAGAAACAGAATTTTCATCAATTGCATCAAATTCATTATACTAAAAGTAATTTTTTCTTTTTTCTTTTTTTGATTTATTTTATTTTTCCTTCATTCACATTTTCTATATTTTTTTCATGTTTATTTTCTGACTTTTTTTTTAAAAAAAAAAAAAATTTTTATTTTAAATGTTTTTATTATTTTTCATGTTTTTCAAATCATTAAGTGGAAACCATTACTTTAAATTGAAAATTCTATTAGCTTTTAAAAAAATAAAATAAAAAAAATATATAAAATGTTCATGTAAAGTATTTGTTTCCCTTTTATGTAGTATTATTATGCCTCTGGGACTATATATTATATGTGTACATGAATTGTATATAAGACTATAACATATCTTTTTACAATATATTTTTACACAACAATGTAAATATATGCTTACTGCATAGTATTAAATTGTAGCAGAACATTGTATAGGTATACAATAATAAAAGTCTTCTAATAAAATAAAAATAATTCTTTATAAGCTTTTCCTATAATTTAAAAGCGACTTTTCTTTTTATGAATTAATATATAAAATTATTAAAAAAAAATATTTATTAATGTAATTAAAAATTTAATAATATTAATTTTAATAAAATTGAAAAACTAAAATCAATTTTATTTTTTTATCATATGTCCTAAAATCACAATATCATCTAAGCTATGTGATTGCTCTATTCTGTTATAATCCATTAGGAAGCAAAACTTTTTGAGGCCTGGTAAATAATAAAAAGTCTTAGCTTTAGTACACTTTATGGATTATTTTAAAAATTTTTTTAATTGTAATGCATCTACTGTTACCAAACGCAATTTTGCCACGACGCAAGTACTATGAAAAAAAGTTAAAATGTGTTGAGTTGTATGAAATCTGGTATACAATCAACGCTGTCAGGACATATACAGGTTAGCATACTTACACAGCTAAGAAAAAAAGTTGATCAACGTTTAATTTTTACGTAGTGAATACGCTTTAAAATGTCAAATGTGTTAGTGCTGTCTTATTTCAAATTTATTATTATTATCATATATTTGAAGTGATCTTCGCTATTATTTTTTTTTTTCAAAAAGAAAATGGATTTTAATGAAAAATTGATTGAGGAAGTAAAACAAAATCCTGTTTTATACAAAACCGAAAAAGAATACAGTTGCCTTTGTCAACTCTTAGATACCCGTACGAATCGTTAGTATGCTCACAGCCTGTCACTCTGCTTACAATATTATTTTTTAATATTTTAGTATTTTAAAATAATTTTGGGTGAATTTTATAATTTCTAGAACTATGGGTTGTACATATGTTCAAACATTCAAACATACATACATTCTTCAAAAGCAGATTCTAACCTTCCACATAACGATTATCAATCCAAAACTTTTTCAAATATTCTATAGTACCATTTAATACTAAGCGGTAAATGTATATTAAATTACAAAATAGTAAATATAATTTTAAATATTATATTATATTAATGCGCACATAGTATATTTATATTGTTATAAGTATATCGCCATTATAAAATATATATGTATATGTATATAAATACGGCGCTATATAATATACATCTATATACTCTTATCATTCATTCATCAGTGACATATACGATATGTAAATAAACTTGATATTATATAAATGTGTGTGTATATCAATATCATATAAATAAAAATTTGTTAGAAAATTTTAAATTTTATAATCAAGTAACACTTTCGTCAATTATAAAGTAACCCTATATTATTAAAAGAAGTTGTTAACAGAAATAAGAGTATAATGTTGAAACTTTAATTTTCATGTATTACTTCAAAAAAAATTGAACAGGTGTTCAAGTTACAGGTGTTTAAAAATAGGAAATTTTCAGTTTTTGACTCCTTACAGCTCCTAAACGGGGGATGATACAAAAAACATTTTCTGAAATGACTCATATTTATTTTCAAAAATCTAACTTTTGTCAAAATTTCAAGTTTTCAACTTAAACCGTTTAGAAGATAGAAGGGTTAAAGGATTTTGCAATAATGCAGTTTCGCATAACGGTAAATTAAGACACCGTATAGCACAAATATATATTTATTATATACATGTTTATAAAGCTCATAACAGCACCTATTGTTTGGAATTGAAGATCAGATTGAAGATATACCTTATAGAGCTTATATTATAACAATTTAAATATAGAGATTTTTCGAACTTTGGGGGGCTGTAGCTCCTTAACGAGTGGGGCTACAGAAAAATTAATATGTATATTCATAAAATTAATATTTTTATGATATCTATCAGCAGTTAAAATTTCATGGCTCTATTTCAAAAAAATTGTGGAGATCTAAAAGTTAGTTGCTCGGGAGCTACCGAAGTTTTGGTCTGAACTCAACCAAAAAAAAATAGGGAACCTACAAATTACTTCCAAAATATTTTGTGCAAATTTCAAGATTCTAGCTTTCTTAGTTTTTGAGTTAACGTGCTGACGGACGGACGGACATGGCTCAATCGTCTTAGAATTTTGTTCTGATCCGATCCATACCTTTTAAGGTATATCTAGCTCGCTTATTTCGAGGTGTTACAAACGGAGGAGTAATTTTATTATACCCGATCCTATCGTACGGGTATAATGAACGGTAATTATATAATTTCATTGGCATACTTTTATTATTTTATTGAGGGAAAGGTATAATATAATTTCATTTTAAATCAAAAAATAAGCAAAAATAAATATATTAAAAGAGAATGTAACTAATTATTGTTATTCATTTTATAAAATTTTTAATATACTATAATTTAAATCCAATTCAGATTTGATGTTTGATGAAATCTAATTTTTCAAATTTATTTTCAATGAGGTTTAGGTAGCCATTATTCTAAATTTTTAGTCTAACTGCTATGTATATAAGGGCACACTTAAACAAAATTTTAAATTTATTAAGATTATACGGTTTTATTACAAATAGATTTTTCCTTATTTTGAGGAACTTAAAACGCAATATTAATGCGAGCTTTTAAAAGTTGGAAGATGATAAGTTGATATTTTGAAAAAGTAGTAATCAAAACCGTAAATAACACAAAATTTCTAGAAGATATTTACGAATACGTTCAGTAATGTTAAGTAATGGTGACAATACATTACAATACTTTATGACATCAACATTCTCAATATATTCGTCATAATGCCCGCAAATTCCAACTAGTATGCTAAAAAAGTTTTTGAATAATTTAAAAAGGAAAACAAAATCTCTAACATTTACCGTTACCTACCTAAAAAATAACAAAACAAAATTGAAAAATGAAGATTTTTAGGTTAGTATAGATGACTTTTATACTTCATATTTTACTATGATTATAGCATTAGCATTATGTGATAACGACCAAACGAAATTCCACCAGTCCCATTTAGAAGTACATCTGATTTACATTCAGTAGCATCTCGATTTTCTTTATTATCTAATATTCTATAATGTACTACATTACTTTTACATATTTCATTTTATCTTTATCTTTATTTTTTTACACATATTTTTCTAAAAGCTAATCATTTTCCAATGCATAATGACTTATACATTAAAATGTAAAATTGTAGTTCTAAGCAACTATTTTTTATACTTTAGTTGTTATAAATCTCAATATAAAATAGAAAAATATCTAAATAATGGTTATACAATTCATCTTTCCTTGTTGTTTGCTTTCGGTTTTAACTTGAGCAAAACTAACATAACATAGTTTTTATCTCTTTCATTTTCAGAATAGAGAAAAAAAAAACATCTAAATGATTCATAAAATACATTGAGAAAAATAACTTTTATCTAACATATCTTATAAAATAATATGTTTATTTTAAAATATATCTATTAATCTTCATAGTATAGATATGATGTATGCATTACTTTAAGGATTTTCTTTTATTAAATCCTGTACATAGATAATAATGTTTTGCATATAATGTTAATAAAAGCAGTATATACTAATAATAATAGTTGTACAGGTATTTATTCAGCTCTAAAGGAAATGAAATGAAAGAAGGAGGCCTCTCCTTATTTATCCTTTTTTTTTTATATATTTTTATGATAGCTATTTTAGAGTCATGGACTCTCTTTTATAGATTGACAGCAAGTTTCATATTAGTTTTTCGTATACATACGTATGAACGAATCTATTTACAATTTATTTTCTTTAATTTCAACTCTAATTTTGATTTTACATTAAATAAAATTTAAAAAAAAACACCAAGGGAACCTGTACACCAAATATTACATTCTCTGTCTCTATTAATCAACAAAATTGAACAACTACATTAAATAAAGATTTTTAAAGTATGAGTATTATAACAAATACGATAAAACCGGCGTAAAATATGCCAGTCTATCAATCTAGAAATAATATTGGTTTTTTGTCACTTAACTTTTAAATGAAATAAAAAGAAATATCTGTTCTAATATATTTTGTATTTATCTTTAAAACGTTGTTGAGCTATGTTCCTTTCGTTTGAGAGCTATGTTCCCTTCATCAGTAAGAATACTTAACTTTTTACAATAAGAATAAATTTAAATAAACGTAAAAAGTCAGATAACAACACTAAGAAAATTAAAGAAAATTTTGTAATAGTGTTTTGGCGGGCGGCAGTTTAAATTCGTATAAAATTCACTATTTTTTAAGTGAAATGTCATAATTGAATACTTTTGCATGTAAACCTGTATGCATGGACATACTTTAGTATTGATTTTAAAGTTGAATTCAAAATCAGAGTTTCAATAATTGTAGCGGGGGTTTTCAAAATTAATTATTTTTCATATGCAAATGTGAAAATTTAATTTTTTTTGAATGATTTATGTGTGGGCATACCGTAAGTATTAATAGCTGGATTCAAAATTAGAGTATTTCCCTCTTCCGAAATATTTATATCTGTACATGTCTGTCTATGCGAGATTTTGAAATTTCACGATTTTGATTTTTGGGATATCGTAATTTTAGGATTTTAATTTTCGGAATTTTGAATTCGGGTTTTGATTTTGATTTTCGGGATTTTTTTTTTAGTATTACATACCCAATACCTATAAGTTTTCAATTTGTTTTTTATTCCTTTTTTCTGTTTTTTGTTATGTGCAGTATTAGTTTTTGCTATGTAAAAATATTGTTGCAAACCTTTACAGCTTTTATATAATAGATAATAATTTTTTTTTATCAGTAGGATATTTTTTAATGAACCTGAAAGTTTGTATTATGATTTATCATCGTCTACATTTAGGATTCCCTCTCTTAATACATAATTTGATCAATTCAACAAAATAATTTTTAAAATTTTTGTCAATATGAGAAAAAATTCTTAACTAATATTTTTACTTAACATTTGCCATCACTGTATAAATTACAATAAAATTGTAAAACCTCGATTTATAAAAATAATTTATCAAAAGAATTCATGTTACACTGCACATACGCTATTAAATTATACATATATATATATATATTTCATCTGTTACAATAGCTTTGTCATCTCATTAATAATATTTTTAAAAAAGAATTCTTTTAAATTATAATATGTATTATAGAAATAACAAATCACTCGTTTGCAATGAGAACTCATAGAGAAATACATGAGTTACCTTTTTACCTGTCTATAAAATTCAATTTATTCGTGCGTATAGATAAAATAAACTAAAACTTCTTTAATTAATTTTTTTTTTAGTTATGTATTTTTTTATTAAGAAAATTGTTTTTTTTTTATATATATATGAGAAGAGTATCAAAAATTGATCGAAGATGACTAATCATTTATTTATGCATCTTTAAAGGAAAATATTATAATAAAGAAGTCATATCCAATCAACTGAATCTCTAAGAATAAATTCATATTGAAACTGAAATTAATTCAACGGTTTTAAAATTTTTTATTTTTTAAACGAAGAAACAAAGTCTGTGCGTAGAGATTTTCCTACGAAATTTTTAAGTGTGATTACTGATTGATTTTCATGTTTTTACGAGTACATTAAGAGTACACTAACTTAAAATATTTCTGATTAACAATTGGAATTCAAATTAATTTGAAAATTTTATTATTACCTTTTAAATTGAGTTATTATCTTTAATGGATTCAGAGAAAATATTAAAGTATTAATACAAGTTATCATATAGTTAATGTATAAGATAGTGATCCAAAGAAATTCTTGTAAAATACATAATGTATATTTTCTTCTTAGAAATTCTTTAAACATATTTTGTTTTTGTTTTTAAATAACAATCTCGGTAAAAATCTTAAATTAATGTTACATAATAAAAACGAAGAAGAGTGTATATTGTATAGTCGACTGGGTCAACTTTAAAATATCCGTACGAACATTAATTTATGTTGTTACTATAAAATTTAATCAACTCTGACCTCTCTTACAAAATTAGATGTTTAACTTAAAAACTATACTATGTAATTATAAACTGAGATATAAATTTTTTTTTTGTAAATTTTGAAGTTGTATGACAAATATTTGAACCTGTTGTGTTGCCCAGAACAAACTAAATTTCACAGTAATTATTGCTATAAAGCTTTATCATCTTTTAGAAAATTTTGGATGTCTAACTTTATTTAGTGCCAAGATATGAGGTTTTAAATTCCACAGCTACTCGAACCTGTTGCATTAGCCTAAACAAATTCTGCAAAAGTCGTTAACATCAAACATAACTTCTTTTGACAAAATTTTAAATACCTATCTTATATGACACAACTACTCGAATCTGCTGTTAACATAAGAATCAACTTCTTTTCACAAAATCTCTGATACCTGATTTTAATAGACACTAAGTTGAGGAAGGAAAGATGTTGTATGGCAGCTACCCGAACCCGCTGCTGAATATTAAAACTTAAATTCTCTTCAGAAATTTCTGCTTAATATCAATACCGAAGCTAATAATTTTGCATACGGTATATGGTACGACCGGACGGACGGATGAATGTACATGGTAAAATTGTACATGGCTAATAAAATTCTGAGTAAAATTATATATACTTTATCATATCTACCTCGTTTCCTTTAAGATATCACAAACGTAATGACAAATTTATTATACTCTGAGAACACCGTTCGTACGGATATAAAGAGTATTATTTTACGAATTTATGCACTGCACTGACCATAAAACCAATTTAAAATAATTTAAAATATTTATTATAAAAGTGGAAATTCTTAACATTTTTGATTCCACATTATACAACAGTAATTTAAAGTAATTCTTTAAATTGTTTTTATTTTAAAAATTACATTTTTATTAAATAGAATTCGAAAATGAAAATAAAATTCGCAAAGATAAAGAAAGAATAAAAAAATTACAATCTTTCTGTTCGATTCAGTATATGTTTGTTCTCAAGAATAATTTATGATTTCATAAAATTAGAAAAATTAAAAGCATTTTTACATTTTTAATCTATCTATCTATAATACAAAACATTCATATATGCTCAATTCTAAAAAAAAAAAAAAAGTTAAATTGACACTTAAAAAATTGTACAGATTCAAAGAAATCTATTGTCACTTCAACAAATATTTAAATATTGAAATTAAAATATTATTTTAAATAAATATGATTGGTGGAAAAAAGTTATATAGGAACTACGATCCTATATAATTAGAAATTTTATTGGAATAACCTATTTTTATATTTGTGCAATTTTCAATTTCTATTCGTGTACCAAAATAACAAAATCAAATTAAAAAATTTGAAACTTTCATATAATATTCAAAGATATAATTCACATGCATTATTTATATTACCTAAAAAACCTACTTTTTGAAATAAATCAACATATTTGAATACGAAATTAAAAGTCTATGATTGTCTACTTTCAATTTGATATTCAAATAATAATGTTCATTCATTCAAAAATTTAGATTTTTTTTTTTTTTTTGGGGTAATATAAATAATGCACATATTCTATTATATTTAGTTTTTAATATTTAATAAAAAAAAAAAAAAAAAATGAGGAAATAAATTATATTAATAGAACAGAATCTAAGAATTGGAACAGGAAGTTAAAAAATGGTTAGTCAAAAAAATTTTCCAACTAAAAACAGAATCAAAAAAAAAAAAAAAACAAATTTTTAATATAACAAAATCAAAGAATATAGAAATAATACAAATATGGAACACACTATATATATTTTTAAAAGCAAATATTGGTAATATTTAAAATCAATTACTGAAAACAAATATACCATCATTAATTATTCAAGTCGCATTAATTTTTCTTCAAATTTCAAAATAAGTTATTCCATTTTGTACCATTTAATGTCGTACGGTACCCCTTAAGACTTTGCTCTATAATTGATTTAGAATCAAAGTAAAACAGATTACTAGTCGCGTCGGGGAATCACATAAACATAAAAATTTCAATTTCATAAAATTATTAAATATTTATTTATTTATTTATTTATATTAATATTACATACATAAATGTAATGCAATATTATTGAACCATCGGCTACTAAGGCCATTATAGGTTTTTATGATTATTAAATATGTATATATAAACAAAAATAAAAAAAAAAAAAATAGTAATTAAATGTGAAAATGAAAAATCAAGATCCTAAAACTTAGTTTAATATCCTTAAAGTAGAGAAAAAGAAAACAAAACTTTTCTAGCCTATGTAAATTTTTTTTTTTTTTTGTCAAAAATCCTTCCAATATTGTTCATTTCTTCTTTTCTTATTTTATTTCAAAAACTTAATTTTAACTTTAAAACTTCTGAAATATTTCTCGGATTTTAATTTAGTATGCACCTGTCAGTGAAAGCAGCTTTCACTTACATTCAATATAAATTCACTGAATGGAAATAAAAAAAAAATTTTCTTTTTCATTCTCATATCTTCACAATTTTATTTAAAATAAAACTTTTAAGTTCTTTTAATGAAATTGTGAAAAATGGTTTCTTATGATGTCTTTATACAAAAGATCACGATTATTGTTTTAAAAAAAATTCTCATCTATTTTTTCTTTTTTTCTTTTAATATTTTTTACAGTCTTTTTTCAAATCTTATAAAAATGATTTTTTTTTTTTTTGCGACTCAAAGTTTGAAAAGTCAATTATTAAATATTTCTGCAGTTTTGATATTTTATAGTATTGGTCAATTATGTAAACAATAAATATTGAAAATAAGAACAATCTTTTGTTATCATTTTGCCCCACTCTGTCAATTTTTACCCCCATAAAATTATCATCACAAAATAAAATGAAAACAGAATTATACCCCACCCTAACATAAAAAAGTGTTTTGATGTATTACGAAGCGAAAATAAATTTATTAGTCAGAAAAGTTTACAACAGATTTAAACATTTTTTTTACAGATTGTCAGATAAAGGCAAGATTTTATCCTTTTGTAGAACCTTACCAAAGACTTTAAATAGTTTTTTTTGTTTTTTAATTTTTTTTTTATTATAAAATCCTGATTTTCAATTTGTACTTCTTAAGACTTCGAACTTCGATTCGAACTTCAATAAGACTTCAATTTGTAAAAAAAATACTAGAAAATTTCCGATAATTTTGGCTTTTTTTTATACCCGTACGATAGGATCGGGTATAATAAAATTACTCCTCCGTTTGCAACACCTCGAAATAAGCGAGCTAGATATACCTTCAAAGGTATGGATCGGATCAGAAAAAAATTCTAAGACTTTTGTGCCATGTCCGTCCGTCCGTCCGTCCGTCCATCAGCACGCTAACTCAAAAACTAAGAAAGCTAGAATCTTGAAATTTACACAAAATATTCTGGGAATAATTTGTAGTTTCCTATTTTTTTTGGTTGAGTTTGGACCAAAACTTAGGGTAGCTCTCGAACACGTAACTTTTAGATCCCCACATTTTTTTTGAAATAGAGCTATGAAATTTTAACTGCTGATAGATCTCACAAAAATATTAATTTTATTTTTAATAATTTTTTTTGTAGCCCCAACCGTTACGGAGCTACAGCTCCCCAAAGGTTCAAAAAAGCTCTATATTTAAATTGTTATAGCACAAGTTGTATAAGGTATATCTTCATTTTGAAAACGCCAAATGATTACTACTTTTATTAGCTTTAAAAGTATGTATACAGTAAACATATAATTGTGGCATACGGTATATTAATTCACCGTTATGAGAAACTAAAATTTTGCAAAATCCTTTAACCCTTCTATCTTCTAAACGGTTTAAGTTGGAAACTTGAAATTTTCACAGAAGTTAGATCTTTAAAGTATGAGTATTAGATCTTTTAAGTATGAGTCATTTCAGAAATTTTTTTTGTATCACCCCCCGTTTAGGAGCTGTAAGGGGTCAAAAACTGAAAATTTCCTATTTCTAAAAACCTGTAACTTGAACACCTGTTAAAATTTTTTTGAAGTAACACACAAAAATTAAAGCCTCAACATTATACTCTTATTTCTGTTAACAGCTTTTTTTAATAATATAGGGTTACTTTATAATTGACGAAAGTGTTACTTGATTTTTTCAAATTTTCTAACAAATTTCTTCAACAAATTTTTTGCATTTTGTTTTACTCGATAATTTGAAATTGTTGAAGATATAATGCGTAGTACAAAAAAATGTAAATAAATAAACAACATAACGGTTGCTTGAAGAATTTTTATTTATATGATATTGATATATATACATACTTATATAATATCATGTTTATTTACATATCGTATATGTCACTAGTGAATGAATGATAAGAGTATATATGTATATTATATAGCGCCGTATTTACATACATATATGTATTTTATTGTACTTATAAGAAATTATTCTGTCAATGGAATATTTAAATATAATATAATATAATATAATATTTAAAATTATATTTATTATTTTGTACTAAGTAAATTTAATATACATTTACCGCTTAGTATTAAATGGTACTATAGAATATTTGAAAAAGTTTTGGATTGATAATCGTTATGTGGAAGGTGAGAATCTGCTTTTGAAGAATGTACATGTAATCTAGAAATTATAAAATTCACCCAAATTATTTTAAAATACTAAAATATTAAAAAAATAATATTGTAGGCAGAGTGGCTGTGAACATACTAACGGTTCGTACGGGTATCTAAGAGTTGACAAAGGCAACTGTATTCTTCCTCGTTTTTTTTCGCGTTACTTCATGAGACTTAAATTGACGAAGCCGTTTTGTGCTCTTAATAATACTTTTTAAAGCGAATTTTTTTAAATACATTCTTCATCTTATTACAATTATTTATGTTGAATATACATTCATATAAGTATTTTGTTAATAAAAACCTTAACTAATTTTGAAATAATTGTATCATCTGTATTAACAATTTTGAGGATAAGTTTAATTTATTCTTCATTTCCGTGACAATATAAATATAAATTCAGTTAATTAGTTAATTTTAAATAGCTTTACCTAAACCAAAGAAAAAAACCTTCTGAACCAAATTATATTTTAGTAGATCATTAAAATACTGCTTTTCTTTTATTTTAATTTTTATATTATTAAATCCTTTAAGTCTCTTTTTCTGACTAAAAGTTCATATGTTCGTAAATCGGCTTAAATATTTTACTCTGTTAAAATTACCAAGTATTAAATATTTATTAATTTAAAAACAAAAAAGATTTAGAAGTATATGCAACATAATCCGAAAAATTTTTTATTTATTAAAATAAAAATAAATGTTTAATAATTTTTGAAAAAAAAAAAAACCATTAATAAAAAAATTTCAAAATGTTTTTTTAATTCTTTAATAACAATACAGAAATACTAAAAAAAAAATCATAACATACTCCAATTCACATGACATTTCTTATTAATAAATAATTAGAAATTCAACAGAATTTTATGAACCTCTTAAATTAAACTCAAAAAGAAATATTTTTATTAACGAACATTTTTAAGATTTTACAATGAAATTTAAGGAAACAAAATGAATTCAAATACAAACATTTTGAAGTGCATACTCATCTCTGCTTTTTAGGACATGGGTAGTAGGAAAACATTTCTAATAGAATAAAATATTTAATGAAAATTGTTTTCTAATTTAGAATTAAACAAAATCAAGATATCATTACAACTTATTGCCTAGCCAATATACTGCGTTAGTAGTAAGAGGTTTCACCCCATCTTCTAATAAATAAGGAAGAAATTCTGTTTGTTTGTTTGTTTGTTTGTTTGTTTGTTTGTTTGTGCCCTTTTCACGTAAAATCCACCAGTCCGATTTCAACCAAATTTTGCAGGAACGTTCCTATGACCCCGGAAAGTGTTATAGGCTATATCGCGTTTCGGTTCATTAACCCATTGCGGCCCGAGAGCCATTTAAAGCCGTTTCGTTTTTTTGTTGTGCTGCCTAAACGGTTTGATCGATTGAGTTGAAAATTTGGACAAATATTCTTCTTATCATTGGACGGGTACCGACGGTACGGTAATTTTGATTCAATATGTTACCCGGATTCGGCCCGGCGGGCTTCCAAAAAATTTTTTGTTTCCGATTTATGTCCAATTTTGTATGGTGGTTTTATGGTCTGAAAAAAAGCCTGTGACAAATTTTTATGAAGATCCGGCAACCCGTTTCGGTACCAGGGGTCAGTGAAGTTTTGTAATTTACTTAGTTGTCGCACTTAAACTGTTTGACCAATTGAGTTAAAAATTTATCAAAGTGTAGCTCTTTACAACAGGAGCTTACTGAGTCGATTTGGTTACGATCCATTAACCCGTTTCGGCACCAGGACTCAATTTTAATTTCTTTGTTGTCGCACTTAAACGGTTTTACCAATTGGGTTGAAAATTTACAAAAGTGTAGGTCTTTATAACAAAAGCTTTCTGAGTTTATTTGGTTACGATACATTAACCCATCAGGCTTCAGGCCATGAAATTCTCATTTTTTATTATTGTACTTAAACGATTTGACCAATTGAAAATTTGTACAAGTATTGCACTTTGGCAGACAAACTCATTCAATAAATTTTGTTGTGATACATTAACACATTTCGACACGATAGACTGTCAAAAAAAATTTTTGTTTCTAATTTCTGTCTAATTTGGCAGAATGAATTTATGGTTCTAAATTAGGCCTGTGACAAAATATTTGTTAACGTTTGTTAACACATTTCCGCACGAGCACTTATTAATAATATTTTGCCTAATTTTGTGTATTGTTATTATTATTAAAAAGATATTTCCAACATTCTTTACTTTTATCTATACTGTTTCTAATATTCCATAAAAACCTTTCAATGCAAATTTCTAATATAGAACAGTAATTAAAGTAACATTATTAAGTATCTTAAGAATACTGTGTTTAAGTCTTAACAACATAACATTTTCTTTTCGGCCGTTGTTTAAAAACAGAAACAATCTCCTACATTAGACAATCATCATATCATCATTCAGAAATGCATTACTTACATGTGGTCTTTACATGTGGTCTACCTATACAAAATGCATGTGTATAACATGTTTCCCATAAAATATTGAAATATGTGCATATAGTATGTATAATATCCGTATATTTAAAAATACTATAAACTTTATCAATTAAATTAGAAAACATATTCACATTTCTGTACATCATTTAATCAAAAATGAGTACATACATATTTAAAGAACAGAAAACCTTACATTCTTATCCATATACAATTTTTACACATATTTTTAGCCAATCAATTAGGAAACATAATTAGAAAAACTAAAGGTAAAAAAATTCTGGTTGATTTATAAAGGTAAAAAACAATCATGTATTTTTTATATTGAAAATATGTTAAACAGAACCTGAAATGTACGCATTTAAAAAGAAGTTTTTTCAAAATTTGAAGAGCTGTCGGTGCTGTAGGATCTCCAACGGTGAGGGTACATAAAAAAGTTGTTCTACAACATTACTCTTTTAAGAAACCTACGCATAGTTAATATTTCATTGCTCTTTATTAAACAGTATATAAGTTTTAACAGACGGAGGGACAGAGCGAACTTAATAAGAAATTTTTCAAAATGTGCTTAAAAGGATAATTCACCAAAACATGAAATGACATTACTTACAAAAAAAAAATTTATTACATTATGGTCTTTTATAATTTAAATACGATTTTATGTTTCGGTATTAACGAATATTAACGAATATATAAGTTTTGTAAACAGACGGAGGGACAGAGCGAACCTAATAGAAAATTTTTCAAAATGTGCTTAAAAGGATAATTCACAAAAACATGAAGTGACATTACTTACGAAAAAAAATGTACTACATTATGGTCATAATTGAAATGCAATTTTATGTCTCGGTATTAAAGAATATATTGTGGAAATTCACTTCGCCGTAATTGTGTACTCAATAGATTATTGATTCCTTTAAAAATTTTTTGTAGAAGAATTGTCTCTAATTCTTGGCTCTGTTTATTCAATTTAACTAAATCTAATAAAAAATAGAATATAAACTACCAGTATCTGTAAATACATAGTAATAAGTTAACTATATTAATTAAATTATATTAACGCAGAAACAAAAGTAAATAATTTTTATTTCATAAAGCCAATAAAATACTCCGGGCAACGCCGGGTACTCTGCTAGTTATTATATAATAAAAAAATAATAACTTTAAAATATTTTTACTAAAAAAGTCTCAAAAATTATTTTAAAATCTATACTTAGATAAAATATCTTAATTGAAAATATCGGAATTTTATTTTTAAGAATGTGGTGTTCTATAATAAATGAAACCAAAAACTTTCAAAAACAACTAGAAAGCTTAAAAAAACGATTTAAAGTTTTGGTAATACCCAATCTTAACTTCTCAATCATTATACTGCGCGAGTAGTTAGGCTATTTATCTCACGATTCTTACCTACCGCGGAGGTGGGTTTTCTGAGTAAAAATCTCAGACTAATAATGCGCACTTAGGTTTTCTTGGTGTATTTTGAAAACTTCGATCTTTCATTTTCAGATAAAAAATTGTAGTTGAAAATCTCGTAATTTTGTTTTTATATTAAGAGATGTGGTCTTTTAAACAAAAAAATCCAATATCCCAATTTCGATTCATATTTTGTCCCTACCAAAAAAAAATGTTTACTTATCTCTTCGAAACAATAATCACTTCGATTACAAAGTAATAAAGCTCAAATTAACGTTACATTTCTTTTTGATTTTCGGTTCGGCAGAAGCTTTAAAAAACTATCATCTAAATCTTTATTATGTAGATACTTAGATACTCTTTTAAATACAAAACCTTTTTCAGTACAAACTATTCAAAGTAATTAAAATTGTAGCTGAACTCAAGAGTAAATTTAATTCTATAAATTATTTAAAATAATTTAAAAAAGTTTTTTTTTACACAATTATCCTTTCATAAATTACACATGTTCCACTTTTTAAACTTTAACATAATTTCATACATTATTATAATAATAAATTACAAAAACTTCAAAAAAAAAAACTACTGATTAAATATCTGAATATGTTTGTATTTATCATATAAATAAACTTTATGTATATTCTGTTCTCTTTAAGGATTGTAAACATTTAATATAAGGTTTGTTTTAGAAAAATACAAAAATTTTTTTTTTTTTTAGGTACTCTCATTACATTTAAACTTTTTTAAAAAACAAAACTTAAATGCAAATTTTTATTTTTATTATTAAAAATTAAAAATGTAGATTTAATTGCTTGACCAAATCATAAATTTTGTCTAGATTAGTATTATATACTTACACACTGAAACAAAACAAAATCAGATCCTTTATAATTATGTCAGCATTCTCTTTATGCCCGTACGATAGGATCGGGTATAATAAAATTACTCCTCCGTTTGTAACACCTCGAAATAAACGAGCTAGATATACCTTCAAAGGTATGGGTCGGATCAGAAAAAAATTCTAAGACGATTGAGCCATGTCCGTCCGTCCGTCCGTCCGTCAGCACGCTAACTCAAAAACTAAGAAATCTAGAATCTTCAAATTTACACAAAATATTCTGGGAGTAATTTGTAGGTTCCCTATTTTTTTTGGTTGAGTTTGGACCAAAACTTAGGGTAGCTCTCGAACACCTAACTTTTAGATCCCCACATTTTTTTTGAAATAGAGCTATGAAATTTTAATTGCTGATAGATCTCACAAAAATATTAATTTTATTTTTAATAACTTTTTTTTGTAGTCCCAACCGTTACGGAGCTACAGCTCCCCAAAGGTTCAAAAAAGCACTATATTTAAATTGTTATAGCACAAGTTGTATAAGTTATATCTTCATTTTGAAAACGCCAAACGATTACTACTTGTATTAGCTTTAAAAGTTTTTACCATAAATATATATTTGTGGCATACAGTGTCTTTATTTACCGTTATGCGAAACTCAAATTTTGCAAAATCCTTTAACCCTTCTATCTTCTAAACAGTTTAAGTTGGAAACTTTAAATTTTGACAGAAGTTAGATCTTTGAAAATACGTATGAGTCATTTCATTTTTTTGTATCACCCCCGTTTAGGAGCTGTAAGGGGTCAAAAACTGAAAATTTGCTATTTTTAAACACCTGTAACTTGAACACCTGTTAAAATTTTTTTGAAGTAATACACAAAAATTTTTTTAATAATATAGGGTTACTTTATAATTGACGAAAGTGTTACTTGATTTTTTCAAATTTTCTAACAAATTTCTTTAACGAATTTTTTGCATTTTGTTTTACTCGATAATTTGAAATTGTTGAAGATATAATGCGTAGTACAAAAAATGTAAATAAATAAACAACATAACGGTTGCTTGAAGAATTTTTATTTATATGATATTGATATATATACATACTTATATAATATCATGTTTATTTACAATATATCGTATATGTCACTAGTGAATGAATGATAAAAGTATAGATGTATAGATAGCGCCGTATTTATATACATATATGTATTTTATTGTACTTATAAGAAATTATTCTGTCAATGGAATATTTAAATATAATATAATATAATATTTAAAATTATATTTATTATTTTGTACTAAGTAAATTTAATATACATTTACCGCTTAGTATTAAATGGTACTATAGAATATTTGAAAAAGTTTTGGATTGATAATCGTTATGTGGAAGGTTAGAATCTGCTTTTGAACAATGTACATATAAACATATAGTTTGAATATATGTACAACCCATAGTTCTAGAAATTATAAAATTTACTCAAATTATTTTAAAATACTAAAATATTAAAAAATAATATTGTAAGCAGAGTGACAGGCTGTGAACATACTAACGGTTCGTACGAGTATCTAAGAGTTGACAAAGGCAACTGTATTCTTCCTCGTTTTTTATTACAGATATTTTTTGTTTTTTTTATTTTTTCATACAATAAAAGGTAAAAATGTAAAAAAAAAAAATACCTTTCGCATTGCAAAAAAAAAAAACAAAAAGGAAAAATATCTGATTATCAGGACTGGGTTTAAAAACAAAAAAAAAATAAAAGGTATTATATCCTTTGGGATGACTGTTTATTCTAATATTTCAAAAATAATACATTAGTTCAGGAAGGCACTTTTTAAAAATTAACTATTTAGCACCATCTGGACATAAAATATAAAAGTGCTTAAAAAGATCTCTGATAACTATAGAATTAGTCCTTTTAAATATATATGTGTATGTATATAATAGTATTTGATACTTTTTTATGTGAATATTTTTAGAATAGTTTTGTTATTTAGATAGTATAATTATAAATAAAATGTGATTTAAATGTAAATTTATTTAAACAAAAAAAAATTTTAAAATAAAAATTATTTTAGAAGGAATTAAAAAATATTTATGGTTATTTTTTCAGTTGACTTTATTGTGTTATATACTAATAAGGTTACTTTTTAAATTGTAGATATTAATTTTTGACATAAATTATATATAATTTTATAAAGGAGTTTAATAAAATATTCAGATATATATTATTTAAAAAAAAAAAAAAGATTACAATTGTAAGTTTTAAGGATATTTATGTAACATATAATGTCATCTGTTATTAAATATTATCTTGATTTTAGAATTTTTATAAAAACTAAACTAAAAAATTACCAAATAATTCCACCAGAATTTTCTAGCAAAAAATCCGAAATTTTAAAGTTATGCAAAAACGTTATCATTGCAATGTGCCAACATTTCACCAAAATTATGTACTAATTAGAAAAATTAAAAACAAAAAAAAAACTTTTTAAAATAATTCAAATTTTTGTTTTGCATTATACTTTGTGAACCTTTTTAAATTACTAATTAATAATCTTAGTTTTTCAAATAAATTTAAAAAATTTTCCTTTACTTATCATTCTTCATAAGAAAAAAACCTGCCAATTGCATAAAGTATTTTAATATTCAGAGTATCTCTTCAGCTTAAAAAAAAAAATTATATTTCTTTTTTTTTAAATTACTAATTTTTTTACTAACAAAAAAAAAAAAAAAGAAAATTGCAATAGAGAAAGAAAATAATATGTACTTATAATAAGTTTTATATTAATTTTGAAATTTTTAACAATATACAGTAGATGCATAACTAAAGAGGATTTGAGGATCTCAACCTAATTATAAATTTTTTTTTTTTGAAATTCTCATTATTATATTCACATAATTATAATCCAGAACAATGCAAAATATAATAAGAAAATCCTTCATAATCAGTCTTAAAAAAAAAAAAAAAAAATATTTGTTTTTTTTTGTTTTTTTTTTCTACGCTAATATCCTATTTCAATTGCAAATTTTATTTCCGTTGCACACCCATTAATTCCCTCTTAAGTTTCCGCATTTTCATTTATTTTGTTAGTTGATTTTATACAGCGTAAGTAAATTTTTTTTTTTTTTATTTATTTCATAATAAAATTTTATATAAAAAAGTCCATCTGTTGATTAATTTTTACAATTTTTACAATAAACATTGAATTTTAGACACTGATTTAAAGTTAAATAACATAATAAAAAAAAAAAAAAAACGTCAAGGATTCTTTTTGAACTCGTTTGAAATTGTGTGGTGTATAAAATCTTTAAATAAGTAGTTACGGAAATTAATACTGCGACAAATTCATGTATTTATAAAATGTCCTTCAAACGAATAAAATTTTACCAACAATACCTTATTATAGT
This sequence comes from Poecilobothrus nobilitatus, assembly GCA_947095535.1. Classification (NCBI taxonomy): domain Eukaryota; kingdom Metazoa; phylum Arthropoda; class Insecta; order Diptera; family Dolichopodidae; genus Poecilobothrus; species Poecilobothrus nobilitatus. The sequence goes on from OX352773.1 coordinate 188,677,641, forward strand.
TTTCTAACAATGCACTGAACAAAGAGAAATATGAAAAAAAAAAAAAATATATTTTAAAAAACCCAGTTAAATAATAATATTGTAAAGTGTTGGCTGACAATATACAGCTACATTTTAATGTCATAAAATTCGTAAAAAATTCGAATGAAAATGTATACCATATTATCATTCAAAAGCTTATTATCATTTAACTGAATCCTTCATTCTCTGCCGTTTTTCATACTTCAATTTCAATCGAGCTGCAAATAAAAATTAAAAAAAAAAAATAAATTATTTTAGTTTATAAAAAAAAAAAAAAGGAACAAAAAAAAAACAATTGAGTTTCACTAACTGTTAAATAGATGTCTCTTTTAAAAGGATTGCATTTTTTTTTCTTTTGTTCTTGTATGTATTTGACAAGATATAAATGAAAAGTTTAATTTTATTCTTCTGGGAAATTCTTTTCATATCAATTATTGTTTTATAGTTAATGGTATTGTAAGTTTTTTCTCTTTAGGATTAAAATTAAGTGTGTTTGGATTGGATAGTAGATAAAATGCTTTAAGCACTGAATATGATATTTTGAAAATAAAAAATAAAAAAACTTCAACTTTAATAATAATAATTAGTTCTATTCTTCTGAAAAAATTTAATTCAAAATACAACTATAGTATCTTCTCACTAATTTGTGCTGCATATATCTTACGATTACTTATGATTATTGCATTTTTATAGTTAATTTTAATTTTAGATAAGATCTACTTAGATGCTCTTACTAATTTATAATATAATCCCACAGTTTTAAAACTCAGAGGTAAGAGGCTCTGAGGCTTAATACTGCAATATATATCTTAATATTCTGGCAACGAATTCAGATAGGATTAAAATTGTTACACATTATGCTGCTTTAGTATTTTTGCTGTCAACTGACCTCACTTAAAGTGATCCGTTATATATTTTTTATAAAAGAATATTGTAGGCTCTACTTAGCAGAATTTGGTTAAATCTACCTCGTATATAGGTTAAATATATATGTATACATATATAGTTTTTAATTACAATTTTTAATCTTCAATTTTAATCAACAATTTAAAAAATGTTCAATTTCGTAAAAAAAAAAAGAAAAAAAATTTATTTAACAAAAATTAAAATAAAAAAAAAAAAAAAAAAGAGATTAAAAATTCGATTATTCAGTGATCCTTTCACTAAATAACTTTTTTATTTTTGCAAAATGGTTTTTTGTTTTCTTTTTTTCACTTTAATTTTATTTTGCCAATGTGAGAATAAAAATGATAAGTTATTATTTGTGCTTTGGTGACACATTGTTGGGTCGGCAATATTAAAATGTAGTTCGATAGGACTAAAAAAAAAAATGTCTTTTTTTTCATTTTTTAAGCTGTTGTCTTTTTAATTCCTGATAAAAATAAAAATTGATTTTTAATGGAAAAAAAAAATTGTGCATTTACTATTTTATTATTGTATCATCATGATATAAGAATTGTATATTAACATGTCGGTTTATAAAAGAACAGAAAATTTTATTGATGATGATTTTAAATTTGAACTTAAAAAAATTTAAAAAATAACAGTGATAAAAAATATATAAGAATTGTTTTTTTTTTTTGTCATTTCTAATTTATATTTGGTAAGCATTATTTTCATATATAGTTCAGATATATTACATATATACTTTCGAATATTTTGTGTAGGAGTATAACTGTACAATAGTACTTACTGTGGTTACAGATTTACAAAACTTGTATATAACAATATCTTGATGACCTGAGCATCCGAAAGGTAAAATATTCGCAAAATTGATAAAAATTTTTATGTTTCTTTAAAAAAGATTTAAATCATTCAATCAACAATATCAGTTCTTCAATTAAAAGGTGAGTAAGGTAAGTTTTCGTTAGCATGTATGCCTTTAAATTAGTATGGATTCATTATTTTGTAAAATGAATAGCTCTATTTTGATGTATATATAAATTAGTGTCATTTGAAGATGTCCGGCGTAAATATGTATATTGTATTCCACGTTTTCCTTACTAAAAATAACTTAGAAAAATGTTAAATATACAAAAGTAGACTGCAACTTAGAATTCATAGTTATGTACTTACTTACTATAGTTGTAAAGTTACTAACCAAACAATTTTGATATATTATACAAATTAAAAATTCATTCTGAGGTAACGAACTAAATGTTAAAGCTACGAAACTAAATGAACTAAAATTTAATTTAAAAATCACTATTTTTATCTATGCAATTGAAATTACTTTAAAACGTTAACACTTTTCAGAATTTTAACAAAAAAAAGTGACATAAAAATGTTAAGATAATCTGATTTAAAAAATTTTTATTCACCTCAATTTAAGAAAATAAGAAAAACAGTTAATCCAAAGCGACAGTGCAATGATTTTTTTTATTTTTGTTTTAATTCTTTATTTCTTTCTACTATTTTTATTTGTGTTCTCATTTTAATTATCTCTGTCTCTTTCCATCTTTCTATTTTTACCTATTACACTATAATAACCGAAATAGCATATAAGTTTAAGTGGTACCTTATCTTTAATACCGCTATTAATATGTGTTGGATTGAAATTTAATTATTTTTTATTTTTATAATAAAAATAATAAAAACTTTTTTTTTTTTAATTTACCTTTTTTATCTCCCTAATTACATATGAATAAAAGGTGTTAAATTTTGTTTTCCGATGGAATTTTCATAGTGAAAAAAAAAAACAAAAATGGTGAATTTAATTATTTTGAACAAACGGAAATAAATTTCATAAAATGTTTAAATTATAGGTTAAATTGTTTGTTTAAAGTGGAAAAATTTGAATTTGAAAAGGTTGAGATAAATGTATATTTCGAGTAGAAAGAAATGTTCAATTTAAAATGATGGGAAAGGAAATGAAAATTTTAATGATTCACATAATTTGTAGTATACATATACATATGTACTTTTATTTATGAAAGTTTCATCAAATTTTTTTTTTCAAAAATAATATGTTTATTTTATTTAGGTGGTATTTTATCGTGTTAAACTCTACCGGATTTACAAGATTATTTGTTAAATATAAATAAACATCTGTAAAACATTAATTTATTAATTAAATTTTAAAATGTAATTAAATTTTAAAAGTTTAAAATTTTAAATTATAATAATTTTATTTTCCCTAGTGAGTACAATGTTCCCATGACATTAAACAATTACTTAAGGGTTTTTTTTTTGTTCCCACGGCATTAAAGCATTCCTTAAGCATTTTTTTTTTTTTAATACATTTCTCTGCCACATAAATGTAAACAAGAAATTACAAAGCCTTTCCTTTTCAGACGTGGCTGTAAATGTCGGAAGGGGGAATTACTCTTACAAACGTGTGTGGGATTTGAACTCGGTGTTTACAGCTTATTTTATCGGTGTTTTATACGCTCTTACGCACCGAGGCCCCAAGCGTTTTTTTTCTTATTCATTTTTTGCTTGCACTAATGTTATAAGAGCAATCAAGTTTAAAAACTTAAGATATATTTAGAACAAGATTTGAATTCCTACTTACATTGATATTAATTAACATTCTGTATACCAATAATAGAAAAATATAAACATATAACAATAAAACCAATATCAAATGTAAAAAACTTTACTTATATTTTATAACTCACAGATATTTGTGAAATATTAAACTATAAAATGAATTATATATCAAATCCGTCATATATTTGTGGCAAGACCTTTTTGCTCAAAGCTCAAAGAAAATTAAAAGTAGATTATATAGTGAAGTAGTTCAGACGTGTTGTGCCAAGTTCAAAATTTGAAGTAATTTTTCTTTTTTTCTATGTGACTAAATACAATTGAGTTTTTTTCCACGGCTGTTTTTTATCACGAGTTTTATATATTTATATTCAAAAACAATAAGATTATCTATGTATCTTCTTTAAAAACAAAGAGTTTTTTAGTATTAGGAATAAATAAATGGAGTAAATATGTATATAAATTAAAGTGCCAAGCTCTTCGTCTTTACAGTGCGTGTCTGCCAGTGTACGTCTGCCAGATAAAGAAAGCACTTTAATCTTTTCTTAAAACAGATTGTGCGATATCGATATTATGTACAGTTAATTACATTTTTGCATAACAATACCACCGCCACCAAGAATTTTTTTTTTTTAAACATACAAACAAACAGGACCATATTAAATCAAACCAAAAACAAAATATGAATGCAGAGATTTATTTAAAAATTTTTAATTTTTATAAAATTTACGACTAAGATCTTGAAAGAATATTATTGCAAAAAATATATTTCAAAAAAAGAAAATCATAAAATAATTAAATAGGTAAATTCTATAATAACATAAAATATATATGTAACATAAAATATAAATATTTGCATATTTATCTCAATCTTGATTTTTTTTTGTAAATTTGGAATAGAATTTATTTTACTTCCGTCATTTATGACGAATTACGACTCTAGTAATAAAATATAAACAAATAGATCGATCACAATTGCCAAAGTGTATCGATCACAATTTACATAAGATTGTGATCGTACATAAGATAAGATACATACATAAGTAATTATACATAAGATAAGATCTATAATACTGGCTCACTTAGTAATTGAATGCGAATTTATTAAGATCACTTTTAACAATAAGAGTATATTTCCATCATTTATATTCCATCATACATAAATTTATCCATAATAACCCTATTTTTCTAGTATACATTCCCTTTTGTTTCAACATGTACCAGTATAGTGAAAAAAAAACTTATCAGCCTATAGCAATTGAACAATAAACAAGCGAAAAAAACTTTTATTTTCACTCTTAAATGAAATTACGAATCGTATTATGTTTTTTATAAAATTGAATTTATTCTCTTACGAAAACTTTTCGAACAAAAAAATTCTACAAACGAATTATGTAGAGACCATACCCAAAAAGTATAATCAATGGAAAATAAAATTAACTACAAAAATATTTATAGTAATTAAGTACTATAATTAATTTTTTTGTTAAATAAATTAAACTTGTATAAAGAAGAAACAAAAATTACTTCCGTTTTAAATCTTACAATTTCTAATACTAATTAATAAAATCTATTATTGAATATAAATTCATTATAAAAAACAAACACCCAATTATTTTTTCCACTTCTTTTAAAACTTTTCAATACATGAAATTTCAAATTAAATTTTTTTTTTTTAACTTTTTACTACTTTCAATCACCATTAAACCTAGCAAAATATAACAAATAAGTTAACAAGAATTTTAACTTTTAAAAGTTAACAAGAACTCATTACAAAAATAATAGTAACATTTTATAAAATCTGTAATAGTTATTTAATTGTGTAGCTAATTTTAAAGTTTATAAAAAAAAATACAGTTATCTGGGAAACTATACATTAAGATTCAAAAAAAAAAATAATATATTTTAGTGACAAAAGATACTATTTGAGTTACAGCTAAAAAAAAAAAAATATGTTTTAAATAGATTTCTTTATTAACTTGTGTTTTTTTTTTTTTTGTGTATAAAAAAACAACAAAACATCATAAAAAAAAACTCAATTCTTCTAAAAGAATTCATTTGCTGGCTGTATTTCAACAGTTTATCAGGGAGGTGTTCATTTAAGTGAAAATAGAAAAGAAATTTATTATTTAAAAAAAAAAAAAACAACTTTTCTTCTTGTCTCTTTTCATCTTTTTCTACATATACTCTATTACATGTCGTTTTATTTACTATTATTCTATTTACTTTTTTTTAATATATATATATTATTTAATTTATTTTAAACTTCATTTTACATTTTTTCTTATTTTTTTAATAATTTTTTATGAATAAGGGAAAAAGCTGAGTGGAATGCTCTTTATATAATCCAATTTCGTTCGTTACATCTTGATTCATTTTCCGACATGTCAAGAAGAATAAAGATATATCAATAACAAACTTTTTACTAACACTTCCATTCTGCATAAAAAACCTTTCTTTTTTTTTCCTTATACATTATGACAAGTTTAGTTTACAAGTTATACAATAAAACATAAATTAGTTGGTGTGCGTTACTCCCAGCATTCTCAGCAATATGAAGACTCACATTTTCATTTATATATTAAAAATTGTTGTCAATTTAAAATTCTAAATCAAAAAATTTGTCGTCTGTTAAAAGTATTTGTAAATACCTAATAAAAATTTTTGGTTAGAAGAATTGTTTGTTATGTACAAGTCATTAATAACTTTACTTCGATGCCAAATAGCTTAAAAACAGATAGATTTACAATTTCTATAAAATCGTCATAATATAGATTAGACTCAAAAACGGATTAGTTGCTTTTAACCTAAAAATATAAGAAATACGTATCATATAATAAAATTTCGAATAACAATGTTTAAAAAATTTAAATAAAAAAATCATTTAAATTCTTTCGTTGCTTTGCTTTGGGTACAGTCTGCTACAGTCTTATTCAAAATTTTTTAATGCACGAACCACAAATTTTGTCTCTCTGCTGCGCTGAATTATGTATTTTTAAATAACCTCTGCTACTGATTCTTTTTTTGTTGACTTTCTCATCTTAACTTTTTAATTTCAAATTCCTGCAATTTAAACTGTCTTTAGTATTTTGATAAGGGTTTTTTTTTTAAATTCATTTGTTTTAACTTTTAGCAGAGTATATCTAAAACCAAAACAGCAGAAAATAATAAAAAAAAAAAGAATTTTACAACAAACATGTTTATTGTACTTTTTAGATTTTCTATTTTTTCTTTTTTCTTTGACCACATGTACATGACTATTTTTCCGTTTTTTTTTTTTTTTTTTTGTTATGCTTTTTTTAACCTACAACATTTTTTTTTCTACGAAGTAAAAATAATCTTTTATTTATGTTTTATGTTGTAGCACGAAATTCGATCAGATATTATTTTACTTATTGTTTTTTCTTTTTTTTTTTTTTTATAAATAAGATAACCTACAACAAAAAAGTAACAAAGTAAAGCTAATAAATAAATAAATAAAACGAATCTTTTTTTTTTGTTTGATTTTATTTCATATGTAATTTTACATGTTTTTTTTTTAACCATACTTCATCTTCAATTCTTCCATTTTTTCATTTTTATTTTTTTTTTTAGGTCATTTGGGCTTTCTTTCCTGCTCTAAAATGCAAAAGAATAGAATTACCGCCTAGTTGATTGTAAAGAATAATCTTACCATTTTATTTTAGTTTTATAATCAATGAATAAATATACAAGGCGTGTATCTTAAATTGTGAACTCATTTTGTATATACATATGTACATATATACCTAGTAAATAACAAACGATCTAAATTTACTTTTTATTATCAATGTATTTCTATTATAATTATTTTGATTTTCATTGATTCTTCTAAGTTAGTTATATTATTACATAAATCTAAATAAAAGTAGTCAATAAAAGGTAGGTTACACCTTCATACAAAATAAAATAAAAAAAGATAGAATTGAAAATAAAATATTATTAAAAAGTAACAGTATCAGTTGGAAAAAAATGTAAAAACTAAAAACAATTTACATGTATTTTCTGTTAATAATGCTAGTTATACTCATATATAAATCAACCAAAAAAAAAAATATATCTACAGATATTAAATTTACAGCTAAAGACAATTATAAATTTACAATTTCAGAATAAAATGGAAATTAAGAGATATTTAAATTTTAAATATATTGTAGTCTTAGATTTATTATTGCATCCTAAACAGACGGATCACATATTTTGGTACCCATGAAAAATGTTTCCAAGAAAAAAGTCCTCAAAGCCTAAAAATAAAGAAGTCTCCAAAATTTGATTAAAACTTTGGGCAATTTTTGTATATTTGAAAAGTCCCCAAAATTGGGGGCACTTTCGTTTTGGTTTTGTGAACTTTTTTTTTTGGGGATATTTTAGGCGGAGGATATTATTATTGGGGATATTATTTTATATTATTGGGGTTTTTTTTTTTTTATATTTCAGGACAATACTTAAATTTTAAACAGCATTTCTTTTCTTCAACACTTTTATCTTATCAATTAAAACTAATTTTTTAAGTTGCGATACCAAAAATGAAGAAAATTAAGTTGCGATACGAAAAATGAAGAAAACAGCTTATTTCAGGCAAAAAAAATAAAACTAAAGAAAATTTAAAAAAAAAATCTAGCCCCATAACCCTTCATATTAATGATGCAAATAGAATAAATTCTAGTTTTCTTTTTTTTTATTAGACTTTTTATTCCGATTTTAACCGAAATTCAAATTTACTTTTTTAGCATTTTTTTATTTACTATCAAAGTTTTGTTTGTATCTTGAAGTTATTTTAATGAAGTTGTTTTAATTATAATAATTAATTATGGTTTTAGTTTTGTAAACCTACATATTGTCAGATAATATTTATTTAATGATTTGTTTGTGTCTCAAATTGATTTCATCACAATTTTACATGATATATGTAAGTATATTTTACAAAAATGTCAGCACTATTATAGTCGTTAGCACGTTAAACACAGAACTGACTGAAGACAATTATATCAGAAAAATTAATGTACTTATTATTTTGATCATAACTGTAAATTTATCTAAATTAAATTTAAAAAATCTAATTTAACGCTCCTATTTTTTTCGTGATATTTACTTTCTTTTAAGATCAATTTGTTACAGTCGCCGTAATCGTAAAAGTCACGTTAGTCGTTATTCAAAAGTAAAATTTAAGCTTTTTTTCTTATAAATTATGATTTAGGGTTGGTTATTTTTTTTTTGAAGGTGGTTTTCATTGTAATCAGCAGGTGCTTTTAATCGAAAGTAAAAATTGTAAATCAATGTTTTTTTTAATGTTTTGTTTAAATTTAACAATAGATTATAAAACTGAAATTTAATTGAGGAAATTACTTATATTTTATTTGTTGATATATAAAATTTTAAAAAAAATATTTTATATTTTATTTAATTACTTTTTTAATTAAAAAAATTTGTAAAATCAATTTTATTTGGATTATTTGTTATTATATGGAACCAGACTTAATACAATAATTTAAAATAAATAAAGTGTAAAAAAATTATGGATCATATAAAAAAAAAGTTTTTTTTTTTTTTTAATGCATTTCTCTGCCACATAAATGTGGACAGGAAATTACACAGTCTTTCCTGTTTAGGCGTGGCTGTAAGTGTCGTAAAGGGAAATAATTCTTACGACGTGGATTCGAACTCACACTCCCTCGGTGTTTACAGCGTATTTTATACGCTCTTACCCACTAGGCCACCGAGGCCCCTAAAAAAAAGTTGATATGAATTTAAAAAAATTAATAATATAATGAATACATTGTTAGCACATTTCAAAAAAAATTTGAAAATATGTGGCTATTAGTTTCACTCTGTCCGTCTGTCTATCCGTCTGCTTACAAAACTTCTACACCGTTAAAGATAGAGAAAAAAAATGTTAACCGCATGGGTAGGTCTTATGAAAAAATGAATGTTTTTCTACCTACATAACTTCCGTGCGCTTTTAGATAGCGACTTGAAATCTTGAGGTAAGAAAAAAATTTTAGAATTAGTAAAAGTTTCCTCAGAACATTTTTTTGGACTACCCCCTGTTTATGAGCTATTAGGGCTCAAAAACTGTTGGTTTTCATTCTGCCTTGTTAATACTTCAAATTAATAATAACAATTCAAATTCATATTATCATTTCCAATTGGTTTTCTATTTATTAACATCCGGTATAAATATATTGTGTACTTACAATATCCAATGCGCAAAATGTCAATTAATTTCAAAATTTCAAAAATTTCCATCAAAAATGCAAAATATTATTTTTCTCTGTTCATTTCTTAACAAAACATATTCGTCCAAAATACTCTTTCCAATCATATTTAAAAACTTTCCAAAGTGAATCTCTTATTTCCTGAAAATAAACAGGGCAGACCTCAGATTCTTTATAACGAATTCAATGCAGGCCATCTAATAAATAGTAAGAGCAAATTCTGAAAAAATAAAAAGTGCCGACACAGAAATGTGTAGAGGTTGCTGGCATGAGGCAGAGACGGTATTACATATACTTTGTCAATGCCCTGCCGCTAGAACCCCAAAGGAGAGTAACCTTGGAAAAAGACTTTTAAGAATACCTCTCCGAAATAACGATGATAGACTAGGAGAAGTGCACAATCGGTCACAAGGTCTAGATGTAAGAATAGTTATCTATCCTCCCTACCAAACAACAATTAAAACAAAGCTCTACATTTCACATCATTTCTTTTATTTTTCATCTCTATTTAATTAAAAATTACTGTAAAAGATAGTTAACACAGTTATACAGTTTAATACAGCCAGTGGTAATAAAAAATAAAATAGATAAGAAGCTATCGAAAATATTCACTTACTTAATTAATTATTTAATGAAAAGGATGTAAAAAAAAAAAGTTCACTGACATCATTATTTAAGACCAGATTCAAAATTAATCCTTTTTAAAACTTCATAATATAATACATATAACATATTATAATCATAATTTTAAATGTTCATTTGTAATTCAAAAAGTTCTTTTAAATAATTTTAATTCTTTTATTTCGATTTTATTTTTGTTATTACATAATTTCTATTATATATATTGTATAAATGTATTATATTTTAACAGACTTTTTATACAAAATACTTTTTTTTACAATTTTAACAGAAATATAAAAAATACTTTTTTGTTACAATATAATTTAAATTGTCATTCCAATTAATTAAAAGTTTTTAATTTTCTTTTAATATTTCTCTTTGGAGAGAAACTCTTATTTTAATACAAAAACAAAGAAATATCAAAGGAAAATAAACTTTTAAAACAATTTCTTTAACAAAAAAAGAAAAACCATCATAAAAATAAAAATAATACAAAAATACAACAAAAATCCCATATGAATTGGTTCAATGATCTCCAGATTCCCCAAAAATGATTAAAAACATATAAAATTTCAATTCAACGAATCCATTAATGTTAATTTATAAAATTGCATACAAATTTTATAATTTTTGACTAAATATCATATTTTAGTCCTTTTTTTTATCTTTTTATTCTTTTCTTATTAAGTTTTAAGTTTGCATTTTTGTATGCATTTTTTGTTTATTGTGTATGATTTTTTATCTAACTTTTCTATAAAAACAAATATCAAATGTAAAAGTTTTTTTTTTTTTTTTTTTGACATAAGAAATAAAATAAGTTTTTAATATAAAAAAATATAATTTTGATTCTTTTTTTTTTTTTTTTTTTGATAACAATAAATTGTATATGGTATTATCCTTAAAGATTTTTATCCATAAAACACATTTCAATTACGATATTATTAGGTTCAACTACATTTTGAGAGATGACTTTTTTGTTTCTTTTGTTTACCAGATATTTTTTTATTATTTTGCTGAATCAAATTCTGTTGTAAGAACAAAAAAAAAAAAACTGAAAATAAACAAAAAATGGATATGAATCTAAAGATAACATTAGTGTACGGAAGTATAGAGATGAAAAAAAAAATTTTTTGTTATAATTTTTTAGTACAATATTTGTTTTACTTTAACACAATGTATAAATATTTATAATAGAAAAAATATATCTTGCAGTTTTATTTTTTACAAATAATCTTTTATACATAGTTTTTAATTCGTACTTTGATTTTTTTTTATTTATATGTCAATAATTTGTTTTAATTTGCGTTATAAAAGATGATTTTTTTTTTATTTATTAATAAAATATTTTTTTTTTAAATTTTATGAAAAAATAAAAACAGTTTATTTTTGAATACAAATAGTAGATACATATGTATGTATATATTGCTTTGTAGAGCAGTTTGTATAAAAATTTGAAATAATTTTATTTTTATTTCAGCTTAATAACAATTACTAGATTAGCTAGATTAAATGAATCAATGAACTTGGGTGGATTTTTTACCTAGTATCAATTTAATTTTATTCAATTTTTATTATTTCAATAAGAAAGTTATTCTGATTATGAATGAAAAGACCTTTCTTTTAACATCTGTTAAGTTCAATATGTAAGTTAAAGTAGGTTCCTACGCCTATTTTGATAGTTAAAGTATACGAAGACCCATTTTTTGATAATTATTTTTATCAGTATAATTCCATTTTTTAATAAATATAATATAAAGAATTTCGTTTATCTCCTTTGAATTGAGATACTGAACTTAACTCCTTTGAACCTTTATCTCCTTTAACCTGAGAAATTTAATTTCTCTATTAATAGATTTTTTATATTATTATATGTAATATGTATAATATTGTTCCTAAATAATTTTAACATACTTACTTACTTATTTACATAAAAAGCTTTACAAACCTTGAAGGTCCTAGGCCTGACTCAACATACCCTAGCATTTCTTTTCGGAACAGTTTCTCTCAAGTTGAAGATTTTAAACTTCAATCGCCATAATATTTTATCACTCCAACGAAGGTTTAGCCATACCCTCAACGTCTTAGCCCATAAGTTTTGAACTCCAAAAATGGAATTTGGAGATCATTTTAGTCCATACATTCTATGCGGACTAGTCAGTAAAGTCGTTTAAGCTAAAATCTTTTAACTAGATCCAAATCATTGTACGTATAGTTCGCAATGTTCGCACTTATTTCTTCTCCTCCAATTTTTTTCTATTGGCTATAAATGCGAAGAAGATTTTTATCAAAAGATAAGATATTAAGTGCTTGCTCACTTTTCTTAGCAAATTTTAACTTTTCTTCTTTCCTTATTTAATATTAGATTTCGTTAATTTTGTAAATAAAAAAAAATGGTAGTAAACTTTAAAACCACTCTGCATTGCTTTTTTTTTTTTTTGTTCAATTTTGTTATATTAGAAATTGAACAAATTTATTGAACTTAATTCTATACTCTTACTCATTATTCTCTTAAGCCTTTTCTTCTTCACGTACTTTTTATTTTTAAATGTTATATAAAAAATATATATATATATATATCCTTTATTTATAAAAAGAACGGTATAATAAAAATTTTTTTTTTTTTGTTGAGTTGATTTTTTATTTAAAAAATAACTTACGTCTGTTCATCTTTTGTTTAGTTCAGTTTTATTTTACCATTTAAAAAAAATATATAATGTATATTCGAAGTATATTCTAGCTTCAAAATTTTACTTTATTGAATAAAAGACTGCACATCATCAAAAAGTATCAAAAAGTCTATAAAGTTTTTTTTTAAATAAAGTTTTTATTATAGACAAAAAAAAACAAAAATATCCAAACTTAAAAAAATATAACGAAAATTTCTTTTTTTTTTTTTTTGTTAAAAAATGGAAAGAGAATATATAATTTTTAAATGAATGTATCCGAAAGTTTTGTTCTTTTGAATATAGTTTATTTGTATGTACATATATATATGTATATATAAAATGCATAAAATTTTGTGTCTCTTTCTAACGATACCTTTTCTATAATGTTTATAATGACTTTTGGTTTTTTTTCTTTTGTTTTTAAATTTTTATGATCTGTTTAATAAAAAATCTTTAAAATAATTCTGTTTGTTTATTTACAAATAAAAATTTTTTTTTTTTTTTTGAAAAAGACAACGCGAGTTAAGTATAATAACTTATAAATTTCGAAGGCTTTAAAATTATAGTTACTGAAAAAAAATTTGTTATAGATGGTACTGTTAGTTTGGTTAATTGAGAAGTAAAGAGGTGAAGAAGAGAGGTGATCTATGGTTTAATTAAGAGAAAAGTAAGAAGTGAAGAGAAGTAAAATTAAAAAAGAAAAGAAAAAAATAATAATATAACCAAGATATTGAATCAAGTGTTAGCATTGCATAAACGCTGTACACTCAGAATTAATATTCACTGCGTTTACCATTAAAAAACAATAATTAGTGTTTCAATAAAAGAAACTTATAATTGAAACTTATAAAATATATTTGCTTTATAATTACATCGCGCACACTCCATACATTTTTTACATTGAATCTTTAAATCTGTAAACTTTAATTAAACTTGTTTTCATATTAACTAATAGAATATATATGCTATGGTTATGGTATACTTAAGCTTTGCTATGCTATAGTATGTTATGCTATTTATGTTTTCATAACTGCTATGTTTTTCAAATTGTATGTTGTTGATTAGGAACAATATAGTCCGAACTTCTTTGTGGCAAAAAAAAAAGTATTAACAATACCCTCCAATTTTTTTTTTTTTTTTGTACAAAATCGGGCAAAAAACTTTAAAAACATTAAAAAGGACGATCAATGAAAAAAAAAAAATGAAATGATAATAAACTAATATAATTTATATAAATTTTTTCTTTTTCCTTATTTTCATAAAAACTTTTTATTCCTTCCTGTTTATATTTTTGAAAGTCTTTAGTTCACTTTGTCTGTCTTTTATCTTAATGTTTTTTTTTTACTAAACGGTTCATAACAGTTTTGAAAGTTATCTTTTCTTTTTTTATTTTATAAAAATGTAATTTTTTTTTTAGAACATTTGAATTTATGACTCTCCTTTCTTTAAAAAAAATATAAATTTTGAATAACCTGCACTGGTAAGTACCATTATATTTTTATATAAAAACCTAAAACAAGAAATGAAAATATCTTTTAAATTGGGTCGATACTGTGATCTTGATATTCTACTGAAAATTTAATTCTAAATTGGATTTATTTTTATAAAGTATTATACGATGCATGTTATTCTTGTAAAATAAACAATAAACTTTTCTTTATTAAAGTTCACTATATGCAATGAAAATTTCAACGTTTGCCAAAAATTTTTTTTTTTTACCAACAAGCGCCTTAAATGATCCTATAAATATTTTATGGTTACTGTCTAATTAGCATATGGACAACTAAATTAAAAAAATAGTTTATAGAATTAAATATATGATATAAGGTTTTTCTTTTTTGTTTAAAAAATAATTGATAACTTTGTTCACACTTTTCACTGATATAAACTTTAATTTTTTTTTTAAATATATCAAAAATAATTTATTTTAATACCTTCAAGCATCTTTACACACCTAATGTCATTGCACATACAATATAAACTTTGAAAATGTTATGCATACTATTGAAATACTATATATATATCGTAAATATATTCAAAAAATTAATTTATATGAATGAATGATAAAACAACACCTCCAGTAGAATTTGCAGTAGAGCAAAACAAAACTTAAAATTTATTTTGAATTAATTATATATAGTGTGAGCACATTTTCTTTTCTATTTTTTAAATTTTAGTCACATTTACTTTTTAGCACATTTTCAAAAAATTTTGAAAACATGTGCTTATTAGTTTCACTTTGTCCATCTGTCCAGTCGTCCGTCTGGGTGTTTACAAAACTTCTACACCGTTTGAAATAAAGCAATGAAATTTTAATTACGGATAGGTATCGCCAAAAAACTAATTTTGTGGAACAACTTTTTTCTATAGCCGCACCCGTTACGGAGCTATAGCCCTGCAAAGTTCGTAAAAGCGCTATAAAAGATGTATATAAATACAATACAAAGTAAATATTGTGCTTTGTCATGCGTTATTTTAATATACCTTTATATGTGAAACTCAATTTTTGCAAAAAATTTGGTCCTCTTATATTTTTCAAATAGTTTAACTTAGAAGTTTGAAATTTTGAGAGGAGTTAAATCTTTGGAAATAAGTATTTTAGGAAATGTTTTTGTGTAGCCCTCCGTTTAGAAGCTGTAAGGGGTTAAAAATTGAAAATTCTCAATTTTTAAACACTTGTAACTTGAGCACTAGTCAAATTTTTTTTGAAATACAACATTATGCTTTTGTTTCCGTTAATAACTTGTCTTAATAATATAGAGTTACCTTATAATTGACGAAAGTGTGATTTGATTTTTCTAAAGTTTTTCTTACAATAAAAAAAAATCAAACAAATTTATTTGTCAACAAATCAGACAAATTTATTTTAACTATTTTTTACTCTAGGCTTATTATGGAATATTTTTTAATTTTAGAAATGTGCTTTTTTAAAAAACCTTGGTTTTTTCCAATACTTGTTTTTTTTTTCTTTTAAAGAGGTAGAAAAATGTTTAATTTGCATTTTAATAAAAATATTTTTTTTTTGGATACTTTCATTTTCCCAGAACTCATTACCGTTATTATACAAGCGTTATTTGAAGTGATAAAACAAAAAAAAACTTTAAACATATCAGTAAAACAACCATCTTTAATTTAATGGTTTAAAAATTCTCCATAGACTTCATCAAAGATTAAATTCAGTGATTTGGAATTTTTGCAATTGACATCCTATATAAAAATAGAGGCACACAAAATAAGTGAAATGTTGACTAGACTCCACATAAAATCAGGGAAATAAAGAGAAAGGAAAAATTGAATTTTTTTTTTATATACCCAAAGGTGTAAATAAAAAATCATTATATGTGTCTACAATCTACATATGGAAAAGTTAAAATAATATTTTATTTATATTTTAAAATAGGGATCATATTATTAAGGATATGCTCCTTTATATTACTTCTACATAAAAATTTTTCATCATATAATGGAAATGTGTTAAAGCATTTTATTTAATTTTTTATTAAAACTTATTTTTAAACAAAATACATGCAATACTGCAAAACTTTTTACTAAAAGGATTTTCAAGAATATTTTAATATTAGCAAAAAAAAAATAGATTTTTCATTTAATGTTATTAAAACCAATGTTATTTTACAATTTTAATTAGATGCTAAATGCTAACATAGCATATTTTTGAAAAAATTTTGAGAAATTTCTTTATTACTTTCACTAAGTCTGTCCATTCCTCGGTGTGTTTACAAAACCTATGCACCATTTGAGATAGAAAAATATTAAATTTTTGAACGAACATTGATCTTACAAAGAAAAAGTAACAGTTACAAAATAACTCTACACGGTACGGAATTCAACTCTTTTTTGCAATTCAACTCTTAAATTTACGCGGGTAATGTGAAACTAATATTTTGCAAATTTTTGAAGTCAAAGATTAAAAGATTTGCTACTATTTGAAGTACCTAGAATTAGACACCAGTGACCATTCCTCAAAGCTATAATATATAAAAATTGAAGCTGAAACAATACATTTTGACGCATCAATTGTTAGTAACTTTTCTTAAGTATAAGTATTAGGTACTTAAAATTGGAAGAAAGTGTCTCTTTAATTTTTCATAATTTTCTTAGTAGATTGGTATTATTGATCATCATTTGTGAGATTTCAGAAGCTTGAACCGGCTGCTATACACCAACCAAATTTTACAGAAGTTTTGGCATGTATCACGACACCTCTTCACTAAATTTCAGATACCTAGCATCCATATACACTAAGTTATTTGCATTTAATAAGAGAAGATGTATGGCAGCTCCCCGAACCTGTTGTACCAGCATAACCAAATTTTACATATGTTGTTACCCTGCATCTCGACACCATTTTGGAAAATCTTAGATACCCAACTTCAATAGATACTGAGTTATTTCCATATAAAGAAAGAAGTTGCATGGCAGCTACTCGAACTCGGCGGCCGAAAATGCTGGATTTTGCAAAAATGACGTAAAAAAATTTTAGTCTCTTAGCTCCTTTATTTTTTGAGTTATCGTGCGGACGGGCGGACGGATGTACATTGCTTAATCGACTCAGAATTCG
Source organism: Poecilobothrus nobilitatus (assembly GCA_947095535.1). Taxonomy (NCBI): domain Eukaryota; kingdom Metazoa; phylum Arthropoda; class Insecta; order Diptera; family Dolichopodidae; genus Poecilobothrus; species Poecilobothrus nobilitatus. The sequence goes on from OX352773.1 coordinate 188,695,250, forward strand.
ATTCTGAGCCGATCCATACCTTTGACACTATAATATAATATAATATATATTATATAGCTCGACTCCTTTAAGGTGTCACAAACGTAATGGAAAATTTATTATACCCTTGAACATAGTTTACACGAGTATAAAAATATTTAAAGTACCTACTTATGTTTTACTTTTACTATAAGTAAGCAAATCATATCTTTTTTCCTTTTTAAAAAGTTTACACAAAGTATTTTAAAATAATTACTTATAATATCATACAATTGAAAGATTATCAATTTTTGTTTCAATTATCTTTTATAAATTCGAATTGTCAAGTAATTCAATAGATACATTATGATTCCACGATTCCGTAATATGCATATTTCTAAATACTATACATATAAATTAATATAATTTGATAGATATATTAATATCCTTTAATAAAAATATAAAATAATTAAAAGGGGGATATTCTAACTTAAAAGTTTTATTTTATTATATATATGTTAATGTTAACTTAATTAAAAAACTTGTAATACTTTTAAAAACATTATGTACACAAAACATATGTCTTTATATTAAAACATATTTATTTAATTTTTAATTAAATTAATACAAACGACGAAAAATACTGGAGCTACCATTTCAACTCTAAAATATTATGGTTTTCAAACCGTTGTATAATTTTTCTTTGAAAATGCAGGATTCACTCGGCTTTGAGTTTTGTAAGTATTGAACTCAACTCTGTTTGCTAAACCGTAATTAGCTATTTTGACTAAATCGTGGTTCACCAAGCTAGTTATTACATTTCTCTTTAAACTGAATAAAGATAATGTGGCATTCGATTTTCTTAAGAAATTGTAGGATGCCACTAAAGTGCTGTAATCAATCATATATTGAATTGGTGGTCGAAGTGTGGTAGGTCATTGATAAAAATCAAGAGAGAAGTTGGTGGTAGGGCTAATTCAGCATGAAACTATCGAAAAGAAGACGAATGTTTAGATTTAAAAGAAAATCCTCAATCCAATTATTAAAGGAACTATGCAGACCAATGATCTGACATTTGTTGAAAAGAGTTGAATTCCATATTCGTTAAAAATAGCCCTACAATCAAGATATCTTATCAACCTTTTGTTTACTAAGATTTCCATAGCATTGGAGAGAATCGAAGTAATGACAACTGGTTGGTAGTTAGTGAGGTAGCTTTTGACACTTTTTTAAGAATATGAGAAACGTGAGTCTTCCATTGATTACGATATATATTAGTCGAAAATGATAGTAAAAAAAGAATGCGCGATTAAAGAGGTTATGAAATGGGGTGGATATAATATTTTTGAGAGCCATACCACGAAATTTTGAAATTGGATTAAAACCTGTGGACTTCCTAACATTCAGATTCTTCAGAAGTAAATCGTTAGTATTTAAAATAAAAAAAATTTAATAGATCGAAAAATTTGTCAAATGGCAACTATCCAAAAATATATTTCTAATAATTTGAAAAAGTAATTGTTCTATTAGATAACTTAATCATTTTAATTTTTAACTTTCTAGTCTTAGTAGTTTTGCAGATAAGTGAAGAGGTCCCAAAAATTTATATGGCAATAAAGAACATATAAATTGTTTCAGAAATATTTTGAATGGACTTATTTACTATAACTTTTATAATTTTTGAGTTAACGTGCTAACCGGACAAATATACCTACAACTAAATCAACTAATTTTTTAATATTGATCTGATACATAAACTTGAATTTTATCCATCATGCCTAGTTCTATATGTTACAAATAGAACTGCAATTTAAATATACACGTTTTTATCCTTCGTATGGGTATAAAAATGCCACGAATGTAAATATCTTATCATATATATATGTATGTATATATATATATATAAAGTTAATTTATATCGTTATTTTTATATTACGAAATTAAAGTTTAAAAGTAACTAGAGTGTTGCCTATATTAATCTATTATATTATTTTTTGGTTTATCCTAAAGCAAATCGTAATGCTTCCGGAAAATTTTGCTTTCTCCACCCTTACATATATTTTACAGTATAATTTTCAATAATTTCTTGAATTCGGTATTTTACACTATCTCTATTTGGTGTTATTGTTTTTGTATAAATGCTGGCTTTGACTATTGTGTAAATATACTTTAATTTAATTTTATTTCAACAAAATTGAAAATAATTTGTGTGCAGAATATTAATAAATCGAATATGTACGAAATTTAATCGTTATTATAATAACAGTATTCATTTTTCTATTTTACTTTTATAATTTTTATTAACTTGTTCTCTTAGTTTGAAAAGCTAATAAAAAATCTACTATTAAAGTTTAAATTGAAGATAACCTTAATTTCAGGAATCTTGAATAGCTTCACTAAAAAGTAGATTTAGTATACATACTCCTTCATTTAAATTTGTTAGTATATACATAACAACTTAATTTGTTCATGTTGTTTTATCCCGTTTTTCTAAACCGGATTATTAAGGGTGACTCGTAAAATCTTCAAAAAAATTTAAATTAGACATAAGAAATTTGAATTTTCATTAATTGTTTTTAATTATGCAAATTTGTTAAGTGAAACGAATAGACAACCAGTTTTTCTAAAGTTATCCTAACAAAATATTTAAATAATACATTTTCCAATATCCTTGTGTTAATAGAAATTAATGTCATTATATTTCTTTAAAATTTTGTTAAAAAAGAGTAATATAAAAACATTTTAAACATATTAAAATTATTTTCATATTCACCAAATATGAATTTTAAAGCAAAAATTAAAAGTCAAAATTTTGGAAAATAAACGAATTAAAGGAAAAACAAATAAATACTTGTTACTTTGATGCTATCTCAGATACATAACACCATTTAATAATTCCTAAAACTAAATTGAAATTGTAGAAAAAAAAAATTACATTTTAATTAATATGTTGTCTGCATAATTATTCGTAAAAACAAACAACAAAATAATTAATAGGAAAAATAAGAAATTAAAATAACACCAATAGTTAAAAATACGAAACGTTTTTTACAGAAGAATGAAAATCTAAATAAGTGAAACAGGTAATTAAAAATTAAATAACAAAGGAAAACTAAAATTTTTGTTTGCAAAATAAAAAAAGAATATATAATTCGCCTAGACTCAGACAATTTAAATAAATTTTATTTTACATACATTTTTCCCGAACGCATACAATTAGGTATAAGGTAGGTATTGTTTTCATACTAAAAATTTGTCCCTGGGATTTTGGTAAATATGCATTACTCCAGTGCGTAGAAGGCTGTAAAATTTATTTTAGTGTGATGTCTGTCTGTTTTAAATTTTTAGCGTGATGTGTGTACGTATGTGTGTGTGTGTGGGTATGTCTGTGGGCACGTGTACATCTTAAACGACTAAGCGGAATTTTTTGAAATTTCATATTTAAGGTTTTTGATGTAAATATCTTGGATTGATAAGCTTTTGGAGCGGATAATCGGAAGTAGTAGTTTACTAGTGACATTTTTAAGTTTTTTAGGAATATTTCGTAAGAGGAAAATATTATGCGAAAAATTATTAAGAAAAAATTGTTACACAAGTAAAGAGCAACAACTTTGTCATAGAACATTTTTTGATCCAACTAACTTTAACTTTTATTAAATCCAAATAATAATCTTTTTTTTCTAAGTCCAAATTTCGTACATATTATTATAACACATTTTATATTTACAGAATTATGAACATGAACAAATATGAACAAATTTTTTGTATTTTTTTTATATCTCTAAAAATTTATATACATGTATACATATATCTAATATCTATGCATATATTATTCTCTTGTTTTAGACGCAAAGTTCAAACTGTAAAATTTTTGTTAGTAGATTCAATATTAATCTTATGTTTGCTTTGTATTTGTTTACAGTTTTTATTATTTTTTACTGAAACTATTTTTCACTATTATATAATTTGAATGAAAAAAAACATCATATACATATGTACACATATGTATGTATGGATGTATGAATGAATATACACATATTTTTACGATTAATTCATTGCTTATTTTATTATTATTATTGAATAAAAAAAATGATGTTAAATTATTAGTAGTTATTTTGCTTTGATATAAATTATTATGCAAAAAATCTATGAATTTTGGCATTATACTTTTCGTATAATAGCGATCGGTCCTATGGTGGAGAAAGCTGATTTTTTTTTAATTAATCAGGTTTAGAAATTAATTTTGAAATTTAAAAAATTATTTTTATCTTTAATTTAAATATAACACTTTTTATACATATATATATATGTATTTCTAATATACGAGTAAATATCTTCATTAGCTAATTTAAATTAATAGATAATAAGTAAGCTTTGCTTGTTTAAAATTAACTAAAAAAAAAAATTCAATTCAGATTGGTGTTTTAACATCTTATACCTTTATTTTGTTGAATAAATTGTTCTTAAAACCCAATTAATATAATATGTCAATCTTATCTTCATACTTTTTAATATTAAAAAAATTTATTTATTTATTTAAATTTTTTGATACCTAAATGACATCTTAAGATTGACAAGCAAGTAAATTTAAGAAATTTTTAATTAAGTTCCTATATAAAAAAAATATTTTTTTGTTTATAAATTTCAATTTATATTTATAAAGAATTTTATTTATTTATTTATATTAATATTACAAATCACTTAGGATATTGCAATATTACAAAACCATCGGCTACTAAGGCCAATACAGGTCGAATACTATTATTAAATTATACCCTACTATTATTTATTTTGTTTATATTATATATTTATGCTATATTTCGTAGCAAGGGGTATTAATAAAACTTATTACCTGTACAGGATTTGAACCCGCGCTCCCTCGGTTACTAAGCCAAATGCTTAACCACTAGACCACCGAGGCTCCTAAGAATTTTTTTTTTTTTATTTATTTATTTATTTATATTAATATTACATACATAAATGTAATGCAATATTATTGAACCATCGGCTACCAAAGGCCATTATAGGTTTTTATACTATTATTAAATTATATACTAATATTATGTATTTTGTTTATATTATATACTATATATTTACATTATATTTGGTCGTAAGGGGGATATTAAAGAAAAAAACACTTACGACCTGTGCAGGGATCGAACCCACACTCCTTCAGTTAATACGCCGCACGCTTATCAACTAGGCTACCGAAGCCCCAATAAATTTCACCCGTCTATTTAAAATCAAAATTTAAAAAAAATTGCATATTTATAGGGACTTAAATTTTGTTAAAATCTTCAAACTACATAATAGAATTTAAAAATATACTCCAATTACTTTTACGAGTTACATTAATTTATTAGAAATTTAATTAATAAAATAAATTAATTAATATTCCATTTAATTTAATAATACTAATAAAATATAAAAATATTTAAAAAAACAAGTAAATGTAACAGTAAGTCGATGCAACCGACTTATTAATACCCTACACCTGAATAATTCGAATTAAATTAACAATCCATAAGTGTTTTTGGCAGCTGCTTGAACTTCTTCCCTTTTCTGTCTTATTCAACTCGAATTTCAAGAACGTAAAAGAGGCATCCGCTTGGGATATGCTTGACACCCTTGTATAAAATTTTAAGTTTCTATCTTAATTATTTTCGGAGATTGGTAGTCCTTGGGATGTTTGTGTCAGCTACCCGAATTGCCACTCCAATTCATCGAATCCATCTCAGGAACATAAAGAAAACTTGCCAGAACACCATTCTATTAAATTTAAAGGCTCTACTTTTGTTGGTTTTGGAGATATGCTCGTTGCTCTTGTGCTCGTCCGGAAGTTTCCAAAATACGAACCCATGGTTCAAATTCTTTCAAATGTCAGTTTCCAATTTTACAGAAAAGGAAACATAACAGAACACCTTTGTACTAAAAATAAAAGTTCTATCTTTGTTGGTTGTGGAGATATACTCGTTTGCTCTGGGGCTCGTCCGGAAGCTTCCAAGATTTGAACCCATGGATCAAATCCTCACAAATTTCAGAAACATAAATCAAACATGAAGGAACACCATTCTGCCTAATTTAAAGGTTATATCTTTGTTGCATTTGGAGATAATATCATTTGCTCTGAGGCTCGTTCGGAAGCTTTCAAAATCCGAACCCAAGGACCAAATCCTCTCAAATTTCAGAGGCCTAAATCATACATGAAAGAACACCATTATGCCAAAAGTAAAGGTTATATATTTGTTGTTTTTGGAGATAATCTCATTTGCTCTGGGGCTCGTTCGGAAGCTTCCAAAATCCAAACCCATGGACCACATCCTCTTAAATTTTAGAGACATAAATCAAACTGGAAGAAACATCATTATAAAAAATTTAAAGGTTCTATCTTTATTGGTTTTGGAGATAATCTCGTTTGCTCTGGGGCTCTTTCGGAAGTTTCCAAAACCCGAACCCATGAACCAAATCTTCTCACATTTCAGAGACTTAAATAAAACATGAAAGAACACCACCCTGCCAAATTTAAAGGTTATATCTTTGTTGGTTTTGGAGATAATCTCATTTGCTCTGGTGCTCGTTCGGAAGCTTCCAAAACCAAACCCATGGACCAAATCCTCTTAAATTTCAGAGACATAAATCAAACACGAAAGAACACCATTGTACCAAATTCAAAGGTTCTACCTTTGTTCGTATTGGATATAATCTCATTTGCTCTGCGGCTCGTTCGGAAGCTTCCAAAATTCGAATCCACGGTTCAAATTCTTTCAAATTTAAACCCATGGCCAAATCCTCTCAAATTTCAGAGACTTAAATCAAACATGAAAAAACACCATTCGGCCAAATTTAAAGGTTATATATATTTGTTGTTTTTGGAGATAATCTCATTTGCTCTGGGGCTCGTTGGGAAGCTTCCAAAATCCAAACCCATGGACCACATCTTCTTAAATTTTAGAGACATAAATCAAACTGGAAGAAACATCATTATAAAAAATTTAAAGGTTCTATCTTTATTGGTTTTGGAGATAATCTCGTTTGCTCTGGGGCTCGTTCGGAAGTTTCCAAAACCCGAACCCATGGACCAAATCTTCTCACATTTCAGAGACTTAAATAAAACATGAAAGAACACCACCCTGCCAAATTTAAAGGTTATATCTTTGTTGGTTTTGGAGATAATCTCATTTGCTCTGGTGCTCGTTCGGAAGCTTCCAAATCCAAACCCATGGACCAAATTCTCCTAAATTTCAGAGGCCTAAATCATACATGAAAGAACACCATTCTGCCAAAAGTAAAGGTTATATCTTTATTGGTTTTGGAGATAATCTCATTTGCTCTGGGGCTCGTTCGGAAGCTTCCAAATCCAAAACCCATGGACCAAATCCTCTTAAATTTCAGAGACATAAATCGAACGGGAAGGAACATCATTGTACAAAATTTAAAGGTTCTATCTTTGTTGGTTTTGGAAATAATCTCATTTGCTCTGGTGCTCGTTCGGAAGCTTCCAAAACTCAAACCCATGGACCAAATCCTCTTAAATTTCAGAGACATAAATCGAACGGGAAGAAACATCATTGTACAAAATTTGAAGGTTCTATCTTTGTTGCTTTTGGAAATAATCTCGTTTGCGGAGATTATCTCCAAAAGCCGGAATCATTCGGAAGCTTCCAGAATCCGAACCCATGGACGGATTTTGTCCAGATTCGAACTTAGCCTTTCTTTCGTAATTAGTAACCTACTATATAAATTTCATCAAGATAGCATCATTATTTTTTGAGTTATCGTGCGTACGGACGGACGGACGGACGGACATCGCTAAATCGACTCCGGCGGTGATCCTGATTCAGAATATATATACATGTCTATACCTAACTCGCTTCCTTTTGGTGGTTACAAACACCATACCAAAGTTAATATACCCTATACTTTAGGTGTAGGGTATAAAAATAAATATATTTAACATAAATACATATTTAATAATATGTTTAACATAAAATATAATAAATCTGAAATGAAATTTAAAAATTTTAATTATTTTTTTAAATATTTAATTTAAGTTACAAGTTTATTTATATATATATATATATTTAATTACATTTCAATTTATATATTACATATTTAATTGCAAAAGGGATTTGCGAACAATAAAAATCATTGTCTAATTGGATGTACTGTTTGAACCTTGAATTCTCGCATGAATATAATATTTGTTTTAATAAAGATTAATCATCTTACAGAAAATTTAAAGTATCTAACTAACTTAATTAAGTACTGACTTATTAATTATATGAATATATTTCTGTACATTACAGAGTTAAAAAGTAACCATTTGACGTCAATCCCGTTTCGCCAAACCAATCAAATTTTAAAGAAATTCTGTAATAAAACTTGGGATCATCTTTCACAATTATATATATCTAGCTTTCTAAAGTACCAAGATACTAATTACTAGCATACACATTTTGCAGCTTCCCGAATTTATTGCGTTAAACTAACCAAAATTTGCAAAAGTCGTTGACCTATATGTAATTTTATCTTTTTAAAATTTTAATTATACCTGATTAATATTAACGCTTATCCAGCCAATGGTATAGTGGTTAAGACACCGGCCTTTCATACGAAAGGCCTCGGGTTCAAACCAGGCTGGGTCATATAGATTAATAAAATAATAAAGATTTTTCTTATAATATATAATTAGTATAATATAATTAAATTAAAAATAAGTATATATGTCTTATAAATTATAATTAATATCATATAGTAATATATAATAAAAAAATAATAATAATAAAATATAATTCTTGTGCAAGATAATAGATGGCGTAGAACTAAAGAAACGTCCTAGTCTTGTACAATAGCAACAGCCGAGCAATCAACGGCTCAGTGAAATAATGATTCCAGAAACTGAAACTTAGTCAAATATGAATAATAAATGACTTAGTGGATGCCCTATGCTATTTAGTAGTAAGGAAAAAAAAATATTAACGCTTAATTATGTTTGTATAAAGAAGGAAATTGAATAACAGGTGCTCGAACCAATCAGTCTAACAGAGGAACAGGCATTTTTCAAAAGAGTAAGGTATCTCCATTAAGGTGTTAAAAACATAATAGCAAATTTATTTTATTCTTGAACTAAAGTCATATTGGTATAAAATCTTGCTATATGTGCCGGATTTTAACCCTTAAATAAATAATATTTACTATATAAACTAATATTTACTGAAAATTACTAAGTGATTTACAATAATAAATAAATAAATTTCAATTTATTTAAATAAATAAAAGAAAAAAAACTTTTTTAAACTGTCAAATATTATAAATTTTTATTAAATTCCATTTAAAAGTGTCAGAGTACAAAGGGAGTTTAAGTTAAGTAAATCAGACTGAATACATACTAAAATATTATAATCAAATCAAAAATGTTTAAAAAGTTAGTTTTTAAATTTTTTTTTTCCTTCATAGTTTTTTTTTTTTTGTTTATGTTTTATTCATATTTTTTAAGGTGTATGTATAAAAGAAAACTTTAAAATCATCATAGAGTTTAGATAAGAAAAAATTTAGTACATTATAAATCAGTTTAATAATTTCCAAAAACAAAAACCACAACTAGATTTTCAGATTTTTAAACATATATTTAAAAAAAAAAACATAAAACAAAAAATGCCTTCAAAAAAACTAAATTCATACTTCACACATGATATATCAAAAAATAAGAAGAAAATTCCCCTACAGTAACTTCTTATTCTTCAGTCATTTTCAAAACGTTTCTTTATAAGAATAAAAAGAAAAACCACAAAAAAATCAAAAAGTATCCTAAAAGGATAATATTGTCTTTAATATTTTTATACTTTATGTTACATAAAAATACAGTAGCTTACAAAAACGTAACATTGTTTATAAATTCAATGAGATGAAGACATAAGTCATTAAATTAATTAGCAAAATTCATATTCAAATTGGTATTTTTTGTAATATTCAAAAATGTAAAAAAATAAACTATAAGGGGTTTTAAACCTTTCGCCAATCATAATATCATCTGTCATAGTTTCCTTTCTAAATTTCCTCGTTGAAACTCCTCAATCTCAACGGCAATATTTTTATTATATGTATGAATTTGTTCTTTTCGTTTAAAAAGAAAATGTTAATAAAAGAAAGATAAAGTTAGTTTCTAACCAATTTTGTCAGTCACTTTACATCTAAATACTTTAAAAAATAAAATATATACCTAGTTTTTATATCCGTACGATAGGATCGGGTATAATAAAATTACTCCTCCGTTTGTAACACCTCGAAATAAGTGAGCTAGATATACCTTCAAAGGTATGGATCGGATCAGAAAAAAATTCTAAGTCGATTGAGCCATGTCCGTCCGTCCGTCCGTCAGCACGCTAACTCAAAAACTAAGAACGCTAGAATTTTGAAATTTACGCAAAATATTCTAGGAGCCATTTGTAGTTTCCCTTTTTTTTGTTTGAGTTCCGACCAAAACTTCGGGTAGCTCTCGAACACCTAACTTTTAGATCCCCACATTTTTTTTGAAATAAAGCTATGAAATTTTAACTGCTGATAGATGTCACAAAAATATTAATTTTATTTTTAATAACTTTTTTTTGTAGCCCCACCCGTTACGGAGCAACAGCTCCCCAAAGGTTCAAAAAAGCTCTATATTTAAATTGTTATAGCACAAGTTGTATTAGGTATATCTTCTTTTTGGAAGCGGCAAACAATTACTGCTTTTATTAGCTTTAAAAGTATATATACAATAAATATATAGTTGTGGCATACGGTGTCTTAATTTACCGTTATGCAAAACTAAAATTTTGCAAAATCCTTTAACTCTTCTACCTTCTAAACGATTTATGTTGGAAACTTGAAATTTTGACAGAAGTTAGATCTTTGAAAATTTCAGAAATTTTTTTTGTATCACTCCCCGTTTAGGGGTCTGTAGGGGGTCAAAAACTGAAAATATTCTATTTTTAAACACCTGTTAAAATTTTTTTGAAGTAATACACAAAAATTAAAGCGTCAAATTATACTTTTATTTCTTGTTAACAACTTTTTTTAATTTAATAATATAGGGTTACTTTATAATTGACGAAAGCGTTACTTGGTTTTTTCAAATTTTCTAACAAATTTCTTTAACGAATTTTTGAATTTTGTTTTACTCGATAATTGAAATTGTTGAAGATATAATGCGTAGTACAAAAAAATGTAAATAAATAAACAACATAACGGTTGCTTGAAGAATTTTTATTATTTATATGATATTGATATACATACATACTTATATAATATCATGTTTATTTACATATCGTATATGTCACTGATGAGTGAATGATAAGAGTATAGATGTATATTATATAGCGCCGTATTTACATACATACATTATGTATTTTATTGTACTTATAAGAAATTATTCTGTCAATGGAATATTTAAATATAATATAATATAATATTTAAAATTATATTTACTAGTTTGTACTAAGTAAATTTAATATACATTTACCGCTTAGTATTAAATGGTACTTTAGAATATTTGAAAAAGTTTTGGATTGATAATCGTTATGTGGAAGGTTAAAATCTGCTTTTGAAAAATGTATAAACATATAGTTTGAATATATGTACAACCCATAAGTTCTAGAAATTATAAAATTCACCCAAATTATTTTAAAATACTAAAATATTAAAAAATAATATTGTAAGCATAGTGACAGGCTGTGAACATACTAACGGTTCGTACGGGTATCTAAGAGTTGACAAAAGCAACTGTATTCTTCCTCGTTTTATTGTTGAAGTTATATATATGTAAATCCTATATATTCATATACATAATATATAATATTTTAGACGTCAAGTAGAATTTTCCTCAAGAGTTTTAAATTAAAAAACTTTTTATTATATTACCGAACAAAATATTTTCTTTTTATTTTTTCACTGTTTTTTCTTTTTTTTTTTGTTTTATTCTCATAATATATCTGTCTCTTTCTTTGTGTTAGGAAGTGATTTATTATGAGATTTACATAGAGATTAAATTTAAATCGTCTTTTAAAAAATATGAAGCGTTAAAGCAAAAGAGCGTTCATATATGTAATATATAAATGAAGAATTAGGATCTTAAATTTTTTTGGAAATATTCTTACATAGGAGAATTCGGTTTATTTTTTTGTTTTTCTGTTAGGGACCACACTTTATTGGGTAAGGTAGGGTGTTAATAATTTGAGAGTTTCTATTCTATATAAAAGTGTAATTGATATCTTTAACAAAAGTTAGAAACAGCAAAAAAAAATGGTGAAAAAAATTTTTTATTACTTAGACAGTAGTTATTATAGTGATACGTAAAATGCGTATGAAATTGTAAACAAAATTTTATTGCAAAGCTAGTTATAATGATAAAAAATGTTCTAAAAAATAACTTCAGTTATAAATTTTATAACATTGTAACTTTAATATCTAATGGAAAGCCAATATCATTATTTTACTGATACATACTTACAAATTTTAACTGATCAGTAAAAAAAATTAAGATTGATTTTCTATTAAATAAATAATTTATAATTTTAACATTTAGAACATTTTTAATCATTAAATAACGATATAACGATCAAGTCACGAGGCTTTCAATCGGAGAATCTTGGATAATAATGTATTTCGTATAATAAAAATAAACTGCTACAGCGGAACTATCTCATAATACCTCTTCACCTTCCTGCTATATACTACTGTAATGCATGTTGTAATCCACTAATGGCCTTAACTCTATAGTAAATAATAATAATAATTAGTACTAATACCAATAATAATAGCTGCTACAGTGACAATGTAGTTGCCTTCAATTACTATACCTTACGCAGGAAAATGTTATATACTACTGCATGTTGTAACTGTTGATTACTATAATAATTGACGGATTCATTGTTCCGTTACAGTCCCACTCGGTAATTCAATGTTTCCAGTTCCTTGTCCTAACCTCTTCTAACTCTAGCCAATCTCCTACTGCCTAGCCAATATACTGAGTTGAACTAAGGGATTTGATCCCATTAAATTGACTAAAGAGGGAATTGGGTTTACTCAGTTTACTCAGAATTTAACTCTAGCAAGGGAGAAGGTTCCCTAAGCCTAAGTCTAAGAATATCCCTAAGCAAAAAAAAAAACTTTACAGGTACATACTATAAAAATGTTTTAATTTTTTGCCTACGCTACAGAATAAATTAAAAAAGGAAAATTTATTACGCATGAATTTTACTTGTCACTATAACTAGAACCTCACAAAAAAAAGTTACATAACTCAAATTTTGATAAACTGATATAATAATTTTACACCTGTAATTATTAACATTTTCTTTTATACGCAGAGTTATCTGTGTATAAGTTATGTGTTCTTGTAAAAAAAAAAAGAAAAACACAACCCCGTAACTTGTGGAGAAAATAATTGAAAAAGAAAATAATGAAGAAATAAAATACGAGATAGAAAGCATAATATAATTTTGGGTGATGAAATTGACTCATATATTATCAGATTATTATAATTTAAGAAGCTGTATAATTTTATTCAATTATTGTTATGTTTTTGTTTTTTTTTTTTTTTTTTGGTTTTTTAAAAGAAAATTTAGTGTTAAAAAATAATATGAATAATAAAACAGAAAATGAATAAAGAGAAACAAAATTAATTTAGAACGAAGTCATTAGGTTGCCACGTTGAAAATATATGTGAACCTATTAATTATGTGATACTTTTACAACTTCTGACGTTTAATTTTACAATAAAATTAAAAATTTTTATTTAAGGTTTTGTGCGAAAACTTAAAATGGGAACAATTTCCATTTATTATTTTTAATAATACATATAACAAAATGTGATCTCATATGGGTTATTAAATTTTTTTAATCAAAAATTTTAAATATTATAATTATTTTTCCAAAATTAATTTTCACATTTCTGTTGATTCTAATTCTGTCGATTTTGTTGAAAAATATTTAAATAAATTTTACTATCTATATTTTAAAAAAAAAATTAATAAATATTTAAATTTAAATTTCATTCATACCGCAATTAAAATTAATTTCTTGATATTTTAAGGGCGTCGTTTATTGATATGCAACTTTTTTTTTTTTAACCAGAATATTTACTAATATGTATTTGTGCGAGTTTCTGAATTGGAAGGGATTTTAGAGTTGGTTAGAAAATCATGGTTATATGCTTTTTCCAAAATATGTATATAAATAATACTCCTATTCTCAGGGATTTTGGTAGGGATTTTAGAATTGAATTCAAAATCAGGATTATACGCCTATATTATATATGCATATGCATGTTTTGAATTAGGAGGATTATATACATATTCTGGAAAAAGCGTAAAACCCTGATTTTTTAACCAACTCTAAAATTTCTGATAATTTAGAAACTCACATATGCATATATATCTAAATATTCTGTAAAAACCGTATAATCTCGATTTTGAATTGAATTCTAAAATCCCATCTAAAATCTCTGAGGCCTTAAGAATGAGACAAACGAACCATTGAAGTGAGTCAAAAACCCCAATGGAACTTCTGACCATGGGACTTCTGACATGTCATCAAATTAAATACAGTCAAATGAAATACAGACTCATGATGGTAACCTTTGTGTTACTCAGTGGGCTTTAATTCTTTGTCGAAATGGACTTAAAACCCACGATCTAGTGTAATTAAGACTCGTTGGCTTTAATTCTTTTTACTATTAAATCGATTGATGTTTCTAAATTATGTTGCAAACAATTAAATAAACAAGAAATTAGAAATAATACCTAAACCAAAATTAATTTCGATATAAATTTATATCCCATAAAAGAAAATTCTTGAGTATCATAAAAATTACGTAATAATAGACCCATTAAATTTTTTGAAGAAGTCATTTAATGTGAAAATTCCAGGTTATTTCTATAAAATTGTCATTTTAATGTTTTTGTTCCCCCAATTATTCGAAATATTATAGGGTATTCTTTAAATAAAAATAATATTTTATAAAATTTTATTATACATTGGAGCTTAACAACACTTTATACATATTATAATCTCTGGTTAAGTCTAGTCAGGAAAAGAAAAAAATATAAGGAAAACTATTGATGATGTTGTATATATATAAAAACAAAATCAAAAGAAAAACAACTTTTTACTTCACAAAAATTTCAAAAAATTATTTTGATGGTCTTAAAACATGACAAAATAATTTTATAAAATACTACAAAAACACTATATTTAACAAGAAATTATAATATAAGCACTAAAGAATATTGGTGATGGTTTAGGGTGGAAAATGTTTTACCATGAATTTTTAATAGAATTTATTTTCTTATTTTTATGTTTTTATACACCTTACAAAACAAAAAAAATATATTTTTTTTTTCAAAACTTTTTCAAAAATATTTTATTTACAAAACTCAAATTGTATACAAATGGGAATACCTATAACCCATAATAAAAAGTAATAAAAACGAATCAAACCCACATATACACTAAATGGAAAACTTTGAAATAAATATATAGAGTCATTTTCTATATTGGAGAAAAGAAAAGTATTCCAGTTCTTAAAGTGGAAAAGATACCAATAAATACATTATGAAATTGAAATGAATTTTGTTGCGAATTGTAAACTTTGTTTTTTTTTTGTTTTCTAACTTGAATACCATGAAAGGCAATAAAAATTTTTAAAATCAATAATTTAATACAAGAAAAAATGCATATGATAAGTTATTTTTACAATAAAAATTTTTTTTTCTTCACGTTATATAGCACAGTAACACTTAAAAAGTTTTAAATATTTATATCGTGTCACGTATTTCAATAAATTGTTTTATATAAAATGCAAAATTTTTTTCCCCCTTTATTTCACAATTTTATATCTCTAACACTCTCTTTTGAGTTTTCTTTTTATATTTTCTCTTAGTACCAAAAAATTTCGGTTTTCTATTCCAATTCCTTTCTGAGTTATCTTTAATGAAAATTATAAGAAAGTCTAATAATATATAGGCATAGTTTTACTAACTTAATTTCATTCTTAAAAATAAAAAAAAAACTTTTAAAACAATAAACTATCTAAAATAGTCTCTTTTCTATTGCTGTTTCACCTTATTAACGTTTTAATGTTCTTTCAATTTAAGCCAACCATTAAAATTTCAATATAACAAAAAAACAAAATGTCTACAAATTATTGTTATTCTAATGAATTCTTTCCTTTAAGGTGTTCATAAATTTTCTCTCTTTCAGGTATGATACATACATTTTCAAGATAACTTTACGAGATATCGATGAAAATTTTTGACAACATGCAACATAAAATAGAAGTAACAATTTTAGATTGATAACCGGAGTTATCAAAGAATATCTAAAGCAGACTATAGCAGACTATAAAATAGAAGATAAAAATAAAACAAAAATAACAAAACTAATTTTATAATAATAAAGCGGATGTTTTATGAGCCAAAAAATTACATTCCCAAAAAAAAAAAAACAAAAATAATAACAAAGAAAGAAAAATAATAGGAATTGAAGCACGATGATCAAGGATATATTGCATATACAGAAGATATAATGATGAAAAGCATTTAACATAAAGAAAAATACTAAAACAAAACAAAAACAAACAGTGAATCGTGTTTTTTTAACATCGCACACACGTTATATTTTATAAAGAAATAAAAAAACGTGGTCATTGAAGCTGAACAGCTTTTTAAACAAGACATAATATATATACTTATCCATGAAAGAATCATATAAATACTCACATATTACTATATGTATAGTACTCTAATATAAAAATATATTGTAGTATTATTTTCAAAACGATAATGTTATCCTTACTGTTTCGACATCTAAAAAAAATAATATTTATGTGGTGACTTTTAAAATTTGACATAATAAAAACCACCAAAAATTATACTTTAAAAGTATGATTAAATAAATATATATCTAAGCAATTTTATTTTATACTGTTATTATACGAAAAGATTTCGAAGGGATATATACGTTTCAGGATATTATAGTACATATTATAATAATTAAAGTTTCATTTGATATCAGGGAAAACAATATAACGTAAATGTATATTATAAAATAAAAGTAGACTTATAAATATGCTATTGAATTGTTTTATGGCATAAAAAAAACAATGTAGTAATGTAGAAAAACGTGATGTTTATAAAAAAAAAAAAAATGAAAAACAACATTTAGGATTTAATGCATCCATATGACATAGCATATTAAAATTAAATGGAAATTAAACGTATTGAAAATGATGCTATTCACTTTTAATTAAATAACTTTTTAACAAGGATATTATTAATGACATAAGTAAAAGTTTTTAAAATTTATTAATATAAAATATAATTTTATCAGCTACTGGACTAAACACACATAATCATCATTCATTTAAGAGTTTTTTAATTTCACAAAATTGTTTAAACCATGTCAATTTTCTTATAAATGTTTTTATTGTAAAAATATTAAAACTACCAACTAATATGTTTTAAATTTTAAAAATTTTGTCCTTTTTCATTAGATAATTCTCTTTAAAACAAAGATTTATATTCATTTAAAAATTTCAATTGCTTTAATAAAGGTATATAAGGTGTAATAATATTTATAATATGTAATATAAAATATTACTTCAAACTGTTAAAGAAAAGTTACATTTTACTATTCTACGTGTCTTCCGATCTCTCAAAAATTATTAAAAATTTTAATATTAATTGAACCACTTAAATAAATTGCAATGTAAAATCTCAGAATAACAAAAAAAAAAAAACTCATTAATCATTTGTATAACTTCCGCAGTAAGTTAAACAACTCCTATATAGTAAATTTTTACATAAAATTTTTCCAACTAAATTTTATTTTTTATTTTTCTTTCTTTGTTTATTATTTATTTTTATCATTAATTATCTTAAATTCTTTATTAATTTTTTTTTTTTTCTGTAATTTACCTTATTTTTACAACATTTTATCACTCAATAGTTTTTCTTTTCGTAACTGATAAAATTTTTTCAAGTTTTAGTTTATCTCATCCTATCTCCAGACGAAAAAAAAAAGAAACAGTCAAAAATAATTTTCTCCTTCATTAAAAGTAAACCAAAAAAAAATTCAAATAATTTATTGGATCCTTATCTTTAATTAAAGTCGCCGGTTTTACCAACAAAAATTATTTAAAAAAAAAACAAAAAACATGAAAGACAAAAAGTTTTTCACCTTAATTGGAAAAAAACAAAAATTTAATAAAAACCACAAAATTTTATTCTAGTTGTTCACGCAAATTGTTGCTCTTACGGTGTTTTTTAATGAAAACTCAAATATTTTCAAAATAAAATTCTAGGAATTTTTTTTTTTTTTTAATTTTTACAGACATTATTGAAAATTAATTCTAAAAACGATTTACTTTAATTTCAAGTTTTTCATGACAAGTTTCACTTGAGCTGCAAAGAATGTAAATAAGTAACATTTCTTCATTCTATCATTATCACATTCTATCTACAATTAGAGCATGCATTACCGGTTAATGATTTACATTAATTTTTTTAGGAGTAATTATTTTACAATTTTTTTTAAGAGGATAGGAGGGAATAATCGAAAGAGGCTCGAAAAGAGCGGTACGAGCACAATTCCTCTATCTACGTCTGATATGTGCATTATACTCCCGAAATATGTGCATTATATATCT
This sequence comes from Poecilobothrus nobilitatus, assembly GCA_947095535.1. Classification (NCBI taxonomy): domain Eukaryota; kingdom Metazoa; phylum Arthropoda; class Insecta; order Diptera; family Dolichopodidae; genus Poecilobothrus; species Poecilobothrus nobilitatus. The sequence continues at coordinate 188,713,893 of OX352773.1, forward strand.
TTGATCGTATGAACTCTTTGTAGGTATTGAGAAAATCAGAAGGGTTTACATCTATACAGGCTTTACATCTACCCATCTGCTAGCAACATCTAGCTGCATCTTTTAATACACCGAAAATATGGTTGGTCAAACTTAATTTTTTATTAAACTCCAGACTTAAAATGTTTAGGTAACCAATCTCTGCTGGAAATGTTAAGATAAGGATCATCATAGTATTAATTTTCCGCGAGACATTTGTTTTTTTTAAATTTTGTGAACATTTACATTATAATATAATCTAGTTATTAAAAATAATTTTAATTTAGTTTAACATTATTAAAATTATTTAACACTCTAAAATTTTAAATTACAATACTAAAGTTTATTATTCCGATAATTTTAAATAAAATTTTTAATTTATTTAAATTTTCTTACTTTTAAAAATATCCTTCAATTTGAAAAATCTTTTAATTCAATAAATGTTCAGTAAATTATTTTAAGTTTATTTCAGCAACATAGGTTGAATTATTTATTGATTATCTAATTGTTATATTGTAACCTATTAAATTGTCTTTGATTCCAAAATGATAAACTAATTTCGGTTTTTTATTCTTCTAAAAATTTAAAATTGATGGAGTTATAGACAATTTGTTATTATAAAATCTAAGAAATAATGATTCTTAAAGTATGCAATTATTTGCTGGATCTATTAAAAATTTTCCTATATATCCTATATATCCTTTTAAAGGGGCTTCGGTAGCATAGTGGGTAGGCGTATGGCGTATTAACCGAAGGAGTGTGGGTTCGATCCCTGCACAGGTCGTAAGTGTTTTATTCTTTACGATCAAATATAATGTAAATGTATAGTATATAATATAAACAAAATAAATAATATTAGTATATAATTTAATAATAGTATAAAAAGCTATAATGGCCTTGGTAGCCGATGGTTCAATAATATTGCATTACATTTATGTATATAATATAAATAAATGAAATAAATAAATAAATCCTTTCAAAGAAATATTTTTGGATTTGATAAACTTTCTTTAAAAAATCTAATAAGTTGTGCAATTAATTTAATCCGGGAAAATGTTTTAGTCAATGCATAGTTTTAAGGCAAACTTCTTGATCTGGTACGAGAATATATTGTCGAACTCAATTTTCTAATTGACCATTTTTATTATACAAGATATATAAAATATTAAAAAAACCCAAAATGCAAATGTTATTAATTTCTATGAAAATTAACTAATTACAACAATATTTTATATATTAACACAACTTAAAATAAAACAAAAAATTTTTAAAGACTTTGAATTTCCACATAACGACAAAACATAATTTTTTTTTTAAATTATTGTTCGGTGAAGTTTTATGATACTCTTTTTTATGGAATAGTTAACAACATAATCCGTTTTTTTTTTCTTTTAAATAACACTATTTGTTTTAAGAGAAATTCTTTATTACAAAATATTTTTTGAAAATTGAAATGGGAGTTTTATTATAAGTCCTTAAAAAATTTAATACACTAGCAAACCAACAAACCATATAAAACAATAAATTAATAAAAGAAAAGAAAAGTGATCCTTTGGATAATAAAAATACATTCATACAATATTGCGAGAATTAAATTTTCGCCTCGTTCTTTTTTTACAATTTGACAGATATTTTTTTTAACCGTTTTTTTTTTTAAATTTTTTTAAACTTTTATTTTATTGACGTAATCGTTAAAATATAATCAAATATTTTTTTACCAAGCGTCAGTAAGTCTGTCTATTCAACTAAGTGAATCATTATTCAGTTCTTAGATAATTCAAGGTGATTAATTCTACTTTCTAAGTTACTAGCAATAATAAAAGAACTTCTTTAAAGATTGCACTTTTTACTGGCTTACTGACTGATGACAGCAGCCTGTTTATATCTATTGTAACGAAAGCTGTATGTCCTTGAATTAATCTTAACTTTCTATTCACATTCTTATTTTCAATATTATGGAAATCCTATAGGATAAAGGATTTTAATTCTAATATTAATTTATACAGCAATTTTATTTATTTTGTTTATATTATATATTATTATTATATATTTACATTATATATTTTTTATTTATTTATATTAATATTACAAATCTCATAGGATATTGCAATATTACAAAACCATCGACTACTGACGCCATTATAGGTTGAATACTATTATTAAATTATACACTAATATTATTTATTTTGTTTATATTATATATTTTATATTTACGCTATATTTGGTAGCAAGGGGGTTTGTTTTCAATTAATAAAACTTGCTACCTGTGCAGAATTTGAACCCGCACTCCCTCGGTTAATAAGCCATGTGCTGAACCACTAGGCCACCGAGGCATCCATTATATATTTGTTTATTTATTTATTTATTTATATTAATATTACATACATTAATGTAGTGCAATATTATTGAACCATCAGCTACTAAGGCCATTATAGGTTTTTATACTATTATTAAATTATATACTAATATTATTTATTTTGTTTATATTATATACTATATATTTACATTATATTAGGTCGTAAGGGGGGTATGTAAAGAAAAAAACTTACGACCTGTGCAGGGATCGAACCCACACTCCTTCGGTTAATACGCCACACGCCTACATACTAGGCTACCGAAGCCCTTTTATATATTTGGAAGCGTGGATAATTTGTTAATTTCAACAAATACATTGCATATTATTAGGGGTTTTATTTAGCATCATTTTTCACAGTTTTTCTGAAGACGGTAAACATTTATATTTATTAAAAAGTTGGTTTTACATTGCCGTTTGATGAAACCAAATTGTTTTCATTGATTGCATTCTTTCATAGAGTCGTAATAGTCAACATGTAAGTAATGTTTGTAAAATATAAAAAAACATATTAAATGTTAGAGATTTTAAAGAGAAAATTTTGCAAAAAAAATTGAACAATTTTCGTTCGAAAATTATATATGTTATATTTTGTATATCGTTATTCGAATTGATTATGTCTAGACAGTTAAAAGGGTTTTTTTTTGTCAGAATTTGTATTTATACATGTATTGTAATATGTAATTGGTAAGAATTTTCAATAAAAGAAAAAAAAATTGGTTAGTTGTTAATGTTTTATACCCTTTTTTTTGTTTCTAAAACTGTAATTATTATTCTTTTGGATTAAGGTGGAATAGACAAAAACGATATTATTAAACTAAAAAAAAATTTCCAACTTGTACAATAATAAAAGAAAAAAAAAACTTAAAAATATTATTTCAATGTTATTTTAAAGGTTAAAGTAATTATATGTATAAAAAAAATACCTTAAATTTTAAAACATTTTTTCAAGAAATTGTAGTAATCATTGTAAAATAAATCTAATTTTTAATTAACTTTCAAAATTTACGGGAACAGATATTTGTTTATGAACTGTTAAACTTTTAAAGATTTTCTTTGCAACTAACTATAAAGTATATAGTATTCTAAAAATATACCTTATATTTTGATTTGTAAAATTAAAATTGATTAAATTTCCCGATTTAAAATAGGAAGCCCAAAGTTTTTTTAAAACCTTACCATTACTTTTGTTGAAATTACAAAGTTAAAAAATTATAGAGCTATTGAGAATCTATCAAAATTTTTTTTTAAATCCTAAAAAATAAAATAAATTTAAATAGTTAAATAAAAATAGTTTTAAAGAATATCTAATTTTAGATCTTGAAACTGTATAGTTCATTAGTTAAAAAAGTTTTTTTTTTTTTATAACTGAAAACTTTTCAAGAAATATAAAATTGTAGTTACTTATAAAAATATAAATATAATATGAATTACTGACCCAGATACCATAAAAATAAATAATAAAAATAAAGTTATTTAAAATTTAAGTTTATAAATAAATTCTACTTTGCGAAAAATTTATACATGAAAAACAAAATATTTTTTCAAAAGAATACAAAAATTTTCCAAATACATTTACTTTTCTAAAAAAAAAAACAAAAGAACTTAACACAAAACAATATTTAAAATAAATCTTATACTTTACAATACCCATATACTCGTATTACCTTTACAAAAAAAAAAAAAATTACAATATCAGTTTATTTAAATGAAAATAACTAAAAACCAATCCTCTTAATATTATCATTTAAAATTAAATTTATTCTTTTTAATAAAATCTAACTGCTTTTTATTAACTAACCTAATAAAGACAACCAAATATTATCAAAAAAAAAAAGAAAATTTTTCCACGTCGTCATTATAACGTTAAACATTTTATTATAAAAAATTCATTTAAATCTATACAAGGAAAATTAAATTTTTCATATTATAAATATACAACTATATTTATACGAAAAATGAAAATAATATAAAATAAACTGTAAGAACATAAAAAAGGATTCAAGATTCAATTATCCTTTGATGAACATCATTATTCCTTCTTAAATTTAATTTAAAAGTTAAATTTTTTTGGTTGCATAGACGAAAAATCTACAAAAAAAAAAAGAAAAACCTAACTAAATTGTAAAGATACTGATGAAAATTGGAAGAAATTTTTCTGAAGAAAAAAATTTTTAATCCAAATATTTTTATCGTTTTATGAGTTGACTTATAAAACTTCGATTTTAAGAAAGTTCAAGGTTAATATAATGTTTCATAACATTTCATGTTGTAGTTCTGGTAATAGTTCAGACTTTAGTATAACTACTATTAAGGAATTAAGAAACATATTTGAAACAAAATATTTATTTATAAACTATACTGTATTAAATTAGTCTACTGGTTATTGTTATAAAGATCTTTTTTCCTAGACTTTCTTTCTTTTATCGAGACTTTGAAGAATATATTATATATACTGCTCAGATTTTTTTTAAATAATATATCAATTTCATAATCTCTTCAATAAGATGTTTTTGGATGGAATCTCAAAATATTCACCTAGTATTAGTAATAGCAGTTATTAGTTTAAAAGTTATCCGAAGACAAAATTTGCTCTAAAAATTTTTGGAATTGGAAATAATAATAATTTTTTACTTTCCATTTTACTTTTTTTATTATCGCCATGGTAAATCTAATTTTCCTTTTTATTTATTTACTTAATTTTCTTTTTCATTTCTTTATATTTCCTTCTTTTCATCGTCTCTTTAGTGTTTTTCGGTTCTACTGACTTTTTATTTCATAAAGAAATCACTTCATAAAAATAAAAATAAGAGCATACAACGGCATAATCGAAAAATATTTTTCTTTTTTTTGTTTTGTCACATACAGAGGAAAATGTACTTAGCGTTAGCACCCATTTAAAAAAAAAAAATTAAAATTCAGAAAATTTTTCTTATTTTTTATCACTTTCTCATTGTTTATTTTCTTTTGGTGTTTTTCCACTTCTTTATTTATAAAATTTAAAAATATATTTTTTACTTGCATTCAGTACCTTCCAAAATATAATATGTTAGATACATTTATTTATAGGTGTATTTATTGTTTAAATACGGTTAGCATAAGAAGTTTTTCATTTTGATTTTTTTTTTTTTTTTTTTCAAAATAGTAAATATTTCTAGACGCTAATGTATCTAAACTTGTATGTATAGTGTTAATAAGAAAAATATATAGGTAAAAAAGTTACAAAAAATTTTTCGTAAAACTTTAATTAGACTTACTTCAATTGTACTAAAAATTCAAATGAAAACTTAAGGTGTTGATTTATTTTAAAACTTGAACAAACCTATTTGAGCCTACACAAGTTTGTATTCAGTGGTTATGTTTAATTTCATATTTTTAATTTTTTTTTTTTTTTTTTGCACAGTTTTGAATTTAAACTGAAAGTAAATCGATATGAAAGTTTCAAATAATTTTAATCAATAGATATCTTACAAACTCCGAAATTTCTTGAAAATATTCTAAAATTTAAATTAAGATACATAATAGATTACATTTCACTTGTATATAACATATAAGTGCAATTATATAATTTTATTTTTTATAAAATGAAAGAAAAATTTCTAAAATGCGAAAATTTTCATTCATATTATAGTCTTCAAAATATGTGATGAAAAATTATATTCCGATTATAACGTATACAGTTTATATAATAAGACAAATGCTTAAAACATTAGAAAAATTCTTTACTTTTGTTGAAATTAAAAGCAAAGGAATTGCAAAATGAAAAATCAAAAAAAAAAAACAAAAACAATAAAAAATAAAAAATTCCTTGAAAAATATTTTTTTTTTTTTTGCTTGAAAATATGGTACAACAACCTCTGCGGATTTGTATTAGATTCATTTTACAAAAAAAAAAAACAATTTTCAAAATAAAATACTAATATGTATATAAATAAATATATGTGCATATATTTTTTTTTTCTATTTTATTACAACCTACATTGTATATGTACATATTTGTAATCAAGGATTGAAAATAATATATACATTACAAAAATGAACAAGAAAAGGAAGACAATCTGACAGTCACTTTTGTTACAATTTTATATAAAAATTCCAGAAAACTTTTAAAAATAAAAATGTTTTATGATCGCATTTAAGTTTACCATATAAAACTTGAGCTTTTATGTAAATTTTTTTTTTTTTTAAGTATTAATAACAATATTAAAATAACATTTTTTTAACATATATAAGTATATAAGTACATGTTTGAGTATCCAATAATTTATAAGTTTTTCAAAGTTCCAACATTCATTAAATAACATTAATCTTTTATAAGTCTCATGAGCTCAGAATTTCTTTAAGAAATCTATATTGATTCTTATTCTGTTATTGTTTTTCGCAATTTTATTGGACAAATAACTTTTATTTCAAAACGCCTGAAATTTATTTTATCTTTTCCTTTTTTTATTTTTTTATCGCTACTTTAGTAATTCGTGTATTTCGTGTTTTCAATGGTCTTAATAAAGTTTTATAGGAAATTCTTTTATATTCTTTTATTACAATTTTTACTTTCGTTTTTTTTTTTTTATTTTAAAATTTTAAACCAAAACAAATTCTCAGAGTCAAAAATCACTATACCTTTTGTTTTCAATTATTTTTCCCTAATGATCTGATAAACTTTTTAACAACAATCAAAAAATTTCTGTATAAAATTACTAGTTATTTTCTTTATTTATTTACACAAAAATGAGTTTTTGAAAAAAAAAACAAAACAAAAATATTACAAAAAAAAACTAAATCTCAAAAGCACTTAAATTATATCCATCTAATTCCCTAACATCTAATTTTGACCTAAGTCATAAAACTTCTTTTAATAATATCATGTACAGTCAATGATGTGATAGACATATTTTTTTTACACATTTGCTTTTTTCTCTCTACTCTCTTTTTTACCACATTTTTCACAAAATTTTTGAAAAAATAGTTTATTACTAATTTCACTCTGTCCGTTCGTCCATTAAAAGAGCTTTTAAAAACGGTTCGTAAATCATAAACGATATAAGCAATTTCTCAAAGTTTATAAAAATAATATAATTTTGTGCGCAATTCAACATTTCAATTTATCGTTACGTGAAACCAAAATTTTGTAAAATTCCCGAGGGTTCCCGTCCTCTATATTACTTAATGAATATTAGAAGCTTAAGATAAGTAAATTTTTTTTAATAATAAAAAGTTATAAGTTCAGAAAAAAATTGAGATTTCCCTCCTTTGACACATTAAAAGGTTAAGAAAATTTAAGTTGCTAATTTTAGAGACCTTTAATCTGGATACGTTAACCAATTTTTCAAAATTAAAATTAAAGCGGATCTTAACAATTCTTAAAATTTAGGCCTTTAAAAGGTTTTAGTTTTACATTTTTTATTAATTTTTTTTTTTTCATCTATTTTATTTTGTTTTATGATTATATGATTATATTCACTTTAACTCATAGATGGCGGCAATTGTCAAAATTCTAAACTAAAAAAAATAAAAAACTTTAAAAAATTGTAATTCAAAATATTATCTAAGAAAAAGTTTTTATATAGCAAGTGAAAAGAATTGTTAGGAATCAAAAATAGGAAATGACATTAACATTAAAAAGAAAGTTTAGACAGATTTAGATCTTTTATAACATTAGAAGTTAGAAAAATCAGGCAAAAATAACAAAAAAAAAAATATTTTTATATATGCTAATGTTAGAATTTTATAATATGGATTAACTTTTTAACTGTACTATAAATTCTTAAAAATAAGTTTGATTATTCTTTTTGTAAAGATTTTTTTTTTTTTTTTGATTTCATGGTTGATAAAGCTTGGTGTATCTTTTTAATGCAATTTTATGCATTTTTAACTAAAAATATATAAGAAAGTAATTGCACTAAAAATAGATTGGTATATATAGAAAAAAGAATAAAGATTTTTTAATTTACATTTTAAAGAAAAATGACAGAATATTTAAATTTTATGCTTTTTATTTAAGATATTATACACTTTAAGTAGGAATATTTAATATGAATTTTAATATAATTTAAATTAGAAACATTATTCCTGACATTATAAGCCTTTACTTAGGAGCAATAAGAATTTAATGTAATCAATTTCTAAAAATATGTGAAATGAGAAGAAAAATATTTGTTTCTAGCAAAATTCAGATTAAACTGTTTTTATTAAAGAGTCTATGTTTTAAAGAAAACATAGTAAAAACTATTTAAAATTATACTCTGTACTCAATTTGTACAAAAGTGGATTATATTTTAAAGAAAGTAAAAATAGATCCTAAATAAAAACGAGGTAGAATACAGTGGAACTCTTTGCAACTCTTAAATACCCATACGAACCCATTAGTATGTTCATAGTCTGTCACTCTGCTTATAATATTATTTTTTTTAATTTTACAGAAAAAATTTTAAAATATTTTGGGTTAGTTTTATAACTTCTAGAATTGGAGTTTGTACATATATGTACATTCAAATTTCAAACTATATGTTTATACACTCTTCAAAGGCAGATTCTAACCTTCCACCTAACGATTATCAATCCAAAACTTTTCCAAATATGCTGTTACCATTTAATCCTTATCTATTTTTCTAGAATTTTTAGTCGGTTTTTTATCATTTTAAGTATATTTTTATATCATTTTTCCTGTTTCAGTAAAAACTGAATATTCTCGTTAAAAATAGAAATTTTAATCAGTAAATGAAGTTTTTGTGTAGGGGACCATATTTCTAATTATAAAAACGAAGACCAAAACTTCTAACTATTTTTTATCGTCTGAAAATAGATTTTAAAATTACCAAATCTTTAAATCGATTTTTCTACCATTTCCAGTTTTAACCATGAGTAAATTTTACTCACAAAGATATAGCAATACCACTTTTTTTGGATTATTTGCAGCAAATTAATTTAATGTCTTAATACTAACCGTAAGTAAAATTTACTCTGTTGATACATTGAAAAAATAGAAATTTTAGAATGTAGTTCATTTATTTATTATAAATTTTTTAAATTCATTTATTGAAATAAAATCAAAACAATAAAAGCTAATTACGGTATTTAAAAAAGAAAATTTCCTTGAATTTCTTACTTACCTATTTTAATACAAATATTTAATGAATGTTTTTGATTGTCATTATATACAACTTCTTCAAATAGAAACAGAAAACGCAATTACATTTAATTTTAAAGATTTGGTAATTTCAAAATCCATTCACAGACGATAAAATTTAGCTATGAGTTTCAGATTTCGTTTTTATATTTCAAATTATGGTCTTCAACACAATAACTCTTTTTCCAGGTTAAAATTCCAATTTTTAAGGGAACAATTCTGGTTTTACTGAAACAACAAAATTGATATAAAAAATTGTTAAAATCTTTAAAAAGCGGCTGGAAATAGTAGAAAAATCGATTTAAAGATTTAGTAATTTCAAAATCCATTTACAAACGATAAAAATTTAGTTATGAATTTCATATTTCATTTTTATATTTAGAAATATGGTCCTCTACAAATAACTTCTTTATTTCCACGTTAAATTTCCAATTTTTAAGGGAAATATTCAGGTTTCACTGAAACAACAAAATTTATATGAAAATATTGTTAAAATCTTTAAAAAGCGGCTGGAAATGGTAAAAAAATCGTTATAAAGATTTGGTAATCTCAAAATCCATTTACAGACGATAAAATTTAGCTATGAGTTTCGGATTTCGTTTTTATATTTAGAAATATGGCCCTCTACACAATAACCAATATTGCTAAAAAAAAAAAAACATCTTGAAATGCTAACTGTGGGGAAAAATTACTCGCAAAATAAAAAACAATATTCTTCGAATGCTAACTGTGAGTAAAAATTATTCACTAACTTTTAGAAATCTAACAGCTGTATAAAAATATTAACATTCAGATCCGATCCTTTGGTAACAAAAGTAAAGTATTACAGACATGTTATAGAACACACTTAAGAAGAGACAGTAAAATTCACTGCGATATATAAGAGATATTAGCTTTTAAAATTCGATGCGAATAAATTTTACTCACTGTTAAAGAAATCTAGGGTTAATAAAACATAATAGAATAGCTAGAAGAAATTAAAGTTGAAGATGAATTTCATTAAAACTACTACTACCAAGGTAATTTTTATATCAATATTCTAATTATAGCCATTCTTGCTAATTAGAATTATAATTTTTTTTATATATGCAAAACTATATATATATATTTTTTTTTGCAATTTTAATCTTATTTAAAACCGTTTAAAATTTATTCAGATAAATATTTTTTTTCATTTTTTTACATTGTGTTCTGTTTAACAGACGATCCCAATGTAGACAACCGTCTATATATTAGAATAATATATTTTATTAGATACTAATAGTATAGAAGTGATTTACATTAAATATTTTAATTTTAAATATATATAGGTCATATAATATAATCAAAATAAATAAGATTTGTATTATATCCTTTGAGAATGTATCTCATTTTACTATATTATATCTATTCTGATTTCATTTAATTGCAAAAAAAATATAGCTATTTAGTCTAGTCTGAAAATAATAATAATCAATGAAATGGAATTGAATATTTTTACATTTTATAATTATGTAATATTATAATATAGATAATATTTTGATCTATTTTTATATACATATACATATTTATATTTGTTTATATAAGGAATTAACTTAAAATCTTAAATTTATATGAGAATTATTATAAGTTTTCATATTATGTACAGTGCTTAGTTATTATAATATATACACAATATTTTTTCAAATCGGATTAAATTCTTCTATTTATTTAAATTTTTGCAATAAATTTGATTTAAATATTATTATAGATACCTACATAAATTTAATACTTATTAGTGAATAAAATTTTGATTAGTAATTAATCCGCGATATAAAATTATAATGAAAATGATGCAATGCAATATATGAAACTAGATTCTAGTTCAATTTTACATAAGAAAATTAACTTATAGTTTTAGTTTCGCAATAAATTCCATACAAAATATCTGAATTATTCAATTAGAAGTTAATAATTTTTAAACACTTTATTTAAAACAAATATCAATAATCTAGAAGACTAAATTTTGATTATCTGTTAAAAATATATTGTCATCGAATTTTATAACAAAAAAATCGTTAGTATTATTATTTAAGATACATAAACTGAAATCTTTGTAGTTACAAGTTTTAATTTTTATTATATATCTTTTCTATTTCATCGTTCATGCCATTGAATTACAGATGGACATATCATATTCTTTTTTTTTTATATTCTATTCATAGAATTAAATTAAAAGGATTTTTATATTTTTCTTTCAAAAGAAAATTTAAAAAAAAAAAAAAATTCAATTAACTCAATAATTTCTTATTTCATTTCTCAAGAAAAAATGATTTTATGTGTTGACACAGAGTTTTTAAAGAATTTTCCAATCATTGTAATATAATTTCATTTAACAATAAAATTTCAACCTCTTATATAGAAACTAATGATTCCAGAAATTAAGAAGCTTAGGCAAATATAAACAGTAAAAAGGTGAATAAAAAAACATATTCCTTTAATTATGTTTATTACTAATAATTATAATAATAAATTAACTAACTAACTAAAATTAAAAAAAAAAAAAATTCTACAAAATCAAAAATTGTTATATTTTTTCAGATATTTAAAAATATTTTTTAATAATTTTAATTTTAAAATAAACTACAAATCTTATTAATAAATAATTTTCTTTTTTGCCATTATTAATTTAGATCAGATTATATAAAACTTATGAATTTTCAATTATATTGTTATTCAATCCTATATAAAAAAATTGTTTTGTCATTTTTGCTTTTTTTCCCTAATCATATAAAAATTTCACCCCTCAATTATACTCCCAAAAATTAAATTTGTATAAATTCTGTAAAGTATATTATACCTATTGAAAACTAAGAAATTATTAAGTCGTTCAATAAAAAGATATTTACTTTATACTCGTATAGTTACGGAAACTTTGATTTTTTTCAAATCAGGACTTTTTTTTTTTTTTTTAGCTTTTTACGTAATTTTCTTTCATTGTATATATATTTTTGATCTCGCCCCCTTCATTTTTCCAATTGTGTTTAATAAGTGTTTTCCTTTCTTATCAAAATAAAAAAAAAAAAATAAATCCTAATGTTAAAAATTGAAAATTATTTTTTCATTCTTAAGAAGGAGGTAATAATATGTTCTTAATTCAATTTAATTTCCAATTCTGTTCTAAAAACATTTTTTTTTTTTTATTTCTTTTTACTTATAATAAAGTCAAACGAACATGCAGTCAGCAGTTTTACAAAAAAAAAAAAATTGAATTGAATTGAACAGCATGACAACGATGACAACAATTGTTAAAAATTAAAATGAAATTTCAAGTATTAAAAGTACTATAATATAAAAATTAAAAATAAAATCAATAAAAATAAATTTGAAAATTTTTACAGAAAGAAATAAAAAATTCAATTAGAAAATTAAATTTATTTGTGGATTAAAATTGAATTGTTAATAATTTCTATATCCAAAATAGAAAAAAAAAAAAAAAAAAAAAAACCGAAAAAACACATATATACAGATACTAACAAAATTTTCTTCAAAATTTAATTTCCTCTGTACTTTGGTGTCACCACCAAAACTAATTTTAATTGATGAAATTTTCAAATATAATTTAAAGTGTACAATTTCGTGACAAAATAAAATACATAAAATATAATATTATATATATAGTATACAAATTAGTAGATTATATAAATTTTATTAGGTGATAAAAAGTAAAAGAAAAAAAAAAAAAAAAGAAGGAAGGAAGGAGAAAATTTGAAAACAGAAAAACGTGTAACACATTAGTTACGGTTCGATACGATACAATTTTTATTGTATATAAATTGCACGTTTTGTTTTATTTTTGCTTTATATATAAAGAAGATAATCGTAAATCTCATGGAAATTGTAAATATATACAATAAGTTGGAATGATAATTGTCTGTTATTTCATTTTGAAATTAAACCTATTTTTTTTTAGATAAAATTGTGAAAGATTTTAGATAAAAATATATGGTAACTCAAAATAAACTAAATTAAATAATAAAATAAAATTTTGCTAGAAATTATTTAAATCAAGAGTTTATTGAACCAACACAATTGATTGAAAATTCAAAAAAAATTTTTCAAAATGAAAATTCTATAAATTTATTTTGGGATCACAATATTATCTTAAAAATCTTGAATGAATTCCCGTCTAATTGATATGATCCATTATATATAATTTGTAACTTTTTAAAAAGAATCTGTACAGATTCTCTTCCAACTTACCTTCCAACTCTGCCTTATTATATAATTTTTTTTCAATGTCTCTTCCTATTACCTAAACTTACAATTATTTTGTATAAAAGAGTTTGGTTAGCGTGTAACCCTTTGTTGGATTTTGGTTAGCGTATAAAAAAAAATAATAATATCTTGAAATGAAATTTTTCTTTCAATACTTTTGATTAAAATTGATGAAAAGTGTTTTATAGGTAGGTACATTACAAAAAGATTAAGGTAAAATTCAAAAATAAGTAAAGATTTTAAATGTTTTATGTTTTTAAAATATGTATATATATATAAAAAATATAATTAGAAGGACTTTTAGACTTGGTTACGAAATCAGGGATTCAATCATTTGTTTAGCGAAGCTTTACGGTCTGTAACTCACACTTTTTTAAATGCTTTCTTGTTGAAATATGTATATGTAAAAGAATAATTGGGAGGAGTTTTATTCAAGATTTTGTACCAAAAAACTTTTTTTTTTTTAGATTTAATCTAACTATAAATTTTGATTTTCATAATATTTTTTAAAGATTTTTTTTTTCTAGATTTTTGTTTTTGAGATATCGGGAGCGAATCATTTATTTTACTATTTTAGCTTTAAAAAGACTTTTAGAAATATCTAATAATTTTCTAAAAAATTTATAATAATTGGAAAAATAAATTATAAGTTTTTATATTCAAGAAATTCTTAAGATATTCAACAAAAATAATAATTCAAATAATATATTTGGGATAACAAATGCATCATTTCTAACTAATTAATAAAATCATTATTTATACATATACATATATAATACATAAATACATACATAGCTAAAAAATCTCCTAAATTTACTTTATAATATTTTATAGAAAGACGAAAACTGATTTAAAAATCAAATAAATAGAGTGATATAATCTTAATTAATAAATAATATTTAAATATAATTAAAATAAACAAAATAACAACTTATACTAACAATTAAAAAAGAAATATAATTAAAATTCTTCCCATAAAATCAATTTTATATGTAATCAAATAAAAGAAAAACTTTAACTGTTATTCATTTTCAGGGGAGAAATTTAAATTTTTGTTTTTTTTTTTTTAAACAATCAAATTCAAAATATTTCAATAAAAAGTAAGTTGCTTTTTTTTTGTTTCTTTACGACTTGATGACCTCTTATTCCAGTAACCATTTTATAAGAAATGATTAGGAAAAAAAAAAACAAACTTTTCAATAACTTATTTATTTTAGGGATTTTTAAAGAAAAATTTTTTTAAGTAATTTCTCAAATATATAAATAAATTTAACTACTTATACATATATATATACTTAATATAATTGGGTTACCAGATAACAAATATTGAAAATTATATTTATCAATAATATTTTAGTATGAATATCTAATAAAAATTAAATACTGTAGAATTATTGCATTGAAATTTTCTTTTAAAAGAAACGAACCATAAAAAATTTAGTATAAATTACCGCAACTTCCATATACAAAATACTTTTTTCTAAATTTTCCTCTTTTAAATATTCTAATTTTAGCTAAAATTTATAATATTTTTAAACTAAATAAATTATTAATTGTATGCTTGTATCTTTTTTACTTAATATATAATAAATACACAAAGTTTCGCTTCTGACATAATTTTTATCAGTTTTGCTTTATAAGTAATATAATTTTTAAATTAAAGATTTTGAACATATTTAAATATATTTATCATCTAATTAATGGCAAACCGGTAAATCAGCGGTCGCTCAGGTCTTGGTTTCAAAACCTGCTCATAATATTATATGAAATATAATAACATAATGGAAAACAAGTAAATGTAACAGTAAGTCGATGCAACCGACTTATTAATATCCTACACTTGAATAATTCGAATTAAATTAAAAATCCATAAGTTTTTTAAGTTAAGGCATCCTCTTGGGATATGCTTGACACCCTTGTAAAAAATTTCAAGTTTCTATCTTTATTAATTTCGAAGAAATGCTTGTTAGTCCTTGGGAGGCGTATGTCAGGTACCCGAATTGCCACTACAATTCATCAAATCCATCTCAGAGACATAAAGAAAACATGCTACAACACCGTTTTACTAAATTTAAAGATTCTACTTTTGTTGGTTTTGGAGATATGCTCGTTTGCTCTTGTGCTCGTCTGGAAGTTTCCAAAATACGAACCCATGGTTCAAATTCTTTCAAATATCAGTTTCCAATTTTACAGAAAAGGAAACATAACAGAACACCCTTGTACTAAAAATAAAGGTTCTATCTTTTGTTGGTTGTGAAGATATACTCGTTTGCTCTGGGGCTCGTTCGGAAGCTTCCAAGATCTGAACCCATGAACGAAATCCTCCCAAATTTCAGAAACATAAATAAAACACAAAATAACACCACTGTACCAAATTCAAAGATTCTATCTTTGTTGGTTTTGGAGAAAATCTTGTTTGCTCTAGGGCTCGTTCGGAGGCTTCCAAAATCCGAACCCATGGACCAAATCCTCTCAAATTTCAGAGACTTAAATCAAACATGAAAGAACACCATTCTGCCAAATTTAAAGGTTATATCATTGTTGGTTTTGGAGATAATCTCATTTGCTCTGGGGCTCCTTCGGAAGCTTCCAAGATCCAAACCCATGGACTAACTCCTCTTAAATTTCAGAGACATAAATCAAACGGGAAGGAACATCATTTTAAAAAAATTAAAGGTTTTATCTTTGTTGGTTTTAGAGATAATTTCGTTTGCTCCGGGATCATTCGGTAGCTTCCAGAATCCGAACCCATGCACCGATTATGATTCGAACTTAGCCTTCCTTTCATAATTAGTAACCTGCTATATAAATTTCATCAAGATAGCTTTACTAGTTTTTGAGTTTTCGTGCGAACGGACGGACTAATTCAGAATATATATATACATATCCATATCTAACTCGCTTCCTTTTGGTGGTTACAAACTCCATACCAAAGTTAATATACCCTATACTTTAGGTGTAGGGTATTAAAAGTATATCTATAGTTATAATTTAATCCTCGTATCGCAACTACCCCCAAAAAGTAAAAATTAATTTATTTTGATTGTGTAGGGGGGGGCCAAAATAAATAAATAAATAAATAAAATTATTTTTTTGTTAAATGTGTTTAATATCTGGCAGCCCTAATAAAAAAAAAACACTTAAAAATTTCTAAGTTTCTCACCAAAACAAATTTTCTTAAAAAATTTCTTTAACTTCAATATACTTTTCTTTGGAGGCTTTAAAAATAACACAAATAATGAAAAAAAAACTTTACAAACAATAAATAAACAAAATAAAAAAAAAGAAACAAACACTTCAATATGACAACACTATCCTTTTGATCCTTAAAAAATAAAAATAGAAAAAAAAAATATTTTACTTCATTTTTTGAATTGTTTTCGCAATAAATATACAATATATAAGATATATGTATATGTATATTATAAAGGTCCATTTATATTTGTACACTTGCCTTTTTTCCGACTTACCCTATGTTATTTGTTTTTTATTATTATTTTAGAAATTTCATGACTTTACAGGGATTTAATTTTAATTTTTCTGTTGCTCTTGTTATTTGTTTTTATTTTTCTTTTATTTACGAAATTTTCATTTCAAATAAAGCAATTTAAGGGACACAAATGAAATGAATAGAAAACAATTTAGGGTTTATCACTGAAACTTTTCCTAATAGTATAGAGCAAGGCATCAAAATAGAAAAGCCTACCTAAAATCAAGAGAAAACAAATAAAAGCATAAAAAAAAAAGAAAATAATAAAATAATATTAAAAAAACACAAAAGTACCAAATGAAAGTTCAGAAATAACGATTATTCGAACGATAATAGGAAATATATGCTATACAATCTTATTATATATTATACACTATATAGAAAACAAATAATAGGACGTTTACGATCATGTTGATTATTTTATTTTACACTCTTGAAAATACAATGAAGTTTTAAAAAAAAATTTTTTTTCTCTTATTTTCTATAGTATATTTATATAATTTTTATGCCTCGTACAAATTACTAAGAGAAAAAGAGTAACGAAAATTAACCAACGATTTTCTATTAGTTTACCTTTTCTTTTTTATTTTATGGTATAATATCATAAACTTTTAAAATGCATTTAATTGGTAGTTTGGCATTTGCAATTAAGATTTAGTTCATTAGAAGGCACATGTCGAATTCATCTGCCCTCAAAACTAATAGGTACTTGAGCTGAGCACTGGTAGAATGATTTTAAACGCAAATGTTGTCTCTCATTTACTGTGCAAAATAATAACTGGGTCTTCCTGCTCTGAAACATTGGTTAAAAATGCCAGCAATTGCTCTTTAAATTACAAAATTCATTTTTAGCTATAGCCGTGAATACAGTATTACATTAATGTATAAAGAAACAGGGCTAACGAGAATTAGAGAAATAATTGCGCTGGATAAAGCATTTTCCATTTACAAGATCAAAAACAATAAAATCAAACACAGCACTAAAATAACGAATAGAAAGCACATCCCAGGGAGAATCACAAGAAATAGCCATATGATAGAGGTACCATACAGCAAAACATAAAAACACTTGAAAGTATTTAGAGAGAATCTCAATTCAACAACTTTCAAAAGGAATGCTTCTAAATATATACGATTGAACAACCCTTTGTTCACAAAATATTTAACAGCTACAATTTAGGTTCAAGCGGCAACACTATATCTACATTAATATAATCAAACTCGATAACAATTTATTAAACTTTTTTCTTATTGGTTCGAATTACACCTCAGCACCAGTTATTTTTGAACTGAACTGAACTTTTATTATTTTTATTTCGTTTTAAATTTTATTAAATTTTGTTGATTAATTTAATTGTATTAGAAAATTTTAATTTAAAAAAAAATAAAAGTATTTTAAAATTTTTTCCTCACACCACATCATGAAGATACATGATGACATGCATACATTTCTATTTATATTATTTTAGCTTTTTTTAGTGTATTAGTCACACAATTTAAGCCATTAAATCCTTTAAATTATATCTGTATTTGCATTTTATTTATTTAATTTTAATACACCATGCTAATGGATATTCAGTCCTAATGGTAAAAAAAAATTAATATGAGAGTAATTTTATCAGAGTACTAATTAAGTTCAACAGAGTATTCAGAACAGATTTAAACATAAATAATAAAACATAACACGTACACACACAAAATAAAAATAAAATAAAAAAAAAATATATGAAATCAAGACAAGGATATGAAAGGATATGAATTGTATAATGGTACAAAAGTACTATTGTTAATGTTTTTTTGGTACTATTTATTGTTTTGTTTTTTTTTTTTTATTCCGGCGTATTGTGATTTTTTTCTTTAGAATATTCTTTAAATTATTATTATTATTATTTTTATTGTTTATGTTAGAAAATCTGTTCCTTTTCATTTTTATTTAATTTTATTTTTCTTTTTGTCTTAATTTTTAATCGCTTTATATTCTAAATAAGAATAAATTTTGTTCACACGGAAATAATTTATGAGAAATTTAATGTTTTTATTTTATTTTCAAACTTTTTTTTGTTTTTAATTTAAGTAGAATATATTTATGTAATGTAAAGATCTTATTTATTTATGCGTTAATATTATTATATATTTATAATGAAATTAAATTTTAAATGAATTTAATTACACTATTATCTTGTTTCGTTTAAATTTTAAAAAGATATAAAATTGAAACTTAATGTACCTTAAAAAGCAAAATCATACAATAAATACATTTTTTTTGTTGTTTATGAATATTTAAAACATTAAAAGTTTTGATAATTCTGACTGTACAGTTAAGAATCTTTTTATATTAATCGCTTTTAAACCGATTAGCATGCAAAATACGTTTACCCCAATTTAAAAAATATTAAATAAATATTAACACACATATTATATAATATAAATGTATACACATAACAAGGATAATGTAAAATTTGTTGCCATGCATACTTTTAGGAGAAAAATAAAAATTCTTACTGTGACCATTAAAATCTTAAAATAATTTGTTTTTTTTTTTTTTTATTTATAACAAGAATAAAATCTATTATCAGATTATAAAACTTAATGAACCTTAATGAACCTTAATGAAACAAGAAGACTGCATTGATGAATAGAAAATTGAATACATATGTATATCTAAATTTTTTAAGCCCAAAAAATTACAAAATGAGATATAACTACTACAACGGACTATAAAGTTTAAATGTTAACGTTAATTTCTTTTAACATTGAATATCTAACAGATAATTATAACTAATTAAACCAAATTTCAATTCCATGTATATAGATTATAGAGTATGGGGCATATATTCAAGAATAATAAAATTTAAGCAAAAAAAAATATCAGTGAATTTTCAAAATAATTTCAATGTTTATTACATTATCAGCATGGGGCCTCTGTGGCCTAGTGGGTAAGAGCCTAGTGGGTAAGAGCTATGTACTAGCCGAACTCACCTTGCATTTCTATTTCCTTAACTAAGGATTAATACCCAATAACAAAAAATAAGGAAATATGCATATAACAAGACATTTAACTTCTCAACATTTCTTTTTTTTTTTGTTTTTTAAGTGAATGAAAAAATTTTCATTTCAATCAATTTCTATTTCAAAAAAAAAAAACCATTTTAAAAATTATAAAATAAAATTTTTATTCAAATAAAAATGTAATTCAAAAAATTTTAATTTACAATAAAACAAATAACATGACAACCGAAAAATTAAAATTTTCTGAAAATTTAATTCAATTGTTAAAATTTCTAACATATTAAATCAAAAAAAAAAAAATCACATAACAATTTGAAAAAATAAATATGTAACCTGTAAATTACAATTTCACGGCTCAATATTCTAAATACACCTACTGAAAAAATGCTTGTCTTGTCTTGACTTCAATTGAAATAAATGAAATGACAGACCTACCATAATATCACTTCACTATTACATCAAAAAAAACCAGCTGTCTCCACCACAGAACCGACCGCGACTACACGAAAAGTACAATGCCAAAATTTATAGATTTTTTACATAATAAGTTATATCAAAGCAAAATAACCTCTAATAATTTAACAACATTTTGTTTTATTCAATAACAATAATAAGCAATTAAGTCGAAAATATACGTGCATATGTTCATACATCCATTTACATTATTATGTAATGTACCTACATGATTTTTTTTTCATTCAAAAATAGTAAAAAATAATAAAAACTGTAAACAAATACAAAACAAACATAAGTTTAATACTGAATCTGCTAACAAAAATTTTACCATTTTAATTTTATGTCATCAACAAAAGAATAATATGCATAGATACACATAAGTACATATGTATGTATATAAATTTTTAGAAAAGATTTTTCCAAAAGCTTATCAATCCGAGATATTTACGTCAAAACCTTAAATTTGAAATTGCAAAAAATTCCGCTCAGTCGTTTAAGCTATACACGTGCCCACAGACATACCCACACACGCACCCACATACACATACACACACACACACACACACACACACACACCTACAGACAGACATCATGCTAAAAAAAAATTGTACAGCCTTTTTCACAGCAGAGTAGTGCATATTTACCAAAATCTCGGGTACAAATTTTTAGTATGAAAACAATACCTATACCTTATACATTAATGTATGCGGTCGGAAAAAGAGAATTTATTCATCGAACTGTAACAAATTGAATCAGATCTAATATCAAGGAGGCAATGATTTTGGTTTTTTTTTTGTTAATACTGATAACCGTGCACACATATGTACATATTTTATTTCACTTTGACATCTTAATGGATAAAACCTTTAAAAAACAAAAAGATATTATAGAATCAAACACTCAAAATTTGTTCATATGTGTACAATCACACTGCTCCTAAAGTATTAAATAACAATTTTTTAAGATTTTTCTATTCTTTAATCATTCGATATCAATCCTTTTTTACTTTCCTTTCAACTGTTGTTAATAGTTAAAGAATACGAGGTACTCAACATCTTATAGGTCAGTTTTTTTTTTGTTCAAAATTTATAGAATAAAAGAAAAATCAAAAAAGATGATAGTTACTAAATTGGGAATCAGTCATTCTTCCACAAAAAAAAAACCAAAACAAGACAAAAAAGAATTTCAATTGGTTTTACGCTTCAAATATTTTTCCTTTTTTCTTAAATTTCTCAATGTTCATTGATCGAATAACACATATCCCATGTATTATTATAGAATACAATACAAATGTTAACAATTTATGAATTATGTATGTATTGTATATCTGATTCCAACCCATTCCAACCTACATCATCTAACAACAATACCAAATAAAAGATAATCATTCTCTCTTGATTTGGTTTTGAGGCTACAATGATTTTTAGTTTGAACTTCTTTTAGATATAATTTTTATACCAAGAGAATATTGTGAAAAGTATTTTATAATACCAAAAATTAGTTAAACTTTTGTTATTTTGGGTACATTCGATTTATATGTGGTTATATGTGGTTTTATGGAATCAACTAGGGTGTTCTTCAAAAGATATATTGAAATTTCTTAAAAATTTAAAAACCAAACGAAAAAAAATATTTTCTTTAAGCTGTTTAGATTCTTTAATTCAATGAGCATTTAATCCGATTTTGAAGGCCATAAATGAGTAATCAACCGTAATAAAAATTATTATATTTTATTACAATATTTGATTAGAATAAAATATATACATGGAAAATTGAATAAAAAACTAATAGAATATATTTTTTATGGAATTTATTTTGAATATTATGTAAATTGATAAAAAAAAAACATTTCAATGATAATATTTTAGACTGAGTTAAAAAATTAAATACTTTAACCTTAAAAGTACCAGCTAAAATGACATTCTGAAATGACATAATTTAACTAAAATAACTATGGTATTAATTTTCGATTGAAAATCAATTAAAAATCTTTTTGTAAAAAAAAAAAAAATTTTAAAGTTTTAACTTGCTGTTAACCATCTTGTGGTTATTCAAAAAAAATTTATCCGCCTCGACCACTCTTAAATCTCACACTTCCATGAAAGCTAAAATTAAACCTACTTTTACGAATGTAATAGTAGAATAATATTAGAATAAAAATAATTTAAAATGTGCATTGATTATTGATGTGGATAATTTAATTTTAAAAGTTCAAAAAACGAAAGCACTAATGGGATATGCTTTTGTGTATATGTTACGGTTTAAGTAATGAATTGGTTATTATTAATAATAACCGGACATTATTAATAATAACCAATATAGAAAGGTCAAAGTGATTAATTTGGACAGAATTTATTAAATTTATCACATAAGCCGGTAATTATTAATAATTCCCACCCATCTTAGGTAAATGTAATATTTTAATATATCTAAATAAAAATATTTAATTAAGAAAATATTTTTCTTTCCTAAATTAAACATATTATTGAAGAATTAAAAAAATAATTCATACAAACAAATGGAAATGCCCGCTTTAGTCATAGCACAGACAAAGTATACCAAGAAAAGAAATAGTATTTATTACATTTACCAATCCATACAGGTAATTATTAATACTTACCGGTAAATATAATAATTTCTACTTATTATTCATATTTACCAAAATACTAGGATATTATTAATAATGACCGATTATTATTAATAATATCCGGATTTATTATATTTACCGTAACATATATATCGACCCAATAATGTTCAAAATATAATCAAAATTAACTGATGACATATCCTTAAAAGAATTTCTCATCTTGGTAAAATCAGTTTTGAAAGTGATAAAACTCTCCTAAAATTTCCTTATTTATGAACTGAACAATATGCTTTCCGTGAAATAAATTCTATTTTAAATAAGAATTTTCAATTCAAATGAATATTTCACTTTATGTTATCATTGAGACGAGCTTATTGTATATCTTTTCTCTTTCTAAAATCTAAACAATGTTTAAACGTACACAGTCGTGTTAATATATTTCATCAACCACAAATTTTGACATTGTTCGCGCATATAATACAGAAGCAGAAGTTATAACCACAGCCTTAGGCGCGAAAAATATCTATACTGCTAGTATTTTTTTGTTTGTGATATCTGATGTAAATTTTAAAATATATGAAAAAGAACTTCGCGTAAGAGAATATGATTAGGAATTTAATACAAAAACGGCAATTTGATTAAGAAAAAAAGAAATAAGATCATGAAAATTCTTATTAAAACAAAATCTTTTTTTTAATTAATGCATAAATAATAGAATTTTTATTAATGACACCTTTAATTATATATTCTTTTATTCACATTTCCTATGGCTATACAATTCAATAATTACTAAATATTTAATTAAATTTTCATAAGAAAACTTTTAAATTTATTTATTGAATTTGAATTACATAAAACTATTTCAAAGGAAAAATTTCTAATTAAATTTCATTTTAATGTGAACGTTATACCAGATTTTATTTTACCTTTAAAATTTTCTTATTTTTTTAAATAATTTCTTAAACAATTCATTTTTCAAATAATTATTTTTTATTTATATAACACTAAATTTTAAAAACAAATTAATTTCTTTACAAAAACAATTTCTTTATTGTCTTATTCTTTCTTATTTTTCTTTTTCTTTATTTATATAAATCAAATTATAAAATAACATAATCAAAATAATTTTCTTTTCTTTTTTTTTTTGTATTTTTATATTTGTTAAATTCAACCCCACAAATACTCACACAAAATCTTTTTTATTTTTATAAAATTTAATGAAATTTTAAATAATGTTGGGTCCACAAATTTGTAATGTAGAAATTATTTCTTCCTTCATCATTTCGTTACCCATACTAATTAGGAAAAATATAAAATAAAACATTATAATGTTTCCAGCCTCACCCTCCTATACTCTTATTTTTCTTCGTCTGAATAAAATACTCTTTCGGTTTTTCAATTCTCAACTTTATGTTTAAACGTTTTTTTTTTCTTGTCTTATGGTTATTAAAAAGTTTTATGTTACAAGAAAATGAAAATCAATTTATAAAAAATAATAAGAAATGAAAAGGACAAAGAAAAGAGAAAAATCTCATACAAATAATAACTGTATATAATTATTAAATTATAACAGTTATAATCGAAATTCGAAAGGAGTACAGTAAAAGCGTAATAATGATATAAAATTAATTAAATTTAAAATAAAATTATTATTTTATTGTTACAAAATAAATAATAAATTAAATAATTTATAAAAGTAATTATAAACAAATACAATAATATTATTTGAATTCATTATCACAACAATAATTGTGTCAAGACAGTAACAACCATTATAAATTTACAATGCACTTAAACAAATGTAATTGAAATTAAAATGTTAAAAAAATTACATATTATTAATGTGTAATTATGTACATATATAAATAAAAAAATATATGAGTAAGTGAACATTATAATTATTTTTGTGATTGTTTCTATAGTCAATTGGGTTATAACGACAGCGGACCAGCAAATTTGGTCGTTATAAGAACTAAGTACCTATTATTTATTCATTTATTAGAGTCTTTATTAAACAGCTTTTTGTATACATACATACATATGTATTAATTATTTTATGCAGTTGCCAAATTTTTAACGGAATAATACCCAATTTTTCTTTCAAAAAAAGTTACTGATACAATGAATATAAGGATACACGTTCTGTATAGTCGAGTGAATGCGACGTATTTGTGTATTTTTCGCTTTGTTCCGAAAATTTTTCGAATATTTCTGATAGCTTCGTACTCCAGACCTTTGTAAACCAAAATTTTATAATTCAAAATGATATAACCAATCCGAATTTTCTCCTGTTAAGCTTAAAAATGTTTATGATAAGAATTTATTGAAATTGAGAATGTTCAAAAATTAGAAATTTTATAGTAATTTGTTTAATAAAAAACACATTTCCT
Source organism: Poecilobothrus nobilitatus (assembly GCA_947095535.1). NCBI lineage: Eukaryota > Metazoa > Arthropoda > Insecta > Diptera > Dolichopodidae > Poecilobothrus > Poecilobothrus nobilitatus. The sequence goes on from OX352773.1 coordinate 188,739,558, forward strand.
TAACAATAAGATGTAGTTTTATTCAAGTTTCAATATAGAATTAAATGTTATATAAATATGTTTGTGCATTTATCCCTCATTTTATAAACTACTATATTTTAATACAACTCTATTATTCTCAACAAAAAATTGAATATCTATTAGTCCAAATAAAAATTTTAGCTTAATATAAGGTGTTCTTTTTAGAGGTGGAAAAAATTTAAATTTTTAACACTGTTTTCTGTGACAACTTTTTTTTTTAGGTTAGTATGGCTTGGCAATTCATCATGAATAGACAAACGTTACTCCGTTGCAAATTGTTCAAATTTATTTTGAAAAACATGGTTTTGGAGCGGTTTTGAGGTATTTGGAGCGGTGATAATTCACAAACCATTAACAAAACTAAATTACATCCCGTCCCGTGCGCTCTATGGGCCGTTGGAATCATTCGTCCATATGTCTTCAAAAATGATGATCGTCAGAACGTTACAGTCAACGGTGAGCGGTACTGTTGACTGTAATGAGACATGATTACTAACTTTTTCGTGCCTTAGTTGGAAGGCATTAATGTTGCATGTCTACGCCGATAAACCAGAAACAATTGAGCACTTGGAAGCCAACATTCGAAACGTTATTGCCAAAATACAGCCTGATTTACTGCCAAGAATATATGAAAGTTGGACCTTCAGATTACGACCAGCGGCAGTCATATGCCCAAAATCATATTCAAAAATTAATGTGATAAAATTATCTGTCAAATAAAGCCAATTTAACGGATATTAAAAACATTTTTCTGTGTTTTATTTTAACTTAAAGTTCTTCGCCTCCAAAAAAACACCGTATACATACTTATTTCTAGTTAATTTATAATTTATTCAGAAAAAAACATCAAACCTTATAACTAGTGTAAAAAATTGGTATTTCCCATCCTGTATTTACAGTATAAAATTATGTACATATTTTACTCTGGTAAATCAGGACAGCCAGTTTCAAGAAGCAGAACTTGAATTAGGAAGAAGTTTACAGCGAAATATTAATAAATGAATAAGTGAAAAAGAGAGGTGTGCAAAAAGTTAACTAAAAACAAATTAAAATTGTTAATTACAGATTTTATTTTCAAGTCATACGCCACACCCAACATAAAACGTGCACGTGTTTCACTAATTTCACAATTTAAATCAACCATTGAATCAGTGTTTCATCAAGTTGGAAGAATTATACTATATATATAATTTCTCTTATACACAGTGATGAAAGTGATATTATATACTGCAAGAAAAAAACTAATAATACATACATATATACATATGTATAATGTACACATAAATTGTACATACCTACTTATGTATATAATATGTAAAATTAATGTTTTTTTGTTTCTATGAAATGTAAATGATTTTCTGAGGAATCCATCTTCTACATAATAAGGATATCCAATATACATACGTATGTATGTCGTCAGTATTAAATAATTTGTTCAAAGTAAATTTTATCGCAGACTTTAAAAAAAAGTCTGAATATGTAATAAGTCTATTAGTAATAGAATTTTAAATCAAATATTTTTCTTTATTTCCTACATATTACATACATACATTGTATGTATGTATATTAGGTCATTAGGTGCAAATTTAATTTAACACTATGAAAATTAACTTTATTTATTAAAACTTAGTACATAGGTATATTTTATATTTACTAAATTTTGATCTTCTAAAACTTTTCTTTTACAGCTATAGGTACATACGAGTATATACTTATAAAAACTTGATTTCCCCATTTTTCTTTAGTTTACCGATAGGCGATATACATATAATATAATATGTAGTTATAATATTAAATTTGTAAAACCACAATTCAATAATTTATTATAATAGATAAGTAATATACAAATAATAATTTTTTTTTTATTGTACCTACCAACATAATATTATTCATTATATTTAATGCGGTTGATATATACTGGTAATTAACACTGAACAAAATTAAAAAGGAAAATAAAATGAAAAATATAATACTCGTACTTGTAATAACATAAATTATAACAAAAAAAAAAAAGAAATTCTGATTTATACTTAATGATGATTGTAATATAAAAATTCATCAATTTTATGAATGCAATTTACACCTTAACGCTACATTATCGCACATTATCGTGTTGGTAATGAACTTACAAAACGTTGTATAAGTACATACCTACATACATATACAATAAATTACACAAATAAATTGTACGACAAAAAAAAAAACAACAAATATAAGTTGCTTTAACCATAAAATATTAAAAAAAAAAAAACCAAATAATTAAATTTATTCACTAGCTAAAAAAAAAAAAAATCATTTTTTATATTATAGTGTAGAAATAAACCAACAAACCGGAAAAATAATTCGTGAAAAATGTGTATTAAATTTTGAAAGTTTTCATAATTTTTCAATAAAATCAAAATGTACATATGTATATATTATAAAACTTTAATATGTAAATGTATGTGTGTATATAAAAATATTAATTTGACGGGTAATTTTATGATAATTGTTTTAAACTTATCAGATTGTAACACAGTAACACATTTAAATAAAAGTTTAATGAATAATGAATCACATACATAAATAGTTGATTATGATTAAAATTTAGAAAAATGCGAGTACACAATATGTAATCTGGTAGTATTGTTATCTCGCAACTCAAAATTCAAAAACGCATAATCCTGCAGCAGAAAATTCAGCAACATAAAACGCAGTCAACACAAAATTTAGCAACCTAAAATCCAATACACGTAAAATCCAGCAAAATAAAATTCCGTAAATCCAGTAAAAATCTTGTAAAAACTATATGTATGTATGTTGCGTTCGTGCTTTATTTATTAGATTTTACATTATGTACATACATAATATGTACATTCATATTTCAATATGAAAGGATTTGAAATAGTCAATTAGAAATAGAAATAAAACCTCACTAAACAAATTATTGCAACCCTAATATTTTGTAACCAACTTAAAAATCCTTCCTAATTTTTTTTGTTATACATATACATTGTATATATATGTACATTTTTTTTTTTTAATGCATTTCTCTGCCACATAAATGTGGACAGTAAATTACACAGTTTTTCCTGTTCAGGCGTGACTGTAAATGTCGTAAGGGGGAATAACTCTTACGACGTGTGTGAAATTCGAACCCACACTCCCTCGGTATTTACAGCGTATTTTATGCGATTTTTAATTTTCAATGTGAAATTAAAATTTTGATAATTGATTAGCATTTTAATTTCAGTTTGAACGATTGCTTTTGATTTATTTTATAACTTTATACCATCATAAACAATGAACGAGCCTATTTTTTCTTTGTCAATAAATGTAAAAATTTTTAACAAATACAATGCTAAATGCTTCTCAATATAATCATGTTGATTGATGTTAATCAATAATCATCAACCATCATAGAAGTAAAGTTTGAATTTTGTTTAAATATTTGTTTTTTTACATTGCAAATTCAAAAATGAAAAAATATTTTAAAACCTTAACTGAAAATAGCTCGTAACTATTATTATTTTCTTTGTTTTTTTTTTAATTTGAAGTATAAATTTATATATTCTTAATATGTAGTTGTTTATGATGCAGTCTGACTCTCATTCAAAACTATCTGCTTCCTAAAACAATCTTCAAATTTTAAGAAAATTTTAGTTGTGTTTGTTAATTGAACTGATTTTTATCTGTTTTTGTTAATTGAATGTGTTATGGAAAATATTTCATAAAAAAAAAAACAAATTTAAATAATCTCATCTTATATTTCTATAATCATCTTTTATAAAAAACGCCTAAAGATTTTGATTTTAAAATTTAAATTATATCTACTACTTTAAGTTCGTATCTGTTTTTTCTTTTTACCAGATTTACTTATAAAACATCTCATTAATTAGGGTGATAACACTAGGTACATACTACATAGAATAATGTAATATAATTTATAAACAATAATTAATTTTATAAAATCTGATATCAATTTTGGTTGAAATTCCAAAAACCGCGCGATTGCTTTAATTGCCACGATAACTTTTAAGGCTAAAACTACACTAAAACAAATAACTGCGGCGCGGCTTGCATTTGCGCGCAGCGCGGTTAATTGCCCATACTAAATAAGAACGTACTACGACGTATAACGTCTGTCAAAATGTGTTCATGCCCATATGAACTCTACCGAAATACGGATGAATAAACGCTAAATATTCGAATTTCCAATTTTGACACGACATTTTTTTTGTTGTTTTTATTTTTTTTAACATGGCTTTCCGGCGTTTATACGTCGAACGTCGTACGTTCTTATTTAGGTTGGTCAGTAAGACGGTCAATTATCATTACACATTAGAAAGAACATATAACACATATATACATATATATGTTCTTTGATATTAGATACGCATACTGCTGGTATGTAATAATCTTAGACGGTCAAATTTTGATATTTGAAAATTTAACGCGATGTAAGAAAGATGTCGTGCAAAATTTCAGATCATTAAATACCAAAATACAGATAAAGCCAAGATCCAACACACGCCATAAGAATAATTTGCCCTTACATGTTCAGCCATACCTGGAGAGGAAAGACTGTGAAATTAATTACCTTATCGCATTTACGTGGCCCAGGAATGGACTAAAAAATGGTAATACAGAGAAAATTGAAGTGAAATTCAAATAAAGTACCGATGAATTATGATTTAAAGAATATCAAATTTTAGAAAGTGAATGTTCAGGAATTTAAACAATAGATATTATATTTACTTTATAGTAAAACTTTATTTAGATCATTTATTGTATTAAACAACACTAGATTTTTTTAAGACTCTTGTGATTTATTCAGGATTTATAGATTTGTTATCAAATTTTCACTTTTGTGTTTTGACTTACATATTCTGCACATACATTATACTTCCATATTTGTTTTTTGGAATACCTATAAATATTAAAATCTTATAAGTACATTTAAAGTAGGTACCTAATAATTAATATTTTATATAAAATTTAAAAATTAAATTTTATAACAATAAAAATTGATCTCTTATATACCTACTTATACCTACAGATAGTTAATCTATTATGTATGTATGTATCATGTATGTATATCTTTTTTATTATTTTTATTATCATATTTTAGCCATTTTAGTTATTTTACTTAAGTATCTAGAATAAAAAAAATACAATATGAGCGATAAGAATATCCTATCCTACCCAAAATCAATTAACAACAACAAAAACAATATTTTAACATTATTAAATTTTAATAATAAAAGTTTTGAAACCTGCTAAATAAAATAAAAAAGGTTATTTAAAAATTATAATATTTAATAGTTTCTGAAAAGGTTTAGAAAATTATATATAGGGTTTTCCAATTTGAGTGATATGATTTTATTATGGTTATTAAGGTTATTCAAAATTTTAACTACTTGTAAAGTAACAAAATAAGTAATAAAATTCTTTTAAAAATTAGAAATGATATTATTTCACCTTTTATTAACGTATTTCTGAGGAAAGTAAAGCAATACATACGCACGGTTCACTCAGCTGTTTCTCAAAATAGGCTGAAAATATTTTCTTCACTGCCTATGTATTAGTTAATATATCTATGATTCCACTCAATACACTATCAGTTTTGGACTGAAATGAAGTATGAAATGATAGTGTGCACGTTAGTTTAATCTTTAGTCTTTACATAAAACAGAAAAAACAAAAAATATGTAGATAGATACCTATCACTATAACATAATAAAATATAGTTTGGCAGCTTCTCTTTCTCTCATGTTTTCTATTCAACCATTTTCAGCTAAAAATTAACGTATGTTTTAGTGCAATGCAAAGTCAGCTGTTTCGATTTGTACAATTTATGGTAACATGTTTCTTTCTTCTAAAATCAAATACATCTGACAGTACTCAAAGTAGTAGCAGAAGCAGCAATAAAAGTAATGATAATAAAAAACATAAAAATAAAAGTGTCGATCAGAATAATAAATCAAATAGTAGGAAAATAATAGGGAAGAGAAATATTTTTAAAAAAAAATAATTACTCATGATTGAAACACTACGTAGCTGAGCTCTACAAAACAATATCATTCATATTTAAACTATGTATGGCAATAGCATATGTGTATTGTATAGAAACATAAAATTCGGAAAAAAAAAAGAGGAAAACAAGGCATCTTCACGAGATGCAAAGCGGCGACATTTTTATTTTGAAAATTTTATTTGAAAGTACTTAGCCTAGTTTTAGCATATGTGTATTGTTTTGACATTTTATAAAAAAAATTTTTATTTATAAAATACAAAATGGTTAAACCAAGAGAAAATTGTTATTTTATGTAAGAAAAATTTTTAATTAATATAAACTAAATATAATTTATTAATACACATATAAAATTGCAATTTTGTTTTCCTTTTTATTATATCCATCTTCAAAATATTTGTAAATATTTAACGTTTAAAATTTTTGACGTTTGATTTTACGTCTGTATTTGACATTAAAACAAATTTGCATCTTGTATGCTTCTTATAGAGATGCAAAAAATTTTGCATCTAAAATGAGCGAAAGGGAAAGTATGTCATGAATACTATATATTTTTTCAACCAATCAAATTTTTCGGATGCATGCATGCATTAAGAGCATAATTTAATTTCTAGTCATTAACTGTTATTAATTATTATGGTATGGTGATTTTTTTAGCAAATATACAAAACAAAAATTTCATCACAAAATATTATGTTTTGTTAATATCCCATTTTTTACCGATTCGGTATAAACCTATAATATAATTTTAGAACACATTTTATAATCACTTCCACACTTCTCTGGTAACATTTAAACTGTGCTTAACGGTTAACATTTTTAAAAAATTTAGCAAATTCTCTTACCTTAATATTTAATATGCAAGATGTAGAGCTGAACCGCTGAACAAGTTTAAATTTACCAGATTTTACCATAGTAACAAAATAAAAATCAGCTGACCGCTGTCAAATAAATTAATCCGGTTTCCTATTTCTTTCTCTTTCTATCATGACAATCTTAATGCCAAATCAAAAAAACGTCATCTAAAAAGCTCTTATATTTCTTATTTAGTTTGTTTTTCAAAAGAAAAAAGGGGATTTTGTTTAAGTCTAACATTTGGTGCAATTATCAACAATTTCACAATTATTTATTTAGTAAGGATCACATTTTAAAGATATTCTTAGAAATAAAATCGGAGATGATGAAATAATCGTAAAATTTGGAAATTACTTGTCAATTGTCATATTTTTTTTATTATAAAAGTTTAAATTTTGAGAGATGAACCAAGTATAAAAGAAGTGCAAAGCATAATTGGTGCAACAATAAAGAGAGCATATCAAACACAACCATTTCACATTAAAGTTCATTTTCGGTGAAAGTAAAATTTTTAAATGTTTTTTTTTAAATATTTTTTTTTTATTTAAGATGTAAAAAGGTATTTTATGTAGTTTTGTTTAATTAAAAAAATTGCCAACGCGCTAAAAATAATTTTTATATCGCTCGTGTCTTAAATTTATTTATAAATATTGATTTTTAGCGGTGTTTAAAAAAATTAGAACAGGATAATGCATACATAATTAACAAAATAAAAACATTGAAAAGAAAATTTTTTTAAATATCCAAAATATAATTATGATATAACCAATAAATTTCATAGTAAAACTAATTTTTAAATTTTATTTTAGGAACTGAAAATAATTTGGACATTTTCAAGGGTGTAAACAGCTTCACCCGAAAAAATTTTTAAAGTTGAAATGTTTGGAACAAAGTTTAAAAGGAAAAAATTCTAAACAAGAAACAAAAGTAACCTACAACAAATAAACTATTTTAAAAGCAATAAAAAATTCTAAAAAAATATGGATAAATCTCCAATAAAAATTCAAAAGAGTTCACCTCTAATTGAGGGGAAATCATTAGCCCCCAACAATACTACAGTTGATTATAGTAGTATAAGAGGAAAAACTATACTCGTTAGTCCAAATGAAGAGCAATTTGAATTGTTAAAGCGGCGGCTTGAGGAGAGAATAATTGATAGCCGAGGTGAAACAATTTATGAAATTGGAGCTGGTGAAGATGGTAGTGATAGTGGTTTAGATCCAGAAGAATATGCAGCTTCTGTTGCAACATTGCAATCACTTTCAACAACAATCGATGCTGATACAGTTTTATTACGAGAAAGAAAGGTAGATAAAGGTTTAATTGGACAATTTTTGATACGCAAACGTGTCGATACTTCTGACTTTATGGAAATTAGAGTTGCTGTTGTTGGAAATGTTGATGCAGGAAAATCAACTCTTTTAGGAGTTTTAACGCATGGTGAGCTTGATAATGGAAGGGGTCATGCTAGACAGAGACTGTTCAGACATAAGCATGAAATGGAAAGTGGTAGAACAAGTTCCGTCGGTAATGACATTTTAGGGTTTGATAGTATTGGAAATGTTGTAAATAAACCAGATCATGGAACTCTAGATTGGGTAAAAATTTGTGAGAAATCTGCAAAAGTTATCACTTTTATAGATCTTGCTGGTCATGAAAGATATTTAAAGACAACAGTTTTTGGCATGACCGGACATGTTCCCGATTTTGGTATGTTAATGATCGGCGCCAATGCTGGAATCGTTGGCATGACTAAAGAACATTTAGGTTTAGCACTAGCTTTATCGGTACCTGTTTTTGTGGTTGTGACAAAAATTGACATGTGTCCTCCAAATATATTGGAAGATAATTTAAAATTGCTTTTTAAAATTCTAAAATCACCAGGATGCCGCAAAGTACCAGTTATGGTAAAAAATCCAGATCAAGTTGTAATGAGTGCAACAAATTTTGTTTCTGAACGTCTGTGTCCAATATTTCAAGTATCTAATGTAACAGGAGAAAATTTAGAATTATTGAAAATGTTTTTAAACCTACTTACAACACGGATGATAGGTCAAGATGATCAACCAGCTGAATTTCAAATCGATGATACTTATTTAGTACCTGGTGTTGGTACAGTTGTATCTGGTACATGTTTGCAAGGTTTAATAAAATTAAATGATATTTTAATGCTCGGTCCAGATCCAGTTGGTCAATTTATGCCAATTGCTATTAAAAGTATTCATCGTAAACGTATGAATGTAAAAGAAGTTCGTGGTGGACAAACAGCAAGTTTTGCTTTGAAAAAAATTAAAAGATCTCAAATTCGTAAAGGTATGGTCATGGTTAGCCCTGAATTAAAACCACAAGCTTGTTGGGAATTTGAAGGAGAAATATTAGTATTGCATCATCCTACAACTATATCAGAACGATACCAAGCAATGGTACATTGCGGTAGTATTAGACAAACTGCTTCTATTTTAGATATGTCACAAGATTGTCTTCGTACCGGTGATAAGGCTGTTGTAAAATTTCGTTTTATAAAGCATCCAGAATATATACGACCTGGACAACGTATGGTTTTCCGTGAAGGTCGTACTAAAGCTGTGGGTAATGTTTTAAAACCATTAACAAATTCAGTAGCAATACAAAATCGTCCAAAACCAAATAAAATGCAATCACGTGGCAGTGGACAAAATCAAAATCATAATCCTAATGTTCAGTCGGCTACTACAGTACAGATTAGATCTTCGCAAGGTCTAGGTGGTAGTGGTGGAAGCGGTAGTGTTATAAATAACTCAACCACTGTTAAGGGTAATCTTTCTGAAGGAGTATTGGAATTGAGTGTAGATAAAAGATCTGCTGGAGCTGGTGGTAGTAGCAACACAAATAAACGTAACAAAAGAATATTAAATGTTGGGACAGCGCCTAATCATGTACTGACAAAATTACAGTAAAATCATGATTGCACATTGAAATTTTAAAAAATTATTAAGAAAAATTAAAAAAAAAAAAAAAATCTTCCCCTACTTATCATTTTAATTGAAATGACAAAATTTAAATTATTTATATACAATAATATTAAAGGATAAACAAAAATAATTTTAAGATGAGGGTTTTAATATAATAATTAAAAATAATAAAACAAAAAATGTTATAGCAAATGAATTGATTTTCGTTTTTTGGTTAATAGATTTTAAAAATTTTAAATTTAAAGTTACATGAAAAAAAATTTATTTTTGAAATAATATTTAAATATTTTTGTTTTGTAAGAAATTTTAAACGCTATTTTTGTGCTCTATATAAAGAAAGGGAAAACTATTGAAATAAAAAAACCCTTCCACTTTTATAAATGTATTTAAATTGAGACGAATTTTAATAGAATTAAAATAATATGTATATATTTATATCTTTCATCTTATAATTAGAAAAAAAGAAATTTTCTGTTCATTACTTAATAAAAAACATTTTCTTAAAAAAAAAAAAATACTTTTATTTAAATTAATATATTTTTATTTAGAATATTGATATTCAATTAATAATTTATGCAATTTTAATTAATTTAATAGAATTATGTAATCAAGATAAATAAAACTTATTTAAAAATACAACGTTCTACCAGTTAAGAAATTATAGATTTCTATTAAAACAAGAAGATACAAAAGAATAAAACTCAAGATCTGCTTTTACAAAGCATTAAATTATATGTACTTAGAATCGAAATGAAGGTATATTAAAAATCGAACCCAACTAAATTAAAAATTTTACTGTCATTTTCAATTGCATATTTAAAAATTCAAATTACAATTTTTAGTTCCATTATTCATTTTCTTCTTTTATTATAATAAAATTTTAATACAATAATTACAAACTAAAATAAAAAGAAATATAAAATATGTATTAGATAAATCATAAAATTTTTAAAAAAAATTATAATAATAATTTATAGTGGACGAATTACAAATTTTTTCCAAAAATTATAAATTTAGTTTTTAAATTTAATAATTAATTTTTTTTTTTATCAATTTAAAAAAAAAATTATTTTACAAAATAATGTCTTTTTGATGATTTTGAGATTCATTTCATGACAGTTAAGATAAAGTATCTAAATTAGTATTTTGTTTAAAAATTCTTTACTTATATCTAATTATTAGACATAAAGCCTATTAAAAGAATTTAAAATATCAACGACTTCTCATTTTATTATTAGTTCTCTAAATGTAACTTTCTTTGAGCCATAATATTTTTAAATAAAAATAATTTACTAAGGAAACAAAAAATAATAAAAAATTTGTGCTGGTCAAAAATTTGAACTTTTTTTTTTTATACATTTATTAAAATATATTATATTTATATTTTTATATATTAATAACAATTTATACTAATATTTAAATAAACATTTTAATTGCTATATTCGAAATATGTATATATATATATAATTTTTTGTTTTGTTTAAGTAAAATTTCTATTTATTTTGTAGTTATTTATTAAAATAAAAATAAACTTAATAGATATTAATATATTTAAGTAATTTTTCAAAATAAGTAATTTTAAATTTGTTCTCACTTTCATATAAAATAAAAAAGAATATAGCTGCTAAAATTACTGAATCAATTTTACTATTCTCAAATTACATTTAGTAGTACAATTCGATTTATAAGGAACTTCTAAATTTTTGTGTTTAATTTAAAATTTAATAAAACTAGGATATTCAACTTTTTATATACATTTAATCATATGATCTTAAAAGTCAATTTTTTTGGGTCAGGAATGTGTTGTTCAATACTTTTTATTTTTAATTATCACTAAATGTTTAATATTAGACGAATGTATAGGATCTTTTTTATATTAGTATAAATCACTCAATTAATTCATTGCTTCGAATAATTATATCATATTTAATTAATCTCACTCACGATTAATTATTAAATTTATTCTGTAAATAAAATATTATTAAACAGAACTTTGTATTCTGTTCATAAAATCAAATATGTATGTTAAAAGCTTTAAATAATCACTTATCTTAAGTTCAATTTTAAAACTTTCACAGCAGCTATATTCAATAAAATGTTAACTACACTTTTATAATGAAAATATGAATCACATAATTTTCTTTGTCATACAATAGTTCTAAGATAAAATTCAAAATATATAATCTCTACAAAAAAATAATGGAATTAATTTTATTTTTGTCTTTTTAAATTATTCTATATGTTAATAATTATTTTATAGTTAGAATCTAATGAGATTATTTTTAAAAATTTTTTATTTCAAATTTTCATTATTTGATGGTTCCTCAAAAATTTCAATTAAACGTGCTTTAGTTTTTTTATCACCAGAATATATGCAATTAATTAATGAAATTAATTGTTTATTACTATATGTTTTTGTGTCTTTTTGTTGTTTCAACCATTCAATAAATTCATCTAATGGTAAATAGTATGCTTTTATATAGTTATCAACATATGAACGATAATTGGGAAATTTTTGTTTTGATATTAATTCAACCATTGAAATAAAATATGTAAAATCCAATTGCATTAAAGCTCTTCCACCAGCTGTACATTTTTTTACATTTGAGAATCCTTCAACCAATAAACATGTTGATGATTGTACCAAACAATTCCATACAACTTCATATGGTATTTGTTCAACAATTTTTGATATTTCTTCTAATTTCATAGCAAATGTTTGACAATTTCTATTGATTATATCAATATAAAAACTATGTTGTGTACTAACATGATTAACATCCCATTTTATTTTACCCATGCCATTTAAAATTTCTTCACTATCTAATATTCTTGAAATTGATTTTAAATACATTAATTTTGCTATCTCTTCAAAAAATATCATATGCTTTTCAGTAACTTCACGTAATGAACTATCCAAATCAGGTAATAATTTATTTAAAAATGGATGTAATTGTTGAAATTGTTTAACCATACTTAAACCACTTTGTATAGCAACAATACGACATGATAAACCATATAAAGTTTCAGTATTTTCTAATTCTTCTTTTATAATCGGTGTAAAACTTTGATTTGGCCATGTTTGCACTTTTAATATAATATTTTCTTCAATATGCTTTAATTTTATTTCTAGATCAGCGTTAGAAACATTTACTGTTGAACTTGAGTTTTTACAAAATATTTCATGTATAAAGAACGCATAAAAATCAAATAATTCTAAAACTGATGTAATAATTTTTGTTGAAATTGGATGAAGTAATTTACACATTTGTAAATATCGTCCCATATAACGTAAAATATTTATGGATGTGTTATTGGCACATATTTCATTATATTTTGCTAAATGTTCATTTGATGATTCAGTTGAGGAGCTTTCAATTGCGACCTTTTTATGGCATATATCTACAAATTTTGCAATATTAAATTTTAAATTAAAAAATATAATTTATATATAATTCTGATACTAACCAATAGGATATTGATCTATTATTTTTGAATAGAAATTTTCTTCTGACATAGAAATATCCAAACCTGTATCAAATGGAGAACTTTTTTCATAATATCTAACAAAGTATCCAATATCCTCAGTAATAGACGAAACAATATCTTGAGAATTATTTGATATTAAATCATCATTTAAATTTTCTAAATGAATTTGATTTTGAGATTCTGTTTGAGATTCATTTTCAGATTGTAAGTCTTCCTCTTGTTTTGATTTAGACTTTAATTTCATGAGATTCAATTTAACAAAACGAAATTCTTGAAGTTCTAAAACACTAGAAAATTCTACTGGTAACCAAGATTCATTTTCAAAAAATAAAATTATTTCGTTTACAACTTTAGCATGATATTTTTCAAAAAATTCTAAACTTTGCATATGGACAGTATCTATAAGTTTATCATAACATTTCTCATTTTCACAAAACTCATAGCCAACTTTTTGCAATTTTTGAATAATGGACAATGCTTGAATAAACTGTTCATATTTCAAATTTTTAAGCTGGAAAAAAGTTTTTGTATTTATAAAAAAAATTTTAAATTAGATTAAATAAAAATTACCTGCGAAGCGGATAGGTATCTACATATTTTTGTTTGAATATCATTCCAAATTCGTAATTTCCCATTATTTAATTTAGATAAAATCGATTGATTTTGTTCATCATTTAATAATTTCTCATCAACCAAATCTAAATTTTGATGCCATGAAATTATCTGATGATAAGATTTTAAAATATTCCAAGTACATTTACATAATTCAATTAAACAAATCAAATATTTTTCAGATGGAACTTTCTCATAAAGTTCTTCATACAATTCACTTTGTTCTCCATCGAAACTAAGTACATTAACAAATTTTTTAATGACTTGTAAATAACTTGCATGGATTACTGTTATAAAATTCAAATGTAACTGATCCATAATAATAATTGATTTATTTAATAATGAGTATGCTTCATGTAATTTCCTATATTTACTTATATCAATATCTTCAGTTAATTGATATAAAATTTTTTCCATTTCAAATTCAGACATTAATAAAGTTTCTTGTAATTTTTTATCTAATGACGTTACACAATTATAATTAGGCAGCTTTGAAATACAAATTTTACATTTAAGTAATAAATAAATTGCACTTGGATATTGTCCTTCGTTTAATAAGATTTGAACTTTAATATCCATCGTTTTAATGTTATTAATTGCACTAAAAATTTTTATTAAAATTTTCATTTTTTCGCGTTTACGATAAGCTGCTAAAATATCTAAACTAATTGTTGTTAAATTTTTTTTTGCAAATTGTAAATGTGAACGATTTTTTTGAACAATTTCTAACGTATTAGATAATTCTTGTTTTATTTCCAATATATTTTGAAATTCATTATTACAATTTGCTTTTTGATTAGAAATATTTTGCAATAATTTTTTAGAAAGCAATTTTTGTTTTTTACGTAAATCAGCTGAATATTCTTGTATTTGATTTAATGGTAGTTGATCTGATTCTACTTTTTTTATAATATATCCAGCTAAATCAGCATCTTCTTGATAAAAAATGTCTTCAATATTTTCTAAACATTCCTCATCATTAATATTATCACCTGAATTTGAATTTTCTTGACTTCCACTTGTTTTTATAGAAATTGAATCAGTTTGATCAATACTATTATTATATTCATATGGTAAAGTGGAAAATCCCATTGTAGGTATTCTAATTTGATTTTGTTTTTTAACAAAATTTAATAATTTCGACTTTATTTCATCCATATTGTATAATAAAAAGTCCTTTTATTAAAATAAAATTCAAACGCAATAATAAATAATTGAGTAAAAATATATTATTTAACTTAAAAATTAATTAACATATTTAATAAAATTTATTTCCTTTTTTGTTTTGGTTTATGCGAATTTACTACTTGTCGCTGTCAAAAATAAACTGACTGTAGCATGAAGACTGAAATGAGACTATACAAAATAATTTTAATTATCCACAAATATTCAGCTCTTCAGCTAAAAATCAAAAATAGTAATTACCTTACCTTACCTGCTTACCTTGTCATAGCGGTCATCCAAAATTAGTTATTAAAAATTACATGAAATAAATTTTTTAAAATATGGTTACTTCAAAAAGTTCATTTAAAAAATAAAGAAAATATTTATAGTATATATGTCGGAACGAAAATATTATTTTATTTATTTTTACTTAATCTTTTTTAATACAAGAGGAGACTTTTGTGTTGTAGAATTTTATATTCCACAATCATTTAAAATGACAATTCAATTGACAGTTTCCAATTTTGAATTGCTGGCTTCTGTCAATTAAATAATCAAATTAAATCCTATGATGATTGATGATTGATGAACAAAGTTTCATCAAAAAGCAAATAGCAGAATAGCAAATTGATTTGATGGTGATAAATAGTGCATTTTATTCAAGAAATATTAAATATTAATTAAAATCGATAAATATATTTCATTAAATTTGAAGTATTTGGGTTAAACAAACCCTTATAATACCAACTTTTGGTAAGTAAAAATAATTAAGAATATTAAGAATATAGAAACAGATCTTCATTAAGTTAAATAAGCAATTCATGATTATTAATTAGTCCCATTTAGGAAAAGTGCAAATGACAAACGTAATCAGTTTACTTATAAAAATTTAGTAATATTTTAGTCAAAATATTTTTAAACAATTATTTGTTTAATATTAATAAATAAGTAATATAATTTTTAAAAGTAATATTTGATGTATTTGAATTATGTGGAAGCATAGTGTCAAAAATGACAGTGTCGAGTCATGCGTAAATATGCCGTCTTTAGTAGTCTTCTATATTTCATACCAATTTTTTTTTTCTAAATAAAATAATTTAATTTAGTAAATATTTTAGGTAAAATAAAATATAATAATTAAATAATAATAATGTAAAGATTTCTCTAATTTTAAATTTTAATTATATTTAGAAATATATTTTAAATATATAAAAATATATAGTAAGTTTCGAGGTACATCGAAACGAAAAAACGAATTATATTTAGGCCAATCGTAAGTTTTTTAGTTAATCTGGGTCATTATCAATGTGAAGACCAAAACGAAAAAATTTAATTAAGGAAGCAAAAAAAAAAAAGTTTGAAAAATTGTTAATTTTGTAAAATTTTTTGTAATACGTTCGTAAATATATTAAAATAAAGCTGCAAATTTCTTGCAATTAAAAAAGTGGGGTGAAAGTCCAGTCAAAAATTACTGTGAAAATAAAGTTAAAATTCGTGTCTATTAATATGTGTATGTGAGGATCGTAGGTATGATAAAGCTTGAAGATCTTAATATTTAAAATTTTTATATAATTAGCATTAACATTCATATGAATTGTATTTTTTAAAGTATGTGTTTGACCTCCATGATTTACGTACTTAAAAATTAATTTTAGTTATCTAGTCAAAACAATTTAAAATTTATCTTATATGTGTTAAAATTTTGTGAATTTTGTATCAACATAAATTTATTATGTAGTAGGGTCTCTAAGATTATTTTTTATTTATCAAAACAATATCACTTTCATTTTTGTTATATTCAAGATTCAGTTACATTTTGTTTCTTTAAGCATTTAACGAATCTATTTTTATGTAAATTTTTTTAAATTAATAAATCAATTTTAAGTTGATAACCTACACAAAAATAAACATAAAAAAAATACATACAATATGTAGTCGAAATCTCTACTATTCATAAATTTTATTAACTTATTTTTCGTTTTTTAATGAATACAAAAGAAAAAGTAAAAATAAATTTAAAATTGCAAAAAAAGGTGAAGGTACTTTAACAGAGTTAATAATTTTAGAACAAGAGGCATTCGTTAATTTTGTTTTTTTTTTTTTTTTTTTTGAATATTAATGCAGCTACAGATTCCTTTATTTACTCTAGTGCGACTGTTTAATTTACTGAAGATGTAGTTTTACTTTTGTATTAATTGAAAAAGTTTTATAAGTATGCATTTTACTATAAAATTAAAGCGATACAAAATGTAATGACGTGGAAATTAAAATAAATAGTTTGCAAATTGTATATGCTTTTAAAACTGATATTAATTTTAAAAGTAATGCTAATTATTTTTATAATGATTTTCATTTTTAATTTATTTTCAAAATATTTTGGAATAACACAATTTTTTAAGTGTATTTAACCAAATATATCAAATAAACTCTGAAATATTGAAAACAATCCTATAGTTGATAAGCTTATTTACTATCGTCTGCTATCGTACTTGAATTAACATTCATATGTACGTATAATTTTTCATTGAATAAAAAAAGTTCAAGGTCTATTCAATTTCAAATTAACAATAAGTACTCTAAAAAAAATTTTGGTTTTTAATTAAATTTTAATAGTATACAAGCTTCACCTTTTCTTCAATTTTTAATCAGAAATAACTTACTAATCAACTTACAAATTACATAACTTCAATTGATTGTTCAATTGATTAAACTATTTATTATTTAATTATTAAAAATGAAGGAATAAATTGTAAGAATTAATGATTATAATTTTTTTATTTTTAGTTGAAGACAATTTAATGTTGTATAAAATTCTAAGCCAAAATAGTATTTTAGAAGAATAATAGTCGAAATTATGTCAACTTCTTATCCAAATCAATATAATGCCAATATGGCAACAATATCAACAAATTATAAAAATGGACCATTACAACAGTCACCACTGCAACCACAACAACAACCGCACCAATTAGTTTCGCCAACATCTGCTGCTTCTCAGACATATAACCAACAAATGAATTTTAATTTAAAACCTGTCGGTGGAAATAATTTAAATAATACTCCTAAAGATACACTGACAATAGCTACCTCAACATCTAATCAAAATAGTGTACCACAATATATGAGATCTAATATGCCATTATTAAATGGACAAAGCAGCAGTAGTCATTCATCTCGGACTGGATCACCAGCAATGAATAATACAACTAATAATTATTATCAAAGAACAAATTTACAGCAACCAATTCCCAATATACCGATGCAGGAAAATTCTAATCAGAATTTAAATGCGCAAATGCAAAATCTTGCATTAAATAATAGTCAAAGAAATATGTTACCTACGGGTCAATTTCCTATTAGTCAACAACAACAGCAACAATTAGCAAATAATTTGAATCAACAAGCAACCAGCAATCCAGGATTTTATCCTTATAATTTTAAAACAAATGCTTTGAATAATTTAGATTCTCAATCAAATAGGTCGTCGAATAATGCAACACCAGTCTTACAAAATTTAAATCAAAATATTTATCCAACAGTTCCACCAGTTAATACAAATACTACTCCATTAGTTAATAGTATGTTACCACCATCTATACCACCACCATCTTCACAACCTCCAATTTCAACTTCAACATCACAACAAACTAATGTTGCATCAAATTCAATTAGACCACCTATAATGCAACCAAGTATGCATTCAAATACGGCAAATGTAATTAATAATAATTTTCAGCAGGCACCACCATCATTACCAAATCAAAATATTATGCCACCTCCTCTAATAAAAGGTCAAATGCCTCAAGCTCAACCAATGTTAGGTTCAATACCTCAGTCTAATAATCAGTTTCAACCATCTCAACCGCCGTTAACTAATACAAATACAAACGTTGCACCATCAAAACAACAGTTTTCTACAAATAATAATCGTAAACCCATGTATCCTCCACAACCAGGACTTCAAAATTTTAATCAAAATTATAGGCAACCGGAACAACCAGCCATGCCTGTAGGACAACCATCTTTTCCACAACAACAGCAAACCACATTTAATGGCCATCAAAATGTGGGTTCGGTAAAATATCAACAAAACGCAGGGAGTGTCACACATCAAGGTTTCAACCGTTTATGGGGTCAAGATATTATTGATTTAATGCAACATAGGCATATTTTAACTCCAACAACAGTACAGACTCCAAGAATTACTTTAAACAATCAATTCCAAGAATCTGTTAATTGTAATCCAGAGTAAATATACAGATTGAAAAATTAATCGAAAAATTTAAAAATCAAATAATTTATTTTTTGTAGTATAATGCGTTGTACATTAAATCGAATTCCTGAGAGCAATAGTTTACTACAGAAATCTAGGTTACCACTTGGCATATTGGTGCATCCATTTAGAGATATTAATGTAAGTAAAAGGAATAAAACGAGACCTATAAATTAATTTTTTTTTTTTTTTTGCAGAGCTTACCCGTTATTCAATGTCCAAATATTGTAAGATGTCGACTTTGTAGAACATATATTAACCCTTTCGTACATTTTGTTGATAGTAAAACGTGGAAATGTAATTTATGTTATCGTGTAAATGAACGTAAGTTTTAATATTTTATTTTTAAATTAAAAAAAAAACAAATAATTTATTTGTTATTAATTTTTCTAGTTCCCGAAGATTTTCAATATGATCCTGCATCCAAAACATATGGTGACGTTTCAAGGCGGCCTGAAGTACGTTCTAGTACTATCGAGTTTATTGCTCCTTCAGAATATATGGTATATAAATAATACTATAGTTAAAAATTATGCTTTACTCAAAAATTAATAATATTTTATAATTTAGTTACGTCCACCACAACCTGCAATTTATCTATTTCTTTTTGATGTATCAATTCTTGCTCAGCAGTCAGGATATCTTGATGTTGCATGTAGTACATTATTAAAATATTTGGATGAAATGCCAGGTGATGCAAGAGCTCAAGTTGGTTTTATTGCATATAATAGCTCAATTCATTTTTATAATATTGCTGAAGGTTCTAATCAACCGCGTGAAATGACTTTAGTTGATATTGAAGGTAGAATTTTGGTTTTTAATGCACAAATAAAATAAAACTTTTCATTTTCCTTTTTATTTTATTTTAGATCCATTTATACCATGCCCTGATAATCTTTTAGTTAATTTAAAAGAATGTAAAGAATTGGTGAAAGATCTTTTAACTAAATTACCAACACGGTTTTCAGATTCACATGATCCAGGATCATGTATGGGTGCTGCTCTAAAAGTCGCTTATAAACTAATGGTAAATTTTAACATTTTTTTTGAATTCATTATATAATTTCTATAAAAAATTGTAGATCGCATCAGGTGGTCGTGTTACAGTATTTCAAACATGTTTACCTAATAAAGGTGAGGGTCTGTTAGAAGCACGGGAAGATCCAAACAATCGTTCATCTAAGGATGTTGCACATTTGAATCCAGCAACAGATTTTTATAAAAGACATGCATTAGAATGTTCTGGGTATCAAATTGCAGTTGACTTATTTGTTTTAAATCAACAATATGTTGACTTAGCTACAGTTTGTAAGTTTTATTATTGATGAATCTATAAGAATTTTCCTGAATATCTAAATATACTTTTAGCTGGAATAAGTAAACATAGTGGAGGTTCAATACATCACTTCCCATTATTCCAAAAAACGAAACCAAATCACGTCGATTCATTTAAACAATGTCTGAAAAGGTATTTAACTAGAAAAATCGGTTTCGAAGCTGTTATGCGTATACGTTGTACTAGAGGTTTACAAGTTCATACATTCCATGGGAATTTCTTTGTTCGTTCGACTGATCTTTTATCTTTGCCAAATGTTAATCCTGATGCAGGTTATGGCATGCAGGTTAATAAACAATAAATTGCTTTTTATAAAAGCTGTAATTAAAAAGGAAAATATATATGTTTTTTGTTTTAGATATCATATGAAGAAAATCTTTCAGATGTAAAAACTATTTGTTTTCAGGCTGCTTTATTATATACAAATAGTGAAGGTGAACGTAGAATTCGTGTACATACATTATGTTTGCCCGTAACAAGTAATTTAAATGAAGTTATGCATGCAGCAGATTCTCAAGCTATTATAGGATTATTATCAAAAATGGCGGTCGATCGTTCATTAACATCAAGTTTAGCAGATGCTCGTGAAGCTTTTATAAATGCTACCATAGATATTTTAAGTGCTTTTAAATTGGGACAAAATTATGCAGGTGGTCAGAGTGGACAATTAATGGCACCAAAGAATTTATCATTATTACCACTCTATATATTAGCATTATTAAAACATGTAAGAATACTTTCTTTGAACAAATAAAAAAATTTAATTAATTTTTTTTACAGATGGCATTTAGAGTAGGAACAAGTACACGTTTAGATGATCGAATTGCTGCTATGGATGCAATGAAAAATTTGCCATTAGATCAATTAATGAAATATATTTATCCAGAATTTTATCAAATCGATGCATTATTTTATAATTTGCCAGAAAATCCAGATGACGAAGAAAATTTACCTGATATCCCAATTTTACAATTAACAGCCGAATTGTAAGTTTATCGGGTTTTTCCTATAAAAATATTATAAAGTAAACTATTTTTTTTTTAGTTTGGATTCACGTTCAATGTTCCTAATTGATTCTGGCCAATTAATTATAATATATGTTGGTTTAAATGTACCACAAAATATTTTAGAAAATGTATTAGGTATGTACATGATAATATTTTGATATTAAAATTTTTCTTATAATTTATTCAAATTCTTTGTTAAATAGGAGTTAAATCAACTGCCGAAATTCCCGATATATGTTATAATTTGCCTTCACTTGATACAGCGGAAAACTGTGCTTTAAAATGTTTTATTGATCATTTAAATGAAGAAAAACCTTATTTACCAACAATTCAAATTATTAGGTATACATAAATGATCAAATTTAAATTTTCATGAGCAATATATTATATTTTTTTGTACTATTTTTATATAAATATATTTTTTTAGGGATACAAGTACATGTAAATCAACATTTACGGAAAAATTAGTTGATGATAGAAGTGAATCTAGTTTATCGTATTACGAATTCTTACAACATTTAAGGACTCAGGTTAAATAATATTTAAGATAAAAGTTATGATTTAAACATTTAAATTAAATAATAAAAAAAAATAAATAATTATAAAATAAAAATTATTTAAAAACAATCTGTGAAAATAATTTAAAAAATTTATCATATTTATAATACTTATGTTCGTTTATATAAAAATATAATAATATGTATACCCTATAAAGCGAAAGTAATAATTTTTACAAATCTTAAAGAACATATTTTACAATAAATGTAATAAAATTTTAAACTTAATTTGCAGGTAGTTGAAGAATAATAAAAATGTGTGGCAAAGTTTAATTAAATGAAAGAATGAAAAAAAAAATGCAAATATTCATTAATTTTTGTTAGCATTATTTTAAATTAAATTAGAAAAGAAAGCATAACCTTTTTAATAAGTTCACAATAAATTATTTCTGTTTTGTATTTTATTTTTATTAATATAAAAGCTATTATATTAAAAAATTATGTCTTTGTATTTAATAAAAACAAATTATATAATATTTGTAAAAAAAAAAAAATTAATTATGAATGATTTCTTTTCTTTCCCTTTGTTAATTTCAATAGATGTATTTTCATTAAAAAAAAATTTTTTCACCTGCAAAATCCAAAAAAAAAAAAAATTATCAAATAAATTGAAAACTGTTATCAATATTGTACATATATTGAAATTTTATTTAAAAAGTTTATTTTTTGTTAATTTCATTTTGTTTCAATTTTTTCAAATAAAAATTTAAAAAAAAACTTATAATTATTGCCAATAACAATAAAAAATTTTATTGCATTTTTTTTTTACGGTAAAAATATAAAAAGGTTAAAAAATAAAAATGAAAAAAACATTTTCATACTTTTTACAAAAATGTACATGCTTTTTGAGTAATTAGAATTGTGTTATACGAATAGTAATTAAAAAAGTAAACTTCTCTTTAAATAAAAAAATTAATAAACATCAGAATTTTTTTTTTTTTTTTTTTTATAAAAATATAAACGATAAAATTAAACTCAAAATATTTATATACTTCGTAATATAATAATTTATAAGAACCATTTAAATAAATTTGTTTCTTTGATTTAAAAAAAAATGTTTGTTAGTTATTTTCGTAATTTTAAGAATGTTTATATTCTCATTTATTTAAAAATGTTCTTTACCCATCATTTAATTATTAGCCAATAAAAATATATTGTAGATCTGTTTGTTAAATAACATTTTAAATTGAAATTTTATTTAAATTAAAAAAAAAAAAAAAAATTCTTTAAAATTGGTTAAAAAAATTACTTTTATTTAAAGAATTTTATTTAATATGTATTTCAAACTCAAAGGAAATATACAATAAATAAAAATTATATTGATCATAAAAAAAAAAAGTAAATAAAATAAATATAAAATTTAATAATTAAATAGGACGTACTAATTTTAAATTTGTTATTATACTGTGAAAGGGATGATTTTTATGAATGGTTGGTTATTTATTTTTTTTTTAAGTCATTATTTTCTTTTTTTTTTTTTTTTTTTTTGCTCGACTGAACACAAATGAACCGTATTTACCAAATAAAAATTGACAGCTAATTTTGCTCGACTTTTACAAAATATATTAAAATAATAATTTTAAGTAAATTATTCACTTATGTTTTTTTTCTATTTTTAATTCACGATTCAATTTTGATTCAATTTTGGAAAGCGGATTCAATTTAAAAAAAAAAAAATTACAATATTTTTCGTTTGTTAATCAGAAAATGGTTATTTATAAGGTTGTCTTATAACTTCATATGAAAGAAATAAATTACAAAATTATTCAATGGCAATACAAAACGGTAGTTAATTTTTTTATAAATTCGATTTAATTTGTTTATTGAAGTTATTTAATTTTTAAATTTTTTATTCAACTAAAAATATAATTTATGTTTTGTAATATTTTCTTGTATTTATATGTACTTTTACATGTACATAGTTTTCCTTTTTTTTTTATTTATAAATTTTTTATTTTTACTTTTAACAAGATTTTGTTTTAATACATATATCAGTTTCTACCTTTTGAGAAGTATATTTCTTTTGTTATTTCAAGATCATGTAAAATATAAAAAATAAAACATTTGAAAATCATAAAACTTTGATTTGTACATGGAGTTTTAATATCGGGGAAATATTACAAAAAAAGACTGGAACTCAAGAAAAATAATATAAAATTGTTAAATACAAAATAACATTAATTAATCAATACAAAAAAAAAAAATTACTACTATATTTATTTTAAATCAATTATTTTTCGCCAAAGACAAAATATGTATTGCTAAAAACTAATCTAATCCAGACATTTTTTTTTTTTTTAGATATAATCATATTTTATTATGAAGTTATTTCACGACACCGTTTATTATTCAAAAAATAAAAAAAAAAAAACAAAAAGCAAAACAGATCAATTTAGAATTGTATTTATTTTTATTGATTATAACTTTTTTTTCTAATAAAAAGTAAGAAATAAAAAAAATATTCTTTTTTTGTTAATTGTATAAAAAATAAAAAAAATTAAAGCTAAAGTTAAGAGCTTAAATATTATGTAAAGTTTATGTTATGGATAATTAATTAAAGAAAAATTCAATACATATTTATATATATAATAATATATACAGAAAATATATATGAATAAATATTAAATAATTATAAAAAAAAAAAAAACAAAAAAAAAAATAATATATTAGGTATTTTAAAAAAATTATACTACTTGTTTTTATTATGGATAAAAAAATTTATTTTTCTCTTATTTTTAAATCTAAATTTTCCTTATAACAAAAACTGTAGGTATAAAGTTGGATTTTTTAAAAACGACGGTTTTCTTAATTATAAGGTGCTTCAATTCAAAAAATGTAATTGAGTCATTAAGTCTATTGATGTTGTAAAGAATCTATTGATGTTGCAAATCTATTGACTATTGCTATTTGCTCTTGTAATTTTTGTTGAAATTTAAACTATTCATTTCTGTTAGTAAGTAAAAAACGAACGACAAATATTCAACTATTTTTGATATTTTTATTTTTGAGCTAAAATTGCAACTATTTTACAACTCGAACGCACGCTTTATTTTGACTTTGATTTTTTGCCCCAAGCTATTTTAAGTTGACATTACAAGTACATTACGTGTATATATTATTTGATTTAAATCGACTTTAATTAAAAGTCAATTGAATGAAAATTAATTCTTGGCAACAGAACCCTATAAATTTTCTAAATAAAAAATGAATATAAAGTTAGTTTTATTATTGCTATTTTCTTTTGAAATGATTAGAAAATTAAACAATAATCATCCTTTTTATAATATTAGGGAAATTATAATAACTTAATAGTATTAAAACAATTCAAATAATTTATTGGTAAGTAATAATTTGAAATTTTCAAACCTTTTTGAAATCATCAAATCTTCCTAGAAAAGTATTAATTTTTTTTATGTCGATTTGATATGATGTTGTACTGGTGTATAGCAGTAAAAGAAAATAAAAACAAAAAGACTTTTGGTAAGTAGTAGAGTCAACGCTTTAGTACATAACATTATATAGGAATATTAACTGCATAGATTCCGCCCATTAAACATACAGGTGTATTAAATAATAAATTAACAAAATATTTTTAGTAAAATGATTTTTATTATGTCTAAATTTTAATTATATAATGTTTTTTTTTTTTTTTTTTTGATGATCTTTACAAATCTCTATTTTATTTTTTATATTAAATTTTCAAAGTTATGTTCTAATTATAACAAAGTTGAAAAAAAAAATTGTAATTTATATTTAATTCTTTTGTTTTTTTGATTTGAAATATGGATTTTATATTTTGTTTTAATTCTTTTTTTTTTTTTTTGTAATTGTATTTTTCGTGTGCATTTATAAATTTCGTTAATTATTTTTTTTTAAATTTTATTTCTACAAAAAAAAATATTTTTTTTTTCTTATTTAAAATTAATTCTGTAAAAATTTATTTGAAAAGAAAAATTTCTTTTTAGTTACATAAAAAAAAAAGACTGCACAACATTTTTTTTTTTATTTATTTATGAATTTGCCTTTTTATATTTTTATTTTTTTTTTTTTAAATTGAATGCAAAGTGTTTATTATTTTTGTTTTTAAAATATATTAATGTTTATTTTTTTTTTATATTGGTGAATATTATATAATTATAATTTTATTTGAAATTGTTTATATATTTTAAAATGTTGTTTAATGTTATTTTGTGCAAAATAAAAAATCTTAATAAACATTTTATATTTTGTATATGTTATGTACAATTTTTTAAAACCACTTTTTTTTTCTTTTTTTTTTTTTTTTAATTAAATTTCTTTTTAATTTTTAATGAAAATTAATAATTTTAATATCATGCTGATAATTATTAATTAATATTTGTTCTATATTCTGGAATATATGTTACATTTGAACTTTTTCATTTTAATTATTAAAAAAATATTTTAAGCATTTAAAAACAAAATTATTATTTTAATGTGGTAAGGAATTTTTAATTTAGATCCTTGCAAAATTACCTTGACAAGAATTTTTCATTGTTTTTATTTTTTTTAAGAAAGTATCTTTAAAAATATTAGATTAATTTAAAGTTTTTTAACCATATATTGTATTAGATACTAATATTTTATATATAAATATTAAAATTATTTTGGAAATTTTTGGATTTTCATTTTACCTTAAATGGATGTCATTTTGTTTAATAAATAAACATTAATTAATTTACTTATCATTAAATTTAAAGTAATAATTATTTTTAATAGATATTTAATTAAACAATTTAATTATGTTGTTACTAATAATAATTTTAAAAGGTTGATAAAATAAAAAAAAAAAAAATGCATGTTACATAACATTTTAAAATGGTTTTAAAATAATTTAGCAAAAATAAATGATTTTCGATCAATTGGACGAGAAAATTTGAACAACTAAACAAGACATAATTTGAATTTAGATGATAAAACTTATTTTTGCAATTGTCATAATTTAATACGAATTTTGTAATATATAACATCATATCATATTTTGGCATCATATATCATTTGTAATATTTTAATTTATACATAATTTATTTTTTAATCGATTTTTATTTTATATTATATTTTCAGTATATTTTTTAAAGGTGAACTTTGGAAAGATGAATTTGTTGGATGAATAGGCTAATTTATTTAAATACCTATCTATTCTTTCTTTTTCAACTTTAAGAACATATTTTAAATTAATTGAATATTACTTTAATTTTATATAAAATAAAATTTATTAGTTAGTATTGTAAGCAAAAATATTTTATTTATTTTCATTTAAAATTTTTATAGTATAATTATATATTTTGTTTTTAATAATAAAATTTTTATTTTCGATAAAAGTAATTATAATCTATTCTAATTCATATAAAAAGATGTTTACTTTTAATAATATTGATGCCTCAGACGAAAATTACCAGAAAAAAAGGTTTTGCTTACCTTTAAAGGAAAAATTATACACAATTTTGGTGTTCATTATGAAAAACTGCAAATGATTTGAAATTTAAAAATCTGCAACGATTTCAAAAGATTTTATGATAAACCAATTGATTCCACTAAGGAATGAAATTTATCACTGCATTTCGGTAATTTAATTAAACAAATTAAATGAAGACTGTCTTTTTTTTTTTTGAATATTTCTATGGAATTTCTAATACAGTTGAGCTCTCGGTAATTGATTGGATGCATGAAGGAAGTTTTATTTATGGAGATCACAACTATACTGTATATCCGAAATAATTAATAGAAGGAAATATAATTTTAGTTACAGTCAATAAAGATTAGGGAGTATTTTGTTTTTTAAGGCGATCAAAATAATGCAACATTATTTGGACAAAGCTCAAAGCTCAAACTGGACTTCAATTCATTTTAAATCACTTTCGTAATAGTGACAAAAATATTTTCATATCATGTGTTTTGTGTCATTGTGGTTTTTTTTAAAATGAAAAAATTCAAATGGCAAATAAATATTCTTGCGATTGCAAAAACACATATTTAATTTAAATAAGAAAACATTTATATTAAAAATTAAAAATTTTTCTTTTAAATTACTGCACGTTATTTTATAATTGTATAAATCTTAATGTAATTTAAAATATATTTTGTTTTTTCTACAATGTCGTTGTATTTAAAATTTCTTAAATTTTTAATTCATAGATATTAAATTTTATCAAAAATTTATTTATTTATTTTTTTTATTTACTTTATAAGTAATTATTATTAATAATAATGTAACTTTATTTAAATTGAAAATTTTCTATATTAATTTTTTTTTTCTTTCTAATTTGGACGTAAAACGATTTAAAAGAAAGATATTGTCCAATAAAACTTTTGAATTATCACTGAGATCCTTTTCATAAAATTTTGTTTTGAAATTTTGTATTTAGGATTTACAAATTATGTCTAATAATATTTATTTATTTAAATGTACTTAATGTAATTATTTATTTTATATAAATTGTATATATTGTTCTTAAAAATATATAAACTATAGAGAAATAAGTGTAAAATATTTGATTATTTTTATTTTAATAAATAGTGATTCTTTGTGATGCCTAATTTGATTTTTTTTTACTATTTAAAACCTGGAGGTAATTCTAGTTTTTTTTTTCATTTTATATTATTTTTTAACTATCTTTTTGTACATGTGCATGTGAAAATACTGTTTAATATTAAATTTAATGTACTTAAAAAATATGTATTTTAAATATTTAAAAAAAAAAAAAAATTGTTAAATTAATTGGGCAGTGGTTTAAGACTCAGTATAAAATAATTTCTTTTTTAATGTTAAAAAAAAAGTTTTCAGAATTATAAGTAAAATTAAAATATTATGAATACAAATATCTATTTTAGGCTACAAAAACATTTGTACACAATAATAAGTTCAAAATTTTATTGAAAAGTGGGTTTCATTATTTAAAAAAAAAAAAAGTAACTTGTTTGGTCCCCAATTCTATGCTTAATTTATTTTTTTTAATTTAACAAAATACATTTTACAGAATATAAAAAAATATACATAAAATGGTAGTAAACCTTTAAATTAATAATTAGTATTTAAAAAATATATATAGAAATTGAACTTATACGTGATATATGTTTTCTATTATTTATTTAATGAGCTTTAATTTCTTGTAGCCTAAATAAAAACTGTTTTAAAATTTAATTAAATATTTAAGTATATAATTTAATAAAAAAAAAAACTTTTGTGCAATATTTATTTTCTTTTCTGTAATTAAATTATGTAATAAATATTATTTTATATACTGTATTTATATTTTAAAAAACTTTAATTTTATTCTATTGAAATATAAGTTTGACATGAATTAAAAAAATTCCGATTCAAATTTAAAACAACCACACTTTTACAACCTTTTACAAAACTATTATTTCTTCATTCTTTCAAAATATTACTTATATGTCGTTAAACAATTAAAATAAAAATAATTTTTTTTTCAAGATTAAAAATAAGTATTACACTTTTATAATGTACAATATTCAGTTAAAATTGGTATTGATCCTAATAATTCATTAATTTTATTTTCATCTAAATGTTTTGCAAGTTTTTCAGATTTTTTTAATATTAAAATTAATTTTTGTAAATTTTCAATAATTTCTTTTGTCATAGTTTCTGATGTGCGTTGTAAGAATTCAGCTAACTTTGAACCTAACTTACATTGTATATATATTTGTTCTAAATTAATTTCATTAGTATTATCAGTTGCACTTGCACCACTTAATTCATTATCATTTTTACTTGGAAACATAATCGATAAAACAATTAAAGCTATTATTGCTTCATTTTGCATTACCAAATGTTGTGATGTTAACATATTTATCATACTCTCAACAGCACCATCAATTTTTACAAACATTTCTAAACTTGTTCGATCTGCCTTTTGTAATGATCTACTTAATGAATCTTCAATAGAAATATTTTCATCATTATTTTCAGATGTTTCAGCTGCTGCTTTTATTAAATATGCATGTTTTATAAGCCATGCCATCAAACGTAATGATTCTCCTGTAACGCCAGCATAATCAGATGATTTACTCCAATGAACTAATTGTTTAATGAGTTCCTCATTTTGTAAAAGTTCAATGGCAAGTAATTCTAAAAATTAAATTATAAAAAAAAAATTTTCAAAATATGTTACATTTTATACCTTGCCCATCTACTGTCATTCTAAGAGTTCCTAATAATTTAAAAACAACCGGTGGTTGATGAATTTGTAACATTGGTAGTATTGTGCGAACCAAACCCGCTTCAATTATAGCTTGTTTATTTGGTTTTGGTATTACAAGATTTCGTAATGCGCTGAGAAGAGCATGTTGTAATCTTATATCATCAACAGCACTATTATTTTTTGCAAGTATATCTATATTAAAAATGTGAATTCAAAATATATTAGAATTTCTCTTGAAAACTGCTTTTTAAAATAATTACAAACCTAAAAGTTTATGCATAACTTTATTCTCTACCATATATATGCAATGACTGTCAGTTCTTGCAAAATTACCCAAAGCTAAAACCCCTGTTGTTAATAGATCTGTATCATTTGAATCTAGCCAATTTTCCATATCTTTTAATAATTGAGTTGAATATAAATAATTCATTGCCTCATCTAAAAAAAAATAAAATAAATAAATGTGTTATCAAAACTCTAGAAATATTAAAATTTACTTACCTCCAGTAAGTATTAAGACTATTAAATCGCAAGCTAGTTTCATTAAAGCTTTTGCTTCACTACTATTTGCTAGATTTTTATATGTTTCTAAAAGTTTATATATGGTTTCACATAAGCCATTTTTAGCCAATAAAATTTTTACTTCATCTTAAAACAAATAAATTAATTAAAAAATAATTTATAAATATTTAATTCAAACCGTTTTCCGCTTGATAATGGAGCAATTCTAAGCATAATTCAGCTAAATCGGGATTTGTTGATGCTGCTAATATGTCAGCTATTTGTGAATTCAATTTTGAATCGAAATTTAAATCAGCAACATTTTCAGTTAAAATACTTAATATTGGTAAAGTGTTTAATAATAAACCTTCGTTTTCTTCAACATTTTTTACTGAACGATCAAAAATATTTTCAATATGTTTCATAATATTTAGATCCATTGCATGTTTGGCTAAACTTTCATTTCCTAATAAATAATTTGATATAAGGCCACCACGTACTTTAATGAATTGACATTCATTTGTTTTATCGGTTGTTCCTTTTACATCAATACTTAATAATTTTATTAAATCTTCATCACCTTTACAATTTAATATAAAAGAACGACCTTCATCATTTAAATAACAAATATTGCCAAGTGCTCGACATACTTGAATTAATGGTTCAATTTGAAAATTTTCTTCCAAATTATGTAAATTACTTACTAATAATTCAATAATTTCTTTATTAGTAAATTTTTTTCGTTGTGTTTCTATTTTTGTCATTTCTGCAATACATTTTGCTGTTTCAGTTAATAATGCTTTTGATTGAGATCGTAATAATGGTAAAAATATTTTTACAAAATCATAATTTTCCAATTTATTTACTTCAACTTTATATAAATTTTTTATAATTTCTAATGCTTTTTCTTCTTCTGCTTCTAATGAAACACTTTCGAGCTTTTTTAATAACTCTTCGACTGAACCTAAAATAAAAATAATCATTTTTAAATTGTTTCTTTCAAATAATTTCTACTAATCTACTTAAAATCATAATTTTTCAATTAATTTAAAAAAAAATGTTGAAAGGATAGTTTTAAAACTTTTTTTATTGGCGTTATTGTATCAAAAATTATTAAGTTTACAAATTCAAGACACGAATCATATTTAACAATATAAGAATAGAATACTAAAAGAAATTTGTATTACATAAAAATATAAAAACAAAAAGTTTATGATTACTCATGCAAATGATGTAATTGCTTTGCAAAATAAAAATCCTAAAAATTAAAAAAGAAGACAAGACAATGTTTCTTATAAGGCACATGTTTTACTTTTCTATAAATAAACATACCTATCATGCAAAAATTTTTTTTACTATCGGCCTATCAAAAACTCAATCAAAAAAACTCAAACATTAGATTTTATTAAATCGATATTTTATTTTTGTTTTTTTTTTGATTTTTATGGTTTTGCCATTTCTTTTATTTGATTAGTTAAGAATAAATATGTAATACCCAAAAATGTACCAAGGTACAAAATAATCTACATAAATTATGAAAAGCATTTATTTTTAGATTTGTTTACTTATAAATGCAATAAACATGGGATATCTAATTTACTAATATATATTACTTATATGTACTATGAAATTACTGGAAACATATGAAAGCCTTAAAGTATGTATATGCATATATTTTTTTATTTACATAGATTTGGCCTTATCCTATAAATTTTCTAACATTAAATAATCTCAATCTCTTTTTTTAAACCAATTAAAAATGTATATGATAAATTTATCAAAAGTTAAAAATATATTTTATTAAAAACATTATCAATATAACTGAAAGTAAATACAATTAAAATATTTATTTAAGTATCGATTTATCCAGCTTTAATATATATGTTATGTATATATATGTAGGTATTTTTTTCTTTAAAAAATGTTCCTTGACATTTAATTTTTATTATATTGTACATAGTTTTTTTTTTCTTCTTTTTACTTTAAAAATTCTAAATTTTTACCTTCCATTTTCTTAATCTTAAATGCTCCTTTTTTCACTTAATTTTAATTATATATAAAAAGTTAAATAAAAAACAAATTTAAAAATATATTTTTAATTATACATCAAAATAAACTCGTTCAAAAATTTGTGCAAAATTAAAAAAACTATCCAAAAATTTAATTTTTTTTTTGTTTTGAAAGCAAACAACATTCGACAGACTAGATATTTTGGAATTTGGAATTGGACTAGAAGCTAATATTTTTGACATTACATTTTTTATATTGGAAATTCATAATTTATTGAAAAATGTACAATTTAGTACATTCGAATTTCCAATAAGTTATTCCTTTTTTTTTGTTATATATATATTATTATATTGTAAAAATATATACTTATATATGTATAAAAAAAATAATTATATTTAATTTACATATATTTATGTAATTAATTATTTATTTTTAATTAAAAAAATATAAATATTATTTTCATATGGCATTTTTGCGATTGCGATTCTGAACACGCTTTCTGATATTATTGTATTAACAACACTTGACTTGACTGTTGTTTATAAGAAAATGAAAAAAGCCTAATAAAGAAACGTCATATTAAAAAGCTTTTTTCTTGGCAGTTTTTTGAGATTTTTGGCAAAAATAAAAAAAAATAAAAGTTTCAATCAAATTGAAGAGAATAGTAAAAATAGCAAGTATATGATTTTAAGATTCATAAAACTAAAATTCTATTAAATGTATTAGAAAAAAAAGTATACGTTGAAAATTATAATAATAAAATAAAAAAAAATATGTTAAATTCTATAGAAATATTATTAATTTATCTTATAAAAGATTAGTTGAAAAAGAACCACTTTAGGTAAGTATGCACTAAGATCTAAGTAGTTTGCCAAAACGTAAGATGATAAAAGTTTGTAAATTTTTAAAGAGAAGAAACAAATCAAAATTTCTCTAAATTATCTGTTTTAAATTACAATACAATTATATTATTGTTTCTATTTACACTATAAATACTAAATAGAAGACAGTGCATAAACTAACTAAACTATAACTAACTTAATCTTGATCCTATCACAAAATTCAAAATTATTAAAAAGGTGGAACAAATTTTAATTAGAAGAAAAATTAAAAACCAAAGGACAAAATATGCCTTTCTGCTTATTAAAAAAAAAACAAAAAAATTACTTAAAAAAAAAAAACATCATATACCTAAGTACAATATTTTTATTGATCGTTTTTATAATGTAAAAAAAAAAAATTATATACATAAAAAAAAAAGAATATTAATATACATTTTTATATAAAAATTTAATTGAATGAGAATGAACATTTTCGTGTCATCTGATCTATCAATCATGTTTATTAAAGTCTATTCTATATAATAAATAGAGTAATTAGTCACAAGGCATCGGAATTTTATTAGTATTTTACACAGTTTGTTTATTTTTATTCACTTTAATAAATTAAGTCCATTTATTATTTTTTATTAATTAAATTCCTTAATCGAGTTTTATTAGGTTTAAATTTTATTAGTGGTCAAGATTATATGCAATATACCTATTATATGTTTTAATTTTCAAATTGTTGTTAAGCATATTTTTGAATTATATTTTTTTTTTTAACTTGTTTTTATAATTATCAATTTTGTCGGCCTCATAGGATACGAACATAAAATCATATTCATAAATTATCTAAAAAAAAATTTAGGTAATCGTTTATTTTAGTTTTCTAATTATTCTTTTAAAATAAATAAATATTGAAAATTGTTTATTTAAAATTCTACTTTATAAAATTTAAGTTTTGATGAAAATTAAAGAATTTAGTGTACTGATTATTGATATATGTTCATATATATAAGGGAAGCAAACATAATTATTTCTTTTTTACTCAGTGAAGTGAGAAAAAAAAAACAGTAACGTTATGTGTATTACGAATTCTATTTAATTTAAGACTTTCTTTTTCAAAACAAAAGTTCAAGCAAGCATAAAATAAATATAATTTTTTTTTTTTTTTAATAAATTTTGCTCTTAAATAAATAAATAAAAAAATAATTCGTTAAACAAAAAAAAAAAAAAAGTTTCATTGGTTCTTATCACAGTTCAGTTGAACGAAACAAATATATAACACAAATAATAAAATTTTATTGTTTAGTAAAAACGTTTTTTTGAAACATTCAAATTTTTTCATTTACAGAAATAGGAAGTAAATTATTTTAATTAGTTTTATTTTATTTTTTATTTTGTAGATTTCAACCAACATCATGGAAAAGCAATTACTAAATATAAAGTTTCAAATATTGAAGATTTATTTTCTTCATCTATAATAATTATGAAAAAAAAATTTAAGTTTATCCAGTATTTTGTTAATAATCGCACAACATTTTTATTAAAAAAAAAAATTCAATACAATACCAACAACATTGATTAAAAACGAAAATTAAAAACATTAAAAAGATAAAAGAATAACAAACATTTCATAATATCATAATAAAAAACCATTAGAAAATGTTAAGTGTAAAAGTTCAAAAACTTTTATTAGGAATTTGTCTACTAATCTTTGTAGATATTATATGGGTATCATCAAGTGAATTAACAAAGGTAAATTTTTTAAATAAAATTATTTGATTGCTAATAGTTGCAAAAATTAATTATTATTTTTTATCATATGAAAAATTTAATATCGCAATTTCTTTTTAGAATTTATTTTTTTATTAAGTTAATAAAACAGTCAATTTCTAAACGATAACAAGTAATTAGAAACTTTTTTTTTTTCAAATATGTATAAACAAACAATTTATTGCGTTACAACGAAATATTTTCGATAAATTTTTTTACCAGAAATTCCAATGCTTATTAGCATATTGTTGCTATCAAGTGGTTTTTTTTTTTCTTTTTTATTTACTTTACATCATTTTGAATTATTATATAATACATATATACCCATTTATTAATATATAATATGACGTATTATTGTATTTATTTTTAGTATATATATGACGATGAAAAATATGATAAACCATTTTTTTGCACATATTTTAAAACATCTATGTTCACGTTATATTTATTGATTATTGGATTAATGGCGCCATGGAAAGAAACTTGTGAACGAAATGGAAATTATTCTGTAAGACTTTTTTTTTAAGTAGTTGTTATTAATTTGTTTTTTTAATAAAATTCAATTTGTTCATATTTTTTATTGTTTTTATTTTTAGATAATGGAAAATTCAAATGAAGATGATAATTATTTTTCTAATCAAAATTCACTTGTAAGTGCAATCATTTTTATATGGTTGTAAAATAAGTATTTGTTTAATTTTTATTTATAAATTTTGTTGTTGTTTTTTGTAGAGTGATCCTTCTTTTATACCTATACGTACTGGAAAAGATGAAGCAATATCAGGTACAGAAAGTGATGATTCAAGTATACGCAGTGTACGTTTTAGTAAAATGGCAGAAGTACGTGAAATGTCAGCACATGAAGCCACCGATGCATTAATGTCTCGTCTTTCATATGCAGCTAGTCTAAGAATTCGTAGACAAAAATCACATCATAAAACAGCCAGAACTGCATTATTATTTTGTGTTATGGTAAATAGTTTTTAAATAAAAAGAAAATGTGTTTCAAATTTAAAATACTTATATACATATTTTTTTAGTGGTTTGTTGCAAATTATTTATTTCAATTATCCTTAGAACTCAGTGATACAGCTGTAGTTACATTAATTAGTTCCACATCAAGTTTATTTACTTTAGTTTTAGCTGCATTTTATCCATCAACAGCTGGTGATAAATTTACATACTCTAAATTTATAGTAGTTATTATGAATATTGCGGGAGTGGTAATTACATATTTTTCATGTGCTCTTTAAATAATTGAAAAAATATTTTGTGATTCTTTTCAGATAATGGTTACAATATCTGATATCTCAGATTCATCAAAATATTCTCGTGGAATTGTTTTAGCCCTTATAAGTGCATTTTTTTATGCAGCATATCTGGTTTTTGTTAAAAGAAAAAGCGATACAGAAGAAAAAATTGACATACCCTTATTTTTTGGTATTTAAATTTTAAAAATATTTTAATAATTATTTATCTAATAATTTCTTTTCTTAAAGGTTTTGTTGGACTTTTTAATTTACTTTTAATGTGGCCAATATTTTTTATTTTAAATTTATTACAAATTGAAACTTTTGAACTTCCAAATCAGCGACAGTTTGCTGTATTATTTTTAAACGGTTTCATAGGAACAGTATTAAGTGAAGCGTTATGGCTTTGGTAAAAAAAAATCAATATTAAAAAGAAGAGTAATAAATTTTAAAATAATTTTGTTTTATTTAAAAGGGGATGTTTTTTAACTTCATCACTAATTGGTACGTTATCGATGACGCTGCAAATACCACTTTCAATGATTTTTGATTTATTAATACATCATAAGGTGTATTCAATATTTTTTTACTGTGGTTCCATACCAATATTTTTAAGTTTAGTATTAGTAGCTATATTAATGAAAAATGATGATATAGATCCTGTTCTAAAAATATTAAAATTATGCCATAAAAAATTGTGCATATGTCGTAAAGCAAATATTGTTAGGTAATTATTATCATATTCATTCAGTTTTTAATTTTTTTCATTTCATAATATAAATATTTATTTTTTAATTTTAGAGTAAATGACGAAGAACAAGAAGAGTCTTTGATTGGCAATCATGAAAATTAATTAAATTGTGTAATCAATAACAATGATATGGATTTAAGACTTTCAATGAAAATAAAAAAAAAAAAATTTAAAAACAGAACAAGTTCAAAATATATAAGTTAAGTGTTATTACAAAAAAAAAAAAAGTAATTATTTTTTTAAATCAAATGTAATTATTGTATAAAGTCTATTTATACCACTATTTTATTAATTAATTAAAAAAAAATCCAATATTTATTTAATAGATTTATTAAATAATGGTTTTTAGTAATAAATTATTCATATTTCTTGTATGTCATAATATAAATTCGAATCTGTATTTAAAATATTTATGCTTTTTAAAAATTATTTTAAGACAATATAATTTAATATTTAAAAAAAAAAAATTAAGAGATTATTTAAAATTAATATGTATTTTACATTACATCTTTACAACATTTATATTTCAAAAACAAAAAAAAAAAAATTTCTAAGTAATTTAAATTATTAGTATTGAACTTTTTCATTAATTTTTTAAATTAATAGATTTCAACAAAATTGTTTTTGAAATAAAAATTAAAGGATGTATTTATTTTTAATTTATATTTAATTTTATTTGCTTTTCTTCAGAATTAATTGTGATATAGAGACAATTCAGTTAATTTTTTTTTGTTTTTGTATTTGTTCTTTTAAATATTTTAGTTATCAAATTTGTCACTAGTATATTAAAATTTTATTTAAGTTTATTATTTAATATTTTAACAAAAATGTACTATTAAAAATGGACCATAATTTTGTCAAAATTTTTAAAAACACATAAAACCGGCTTAACTCTCTTACAATGTTAAACATTTATCATTTATGTAATGATGCCTTGTTTTAAGAATTTAAATTTAATTACATGCACAAAATTTATTTCGTATATTTTTGGTGTATTTGTATTTGTAAAAAAAAAAATTGTTTTAATGTTGATAATTTTTGATGTTAATGTCCAAAAACAAACAAAAAAATCTTGCAAGTTCATAATGTATAGTAATAAAAAACATATATATTTAAAACTTTAATTTTAATTAATTTCAAATATTTTTATTGCATTGTTCTCAAAACAAAAAATTAATATTATTTTAAATCTACGAAATTTAAAACTAATTTAATTGTAAAAATTTTCATAGTTGAAAATTCTTGATTTTTTAACATTTTTGTATCTCAAATTTACTGCTATTTTATAAAAACTATAATTCTAATTGGTTATTTTAATAACGTTGAAATTTTCAAAATAACTATTGTTAATCTTATAGTTGTAGTTTTATCAAAAAAAAAAAAAAAAAATGGATGCAAATTTTTAAAAGCAATTAAACAAAAAAATATTTTTCTTATAACTTCTAAATATTTGATTAATATGCAAATTAATATAAATTACAATATCTTTTGAATCAAACACAAAATTACCCGCTCTTTGATTTTTATTTATTATGTATTGTTTTAAAAATAGTGAATATTGTAAGAATTATCAAAAAAAAAAAAAAAACATGGACATTTATATTTTATAAATTAATAAAAAAAAAAAAAAAATATAAAACTAATTGGACTGATTTAAAATAATTAAAATATATGAACAATATATAATTGCGATTTATAAATATGATCATAAAACATTGCTATTTTTTTAAATTTTTTTAGCTATATTAAATATTTGTATTATATAAAAATTCATATTTAAATGTTAGAAAATATTTTAAAAAACAAACAAAAATAAAAATGTTATGTAATTTCAATAATCTCATTATACCCTAATCTTTTTTTTAAGATTGAAAAAAAAAAATAAAATAAAAATAAATAAATGAAAATTATAAAACTTTTAATAAATTTCACTTCAAACAAGTAAAATTGTTAAAACAAATTACATTCTAAAATAAAACACAATAATAGGACTAATAAATATGAAGAAATACTATATATTATTTTTGTTTTTAATTTAATTTCTTAAAATTTAACAAGTAAATAAATTGAATTCTCTAAATTTCAATTCTTCATCTTTTAATAGTTTTAAGGAATGTCAATTTTGAATTAAGAGATAATTTTTAGGAGATTATTTGCTATTTTTGTGAAGTTAATGAACGCAAATGAACGTAAGAATCAAATGATGTTAACTGAGCCAATTTTATAATGTCAAAAGCGTTGCTATTTCAATTTAATATATTTAGATTTTAGAGAAGACTAATGGATTTTTTTTTTTCTCTGATAAATTCTTTTATAAATTAAACATTTTTAATGTTCATTTAATTTTCTTTTTTCTTATATATTAATTTATAATGGATCAATCTCCGCCTGATCAAGTTGATAAAAAACCACAAATAACTGGGACAACAATAACAAATAATTCATCGACCGGATTGACAGTAGATCAACTTGACATTGAAATTTTGCCAATAATATATGACATTATTAGATGGTAAATATTTTATTTTTAAAAAAAAACAAGTCGTAATTTCAAAATCTAATTTTAAATAAATGCCTTTTTTATTTAGTGTAGAAAAAGATCCAGTAGATAACGCAGCTAAGCAAAAAGAATCCCAAGAGTGTAGTCAAAAGGTTACTATTAATTTTCAAATTAAATTTTTAAATAGTAGGTTATATTTATTTAATATCCTAGATACTTGAATTGCAAAAACGTTTTGAAAGTGCTCGAAATCAA
Source organism: Poecilobothrus nobilitatus (assembly GCA_947095535.1). Lineage (NCBI taxonomy): Eukaryota > Metazoa > Arthropoda > Insecta > Diptera > Dolichopodidae > Poecilobothrus > Poecilobothrus nobilitatus. The sequence continues at coordinate 188,779,880 of OX352773.1, forward strand.
ATAAAACAATTACCTGGTATAGACTACAATAAAGAGGAACAATTACAACAACTTGAATTACTAAAAAATCAACTTAAGTTAAAGCAACAATTAATAAAAAAATATAAAAATTTTCAACTTTAAACAATAGTTATATAAGATACACAATTTGAAAATGGTTTTTAGATTGATATTTAGATATTTAGCAAATAATGAACAATTAGTTCAAAAATTATCTGAAAGTTACCCAGTAAGAAGAGCTGCACAACTAGTAATATCAGTTTTTTATAAATCAAAAAATATTGCTCAAGAATATAGAGTGGATGAATTGACTCCTAAACGATTTAAGTAAAAATATAATTTTGTTTAATTCTTCAAATTTGTTAAATATGATTTTTCACCTTTTTTTTCTAGATCATTTATACAAACATTTAAAACAAATATTAAAGAAGAAATTGAAGGAGCTAAAGAAGAACTTAAAAAAAGAAAATTCTAAATATATTTATTTTTTAATAAATTTGTTCCAAATTTAGTTAGGATGTTAAAATAAAATTTAAACTATTATAAATTATACTTTCAATTATGCCTAGTATTTTTTTTTTTTTAAATAAAATAGTATTTTTTTTTAAATAAAATTACTAAAAAATTTGAATTAAAATATTATTTTTTATTTTAAAACATATTATCAATATAATAAATAGCTTCACTGTCGCAACCACAAACAATTTTCGAACTAGAAGCATCAAAAGAATTGATTGCTTTACCAATTCCAGATATTATTGACGTTACATTCACTTTTGATTTTGTTCTTTCTCCGTTTAACCATGGATTAATTTCTGGAATATCAGAATTAGTTTGATTTAACTGAAGATTTAAATCAAGGGATGTATTTTGATTCCATTGCCATAATTCTCCTTCTTCGGAAGTTGTAAATAATTTTGTATGTTGAGAATGATCAAAACCAATTTCTGTTATTGAACTATTGTGCGCACTTAAATATGAAGCCGGAAAATTAGGTTGTCTTAAATCCCAAATAGTTATTGAACCTTCTTCGGTTCCAGCAAATACTACATGTTTTTGAGTTGGATGCCAGCATAAACTTGTTGCAAAATTCGATTTTGTTTCATTTTCTAAGGAAACTATCAAGTTAATTACATTAGCATCAGAGTTTTTAGCTCGAGAATCTAAAACTTTTATAATTCCCATTCGATTAGCAACTAATAATTCATTGAGTGTTATAAAAGAAACTGCAGTTAAAGAACAATTATCGTTATGTTGTAATTCAGAAATTTTTTTTAACATATTTGTATCTAATATATTAATTTTTCCATCTTCCCCAATTGTAGCTAAACTTTTGTCAAACACTGAAATACCCGTACAACTGCATGGTTTATTAAAATGCGTTTTATGTAGAATATTAGATTTTTCTTTTTCAATAATCATCTGGTCTTCATTTGAAGTGTTATTAATATGCATAAGGCGAACAGATCCATCATCACATGATAAAAAAAATTTATCTGCATTCATAATTACTATTTCGGTAACATCACCTTTAATATTAAATTTTTCAGCACACTTTGGAACAAATTCATTTTCATTCTTGAAATATTCATTTTTGACAAATTTCCAAAGTTTAATAGAATTTTTTCCGGAATTATCCCAACTACCGGTTACAAATCTTTGTGGTTGTCCTAAATGTTCTGGTATCCATCTAACCTTAGATATTTTTTCAGATACATAAAATGTGTTGATTTGTACATTATTGTCCATTTTTTAAATTTTTAGCACAATTTAAAAATACAAATATAAACAAAACCAGTTCTGTTTTTCACGCCGCCAATTATTTAAGTTGACAAATTTTCCGTTTCCATGTAGACAGTTATTATATTTATATCGTGAATTATTATCAATTATTATTATTTTTTTGACTCAATTGTTAAAAAACGAAACCAAAGAATAAGTTAAAATGCTTTTAATTACATATATATATATATTAATTATTTTAACTATAGAACTTGCTTGAAATTTTTTTGTTCGATTCGAAATCGATTGGATTTTGTTTTAATTTAAATGAAAGTGTTAAAATTTCTTAATATCAAGTGGACAACTTAAATTAAATATTTAAGTTTCATATATAAACTAACAAATGTTGTTTGCAAACAAACTGTACGATACAAAATAATTACATTCTGCGCTTAACATTTTGAAATTTTTATAAAATTTTTCATTAAATTTTTTTATAAAATTTTTATTTAATTTTCTATAAAACGCTACCTTTCATTAATGACATTAAAAATGTTCACTACAAGAAGTTAGCTGCAATCGCAGTTCTAATTCATTTAAATTTCAAATTTGAAGTTTCTGACGTCGCCAGCAAATCAACTACAATAATTTGTGCCAGTGCGTCAAAAAGAACGAATCGTAAAAGATTGTGAAAAAGGTGATTAAAATTATTTTAAAGTTTTGTTAAATTTTGTAAAAGGTGAGTTTTAAGTAAAAAAAAATGTAAAAAAGTTTATATTAAAAATAAAATATAATAAGAGTGATTAAATTGTTACTGATATTTAATTTTAAAACCATGGACTAATAAAAAAATTCTTTGTTGCTTTCAAAAAAAAAAAAAAAAGTATAATGGCTTGTTCTTTAAAAAAAATAAAACGGCTAAAATATATAAAAAAATTTCATAGCCGGCTGAATGGGATTATTTTTAAAATAAGTTTTTCTAGAATATAATAAACATTTATGAAATATTAAATATATATTTGAAACCAAAAATTGTAAGGAATTGCAATAGATTCTCCACATTAAATTTTTTTTATTTGCTTTCTACCATGATGGTGTTTTGCTTTATATACGAGTGCTTAAACTTTTTTATGTTTTAAATTCTTTATAAAGAGTCTTCATGCTTTTATATGGACTTAATGAAGCGGATTTTAAAAAAAATCTAGTTTTTTAAATTTAGGAATCAAATATTTGGAAAAGGTGTGCTAGTAATTTGCCTACAGATTACGTCATAATCAAATAATTTTGTATAATTTAAAAGTATAAAAATGCATTTGAATTTTTATTTTTCGAATGTATTTATAAAAACGCAAAAGTGAATATGAAACGAGAAAAATTTTTAATTTTTATTTGACTTAATTTTTTTTATTTTATTTTTGAAGTACATACATATGTATATCGGAACAAAAATTTATTTTGCAAATACGTATGTACACATAGTATTTAATAAAAAAAAAAAATGCAGGGACAGTTGGGGGAAAAAATCAAAATATGCCTATAATTCTGTGTGTAGTACACGTCCTAGGCAAACAACTCAAGTGGGGTATACATGAATATACAAAAATATTGTCACATTTTCTGCTTTTTATTTGTTTCCTTTGTATTTTTATATTTTAATTTTCCCTGGCATTGCGCCCTTTTATATTTTCATTTTTATATCTTAAAGAAAAAAAATACCTTTGAGTAAAAGTTCAATGCTTTTTTGTTAATTTTCATTGCTTCGTTCTTTTTCGAACTCTCTGTGAAGTCTTTTCTTTTCCTTGATTTTTTTTTTTATAATATAAATATTTTCTAAATTTAGAATTTAGAAAAATTTGGAGAAATTGTTTTATATTTTATTTTATTTCTTTAATTTTCTATATTTTTCTTTAAATCCAATTTATTCTATTATTCACTTATTTAGTTTTGTCTAATTACAATTAGGCAGATGATATAAAATTAAAAAACCAAAAGAAAAAAAAAATACCAGTTAGATTTCACTAATAAAAAATAATGAGTCAAATAATAATCTTAGGAATGTAAGTAGAATTTAAATTTTTTTTTTTTTGTTCTTTACGAATTTTGTTTTTGGCGTTTCATTTCTTATGAATTTTTCGAAAAAATTTTGTCGTATCTTAAGCAAATAAAAATTTCTGCAGTCATATGGTGATAAAAATATGAAGATATAAAAATAATTGTATGTATGTGGTTTACTAAATATTTCTATATAAATTATTGTTAGATTCATTTCATAAAAATTGTCTTCTTTAATATATCTAGTTTTTTCTATTTTAATATTTCATAAAAATCACTTCAACCAAACAACTTTAAATTAGATTTTTATTCAGAGAAAATAAAAATAAATTTCTTAAAATTTGTGATTATTCATTACAAGATAAAAATTGTGCTAGTTAATCTGTTAAAATTGCTTAACAAGAGATGAGTTTTTGGATAAGAAAACAATGAAATAATATTTTAATGATATCTAAACTGTTTATTGGATAAGAGAAGTATGCAAATGTTGGTAATTATTACTTATTAGAATTATAGAATAGAGAAATTGCAAATCAATATAACTCTATTTGTTTTCATGTCTCTATAATTTTATATTATTGCAGTCATAAGGTAAAATGATTTGGATATTAGAATCAAAAAAATATTAACATTAGGATATTTGATTATCTGTGAGTTTTAAGATATAAGTTAAAATTGGTAGTATTCATAAATATGGGTTTTTTGAAAGTAGTTTTTATTATTAAATTCATGATCGGGAAGGTAATATCGGATATAATAGGAAAATAAAAGACTTGATAACTGAAACTCAATTATAGGACTTTAGTTTAGAAAATTTACTTTATTACTTCATTATTTTACGAAACATATCCATTTAGAGAAACATAGACTATTCAATTAAAACATTGTATTTTATTATTAATAAAAACGAAAAATAATTGTAGATGACAGCAATTATTTAAGATTACAGCAATTTCAGAAGAACACTAAATAATTTTTCAAAATTTTAAAGGGGCAAAAGAATATTATTTAAGCACAAAAGTATTTCTATTTATTTATTTTGAATAGTGTATAAATAACTATTCAAAATTTGGAAACTTTTTCCCTTTGGATGTATCCCTTCAGTATATTTTTGTAAACATTGGTTTCCAATTTAATCTTAAATCACTTGATTGCCTTATTAAAAATGAAATATTTCCATATACCCTATACATATTATGTGTTCGTTTTTCAAGTGATAGGTACTAAAAACATATTTGAAAGGAACAGAAATTTTAACTGTTTTCAGAAAAGGAAAGAATAGGAAGTGAAATTTTTTATATTTTTTAAGATTTACTTTAGAGCATTTTTCTCTTTAATGAATTCTGTTTAAAAAGAAAATCAAAATACTTATTTTAACCTAGATCCTATAATTATTTCCTGTCCCTTAATGGTAATGCGTAAAAAAAAAAAAATAAAAAAGAAATAATACGTTTACCAACCATTAATCTACTGATTTTAAAAAAGTATTTAATGTTAAAATAAGGTAACTACAATACATTTACCTATTTAACTTTTTTATTTTTTTTTTTTATTTTGTCACACAAAAATAAAAATAAAAAATTTGTAACAATAAATGGATGATTGGAAGGAGTTTTTAATAATAAATGCATGAGCGGGTAAGGTAGAAATTCGGATATAATTAATAAAATTCGGAATATTTTAGCAAATGAAAAGAGTTCAATGTCCGAACATTCTTATAGGTATAAAGGGAATTTTTTTTTTCATTGCGTATAGATTACAATCTAATTAATGCAGAATAATTTTATTAATGTAATTTGAAAAAAAACTTTTTTTTTTTTTTTTAATTCGATACTTTTTTGTTTTTTTCTTTGAATATATTTTAATTTTCTTAAGATCACAAAATAATATTTTTTTTACTACAAAATTAATTTAGTTTTAAAAGTAATTTAAAATATGCACAGATGACAAAATATATATAAAATGTATATAAAACAACAACATCTATGTTCACGGTCAACTTATTAAATATTTTAAATATTTTTGAATTATCAGTTCTTCTCGTTTTCATCAATAGATTCACCTTTATTATATTAGTTATTTAACCTACGTTAACTGTTTTTTTTTTGACCAAAAATTTCAATTTTTTTTTTTTTTTCAATGATTTTCCTGATATTGACAATCATGTTACTTACAAACATAAATTGTTAAATGTATATATATATACTTATTATATTATTATGTATACGTACATTGTCTAGATATGATGGTGCTCTGCTTATTGTTGTAGGTATATGATTCAGAAAAAGTGGGATAACTTGTTCTCTTCTATTTGTTTTTTTTTTTTTAAATTTTATTAAAAAATTATTTAAATAATATAACCATTATTATTATGTTCATACGTTATGTACATCATTCTTTTTCGTTTCGTTTTGTTTTTTTTTTTTTTTTTTGTTTTCTGAACTTAATCGGTTAATTTCTATTTAAAAAAAAAAAAAAAAGTAAAGAATAAGAAAAATGAGTAATAAGAATATAACAATTAAATAAAAAAATATACAACTTGAGTTCAGCTTACTTACTATATACAAGAATAACGAATTTTTCATTTCAATTTAAAAGTATAGCTACTACCTATGTATAGTATAAAATAAGTATAGAGTATGTAAAATGTGTAATAAATATATAAAAAAAATAGCCGGTTAAAATTCTCAGTTAATGATTTGTTTTTTTTTTTTCTATTTTTTTCGCTCATTGACGACATGTGCTATTTTTAATAAATTTAATTTTTTTTTTTTTTTTTATCTTACTTTTGATTACAGTTAGAATATTTTTCAATTTTTTTTTTTTGTTTTTTACCTAAGTTATTTTATTCTATTCAGTTATTCTTGGATTGAATTGGCTAGCGTGAAAGCTTGAATCGAATCTTAGAATCATGTTTTCTGGATTTTATTATTGCGGGGATTACCACCACTTTTTTTTTTATTTTTTACTTGTTAGATATATTGTGGAATTTAAGTAAATTTTATATCTTAGGCAAGTTTATACATTACTTAAGTTTACTTGTATTTATTCTTTATGTGTTACCTGTATTTATTCTTTATGTGTTCTATAAATTTCTCTATTCATTTTTTTTTTTTTATAAGTTTTAATGGTTGAGTGAAATTAAAAATTACTACTAGAAATTTAAAAAGAAATAGGTATTTTGCTTATAAAAATTTCTTTTGGTTAATTCTTTTATTATGTATATATATACATAGGTATTTTTATAGATACATACCTACATGTCTACATAAGTATACTTATAATTTATTTTTTTTTTTTAAAAGAAATTATTAAGTTCAGTGATACAAAAAGTAACAAAACTTTGTTAAAGATTTCCGTTTTTTTTTTTTTTCTTGTTATTTTAGATGAATAATAAATATAAAATATTTATGTAGTATGTGTAATTGTGTATATAAAGTAGTCAAAATAATAAGAATGAGTAAAACTTATAGAAATTATGTTTTGCCTATATGTTGTTACAAAAATTTACAGGTGTTAAATTGGTTTTTTTTTTTTTTTTTTTTTTACTGAATACAGGAAATTAAAAACAATTTCAGTAAAAGATTATCTCAATTAATCATTAGTAATAAATAGTAGAATCTTACAAAATAGAGTATGGATTATAATTTTTAAAATACTGTTTAAATACATAACTATTATGTATTTTGGTGAAATCTTTAGAAAGAAAATTTAAGAATCAAAAAAAGAAAACAAATTTTTCTTTGAGATTTCGATGTTTTGTGTGATGATCAAAAAAATTTTTTTGAAAATATGTAAGTATAGATAAATTACTAAAAATAGGCATAATATTAGTATGTATGCATGTACTCTTACTTAGATTTTTTTTTTTTATATATAAGTATATTAAATATTTATTAAAATTTAACCCTTTACGTTCTGAATGTAGGTCTTAGATTAAAATTTGTTGCAAAATTCTAGTACAGAATTCTAGTGAAGAGAGAAGTTGAATAATGAATAAATAAGTAATCGAAAAACCATTTTTTCAAAATTAAAAAAATGTTCTATAATAAGTTAAAAAACTGTTCTATAATAAATTTTGGGTAAATAAGTAGTTAATAGGTACATTGAAAAATAAATTAATAATAATATAAAATTGAAAAAAATCGTTAGAAAAGTTTGTTACAAAAAATTGTAAAAAATCAAGTTACACTTTTCTCAATTTTATGGTCTCTCTATATTATTAAGAAAAGTTGTTAACACAAACAAAAATATAATGTTAGAGCTTTAATTTTTGTACATTACTTCAAAAAAATTTGGACCAGTATTCAAGTTACTGATGTTTAAAAATAGTGCATTTTCAGTTTTTGAGTCCTTAGAGCTCCTAAACGAAGAACTCACAAAACATATTTTCTGAAATTACTCATACTTATATCCAAAGATCTAACTCTCCTCAAAATTTTCTAACTTTAACCGATTGGAAGATAGAAAGGGCTAAATATTTTTGTAAAAGTTGAATTTAAGAACAACGGTAAATAAAAATACCACATATGACAAAAGTATATTTGTATATATAAAGCAAATAAAAGCAGCTATATCGTTTGACATTTCTAGAATGAAGATATACCTTATAAAATTTATGTTAAGTATAACAATTTAAATATAGGACTAGCTTCGTAACGGGTGGGGCTACAGAAAATTAAAAGTTTCACAAAATTAAAATTTTGCTATGTCTATCCATAGCTAAAATTTCATTCATTTCATTTATTTCATTTCAAACGGTGTAGAAGTTTTGTAAACATCCGGACAAGCAGACAGAGTGAAACTAATAAGGATATTTTTTCAAAATTTTGAAAATTTGTCCTAAAAACTAACAGTCAAATTGAGGGATAAAGTTAATGACATTGTAAGGCGTATAATATTAGGTACAACTAAACTTATATTTTTTATAAACATTAAAAAATTCACTAAAAATAAGTACTGTGGGATCATATTGTTGGATGTAGGATCCATGCTTTAAAACTTGATTGAATTCATAGGGATAATTTCGTAGTATTTTATAGTGTTATGAACTTTATCAAATTCTTATATTTCAACAAATTTGTTTTCCAAATTTTTTTTTTTTTTATTTCGAAATAAAATGTCTATTTAAATATCTATTACATATTTATTTTTTCGCAGTTATAAATAAGTTAGAATATGGTTTATTACCACTTTAGAATTTTGTGTAGTAATATAATTAAATATATTTGGTAAAAAGAGAATATGTAATTGATAGTTAAATACTTTTTAACTATATTATGCGGATTTAAACTCGCAATTCCTAAGTTAATATGCTATAATATTTAACTATTCGGCAATCGAAGTCCAATTTCTCTTTAGTTTATTTATTTAAATTAAGGGTTAAATTGTTTCTTAAATAAAAAGCAAGATCTAGATCTAGATAAAGATCTGAAATGTCAAAAATAGAATATTTTAAATATTGTCTTGTGTAATTGTGATCGGAATTAATTTGACAATATATTCCTGACATAATAAATTTTTGCAAAACGTGTTAATAACGGTATGTAATTTCTAACAACTGGCATATTTTGGTAATTTGTTTGAAAGTTGTTTGCAAGGGAAAGATACAATTTAAGTAAGTTGTATTTCTATCCCGCAAATATATAAGTAAATAGGATTTAAGAGTGAATTATAATATGATCGAAAAACATAATGTTGATGTTTATTTAATTATTTTACAGACGGGTTTTTGAAATTGAAAACAAAACACATATGGATACGATGCAGTTTGCTTATTACTTATAAGATTTAATATTGTTTTATTTTTAAGTACCTATACCTTTTGGATTGAACTTACCTACTTTGTATCAGATAGAATTTTTTTTTTTTTTTTTTTTACATTTTCGATGTAACCCAAATTATCTGAAGAAATAAATAAACTTCAACGAACCATATATTGTTATATATATTTTTCAATTAACCCAAAAAGTAATCTAGATCTTGCTTTTTATTTAAGAAGCAATTTAACCCTTAATTTAAATAAATAAACTAAAGAGACATGGGATTTCAATTGCCGAATAGTTAAACATTATTGCATATTAACTTAGGAAGTGTGAGTTTAAATCCGCATAATATAGTTAAAAAGTATTTAATTATCAATTGCGCATATCCTCTTACTACCAAATATATTTAATTATATTACTAACTATAAATAATAAATGAAAATAAAAACTTCTGTTTTTTAAAGTAAAATGTAGAATACAATAAATTGATAAACAATCCATTTCTTTATTATCATAATTGGGTAAATTTCATACTTTAACTATGGAAGAAGAAAATCTGCTAAAAGTAAATTATTAATTTAATTTAAACAAAATATGATTAAAAAAAAAAAAAAACAAAAATTTGTATATCTAATTTTTGGTTATTATATTATGAATTTAAATTACCACATGGAAAATCATGTAAGAATCCTTTTAATTTAATTGAAATTTTAAAAAATACATACTAACCAATCCTTGTATACCTAGACATATGTATATGTTCTTATTTATTTCTTATTTATTAAAAGAAAAATATTTTTGGAAATTTTATTCCTATATAAAATTAATGTCAATTGTTGTATGTTTGAAAATAATATATTGAAAATTTTTTAATAGAAATGATTTTCCCATAAATAAAAATTTTTAAGTATTTTTTTTTGGTCTATTTTTGGACAAAAGGAAGAATTTACTTTATTTTTGATTTTTTTTTGTTTTTCACTATTAAGAAAAAGAAAAAAAAAAATATATTTAAATTACAATATAAAGAATTTTATGTTGATGTAGGAAAAATGAGGAAATGATATTTACAAATTGGACAAGTTATTTTTAAAGAACTAAAAACATTTTGTTTTTTTTTTTTATTTTCTTATTTATATTTCTGTAACACTATAACCAGATAAGTCAAGTGGAAATTAATTATGTAATATTAGATAATTTGTAACTACAACAAAGATTTTTTTGATGTTAATAATGTGTGAAAAATGAATATAAAATTTTTATTAGAATTGGGAAAATTTTGTTTAATGGGGAAATACACATTTTTTTTTTTTTTTGTTAAGTACCTATACTTATACTTTGGTTAATTAATAGTTTTATTTATTCACTATTTTATAATGATATTTTTAATGTCTAAATAAATGTAAGGCAATTTTGTTTTGTGCTATTATTAAAACTTCTATAAACCATTATTAATATTAATAATTTATAATTAAAAAGATATGTGATAAGATTATTCATTATGATGTGCAAATATTTTCATTGATTCTATATTGATATCATTTTAATATAATTGTGCTAACATTTATTTTTTTATTATCTAATGTATCTTTCCAGTTCTAGACTTGTACATATTTGATTTCGAATCAGTAACATAAATTATTCTGTTATCTATAAAAAAAAAAAAAAAATAAATTACATTTAAAACCGTTAATACTTTTTAAGATTTAATTAATCCTATCTGAAAAGACTCTTTTGTATTATATCATAATTTGTTAAATTCTTTTCATATAATCAAAATCATAACGTTGAAGTAAAGATAATAAAATAGACTTAATAGAATCAATAATATCCAATCAATAAGCCCTATTCTTAATACCATATCAAAAAAAAAAAAAAAAACATAAAATAAAAAATAAAAAACACAATATTCTTTCTCTTTTTATTCAATAAGAGAAAAATATATTTATTTAAGGTTGTTTTGTTTTAAACAAACAGAAACCAGAAGAGGTCCAAATCATTAAACAAGCAGCAACAAACTCGATTTTTTTTTTTTTTTGTTACAAAATATAAATAATACAATGAAAAAGCTTTTAAAATGAATTTTTATATACTACAGAATCAATTCATGGTTTTTTTTTTTGTTTTTGTTCTCTTTTATTTTATATTGGTATATTTATATTTAATAATATCTATAGTTACTCTCTTCCTACATTTATATGATATAGAAATATTTTAAAAAGAAAATTTATTTAATAACGATTTCCGTTAGATTAGAAAGCTTTACCTTGCCTGTATCTCGTAAGTGGTAATTAGTATGCCAAAAGCCCATTTAAAAACGATAATAAAAATTTTGATTTTGTTTTGTATTTTTTTTGTTTTTAATTCTCTTGAACTTGCTTTAATCGAATATAATTTACCTTGATTCAATTCTATAGAAGATTTTTAAATGAATAACAATAAAAAAAAAAAAAAAAAGAGGAAAACAAAAAAAAATAGAAGAAAAGGGAAAGAAAACAATATCAACTAAAAGTGCTATTTTCATCATGTTAAAGTTTTAAAAACATCTTTTAAAAGATTTTCAAGATTTTTAACTTCAGATAAAAATTCTTTTCATTCATTTATTGATTATTTTGTTTTTATTTTCTTGTTTTTTTTTATTATATTTTAATATTAAAGAAAATAAGTAAAAAAAAAAATAAATCAAAATTTCAATTTTATCAATCGTCGTCGAAATTAAGCAATTGAAAGTTTATGGACCGTATATATTTTTTGAGTTCAATGCTACGGTATCGGATATTCTAGAAAGAAATTAAAAAATAACTTCATTCATTTTAGAAAAGAAAAATTTATTTAAAATATTTTTTTTTTTTAAATAAGAATTGTTTGAATTTTTTAAAATGTAAATGACATTAGTTAAAAATGTCAGATTTTAACTTAAATGGAATATTTTTAATATAGTTACCTGAACTTCGTACTCGTCTGTTTTATATAGCTTGAGGAATTATAATTTATATTTTTCACCATAAATATTTTTCGATAGAAAATTCATATCAATTTATAATATAAGTAGTAATTTTGTTTTGTTAAAACAGTGACTAATAAAAAATTAATAACTTTTGTTGATTCATTGAGATAAAATTTTCTTCAGTACTTATTTATTATTAAAATGTCAAATTTTATTATAATACGATTAAACATAGTTATTCGGAATACAACTTAAATGTTAAACTCTAACTAAACCTGTTTGTATAGCGCAACAAATGCATTAAAGAATTAAAAATAAATTTCATTTTTATGTAAAAAGGAAAACGAAAGATTGCTTAAAAATTTTAATTTAAATTTTTGAGTGATGACTGATGATACTTAAGCTTTATTCTTCAATTATTATAATTTAAAAAAGATATATACCTATATAAATTTAAAAAATATTTTTGGTTTAAGTTATTTTTTTTTCAATTTCATCAGAGATTATAATTCTTAAAACCATGCAAAAAGATCGTCCTATTTATTTGAATTTTTTTTTTTTTCAATTACCTTAGCTTTTTTTTTATTATACGTATGTATGTATATATATATTTTATAAATAAAAACTGTGAGTTATATGTTACGAATTAAATTTTTTTTAATTATTTCTACAAAAACATGTTTCACATGTTTATTATATTATGTTTTTGCATATTTACAGAATAAAGTTTTTTTTTTTGTTAAATTTAAACTCAAGGTTTTTGAGCGAAAAATTGGTATTCAATTCTAAGCGGGCCCATCCTTTTCTAATTCGTAGCTGTATAAATTCGTAGGTACATTCAAATATCGAAAGTATATTATATTTTAAATTAAATTTGGGGATAATTTTCAGAATTAAATTATATTTTCTAAAAGTAATTTTTTTTTTTTTTACTTAATTATACGTTAAATCACACCTTAAATCATTATAAACTTTTATGGGATTAATTTAATTATTATGAAGTGAATTATTTTATATCCATAAATGTTGATTATAATAGTTCACTGATAAAAACAATGGTAAATAAAATTAATGGTGTGAATAATTTAAGAAAAAGTCATTTAAAATAAGTTTTAATTTATATTTGTTTTTTTTTATTTAATACAAGACAATTGTCTACAGTCTACAATACTGGCATTAAATTTTTAAAAATTTTATATAAAAGTTGATTATACCTATTTGTGCTCTTTAGAATGAACTATGTATATGTATATCTATATAAATATTTATATATAGTATATACGTATAAATATATATATATATGTATGGATTTATTATGTCAAATGTTAATTTAAAAAAAATTAATTATTTCAATTATTTATTCAATTTTTGAATTTTATTTTGTTTTTTTTTCCTTTCGGAAGGCTATTTATTTTTCGTCTATTTTTATTACTTACGTATACAGCGTTAAGTGATGTTAAAAAAACAAATTAAACCCTTGTTACTTTCATTGAATTTTTTTTTTGCTTCTTTTTTTATAAATGTTTTTTTTTTTGTTGTAATTAATTTATTTTTCAGTTTATTGTTTTTTAAAAGCTCAAGAAAAAAAAAAAAAAAATTCAAAAGTTCTAGAGTGAATTCTAGAGTGAATCACTTTAAATATTGTTTGTATACGATGATGAGGTACCAGATTACTCATGCATTTTTTTGTTTTTAATAATAGCAAATTATTGTGTTTTTGTTTTTTTGTTATTGTTATTATTATCTTCTTCAGAAGAAGATAATACTGGCATACTATATACAGAAAAGAAAAATAATTATTAAATAATATTTTGAACATTTTATTTTCATCAAAAACAAAAAAAAAAAACTAAAGATAAAAAAAAAAATTAAATGAAGATGATAAAATTGTGAAAAAAATGAAAGAGAAATGAATGAGATTTAAAAAAAACTTATCAACAATGTGAAATTTTATTATTGCACTTCTTTTTTCATTCTTTGTTTGTTTTTCAATTAATCATTTCTCTGGTTTATTGATGGTTTCACTATACATATATAATAAATTCTTGTAGCTTGAAATTTAATTAAAAGATACCTAGATCATAGTAACTAGAGTAACGAATTTCTGTGAGAAAGGAAAGGAAATGTTTACTTTCTTTTTTGTTTTGTTTATTAAATACTTAATGTAAAAAAAGGAAAATCTCAAGAGTAATTAACAGTTGTAATATAGAATAAATTTAATACATAGTTTATGGAGCAGATATTTTAAATATTAAGGAATTTGTTACTTTTAACATGAAAAAAAAAAACTTTAAAAATAATATATTTTAAGGGATCCGTATATACCATACATGCATGTATATATATTATATGTATGGACAATAAAGTTCATGCATACACAAACTGATAGTACATAATGGTATTGATTATGCGGTTACACAAAAATTGAAAAAAAAAAATTGATTTGTTTTCTTTTGTATACGTTTGCATAATATGCATACATTTTAAACTTAAAAAAAAGACTTCAGTACGAAAATTAAATTTTGAAAAGAATATCTAGAACATTATACATAAATTTTAGCCAGTTTGTAAAAGTTTAAAATTGAAGTGCAAAGACTATTCACGTGTTGATCTTATTGATGTCTTTCGTGATTCCCATCTACCTTCACAAAACAAAAAAAAAAAAAAAATATTAAGGGGGCAAATGCGGATAAAAATGTTAAATATATATTCGATAATTCTAAGAAAGCATTTGAATAATTTTCAATAGTATATCCATAGTATATTTCTTTTCTTTTTTATTTTTAAATTTTTCCTTATTTTATTTTATTGCTAGAGAGCGCGATAAAAATAGCTACACACGCATGCGACACAGACTCTTTAGTACTGCATCAAAAAAACAAATTATGCTTGTGCAATTAAAAATGGGGATGCATGCATATGTAGTATAATGTAACCTCCTATAATAATTGAAGATTACATTTTAAGTATGTAGAAAATTTTTAAAGAATTTATTTCTTAAAAAAAAACTATTGATCATAATAATATTGATTAATAAAATGTTTATTTAAAATGGCGCATTGACTCATTTTAAAATTTGAGAAGCTTAAGTATTTTTATTTTATATGAAGTAGTAAATTTTTTCTTTTTTTTTTTAAATATTCATTAAAAAAAAAACATAAGTGTTAAATTTCAAAATATTATTTGTGTTTAAATTTTTTAAGTCCAATATTGTGTTCGGAGGAGGAATATTTCAATCAGAAATGAATTGACACAGATATTGATTTTTTTTTTTTATTTTATGACTTACCTACTTTTTTTTTTTACTTTTATTTAGTGTGAAAAGTAATTTAAAAAAGTAATAAATAATAAGTGAGAATAAAAAATTTTTGTGACACTAATTAAGACTTAAAAAAAAAAAAAAGAGAATGTTAATATCAAAAAGCAAAATATCGCATAGTATAGCAAATGTTAACGCAAAATATCGCATAGTAGTTACTTACCTATAGTTTTATAACTTTTGACATTTAATTTGTCAAAAGTCTTTCTATTGGCTTTTTTGATCAATTTTATAAAAAATAAAACGATTTGTTTTTACTTCTAATATAAGTAAGTGATAGTCTTATAAAATAAATTATTAATAATAATTAGTAAGCTTTATATAATATTATTTATTATGACAGTAGATCTGAGCACACTTCTGTAATTGGATATTTCTAATCTTTTAACTTATAAAAATTCAAAACCATCAAAAACAGTAGAAAAAAAATATGTATATTTACGTGACCAACGTTTTTGGAAGTAAAAGAGGGACATATTTTTTAAATTAGTGTTTATTTATCCACACTAGTTAAATAAAATAGTCACAATTCATTTAAATACTAAGCAAAAAAAGTAACAAAATTAAAATAAAATAAAAAGAAAAAAAATAAAGTTACATATATTTTACATTCATTTGAATTCTATATAAAAAAAACGAAAAAAATTTTATTAATAAAAAACTTCAATTGCCCTAATGACCCTAAAAATTAAATAAAAAAAAAATTGGCGATTATTTTAAAAAAATTATCTTATTAAATTAAAATCTGTTATTGTTATATGAGTTATATTTTGTACTTAACCTATTAGAAAAAGTATTTCACTATTTTGTAAACAGAAAATGTCAAAATATGTAGTTGATTTTTGCTGAGCCGACTTAGGCTTTGGTTTTATTTTTCAAAAAGTTTTCATTATGTTTTTATAAAATGTTTAGGTATGTACTTAATTATACTGTGTTCAACTTCGAATATTTATGGCAGATTAAACGGAAGATGGACAATTTTCTTGTTTTTATTTAATTTGGTACAAAATTGGAACATTTGCTGGAGAGGGGACGAATAGTTAAAATTTGGGACAATCTCTCCCAATTTGGGACGGTTGGTCACCAGCATGTACATACCTAGGTATTTATTTATACGTATATTATTATTTATTATTTAAATTCTGGGTCATATTTTAATACAATGTAATTCGGATGTTTGTATATACATACATACATATATATGTACAAATGAGTTATATAATAAAAAAAAAAAAGTTAAAAACCACTTAATTTAGAATACGTTTTGTTATTTTTCATTATAATTTTTATATAAAAATAAAGAAAAGAATAGGGGGAGGGGGAGGGAACCAAAATGAAAGAGATAAAATGAAATTTAATATATTTATTAAAGGTTTTCAGTGCTTTATCAGTAATTTATTATAGTTTTTTTTTATTAGGGTAGCTTTTGTCAATTAATATAGCGTAAATTGAATGTACAAGTTATTGAGTTCTTTAATTTTTTTTTTTTTTTCATTCGATTAATTAATTAATAAAATCAAATACATATTATTTATGGTTTGTTTTGGTTTTATGTAATTTAAATGATTTCGTTTTGATTTATTATATGAATAAAATAACATGTAAATTCATAATAAATTAAGTAATATAAAAAAAATTATTTATAAAAGGACATACATATATTATGATATATTAAAATTTAATTTTAAATATATGTATGTGGTATGTATAATTTATTCAAATTTTTTTTATAACTCTTTAGCCAGTAAGTAGGAAATTACTTTCCTTTACCAGTTTCCGCTTAATTAATTGAATTTAAAAATATATCTTTATTTATGTGACACAAGTGATCACTTTAAACATTTCACAAAAATTGAAAAAATTTTTTTTTATAAATAATAAAAATGTATTTATTGCTTTATATAGTGTTTCTGATCCGGTTAATATCGCTGGTTCAATATCGGAGGTTCCAAATATTAAGTAATGCTATTTGCTACAAGTTATGTTTATCCGTAGTTGTTAGTTATCTAAAATTTTGTTATTTTTAATAAAAAAAAAAAAATGAACAAGATGAATGCTAATTTAGCCAAAGCGTGTCTAAATTGTTAAAAAACTACATGTATTTATTATGTATTAAATATTGAAAAATAAAATTCATTGATCCTTAAGAAGATGAAAAGCAACCAATCAAATGTTGAGTAAAATAAAAGTATGTATGTACAATTTTTTTGAATTAAAAACAAACTGGTTCATACCTAAAATTGTCATCACTAAACAAAAACGAGGAAGAGTGTAGCGTAGATTGAGTTAACTCTGGGATACCTATGAGTGAACATAATATTCTGTTTGCGTAAAACTTGATAATTTTTTTACAAAATTTTAGATATTTTACTTAATTGAGTACTGAGATATATTTATGTAAAGTTTGGAGTCGTATGACGACCAATTTGAACCTGTTTCCCCGGACCAAATACATTTCATCGAAGTAATTGTCATAAAACTTGATCATCTATTACAAGATTTCAAATGCCTAGCTGAACCTGTTGCTTTAGCGCAACTAAATTTTACAGAAGTTGTTGGGAATGCAACTTTACATCTTTTCATAAAACTTCAGATATGTAACTTCAATAAACACTGAATTATTTTCATATAAAGAATGAAATTTTTTGGCAGCTACTCCAACCCGCTGGTGAAACTTGTTGGATTTAAATAGTAAAATTAATAATTTTTCAAAAGGGTCGTGGTAAAAAATTCAGAATACTCGATTCTTTTTTTTTTTTTGAGTTATCGTATGCCGAAAGTCGAACGGACAAACGTGCATGGGTTAACCGATTTAGAATTCATTTCTGATCCGATCTATACACTTGAGTCTATCTTGTCTTATTTAAGGTGTCATAAACGTAATGGCAAAATTTATACACAATTAAACTATGTATGTTCATACGAGTATAAAAATACAGTATAAATTAAAAAACAAATTAAATTCATCCACATAATGTATGGTTATATAAAACTTTTATCCAATATGTGATTAAATATATGATCAGTGATCACTTAATTCTTTTTCTAAATGTACTGATTCTGATTAAGTGTTGTATTATTTCATGAATTTAATTTAATGTGAATAAGTAGATCACCATTCATCATGCTCAAATTATGGGCGTTTTCCTTAGGAATGGGTCATATTTTATTGCATTATGTATTATGACATTATATTCCGAAAACTAATTTAATTCATGTAAATAAAGATAATTTATTTTTTGTTTTTAATTGTTTTTAATTGTATAAAAAAAAATATATTGTATAAATTAATATTTCAAGAAATAAGTTTATTTGTGAAACACGTGATCGTGTGGTAATAAGTGATAATATGTCAATAAATATTTGACAATTTGACAATTTAGATACCAATTAAAAATAATTTTTTTGGATTTTTATTAAAATCAAAATTTTAAAACGAAACAAAAGAAAACAACTTATGATAATTTAGATAAATTTATTCTTCTTCTAAGTTTGTAAAAGTTTATGTAGGTTTACGATGACTTCTTGTTATATATTGTATTGTATCACGTCTTATGATATGATTATTTCTTTCTATTTTCCAAGTTTACTCTTTTGAAATTTAAAAGTTCACTTATTTTTATATAAACCTTATATGTTTTATAAAAGTAAATTTATAAATCAATCTGATGGGCATTTTAAGTTCTTACATTTCTAATAATTAATTATTCTTAACTTAAAAAATAATTTTGATTACAAAAAATGAAATAAACATAAAATTTATTTTTAAAATAAAATTCAAAATAATTATATATATAACTATAATATTATAAATATGATTGGATGGATGAATAGATGGATTGTTGTTTTTTAAATATTGCATTCTATAAATATTGAAAATATTGTATTGTAAACAAGATGATTTCTTTTATGGTATACGTTCGTACATATTCTTTTTAAATATTTAAGTAAATGAATATTTTTTTTTTTTTTTTTTATATTAATATTGTCTTCTGTGGCAATTTATGAATAAGAAATATGATCTAAACTTTAACTAACCTGGTGCAAAGGTATTTTAAATAACAAATATACCATAGTTTTTTTTTTTGTTTTATTATTTATAAATTATACCGAAACATTTGCGTGTTTTAATTATTGATTTCTATATAAAAATAATAAGGAAGGAAAAAAAAAAAAACAAAACCTATGTAAAAATAAAATATTGTATACCACTGTATACAACTATTATACTAAATTACATATTATTAGGTAATTGAAATATAGAACATCAAAAAATGTTGTTGGAAGAAAACTAAATTGAAAAAAAAAAAAATCAATACTTTGTATATATACATATATGTATATATATATATTATAAAAATGTATAAGAGGATAACATATTGCAGTAATGTATACTAATGATTGCACAATGGTTAATTTCTTTTTTGTTTTGGTTTTGATTTTTACAAGTGCAAGATCAATGACTTATATTGCTGAAGGATTTTTAAAAAATTGAAGAACATTTTTGCTTTTATTTTTTTTTTTTATTTTTTTTTTTTTACAAATTTTTACTATAAAGGTTAAAAAAGGAATTTCAAGTTTTTAATAAAAACAAAGAAAAAAGGAAAAAATTTTTTTTTTTGGTCTTTGAAATACATATTTTAGATACTTTTATCAATTTTTAATTATTTCAGGAAAGTTTGCAAAAATTTTAACAAAGTTTTTAACAGCTTCAAAAATAGTACATAAACTTTTAAAAACTATATGTACTCTTATAAAAAAACTCGGTCAATTTTTAATTTTTTTTAAATGATTTTTTTTTTTTTTTTTTTTTTTTTTACGTTAATTCTATATAAAAATTCAAGAAAATGAAATAAATAAATATATCTTAGAATTTTAAAAATTAAATCTAAGATGTTTTATAATTGATGTTGTTGTTATATAAGAGTTTTGTAAATAAATTTAAAAAATTTTAAAATAAAATATTCAGATTTAATAAACTATAACGATTTACAAATATGGGTATTTAAATAAAAATATAATAAAAAAAGAAAATTATTTATGGTTATTTAAAAATAATCGAAGCAGAAACATAAAAATTAATGACAATGTTTGTTAATTCATTATATATATATATATATATATTATAGTATTAAATTTTTTTCATTTTTTTTTTTCTTTCTGTATTTTTAAACATTAAAATTGAATTTACATATGTATTAAAAATAATTTTTTTTTTATTTGTGGTCTAGAATAATAATAAAAACTAAAATGTAAAATTATTGTTAAGTATAGCTATATATTTTTTAAATAAATAATATTTCGATAAAAAAAAAAAAAAACTTACATTTTAATATTTCAAAACAGAAAAAAGTCATTTGTTTAAATATAATTTGTTGAATACTATACTGGGACTGGGACTCATTGGCACATAAATAACTTTTATATAGAATTTACCTTTTATTTCCAACTATAATTTGAAAAAAAAAAACAAAAAAAAAAGAAAAAGTATACAAAAAAGAATTTTGTAATCTCCCTTCATATTTTGTCACAAATTGCTATGAAATTTAATATTACCCTTGAGATTTACACAGAGTATTCCAATTAATTCTTAACAAAGAATATGAAATTTCGGGGAATGGTGTTTAAAATTTAATAATTAGTTTCTAAAATCCTTTCCTTATCCGGAAAATTAAGAATTAATGTTTGGCTGCGAAATTCTTTAACAAATATTTAGAGCAGTATTCAATTTTGACTGACTTTTACCGAAAAATACTTTTAATAAGATAATCCTAATTAAGAATCTGGAGTTTCTAGAATTCTAGATTATGTATTTTTGCTAAGAATTTAGATTCCCTGCTTTTTAATTGATGACTATAATTATTTTTTTTTTTTTAATTTATAAATTAAAGGTGTGTATATTTTTTTTTGTTTTGCATTACTACCGAGAAACAATCATTTTTTCACTGAAGATTAATCTGTTTGATTTTTTTTTTTTTTTTTTAATTAATTGGCAAATAAGGGGTT
Organism: Poecilobothrus nobilitatus; assembly: GCA_947095535.1. NCBI lineage: Eukaryota > Metazoa > Arthropoda > Insecta > Diptera > Dolichopodidae > Poecilobothrus > Poecilobothrus nobilitatus. The sequence continues at coordinate 188,801,688 of OX352773.1, forward strand.
TTTTTTTATATTCAATTAATGGATAAATGGTTTGATAAATTCAAATAAAAAAAAAAAAAGAAAAAAAAAAACATATATTTCTAATTCAATAAATATTATAAAAATTGCCATTCAAAAAGATAAAATTTCCAATTTAAGAAAAGATTTTCATAATAAAATAAATCCAAAAAAAAAAAAAAGATTAAAATTTTTTATTCGTATGTCACATTTTATTGATTTTCTATTTAAAAGTTTTTTTTTTTTATTTTTGTTATTTTTTTTTTTTCTAGGTTCTATGCTTAAATAATTGCTATAATAATTTTTCATATTTCATTTCATATTTTGTTTTTCTTGTTGTTATTTTATTTTATTTTTCTTTTTTTTTTTATTTAGTTCCAAAAATGGCAGTCAACGTTTATTCAACAAATGTTACAACTGAAAATTTATCCAGGCATGACATGCTGTCGTGGGTTAATGATTGTTTACAGGCATCGTTTACAAAAATCGAAGAGCTATGTACAGGTGAGAGAATATATACATAACTTACAAATAATTAAACTAAAAATAAAATGAAATTAAAGAAAAAAAAAAAAAAAAAATTAAAAGTAAAAGAAATAATTTGAAAATAAAAGAAAAATAAATGAATGAAATCGTAATGTAAATTCATGTTTTTTACACTTTGAAACTGTAACGAATATTTAAAAAATAACGAATATTTAATAAATAAATGAAAATGTATAATGTATTTTTTTTTTTTTTGCTTTTGGTATTAATTAAGAAAAATGATGAAGATGGGATTGTACTTATTTTGAGTCATTAAAAATATAATTTTTAAAGCTTTCAAATTATTTCAAAAATTGTTAATCACTTTAAAAATGAAATGTTCATATTTTATGATGGCAATTATTTCGATTTCTTTTAATTTTTTTTTTCTGTTTTTTAATGTAAATTTTAAGGTGTGTTTAAAAAAAAAACAAAGGTTTTAGTTTAAATAATTTAAAAGACTCTTGGTTTTTGGGGGGAATCAAAGTTTTTTTTTGGGATTTTTAAAGATTTCACTATAAATAAAAGTCAAGTTCATGTAGGGAAATCAGAATTAATTTTGAATTTAAAATTAAAATTAAGAAGAAAAAAGAAAAGCTTATATTTTTTTTTTTTTTTTGTAGGTGCAGCTTTTTAATGAGAGAATTTATATTATGTAGATTATATATATATTGTTTTTAGGGTAATTTCTTACAATATTGAAAATGTGGTATGTTAATATAATTTGGGAAAAAAAGAAAATAGTAAACAATGATGTTGCGGTTAATGAGATTATTGCGATTGACCCAGTTTGGAAGTTTTGTTTTTGTCAAAATATGAAAAAATACTTATAATTGATTTTAAATATGTTTTAAATAAAATTATTATTGTAAAATTGTTACATAATGTTCCAAGAGGTAATGGATCATAGATAAAAAGACAAAATATCTGTTGGAGATCATAGATACATATTTGTATTATCTACAATAAAAAAAAAAAAAAATTTTAACCGTTTTACTATTAAAAGTTATCAAATGCTTTAATTTTTTAATCTACTTTTCATGATACAACGGTGGATATATAATTTCTTTAAACAATTACATATTTTGCGGAAAATAAAACACAGTAGGTATAGTTAATTTTTGAGGAGCGTACTCGGCTATTATAGGTAGAATACTATTATTAATTTATACATTACTATTATTTTGTTTATATTTATTTATTTTATTCTAATATTATATAATAAATTATTATAACAGTGGTCGGCTGCTATGGCCATTATGGGCTTTTGATAGAGATTAAATCTAATATATGTATACAACATTTACATGATAATTACAAGTTATTTACAAAAATTTATTTACAAAATTATTTAAGTTTTACAATTTTAATAAAGTTAAGTATATTATAATCAACAGATTTTGTTTTTCTTAAGAATTTATGAAATATAGTGTTTAACTTATTAGCTTTTTATTTTCTATTATATACGCTTTATTATATTAAGTTCCACATATTATTTTGTTTATATTATACATTAATGTTTAAACACTAATTGGTAGCAAGAGGGATATGTTTTCAATTAATAAAACTTGCTATTTGTGCAGGATTTGAACACGTACTCCCTTCGTTTATAAGCCACGTGCTTAACCACTAGGCCACCGATGAAATAATAGTAAATATAATATATTTAATATGTTATTTTCTTTAATGCATAATTTCAGGCGCTGCGTATTGTCAATTTATGGATATGTTGTTTCCTGGTTCAGTTCAAATGAAACGTGTTAAATTTCGTACAAATTTGGAACATGAATATATACAAAATTTTAAAATATTACAGGCGTCTTTTAAAAAAATGAATGTTGATAAGGTATTTTAATACTTTTTTTAATTTTTTATATTTTTCAAATTTTTTTTGTTATTTTTCCAGTCAGTTTTGATTTTTTTTTTTATATTTTATTATTTTTATTATTAATTATTTATGTAATAAATATTACATATGTATGAATATTTATTGTTATATGATATAGAGAACAGTTTGATAATGATATATATTTATTTTTTTTTTGTTTAAAATCATCTTAATAAATAAATAAAAAAAAAAAAACCAAACCAACAAATAAAAACAAATAATCGCACACAAACCAACTACAAAAATAATATAAACAAAAAAAAATATTTAAAAAAAAAAAAATATAAAGATAATTCCCGTCGATAAATTAATAAAGGGAAGATTTCAAGATAATTTTGAATTTTTACAATGGTTTAAAAAATTCTTTGATGCTAATTATGATGGACGTGAATATGAACCAATTATAGCACGCGGTGGTATAAAACTTGGTAATGGACCAGGTGGTGGCGGCGGCGGCGGCGGCGGCGGACATGATGTTCATATTTCCGAAAAAAGACAAATACAACAGCCAACACGGTCAACAACAATTTCGAGAACATCAAATTCAACTAGTTAGTTTTTGTTTTGTAACATTCCTTCTTTTTTTTTTTTTTCTTTATAATTTTTGGTTTTAGATATTTCAAAAGAAAAAAAATTTTGATTTTATGATCGAACAATCGAACATCAAAAAATATCATTAAACAATTTACATAAATGTATTGTGTTGTTTTAAATTTTTTTTTTTTGTATTTGAAAAAAATTTTCATTTATTATATATTAACTTTTACTACATATTGTCGTCAATGATCGTTATCGTTTTATATCCTGTTTTTATTTTTGATTATGATTTTTATTTCAAATATTTTAATTTTTCATTTTACTTTTTTTTTTTTCTGTTTGTTGGTGTTTTGGGCAATGCAATACATTTTCCATAAAATCTAAAATATCGTGACGTCGAAAAAAAAAAAAAAAAAATGTGCAAGTTGATTTTGTTGTTTTGTATAAAATATATAGATAGCTGTTGGTTTTTTTTTAATTTTTGATTTTTAAGTGACAAATTCAAATTGATCATAATGTCGATATAAAAAACACTCGCACATACATACATGCATTTTACATTTTTGTTAAAAATTTAATCAAAACAATAAATTATTAATTTAGTTTTTATTTTAAATTTTAATTTGAGAATTCCAAGTATATGTAATTTAATTTTAATTTTTAATAATACGAAGATTAATTCTCTTTTCGATAATTTACTTTTATTTTATTATTTACTGGTTGTTTATATTCCTCTTTATTTTTTGGTCCTTAAAATTGGATTATTTAAATTACAAAAAAAAAAATGTATGATCAAATTTTTATAATATCTTATTTTGATTTATTTATAATATGGTGAAGGATTTTGAAAAGTGTTTAAATTTTGGTTTAGAAAAGGAAAAAAAAATTTTCAATTGGTATTCTTGTTTCAAAAGAAACTCTAAAATATTATAAAATTAACGTTTTTATTTGAAGAGAATGCATAAAAACAATTCCCCATAATTTTATAATTAAAAAATTTATTTATAAAATGGTCTTGGAATTATTAACCTGATGTATTTATTTTTATATTATTAAATATTTTTTTTAATAATTGTATAAAATTTAGCACTTTTTTTTTTGGAAATGGTTTAATTTATTTAGAATGTGAATTTAAGCTATTTTTATATTTAATATTAATAATTAGTTTAATTATTTCACTTAAAAAAAAAAAATGAATTAACATTTTTTTTAAATAATTTAAAATTTTTTGAAATTGCAACGCTGTTTATAAGATAAATTAATTTAATATGGCAACATAAATAAAAAAGTGAAAATAAATACATAATACATTCTTAAAGGGTTTGTATTATGTATCCTTAATCCTTCAAAAGATTCAACTTAGGATTTAAGATTTTATTGCTATATTTTTAATAGAAAAGAAAAAAAAAACATAAATATCTTAATATTTAATATCAAACTGTTATTCTTTATTTTCTAATTAAATTTATAAAAAATAAAAAAAAAATTAATAATTTTATTAATTTGTAAAGTTAATAATTAATTAATCGTAATACAATTTTTTAATTATCTTTACTTCATCTTTAATTTTTACATTAATTACATCTTTTATTTTTTTTTTGCTAAAAAAAAAACAAAAAAAAAAAAAAAAACAATAATTCTTTAAAAAAAAAATTTTTTTTTTTTTGTTTTGAAAATTTGTTTTTGGGAAATGTTTTAATTTTAGATAATACCTATTGATAAACTAACTAAAGGTCGTTTTCAAGATAATTTTGAGTTTTTGCAATGGTTTAAAAAATTTTTTGATGCTAATTATGATGGTAGAGATTATGATGCACTTTCAGCTAGAGAAAATCTACCAATGGGTTTTGGTGCTGGTGCAGGAGCTGGTGTTGCTAATAAATCAATTGGTGGAATTGGTATACGCAAGCAAACAAATAACGCAACAACAGCAGTAACAAATCGTACCACTACCAATCATACTACTACTTCTGCCAAGTCGCGTATGTTTTTAATTTATTTTTTTTTTTTTTGTTTTTATTTTTAATTTATTTTAATTTATTTTGTTTTTAATTTGTTTTTTTTTTTTTATTATATTTGTTACATTTTAATTTCATTATTTTGTTATATTTTTATTTTTATTATTTGGTTATTTTGTTTCATTTTGTTCGTTTTTGTTTTTTTTTTGTAATTATCGAAATAATATGTTAAAAAAATTTTTTTTTTGTAAATATTTTATTTATATTTTGATTTAGTTAAAACTATTTGTTGCTTTTTTGTTTAAAAAAAATAAATAGATAATTTTTTTAAATGTTTGGTTACGGATTTAAATAAAATGAACATTACATTTAAAAAAGAGTAACGAAATCTAGATGATTGTTTTTTAATAAAGTTAATATTAAAGTAAAATGAGACCCATAGAATATACGAAAAACTTAATTTCTTTGAACATAAGATAACAACGGAATTTTAAATACTCTTATAAATACATTATTTTAATTTTATTTATACAAATACATCAAAATATCATCAAATATATCAATTGAATATGATAATAAGTTGTTTTAATTTTCCGTTTGAATCTTTAGTTTCGAATAAATGTATTTATTAAAATAAAATATATGTTCTAAGCTATGGATGTTTATAAATTATAATATTTAAAATTTGAATAGTTTTTTTTATTGCTTTTGTAGTTTTTGTATTTTGTTTTTTTTTTTTTTTAATTTTTAATCAATATTTATTAATTTATTTCAATAATATTTATTTAATATATAATGCTATTTGCTTATGTTTTAAAAATAATTGAAATTAGCTTCTATAATTATTTTACATTACAATATATAATATACTTAATTATATTTATTAATTTTCAACCAATTCTCAACAAAAAAAAAAAAAACAAAAAACTGATGATCAAACTTAGTAATATTACAACGTTATTTTGAAATAAATGTATAAAATTATAATAAAATAAATTAATTTATTATTTAAGTTTTCAAAAATATATTAACATGGTTATTCTTCATTATTTCGTTTTAAGAATTCATTCAGACTAATTTCCATTATTGCACTCTAATAATAATTAATAATTAAACTAAAATTTTTCTAATTGATGAACTATAATTAACAATGGATAAGATTTTTTAAATATTACTTTTATTTTTGTAATTGGAAATTTACAAGTATTAAAATTAAAAAAAAAAAAATAAATAAATAAATAAATGTTCGTAATTAAAATTACTTTTTAATTTTCTTAACATAATTTTATATACTAATATGAAAACACAAATATGTAAACATTTTAATTAACAAATAAATCAACTTGCTTCGTTATATGTTCATTTATGATAAGATTTTGTGAAATAATGAAATTTTCAATGAAACATGCACATTTTTTTGTTAAAAACATAAAAATTAAATATTTATTATTATATATATTGGCATGTTTTGTTTTATTTTTAATTCTTTTTTTTTTTTTTTTTTTTTGTAAGTTTTTAACCAAATTTGTTTTTAATTAAACAAAAAAAATAAAATAAATATTAAATTGCATTTTCTTTTTAATTTCAAAATTAAAACAACAAAAAAAAAACCTTTGTACATAAAAAACAAACCAAAACCAAATACAAAAAAAAAAAACTTTAGTTACGGCTAGAGTTCCACCACGTACACAACAACCACCATCAGCACGTGGACCAACAACAGGAAATTCTATAAATAAAAGTTCAGAATCAGGACTCAATAATCAGGTATCAAATCAACAGATTGATGAACTGTCAAAACAAGTGAGTTAAGATTTAATTTTAAGTTTTAATTCCTTGATTAGGTGGTAGAATTAAATTTTCCGTTTTTAACTTATAAATTTAATTTAATTATATTTTATTTTAGATTATGGAAATGAGACTGAATTTAGAAGGTCTAGAAAAGGAGAGGGACTTTTACTTTAATAAACTGCGAGATATAGAAATTTTGTAAGTATAATTTAAATATAAAAAAAAACAACAAATAAAATATTGGATTACATTTTATGTTATAGATGTCAAGATACACAAGAAAAACAGCCTAACTCTTTAACTGAAAAAATTTTAGAGATTCTGTATGCAACAGAGGTAAGCTTTTTTTTTTTTTATGTTGTATTATTGTTAGGTATTTATTTATTTGAGTTTTTTTTTTTTTTTTTTAAGATTCTTTGATAATATTATACATTATATCATTTTTTTTTATTTAATTTTATTAGCTGTTTTCATTTATTGCTTAATAATTTTCATCGTGATATATTCAAAGATAAATTCAAGATTTTTTTCGTGTTTTTTTTTTTTTATTTTTTAAAAAACAAAGAAAATTATTGAAGCGTGTTGCGTGCTTCCAAAATTAAAAATTATAGACCGGATAGCAATATTTTTTTTTTTTTTAATATTGTTAATATTATGATCTAGATTTTCAGTATTTTCTAACAGTTTAGAAATAGTTTATTTTTAAAAAGAAATTTCCAAAGCTTTTCAAAAATAAATAATTTTTTTTTTGAAAGCAAAAAGAAAGAAACAGAACAAATATTTTATTTTCACTTTAATTGTGCTTTAATACTATCTATACATATTGATTATAATTAACTAAATTTAAAAAAAAAAATTTTGATTCCTATTTAAAATATAAAACGAACAAGAATATTATAGTTAATATAATATGGGAAGATATTTTTTTTATAAGAAAATATTATATAGAAATACAATTTTACATTAGGATTTTACATCTTTACAATCTCCTATATTAAGAATTTGAAAACTTTCATGTAACCTTAAAAAAACAATATCTCTATTTTTTCAATTATATATTATATGTCAACTTCTTCAAATATAAATTTCACAAAAATTATCTTCTTATATTAAATGAACTATGTATTATGAAAATATAAATAATATTTAATAATTAATTTTTGTATATTATAGAATTCTGTATATTTCAGCATGAAACCGAATATATGGAGTTCTATTGAACATCATAAGCATAGTCCATTACAGCCCCATGTTTTGACATTACTAATTTTGTTTTTAATTGAATTAACAATAGTTTTGTGGCTTTTATTATAAATTAATATTTTGATATAATTTTTATTTTTATCGATGCATGATTGATTGTTTGTTTTTTTTTTTTTTCTACTAAATTCTCCTAAACTTATGTCATTATTACTTCGCTTAAATGTATTTAAAACAAAAAGTAAGTTAAAATTATTGGAATAAAGATAATTTGCACTGAATTTTTACACAATGTTTGGAAAATTTAACGAGTGAATATTAAACGATGTTTATTACTCATAATAAAATTCTTTATTCGTTTGTTTTGTTTTAATTTTAATTTTAATTGAAAATAAAAAATTTCAATATTTAAAAACTAAAAATTATTTTCAATTACATTTCTTTTTATATTTCATCAAAGGATAGAATTTCAATGATTCAGTTGAACAAATTTCAACATCATTCTTCAATTTTTTTAAACATAATTTTTTTATAATAATTGCGGAAATCGATTCAGATATTTGGTCTTCTTCGGCTGTTTGCCTATTATTTGGAATTATTATAACAATTATTTTTGATTTCTGTGGTTTTCATGAAAATCCTCCAAAATGGAATAGTACTATATTAAAATAAAAATAAAAAGAATGTAAGAGAAAAACAAAAACCCTTGAATAATTTTTAACAATCCTAATATACATACTATGTTAGTAATATTTTAATATCTTAAAAAGAATTAAAATTAAAATAAGTAATCCTATATTCCAATTTAAAAAACAAAATTTACTTTATGAGAAATTTAAAAATTTCTTTTCGTTTTTATAGGGTGCTTTTATATAAATGGGGTTTAAAAGGGAAAGAGGAAATTGAACAAATAAATCAAATTATACAATTTTTTTTTTTATTTTCATTTTAAAAAGGAACTCTTATAATTCCAGTTTCAATTAACTAATTTATTTTTTAAATTTATGAAGAATGCCTTATTTAAAGAAAACTAAATTTGATTGTTCCTATTAGATGATTTTTATATTTTATATTGTATTTGATATCATCTGCATTATTTCGTCTTCTATTGAAAAAAAATACATAGTATTTACTGGATAATTTTTTTTTTAATAAAATCTCTATTCTTTTTGTAGACAAATATAATTTTTTTTTTTTTATAGTTTTTTCATTGATAAAAATAATATGTATTTTTAAATTTAAAACTAATTAATCATCCTTTTGTTTAAAAAAAAAATTGTCCAATAGAAGAATTTTTAATTAAAATCCAAATTAATGAGAAAAAAATCTTTAAACTTACTAAAAATATTAATTTTTCACCATTTTATCACATAAAATTTTTTCATATTAATCAAAAATTAAGAAAATTGTAATGTAATATTAATATTTAAAATTTATTTTTACAGGATGGTTTTGCTCCACCAGATGAAATACCACCAGAAGATGAAGAATATTAGACTTTTTTAAAAAATTAATAACAAATAAAAAAAAAATATATAAAAAAAAAAAACAAAAACTAACGAAAAATAAATGTTTGATTGTAAGATTTGATTATGAAAATAAAGTAACGATAATGCAAGATACTTTTAAAAGTAAACAAAAAATATAAAAGAAAAAACAAAATTCTATTTTAAAAAAAAAAAAAAATTATAATAATTATAAATTGAAATTAAATTTTAAATTAACAATCAAATAAATATAATTTTAAAAAAAAAAAAAAAAAAATAAATAAATAAATAAAAATAAATATATTAAAAAAATTTCATTAAAAAATTAAATTCAAAAAAATCAATTCAATCCGTGACCAACTGTAAAACAGTGTGTATAAAAAAAAAAATTAAAATGGCTTATGACAGATTCAATAGTAACAAGTGTCAAGTAATGAAATTAGTTTTCAATAACATAAAAATAATTTGTCGTTAAATCGATATATTAATAAAAATATGGAATGTGGATATTTTGAATAGAGCAGAAAGTGCCAACAGATGAAGAGAGTACTGAATCAAGTTTTGTCGATATAGCTAATTTGTTATTATTGAGATATTAGAAGTAAATTGAATTAAACTTTAAAAAATCTAATAAAATTGTCTTAGAAACAAAGCGTTAGTTATGACTGTTATATCCTTTTTATATTTCTTTTTTTTTTTTAGTGGGATAAATGTAGAGCTTATTACAAAAAAAAAAAAAAACAAACGATTTTGTTATCGACGACCAATTTTTGTGTAAAACAAATATTATAAAAGAGAAAATATTTAAAGTTTAAAGTTTTTATTATAAATTAATAAGTAGTACTAGAACAAGGAGGAATAAAATTTAGCTAAAGATAAACAATCTTTATTAATAAAAAAAAAAAAAACTGTAAATATGGTTTTAATTAAAACTTGCCTGACTGTTGATATATTACGTCCACATTCGATGAAGTTCGCCGATAACGTGATTTTTTTTTTTATTACTTTTTACTTGTTACTTTTTATCTGCTTTTTTTTTTTTTGTAATAACCAGCTATTCAAAAAATAAATATAAAAAAAAAAGAAAATAATTTTTTCTAATATAAAGTATGACTTTAGTCAAAAACGATCAAAATAAATAAAATTATTAAATTAAATCAATTTAAGTTTTTAATTTTAATTAAAAAAGGAAAAATAAATTATATTTTGTATTTGGTCCTCTAATCAAATATATTATTTTTTGTATTATGTTTTTGTTTTTTAGTGAAAGTTCTTGTCAACAACTATTAAAAAAAAAAAAAAGATAAAAAGTAAAACTGTTTATGCAAATATCATTTAATTGTGCATTATAATTATGATAAAATTAAATTGAAAAATTAAATATAAAATTCAATTCTTAAGCGATATTATAATTCTCAATTTTTCTAATTTGGTAAAAAAATTTATATTAAATTGTATAATTTTTATTTATTAAAATATATTTAATATACAATTATGTATAGTAATGGTAAATATTCGTACATTAAAAGAAAAGAGAAAAGAGAGAATACATAATTATTATTATAAGATGGCATTTTCATTAAAAAACACAAACATTTTAATTAAGTATTATTATAATGTTGTATTAAACTTCAAAATTTATTTATTGTCTTATTTTAACTGCAGTATCTAAGATCAATTATCAAAGTATAGGATGAATGATTGTTTAAAAAATAATGTTATTAGCATTTACACAAAATATAAAAGCATGAATACTACATTTTTTTTTCTGTTGACAAAACAAACGTTTTTTTTTTAGGTACTGCAATTAATTTTAGACTTTTTTTTTTATTGATATATGTTTTTTTTTATTTTAATTTTTAAAATTTCTTATTTTTTGAAAAGTTATCTTGAAAAATTGTTTTGCAATTGGCGAAGACATTTTTCATTAATTATTATAATTCATTAACATTTATCATTGATATTTAAAATAGCATTATGCAGTTGTTTGTCATCTTTATTTTTCAGCTAAAAGTTTGAGTACTATTTTTTTGTTCTTTCTTTTTGTTTTTTTTTGTAATACATAATAATATGCATTTTTCTTTTGCTAAAAAATATTCAGGAATTTATTAAAATTTTTTTTACCTAAATAAAAACAAGAAAAAATAAAATTATAAATATAAACAAATACAATTATATAAAAAAATATCTTTTAAAAGAAAATTATATATAAAATATTATATACAATTTGGAGAGAAATATTTAAAAAAGAAAAGTGAAAATAAAATTAAAGAAAAATAAAAGAACAATTCTCAGTTTAAAATAAAAATAATTGTTGTTTGACAAATAATAAAGATATTTTTTTCTTTATTTAATTTTTGTATTTTGTTTTATTTCATTTTTGTTTTTCAGAGTTTTATCTCAAATTGTATTTGACTTTGGTGAAAAATAAGAAATTTATTTTTCAATTTAAAATTGACCTTTAATTATTTAGATCTAAAATTTTTTGTTTGTATTGTTAACACGATTATGCACCTAAATAGCCTATAAACAGAGCTATAGATTAAATTAAACTGGTTAAAGTGTGAGGTTGATTTGTTTAAAAATAGCAATAATACGACTTGAACTAAAAACTTCTGTTAAAATTCCGAATAAATTGTCGAATTATTTGTTACTAATTCTAAGCAATTTTTTAATTTATAGGAAATAAAAGGAACTTTACCATGTTAAGAAAATTACAAGAAATATATGAATATTTATGAAAATTTATACAAACTCTGAAATAAATATGAAATATTTTTAACAACTTATTTTGCTTTTCTATAAAAAATTATATTTTTATTTTTGTAATAATATAAAAACAATGAATTAATTATTTAATAGCTGATTGAATTTCTGGTTGTTTATGAGTACCATCACAAAAAGGACGATGTTTTGTTTGTTTACAATTACATAACCAATATGTACCAGTCTTTTCAACTTGAAAACGAATTGGTCTAAAATATAACAGATTAGTTTCTTTTTCTAATATTAAAATAAAAAATCATTTTACAAACCTTTGTTTAATTTTTAAAAATTCATTTTTATGAGTACCATCACAGAGTGGTTGATTTTTTGATTTTCCGCATAGACACCATGCATAAGTTTTTCCTTCAAGTTAAAAGTAAAATAATTTTAATTAAAAAATTAGTAATTAATTACCTTCTTCCAAATCCAATTTAAATGGTTTTTTATCAAATATTGCACCGCTTTCTTGATCCTGTGAACTTTGATTTTGTTCTAAAACATTTTTTGGAACTTCCTTTGAATAGAAACGATTTTGCTGAAGAGAAAATAATAATAGTTTTTTTATAATTTTTTTAATATTTGATATTGAAAAAATATAAAAAATTTATTTATATATGATCCATTAAAAAAGAGAACATTTTTTTTATAATAGAAAATTAATTTCGTTCTACATTACATTTGAAATAATTTCTTGATTGGCTTACTTACAGTAGCTATTTTAGAAATAAAACGATTTGTTTTCATGAGATTTAACATTTTAAGCTTAAAAAGTAAATTCAATAATCAATTTTATAAATCTCGATTTTTTAATACTTCCTAATAAAATAAAGTTGGATGTAAACATAACCGTTTTAAGCAATGTCAAAATCATATGAATCCTATATCCTATTCCTACGCCATTTTTGAAACTGACAACTGACAGTAGAGAAAATGGGTTGTTGTATTTGATATATTTATAATATCTACGTTGCTGCAGCCTTCAAACGTTTTTTTTTTACATAGGTATGAATTATTTGTAATGAGCAAACTTTACCGTAAATTTTTAAATTTAATTTTGCTTAAGCGTGTTAACTGTAAATTTTCAAATTTATCGAACAAGTTTTAGAAAGCAATACGTTTCTTTTGAGATACAAATACATAAATAAATAAAAAAATAAAATAAATAAATAAAACAAAAACAGTTAATAGATTTGATCTGGCTGAGCGTAGTCTATTTGAAAACAATTAAAAAAGTCTCGTTCTGAGCAGGTTATACATTTTTGGTTTTTTTAATTGATTTCGATTGACTAAAACGAGCTCACCTAGGTTTACTCCAGATCTGTTTTATGCTCAATTGGCGAAAGAAATCATTTTTTTGCTCGAAATTTTTAGATCAAATCTAAATTTTTGATTGAACTTCTTCTTGTTTATGTATTGTTTATGTTTATGATATTTTAAAAAAAAAATGAAAGATATCAAACTGAGTGTACTGTATACTAAAATCTTATTTGATCAAACATTTTTTTTTCACGTTTCACCCAAATCATGTAAATGACACAAACCACCTAATTATTTTTGCATATATGTATGTACACATTATGTACCCCATTTTGTACCCCTATTACTACTAATAAAATAAATTCAAAAATAATGATTTGATTTATTACCTTATTCATATGTATTATTTATTATATTCGTGTTGGAATCATTACATTACATTACCTATAAATATATCATTAATATGGATATTTAATTGTTCTGAGTTCTGACTAGTTGATTGATTTGATCATGTTTTGATTTAAAAAAGAAAAATTTTTATTTTACAGTTCAGGCAGCTCTGCTCTCAATTTCAATTGTTTAAAATCGTTTAAACTTCGCTTTAAGAAATGAAATAATTCCGCATTAAATTGCGGAGTTATTTCATAATACACAACTCTTTCGAAATAACTCCACACAAAACGAAATAACCCCGCATCAAAATTGAAATAAATCCATTAAATTGATTGAAATTGAAAATCATTTATTTTGTTTTATTTTTATAAATTACTTTCGAGTTGGATTAAAAATAAGTGTATCACCTTTTTCCAGATTATTTATATATGTTTGAATATGTTTATACGAGATTTTGAATTTGGAGGAATTTTATAGTCGGTTACAAGATCTGGATTATACGCCTTTTACAGAATATTCATTGTATACTTATGTATTTATATGCGATTTTTTAAATTAGGAGGGATTCAAAATTATTAATTTTGTAACCGACTATAAAATCCCTCCTAATACAGAATCTCCCAATATATGTATATATGTATTAAAATATTCTGGAAAAAGCGAATACTGATTCTGATTCTGATCCAACTCTAAAATCCCTTCCAATTCTGTATAACGTATACATATATACAATGTACATTTGTACGTTAGCAAAAAAAATAAATAAAATAAATCCGCAAAAAGTCAATTTGAGGATTTATTTAATTTTTTGATTTGCGGACTTATTTCATAATCAAAAAATTAAATAAATCCGCATATAATGAAATAATTCCGACCTCTGGCACATCAAAAAAACAAAAACAATTCTTGAGGAATTATTTCATTTTTGAGTTGCCGATTTATTTCTTGCGTAGTTATTTCATGATACCAATTATTACGTACTGTATAGCACGTACATACATTATACATACATTCATACATATGTTAAATTTTGAAAATGTGAATTTAGTGAATTTTATTGTACATTCATTTTAATATTTATAATGGTATAACTAAATTCGTATATCTTTATAAAATATTTTATTATAAAAATCGACCGAATGAAAGAATCTGAGAGTTAAAAACGATAAAAAAAAAGAAAACAATATTGTCATTTTGAATGAGCATATCACATTTATTATAAAATACTCTTAAAATTTTTTTTTCCTATTTTTGTACTTATAAAATAATTTAATTCTAATAGCTACAAAATATATATTTATCAATAAATTCGAGCTCTTTTCAAAAGAGAATAATTTAATAATCGCTAAATTAATTTAACTATAATAACATCATTTTTTATAGCATGCAAATTCAAGAGCACCTTCATTAATAGAAAAGTATTCACCTTCATCAATAGTTTTCGGAAGAATTCTAAAAAACAATAAAAAAATTTTTTAAATGTTGTCTAAAAAAAACATAAAATTTCTTACTTGTGCAATGTTTCTGGCAAGAATAATATAACAAATGATTCGGAAATAAATAGAACGGCCAATACAATAGATGGTAATGAAGCGAAAACAGTTGATAAATATAATATTTGTACACTTAAAAATGATACAGCATATCCAGCAACATGTAAAGCAGCAATTGCTTGACCACGAACACTTGTCGGCACTAATTCCATTGCATATTGATTACCAGATTCATAAGCTAATGCTATACCAAATCTTGCTAAAATTTGTAAACTAGCCAATAAGGCAACATTTTTATTATTCGGATCTTCCATCCAAACAACAATTCCTGTTATTGCAGCAATAATACCACAAAATATTGCTGATGATGTTGCCATACCTTTACGTCCAATTTTATTTTGTAAAAAAACTAAAACAGCTGCTGCTGGAAATACTGTTGTAGAACTAACCGAAAATAACATAAATGGTGATAATCCAGTTCCTTCAACATTTCTGCTTACAATATTATAACAAAGTGTTGTTACCATTCTATAATAAATATTTGTATAATTTTATAATTATTCTTAAAATTAAATTAAAAAAAATTAATATTAAATTCTTACAAAACATAGAAAAGAATTATGGTTCTTCTTCTTAATCTGGGACGTTTAAATAAATCAATAAAATTTTCTGCACTTTCATTTTCTTTACTTTTTAAATAAACATCACAATATTTTCGAAATTCCGTAAAATCAGCATCATTTACAGTAACTCCATTAAATTTTGCTACTCTTTTAAGTCTAACAATAGCACCATCAATATTATTTTGTGTTACTAACCATTGTGCACTTTCATTAACCATATAAATGAATGAAAAAACAAGAACTAATGGACTTGAAACTGATAATAAATAAAATTTCCAATGGCCTATAGCTACAGCAATCCAAGGTGTAATTACAAGCCCTAACGTATAAAATATTCCAATGATGAAATTTAAACATGTAACACGTTTAGATGGTCTTATATATTCTAATACTGTATAAAATTAATTTTAGTTTTAATTATTTTATTTTTTTTTCTTTCTTAAAATTTTTTTTTTTACCTAAAATGTACATTAGATAATTATTGGTGTCAACTGCTAATCCGGATACAAAACGACTTATAGAAAATGTTATAATATCACTTGAAAATGTTGTTGCAACATCTCCAATAACTGCTGACAAATTTGCTAGTATCAGTAATACCAATCTACCAAATTTATCTGATAAAAATCCATATAATAATGTTCCAACTACAGAACCAACGAAAAAAAATGATTGCCCATAAACAGATATGTATTCTGAATCGCAGACCCAATTTAACTATAAAAAAAAAAAAAATGTGTTTAAATATTTAAAACAGATATATTATATATATATATATATATATTTTTTTTTTTACAGATTTATTAATGTAATTCTTATATATATGTAATATGTAATATGTGTACATATGTAAATTTTTTAAATTCCTATTTTTTTATGGTTTTTATTATTCTATAGATAATTTCATTATAATTTTTTTTATTTTTATTTTACAAATATACATTTGACACATTACAAGTGTTAATTTGTAATTTACTACATTATAATTTTTATTACAATTCGATCCATCACGACTAATTTGCGATCTTAATCTTTTGTAGATTTTACGACATTCAAAAAAATAAAAAAAAAATCATTTAAAAAAAAAATGTTTATTGCAAGGTTTTATTTATGTGATAATTAAAAAAAAACAAATTTTAAAGGTAAAATTGATAAGAATATGTCAATTGTTTTAAAATTGTTTACATTTTTTTTATTTAAATCATTGTAAACTAATTTTATCTGTTAATCTATAAAATCTACTGGATGTTATTTTATCAAAAATTTAGATACTTTTCCATTTTTCAACTAACTTTCAACTTACCCAGTCAATTATTGTCAAAAGTTATCTTAATCTAAGGTGAAATGTTAATTATATTGTAAAGATTTTTTAAATTAATTTAAAATTAAATATAAATTTTTCATTTTTTATCGAAGAATAACATTTGTATTTCTATCCCTGATTTACATCTCTTCGATTTACATCTTTTTGTTTTACATCCTTACATTATTTTCAGCAAAAATTCTACTAAACTGACAAATACAGTGATTACAGAAGGATTTAATTTTTTTTAAACAAAGCGGTTAATATGTACATATATATGTACATAATGTTTCTTTTTGAAATTAATGTGAATTTTAATAGATATGTAAGTAATAAATTTATTCTAATCAGTAATTATAATATGTTTTTATGGTTTTTTTTTTTTACATACACCAATTTTGGAATGCATCCTGGATGTAAATCGATGAGGTGACATAAAACCGTAAAATAAAACTGTTTGGATAAATCGATCGATAAATCGATGAATCGTACCCAAGGCAATATTGATTTAAAATTGAATGTACTTTACGGAAGCATCGTTAAAGAATAAACAATGAAAATAAAATAAATACAAAGAACAGATAAACAGACAAAATCTTTAATATTTTATATTTAAGGTATTTAATGTTGCTAATATGTCAATAAATATTTAAAAATAGTTTTTAGGATACAGGATATTTAAACGCAATTTCAAAGAATTCGTAAAAAATAAATAAATTTGATTTTTATATACTCGTACATAATATGTACATACATACATATATACTTATACATATTCATATTAATTTCCTTCTATATAAGAAATAAAAATTTTTAATCTCATTATATTTATGTAAAAAAACCCATTATATGTAAATTAAGTTGAACGTAAATAGCTGGTATTTTGTAGATAATAATAAAATTTTTAAAACAAAATTTTCAATTATATTTTTTATTGAATTGAAATTAAATTTCCTCTTTAATATCCATCATATGTTTTTAATTTATTTTTGATATGAGTACATAAAGGTATGTAAATAAATTACAATATATAAATATAATTATTATATTCTTTTGTTAAATAAAACTATAATTTAAATATGTACATTTAAAAGTGATAAATTTGAAATAATGTGAAAAATTTTAAATAAAAATTTAAACTTATTTATATTAAAATTGAACTTCTTGTTTTTTTATATAATTTTTTATAATAATATTTTTACATATTCATATGTATATGATATAAGTTTTATATAAAAATTCCCTATTAATTCCATTATATCTTATACCTATAGGGTTTGAAAGAACCATGTAGGGAATAAGACGGCTGATGAGGAGGTAAAGCATCTATTAAAATTTTCGGTAAGCGTTTCAGCTAACCTATTTACTTAGTTCTAGCCCTCCGTACCAACAAACCCTAGGTTCAAAATAAAATGTTTTTGAATAAAAATTATTTAAATTGGCCAAGGGATAACCAAAACTGCATGTAACCGATACTGAGTTCAAAAAAATACAACTGCATTTATTCAATCACTCTAGAGTCTAGACTTGAAGTCATTCAATCATTCTAGACTTGAAGTCATACAATTGGTGTTATTACGAACCAATGTCTGTTGGCTAAACATGGTGGAAATACGGATATGCATGTGCATCTCAACTGTATAATTTACAAAAGGAATTAACGCCATAGAAATCGTGAAACACTTTCTTTCCATCTGCTCCGCTTATCTAGAGCAGTGGTGGATAAAATACGTCCCTTCTTTCTTTTTTTCTTTAAGCTTAGAACGCTGTTCACGAAAATTTGGGATTCCCATTTAAAATTAATGTAAAAATTTCGTTGGGAAATAAATAAAATAAATGTCTGATTATTTATTTACTTGCGGAATTTTTGACATTTGATATTAAGTTTTGACTTGCATAAATAAAAATTGTAATTTAGTGAAAATTTTTTTTAATTATCGTTTTGTTAAGTTTTATGTTTTTATTATTGTAAAGAAAAATTATAATTTTGTTAATTTAATTTAATATTAATTTTTTTAATTTCTTATTAATTAATATTTAATATGAATGACAAAAGATATAGTTTTATAATAAAAATATAAAAAAATGCAATAAATTTATTGTATTATAATTTTAAATACGCATATTCGAGAATATTAGTTTTAGTTTATTTAAAAAATTATTAGCTTCTGGCCCGTTCAATATTTATAAAATTGTAATTTGGCCCATTTCTAAAAAAGTTTGCTGACAGCTGATCTAGAGGATTCAAAAATCTCGGCAGTTTTGTTTTACTAATCAAATGATAAAAATGTTAAAAAAACACAAATGAAATTTTTTATATAGATTTTCCTAAATTTAAAAGTGCCGTACACGGACGTGCATATAATTTTAACTCATCTTCAATAAAAATTAAAAACATCCATTACAATTTTATTCAGATTTAAATGTACATACATATACATATATAGTTTCTATTATAGTTTCGATCGATATCGGTTCAACGTTTTTTTTCAAAAGGCTGTTAGTTGCAGTATAGTGTTAATTATATACTTAAGAACTAATTAAGGTGTAAAGTATTAATTTATTAGAATGAATTAGTTTCATCAGTTTAAATTATTATTTTAGTATGATCATTAAACATGATAAATTATAGATTTAGATATTTTAGACTCAAAAAATCATAATTGATTTAAAGAAAATAAAATAATAAAAAAAAAAATTTATTATATATATTTATATGTACGTATTCATATAGTATTATTACTTAATATATATATATATTTTGTTATAATTGAAATATTATACTTACTTCTGTATTCATACTTCTATATTCATAATCATAATTATATATCCATTTTGTACATGGTTTTGTACTTGGTATACCAATATCATCTATAATATCATCTAATCTCGTACATGATGGTCTTTCAAATTTTGAATAAATTTGTTTAATATCGTCAAATGATCGATTTGATAATTTTGAATGATAACACCTTTAAATAAAATCATAAAAATACAATAAAAAAAAAAAAAAAAAAATTAATATAGTTTTTAAAAAATAATTAATAATTATTATAAATGATTTGCAGATTTATAAAGATTATAATGATTAATATAAAAAAAAATTATCTATAAAATATCGTAAATAAATTTAGGTTTATAATAATGATTATATTATTAATAATTTAATTTATTTATTTATAGATAAAAATTATTTTTAATTTATATTTAATATACTATAATTAATTAATTTTTATGCATATATCATTTACATAAACATATAAAAACATTTTTCATCTGTTTAATTTATTAAATTTTCTGCGTATGACTATACTTTTATTATTAAGGAATGCAATCATATTTAATCAACTATTTAAGAAATTTAATTTAAGAAAAAGAAACTAATATTAAAATATTTATTTATTACTTAATTGAATACCTACTTAATTTAATTTTTCACGTTTTAAAATTTCGTAATACTAAAAATTAAAATTTTTTTATAAATCATTTTCAAATATCAAAAATTAATTTATTTCATTTTTTTTTCTCTCTAGAACTACTTTTCATTTCAGTTTTGAAAATTTTCTAATTAAAATATTTTTATACTAGAATATAATAAATTTTTTATTTATATTACATAATATTAATTATGTAAGTACATATATATAATAATATTATATAATTAATAAATATTTTTATGTAATTACTAATTACCAATGATCTGGAACAAAAGTAATCATAGTTTGACCGAAATAATGTTGTGATACAAAAAAATTAATAAATCCAAATAATCCTAATAGCATATATTGATAGCGTCCATAATCACCGCATTTTTCTAAAATCTTATCAAAATCCATAATTTTTTATTATTTATTTATTTTATTTTATTTTTTTTTTTGGTTTTTTTCTTTTTTTTTTTGTTTAATAATTAATTTAATAATTTGCTGGATTCTCTGAATTTAATCATTAATTTAAATTAAATTGTATTAATTTAATTTATTATTAATTTATATTATATTAATTAATATAAAAATTCTAGGTCGTTAGAAATAAATTCTAATTTAAAATTCAGAACAAAAACTAAGAAATAAAATACGGAATAAAAAAAAATTTATTTTTTATTTTGCAAAAAAAAAAAAAATAAATAAATAAAAATTCGTTTAACTGAACTACTGAACAACTGAACAACTTAACTGACTTTATATTTTGCTTGCAAGCTACTGTTTTAAGCTTATTTAATAAGGTGTTATTTACGTTTTTTTTTTTTTTATTTTTTTTTTTTATTTCTGTTGATTGAGAAAAAAAAGCTGCTTTACTATCTATAATGTATGTATATGTAAATACATAAAATAAAAATTAAAAAAAAAAATATATATATATATATATATATATATTCTAGAACTCTAAATTGTTATTATTGGATTAAAATTTAAAGAGCAAGTTATTTAAATTATTTTATATTTTTTACTCTCTAGTTTATCGTAATTATTTGTAACACAACTCACAAGAATAGATAGAAGTGTATATTATGTGTTTTTTTTTTTTTTTTTTTTTAAAGTACTTTCTATTTCAACTAAAAATAATTATTATATTTATCAAATATTTTTTTTATGATTTTTGGCACAGACTTACATACTTATTTTAAATTTTATTAAATCAATATTTACCGATAATTATTTACCGATACTTTTTATCATAATATTATATAGTACATATTATATAGATATTATGATTTATAATCATGTATTATTTGTATCACATTATTCATCATATTTAATCCTTAAAAGTTTATAATTTTGTTTTTTTTTTAAATTAAATAGTATAAACTATATAAAAAAAAAAATATATATTTTAACTCTTCATTTTTAAAACTAATATTTTTTTTTTGATTTATTTATTTATTTTTTTTTCTTGATTTCCAAATTTTCAATAGCAAGTTTTTAAAACTAAAAAATATTTATACATACTCGTATGTATATGCATTATGTAAATTTTAAAAAGTACTAAATAGTGGTATTCGAAGTGTTATACGGAAGTAATTAGTATTATCTTCTTGCTTTGATAGTAAAAGCGATTAATAATAATAGTCACAATAATTTATAAGATTTTTAATTTACGTTCTATTATAAATGTATACGTTTATGTTTTTTTTTTTTTTTGCGAGGGTAGGTGCGAATTATCAAAAGATACTATTGAGGAGTGAAGCAAACACAAGTTCTTTAGCAGTGTGTAAGACTTTAATTCTCTAAACATCATCTCTCTTTTTTTTTTGACCAAACAATAAGTTTTATATGATCGAGAGCGGACCTTTTTCTAGAAAAAAAAAATGTCGAAAAAAAAATGTTGAAAATAAAATGCTAAAAAAGAGCATGCCGAAAAAGAAAAAAATCGAAAACAAAAATGTTGAGGGATTATTAGGGGGAAAAGGGGAAAAAACAATTAGGAGAGATTTTAGAGTCAAAATAAGTCTCAAAATTAGAGATTAATGCTTTTTCCAGAATATTTAAATATATGTACATAATATGTGAGATTCTGAATTAGATTTAGAGATTTGAAAGTTGGATTCAAAAACAGAGGGTTATACGGTTTTTCCAGAATATTTATATATTATATAGATGTATATGTGAGATTTTTAATTAAGAGGGATTTTAAAGTTGAATCGAAAAGGGTATATCTTCTTTTTCAAGAATATTTATATTTATGTTTATGTGAGATTCTGAATTCGGAGGGATTTTAATTAGTTAGTTACAAATTAAAGTTACTCGCTTTTTCCTGAATTTATAGTAAAAATATTTATTTTTTTTTTACATACTTCCATACAAGTGTATACCTAATAATATTATTTGTACTAAAAATTAAAAAGAAAAATATTGTAAAATAAAAAAAAAAAAAATCATTTTAAAATACATTTTTTTTTCCAACATTTTTTGTATTCAACATTTTTTCTCTCAAACATTAAAATGTTGAATTTCATCTAAACATTAAAATGGTTAGATAATTAATATTGTAGGAAAACATTTATTTAAACTTAAATAATATAGCAACAAGATATTAAATATTTTGTAAGATGTATACTATATGCTTATTCTAATATGAATCAATTGTTAAAATTTGTAAATTTAGACGAACATTTTTTTACCATTCTGTTTAAGCATTTTATTTATTAAAATTTATATACAAATCATAATTAATTAGTATAAATTAATCTCACTTAATACTCATATTTTCCGTTAATTAACACTATACATATTATAGCTATATTATATATTTATGATCAATCTATTTTTGGTACATTTAACTATTTTTATTTTTTTTTTTTTTTTTTAATGTAAATAATAAAACTGAGAGTTTATATTTGGTATTTATGTTTATTTCATTTTTTTTTTTATGTTTATTTTATTTTAAACATAAATATTAGTAGTGGTGCATGTAATTTTTTCGCTTAAAAAAAGTTCTAGTATAAAAATCTATAGTTTAAAAGTTTGATGTAAAATTGATTAAAATTAAATTATGTGTTAAAGATTAAAAAAATATGTATTTCATTTAAATAAATTTAAATTAGTGTTTCTGATACTTGTTTTTACATACTTAAATTTTTTTCTGTTTTTTCTTTTATGATGCGGCGTAAAAGTATCATTACGTACGATTTCTATAGTTCTAAATAAGTTGTATTAAATGTACATTTTATATTTTAATGGTTGTGAAATCTCAAAATAAGCCAATTAAGAACGGTTAAAGTTTTCGTTAAGATAGATTTTTTAGAGAGTTTTTTTTGTGTACAATTTATATTTAAGGCGTATAGGAGTGATTTATTTGATAAAACTTACTATGTACATTGCTTGAATTGTAAGTGTGTCATACAATTTGTTTCAATTAAATTATTACCATTCTATATATTTTATGGATCATAGACCACAATATAGAATCACATATTCCATTAGTTATATTTATTCTTGTATTATGCATTTTCGGTTTTGTTTCTACGGTTAATGAAATGTCAAAAATGTTAATATATATGAAAAATTTTACCAAATTACTTATTAATAATTTAAAAATGTATTTGTGTTATAGTTTTGGTCAATAACTTAATAAATTTAAAGCATTTTAATATTTAAATTATAAAATATTATATGATATTCATTATGACTATCGTTATCGCAAATTGACTTAAATCGCGTGACAAGACATTTTAAACGGCTTTTTTTTGGATAAAAGAATTGAATCGAGAATTTAAAAATGAAAAATTATAACCGGTTATATTATGATTTTTATAAAATTATTAATTTTGGGAAATTTTAAATACGTTAATTTTTGTTTTTTTTTTTTATAAAAAAATTAAAAACAAAAACAAATCAATATATATTTTGCAAATCACTTTAAAAAAAAAAAAATTAATATTATTGAGTATGGCGCGATCAAAATAAAACATTGATTTTTTTATAAATTTTTAATAAAATTGATGTTGAAACTGGTTTTTTTATGTTTTTTTTTAACTGTACCAGATCCTTCAAAAAATCTTAAAAAATTTTTTTTATAAAAGTTTAAGGTATAAAAGCTTTATTTGATTTGAATATTAATGTTTTAATAATTATTATTCAATATGCAAGAATACGCCGATTTAGAATAGATTACGCAGCCAATTGTTTTGCAATTTTTCATAAAGAAAATTTATTAAAACTAATGAACTTATGTGAGGATCTTCATTTGCTGTCACAAAGCCATTAACGAGGTAATTTTGATTAAAATTGGTCGGTTAAAAATTTGGATACAAAATACAAATTAGTTTAAATATCTCTTAAATGGTTTAGACTCTAGAACATGACATGTTGGGCGCCAGGTCTTGACAATACATTTTCAAATAATGTGTTAAATTTAAGGATATGAGTATGTGACTATTAAACTAATAGTCACATAGGACAGAGTGATTGTAATGAAATAAAAAATATTAAAGTTTTAGCAAAATAAATTTCTATGTAACAGTGCATTTTAGTTCCTTTCCTATATTGTTTCGCTTCTTTTTTAGCACATTTCGAAAACACTTTTGAAAAAATATACCTATTAGTTTCCGTCCACCTACTCCGCTACAGATAGGAGAAAACAAATTTTAACCATGGATAGGTCACATAAAAAAATTAATGTTGTAGAACAACTATTTCATGTAGCCCCATCCATTATGGAGCTACAGCGTCTCAAACTTTGAAAAAGTCCTATTTTTAAATGTGTAAATCTCAGGTTCTGCTTAATATTTTTTCAATTTAAAAACGTCACTCGACAGGACTTTTTTTTACCTTTATAAATCTATACTATTTTTTTAAAATTTAGTATTTAAATTTACCGTTATGTTAAGACCAAATTTTGCATAATTTTTCTTTTTTCATAACTCCGATACGCTTTCCTCACAAAATTGATTTGCATACCATCCTCAAAACTGTTGGTTTACATTCTGCCTTGTGTTTTTATATACCCGTTTTTGTAGCTGCTTTAAAATATTTTATTAAATTTGTTTCAATTTTAAAAAATTATTGTACAGGAAAAACGGAATAGTGTTTCAAGCTAAGATTATACTATTTGCTATCTAAATGTATTGATAAGGTCTAATTAAGGAATAAGTATATTGATAACGCAAATATTCATTCTCCAATTTAAATTTGCTTGCATTTTCAAAAATATGGAAAGATTTGAACGAATGTAATATAGTAATCGTTATACACAAGTGATCCCATAATAAATAACATATGTTACAAAATTTTCATACGTGATCTAGAAATGGAGTAAGAAGCCAATTTATTAAAATTAAAAAAAAAATATTAAAATTTTATTTAAGTTTTCATATTTTGGAAACTATATAAGACCTTCTGCTTACCCTTCACCTTGGTATATAGTAGTGTATAGTTAATGACGACGGACTCTGTATATTATTATTTTTTTTTTCAGATCAAGTATTATTTATTAACATTATTCTTAATTTATAAGTGGAATGTAAATAAAATCTTAAAACGTATATGAAATATAAGTTAACAAAATTAAAAATAATGTTATAAATGTAAAAAAAGAAATTTATAATGTATATACTCATTTTTATTTTCAGTTTTTATTGTCGTTCAAAAAATGAACTCTAAATTCATCAAAAATACTAAGGTTAAAAGCGTGGTAATGATTATTTCAAACAAAAATTGATGATATTTCATAAAAAATTTTTAAAATGATTATAAGTTTAACAGTTATTTTCCATAACTATAGGATATTTTTTATAACACACCCACTTTCTTATAATAAACTTACATATTTACATAATGTTTAGAAGATTTTATGCAGTAAACATAAAAAAATTGCTTTAAGAACATCAAAATTAATGTATTTTATTTTGTAAAAGAAAAAAAACATTCGCTAATTTTTTAGATTCTTTAGAAGTTTCTCTTTCTATTATTTTTTAAATTTATTAAAAACAAAATATGTGATTGTAGGAAGATAAGATAATTATTAAATGAATTTACACGGGATAGGTTATCCTTTAATACCCTCTAATTTTAAAAGATATACACATTAAATAAAAATTTATTATTGAGAAGTGAAGTGCTTTTGTTAAAAATTTTTGTGACTTTTTCACTTTTTTGTTTTGTTTTATCAAAGTAAAATTCCTATTTTATTAACTATAAGTATAATTAAGTTCTTATCTTAGTTTTAAAGGATTTATAATAATATTTTCATTACTATCTTTTAATTTTTTTTTCTGTTTTTTTTTTTTTTTTTTAATTGGAAGTAATAATTACTTTATTGCTTATATGATTATTATAATGATAAGAAAGTAAATTCAAATTTTTTTTTCTTTTTATTATTATAAACAAAAATTCTTTAATATAAAAAAAAAAAAAAAAAAAATTATCAACAGAAGTGCAACTACAGTTGATTTAGTACTTAGTAAAAAAACAAATTATACTCTTGAGTTAGAATTTAAAGTATCTCTATCTTATTATGATTTATCATTTTAATATAATGTGATGGCCGAGTCCATTGGTTTAATATGATAAAGAATAAATACGTAAGTAATTGTTTATATGATGATTGATTTTTATTCATGTTGTTTAAGATTATAGAAAACGTACATGAATACATCTTGTATACGAGTATTTACTTATATATACTTGTATATAGAAAAATGTATATATGTATGTATATAAGGAAAACCTTTGCGAATTTTGTGAACAATAAAAAAAAAAAACATATTTTTATTGAATTATCAAACTAAAGAATGTGGAAATCGTTAAAGGTCATCAATATAATAATAATATATAAATGTATGTAGGTATGTAAGGTATATATAGATTACGTTTATTATTTGTTTTGAATATTCAAGATATTGATAATACCTTGTATGTAAGTTTATCAACTTTTCCTTATTATAGGTTTTTTATAAAATATTTTCTATATATAAAATAAAATTTCTATTTGCTTTTGTCGTTAATTGAAGAGACTTTTTTCGATACATATATCATATAAGAATCTGATAATTATTGTTTTAAATTTAAATACGAATCTTTTGATTAATGACTATACATACATATGTATATATATATTTGTTACATTTGATTTTATATATATATGTATATGTTATATAAAGCTTGATAAATGTATATATATGTAGTACAAGCTATCTGTGCAAGTACATATAAAAGAAAATGTGTACAAACTTACAAAATTACATTTTGAGGAAGGATAAGATTTTTTTTTTTGGTAATTAAATTTAAATAATTTTCACTCAGATAAGATTTCAGATTTAAATGTATAGTGTATTTGATCATTCATATTTGCCTCCGAAAAATCTAATTCAATTTAATATGCCTATGTTCCTTTTCTTAACTACGAGTATATATTTTTATAATTATATATTGTTATACTTATACCTACTTAAATGTTATTAAATATTTACTTGCTTTATATATTATGTATTTGATATTTTATATCTTGAATTTTTTACTTACATCATAAAATTTCAAAAAAAAAAATAATTCAGGTTCAACGAACGTTTACAAATTCATATATGTAGTTTTAAAATGTTGGTTTCCTACAAGTACCCAGATTTAATGAATATTATTTAAAAGTAAATATTTTTTATATATATGTATCTATTTCCTTTTTTTTATAAATCCAAAAACGAAAAAAAAAAAAATTGGTGTTTAAAATTAAAGTTTTTATTCACTTACCCATTTCTTTTATTCAAAAAAAAAAAAAAAAATTACAAAATTTCAAAAATTTTTTTTAGGAAAATCCTATAAAACGATTCTTAAAAAAAATGATTACAAATATATGTATATAATATATATATATACCATATTATGTAAAAATCAATAAGTTTCTATTAAAAACTAATTTGTATTATACAAGTGTTTAAATATACCACAAATTAAAAAAAAAAAAAATTAAATAAAACTTTTCAAATTTTAAAATTCTTTTACGGAATTATTGTAAAAAAAAAAATTTAATTTTGTATAGTAGGAATGTGAATGTGTGTAGAAGGTGTATATGGCATATGCATGTCTAATTTTCATTAAATCGAATTAAAAATTTTTTAAAATTTTAATTTATTTTTAATAAATTTTGAAGAACGTAAATATTTTTAATTAAATATTGACTGTAAAAAATATTTGGAATGTAAATCATAATAATACATACATATTTATATATATAAAAATTACGAAATAAATGCAATTATATATATGTAAGTAATTTTGTTAGTATATATAAAGATAAGGTTAATAAAGAATTATAATACGCCAAAATATATGCAATTTTTTATTATTTTTAAATAAATTTATTTTATCTTTTGTTTTATGGTTTAAAACTTTTATGATTTTAAGAAATGAGATTGTGAATTTATCATGAAAAGCTTTTACAATGATATTAAATTTATTTTATTTTTATAGTACATATAGTGTATTCGTTAATATTTTTGTAAAGCTCGAATTCAAATGTAATTCAAACAGATGGGTTGGGATGGGATTCCAAAAGTACTTTAAAGGCAAACCATAGTATACGTTAACATTTTTTCAAACTTCGTTTTCGAATGTAATTTAAACAGACGAGACTTTAAAGATACTTCAAAGTTAATTCCGAACAGATGGGATAATATATTTTACAAAACGGATTACCTTTTTCAAAAATTTTTCTTAAAGTCTTTTTCTAATTGTGAATAGTTTAAATTAAATTTATGTTAATATGGGAGAGAGATTAGTTTTGTTATAATATTCTAATTAAGTTCTAAAATTCTATAATTTGTTTTCTAATTGTTCTTATTCATACAAAGTTTGAAAATATCTTGTACTAGTTTTTTCTTCTTATATCAACAGTATACTGTATAAGGATACAATTAATATATATATCCCTTTTAAATTGAACCAATTATGTTCTTATTTATTTTTAAATTGAAATTTTGAAATTAAAAGTTTTTTAATTTAAAATTACAAATTATTACAAAAGACTATACGAGAAAAAAAATATAAAATTAAAAAAAAAAAAAAAAATTTTAAAAGTGGAAACAAATTAAAAAAAAGCAATTTAGAAATCCTTATGTTATATTATGATTTTAATTCAGTTTTAAGACTTATGTATGTTTGTTATTTAGGTTTGTTAGTTACACCTTCGACAACAACATTAATTAAACTTTAAAAGTTCATTAAACTAAAAAAAAAATTTGTTATTTTTTTGTTTTATAAAAAAAAACTGGAAACCATATTTAATTTTGTAATGAAAATTATTTTTGGTGTTTTTTTGTTGCATGGAAAATGAAATCAAACTTTTTATTTTAATTTTTTTCCTTTTTTTGTTGTAATAAAATTAAGTTTATATGATGAAAGCGCAGTGCAGTTTTATAATAATTATATATATCTTATAACTAATTTTTAAAGTATTCATATAGTATATATATCAAATAAAAGTTAGTAAAATATTTTTATAAAAAAAATAGGGTTGATTCAGTATAAAAGAAAACCTATTAATTTGAAATAATTTTATTAAAAATTGCATGATTTAATGGATTTTTTTTTAAGGCTGCTATTGAAATAGAATTCTTTTATCATTTATATAAAAATTATTTAAAATTTATGACTGAGTGAAAATATGTTATAAATATATGGATTAGCAGGTTTGTATCATAATCAAATATCATTGTAATATGTAAAAAATCACTTCTTATATAGGATGTTTTTTTAATGGCGGAGAACTTTAAGTTGAAATAAAACTCAGAAAAATGTTTTTAATATCCATTAAATTGGCTTTATTTGACACATAGTTTTATGAAATTAATTTTTGAATATAACTAAGGGCATGTGGCCACCTCGGGTGATGCGTACATGGCGTAATCTAGAGGTCCAATTTTCACACACTCTTTGTAGTAAATCAGGCTGTATTTCGGCAATAACGCTTCGAATTATGGCTTCCAAGTGCTCTATTGTTTCATATTTATGGGTGTAGATATGCGACTTTACATATTCCAGACAAAATAACGTAATGGCGTCAAATCGCACGAACGAGGTGGCCAGTTAACAGGTCCATTTCGTGAAATTAATCGTTTGTCAAATGTTTCTTTCAGTAAATTAATTGTGTTGTGCGCTGTGTGGCATGTGGCGCCGTTCTGCTGAAACCACATGTCTGTAACATTAAGGCCTTCCAATTGTGGCACGAAAAAGTTGGTAATGACATCTCAGTATCGCTCACTCGCTCACTCTGTATCGCTGAAGACATTTTTGAAGACATATCATCATTTTTGAAGACATATGAACCAATAATTCTACCCGCCCATAGAGCGTACCAAACGCTGACTTTTTCTGGATGTTATTGGCTTGTGGATTATCTTTGCTCCAAATGTGCAATTCTGTTTATAGACATAGCCATTTAACCAAAAGTGTGTTTCATGACTGAACAAAATTTTTAAATGAGTTTCTTGAATTGAACCATGTTTTTCAAAATAAATTTGAACAATTTGCAAACGTTGCTCCGGCGTGAGTCTATGAATTCCCAAACTAGTCTATGAAATCATGATGAAAAACCAAAGTAACCAAAAAAAAAAGAAAAACGTAAAAACAGTTGTCACAGAAAACAGTGTTGCGAATTAAAAGTTCTCCGCCTCTAAAAAAGACACCCCATAGATTTAAATTCCAAAATATAGGGTTTTGTGGTTTCATTTTCGTTTCAGCATAAAAATGTTACTTAAAAAGTATTTAATATTTAATAAAATTAAAAAAAAAAATATGCTTCAATAATACATATTCAATAATAAAGTTTTAAAAATAGTCTCAATATTAGAAACTGGGGAATCTGGATCTATATTGTATCCTCTGTGGTTGATTAGAAATAGTAAAAGTAAAGAAACAATTTTAAGACTAACTCAAAAAATTTATTTAATAATAAATTCAGTTTAAAGAACTTTTGTACTACTAGAATTCTATAGTTGTCTTTTCCTTTCAACATTATCATTTTTTTTTTTATAAAAGTGCTTTTTACTTCCTTTATTTTTATTTTGTGTATTTTTTTTTTTGAATAAAATTATACAAAAAAATAAACTTGGGTATATATTTTAATAATATTATATATACAATTCAATCCCATTTTAATAAATAAATAGGGAAATAGATCCTAATAAAATCCATCTATTTAATGCAATTGAAATTCTTTGGACTTTACAGTTATTTGCATCTTTCATTCAATATAATACATTTTTAAAAAAAGGGATTGGTGGGTTACTTTTCAAAAACGGTGAATACAAAAAAAAAATATGAAAAAATACGTATTATGTACTGATTTAAATTTATTTTTTATTCCAATGAACATTGTAAAAATTATATTAAAAAAAATATTTTAAAATATTTTTGGAATTTTTCAATTGAGTAGAAAAGTAAGGAAACTCCATTACCTACATTAGAAAAAATTAAACTTTAATCTTTTAGTTTTGATTAAATTTTAATATTTTTTTAAAAGTATTTTACTATTTTGGATTATATTTTGCGATTTTTCCTCGTTAAGTAGGGTTTTACATTTTTTTAGATTATTTTGTTTTATTTATTGGATTTATGTACATAGTTTTGTTTAATAATAGTTTCTTTAGTGTTAATATTTTAGAAGCAACCCTTTTCAAACTAATAATGAATATTTTCTAAGATTATAAATGTTTATTTTAATTTATTTAAGTTTATTATTAAAAGAAAAATGGAAATTTTTTTTAATTGATTAATTTTTATTTTATTTTTTTTTTTAGATTATTTCTGGTTTGGATTTAATTTTGAACAATTAATATTTATCTATATATTTAAGGTTTATTCTTAAAAAGTAATTTCGCCTAAATATATGCAATTATATTTGAAATTTTTTTTTAAATCGGGGTATTAAAAATCAATGGGGGCTTCGGTAGTCTAGTGGGTAGGCGTGTGGCGTATTAACCGAAGGAGTGTGGGTTCGATGCCTGCACAGGTCGTAAGTGTTTTTTTCTTTAATACCCCCCTTACGACCAAATATAATGTAAATATATAGTATATAATATAAACAAAATACATAATATTTGTATATAATTTAATAATAGAATAAAAACCTATAATGGCCTTTAGTAGCCGATGGTTCAATAATATTGCATTACATTTATGTATGTAATGTTAATATAAATAAGTAAATAAATAAATAAAAATCAATATTTTTCTTAACGTTAATTAAAACCTAATAGATTACAAACTAATCCTAGTAAAAGTATTTAATTAGTGTATGTTATTCAACATGTAATTTAAATTGTTTGCTTCAATATTGTTCGAAAAATCTCTATTGATTTGCATGTGGATCGTCTATTATATAATATAATGAAATAGTTTAGTTTTGAATATTTACCTTTTAGATAAATTCCATCAATAAAGTTTTGTTGATGCACTCCACCTTTTGATAAAATATACATATGCCATTTTCTGATTGAGTGTTTGTGCTTCATAAAGTTTTATAATGTTTTCGAACAATTAGTCACAATGAAAAACTGTCACAAAACAGAGCAAAAGAAATAAAGAAAACTGTCATAAAAATTGGAAAAAGATTTTTCAGAATAAATATAATATAAGATATTAGAAAAGTGTTTGTACTTTCCACTGTTTAATAGTTATTACAGCAATTAACCTAAAGCACCTGGCTATTTATATTGAAGAAAGTGCCTTTATTGTTTCACAAGTTTTTGTTATATAAAATCTTCTAAAACAAATTACAAATTTTGATGGAAAAGTAGTTAATAAGCTACAATGTGGGCATTTAAAAATTTGATTAAAAATGTAAAAAACTAAATTAAATATGCGCGTATTTAAAAATTTTTATTTCTAATATGTGCGTTTGTTTTTTGTCTTGCCTAATATCTTTAAAAGACGATACGAAATTCTTCGATTCAAACCACCAATCTATTTAATGAATTAAAAACTTATTCTTATTTAATTTTGTTCACTTGTGTAGGAAAATTATTATAAAATATATATTTCTATTCTTCATTGTACTAACTTTTGTACAGTTTTCATCTTTTTACTAATACGGCTTTCATATTAACATTCCCATCTATCCTCAATCCTTGGTAGTACTTTACCATAAATGTATGCGGATCTAATCAGTAAGTAATTAATTTTATTTGCAGATCCAAATATGTAGATTTTTGTTTGCATATACACTAGGGGTTCTTTTTATACCCTACACATTAAGTATAGGGTATATTAACTTTGGTATGGTGTTTGTAACCACCAAAAGGAAGCGAGTTAGGTATAGACATGTATATATATTCTGAATCAGGATCACCGCCGGAGTCGATTTAGCGATGTCCGTCCGTCCGTCCGTCCGTACGCACGATAACTCAAAAAATAATGATGCTATCTTGATGAAATTTATACTGTAAGTTAACAATGACTAAGGTAAGGCGGGGATTGTAAATGGGCGAAATCGGACCATGCGTTCGAGTACCTCCCATACAACTTCCAAAACCTAATACGCATATTTTCGAAATTAATAAAGATAGAAACTTAAAATTTTGTACGAGGGTGTGTTTTTCTGAATCCCTGATATCCCCAAAATTTGAGATGAAGTGGAGTGGTTGTTCGGGTACCTCCCATACAACTCCCAAAACCGAACATGCATATCTTCGAAATTAATAAAGATAGAAACTTCAAATTTGATACGAGGGTGCTGTTTCCTAAATCCCTGATTTGTCTAAAATTTGAGAGGAATTGGAGTGGTCGTTCGGGTACCTCCCATACAACTCCCAAAACCGAACAAGCATATCTTCGAAATTAATAAAGACAGAAACTTCAAATTTGGTACAAGGGTGTTGTTTCCTGAATCCCTGATTTGTCCAAAATTTAAGATGAAGTAGAATGGTTGTTCGGGTATCTGCCACACAACTCCTAAGATCAAACAAGCATATCTTCGAAATTAATAAATATATAAACTTGAAATTTGATATAAGAATGTTCTACCCTGTTGATGTCTCTAAAATTTGATATGAATTGGGGTGGTGGTCCGCGTTCCTTCACACACTTCCCAAGACCTAACAATCATATTTTCGAATTTAATAAAGATAGAAACCTGAAATTTTGTACAAAGGTTGTAACAGCATTTATTTTTTTTAGCTTGTATTAAATATCTAACTAAAATAACTTATGGATTTTTAATTTAATTTGAATTTTTTAGGTGTAGGGTATAAATAAGTCGGTTGCATCGACTTACTGTTATTTTTACTTGTTTTTGCTTTATTTCGGACATTATTTTGTTTTGAAAAATTTTAAATAAATTCAATTTTTAATTTAGTATTTTGCTTACTTTCTTTCGGATGTATTTATATACATACAAACATAATATAATTAATTTTAACAAAATATCAAAGAATAAAAATTTTACTAATTTTAAAAAATATTCCCATATAATTTATTTCAAATTAACAGAATTAAATACAAAAATATACAAAATAAGAAAATAAATCATTAGCATAATGTTGAACAAATTATTTTTTTTTTTTGAACAAAATAAAGAACTTATTAAAAAGCGAGTAAAAGAAATTTAAGTTGAAAAAGAAACAATATAACAATATATAAATATATATTGTCTTATACTGACCCACATTTTGTAAATTCTAACATTAGAAACTCACTTGAATATTAAACTAATAATTGTATTATATTCCATTTTTCTTTTTTTTTTTTACTCTTTATTTAGAACACTTTTCTATATTTGTCCCTAATGTCATAATGATTTTCGTTATGCAAAACTAATTTTTAATGAAAATATGTGAAAATGAATTGAAGTAAAGTGAAGTAATGAATTATCCAAAACAAAACAAAAAAGTAAAACAAAACCAAAAATATGTGATAATTTATGATATTATTACTTTTTTTTTTTGGGTTGCGTACGAAATTTCAAAAAAAAAAAAAATTCCATTTCCAAAATACCATTTACATAATTCCCAAAAAAAAAAAAATTCTACTTAAAATAAATTCCAAAATTCAAAATTTAATGGGAAGCACTTTAAATAGTACTAAAATACTCGCTAAACAAATTATTGGAACTCTGATTTTCTAATCAATTATAAAATTGCTCCTAATATTTTTTTAGATTCATATATACTAATTATTTTTTTTTTAATACAATATACATTTATAGATCAACAACAAGGCAATTAAAATAGTGATGGCTATCACCTCCAAATCTTCGTTAAACAAATTATTGGGACCCTTATTTTGCAATCATCTATAAAATCCCACCTATTTTTTTTACATACATATTCCAATAATAATGTATTTAATATAGCGAGGCTGCCGCCTCCAAACCCCCACTTAACAAGATATAATTGAATTGAAACCCTAATTTTGAGATCAACTATAAAATCTCTCGCCTAATTTAGAATCTCACATTTACATTTATAAAAATATTTTGGAAAAAGCATATAACTCTGATTTTGAATACAACTTTAAAATTCATCCTAATTCAGAATATCATCTATATATAATATATGTATATCCCCACTTTTTTTCGCTCAGTAGAATCAGTCTCTCCCACTATAATCAAATTTTTAAAGTTTGAAGTTTAAAAGCTTTGGTAAAAAACGTTATTATCATTCGCAGATAATATATTTTATTTTGTGGACTTTTTTTCAATATTTTGGAATTATTTTTTTTTATTGTTTGAAATTTTGTAACTTTGGAATTTTTTTTTTTGGAATTATGACACTATCCTTTTTTGTTTTTTTTTTTTCACCTTTCTACTTTACAAAAATTTATATTAACTATATTTTAAATTGGTTGAAAATAATTTTGATATAAAATTTTTCATAAGAATAACAAAGAAACCTAGTTATGTTGTTTATAATTAAATAGACTTTTTTAAAGTTCTATTATAAGCTGCGTAATCCAAAAAATGTTTAGTTAAAAAATAAAACAAAAATGTACTTTAAAACGGATCTTATTTTTTAATAATCATTTTTATAAAATTTTTTTTTTCTTATTGTTAGTAATTTAATGTTTGAGAAACTTTCTTATTAAATGTATTTTTCTTTTTAATATGGAGTTCATATTTTTTGAAAAATATTCTAATATTAAATAATTTTCTTAATTAATATGTCATTTTTAATAATGACAATGAAATTTCTCGTAAAATTTACATATACCTACCTATAATAAACAAAAATCTGCTTAAAGATGTATGTATGAATGTAATATAGGTCAGTTGGTTATTGCCTTATTAAAGCGTAAATATAAAAAAAAAATTTAAAGAAATTAAAATAAAATTAATACATTAAAAAAATTAAATATGATAGAAATTACATTGTTAGAATATTCTTATTACTTTTTAATGTATCTAAAAATATTGAAGTTGTCCATCTTTTCTTTTTGTACTCTACACATTAAGTATAGGGTATATTAACTTTGGTATGGTGTTTGTAACCACCAAAAGGAAGCGTGTTAGGTATAGACATGTATATATATATTCTGAATCAGGATCACCTCCTGAGTCGATTTAGCAATGTCCGTCCGTCCATCCGTACGCACGATAACTCAAAAAATAATGATGCTATCTTGATGAAATTTATAATGTAGGTTAACAATGACTAAGGTAAGACGGGAATTGTAAATGGACGAAATCGGTCCATGCGTTCGAGTACCTCCCATACAACTCCCAAAACCGAATACGCATATCTTCGAAATTAATAAAGATAGAAACTTAAAGTTTTGTACGAGGGTGTGTTTTCCTGAATCCCTGATATCCCTATTGAGATGAATTGGAGCGGTTGTTCGTGTACCTCCCATACAAATCCCCAAAACCGAACAAGCATATATTCGAAATTAATAAAGATAGAAACTTGAAATTTGATATAAGAGTATTCTACCCTGTTCTGATGATGTCCCTAAAATTTGAGATGAATTGGGGTGGTGGTCCGGGTGCTTTCACACACTTCCCAAGACCTAACAATCATATTTTCGAATTTAATAAAGATAGAAACCTGAAATTTTGTACAAAGGTTGTAACAGCATTTATTTTTTTTAGCTTGTATTAAATACCTAACTAAAATAACTTATGGATTTTTAATTTAGTTTGAATTTTTTAGGTGTAGGGTATAAATAAGTCGGTTGCATCGACTTACTGTTACATTTACTTGTTTCTTATTAGTTTCAGTATATTTTATCTAAAATTGACCTCTTTAAAAAATGCTATAGGTATATTTATGTGTTTTGTTTGTTTTTCGAATTATTTCTTAATTTTCGAAAGATTTTATTTGTATTAGACATTTTGATTAAAATCAGCTTAATATGTTATAATATTTATTAAATAAATTATTACAAACTGTTAAATATTATTTTAATGCTAAGTGTTAATGTTGTTAAATTATCATTTGTTAGACTGTGTAATTACATCGATTAATTAGAACTTATGATGAAAGTATATCTATTATTTAATAGAGCCCATTCGTTTGTACAGAGTGTACAATATTAAATTTCTAAAAATAAACAATCTAATTGATTTAATAACAACTTAAACAAATAACTTCAGTGTTAAAAAAAAAAGTATTCTTCAAAATATTTAAACCTTAAGAGCTTATCCCAGACATTGTTTTTCATATTTTTAATTTAATTCATGATAATAAAAACTATTTTTTTTTTGATTTAACCTATACATGTTACAACTATACCTACTAATTGATTTAAATTACTTTTAATAATTCATTTTTTTACTCTCTTTTTAAATACTTTTATGTTTTCAATCTCTTTAAATTCACTATACAGTCTATTGTAGAATTTGTACGGTATATTATATAATGCTTCCTTTCTATTGAATCTTCTACTAGATGACCTTATTCCAATATCTCCGTCATTTCTAATGTTGTAAGTGTGTCGTTGATTATTTATTGTAATGTTGACGTTGAAGTTTATTTTATTTTTCACCATTAAGTGAACTTGCACTATTAATTTGTATTTTGTTAACAGGTCCAGTGGTAAAATTGTATGATTAGTGGGTATGTATCGTGTTGATGTCCTTTGATCGTACTGATATAAGTTTTTTATTGCTCTATTCTGAATTTTTTGTGTTTTGTTTCGATCTATATCATATGTATTGTACCAAACTTGTATAGCGTATGTGACCGAACTATGAAACATGCTATAATACATCGAGTTCTTAATATTATTTGACACCCTTTTACCAATATACTTAAATATCCCAGCGATTCTACTCGCTTTCTTAGATATATGTTCTATGTGTGGTCTCCAACTTAAGTCGCTATCAATTAACATTCCTAGATATTTACAAGTCTGCACCATATCAATTTTGTTATTCCCTAGTTGTATGTTAAGAGTTTCATGTTCCATTCTTTTAAATATCATATATGTACTTCGTTTTGTCAGTATTTAATAGTAACCTATATCTCTCCATCCATTCATTTATTTTACTTAAATGCAGACCGATGTTATCTTGTAGATTACTGCACGCTCTCATACAACACCGCATACTCCATTGCCAGATCATCTGCAAATAAAAAGGGCGTTCCAAATATTTTAATATCAGTTAAGCTATTTTAGTAGAAAGAAAATAAATTGGGATCACAATCAATTTCGTGAAAAAAAAATTTGGAACAAAAAAGATCTTGAAAAAAAAAAATAAAATCGTCAGTAATTATTTTTGTATATATACTCGTATGTATACATATTGCAACAATAAAACATTTTAAATGGTGGCGGCTGTCGCCTCAAAACTCACGTTTTTTTTTTTGGATTTCGTGGTACTCCCAACACATTTTGCCAAATTTGAATTTTAAATTTAACCGAAGATTTATTAAGATATGGAGGTTTTGTATTTGGAAATTTTCTAATTGAGAATTTTGAATTTATAGATTTTTCAAAATCTTGGGGATTATGAATTCGAGAAATTTTTGGAATTTTGTAATTTGATATTTTTTTAAGAATTTTGTGATGATTCCAAAATGTTATATCGAATTTGGATTTTAATAAAAGATTTATTAAGTTAATCTAGGCATTTTGTATTTAGGGATTTTCAAAATTTTCAGAATTTTTGTAATTGGATATTTTGCAAAACCTTGGAAAATTTCTATTTTGGTATTTTGAATTTGGGAAATTATAGAGGCACTTCCTTTAATCAATAATTCAAATTATTATATATATTATATTCATGTAACTATAATGTAAAAATTTTAAGTGTTATTATGCTAATGTTAATATTTAAAACTTTTTGATTTACATCCAATATCCATTTATTAAAGTTGGTTGAATTTTGCTTAATTAAGAGTTCATACAGACTTCAATAATTCACGGTTTTTCTAAAATTCTAACAAAAATCTAGCTGCGTAAAATAAGTTTAATTTAATATAAAGTAATACGACTTTTTGTGGCATTATAATTACCTACATATTTTTTTATTAGTTTAAGCCTTATGAAGCTATATCAAACCTTGAATAACTGTTCTTTTTAATTTTCTTTGTTTTTGATATAAATTTTTATTTTTTGCAGAGATATTTTACTAAGCTGTAATATTACTGCAAAATTTCATCTTAATATCAAAAAAAAAAAAAAAGAAAATCAAAATAATCATTTAGGAGATGATTTTGAAAAGATAATTTCAAGGGCATATAAAATATCTGTCGTTTGTTATTTGTTTCATATTAAGGTTATTTTTTTATTTTTAGTTTTTGCTATTATTATGTGTATAATAATATTTGTTTAAAATAAAAAAAAAATAAGGCAGAATGTAAATCAACGGTTTTTAAAAGCGCACTTTTCCAAAATTATGAAAATAGTACTTTTTTGAAATTTTGAGGGGCTGTAAGTACGGAACCCTATATAACTAAGAAAAATTGTTAGCATACGTAAAAATATACTAAAGATTAATTTTTATTTTTTGCCGAAGAAAATTTAGTGCAGGTGCCTAAGTTACAGGTGTCTAAAAATAGCAAATTATCAATTTTGGAGCCCTAATAGCTCTTAAATAAGAGGCGATATAGAAAAATTTTCTGAGGAAACTGATATATTAATTCTAGAAGTTCTTTCGTGGCTCATCTCAAATTCCTATCT
The DNA here is from genome assembly GCA_947095535.1 of Poecilobothrus nobilitatus. Lineage (NCBI taxonomy): Eukaryota > Metazoa > Arthropoda > Insecta > Diptera > Dolichopodidae > Poecilobothrus > Poecilobothrus nobilitatus. The sequence goes on from OX352773.1 coordinate 188,842,452, forward strand.
AAAAGCATGCCGGAGTTATGAAAAAGGAAATATCATGCAAAACTTGGTTTTCACATAACGGTAAATTACAAAATATTGCATAATTTTGAGATTACTTTATAGAGGTAAAAAAATTTCCGGTCTTCTAGCGTTTTTAGTTTGCAAAACTACTACGCTCAGCCTGACATATATACATCTGAAAATAGGGCTGTTTTGCAATTTTGGGGAGCTGTTACTTCATAAACCCATAAAACTAAAAGAAACCGCTAACATACGTAAAGGTATATTACTGGAGCTTTAATTTTTATTTCTTGCCGAAGATAAATGAGTTCGGCTGCCTTAGTTACGGGTGTTTAAAAATAGAAAATTTTTAATTTTGGAGCCCTAATAGCTCATAAACAGGGGGTCGTCCAAAAAAATTTTCTAAGGAAACTTATACTAATTTTAAAAGTTCTTTCTTCGCTTAAATTTTCAAGTCTATATCTAAATGAATGCCGGAGTTATGAAAAAGATAGAAAAATCATACAAAATTTGATTTTCACATAACGGTCACATAAATACTAAATTTAAAAGAATTCTACAATTTTGATATTGATTTAGAAAGGTAAAAAAAGTTCCTGTCGAATTGTGTTTTCAGATTGAGGGGGCTAGTTACATAAAAAGTTATTTTACAACATTCATTTTTTTATGAGACCTACCCATGGTTAAATTTTTTTTTTTATCTTTAACAGTGTAAACGTTTTGTAAACAGACGGACGGACAGAGTGAAACTAATAGGCACATTTTTTCAAAATTTTTTTTGAAAATGTGCTAAAAAAAATATAAAAAAGAGTACAATCTGACCTAATTTTCAACTTAAAACAACAAGCATTTAATTTTTCTGTCTATTCATTAATTTAAGTAATCTATTGAGTATCTAACATCTTAAATTGGTTATTATTAACAGTATAAAATACAATACAATAAAATATGTTATAAGAAAAACTAAAGTTTATTGATTTTGAATAAATCTAATGATTTTAAATGAAATTGATCTAAACTGTGTACGCCCAGAGGATATTCATAAAAAAAAACAACATATATATATAAGTACATATATGTATATAAAATAAACATTTTGTTAAAGGTAAAATTTAATATGCTTAAAAATTGTTATTTTATTGAATTTGAATGTTTTTCTCTTGAATTTAAAATTTTTTATTTGGGGTAAAGGTATAATGAACTAATTAAATAATCAAAAATAAAATATTTTTTTTTAAGATCATTTAACTCAAATTCAAAAAAAAAAAAATCACTACTGTTTACTTTTTTTCAAAGTCATTTTTGCATTGTATTTAAATAAAAAATTAATAAAAAATACTCGGTTAATTTGTTAAATTTTTTTTTTCTGTTTTTTGCAATAATTTGAAATTTTTTAATATAATTTTATATATGAGTATCTTGATAAGTTTGGATTTAAATTCATTTAACAAACATCATTTGATTATATTTTGTATGCTTTTATTTGAAATTTACTTCCGGAGTTTTATTGACCGCATACATTAATGTATAAGGTAGGTATTGTTTTCATACTAAAAATTTGTACCCGAGATTTTGGCAAATATGCACTACTCCGGTGTGGGCTGTAAATTTTTTTTTAGCATGATATCCGTCTGTGTGTGTGTTTGTGTGCGTGCGTGTGTGGGTATGTATGTGGGCACGTGTACAGCTTAGACTACAGAGCTGAATTTTTTGCAATTTCATATTTAAGGTTTTGACGTAAATATCTCGGATTGATAAGCTTTTGGAGCAAATCGGACAACCGCAAGTGGTAGTTTACTACAGTGTACTTTTTAAGTTTTTTACGAATATTTCGTAACAGAAAAATTTTATGAGAAAAATTATTAAGAAAAAGTTGTTACACAAGTAAATGATCCGACTAACTTTAACTTTTATTTAATTTTTTTTTTTAAGTCCAAATTTCATACATAACACACCATATGCATTTATATGAACAATTGAAATGAACAATTCTTTTGTTGATGACATAAAATTAACGGCAAAATTTTTGTTAGCAGATTCAATATTAATCTTATGTTTGTTTTGTATTTTTTACAGTTTTTATTATTTTTTACTTCTAATATTTTTGAATGAAAAAAAAAATCGTGTACTACATACATATGTACATTACATAATAATGTAAATGGATGTATGAATGAATGCACATACATATGTATGTAATATGTATGTACATATATTTTTACGATTTCATTGCTTATTATTGTTATTGAATAAAACAAAATGTTGTTAAATTATTTGAAGTTATTTTGCTTTGATATAAATTATTATGTAAAAAATCTATAAATTTTGGCGTTGTACTTTTTGTGTAGTCGCGGTCGGTCCTGTGGTGGAGACAGCTAATTTTTTTTTATCACTTTTTGTATCTAATGTTAAGTTAATCGTATCGTAATTCAATTACTAAAATCTGAGAATAAAAAAAAAATAAGGTGTTATTAAAGAGTATTAAAGTTTTGAAACGTCTTAAAAATATTTTTTAAAATTTTGTTCTTAATTTTCTATTTTTTGAATATTTATGTAAAGACAATGTAAAGCGAATCCCATGTCTTCTCTTTTTTTGTCATACTTTGTCTTCTTATTAAAGTTGTATTATTTATATTTTGTTAAAAGTATGAACCGTTATATTATTATTAGATTATTATTATTCAAGGGATTATTCAAGGGGTATAAGTAACATTGCTAACTTTTTTGTTATATTGATGTACTCGCCCTATTACTAAGTGTTCTGAATATATTCGGGTATATGCAAAAACAATAAATGTGCAAATTCGTAAATTTTTATTTGATTATGCCAAGTAGCTTAAGTAAAGAGCAGTGTGGAACAGCGAATGTTCTATCTTCTTAAAATTACAAAATATGCAGAATTCATGAATGTGTAAAAATCTATATTTTTTCACAATACGTTAAGCAAAAACAATAATTTCTCATATTAATACTAAAAAATTACGATTACTAAAAATTTACGAATAGTTGATACCAAAAAAAACGTGAAATTTTATTGAGAATCTTTGAAAATATACTTTTTTATTTATAGTAATAAATTTGATTTTATTTTATTTTGCAGAGATTAAATAAGTAGGTACCTTAGTATTGTCGTAGAACACTTTAATTGTAAATTTTAATTTAATTATTTTTCTTTTGTTTACATTTTACAACATAAAATGTTTAGATGACTTGTCAATCATTTCTTTCTTTTACTCAAGAGGTCAACAAAATATCTGGTTAAATTTTTCTTTCAATTTTTAGTTTCTAGTTTCCGAATTAATTCTAAAAAATTTGGCGCCTAATGAATCATTTAATTTTCTTAATATAATATTGTTCAATATTATAATTCTAATAAATTTTTTTTTTTTGAATATTAAAAACCGTAAAAAATCATCTTAAAATTTTGATAAATTTCAACATTTTATACCTAGCCAATTGAAAAAACCAATTTTTGGAAATTAATTTGACTGTGAAGTTTTTTAGATAAAAAATTTGTTTACAAGATAATTGAAAATTGGATTGAAGTCAAATTTGGATGGAAGTTTTATAAACGGAAGCAAGGGTTCAGGGTTATTATATAAAATTAGGATTAAAATTACAATAATTGAAAAAGGATAATTATTTCAATAAAATTCAAATAAAATTCAGACTGTGCATTTTTTTGACAATTAGATTTGACAACCGAAATTGAGAGGTCGCATATTAAATACAAAAATATAAAAAATGTTGTTCTATTTAATACACACTTGTTCTAATTCGCATGCACAAGAAAGAAAGTTAAAAGAAGAATACTTCCGGTTTTTTAACTATTATAAAAAAAAAAAAATATGGAAATAAGAAAATAAAAAATGTCTAGGCCTCATTAAATAAGAAAAAAAAGTTTTTAAATGGATAATTAAATTTTATAAAAAAAAAAATTGTTGGTAAAAAATGACAATTGACTACACGCTTTACTAAATTTGTTGTTGTTATATTGTAAATATTAAATAAAATATACGTATGTCTGTTTTTTTTTTTGTAGTTTTAAAAGTCAATAATGACCAATTGATTAATGGAATAAATTCAATTCAATGTTAAAATTAAAAAGTTTATATTTTTTTGTTGAAAAAAAAATTTTTTTTTGACACTGTCAATTATATACGCTCGTGTATTTTATTCATCTATATTTTATAAACAATATTAACAGTTTTAAGCACGGGAAATTATTCTGTCAAAGTTAATTTTATTTGATTTTGTTTTTTTTTTTTTCCTTTTTGACGTTTGATTTTGATTTTCACGCTTTAGAAAAAATCGATTTTATATTATTGATATTTGCATTTTATTTGAAACGGATATTTCAATTTAGGTTGAAACCATGCGAAAAGTTAATATCCGATTTAGTAATCTTCAAATTATATTTAAATAAAAGAAGTTTAAATTTTCTGTATATATGGATTTTTAATTAGAGATTTTTTTTGTTGGTTTAAATTTGAACTGACAAATAGGAAGAGAATATATTTTCTACTGGTATTATAAATTAAAATAATTTTTTTGTTTGCAATTTATTATATGGATTTCGGTAAAATTCACTTTTAAATGGTGATTTTTGAGTTTGTTTTGAAAATGACAGAAAATCTTTAAAAATGACAGAAAATGAAAGTTTAACCACGCAACATCCCAAGTTATGACAATTAAGCTCCTATTGGTTATTACTATTTATAATTTAAGGTTTAATGTGTTGTGTTTACCTATATACAATAAAAGTCCCTATAATAATGTTATATCCTATAATAGTCCCTATAATACGGTTATAATTATAAGATCTTCCCCTATTTATTTTTCTCCTTCGACTCGACTAAGTATAAATGTAAAAAACATTGTATATGATAAAATAACATAAGAGAGATTTAATTTTAACTTTAGCTTCAAAATTAATACGAGTATAAAAATTTCATATTAAATGTTATAAACTATCAAATCGTAAGTTTTAAAAATAAATTATACACTATACATGTTTTTTTTTACCTTTTACCTTGAAGTAAATTTTTTATTTTTTTTTTATTTTTGGTTTTTTATGTTTAATTAAAATTAAAAGTTTGTAGATGGTCGATTGTCCGTGACAAATTAAAAGTTTAAAAATAAATAAATAAAAATATTTACTATACGTTTTTATAAAAACGCGAAAAAAAATGCCAAAAAATGTTGAAAATGATGGTAATTTTTTTTTGTAAATAATAACAATAATAATTACAGTTATTTAATTTAGATTTTAAATTATTATTAGTTTTTTTATTTTAACAAACTAAAATTAGTTTCAAATGAAAAAAAAAAATCTAGTTATAATTAAGCGTTTATTTTGTTAATAAAGTCATTAAGTTATAATTTATAAGTTAAATTTGAAAAATTATTGACTGATAACTTGGTAAGATGAAGTTTGTAAAAAAAAATGTTTTTTTAAAATTTTTGCCACAATATATTATAATTTTTAAGATTTTTTTTATGAAAAATATGGTTGATTGGAATTTGGTAACATAGATAAAAGATGCTTCAGAATAAAATAGTTCTAATATTACAATAAAGTAAGTAAGTAAGTTATCTTTCTGAAGAACTGAAATTTCTGATTACCAAATTTCATATAATCTAAAAGAAAACGAGGAAGAATACAGTTGCCTTTGTCAACTCTTAGATACCCGTACGAACCGTTAGTATGTTCACAGCCTGTCACTGTGCTTACAATATTATTTTTTTAATATTTTAGTATTTTAAAATAATTTGGGTGAATTTTATAATTTCTAGAACTATGGGTTGTACATATATTCAAACTATATGTTTATATGTACATTCTTCAAAAGCAGATTCTAACCTTCCACATAACGATTATCAATCCAACACTTTTTCAAATATTCTATAGTACCATTTAATACTAAACGGTAAATGTATATTAAATTTACTTAGTACAAAATAATAAATATAATTTTAAATATTATATTATATTATATTTAAATATTCCATTGACAGGATAATTTCTTATAAGTACAATAAAATACATATATGTATGTAAATACGGTGCTATATAATATACATCTATACTGTTATCATTCATTCACTAGTGACATATACGATATGTAAATAAACTTGATATTATATAAGTATGTATATATATCAATATCATATAAATAAAAATTCTTCAAGCAACCGTTATGTTGTTTATTTATTTACATTTTTATGTACTACGCATTATATCCTCAACAATTTCAAATTATCGAGTAAAACAAGTGCAAAAAATTTGTTGAAGAAATTTGTTAGAAAATTTGAAAAAATCAAGTAACACTTTCGTCAATTATAAAGTAACCCTATATTATTAAAAAAAGTTGTTAACAGAAATAAGAGTATAAAGTTGAAGCTTTAGTTTTTGTGTATTACTTCAAAAAAATTTTAACAGGTGTTCAAGTTACAGGTGTTTAAAAATAGGAAATTTTCAGTTTTTGACCCCTTACAGCTCCTAAACGGGGGGTGATACAAAAAAAATTTCTGAAATGACTCACTGCAAAATTTGAGTTTCGCATAACGATAAATTAAGACACCGTGTGCCACAAATATATATTTATTGTATATATACTTTTAAAGCTAATAAAAGTAGTAATCGTTTGGCGTTTTCAAAATGAAGATGTACCTTATACAACTTGTGCTATAACAATTTAAATATAGAGCTTTTTTGAACCTTTGGAGAGCTGTAGCTCCGTAACGGGTGGGGCTACAAAAAAAAGTTATTAAAAATAAAATTAATATTTTTGTGAGATCTATCAGCAGTTAAAATTTCATAGCTCTTTTTCAAAAAAAATGTGGGGATCTAAAAGTTAGGTGTTCGAGAGCTACCCTAAGTTTTGGTCCAAACTCAACCAAAAAAAATAGGGAACCTACAAATTACTCCCAGAATATTTTGTGTAAATTTCAAGATTCTAGCTTTCTTAGTTTTTGAGTTAGCGAGCTGACGGACGGACGGACATGGCTCAAACGTCTTAGAATTTTTTTCTGATCCGATCCATACCTTTGAAGGTATATCTAGCTCGCTTATTTCGAGGTGTTACAAACGGAGGAGTAATTTTATTATACCCGATCCTCTCGTACGGGTATAATCAATTTAAATTGAAACCAGTTTCACCAAATTTCAACCATTGAAACAAAAAAAAAAATTTATCTTAATATATAAAATTGTTGGTAAGTTTGTTAGCAAAATCCAGAAGCACTTAACCGATTGATACCATATTTTGAACATTCTTGTGTTAGTTTTGTTTCTTGTCTTTTTTTTGTTATGTTAGTTTTGTCTGTAAGTAGGTTTTTAGTTAGGTTTCGTTCCAATAGATGACGCTATGATCTAGGTATTCGAAAAACTATATTTACTGCTTTATAATACTCATATTGGAATGAACGTTCCCTCTTGTATACAACATAATATGGTAACTATAGCTTTTGTAAGGTTTATAATTATGATTTGTAATCTAATCTGTATATTATGATCTTTTAAACTATTTTTTACTGAAACGTTTTTACTATTCAAAAGGAAAAATTCTAAAATTCTAAATTAAAAAATTATAAAGTATTTTAAATTGGTTTAATTACAAACAGCACTGTTAACCAATGTTAATTTGATAGTAGAAAAATACCGATATGACAATCAAATATAGGCAGATATACTTAACATAATCAAAATGTAATAGTAAGCCGCGAAAAAGAACTTTTATAAAGAAATAAATCACACACCAACAGATGCTCTGATTCAATTTAAACGTTTACAATTTCCATGTCGTTTGTCATATGCCATATGAATCAACAAATTACTATCTACGTCAAACAATAAACATCTGTTGTTTGAACTTAAAAAATCCATGTTTTTCCCATAGCGAACTTTAGTAGAACTATAAGTATCATGCTCGGTTGTTGGAAAACTACAAAGTTTAAAGATATACACAAAAACAGTCGAAACGAAAAACATAGTGCACACATTAGCAATATAATATGTAAATGTTTTTTCATATTACAATAATATTTCTTCTATGGCACCATTTCAAAAACATGTGTAAACTACTTTAGTTTTAAATAAATTTTGTTTTTCATTACCTTATTAAAATAATCTGTTTATATTTAAATTGACAAGGTTCGCTGAGTCAGCTACATAGTATATCTTCTATATATAATACCGGAACACCACATAAAGTCTCTAGTTTTTAAATCTTTAGATATGGTTATATTAAAACTTTTCAATCAATATTTTAAACAAATTTTTCTTGTTTTTGGTATATATTAATTTTTTTTTTAAACTTTTAATTGTAATTTATATATGTACATTTCAAATAACATCATGTTAAAGCTAGGTTTTTCTAATACTTTTTAATACTTAAGAACCTGGTGAATCTTAAATCTTATGTTAATTTTATTATAAATATAGTTTTTTGTTTTCTTAGCTACATAATAAAAATAAAAAGAAAGTAAGTATTTGAAAATGAATTTTTTTTTACGTCCTTTAAATTCAACCATTGTATGTAGGACGAATAAGCTCATTTTTTTCGATTTTATTGTAAATTAATGAACAATTGTATACAATTTGGATTGTTCGTATTCTTCTTAACCTAAATAAAGAAAAAAAAACTTAAATAATAATAAAGATAAAAGAATTTGGAAAATTTTTTTTTTATTTCTATTTATACAAACTCATCTATTTTTATTGAAATATTGAAGTTTTCAACACACTGTTTTTTAGTTATTATAATTTATAAAAAAAGTCATTTATAAAATGTCTTTATAACTTTTATTCTCATTTTATTACCAAAACCCTTACCATCATCTTTACAAAATACTAAAAATAGTATGTAAATTATATAGTATTTCTAATATAAAAAATTTTTTTAGAAATTTTTTCTAAAAACTAATATAAAAATGTTATGATATGAATAGTATTCATTAAGTACAAAACCTATTAACATAGAATTATAAATTAAAAGTAGTTATCCTTTTATATTCGTTGTGTTTGTTTAAAAAAAAAAACACACACACACAACAAAGGATAAAATAAACTACAAAAAAATAAAACATATAAAAAAAAAATTGCATAAAATTAAAGTGTTGAAAAACGTGCGAAATCAGTATTAGATTAAGTATACAGACACACAAATTTGGAAAAAAAAAAAATTAAAAAGGACGATAAATAAAAGATAATAATATCCGTATTAAATATCCACTGTATAGTCATCATCATCAGAAAAGTGTTTTTTTATTATAAAAGTGAATGAATTTACCATTTAATAAAAGAAAATAGAAAACCGTTGCAAAAATCCACTTTAGTATCCTTTTTTTTTTTTCTTTTATAAATTACTCTAAAGGATCTATTATCCTTAATAAGATACTATAGTGATTATTTTTTCTTTAAGTTTAAGAATAGAAAAAAAAATTTTTTTTATGTTTTATTTTGTTTTTTGTTTTTTTGTTTTATCTTGCTTACTCAACAATAATTTTTCATGGGTGCACATTGCACAATTTTTTGTTCTCATAGCATCCTTTTTCCTTTAAAGATGTGTTTTTGTATTTGTTGTGTAGTGGAAGGAAATAACCGAGTAAATAAAAAAAAAGAAAAAATAAAAATAGTAAACTAGTTATCAAACATAACTCTTATCCTTATTTAAACAGATTGTATTGCATTCAAGTTATTTTTGTATATTAAAGAGCAAAGTATATAATTACAGTGTCGGAAAAAATTCACTACATTAAATGGAAATTTTTTAAAATTTTGAAATATATAGTAATTAAGTTTAGAAAATGATCATCATATGGATTAAATTAGGCAATAGGTATATGAGAAGTTATTAGCTGTCACCAGCTTTTGAACAAAATGATGTCTATTTTATAACTTTTCAAGTGTGTTAACGATATGTCAGCCAAGTCATAAATCCTATAATAAGATGTTGGTGCTGTTATTCTTTGTACCAGAACATTGACAAGAAACGGCCCGATTGAACGAATTAAGAGTAGATATTATTTAAATGATTAAAAATTTTAAATATGTTAAGTTATTAGTAAAACTTTGCGGCTTTGATATGTGGATATAGTTACATTTTTTTACAACACTGTATGTATATAATATGAAGAATTCTTAATCGTATTTATATAATGGTTAACAAAACTATACAACAACAACAAAAAAAAAAAAAAAAAGAGAAATTTAAGTACTTATTCTTTTATTTAATATACAATTCATGGAAAAAAACAAGAAAGAAAATAGAATTTTAAATTAATCTTCAGTTAAAACCGAATAGCAAACTTTCTTTTTTTTTGTTTCGTAGATACCAGTTATTTTTTTTTTTCTATTTAGAAGTCATCTTTTTAAAGTTTTTCCCTTGTTTTCCTGTGGTTTTTTGGGATTCTATTTTTGTTTTTTTTGAATTTATAAGGCAAAAAATCAGAGATTCAAGAACTTTTAAGTTTCGGTGCATCATATTTGGAGCAAAAAATATTTCGACAGAAAACTATAGGATAGTTAGTGTTCTAAAGAAAAAAATTTGAGTTGGGCTAAAAATAAATCTAATTGTATTTAACGCGAATTAAATTTAAAAATTAATTATTGTTGTCCCATTAAAAAGAAGATATACATTAACCATATCGAATTGATACAATTAACAAAAGAACAAATTTATTTTGTAATTTTGTCATATTTGATTTTATTAATACAAAACAAACTACTAACATTTACAGAAAACAGTTTAAATTTGAATACAGTATGTATAAACATTATAAATAGATATATAATAGATTTTTCATGTTATCCTTGCAGTTTTTATCATCCAAATTTTCTTATTTATTGAAAAGGAAAATAATATTAAGAAGCGACCTAGTTGCTTTTATAAGTAATATTTTAGTGCATTGTATTTCTTTGTGTAAATGTGCACTTTATTTCATTTTTTATCCATATTTCCTTATATCATTGATAAAGATATAACGAATTTTTTAAAATTATGTATAAAAAAAAAAATAGATATAATATAAATTCCCAGTACCACGTTCATCTATTCCTTTCTTTTAAATAAAAGTACATATTTCCCATACATATGAATAATAAAGAGAAGGAAGTGAATTAATTAGGAAAATCTCTATTTTAATTTTTTTTTTTTTAGCATAAAATTGCAATTGCATTTTAGCATAGTTATTGTTTTGTGATTTATGTTCTTTTATGCCCCCAAAAAATAGTGTATGTAAGCATTTTAATGACACTGAGGTTAAGGTACTCACTCAACTATTCTTTAAGATGTTTCATATAAGTATAATTTTAATGAAACGATGTTTACTTAATATTCAATTTAAAAAAAAAAAAAAAATATTTTATACTTAAGATGTTTTTATTTATTTTGTATCCAGATTATTCTTTAAAATCTCTGATTCCTAAAGGAATAGTGTTCATAATATTGTATAGTAATTTTAAGGCACAAGAAATATAATCTCTTGATTTCTTTTTTTTTTTTTTTTACCTTACTTTGGAATTAGAAAGAAGAAAATAAAATAATAATAATTTTATATATTATATATAGGATTTTATCGTACCATAAAATTTTAATTCATTTTTTTTTCATACTCTTTAAATTATGAATTTTTAATTTAAATTAAAAAAATGAAAGAAAAAAAAAAAAGAAGAATAGATAGCAGTTAAAAAGAAAAATAATTGTTTGTTTTACCTTTGAAATGCATTAATGCAATTTCAACAATAACCACCATAATGAAGAGTCCTTGAAAGTGTCCGGGAATGAATTTTGTTTTTTTTTTTTTAAGGTTCAAAAGATTTTTTTGACTTATTACCGGATTTAATTTCTAGTTTGGTTTTCATTTAAAATAGAAAGATGAATAAAAGCAAAATAATATTTTATATTATAGAAGGGAGAGGGTGATATAGGTAAAAGTTTTCTCATTAAAATAAATATGGAATATTAAATCGAATTGACCTAGTAGTGGTATTATTGTTTGAATGTACCAGAGTTTTAATTTAATTTTTTTTTTTTGGAAAAAGGGAATTTTATTTCAAAAAAAAGAAAAAAATTTCGAAAAATATGATTTTTAAGGATTTTTGATATTAAATATCTCATTATTTATTCTGATGTTACATATAATTTTCTTTGGCTTTTTTTTGCACATTAAAACGAAAATAAAATTTTTAGATCCGAAAATAATAAAAATAATATTAAAATTTTTAAAATGATTAAAAGAATTTGAAAATTATATTTTGTTTTGTAAAAGTGATTGCTTTGAAAGTTTATTTTTTATAATAAATTCACTTTTATTATATTAAAAATCAGCATTACAAATTGAATTTTATAATTACTGTTTTAGCTAAATTAAAAGAGTTTTAGAGTATTTAAAATATATGTATGCACTTGGTATAAAACTGAAAAAAAAAACCTTTAGCCCAAGATCGAACTGAATTTTGTGGTATTATTTGGTTTGATAAATTACCATATAGGTAAAAGAATGTCAGAACTATAAATTTTGGGTTTACAATGGCTTCACGAATATAACTTAAAAGTTGGCGAAATTACTTAAAGAAGAAAAAGAGTAAAGCATGGAATCTTTTTTACTGGTAAATATTGCTTTCAAAAGTTGTAGCTTAGTTGTAGGTTATTGCTTAAGGAATGTAAACCTAGAATGAAACCTTTTGATATAGATCTATTGTGCTCCCTCTGTTAGTACGTTGTGTGGATTTTCTCTTCACTTATAATACTAATTCTGTCAACCTTATTTGACAAGATCTGTAGAACGTTTTTTGCTGACAGTTATAATCTCCAGTAAATCAATATGCTCCTATATAGGTGAACATATTTTGTTCGAAACTATTGCTTTCAGAAGGTATCTTTGACATTAATTTAGTATTATGTATTTACATTAAGAACTCATTAACTAAATAATATTTTTTAAAGAAAAATACCGAAAAAATTTCTTCTAATTTATTTTCTTTCTAATTGATAAAAATTAATTTACATCTTCAAAAATATATTAATTAAAGGTATAAACCTATACTTAATAAAATCTATTTTTACATTTAAATTTATGGTTCTATAATTAAAATAAAAAGAACCTATATTGTAGAATTATTAAATTCTTCAATAATTTGCGTTTTTAGAAATTTACAATAGTAACTAATTTATTACAATTAACGAAAGAAAAATACAAAAAAAACCTTAAATTTTAATTTCTAATTAATGTTCTGTCAACTTAAGCGTTTTTTCTGTTTTTATTTTATTTTATTTTATTTTTTTTTTTAATGAAAAAGACAAGAAAACGAAATTCTTTTAAGAAAATATGTAAAAAATAAAAATTAATTCTATGAATATCTATTTACCTACATATTCTTTATTTTTTTTTTTTGTTTATTAATTGCTAAAAAAAATTTTCTATAACAAAAATTTTTTTTTTTCCTCTACTAAAATTAACAAAATTTCAAAACAACATAATCAACAAGGAAAATTTATTATTATGTCATTTTTCATCATATTAACAATTAATCATTATTAAAATATAGGTATATAAGAAGAAAAACTTTTCCTACACTATTTTTTTTTTTTTATATAATATATACAAATATCTATATACATTCTACACATATATATATATATTATTTTTAAATAATGATACGTCATAATATAATCAACGTCATGTTAAAAGAAGAAAACAAAAGGAACAAAATAAATCTAAACAAACATCAGTCAAATAAAAATTTTACTTAAGTTTATATATTTAATACAGGTATGATATTCTTAAGATGTACATGTACATATATGTAGATACTAGATACCTACTTCTATTATCTATTTGTAAAGAGATGTCGGTTTTAATAAAAAACAAAAAAAAAAAAAAAGATATCTAAGGTACAAAAAAAAAAAAAAACTCCCAGGGTTTCGTTGTACCTAAAACATGATGTCTAGCCATTTATAATTGAGTAATTATAAATATTCATATATAAGATGTACATATGTTTATAATATATTATTATATACCCGTATATATGATCCATACAATACAATGTAAGAATTATTCTTAAATTGTTGTTAAATAAAATCATAATAAATTAAAAAAAAAGAAATAAATAAAAAGAATATTCTAATAATTCTTGTATTGAAATAGATGGATTAGTTGCTTATGTGAAAAGCTTTAATCATTTTTTATTTTGTTTTTTGTTTTTTTTTTTTTTTTCTTGGATCTAAACGAGTATACCAGTAAAAAAATTCAATTTCATCAATTATATTTTATAATATAATTTTTTTTATAATATTGTACATTTTTGATCAATGTTAAATTAAAATAACGTTTATAAGAATATTTTTGATCAAAGTCATTAGAATTAGAAAAGTTATATAGTTAGAAAGTTATAAGAAAGGGAAGTTATAGTTCGACTTACACTTGTGTTGGGTTTAGATGTAGTATATAAAGTCATAAAATAGAAATATTATGACTTTTGACCTGGATATTATAAATTTCACTATAATAATTGGGCACTGTATAGAGTAACAGAAGAAGAACTGAAGCCAATATAATGGAACCTCGAAAAATTAGAAATATACTTTCCTAAATAAATAAATAAATAACTAACTTGATTAATATTAACAAATAAATTGGCCCAAAATAAAGAATTTATATAAAACAAAAATAATTAAGTGAAGAAAAGTAAGCAACTTTACAATTAATAAAATAACATTGAATATTGTTGAATAAAAAAAAACAATTGAACAATGAAATATCAAATGATGGAACAATATCAAATTTAACCATTAAATAGAAGTTATATTTTCAAGTAAACTAAAAATAAGTCTTTATTAAGAAATTCAATTATAAATTAGCATTGCCGCTATTATTTTCGAAATTGAGTCTTTACCTATAATTCGGTTTTTTTTATAAAATGTAGGTGTATCATTCTCTGTATTACTGCAATATTTTCAAAATATGTAATATGCACTTAGTAAATTATTTATATTAACATTTGTTATAAAACTCACCATCGATAAAAAAAAAAATACATTTTTTAAAGTAGATATTTTATATATAGGAAATTTTAAAGTTTTTAAAAGATAGTAAATATTTTTAAATTTAATTTAACCCTCTACTTCCAATATATAAATATGTTTATGAGTATGACACTAAAAATTATTATGTATATGACTAGCTCCGTAACCCAACATTAGTGAAGTCTTTAGCACAAGTTTTTTCTCTTTCATTAAACTTTTTATTCTGATTTTAAGAAAAATGCTAATTTACTTTTTTATCATTCTTTGTTTTTTTTTTTTAAGTTAATTATTTTCCTGCCACATAAATGTGAGGCAAGGCTGTAGTAAATGTCGTAAGACGTATGAATGACGTATGACGTATTATTCTTACGACGTTGTTATACAATGTATTTCATACGTCCCGTCCTTGTTTTTAGAAAATTATAATTTATAGTCAAAGTTTTTTTTTGAATTTTAATTAAATTACACACGTTTTTTAGCACATTTCCAAAAAAATTTTGAACAAATGTGCCTATTAGTTTCACTCTGTCCGTCAGTCCGTCAGTCCGTCTGTTTACAAAACTTCTACACCGGTAAAGATAGAGAAAAACAATTTTAAACATGGGTAGGGCTCATAATATGTTGTGGAACAAGTTTTTCATATAGCCCCATCCATTACGGAGCTGTTGCCCCTCCAACTTTGAAAAAGCCCTATTTTTAAATACGTACATCTCATGTTCTACCTAACATTTTTTCAATCTGAAAACGTCACAGGAATTTTTTTTACCTTTATAAATCAATATCAAAATTATATAAGTTTTGAAATTGAAAATTCAAAAATTGAAAATTTCCTATTTTTAAACACCTGTAACTTAGGCACCTGTACACATTTTTCTTCGGCAAGACATAAAATCTAAAGCTCCTATAATATATTTTTACATATATTAACGGTTTATTTTAGTTGTATTAAAGGGTTCCAGAGTAACAGCCCCTCAAAATTACAAAAAAGCACCATTTTCAGATGCATATGTCTCAGGCTCTGCGTAATAGTTTTACATTCTAAAACCGCTAGAAGACCGAAAATTTTATTTTCTCTATAAAACATTATCAAAATTATGCAATATTTACTATTTAAATTTAGCGTTATGTGAAAACCACATTTTGCATTAAATTTCTTTTTTCATAACTCCGGCATGCCTTTAGATATGAACCTGAAATTTTGAGACAAGAAAGAACTTTTAGAATTAGTATAAGTTTCTTTAGAATTCTTTTTGTACCACCCCCTGTTTAAGTGCTATTAGGGCTCAAAAATTGAAAATTTGCTATTTTTAGGCACCTATAACTTAAGCACCTGTACAATTTTTCAACAAGGCATAAAAATTAAAGCTACGATAATATATTTTTACGTGTGCTAACAGTTTTGGTTAGTTTTATAGAGTTCCGGATTTACATTCTCTCAAAATTGCAAAAAAGTTCTATTTTCACATTTTTTCTTATATGAAATTTTCAAATTTTCGTACAAGTCACAATATTCTCAACAGCATCGTCCTTTGGGCATGTGCGGTTTCAAAAACCGTTCGTTTACTTTCTACCTTGTTTTTTTTTAAATTTTAGCTGTTAATTTAAAAAAATTTAGAGCAATATAAAGCAAATTCTGCAAACGTCAAAAAACGTTGTGGTCATTCGTGGTAAACGTCTCCAGCCATTCAGTGGTTATGTCTCCATAATTTCATTCATTTCAATAGTATTTCACAAATAAGTAATTCACAGCTGACACAGTACACACACGCTATTTACATTTAATAATAAAAACAACTATATTTTATAAATTAATATATATATTACCGTTATTTCCTCATCTTAAAAACAAATATTAGCATATACGGAATAATTATTTTATATTAAAATTTTTGCAGTTGAATTCTACCTACACATATTAAATATCAACATTATACATACATACATATTATGTAAGTCTAATAGATAGGTTTGATAGTAATCAGAATATAAATTTTTCAAAATTTTGATAATTGCCTCAAATAGGAATTCATATTTGCTAATTTATTTTAATTAAATCATTTTAAAGTAATCAGATCATATTATGTACCTACTACTTAAGAAAACTAAAACGTAATACAGATTTTAAACATTATTTAAAATAACAAAAAAAAGTAATTTTATATTAACAAATACAAAAGCATAGTTCTAATTATGTATTCTGAAATATCCTTTTGTTGTAATAAATATTTTAAGAAATTTAATATTAATTTTTTTTTTTTGTAATCAATTTTATTTTTTAAAAATAACTTTGTAATGGAATAGGTACCTTCTTTTAATATTTTTTTTGCTTTTATTCTTATAAGTACTAAACACTTCCTGGCTTTATTTAAAAATAGAAAAAAAAAAGACCAAAAATAGATTTTTTTTTTTTAAATAAAGATTACTTTGAATCTTAAGACTAGTATGTATGTATATTGTGTCAGATTTATTTAATAATAATTCATAATTAGTTGCTATTTTATTCTATTATATATGATTATACATAATATAATACATATGAGTTAAACGTAGCAAAAAAATGAATCAATTTTCAATTTAAAAAGATGAAAAAAAAAGTCAACGCCAAAAGAAATAACACAAAAAAAAAACAAGAAAAAAATTACAATAAAAATTAAAAACAAAAAAACCGTCAACGAGTTTTTACTATTTAGGGATCTTGACAAGAAACTTTTCTGACAGATTATACAACTGAATATAATAGACATAATAGATAAATGGTTTAAGAAACCAGAATCATCTTTACTTACTTTTTTTTTTTTATAATTAAAATACAAAAAAACAAAAAATCAAAATTAATAACAAACAAAAAGTTTTCAATTGAGTTTTGTTGAGCTTGCTGATTACTTTTGTAAAGAATCAGTAGGAAAATCAAACATTCCTAAGTGCATACTTTTATCAATCAATTTGTTTTTTTTTTGTAATTACTTTTTATCATTTCCTTACAGTTTTTTTTGTATAAATAATAAGAATGTAATCAGTTTAACTAATTGATTACTTTTACTTTCACAAGAACTGTCTAATCTAATCAGTAATCCCTAATGCAAAATAATAACTTTTAGGTATTATAGAGTCAGGCATTATTTAGACTTACCGTTTCTGCTATTATTTTTTTTATTATTAATGAATCGTTATTTTTAATGAAATAAATATTCATACATACATATATAAATTTCTTTTATAAAAAATCTTTTCATTATTTTGCGGTAAAATTAGGTGAGAATTAGATGAGAGGTGAGATTAGGAGAGGTAGATAAGTGTTTATCGAACTTTTTAGATTGTCTGCAAAATTTAAAATACCGGATTCTCTTTGACCAAACGGAAGCTTAAAAACCATTAGTATAAAAAAAAATGCTAGGGTAGTGATAGGTAGGTTATAAACATGTATTGCAAAGGTTACGAAAATAATAAGGGATGTCAAAAATATTAAATAACATTGTCCTAAAATGTTATATTTCATATTGGTTTCTATTAATCCTTTTACTTGATAACCTTCTTTTCAAATACTTATCCCAATTATGTTTTATAAATTTTGGCCGAAAATATCGATAAAATAAATCTGATCCAAACTTTTAAATGTGATCTTATTGTTTGATAATATTAATCGGGCTTTCTTGTAAAACCACTTCATCATTTAAATTGAAAAAATATTAAGTAATAAGTTAAAATTTAAAAAATTATTCATTAAAACTATTATTGTTAAGTGTCGTGTCTAGGATTAATAGTTTCATCACAAAAAAAAAAAAAAACAAAAACGAGACAAAATATAGTTATAAAAAGAATCATAAAGAATAAAAAAAAAAAAAAAAAAAAAAATGATGACTAAGGATGGCTGGATATATTCTTATTGAAAAGATTAAATCCATGAATAGATCTGGAAGATATATATTATAGACAAAGATAAAAAAAAATAAAAAGTAAGGAAAAATCAAAATAGAAAAAAATAAAATTTTTCTCAAGGATTAAAAAAAAAAAATATTTAGTTTTTTTTTATTTTGTTTTGCTGCTATTAGCAAACACTAAGATGACAAACGATTTCTAATTTTAACTGACATTGATCAATTTAGTCATGCAATAATATTAAAAAAAAAAAAAACAAGAAAAAAATAATATAAATAGTATACAAAGGTAGCTTGTTATTGAAATGAAAAGCTGCTGTTGTTATTCCTCCTGTCTGATTATAGTATTGCATTAATAATCTGCTAGTATAATTGTATAAATACAAGTTACTTGTAAGATTCTTTTATTTTTAGAATAAAAAAAATAAAAAACCCTTTTAATAGAAATTCGTTTACAATGTAAGGAGTTGTAATACTTATATTTAAAGTAAAATATGTGTTAGATTTTAAGAAATTACTTTTATTGTATCTATTGTATACATAATGAATATTAGAATTGGAAAAAAAAAAATTTTTTTTTCTAAAGTTGTTATTTTTTTGATTTTATCTAGCAATAGAATTATGATGAAGTCATAACTTTTGTGGTTACTTAAAAAAGTATATACAGTAAGTATTTAGTCATCAACAATATTATTAATATATGTATGTACTTTATTTATCAGATGAAATCTTTTATTTATTTCCTGATATTGATTAGTATTTTGGTTACCCATAATCATCATTATATTTTTTTTATTCTAAGAATTTTAAACAAAAAAAAAAAGAAAAAAGATTTCATTTGAAATTAATATATAGAAGAGAGAATGTGTTTTTTCTTTTTTTTTTTTTTTTACTAAATTGTACATTTTAAAAGAATGAATATTATATGTATAGTAATAATTGATTGTATTGATTAATTTTTAATAACATTAATGACAGTTCAATGATCATTAGTTTATAAAATTCCCCAAAAAAAAAAACAAAGAAAACCAAAAACAAAATAAAATAGTGATGTAATGATGAAATATATTAATAATGTTTTAATTATTTTGTATTAATTATTACAATATATTTAAAACCATTGAAAATTCTGTAATTTAAAAATGTAGGTATATTTATAGATAAATTACCAATAATGCAATATGTTCTGTTTAACAGATAATAAAAAAGGTGTTCTTTAAGAAATGAATTTGATAAATTTGATAAATTTTAATCATTTTTTACTTTTTTTTTTTTTATTTTTTGCAAATGATTTCAACTTGTGGTTAAAATTTTTATTGGTATTTTATGGTTTATTTTTTTTTTGTTTTCATAAAATTTAAAATTATTTTGGCAAAGGTGTTACACAATAAAATTAAGATAGAAAAAAAAAACACATATTATTATTAACTAATTTGAAGGAATTATCAGTTTTTTTTTGTTTGAATTATTAGGCATCACACCAAACTTCTTAATTTCCACTTCTTATAAAAAATTGGCTTATAAATCTAACCCATGAGCAGCAAACTCAGACTAACTATGTATATATTATATGAAATTAATAATATATTATTATGACAATATTGTAGCGGAACAAGCTTCCAAATTTTATCCAGTTATTTCTAATTATAACTCATATTGAAATTGTTTTTATACCCGTATGAACTATGTTCAAGGTTATAATAAATTTGCCATTATGTTTGTGACACCTTAAAGGAGTCGAGCTAGATATAGTGTCAAAGGTGTGGATCGGCTCAGAATCAAATTCTGAGTTGATTAAGCCATGTACGTCCATCCGTCCGCATGATAACTCAACAAATAAAAGAGCTAGGAGGCTTAAAATTTATTTACGTCACTTTTGCTAAGCCCAGCTTTTTTGACTCGTAGCTGCCATACAACTTCTCTTTTTAAATGTAAATAACTCAGTGTCTATTAAAGCTAGGTATCTGAAATTTTGTGTTGATCGAGTTACATGCCAACAATTTTTGTAAAATTTTGTTGATCTATAGCAGCCGGTTCAAGCTTCTTGTACCTCTTGGAATTTAATGAAGCTAGGCGTCTGAAATCTTGCATATGATGATCAAGTTTTATGGCAACAACTTCTGTAAAATTTGGTTGTGGTGGTGCGGCTGGTTCGTGTAGCTGCCATAGAACTTCTCCGTTTAAATGAGAATAACTCAGTGTCTATTGAAGCTAGGTATTTGAAATTTTGTGTTGAGGTGTCGAGTTACATGCCAACAATTTTTGTAAAATTTTGTTGATCTATAGCAGCCGGTTCAAGCTTCTTGTACCTCTTGGAACTTAATGAAGCTATGCGCCTGCAATCTTGCAAATGAAGATCAAGTTTTATTGCAACAACTTCTGTAAAATTTGGTTGTGCTGGTGCAATAGATTTTGGCAGCTGTCATGCAACTCCACAATTTACATAAATATATCTCGGTAGTGACCTTATAACTGTGGAGATTGTGGGGTACTAGAACATCTGAAATTGTTTAAAAGATGATCAAGTTATATAGAAACAGGATATATTACGTTCATACGGATATCTCAGAGTTGACATAGTCTACTCTACCGCACTCTTCCTCTTTTTTTTTTAACAGAGTGGATGCTGAAATCTTTATAAACGTTGAGGTTAGTTTCGCATGTCTAAACTTAAGAGTGTCGGATTTCAGATTTTAAAAGATACCGACCAAAACACAATTCCTTTTCCTATGGTATATTTAAAATAAATTCTTCTTCTTAACTTATAATGACATTAAATTTTCCATTAACTGATTTAATTAGGTTGTTTGTTTGGGCTTAGTTTTAAATAAGTTTTCACCATATTTTAAAAATAGCTTTAATAAAAGGTTTTTATTGTATGTATACAAAATTAAAATTATTTTAAAAATATAATGTATTGTATTTTTGCAATAATTTAATAGTTTTAATAAGTACTAATGTCTGGCATCCTGAAAAAATACATTCCAAGCTTAAATTCAAATAATTAACTTAAAAAAAGATATTAATTTTGTTGAAGAAAGATTTTATAGTATTAAAAGTTTTATAAATTAGAATTATATGGAGGCATTTGATGATTTAAATTTACAAAACGTGTTGTGCAGTGAAACTTATAAAGAACGCTTTAAAAAAATATAATTGTTTTCATTATATATTTAATGCAAATTAAATGATTATATATTTTTAAACATTTTATATAAAAACAAGGAAAAATGTAGAGTAGAATGTGTGCTCATCTTTTAGAAAATTTAGCATGTTAACTTAATTTTTCTTTTCCTGCGGGAGGTGTAAATCTTCAAAAGACACCAAGAAATCCTAAACCATAAAGTATTAGTATACTCGTAACCAGTATAATAGGCTAATTATCTTAACAGTAAAGCAGTATAATAACTGACGAATATGATGAGGAAAGAAAATAGAATAAGAAATAGAAATTTTGAACTTAAACTGTAGGAGTGGGATTAATATATCTCAGATCAAATTAAATTTCCTGAGATATACATATTTATGTACATTTCGGAATTATATGACAGCTACTCGGCTATCAGCTACTCTACTATCTAGTAGAGTAGCTGATAGTAGCTACAGCTACTATCAGCTACTCGGCTGACAGCTACTCAAATATCAGCTATTATATGTTGCGCCAAACGAATCAAATTTTGCCAAAACACTTGATCATCTTTTACAAAATTTCAGATATCTAGTTTTTTTAAGTACTAAGATATGAGTATACAAATTTTCCAACTATCTGAACTTGTTCCGTTTGACTTAATAAATGTTGCAATATTTGTTGGCATAAAACTTAACATCTTTTAAGAAAATTTTAAGCTTGTATATAAACTATGTTATGTTCATAAAGAAAGAAAAGTTGTATCACAACTACGAAAATCTGCTACTGTAGACCAACAAAATTTTGCAGAGATCGTTGTCATAAAAGTTAACTTGTTTTGAAAAAAATTTCAGATATCCGGTTTTATGGCAACTGTATAAGGACACTTTTATAAATATAAAATAATAATAAAAATTAAAAATGAGATAATTTTTGCATTATTTTTTGAACTATATAGATTGTGGATGGACAGCGAACTGATGTATATAGCTAAATCGCCTCAGAATTCAACCCTCAGCAAAACTATATTTATTTCGTCTTCTTTAAGATGTCACAAAAGTTATGGCAAATATATCATAATCTTATATATAAATTATATAAATTTAGAATTTAGTAATTAATTTATTAATTTTATTAAATTAATTTTAATCAGATAAATAATTAGGTAGGTAGGACATTCACGATGCTGCGTGAAAACCTCAATTAGCACTAGATTGCGCCATTTTGATACCACTGCGCTCACGTGACCTGTGTTTTTAGATTGTTTGCAGTTTTATATCCAACCCGAGCGGTTCAGATAAAAAATCAGTTCTTTGATTTTGTGTTTGGAAAGCTCGCTGAGGTTGTGGAAGAACGGTTTACCGAGTGAGAGAAGGCTGGCTTTGCAAATTTGCAAAGAAAGTGCTCCAGATTCTCGCTAGATAAATAATTACTTAAAATTAAATTTGTTATAAAGGTAGAGCATATTTTAAAGAGTTAATATCAACGAAGAAATTTAAAGAGTTAGTAAAATGTAATAAATCTTAATTTTTGCAAAATAATTAAATTTAAGTACAACAAAACTTTATTATTAAATCAATATTATCTTAAAAAGAAAGCTTAAAAAAGTCATCAATTAATAAAACAAATCAAATAAATTTCATTTTTATAATTAACCTTTCATTTTTATTTTAAATATGTAATAATTCAAAATTCTATAAAAAAAAATTCTATAATAATAATTATAACATGTCTTTGTTATATGTATGTATCCCATATTTATAGAATATTATGCTTACAAAAAATTAAAAAAAAAAAAAAATATCTTTTTTTAAATATATGATACATACCATAGTTATTTTATAAACAGATTTTATTAATTATTGAATGATTTTACATAAAAACAAAACAAAAAAAAAAGCAATTAATTAAAATGCATTTAATAAAAAGAAAAAAAAACAAAAACAAATAAGATAAAAAATAAATACTATAAATTCTATGAATTTAAATAAATATGTTGTAATTACAAAATAATTGAAATTTTATTATTAAATTAATTATTTTGAAATTTTATTCATAATTTTTTTTGTTTTTTGTTTTTGTAATAGTGAAAAGTTTAGACGTCGCAGGTGAAGTTAATGTTTAATTGTCAATGATTATTGTGTCACGTTTTTTTTTTTCTTTTCAATTATAATATATTTTGTTTAAAGTTAATTTTACTGATAATATGAATAATTAATTATAAATAACAAGTGTTATTTTATTTATTAATTTTATATTTTATTTTAATGATTTAATCAATTTTTTAATTATTTTTTTTTTTGTTTTTTTTTTTTTTTGTATTTTTTTAATGACTTTTAACATATGGAAATATAAAGATATTCGGACAATTAAATTAGAGTTATTTCTGTTTAGTTGTAATTGAATTTATTTTTAATTTTATAAATGACCTCAATAGTCAATACTTGAAGAGAAGAAGTTGTTATAAAGTACACAAAATATGCTCACGCCATGTATGCATAAATTTGTCATTTTTTTTTTTTTAAATATAAATTTTGTTAGTAATAAATATGAAATTTACATATTATTATTGAATATAGTTTATGTAATGATTTTTCAAATGATTTACAATAATCTTTTTTTAAGCATGTTTTTTTTTTTTAAAAAAGATTTTATAAAAATTATTTAATTATTTAATTATTTTTAAAGTATCACTTAGAATTTTTCTATACCTTTAGTAAAGGATGTCGTTTAGATTCCATTCGAAGTCAAGATATTTTATTTTGGATTATAACTGTTTTTTTTTTACTCTGTATAGCACCTCATTGTCCATTATGAAAAGTCAAACACACTCTTATTATATTTATTCTTAATAAATACTATTTAAAAAAAAAATAAATATTATAAACATATCCCATATTTTTAAATATTATTAAGATGTATTTTGTACCGGTCTAGTATCAATATTAGTTTGGACTATTTGTCTGTTAAACTTTTGGCAGTTAGTCACTTAGTGTCAGATTCCTAATGACTAAACACGGGGAAGGTGGGTTAGCCTATATGTAATGAGATGACACCTCTGCTAAAGCAATATATTGGCTAGGAAGTCAGGATAGGAAAGGATAGGATGGGGATGCGGAAATATTGAAATTGGAGTAGGAGTTCTCATTTATGTAAGCTAACTGTGACTATAGCCATCAGCAGTTACAACATGCAGTAGTGTAACACCTTCTGCATAAGCTAATGAATTGAAGGTAACCATACTATCACTGTAGAAACTGCTATTATTAGTATTGTTATTAGTTATTAATATTATTATTATTTAGTACACAGTCATGGCTATCAGTGCATTACAACGTGTAGTGGCAGTACTATATTACTATTATTATTATTAATTATACGATATACATTATTACGATAAAATTACTACATATTTTTTTTTTTTGACTAGACCGGGTTTGAACCTTCGATTGAAAGGCCGGCAATAAGTACAAAAAAATGAATTTTCGACGTTATGCCATATACATATTCTGGAAAAGGAATACCCCTGATTATATATTATGTATAATACAATAAAAAAGTGTATAACCCTGATTTTGTTACCATATTTTATTCTTTGTTGAAACATATTTTTTTTTTTACATTTTTTATGGTTTTGTGGTATATTTTGGAGAAAGAGGAGTATATTCTTTATATTTAATAAAATTTTATTTTGTTTAAAATAAATTTTAATTGTTTTGTTGTAAATAAATTTATAATAAACTCGCATAATGGAAAATCCATTTCTAATTCGAATTCTTATTAGACCTTGCTTTTGAAATATGTATGCAAGAAAGATGATCAAGAGAGATTTTGTAATTAGTTATAAAATCAGAGTTGTACTCTTTTCCAAAAGTTGAACAACTTATAGCGTAAAACTTTAACGTACCGCGAATTGTTTTTGGACTTATGACGTACCACCATTTTTATATTGTGCTTCTTTTCAATACCTAACAATAAAATTGAAATATGGTCTAATCTATTCCAGTTTTCAAATTTGTTATTGCAGGCGTCGTTATTTTTTTATTGCTAAGACTCAATTTTGCTGCTGTTGTCTCTGCATTTACGCATTCTATGAAAGTATAAAAAACTATAAAATTTTAAAACGAAAATGTCAAATTTTCTTTGTTTGATTGTAGCCTAATTTTTATTTTATTATTTTCAGTCTCAAAAAGAACAATTCTGCTCATGAATTAAAAGGAAAAGGATTGATAATGAGCCAAACTCACAAAAAACTGCTCATTTTGTTTTAAATTTAAAATATTTTAATATACCTATTATACTTGTATTATTAAATTGACATTTTAGAATTCCTTATTGCTGATGACAGAAAAGTATCTGACATCAAACTCAATGGGTGTTTTTCTTTTTCTCATCAGAGCAGAATGAGAGCTGTCAAGCAAAAAAAATGTGTTTCTTTTTATGCTCACATTATCTAGATTATCCATTTTAGTGTTTCTTTTTTAACTCGGAGTGTGCCCAGAGCACAATCTGTGATTTTTCTCAGATTTCATAGAGTTGTCAAAAAATAAAACGTCAAATTAAGAATAAAATAACAAAACCGTCATTTATAAAAAAAAAATCTCGTGAATAGATAAACATTTTTTTTAAGTTATTTTAAATTTTATTAAATTAAATTTGTTTTATTTTATTTCTTCAATAAATCTTTTATATCTATATTATTACATTTAAAATAATGAAATAAAATAAAAAATAATAACGTTAGGAAATAATTTGGATGAAAATTGTGCTCTGAGCAGAAAAAGAAAAACGCCCAATGGCAATTTTATCAACAATTTTGTTTCAGCAACATTTGCTACGTGTCATATGATTAACAATAAAAAAAAACTCGCCCATAATCTAACATCATACTAATCTAATCTATAAACAAATTAAATAATAAATAGATTTAATAAATTAAAATTGAAAATAATTATACCTAAACTTATTAAATTTAAATAATATATATATATGCATATATAAGGTACCAGAATCATTAAACTTTCCTAATTTTTAGATATTACAACGAATTGCATTTAAGTCAATTTCTACTATAAATGGACTATCCGTGATCACAAATAATCATTTTAATTTTTCTAAAATTTTTGATTTAAAAAAAAAATATATAAAAAAAAAAAAATAAAAAATTAATATTTTTGTATATGTATGCTATACAATGTAAAACAATTTAAATTAAATATTCTTTTTAATTTGAGTACAATTTTAAAAATTTTTCTTTAAAGTACCGAAGTATTTTCTTTTTAAATTTTTTCGATTATGAAAAGAAATTCAAATATTTACCGTTATTTTTTTTTTATTTATGACATTTTATGAGAAAATCATGTTCCAAGTCTTGCAATAATTTTACAAAATATTCTATATATAATATGTAATGTAGTATAATCATAATAAGAAAATTTTTCTTTTTTGTGATATATTCTATAAGTTAATTATATTATTATTTTAAAAATATTTTATCTTTATTTAATTTCAAATAATTGAAGAAAAAAATTATTTATAATTTTTTATTACAAAAAAAAAAAGTCACGTCAAACAGATAATTTGAAGTAATTTAACAATATATAGGTAGGTAGAGGAGAAAAGTTTTAAATCATATTTTTATTGCAATGTATATATGTACATATTTAAATACACTTTTAATGTTGATTGGGTCTAAAATATACTTATATTATAATAAAATTAAGTAAACTAAAGGATTTCTTAAAAGAATTAGAGAAATAAAATAACCAAAGCTTTGGATGATAATTAAAGAATATTTAATTTTGATGTCCATGAAAAGGAGATGAAATTGAGTATATTTTAATTGTGCATTAAAAGGAGATGAGTTTATTTTTTGAATGATAATCCAGGAAGACAAAAGAACATAATATTGTATTGTGCATATTTATTTTATAAATTAAAAAAAATTAATAAAAGTGAAATTTCATAAAATTGAATTTAAATTTTACAAAAAATAATTATGCAAAATATTTCAAATATTTTTTAATTAACCTAAAATCCCATTTTTGGTTAACAAAACAAAAATATATATAAATCAATACATATTATATAAGTATGTACATATGTATATAAATATAATTGCATTCTTTATATCTTATACAGCGATTTGATTTCTTCGTATCTAAGTTGTAGTAAATCTGCTACTTTTTCGTAAGTAAAATGTACTAATTAATACATTTTTTAAATTAATATAGAGACAGAAAAAGTTTACAGAGGCATTTAAAAAGATTAATAAAATTAAAAAAAATAAACAAAATACAACATTATATATGAAACAAATTTAATTCTGTTTAAAACTAGGTTTGTATATAATAACAATAATAAATGAATAATAAAAAGCAAAATATCCCAACAATTCTTTGGCTTAAAATAATAGAATAATATAAGAAAGGAAATAAACAAAGGAACAATTCTTTGACTTCTTAATATTGCACATTAACTAAATTAATAATATATGGCAGAAATATAATATCACATATATGTACATGTTTTTACATAAAAATATCTTAAACTAATATTTGGCAGAATATTAAAGGAGTTCTTTCCCAGAGTGTTATTTCATTTTCTTTTACTTTTCTTAGAAGTGTTTTACAAAACATCATATATGTAATTGTATCGTTTTTTTATACCCTACACCTAAAGTATAGGGTATATTAACTTTGGTATGGAGTTTGTAACCAACAAAAGGAAGCGAGTTAGATATGGACATGTACATATATTCTGAATCAGGATCACCTCCTGAGTCGATTTAACGATATCCGTCTGTTCGTCCGTCCGTTCGCAAGATAACTCAAAAACTAGTAAAGCTGTCTTGACAAAATTTATATAGTAGGTTACTAATTACGAAAGGAAGGTAAACTTCGAATCTGGATAAAATCGGTCCATGGGTTCGGATTCTGGAAGCTACCGAATGATTCCGGAGCAAACGAGATTATCTACAAAACCAACAAAGATAGAACCTTTAAATTTTTTACAATGATGTTCCTTCCCGTTTGATTTATGTCTCTGAAATTTGAGAGGATTTGGTCCATGGGTTCGGATTTTGGAAACTTCCGAACGAGCCCCAGAGCAAACGAAATTATCTCCAAAATCAACAAAGATAGAATCTTTGAATTTGGTACAGTGGTGTTCTTTCGTGTTTTATTTATGTTTCTGAAATTTGGGAGGATTTGGCCCATGGGTTCGTATTTTGGAAACTTCCGGACGAGCACAAGAGCAAACGAGCATATCTCCAAAACCAACAAAAGTAGAACCTTTAAATTTTTTACAATGGTGTTCTGGTATGTTTCCAGAGATGGATTTGATAAATTGGAGTGGCAATTCGGGTACCTGACACTCGTCTCCCAAGGACTAACAAGCATATATATTCGAAATTAATAACGGTAGAAAATTGAAATTTTTTACAAGGGTGTCAAGCATATCTGAAGAGGATTCCTCTTTTACGTTCCTGAAATTCGAGTTGAATAAGACAGAAAAGGGAAGAAGTTCAAGCAGCTGCCAAAAAACTTTTGGATTTTTAGTTTAATTCGAAGTATTCAGGTGTAGGATATTAATAAGTCGGTTGACTTACTGTTAAATTTACTTGTTTTATTTTTAATTAGGTTTAAATTAGGTTTAAATACGTTTGTCGATTGTTTTTTTCAATTGTCATAAAAGTTTAAAAAAAAAACAATCCATTTTGCACGAATTTTTTTTTATTTAAGTATAATTTTATAAAGGATGAAAGTATAAATAATATGCTGATTATTGAAATAAAAAATTTACATAGTTTCTAAAAAAATGTACTAAATTCCAACAATTTCCAAAAAGTACGTATATAATTTTTTCGACAAATAAAATGTAGCAGATCTACTACAATTGTTGTAAAGTCACATCGCTGAATTTATTTATTTATTATTCTTATACAAAAAAAAAAAATTTGGTACTCTCTTCTATCCATATATATATAGTTATGGACTATATGGTAACTAAATTAAATTTTTCTTTTCTTTCACGAAAATTTTTGATTAAACCACAATTGCACTGCGTAGTGAAAATTATTGCAAATAAAATAATATATTAGAAAATTCTATACTATAGATTTTTTATATATATATACGTGTATATATATGATAGATGTGGTACACTTCCTAATGCTTCTGGTTGCTTACTTTTTTTTTTTTTTTTTATTATGATGTGATTAAAGTAAATATTTTTTTTTTTTTACGTTTTCTGTTTTTTATTTTTTTTATTTTTTACTTATTTTTATAATTCCATAATGACTATTTGTAGATAATGATTTGTATAATTTGTAATTGGTAATTTCGCATTTTGTTAACTATAAAACATATCTTTTTGTATATATATATATATAGCTGGTATATATACATTTTCTTTAGTTTTTTTTATATTTTTAAATGATCAGTATATAATATATAAAATTATTCAATACTATATCATGATAAACTTGACCTTAACGAAGGTTTTCAATATGGATGGAAAAATATTAGAAAAAAAAAATATATATATAATATGTATATATGTATATATGTATATAAAAAGATAATATATAAAATGAAAATAAAACATGAATTGTATTGCTATTTACAACTAACCTTATAACTACTAACTGATCTACGATCTTTTCTACTGTTATTTGTTAAAAAAAAAAAAAGAAAATAAAAAAAAAAACAAAAATTGCAATTACTTTGTCATTTTATTCAACTCTTTCTCTTCATATTTACAAAAAAAAAAATATTTTATATACATATATATACATATATATATATTTTATTAATGGTATATATACTATAGAAAATATTGGTAAAGCTTGTTGAGAAAAATAATACTTTTTGCTTTTATTTTTTTTCTATAGTTGCACCACCTTAAAGGTCGTTGATTTTCTATTTAGAGAAAAACAAAAATAATTTTTTTTTTGTTTTTAAGAGTGTCATTAGAATATTCAACTCAAAAAGGTTACAATCCTCCTATTTTTTTTTTTAACTTTTGAAATTTTTAAGAACTATTTTTAAGATTAAACAAGTAGGTACATAAAAATATATAATATGTTTTCGGTATTTTACGCGATTTTATCTAAATTTTTAATTTCGCGAAAATCGAATGTAAAATTTGCTGTGATAGAATTTGCACAAAGTCAATATTTTGTTTGTTTTATAGTAGCGTGTAGGTCTAATGCAATGCTAAAATAACGGACACTAATATTATGGATGACAAGTATGGAGACGTAATGACTCAGAAAATAAATACGTTATGTTAAATTTCTTAAAAGTTTATCAAAGGCGTATCGTAGAGGTACATATGTATTTTGTTTCATGAGAAAGTTCTTATTCTTGACAGCTGCTGTAAAAATTCAATAAATTTAAAGAAGATTAAGTAAAAATATATGTTGTTGCAATATAGTTGTATCCAGTAAATGGTGTAGTGATGGTGAAGACATTGGTCTTTCATTCGAAAAGATTTGGTTGACACCCCTGCTGGATTATATATATAGGTTAATAAAATAATAATATAAATTTTTCTTATAATATATAATTGAATAAAAAATAAGTACAAATATACATATATAATTAATGTCCTATCGAAATATATAATAAATATAATTCTTATATAACATAATATAGATGTCGCATAAGTTGAATAGTCTTGTATACAATAGCTATACAGCCGTGTAATCAATGGTTTAGTGAAACCAATAATTTTAGAAATTGAAGGACAGTTAAATATGAATAATAAATTACTTAGTGGATACCGTATGTTCGTTATAGAAGTGAAAACGGCGGAAAAAGTCTATATAGTTGTAAATGTTTCGTATAGTGCTTTAGTTACTAAAATCTAATACTTTAAATTATTTTTCTATAGTTAAATAAAGTTAAATATATAATTAAATAATTTTAGGATTATAAACTTTCTGCTAAAATCCAACAAGTTTTAATTTCTTTTAGGGAGGAAACCCTAATTAAAACTGACTCTCTTATATTATATCTTTGTAAGAAGCTGTTTATTTATTTTCAACCAAGAAATATTTAATAAATAACAAGTCAAAAGTTTTTTTTTTTGTTTTTTTAATATTAAAAAGAAAACAAAATAAATTATTTCAACTTAAAAATCGTATTCAGAGAAAAAAAAAAAAAACAAAAGCGCATAATAAAAATATTGTAGGAATAATAGAAACTCAATTATATTTGACTTTAATTCTGATTTTTTCTAACTGATATCTTAGTTAGTAGATATCCGATAGATTTTAAAATATGATATAAAAAAAAAAAAAAAAAATACAAAAATTTTGAAAAGAAACTTTTCGAGTTAAAATCATTATTTTTAATTATAATAACTTTTTAATCATATTTATTTTTTATATATTTTTATATTTAATTTTTAGCTTTAGGAATGCAATTTTTTGATGATGTGATCAATGTTGTTTTAATTTTTTTTTTTTCGTTTTTCTTTTTTTTTTGTATTCGATTGGAATTTTCATTTTGTGTCGATTGATCCTATTGATTTGAATCTTAATTTGATTTCGTGCTATAATTATTAGATATTATTTTTTTATTATTATTTTGTATTATTATATTTTTATTTGAGATGAGTATTAGATATGTTTCATAAAAGTAAGAAAAAAAAAAAAAATATAAAATAAATAAAAATAAAAATTATGCAATAAAAGGGGCTAAGGTCAAAGAAATTGTGGAATAACGGTAATAAAACAATGATATTGAAAAATAATAAAAGAATTTTGCTAATTTTTCTTTTATATAGGTACATTTATATTTTTCATATTTTTGAAGGACAATAATATAATAACAAAATTTTTAAGTAATAACAATGATTACACCATAATTTTTATATATTATTTTATTTTTTTGTATTAAAAAATATTTGAAGTTAAGAAAAAGTATAAATAAAATATATATAAATATATGATATCTATAATAATAGCACGTTTTTTTAATTATATTTTATGAAAATAATTTTCCTTATACCATTGATATATTAAAGAATTTTGTAATTTTGTACAATCCATATTTTATTTTAATGTATATATATATAAATTCATATAACATATATATATATATATATATATATAAAATAAATTCTAGATAATTATTTTTACAATTTTATTAGAATAATGTATAAATTAAGGTTATTATAAGGTGGAATTCATAATGAAATCAGTAGAAATTTTAATGGAGGTTTAGGTTCAACATATAAAAATATAATAGATTTTAGTTTTTTTCTTTATTTATAAATCAAAATCATAATCTAAGAATATGTTGCTTTGTATTAAAAGTATAGTTGTATGACTATATAAGATAGGATGAGGATGAGAAAAATGTGGATTAAAAGGCAGTTGGAAGGTAAGTGCATTATGAAGCTGTTTAAATTCATTTGAATTTGGTCTCTTTGTAAATTAAAAAAAAATTGCCAACTTTTGGGAATATACTGGATGATAATAAGTTCCACATTTTTGTAGTTCTGACAACAAACGAATTACTAAATTCAGTAGAGTGGCGTTTAGGTAGTTCCACGTTGTAGAAATGAACAATTGCCGTCCCTCTAGTGGAACTTTTGAATTAGCATCAGTGATTTTATTTCATTTAATCAAATGTCATTACCTACAAAATATTTATAAAAAATGAGAAAGAACTTCATTAATATGACGGATGTCGAAAGAATTTGGCAGTATTTGTTTCAACGGAGTGATTAATGAGACGAATAGCGCGTTTTTGATCAAATTTAAGGTAATTCAAAGTAGTAAAAGAGAACCAAAGTATTTTTCATCACTATTTATTATATCAAATAACGATCATTTCACATCATTTTTTGATTAACCTGCATTAATCTAAAATATTTTAACTTGAACGATTTCTTCATGAAATCTTAGAATTGTATTATAATTTATTTTTTTAATGGGTATCTGACAGCATTGTAATTTTGGTAGTGTTAAACTCTACTCTGCAATTTTGTATAGGTCATGATGACCGTGTTCGTTGTAGTGAGCGTTGCTGTTGTCAATGGCAGCGATTGTTATTGTATTTTATTTCATAAGAAAACCGTAAGATGCTCAAGAATTCAGTTCTCGTCTGAAAAACTATATATTAATTGAAGGTTGAAAATAAAAGATCGTTGATGAAATCAATAAACAGAGTTGGTGCCAGGACGGATTCTTGTAGAAAGACAGTGTTTCTATGGAATTTGTCAGACATCTAATCTTCGATTAGAACATAAACACAACGATTCGATAAAAAATAATTGGAACGAATTCAAATGCAAAATAATGACAAAATTTTTTTGTATGACAACATTTTGCCTTGGAATAACATTTCTTCTAAAATATATAAATTGAAGTTCGCTTTGATTGATTACTTTGATAGAAGAAACTGTCAATATTTTAGTAATGTCTTATTACTTTTTTGGTTTTTTTTTCTTTATCTTTTTTCTTTAATAAATGCAATTAATTTTATACATAGTATTTGTCTAACTTAAAAATAATGTGTGTACTACTAGATTTTAACCGAAGCTGTTCGATCTTATAATTAAAAACATATTTAAATATATAAACATATGTTAATTTAAGAAACAAGCAATTGTATTGTTATAATATATTTTAATAAACTAAATTAATAAAAGTAAATAAAAGTAAAAAAAGTTCAATAGGTACATATTTATACTAAACATATTCACCAAATTTCATTGACATATTTATTATTTTTATTACGTACACCTTTAGGTGTATTGAAATTAATTATTTGTATATATGATACATACATAAATTAGATTCTTAAAAATTTTAATAATTTCCTATTTTTTTCGTTTATGAAAGGACAACAAATTTTCTTATATTAGACATATTCTTTTGATATTTATTTGTTCTTTATTTTTGCGCAATTTAAAAAAAAAAATCCGAGGTATTTGAACGGGGTTTGGTATCGCGATTTTGTTAAGTCTATATAGGTGTTTTATAGGTGGATCTATGGATAGGTCAAAAGTATATAGGTGAAATATTTGTTTCTGATTCTGATTAAATATAAGACCAAACTATAGCGTAGGCAAAACCAAAATGATTTCCTGCTTAATATATGTTTTTTAGCACATTCCCGAAAAACTTTTGAAAAAGTGTGCCTATTTAGTTTTATTCTGTCCGTCCGTCTGTCTGCCTGTCAGTCCGTCTGTTTACAAAATTTCTACACCGTTAAAGATAGAGAAAAAGAATTTTAACCATGGATAAGTCTCATAAAAAATTAATGTTCTAGAACAACTTTTTCATGTAGTCAATACGAAGCTACAGCTTCTCAAACTTTAAAAAACCCCTGTTTTTAAATGCGTATATCTCATGTTCAGCTTAACAATCTGAAAACGGATTTTTTTACCTTTATAAGTCAATATCAAAATTATACAATTTTTCTAAATTTAGAGTGTATTTAAATTTACCGTTATTTGAAAACTAAATTTTGCATGATTTTACTACATGCATAACTCCAGCACGCTTTAAGATAAGGACTTGAAATTTTGAGGTAAGAAGTAACTTTTAGTATTAGTACATAACTTTTCTCAGAAAACTTTATGAGCTATTAGGGCTCAAAAATTGAAATTTTGCGCTATTTTTAAAAACCTGTAACTTAAGCAACTGTACACAATTTTCTTCGGCAAGGAATAAAAATTAAAGCACCAGTAATATTTTTTTATGTGTGTTAACGGTTTCTTTAAGTTGTATATGGTTTCAGAATTGCAAAAAAGTGCTATTATCACATTTTTTCTTAAATAGCAACTAAATTATAAAGTTTAGTTTTACGTAGACAGTATATAAAAATTAAAGAAATATAAATCTTTGATAGATGTAATAAATATTATAATATTATCCAAAAAACTTTTAATTTCTTAAATTAATTACGAAAAATATTCAAAAGATTTCCTTTTAAATTATTTTCTATGTATTATTTTAAACATGAAAAATTAAAAAAAAAAAAATAGTCTCTGATGTGTGCGCCTCAGGGAATTTATATTAAATTCTTTAATAAAATTTTATTTTATTTTCTAACATGTCATAATTTATCGCATCCTATAAAATAAAATAAAAATATTTTAAATGATATTACATATGTATTAATATATGTACATATATGGAAAATTATTCGTATCACGATGCATCAGTATAGAAGATGCATTGTAGTAAATGCAAAAAAATTTATATATATTTGGTATTTAAATGGTCATTTGTTTAAATGTTATGCTGTTTCCGAGCATGGTTTTTGAAATGTAACATTATATCCGATATATAAATCTTAAGATATATTTATCCTATTTTTTTTTTTTTTAAATATGTACTAGTACATATATTAAATAAATGTTTATGATTATAAGTAGGTCTGTGATGATAAAAATTATAAAAATTTTATTTTTATATATTATGTATTTTTGTTTTATTAAAATCTGAATCTTGTCTGAATCTTTATGTATAGCATATTTGTTGGAAAAAAGGAAGATATAAAGTAATTTTCAACACTATTATGATATATTGACTTTAAATCATTTTTTAGAACAAGGAAAATTAAATATATAAGTTTTCTTTTTGTTTTTATTATTTTTTTCTATTGTTGTTCTTTTTATTTTTTTTTTTATTAAAAATGCTATATAAATTTCGCTAGAAGCATTAGGTTATGATGATGATATTTCTGGCACTATATGGCAGACCAAAACAAAAAAAAAACAAAAAGGAAAGAAAATAATAATATTATATTAAAAAAAAAAAAAAAGAAAGAAGAAAGTATAATATATAAAGGCATTTCTTTAAATTACTGTGTTTTGAGGGCATTAAGGCGAAAATAAAACAATTGTTTGTAAAAGTTTAAATGAAAATTTTGTGAGGACTTGATATAAGTCTAGTTCCCATATATTGTACCTAGTTATATATGAAATGATGAAAAAATATTTAAAAAAAAAAAAAAAGGAAAATTTTATTTATAAATTCTATGAAAATTCATTTAGGAGAAATCAAATTTTTATATTTTTATGCTATGCTTTATTTTATGATTGATTGTATTAAATTTGAATAATTGTAGACTTTTAACAATTATTTTGATTACAAAGAGAAGAAATACTTATATATATACATATTTTTTTTCGAAAAGAATAGGCATTTTTTGTTTTTAAATTTATTATCATCTTTCTTTTGATAGAATCATTTTAATTTAATTAAAAAAAAAAAAATAATGAAACAATTAAAATTTTCTCAAATTAAGAAATAAATTTTTATTACCATATTAAGAGTAAAAATTTAATTATATTTTCTTGGTGAACTTAATAGATGCTATGTATTATTTTTAAAAAGCACATTCTTATAGGAATTTATTCTTTTTAATTTTTTTTTTTTTTTGC
Organism: Poecilobothrus nobilitatus; assembly: GCA_947095535.1. Taxonomy (NCBI): domain Eukaryota; kingdom Metazoa; phylum Arthropoda; class Insecta; order Diptera; family Dolichopodidae; genus Poecilobothrus; species Poecilobothrus nobilitatus. The sequence continues at coordinate 188,879,897 of OX352773.1, forward strand.
TTTGATATGTGGAAAAGTCATCCAAGATTTTAAATGAAACGAAGTGTCTGTCATCAAATGTTTGAAATTTTTTATTTTAATTGAAAATTATTTTATTAAAATTTTTGTTTAAATCCTTTTTGATGATATGTAATTTTATTTGAGAAATATAATTTAAAAGTTGTCCAGGTAAAGTTTAGTTTATGCCGACTGACAAGTGCGACAAATTGAACTATATGAGATCAAATAAATTCTTTCTCAGTTTTATAAAAAAATAAAATCTTAGAAAAAAAATTAAAATATTTAAAATTTTTTTGATTCATTTAAAAATTTATGTTTGAGAATTGAGATACCTTCTAGTAATTGATTTTTTTTTTAAATTATTGATTACATTATCGATATAGTCGATTTAATTCAATAATATTGTTGGATTTTTTCGAATTATTCTCTAAACTCACAGACTATTTTATTAATATAAATTATTTTTAATCTAAAGATTTGCGAGTCTTGAAAAATAATTTAAAAGTTTTCTATAGGTAAAGGTCAGTTTATGTCTACTGAGGAGTTCAATAAATTGAAATAGAATGAAACAACTTCTTTCTCAGTTTTATCAATTAATTTTCTATTTTAAATCTAAACTAATAATTACGATTGTACTAATTTAATTATAATTTATTCTTATTCTGAACTAAATATTGACACGTTATTTATGACATTTTTAACCCCTAGGTTAGATTATATTATTAGAGTTTAAGTGACACTGCTATCTTTTAATCTAGATCTATTGTGCTGCCCATGTTACAACATGTTATGGATTTTGTCTCCATTTATAATATTTCTATAAGAATATAGGGCTTATTGCTGGCAGTTCACTTTCATTAAGCCATGGATTATAACCTCTAACAAAAGAAGGATTTTAAATTTTTAGATTTAAGATTTAGATTTAGAAAGATTTTATTTAATAGCCTTTTTCTTCTCGGATGTGGGCCGGTTTTAATTTTTTTTTAAGATTATGCATATACAATTTTCTAAGGAACGGAAACGTATGAAAATAAAATTAAAAATTAGTGTTTTTTTTTATTTATTATAAACCAAAATCTTTTTGGGGTCTCGATGGCCGAACGGATGAGAAAGTCTTAAATACGTTGTAAATGCCTAGGCAGTGTGGGGGTTCCAATCCCACATACGTAGTAAGAATAATTCCCCCTTACTACATTTACAGCCACGCCTGTAAAGGAAAGGCTGTCTAATTTCCTTATTTATGTGGAATGAACTAAAAAAAAAAAATCTTTTGTAATTAAATACATTATTTAATTATTTTTAATGATTACCAAAGGAGGAACAAAGTAATTACATCGATAATTTAGACTTCTGAAATAAAATGAAAAATCAAAACCAAATATATGTATAATACAAAATACACGAAAAACCACTAAATTATTAGAGTTATTGTGGAAAATTTATTCAATTCCTTATTTAACTTTTTATGTATGTTTTTGTATTTAAAAATTTTCCAATCAGATAACGCTATACTTTATTAATTTCTCAATAATAAACTTTAATCATTGATTATTTAAATAGTAGTTAGTATAACTTCTTGAAAATAATCTGTTAAAATGTTTTTTTTAGTATTTTATCTACAGTATTTTTGTAATTTTTTTTTTTTTTTTATGAAATTTATGACCTTAGGACAAAGGTGTGGTAAAACAATAGAAGAAGAAAATGTTTTGCTTTTGGTTTTTTTTTTTTTTTGTAGTAAATACTTAACAGCCTACCATATCCAATTATTATATTAAATCAGAAGTCATTGACATTTTATTATATTGACAGTTTTTCTACTACCATAATAATAAGAAGAAAAAAATATTCTATATCTTAAGAATATCTTATTGTAATTGTGTGTTTAAATATTTGTGTATATAATAACAAAAGTCATTTTTATGTCAAACTGAATGCCATTTTATTTGCAATATAAATTTATTATTTCTACGAAATTTTTTTTATTTTTATTTATTTATTTATTTTTTTTTTTTTTTTTAAAAAGAAAAACAATTCCAAAAATCTGCTAGATAAATCTTAAATACCATGCGCCCGGTAATCATTATACAATTTTTTTTTATTATTGCTATTTCGTTTTTCGATAATTCTCATATCTTTAACCAATCCCTATCTTAATTTTTGTTTTTATTTTTTATTTAAAGTAAATAACTTTTAAAAAAAAGAGTATAATATATAGAGATGCTATCATAATCGCAATAATAGTTATTATATTTACTAAACAAAATAAAAATAATAAAAATAAAAGTTAAAAAAACGTACGTAGTACATAATATCTTAAAAATAATAAAAATAAATTAAATTAAAAAAGAAAATGAAAAGATGAAAAAAAAAAATATACAAAGAGTTTTAAAATAATATAAAAATCCATCAAATTCATATCGTTTTTAACTAAAATAAAATTAAAAATAAATTGAAATGGATTGAATCCATTAATTCAATTTAATTTAATTTATAAAAGTATATTTATGTATGGATTCTTTCGATCTTAGAATATTACAATATTTGAAAAATATAAAAACATTATTTTCCATTTTTAATTACTATTAACCTTAAATTAAATAAAAAGAAAGTTTAGTGTCAGTTGTTAATCGTCTAGAAACATGGTGGTAATTTTTGCTTTTAAAATAATTTTCTAAAACATTTTCCAATTTTCCATCATGGAATTTTCACTTAGTTAGATGTTTTTTTTTGATCCTTGATCATGATTCTCAAGATTTTTCCATATATCCTTGAAAAAGGGTTATTGTTCTTTATTTTGCATGTAATATTTTGATGATTTTTATAAAAAACAAAAGTGTTGCTCGCAGTAAAAAAAAATAATATCAAATAGCGGATGACCTAAAACCGAAATTGGGTTGCAACTCTTTAAAAACTATATTGCATTACCAGCCTTTAAATCGGAGGGTTTTGGTTTCAAACGTTTAGTTACCTCATGCAGGAAAGTGCTGTAATATACTAGTTGTTGTTGGTATATTTGCGGGTTTTAGTTCACTGATGACCTCTTCTCTGTAGCAACTTGTAATAATAAAAATAATAATTAATACTAATACTAATAACAGTAACTGTTACAGTGACAGTGGGATTGTCTTCAATTATTAGTTCATGCAGGAAGATTTTATATACTACTGAATGTTATAAATGTTGATGGCTTTCACACTGATAGCAAAGTAGTAATAATTATAAGCGGATTCATTGTTGCTTTAAAGACGCACTCCCCAATTCAAAGTTTCCGGATCCCTCCTTCTGTCCCTATTTCCTAACCAATATACTTCTTTAAGAGTTAGGAGTTTCATCCCATTATATTGGGTAAAGGGAGATGTGGGTAGTTTTGGTGTTTTTGGAAGATTCTTACCACCTTTTAATAGAATGGGATGAAATTGAAAATTGTCAAAAAATTATCAGCTCATTATTAAATAATATTATTTATCCTATCTTTCTACTAAATTTAATATTTATATATATCTAGAACATTTCAATCAAAAATATTTTCATAGCATTACAATACTATGACTCGTATTCATAATAAATTTACTAAGAGTTCGTATAGTTACTTTAATACTGATATAAGAAAAATAATAATACCAAAGAGAACACTATTCAACACGTTTCATTAGGTCTGGTATAAACTAAAAGAAAAAAAATAAAAAAAATTCTTTTCAAGTGCCAATAAAATTTTATTGTTATTTATAATGAGATCAAAAGAATTCTGTGAATAACAATAAGAATATAATAGAAAGAAAAATTTTACAGTGTGTAGTATTAAAAACAGTGGATAAAAGTATAATAATAACCAAACTGACTCTATATAATCCTCAAAAAATTACAACAATAATAAATTTTATAATAACAGTAGTAACAAAACAGTAGCAAACAGTGGTAGCACTTTAATTTTGATTTTATTTTTTTAATAAATTTTTGTTTTTTTTTTATTCTTTTCATTATTACCATTATTATTATTCTCAATTTTTATTTTCAACAATGGAATAATGAAAAAGAAAAAAGAAATTAATAAATCAGAAATAATTCAGAATAGGTATTTACTTTATCTTTAAAAATTTTTTTTGACCTTTTAAATATCTTTTTAAACCACTCTTTAAGTTAAGTTCATGTTTCAGATTATTTTAATTAGTTGGTGTATCCAGAGTCCAGACTTAAAACACCTTTTTTATGTGTATATATATATTGCTTCATTTAACTATACGCAATTTAGTGTTATTTAGTTAGACGTTTTCTAGATTGAAGGCATTACGTCTAGGTTTTAATAGGTTAGTATCACAAGCCTGTATTTCATTTGGCGGTATGTCACTTGCCTGTAGTATAATTTAACTGGATTTGATTTAACTGTATTAATAATACAGTTAAATGATAATCCACGAAATTTACAAAAGTTCTTCCATTTTATTCTAAGTATTTCTTATGGGCTCCATCAAAAAAGTCGCCAAGAAAAAAAATCTCGAAAACCAAAAACGAAAATGTCTCCAAAAATTGGGAACTTCTATCAATTATTTTAGAGACTTTTAGAAAAATTATATTTTGGGAACTTTTTGCATTTGAAATCTATCTTTCAAATCTAAAATTTTATTATTGAAAACATTTTCTGAGGTTAGCTATACGAAATTCCATAAAAAAAAATTACCTTATCACATATACTTAAATATTCCGTATATATTTTCTGATCTAGTTCTCACGGTTTCCGAGATAACGGCCTTCAAAGTAATTTCGTTAACTTTTTAAAGAAGTAACAACATCTTTGCCCCTGTATCGCATAGAAGATTCATTTAAGTGTCGATACCTACTTCAAGTTGGCTTTCACACTAATATAAAAATTCCAACTTTTATTTATCTTTCATAGTTGAAAAGTTACAATGTTTTAAATACGAAAAATATTGATATTTTTCACTGTTTTTATAAAATAACTGTAATTTTTGCATTTCCGCTATTAATGTACTAATCAAATCGCTATTAATATACTAATTTTATTTCATTTTCAATTTTTCATTTTTGTTTCATTTTCAATTATTTCATTTGAAATTTTATCCCTATTTTCATAATCACCAATTCCTCAGGTTCAATTTAAGTTCATATATTTTGATTTGAAATGAAACTGGACACTTTTTGCATATGTAAAATTCCCAAAATTGGTTTATTTTTGTCACTTTTATAAAAATGATATTTTGCATATAACTTGCATATAAATGTCCCCAAAATTGATAATTTTTTCAAAATAGTGAATTTTGAAGACTTATGGTTTATGGCTTTTGGTTTTGGAAACTTATGGCTGTTCGTCTGTTTGTTGATATATAAAAAAAAGTTAAGTTCATTTCATTCTGTAATATATACTTATCTTAATTGAAATAAAATTAATCAGTTTAAAAAATATTAAAAAAAAAATAAATAAAAACTAAAAAAAATATAAAAATTTATCAAATTGGATTATTATTCAATAAATAAAAGAAAAAAATACCAGAACAATGCATAATGAATGTTTTAGTACAAATTTATCCAATTAAAAAACAAACAAAAAAAAATGGAAAAATATGCTTATTAGATTAATTAGATTTTGTTGTCAACATTTGTCCGTCTTTCTGTTTACAATATTTCTATATCATATATAGTTATTATGTTGTTGTGCAAGAATTATTTGAAAATACTTTACATTGATATATCATAAGTGCTCTTGAATATTTTTTTAACAGAAGACGACAAACGGCACAAAATTTAAAAACGGATACAGGTGTGTTTTAGAATTTATAGGTTTTAAAAATTTACTTTTTGTTAAAAATAATATTTCAAAATTTCAAGCTACCTATAGATATATCCTAAACCTAAAAATTCTGTAAGCCGTTTTTGCTAAGAAGTAAGCTTAAACAGTGTACTAATATGTACTTTTAAAATTTTATAGGATTTTTCAAAAAACTTAAAGAAAAATAGCTTTTACTCTTGATTTTTACAATTTTCTTTATAAGAGAAATTAATTTATATGAAAAAATTATCAAAATTTTAAAATATTCTAATAAACATTTTTAAAATATGTGTTTTTAAAAACTCTTTGTTTTATATACTGCCTTGTTTTTGTTTTTTGTTCAATTATTATTGAAGAATCACTCATTGTTTGCATTATTGATAAATTTTTGAATAATTTTAATTTGTTTTTTTTTTTTTTTTCTACTTCAATTTATTTATTTAACAATCTTTTAGATTTTGTACAGAATATTTTTTTTTTATATGAAAAATCTTTAATATATTGAAAATTGTAACATTATTATCGCATATTAACAGTTAAAAATAGAAATTAAGTATATTATAGTGTTTTTTAAACTACTTTAATATTTGCGTTCCTTTTACAGAGTAAATAACTCTTTCCAACTGTCAACACCACCAACCTTTGAGAAAAAGTAGATAGAAGTAAATACGGTTTTGTTAGATTAGCGTTCCATATAAAAAATACTCCCTATACTATTTTCAACTACTCTTTTTGTCTAAAAGGAACGCAAATATTAAAGTAGTTTAAAAAAGACCATAATATACTTAATTTTTATTTTTAACTGTTAATATGCGATAATAATGTTACAATTTTCAATATATTAAAGATTTTTCATAAAAAAAAATATATTCTGCACAAAATCTAAAAGATTGTAAGAAATAATTTTTTAGATCAAGTACAAAAATAAAAAGTTAAGAAAAATTGTGATATAGGCGCTATTACTTATAAGATTTTAAAATAAAATTGTTAGTTTTTAGGGAATTGGAATCTATATGAATATTTGTAGTAATATTTAATTTAATGAAAATCATTTTTCCTTTATTAATTTACGCTAGATAAATGATATACCAATAATTGTTTAATAGTCTCAATATTACATACTACATACATATATAGAGTCAAAGAAAATTGTTCAAATTTACTTTTTACTTCTGGAAAAATTAATTTTCAAATTGATTTAAAAAAATATATTTATATGTATATCTATAAATATGCATATGTATTTATTTATATATAATATATGGGGTCAAAAATATAATAAATTTAAAAAAATTTTACAATTTCGACAATAAAATATTAAAATTACAATAAAAGAAAATTAATGATTTTTTTTTTGATTCTTTATTACACAAAAAAAAAAACCAACATTTTATGTATGTATGTTCATATGTACATTTATACTGCATATGTATGTACGTATTCTAAAAATTAAAGAAATCTATTGTAGATCTTATAGTAAAAAAATTCATTTAAATTTTAAATAATGGCATTTTCTGTATTATTGTCAGTATATAATATGTAGATACATATATATATATAATATTTTTATGCGATGTATATGGGATATAAACGTTATCCAATTATATGTGTGCTTTAGAAAATCCATTAATTAAAAGAAAACTCAAATAAAATAACAAAAATATAATAATAAAAAAATAGTAAAAATGTTTTACAGGATTTTCTAATCAATATAGCTAGATAAAATTATTATTATTATATATGGGCTGTAATAATTATTATATTTATCCTAAAGCAACAAATCTATTTTGAAAATACAACAGAAAAAAAAAAAACAAAAAACAAAAAAAAAAGGCGGCAGAATGTAATTTTTTGTAATAAAAAAAAAAAAATATCTACACACTTTTTAGATTTTTTTTTTATATTTTGTTCTAGAAGACTTTACAAAGACACAATATAACGGTAAATTTTATTGGTTTTTACATTAAAATGGAATTCAATTTAAGAATATTTTTTATTTTTTTTAAAAACCTATAAAAGATATTAAATGTATGTTGTTATTTCATTTATTTTTTATTGTGTCAAAAAACATATATGTATTGGAAATTTTCATTTATGATATTAAAAGAAGTCAATAAAGTAACATATTATGGCTACTATCAATGCAAAATGTATAATATCATGAAAATTACCGTTTGGAAAATTATATTTTTCTAATTTTCCATTTTATTTTTGTGTTTGTGTTTTTGTTATTGTTTTTTTTTTTTTTTTTTTGCATTTAAATATCAATCAAATCATAAAATACCCACATAAACAAATGACGTCTTTTATGGTTAAAAACCATTTATATAAAAGTGCATTGATAAAAGAAATTATACATATTATTTATATGATCGTTGTACTAGTTAATTATAGGGTTGTGTTTTTGTTTTTATAAAAGTATCGTTTTTCTTAAGTTTATTGGATTTTATTTGGTTTGGCTTTTGGTTTATTGAATTTTATTTCAAATTCATAAACGAAATTTAGTAAAAATGATGTTTAATGATAGTTAAGATTTAAAACTAAAAAAAAAGAAAATTACAGGTATGTATTTGATAAATTTTTAATTAAAGAAAAAACAGAAAAAGAATTATAAATAAAATATATTTACTCAAACATTTTGATATTAAGGTATTTCATATTATCGGTAAATGAGAAATTTAGTGATCAATATTTAATACTAGTGTATTATAGTCAATGATAATACGGAAGTTGTTATAGTAATAAGCGGAAAAGAATTTCCAAGCACGGAATTTATTTTACTCTTTTAAAAAAAGATAAAACAATAGATTTTTTTTAGTTCCATGAAAAAGACAAAACATATCAGGAGAGACTGAAGTATGGTGAGATGCAATATAGGCAAATTTAAAAAAAAAACAAATTTCTAAATAAAAAGAAGATGAACAAAACCAAATTAAAGGAAAGATATTAAGCATATTTTATGATTAAGAAACTTATAAATTGCAAAGGTAAGTATAGATTACTGTAGTTTGAATTACATTAGATCGAGAAAAAAAAAATAACTATACCGCCTATAATTAATGATCAATATTTAAATTATTAATTTTTAATACTTTTTGAAGAAAATAAATTAAAATTTTTTTTCTGATATTGCAAACGACAGAACCGTTTTAGGCTATATCTCGTAATTGAAAACTAATTTTAAATAAAAATTCAATATAATATAATATGTAATCTAAAATTTAACAATAATGATTATATTTGACGATGGATAGTAATAAAATGAATGTTTCTTTTTTTTTTTTCCTAATAATAGTAATCGACGCGAATCATACGGTTTTTAAGTTTATGATACGATGTTTTCGCAAAAAAAAAAAAAAACAAAACAAAAAAAAAAACCCACTTATGTGATGTTACCTAGATATTTTTTGTTGTTTTTAGTTTTTTTTTTTTTTTTTGTATAAAATTTTTGTACTTATATATTTATTTATTGAACCTAACCTTGGTACTCTTCTTGCGGTTAAAACTAAGTACTCTCTAATATGAAAGAAAATCATAATTTTTACGCAATGTTTGAAACAAGAAACAGAAACAAAAAAAAAAGATGCAAGTTCAAGTTTTTTATTTTTTATTTTTGTTTTATAAATGTTTTTTTTTTTTTTTTGTATTTCATATGGTATTTGGGTATATTTTAATGGGTTATGAGTACGTAAATTCATGTGAATATATGACTTTTGTCTAGTATGTCTGAATAACTTTAAAGCCACAAATGCAATTACCATAATTGTTTAATGGTCAAAAAGATTTTGTGTATTTTATTGTTTTTGATTGGTGTTTTTTTTTTTATTGTTTTGTTATTTTATTATAAGTGGAAACTACCTAATTTTATACTCCTACCTATTACATTAAATGAATTTGCGTATATTTGTTTAAAAAAAAAATAGAAAAAAAATAAGAAATAAATTATTAATATAATATATGAGTTCGTTAAGGGAATTGTTTTAAAAATGACACATTTATGCAAAATTAAGCCATCACGAAGAAAAAGATTTGCGTCAACTGCAGTTGCTGAAAAATATGTAGAAAAGTAGAAAATATATAAAAATAAATTAAGGTTCTGTTGGAACCTTATTTAAAACAAAGGTCTTCAAAATTAATTGTCCAAAATTTTATTTGCCTTCAAACTTTTATTTTAACTGTATATGTAGTTTAACTTACTAAGTTAAACTGTTGGGATCGCCCACATTCTAAAGGAAAAAGGTCCAGAAGTGGAAGGTTACAAAAATTTTGAAGTGTTACTTACTAATGCTTGAAAATAAAATAATAATAATAATAATTTTTTTTTAAGTAATAAAGTTTCTTAGCAATTTGATATACATAAATGAAAAATAATTTTCCAATAACTATATGCAAAATATATCTAGGATTATCTAATATGCGTTGGCAGATCACAAGAATTACCTGGAGCGACTATTATTTGTAAAAGAATTCAAAACGCAGAATTTAAGCAGTAAAATTTTTTTAATTTTTTAAGTTGCAATTTGTATAAATATTATTGCAACACAATTTTAATTTAATGACAGCACCATCAAAATTTAATGGTAATTTTTATCTTCAGATAAATAAGATTTATTTTTTTTATTGAAACATATAGAAACTATGTTTTTTTTTATATTTACTTTACATTAAAAAAAAAAAAATATTAATAAAAAAATAACTACTTTCTTTTGTAAATCCTACAAATGCATCCATTATACTGTAAAGAATTAAGAAAATTAAAAAAAACATCGAATTTTTTTTTGTCGGATTATATTCTATAGGTGTATATAATTTTCCACCATTTATAAAAGATTTTAATTTAATAAGAAACAAAAAAAAAAAATGCAATTTTTTTGTTATTCTTAAGATTTTTCTATATTTACATATATTAATAAATATTTTATGATCCTGATTGTTGAATCACATAATACTTTTTGAAAGGAAAAAGAAATAAAATTAGATATTAAAGAATTTCAAATAAATTAAAATTGATGTAAATTATAAAATGTCCTACTTTACATTTATATATATATATATATATATATATTTATTTATTTTTCTATTTTTCTATTCATCTATTTAAAAGACATTCATTTACAAGACAAAGATCATCATAAATTTTAAAATTTATATTATGTATGTATGTATATATAAAAAAAATTTTAAGTGAGTGTTATAATTTATTTTAAGAATTTATAAAAAAAAGTGATATTTGAGCTTTCAATTAAGATTAATGGAAAATTTTTTTTTTTTAAAAGGATGATTTTATTTGAACGGATTAATGATTTTTTGTAAAAAAAAATTTTTTAAATAAAAATCATACAATATTTTTTGATTGCATATTGCATATTCCCCATAGTAAGTCATTTAAAATAAATAAATTTAATCCGTGACCTGAATTTATTATGCTCATAATAAAATTTTCTTTTATTGTACAGATTTTAGTAAATAATTTTTTTTTTTTGTAATCACTTTTAGAGTTTTTTTTTTTTTTTTATAAAATTAAATCAATTTTTTTTTTTTTTTTTGTGAGCATTATAATGTCGCTGTTCTAAATACAAAATGATTTGAAACTTTACTTGTGGTTAGTTTTATTATAGAAGGAATATAATTATAGTACCTAAAACTAAAATTTTTGCGAACATATAATTTTTAAGAGCATATACCTACCTACTTATATATAACAAATATTGATTTTTATATTAATAAACTTATAATGGTTCATAATTGATTCTAAATATGAATAAATTTATAATGTGGTGGGTGAGGTACAAGAAAAGACTCATTAGGTACTAAGTGTACTAACACAAGAAAAAAAAAAAAAAATAGGAGCATTAATTACGAAATATTTTCTGATCTTAAACAAATTTATTATTTACTATCAATTAAGAACATTAAATTATAATTAAAATAGATAATAATTTTAATAAAATTTTGAAATTAAAATTGATCCATTAATAATCATTAAAAATTTAGAACGAAAATTAAACATTTATTATAAGACAAGCAACTATATAATATATCTCGTAGATTTAATCTAACGAACTTTTAAATACAAGTCTTTAATTTTGATTACAACATAATTATTCTTAGTTTGAGTACTTAAAGTCAAAATTTTATATATTTTTTTTATTGTTTCTAATAATAAACTGTCAGAATTTTTGTTTTTTTTTTATATAAAAAAATAAATAAAATAAAATATTGTATCAAATTATAGAAAATTACTTATTTTAAGTTCACCTTTAACTATTATTCTTATAAAGTTAATATATTTTGATTTTGGTACCTATATATATACATAAGTAATCGTTTACTTTGACTAATTTTTTTAAAAATAAATATTTTTTTTTTGTTTTTTGTATCTCAATATCTTTTTGATTCCCAGGATTCAAATTTTGTACCAATTACCTTTTAAAACTAAAACCAAAAGAAAAAACATTTTTAGATTCAAAACTGCAAATTCTTTTAAATAAAACAAAAAAAAAAAAAAACGACATAAAAAAAAACAAAAAAAAATAAAATTCACCTTGACAGTTTCTCACTTCCATTTATCCCACCACTTGACAAAAAAAAAAAACAAAATTAAAACAAAACAATAACAATAACAATTTGTAATAGCGATTGCAGTACTGACCATATTTTTTTTTTTTTTTTTTGTTTTTAACAATTTCTATTATAGGGTTATTTTTTTATTTTATTTTTGGTCTTTATAATCTGTTTATAGCTTTAAAATTACATATAAAAACCTAAGAAGAAAAAAAAAAAATTGGAGATCCCTTGGAGCTTTAGCACGATCAGCGCGTTATTGTATTTATTTCACGGTGAAATCTTTTTAATATGAAAAATAAAAAAAGATAAAAAAAAAAATACCCGTCATGGTGCAATACTATAAATGACCCACGATCTTGGTTGCATTTTTGTTGAAATTTTCGGTTACTTTAGATACTTTGAATCATTGAATTGTTTTTGTTTTTTTTTTTTTTGTTTTTAACTATGTGACTAGATTTGAATCAGTTATTGGATATTAAAAAACCACAACAGTTAAAAAAGAAGAAGAAAAAAAAGCAAAAAAAAAAAAAATAGTGAAAAACTACATTTTGCACTACATAATCATTTTCACGAACTTTTCTTCGGTTTTATTTTTCATATTGTTTTAGTTTTTCGTGTTCCAAAATTGGTAAAAGCGATTTTCTATTATTTATATTGATTTTTTTTTTTTTTTGGTTTTTCTTTTAAAGGGCCTCTTTCCCACACACTACAGCAACTGTACTAAATCTTTAACTAAGTGAATTATTTGCCCTGTGATTGTTTTAAATTTTGTTTTTTTTTTTTGTTATTGCAATATTAGCAGCATTTATTTTACTTTGTTTTTTTTTTGTTGTTGAGAAAAGATGACAATGATTTAGAACCTTTTACGAATATCCCCAATGGCCTTGTAACCAATTTATGTTTTTGTTAATCTTTGATGCTTATTTTTTTATTTTTATTTTTTTTGTTGGTTGGTTGTAATGCAGCCTGTTGTCATAGAATTATAATATATTAGATCTAGTTAGTATTTTGAGTTAATAAAAATTTTTGAGAGTTTAACAACTAGGTAATTTATGTGTTATTTTTTGTTTTGTTACTGTAGGGGGAGAAGGATTAAGTCAAAAAAAATATATTTTCTTTTGTTATTAAATTTTTTTTGTTATGTTTTTGAAAAGTTTTTTTTTAATGTGGATTTTAAAATTGTTAGATAGGGATAGTATATATATTTTTTTTTTTAGATATTATTGTCCTTTTAATTGTGACATATTGTAAAACATTGAAAGTAAGTACTGTAGTGAGTATTGTAATTCTTATCGAGAATTCTATGTAATAGGTATAAGTGTAGTAGGTATAGTAGGTATTTGAAGTGCATTTGATAAAATTAAATTAAATGTTATTACAATAAAAACCAATTACTGTAAATCTAGTAAAAATTCGACAGAGTAAATTTTGACTTTTCACTATATAACCATAGTTATAACTGAAGAATACCTATAGTCAAGTATTAGTTTCATCTTTCTGTACGTAATTATTAAGCAAGGACTGAACGCCTGTGCTGAATTCTAGCTTAATCGAAATATAAACATAAAACCATTTTCAAATTTCAGAAAACTATATTTATTTCAATTTACCTTAATTTTTCGTTCTAAATATTGGATTTTCGTTTAAAATATTCAATTATTTAATAATATATAGTTATACATATACATATATGTAAATTGCTTTGCAAAATATCTTAACTTTTTTCATAAGGTACCATTAATTTTTCTAATAAAAATAAAATTTATTCCCACTTTAAATATATTAGTCTATGATGTGAGACAAATTTGTACACTACAGTTTACTTGTTTCATAAAATATCATATTCAATATACCCAATATATATATATACTGTTTGTTGCCTATATATGTATATTGTATAGGTACTTGAATTTTTTTTTTAAGAAAATTACTGTTAAAAAATTAAAAAAAAAAACTATAGAGAAAAACTAAAAAATCAAAAATTAATTCCTTCACGTTTTTCAAATTAGGTAAAATTAGTTCTTAGTTGAGGGTTTAAAGGCTCTATTGGTACTTTATTTTTAAAATTATTTCGTTATTATTATTTTCTTTTTGCTTTTGTTTCTGTTTTTATTTTTTTTAACTATCAAATGAATGAATATTATATTAAGTATCAAAGAACCCATATCTATTCGTAGTTTTTCTATAATTTTTTGTGTCATACTAAATCGTCAACCAACGAACCAACGAACCAACGAACCAACCAACAAGCAAACCAATTAACTAACATAACAGCCACTATATATTTAGATAAAGTACATCAGAGTCGTCATGTTAAAGTTGATGTACACAATAACAAAAATAAAAGCATATAAAAATTCAAAAATCAAACATCGTCTAACTTAAACTATCAAGTTTGGAGGATAATTTGGTTTGTATAAATAGCAGTAAAAGGCAAAGTTAGGATAGAAAAAATTTGAAAGAAAATAAAAAAAAAAAAAACATAAAAGAAGAAGACGTTTATATGAAAGAAAGATGACAACCTATAGAATAGTTAGACTATATGAACTCTTCAATTTTTGTTTTCTTTTTGTATAATTATTTCTTTTTTTTCTTAACAAGAAATTAAAGTTCAATTGCATGTACATTTATATAACTCTAATATAATATTGTTAGAATATAGAGTTAGTATAATAGTTAGAAATTTTATACATCGCCATATGCAAGGGGACCTTGTTTATAAAAACAATATATAATTGAATTGCATAGAAAATTGGTTTCGCAACGGTTGGGTGGTACGATGAGACAGAAGGGTATAATGTTTTTTTTTTTTTTTTATAATTTTATTCAATACTTTAATACTTATGTGTTTTTTTTTTTGTATTTTTTAAAACTTACCTGAATTAAATTGTCGTTTTTGATAAATATTGATGTACATGAAAGTATGTGTACGTCATATTCGCATTATTTCTTTCTTATACATGCATAAAAAAATGTCTAATACAGAGTAAATAAATAAAAAATCTATAGGTATTAAAAGAACTATAATATAAAATTATATAATTAAGTACCTATATATACTCGTATACATATATATACGAGTATATATAGGTACTTAAGTTTCCTTAAATAATGAGAATTTACTATAGTTTAAAATATACAATAAAACAAGAAAAAGAAGAAATTTAAAATTAAAATTTAATAAGTTGATGCAAAAAAAACCAAAAAAAAACTAACAAATAATTTTAAAAGTTAACCGCTCTGAAACGTTAATCTTACGGTTTTTTTCAATTATTTGAATTAAAAAAAAAAAGAAAAATTCAAAATCACAAAAAAAAAAAAAGAAAAATTCAATTGACTGCAATCACTAACAACTAAATTTAATATAATTTTGAATAGATTCATACACACCTTAATAATATTCCACATAATATCTGATGTGTTTAATTAAACACTGATTTTTTCCGGAAAATATATTCGTGGAAAAAATGTTTTGAAAATGTTTTATGGTAAATAGACGTTTTATAAGTGAGTTCAAATTTCTCCTGGGGTTTTAGAAATCCTTTCTGAAGGCGATAATATATATATCAGGCTTGCCTTGATAAAGTTATTATAAACTTGTTATTATAAACTTTAATGCTTAAAGGGAGGCGTGATGATTGCATCTATACTTTCCATACATAAATGATCATTCTATTTTAAACAATTTTATTAGATTTTGAGTATTTTAAGATATATTTATATAGTAGACAATTCAAATGAACTGACCTACATGGCTTGCATCCTTAGATAGCAGGGTTGAAACCAATTTGGTATTAATACTATAGATTTTATACAGATAAAATTAAATAAAGTAAAATTATTAAAACGATTTCAGTTCATAGTCACTATAATACTACAGTTACTTTAATTAATTTTAACATTTTGATTTAATTTATTTTGATTTTTCGTTTTTATATTTTATATATAGAATTTGCAATAAAATTTCTTTTACGTTCTGATTTCACTGAAACCATGGGTGGGTTTTATTGTATTCAGAGATTTTCTTAAACTTATATCCTATAATCTTTTACACTTCTCCTTTTCTATTGTAATAACGGTAAAAATGTCTACTTATTTAATTTATTATATATATATGATGTCGATATAGTTTTGTGAAGATTTCTGTATTGTTGATGATTGCTCTTCGTTTTTTCAGTGTTTTTAATGTCATTAAATAATTATTTTGGACAAATAGTTACAAAAACTATACAATTTTTATATGATTCAGAGTTTGGTATCAAAAATAGGGTTTCATTCAATATCGAAATGTTATTTTTATCTAAAATAACTATATACCAAACACATTATATATATATGTATATATAAATTTAATAAGAAAAAAAAAACATAATTAAAGTAAATGATGCCAGTCGATGATATGGTATTTTGATAATGTCAAAAAAAAGGTCTCAGTTAATGAAAAGTTATTTATTTAATTTTCTTTTTATTCGAAAAAAAAAAAAAATCACAAATTTATCACATACAATTCTATACATATACATACTTACATATTATATATGTATAATGTATATCTAAAGAAAAATCTACAGATACTGTATAATATAGTAAAAAAAAAAAAAAAAATATGTAAAGAAATAAAGTTTTTTTTTTTTTGAGAAGAGAATTTCATTTAAAATAGGTGTACATAATTTGTAAAGCATCATGCTTGAACCATTTCTATTTAATGGCTGTTTTTGACTGACTATATGACTGTATGTATTGTGTTGTAGGTGAAAATTTGTTAACAAACGTGATATTCCTCAAATAAAAAAGTTTACATTTAGACAAGAGACATAGAAAAAAAAAACAAAAAAAAAAAAAAAACCGAATAATGAATACATGAAATACAAATTAGTTAACATCTAAGTATATTTATCGGTTTCTAAATGAATTTTATTAGAAAAGTATTTTATACTTTATAGAAATGTGTGTTTTGTAAAAAAAAAAATCTTTAAATCCATAGGGTTTTTTGTTTATAAGTTTTATTTAATTTATTTTTTTTGTTTTGGCATAAGAATGATTAAATCTTATTAAAATCTTTATTTTTTGTTTCTTGTTTTTTTTTTTAATTTAATGTTTCTTGATAGGTTGTTAATTATTCTTATTTTTGTCTATAAGTAGACTTTCTTTTTTAAAGTGAAATTTGTTAATTTGAAAATGACACAATTCAATTTTTAGTTTATTGTTTAAAAAAAAAATTCTATTTTAATTGACAATTTTTCTTATGCTTCTTTAATTTAAAAAACGATTTTTTTTTTTATTATTATGTATATTATATGGAAAATTAAGAAAGATTTTAATTAAAACGTGATATAACCTATCGATAAAAGAAATAAATAATTTTTTTTTTTTTTTTTGTTTTAAATTAAAAAGTGAATATATATTAGCCTCAATGGGTTTTGTTTTGTCCTATATATTTTGTAAATTAAGATAACATCAATAAATTGAAACCATATACTGAATCTGAAAAAAAAAAAAAAAATATATATATATATTTTTTGGTTATAACCGCATAATTTTGTGATTCCACAGTAATTTTTACCCATATAATTATGTTTTATGTTAGATTTATTCATTGTTTATGCAAAATGATTCAATTAATTCTTCTAATCTGAAAAATTTTTTTGGAAGGAACTTTTACAAAATAAAAATTTTTATATGCTTTAAAATAATATATTGGGTATTTGTTGGATCAAACTTATTAAAAAGTTTTTTTATTAGTTGAGTAGATAAAAAAACTTTGAGCTAAAATGTCATTGAAATGGCGCACGGCCATAAAACAATAAAATGCGCTTTGAGTGAGACATCAAACAACAGCGAAAATTTTAAAATCAAATGGTTGATATAAAATTAATTAAAAAATTATTTAATAGCCATTTAATTACTTAGTTTAGTATATTATGTCATTTTATATTTTAGTCATTTTGTTCTACAGAAATGTACATTCCATTTTTCAAATATTCTTATAATTATCGTAAGATAAATCTAATAACATTGAATTATTTCGTACAAATTCAAAAAAAAAAAAAATTTCTATATTCGATATTTAAAAAAAAATTTAAAGAAATAATTTTGAAATTCCATGAATGGAAAACATAGTTACCGCGGAAAAATAACTCTTCCCCATTGGTGTAGTAGCTTCATGTAGGTATAGCTAAAATTTTTTTTTTCTGCGCCGCAGCCAATGTTTCAAAACATATATGTTATATTTGTTTGGGGAAACTTAAAACCTAGAAAATTTTCTATTGATTTTTTATCTTTTATGATAGAAACATCTATTTTTATGTAAATTTTTAATTTTTGCAGTTTAAGTTCTTAGATGTAAGAAAGTCTTGAGTTTATTGAACTATATGAAGCATAGGACTATTATGAATCCTACAAGAAGTCAAAAAAATGTACACTACTTTTAGTCAGTTTAAAAGTATTGAA
Organism: Poecilobothrus nobilitatus; assembly: GCA_947095535.1. Taxonomy (NCBI): domain Eukaryota; kingdom Metazoa; phylum Arthropoda; class Insecta; order Diptera; family Dolichopodidae; genus Poecilobothrus; species Poecilobothrus nobilitatus. Next base: position 188,898,696 of record OX352773.1, read on the forward strand.
AGTTCTTAGAATACTTTTAACTAAACTTTAGGACTCGTTAAACAATTTCTGCATGCTGCATGTTTGAAAAGTGCTACTTTAATCCAAAAATTTTCAAGTTATGACCTAGGAAAAATAATAATTAAAAAATTTCATTCACTTAATAAAACATGTAAAAGTTTATTAAAAAGTGTAAATTTTTTTTTTTTAGTATAATTTCAATAAAATTCATTAAAAGTTATAGATAAAATAGAAAAAAAGGCCTAATTTAATTTTACAATAACATTTTCCATATATTACATTGAATATATTGTATGACTGCCAAATAAAGAAAAAATGACCTATGGTAACTAATAAGCTTTTAATTTTTTTGCTTTTAAATACTTGTTAAAACCAAAACTAAATCTGTCAAATTGACATGAAAATTAATAACAATAAAATTATCAAAAAAAAAAAAAAAAAATGAAAAGTAGAAGTTAAATTATATGTAAGTTTAAGAGAGGTGTTTTTATATAGCAAAAAAATTTAAACCGTATCAAATAATTTTAAATAAATTTTTATTTTTTTTTTCTGATTTAATTACTTTGTTTTGTTCCACCATGTATGAAAGTAAACGTTTTGACTCAGTCCATGTTCTATTCATCAAAATAAATTGTATACCACTTGTATAAAATATATCTTCATATACATCTATAGATATGTGTAGTAAGAGTACACAATATGTTTGTGCATAAAATATTTAAAAATCATAACTGTAATAATAGAATAGGTTGACCTTGTCCTGAAAATTGAGCTAATTTTATTTTTTGTTTGCTATGTGTTTATGATGTCTGGTTAAAATGAGCCACGTTATTTTTTTTTTTTTTTTTTTTTTTTTTGTGGCTCATCTAACACTTCTTCATAAATATTATTAGACATTAGCACTTTTTTTTTGTTTTTTATTGTTGTTGTTATTATTATTTTTATGCTTTTTATATGCGGTCTTTATGGTGCTGCTCTGCTGCTGTTTTCTTATTGTTGTTGTTATTTAACAATAATCTGAATTTTTTATTCTTTTTTTGTGTTTTGTAAATTCGTTATACGCTGCGGTAAACTTGAAATGAAAATGAGTATAAAAAAAAAAAAGAAAAAAAGGTAAATGAAAAGAAATCTTAAAATGCCTTAAAGAGTTAAGAAATTGATGGACAAAAAGTGTAAAATTAGTTTAAACTATTATGGATAGTAAATTTATAATAATAACAAAAAATATATATATATATATATATTATATATAATTTTTAATATAAATTTGTGCAGAGACTTTTGGTACACTTTAAAGTTTAAACTTTAAAAGTTAACTATTTTCATGTTAAAAACTTAAAATTATGACCTTTAAAGTTTTTGTTGTTTATTGTTTTTTTTTTTTTTTTTCATTGGTTTTAATTAGTTTCGATTCGCTTTCCTATCGAATCCAATTATTAACATTATGATTGGCACATTATTGATTATAAATACATGCTCTTTTTTGTAGTTGTAAATTATGAATTAAATGTGAAATGTATAGGACATAATATTATTTCAAGGTGCTTTGTCTCTTTTTTTTATCTTTTTCTAGGATAAATTTTTTACAAAAAAATAAATGATTTTATATCATAAAATATGTAAAGTAATTTTTTTTTTTAGTAAATTTTATAAATTTAAATTAAAGACTCCTGTTAGCACAAAGAGTACTAAAAACTTTGTTATTTTTAAGTGTTTAAGTAAATAGATCCATAATAAAGAAAGGAAAGTGATGAAAGTAATTGCAAAACTTACTATAGTAAAAAATTAAATGTCCTATCGTTTTAGTATCTGATTTTCAAAAGCTAATCAAAGCTATTAATACCATGAAAATCAACTTACAGTTTAAATAAATGTATGTAAATATGTGTATATATAAATACATAAATAAAATTAAGAATCAATTGCTTCGATTCTATGATTTTAATTTTTAAATTTTGCAATCTGTTAGATACTATATTAAAATATTAAAATTGATTTAAAATGTTCACTATAATATTAGAATATTCAAGAAATTTTAATCTTATATAATTATATACCCTTACTTATAATATTATTCTCCATAAATTTTGATTAAATTTTTATTTTTTTTTAAGTCTAGAATTTCAAAGTTTTAAAATTTAAAAACGTAGGTGGTTAATTTCTAATAAATAATCATTATCAGTTATTTTTTTAATAATATATTTTGTTTTTTTTTTTATATTGTATTGTATTGTTTTTTTTTTTTAATCAATTCTAAATATTCTTTTGTATTAAATGTTAAAAAGTAAAAGAAAAAAAAAAAATCTTTAGATTGAGATTAGTTTTTAGGTCACATTTTAATTTAGTATTATAAATTTATTAAAGGTAAACTCTATATGTTATACATATCAGTCAATTAAGAAAAAAAAAACAAAAAAAAAATTTATTATTGGAATCAATTTCAATATTGAAATGAAGCTTTAATGCATCAATCATTTTAAGAACACCTCCCAGAAATGAAAAACAAAAAATCGTTATTTAAATTAAAAATTAAATTTATATCGATAAAAGTGACTTTTATTTTGTACGCTAGAGGGAAATCCTTTATAAAAATTTAAATTTAGAATTAATTTTAGTTTCAATACCTTTTTAACTGAATTTGTTATTAAATTTATTTGCTAGTTTTATATTTGTAATTCCTATTTTGAAACACAAAATTTTAGTTAAAAATAATTAGTTTATTATAATAGTTATTACTGAAGAATTTAACAAAGCAAGCACTCAATCAAACAAGGACAAAGTTTTAGTTTGAAATTCCCAATTAATTACCAACACTGTTTAAAACTATATCTATTTCCTATACAAAGTTTTCTTTTAATTAATTTCAGCTGGTAATTCTATGCCTATCCTAGTATTTAGCTCCTAAACACAATAAGCGCATCGCGTCTCGTAGAAATACTACTTTAAAAGTTAAATATGTAAAACAATACAAGTGCCATACAATGAAAGTAAGCATCAATTTGTCATAGCATCTATTGCACAAAAATTGATTTATTTTTAATTTTAACACAAAATTTTCACTTTGACAGCTAATTATTGTTAATTGTCATTTTGTATTAGTATTTGTTTAAATATCTTATTAAGTGATACATAATTCTTTAATAAAATTTAGAAATAAATATTCTTACATACAAATAAGTGTAGTTTATTATTAGTTTATTTTAGTATTTCATTTATGTTATGGCACTTTATTTATTTTAGTTTTTTTTACTATACTTATTTTATTTTCGTTTTGCATTTAAATGTCACAATAATGATTCCAACAGCGATTTGATATTGTATTGTACTTGCAAAATTTGATAGCTATGTTTTTTGACATTTTGCAACTTCATCGTTGCGTGGAGACTTTCCTTCATAGAAAAGTTACATGGTCAGGTAGTACAATTTTTTGTAATCATCTTTTAAGTACGAGTCCTGTAATATTTTTCTTTTTACTTTTGCACGAAACACAGAACTTATTAATTTTTTTTCGACTTTTCGATAATTGCAAATACTTAACTCATTAAGAACAAAAGCATTTTAATAATCATGCATAAAATTGATCGTAAATTTTATTGCATAGTACCTACAGTACAAAAATTATTGTACTAGATTTGAACTTTTTATAGTTTAAAATTTCAAAATCTTTTTCTCTTCTTGTTCTTTTTTATTACATAATCCGCAGTATATACCATATGCAAAATTATTATTAACTAAAGACAAAAAATATAGAATAATAGAAATAAATTTAATGTAATTTTTATGGTATTGCCATCCATTTGTTATGAAATCTTTCAAATCATATAACCTGGAGATTTTTATTTGAATCATATTTTATTCTTTTAGTATTGTTTCAAACATTAATGTTTTGTGCAATACTGAAAATTTTGATGTCTTAAAAAAAAAATAAAAGTACTATATTGCAGTTCTATTGCAATTATTATATTTTTTTTTATTATTTTTGTTTAGCTTTTGGCATTTTTTATCGTTTGATATTTCAAAGGTGTTAAATGTCAAAATGTGTCAAATTGTTTGGCCAATATTAATAATAATAGTTTAATTTAATATTATTAAATTAAATGTATTAATTTAGATTTAAAGATAGTTTTTAAAATTTTTTATTTTATTGTTTAGATTTGTCAATTATTTATTACATTATAGCTAAATTTTTAGTTGAACTTTTGACTCCATGAAAATAATTTTTTTTTTGCCATTTTTTGTTTGAAATTTATTAAGATAAATATAAAGAAGTAAAATAATATGGTTAAAATCTAAAAATTAATTATAATAGAATTTCATTTTTATTTTTGTTTTTGCATATAAATTCTAATGTGTTAAATTGTTCTTTTTTTATAATTTGAAAATTGTCACAAAGTTGATACTTATAAGATATTTTATCGTTTTTTTTTTTGAAAATTTATTGCAATATTGTAAAAATTGTATTGCTTTTAGTTTAATAATAATTAATAATTATTAAATATTGCTTTAGGATAATTAATTATAATAAGTTTATTTTATCACAAAAAAAAATGTCCTGCCTTTTCGAAAAATGGTATTTTACCATGATATTACCTATTTCGAAAAGACAGGAATAGGTAATTTGTTTTATTAAAAATAATAAGATAACATTGAAAGAAAAACGCTCAGATAAAAAAAATTGACAGAAAGGGTATTTTCCACTAAAATAAACCTGAAACAAACCATGACTGTATATAATACATACATATGTAGGAAGAAAGTAAAACGCTAGAAAAAATTCAACTTAAATATTCAACCTATACCTTAAACAGTTGCTCTTTATAAACACAGTGAGTGAACTTTCATAAGATATAATGAAGAAAAAAATATCTTTAAGATAAAATTCCATAAAAAATTATATTTTTTATCAAATTCAGGAAAATTCCCTTGTGCTACTGTAGAGCTTTAAATATATGAAACCAAATAATAAATTAATTACATTAAGACTCTATTGGGTCCAGTATAAATCTGCTATAAATTTTGTTTTTTAATAGATATTAAAATTTGTCAATCAATCAATTATTAATTTATTTTTCTAATCTTACAATCAATTTTTGTATATGTACATATTTTAGATCGTCCACTGGTTTGCTAAGTTTTTAATTTGAACTAACTTTTAAATAAAAAAAAATTAAATAAAATTAAATATTATGAAAGTGATTCAAAAAACTTAAATGGAAACAATGTATTTGAACATGAAAATGTTGAATATTATATTGTTTGGCATTTAATTCCATAGTAGAATACTTTGTAGCCATACTGGATTTGATTACTTGACTATAAATTAGTGTTTTATTTAATATTGATAAAGTTGTACTTCGACCTAATGTAGTTTTTTTTTTACGGAGGTAAGTGGGAATAATCGAAAGAAGCTCAAGAAGAGCGATACGAGTACGATTATTCTATCAAAGTGTGGGGCTTTAACCACACTAAACTAACACCATTTACCTTTTTCACCAAACAATAGGTTATGGAACCTTTATTACTATATTGTACTGTTTTATACTATTGTATTGTACTGTTTTTAGCACATTCCCAAAAATATTTTGAAAAAATGTGCCTATTAGTTTCACTTTGTCCGTTCGTCCGTCCGTCCGTCTGTTTACAAAACTTCTACTTCGTATAGAGAAAACCAATTTTAATCATGGGTAGGTCACATAAAAAAATTAATATTGTAGAACAACTTTTTCATTTAGACCCATCCATTACGGAGCTACAGCCCCTCAAACTTTGAAAAAGCGCTTAAAAATGCGTATATCTCATGTTCTGTTTAACATTTTCTCAAACTCAACGTCAAAAAAGTCATTCGACAAGAATTTTTATAACCTTAAATCAAAATTAATTAATTTCTTTTAATTTAGTATTTAAATTTACCGTTATGTGAAAACCAAATTTTGCATGATTTTTCTACCGAAACTTGATAGATAGAAACTTGAAATTTTGAGGTAATTTTTTTTGTACCACCTCCTTTTAAGACCCAGGGCTCAAAATTTGATATGCTGTACACATTTTTCTTCGGCAAGACATAAAAATTAAGGCTCTAGTAATATGTATATTCTTACGTGCATTAATGGTTTTCTTAGTTAAATAAGGTTCCGGATTTAAAGCCCTGTAGAGCTTTAGGAAGAAATTTCCCTTGAGCTACTGTAAAGCTTTAAATATATATATGAAACCAAATAATAAATTAATTACATTAACACTAACTATTTGGCCCAGTATAAATCTACTATAAATTTTTGTTTTTATTAGATATTAAAACTTGTATTTGTCAATCAATCAATCAATCATTAATTTGTTTTTCTAATCTTATAATCTCCTCAAAATTGCAAAAAAAGTCCTATTTTCACATTTTTTTCTAATATGAAATTGTCAAATGTTGGTGCAAGTCACAATTTTAAACAAGTTGTATTATCTTTTGGAAATGTGCGCTTTTAAAAACCGTTGGTTTACATTCTGCCATGTCATTTTAAATCTTCACGTAATTTCTTAACATTATAAAAGCATAAAATATTTAAAGATGGTAAAAACTTTACAACTGCATATAGGTAACAAGATGTTGTATTCAACATTGAGGTTTTAATAAAGTCTGTTGGTTATTCACCATTCACTTATCTGTTATTCAAAAAATCCATTTTTATTAATTTTTGTTGGAATCTTCATATTTAATTTATTAGTTGTTCTTATGCCAAAACACAACTTAAAAAGGAAAAGTTAAAAGATTGGAAAGAAATAGTTATGTATCTATCTGCATATATTTAAAAAGGTACGAAAGTTATAGATTTGTATCAATCACAGATGCATATTTTTCTCAAATAAATCTACAAACAAAATTAGATACATATGAATATATATGTGTATATATGTATATGTATGTACTAAAGAATATCAAACTTTATGTCTTTAAATATAGGTATATGTATGTATCTTTTGTTTTTCTGAAATTTTACATCATAAAATACAAATAATTGCATTTGAATATACGAAAAAGAAAAACACACAAACAACAAAAAAAAAAACTCTTTCACATTTCTTTATATTTAATACTTTTTTTTTTCCATAATATTTGACCTAAATTTATCTTACAACAAATCATTTTTTAACCGTTAGTCTATAATAATATTATGAAAATATACCTATACTGATCTGTTTATAAATCATTTTATTTTCCTTTTTTTTTTTCTTTTTTAATAAAAAAAATTATTATTGTTCAATAAATTGTTCTAAAGACATTTTTCAATATTCATTTCCGCCTACAAATAAATCTATATACAAAAACGACAAAAACAAAAAAAAACAAAAACCTAAGTTGTATGTTTACTAAATCTTCTTATTGTACATGACAGTCCCGCTCAAAAACAATAACGGGAATCATGCAATAAAATCAAAAAATAATAACAAAAATAAAATAAAATTTGTTTTAATGTATATATTTTTTTTTAAATCATCATTCAGAAAAAAAAAAAAACTAAAAACTAAGCTATGATATATAAAAAAAAAAATATTTATTGAATTTATAGAGGGTGTATTTACAGATCCCTCGGCCTGTCGGAAAAACTTAAAATTTTTGTTTTATTTTTAACTTTCAACACAATATTCAATTCCTATACAAAAATAATAACATTTAAATGGGTAAAAAATGTAAAAGACAAAAGAATTAAAACCGTTCAACAAATACATTTAAATGCACTGTGCAACAATAAATTTAACAAATATAAATGTGGTTGAATACAACAAAAGAAAACCAAATATTAAAACATTAAAGAAAACAAAACAACAAAAAAAAAAAAAAAAACAACAAAGCATTTTGAAAATGTATGCATCTTTTGTCCCAAAATTGGTATTAATTCTTAATGTAAACAAATAAGTTCTTTCCAAATTCATTCATACGGTTCTTAGAATTTTTTATATTACCAAATAATTTGTGCAACACTTGCATTTTGATATAAAAATATATCTGAGATGAATTAAATTGTATATAATACAAAATATGTACCGAAAAATTAAAAATTTTTAAAATTTATTTCCTTTGTTTACTAAATCTTAAGGATTGTGATTTTATTTTCTAAACGGAATACATTAATTAAAGATTTAAGATTGAGTGACAGTTGGATTTTCTGTAACATTTTGTGTTTCATAAGGTTTAATATTACTCTAAATTAATTTTTGCTTAAATATTTTCTTAAATTCTGAATGTTATATATGGGAATATTAGTAATTTCGTATATTATCGAATGTTTGTGATGTACCTATATATATATATTACATAGATACAGCTACTAACCTGTTATTATAATTTTCGCATTTTGATATTTTTGCTGTTAAGATAATATTATATTAAAACCGTCCTAATATATTTATGTATATTTAAAACAAAACACTTGTTAATCCTTTAAATACATAAAAACGATAAAAATGAAATTATTAATGAATTTATTATTAATAAATGCACTAACAGTTAAGCACTCTATTACAAAAGCACCAAAAATTTATTAAGTTATCTGTTATCTGCCGATGTTTAATTAGGAACTGGAAGTTTAAGTAAATTGTGAAAAAACTAGTCTGCCACTTTTCGACAGTATTATCATCAAAACTATGTAAGACAGCAAACCTAAAATTTCTTAGTACCTACTGCAATAAATTCAAGAGAAAGCAAGATAAAGTATATTAGAATAAAATATTTCTCCACAAAATGTTAATGTAAAAGAAATGTTAATGTTATGAAAATACAAAGGAAATTTTAAACCGAAATTTTAAAGAAATGTTAATGTTATGAAAATACAAAGGAAATTTTAAACCGAAATCGGTATAGACCTTGTAAGATTGTGAAGATCTTATAAAACTGTCTTTAATTTTACAACTTAACCTTACTAATTTTAAAAACCGAACACACTTAAGATTGATTTGTTTGGATGAATTATTGTAGATTTAAAAAATATACTGTTGTTTAATTCAATAATGACCGTATTCATTTATAGGATTTTTTGGCTCTGTATATTTTCATTTTCAAAATAATTTCTTTTTTTTTTTTTTTGTTTTTGTTAATAAGATATTGAATTTTTCATTTTAGAGGATGGTTTAAATTTCAAATCGAAATTTATTTCCGTTATACCCATCTTTTATCTTTGAAAGTTAAAAGAAAAAGAAAAGAAAAGAAAAATTTATGGATAAGGAAATATGGTAAAATCTATAGCTAAGTAATACAGTTGATATTCAAGGTGGTAAAAAACAATTATTTAGAATAGAATTCATCTTTTTATATTTTTATTTTTCATCTATTTAATAGATAAAAATCAATTCGGTATATATAAAATTCCAACCAATTTGGTATTATAAAAAAAATTTTTTTTAATCAATTGAATTTATGACTTTTCCAATTTATTCCTTGGTAAATAAAATAAAACCAAAAAAAAAAATTCAATATCCAAAAAATTGTAATATTATGCAAAAAAAAAAAAAACACACTCAGTTAAACTTGGAACATATTATAACAATAAATCGTGAATTCATTGCTCTTAGGAACAATGGAGAAAGTGTAATAATGCATCTTTGATCCAAAAATAATAACAAAAGCAATAAAAATCAAAAAAAAAAAATAAAAAAAAATAAAACATATTTTATACCAATTTTTCTGTTTTTGGGTTTTGAGATTCAAGATTCAAGTCCAAACCCTATTATGGAAAAGTTTACGGTGATTGTTGAAAAGAAAGAATACCTTTGTGTAATTCGTAATTTTATATGTTTTTTTTTTTTTTTTTTTTAGCTTATTTGCACTTTAACATGTTTTTCATGTAAGGAAACATAACAGAAAAATGATGAAAAATGGTTAATTGTATTGATATCAGATCATTTATTTCCTATTTTTTTTTTTGTATTTTTTTCTTCTCGTTGTAAGAGAACATCCAATAATTTTTTCTTTCTTATTATTTTGAAATACTCAACTTCTATAATATTTGGATAGACCGCACGTTTTTTAGTTTATTAGACTAATGAAATGCGATTTTGAATCGTGATGATTTTGAAATACATAAAAAAAAGACAATAATAATAATAATGATAATAAAGAAGAATTAATGTACCACTGTTAATTCTGAAATTATGTATAGCTGTAATGATGCGAAAAAAAATAAAAGGATATAATTTAATTGATTATTTATTTATAATATAATAATTAAATGATCATAATCTTGATTATAGTGCAAATGAACCGATTATAAGAAAGTTCTGTTAAGTCAAATCGTATTTTTTTTCATTTCGACATTAATGTTAGTAAATCTGCACTAAAAAATTCAAATTTCACTTAAGTTCGATCTGGATAGATTGTAGCTATATGTTAGTTACTTTTAGGTTTTAGTGTTGTAAACTTATTTTACTTTGGTTTTTTCTTATACTATAACCATCATATACTAGTATACAATCAAATGAGGACGATGTTATGCTTGCTTTCACTAAAAGTCTTTGAATCACTATGAGTTTTGGCTAACTAAAGTTACTACATAATTATATAACATTATAATGTTTGATCTAAGTCTGATACAAAAAAAAGGGGTTAAAATAGACATTTTGCATATTACATTTTATACATTTACACGACTTATTTTAACTTTGAAAGTCAAGGTGAAATTTTGTCTTCTTTTTCTGACCAATCATTGTTTTAGTTGTTCAGTCTCTCTTTCCTTCTTTAAAAGTTATTTTCATATCTGAAGAAACAATTTTATCTTTTTGTTCAGTTCCGATATATATGCTCTATATCGAGGTATTATAATTTCTCTCTGATGTTTTTTCTAATATATTTTCTTATATAGTGTCATAACTTAATTGGATGTTTGACTTTTTCTCTCATTTGACTTTTTCTCTCACCTCTTTGATACCTAAAGCTTTTTATGTTAGGTGTACTTAATCTCTGGACTTCATATGTTTGTACTACTTAAAAAAAAGATCTAACTTCATAAATAAATACTTTACATTTCCAAAATTAGAAATATTCATCCGGGGTAAGTGAATTGACAGGTATGAAAAGTATACTTTATATTATAATATAAATTAGTGATTGTGATAAATACCGCAGATGTTTAATTAACCTGCCAATTAAATTAGTGTTACATTTCCTTTAAGTAATTTAAAATAATTTCTTTAGGCAAAAAATGTTTGTAAATAATCTGTTTTAAGGTAAAATATCTTTTAAGTGCCAATATTGCATTCATATTTCTAGTATTCCTGCAACGTTTTTAATCGGGGCGATTATAATATGCTGACATACTTATTTACCAAGGTTGAATGAATTTTAAAAATTTTAAATACTGAAAATGGCTGAAAAATAAAGCCTTTGTGGTGATCCATACTCTTGAAATAATATATAGATAACCCACGCAATACAAATATTATATTGATAAATAAATTTTCTAAATTGGATTTTATGAAGAACAATTGGACAAGTTGTCATTTTAGGTAAGTTTCTGCAATAACTCTAAAAGGTCAATTGATTATAGAAAATAATACCTTAAAATATCTTAATGTTGTATAAATCATCTTTATTTTTGTATCAATATATAAATTGAATATTATGTTGCCTTTTTTGTTATTTTTTCTTTTGTTTTTAATCGATAATGTTAAATCTATTACAATAAAATGAGTTAAATATATTATGTCAAAATTAGAATTCATTTTTTTTTTCTTTTTGAAGAAGAAGAAAAAGGAATGCACATGAAATTCTTTGCTCTAATAAAAATTTCCTGAATAGGGCAACAATAAAAAAAAAATGAAAAATAATATGTAAAAAAGAAAAATATAGAAAGAGAAAGAATTTCAAATAGAGTAGTAGGAAAAGAGAGAAATGTCAAAATCATGTATTTTATTACTTTTTGTTTTTTTTTTTCATTTTTTCTGTATTTGGAAATCAGATAAATCAGATTGGGTAATTGCATAAAAAATGTTTACTGTTATAAACGAAGTAAATTTTATGATCACACATTGTGTTAAACATGTACAATATGTATATACTATTTCAAAAATATCAAGGATATGAAATCAAATAATTCAGGATAATTATACCGACATTTATATTTTGATTATCAATTGCGCTTTGTGAAATCAATGGAACATTTTTTGTGCATATATACTCGTTTCTTTTTTATGATCAGTTACAGCTGATATCATAAAATTGTCACGATTAGTACTAGTTGTTATATTCGTTGTAAATATTTATAATGTATTTTAAATGAGTTATGTTGGAAATTTCAAAGCGAATTATTCAAAATGTCATCTGATGGGAAATTCCAAAAAAAAAAAAATTATTTGTTAGCAAAAAAAAAATATTTAAATTTATTGCATTATAATTTTAGAGTGCAAATTAAATGTTAATATTTAGCTTAGTAATTATATAGGTGATATGGTATAATAGGTGGTGGTATATATTATAAATTTTTATATGTGGTAGACTTAGTTTATATTTTGAGGACAAAATATTTATTTTGAAAAATTTTTAAAAATACCGAAATACCCCTTTTTAGAGCTTTTAAAATTAATCGTATTATTTTTTTTAACTAAGAAACATTAAATTTAACCGCTTTGTTATTATTTTATATAAAATAAGAACAAATAGTTTTAAACTTATAAGAATATCTAATATATAATATAATAATAATAAACATAATTAATCTGATATAAATATTTAATTCTATGTATATGTATTTACATATGATAATCATTTTTAATTTTTCAATATTATACATACGTATTTAAATATATATTACATTTTGTTCTCTCGTCTTTGAACCTTCCAAACAAGAATTTAATGATTATTAAAATATTTTCATAATATATAATAATCATTTTATAAAAGAGAAGTTGAATAAATTTTAGACTTTGTCGATATTATTTACATTAAATTAAATAAAAGGTAAACAAATTTATACAAATTTTATGACGAGTAAACATTAAACCAAAGAAAAAAAGCAGTCAGAACAGAACATTAAGAACTTCCATTTCTTTTTCAGAAATTTTCTTATTTTGACTTTTTTTTTTTTACCATAATATTACCATAACAAATATAAATAAAATATGCAGTTAAAACAGGTGTTAAATTAACTGTTAAATAGATATTTTTTTAACGGAATGAAAAAAAAAAATATTTCTATAAATCGGAAATTTAACAACAACCAACAAGAGTTCATTATTCCATTCAAAACATCTATTGTTCAAAATTACTTCAAAACAAATTCTGGTTCTGTTTACGTAAAAAGTAAAAACTAAAATTTTTCAAAAAAGAAATTTTATTTATTATTTTACTCTTCCACTATTTTGTTTGAATAATTGCATTAAATGTCATTTCTTTGTTCCCTAATTTCCCTAAAATATTACAAAAAAAAAAAAAATTTTTTTTTTAAATTCAATGTAAATAATGACTGCACCCAAGGTGTGTCATCTTTACTTAAAAATTAATATATACATACATAATAAAAAAAAAAACAGCATAAATCCACCAAATGTTATCCATTTTTTCTTAATTTTTTTTTTTTTTTGGTAATGGGTTTTCATACCGTAGGCATTAAAAATTGATTCTAAAAAAGAAACTATAATAAAAAAAAAAATAAAATGTTCGTGTACACATTCACTTTTCCGTTTTCCATAAGAGTTGAAACATTTTTCGTTTTAATCAGTAATATAAAAGTTTTTTATTTTCTTTTTTTTTTTTAATTTTTTCATTATAATTATTTTGGAAATTTAAATTTAACTATAACTATAACTTTAATTTAATTTTTATTGCTATTTTTTTATTTTAATTAAAAAACAAGAAATAAGTATGTAAACTTTTACAATTGATTTTGTTATTATATGAAAAACATATATGTATAGTTGGTGGTGTTAATATTTTCAATGATGAGGACGACGACGACGACAAATTTTTTTAATTGTTGAAAACAACGTGGATGACAGTTACAACAATGACGATAAATGTAGATGTCGTTTTTTGTTTGTATTTTTTATTCACGGTATTTTTAAAGTTTGAAATTTAATTTTCTGGATTTAATTTAATTTTTTCTTTATTTTTAATTTTTTTTTTTTTTATTAATATGAATTATGATTTGAATATGATTTTTTTTTTTGTCGAATATGATTTGATTATTATTTTAAAAAAATAATTTTTTTTTTTTTAACTGTGCCCTAAAGGTAAGATCTTGATATTGTATCTACACTTAACATACCCTAAAATTGGGATTATTTGAAATTATTTTTTGTCGTCGTCGTTGTCGTCGTTGTCGGCTATAATGTGAATAAAGCATTTTCTTATGTATGTGAAGTTATGCACCAGTATGGAATATAATATAATGCTTGCTTTGCCCCTTTTTTTTTATTCAAAAATTATAATATCCAACAAATAGTATAAAAATTATCAAAATAATGAAACAAAGTAAAAAATAAGTACTTTTTTTTTTTTTTTTTATAAGAGAAATGGCTTTTCGGTATAAAATTGAAATTTATTGTCACGACAATATACGGTTTATTATTTCAATTCAATCATCAAATATGTTAATATTTTCTTTTTAGGTTTGTTGTACAATTTTTTTTTCTTCTGTTATTTATATTTTTTGAAAAATGACAACAAATTAGTTATAAAATTGTTGTATGTCAAAATTTTCATTATTTTCAGAAGAAAAAAAAAAATTAAAATTTCGAAAATAAAAAAAGATAAAAATCACAAAAAAAAAACACGTGTAATAAATAATTTTTTTTTTTTTTTAATTTAAGTTCAAATAGGTTTCAAAATTGTAATTTGTTTTGAAGTGAAATGTTGTAATATGAATTATTATTATATTTATCGATTTGCTTTTTATGAACTAAAAATGAAGGTTGAAGAACTTATAGTGTTAAATAGTATATATTAAAAAAAAAAAAATAATAATTTGACAAAAAAAAAAAAAGACTTCTCTGCTATATAGGTATATTAAATACGCAAAAGTCTGATTTAAAGGGTAGAAGAGATTGAGAGTGATAATTCTATGTTGTGTTAATTAAATATTTTTGTAAAATAATTTTTTTGAAATTTTTTTTTTACTTTTATAAATTTGTTCTTTATGCTTGAGAACATTATTTCTACTTTTTTAAGGTGGAATTTGAATATTGGCAATCATTTAGATTTATTATTGATTAGTTGTATTTTTTTGATATTCTGTTAATCTTTCCTTAGCTAAATGTGCGTCTAGACTTTCGACTAGCAAGTAACTTACTTGCAAGTCGCCATCCATTCAAATTCTTTACTAAACGATACATTCGCTGAACTTGCAAGTTAAGTTGCATAATTTTTTTCCTTCAAGTTGGTTTGCAAACATATATTGGTATTTATTTATATTTTGACACTTAACTTACGTGAAAGTAATACGCCACCTATGTCACCGATTTTAAAAGTCCTGTCCTTATTTGCTTGAAAGTGATGTGTGCTTCTCTAGAAGTAGGATAACTCTATAGATCCTACATTTTGGAAAAACAATAAATTAGTAAACTTTAAAATGAGGTGTACATTAGTATTAACCTTTTATATATTGTTACAGCCTAGTAATCCGATTCAATTAAATTAATTATTCCAGAAACTGAAACAAAATAATAATTGACTTAGTGGTTGCCTTGTATAGGAGATTTTTTTGCCTTGCCACTTGTGTAGGAGTGATGAGGCAAAAAATCCAATATTTCTTTTAATTTGTAATAATTCATGTGTTTTTTTCTCTATCAACTTTATATTATTTTGTTATTAAACTGACTGGGAGAAACCTATATTAGAAATTCATCCAATTATTTTTTTATAAAATAAAATAAGGAAAATTCCGAATCGGTATATGTTGAAACTTTATTGTACAAATAGATTATAAAAACAGAAAATCTATAAAATTTTAAACAAACCTATCCATAATTTTGAAATTATTTTAAATTAAAAAAATTCTTTATAAATAATTTAAAAGAAAAAATAATTAATTTTGATAGACAAAACATAACAACTTTCACTTTTTTCTATTCATAATATGTAAATTAATTAAATTGTTCAATACAATATTATTTTGAAGTTAATCAATTTTGTCGTTTACACCAAAATAATTATATTACAATTTTTCAATTATAAAAAACAAAATAAGGTTGATACTGCTTTAAGATACGTTTTAATCTTCTTTTTTTCTTAATCCGAATATTTTCTACAAACAAAAATAATTACATTTTCAATTTATTTTGTTTAGAAAAAAAAAACAAAAATTAATACTCATAAAATATTATAACATATATTGATTTTTGATATACATATAGTTGTGGGTTGTGATCTTTAACTGATATTTTTTCCATTTTCTCTTTTTTTTAAGAGGGAAGAGAGGGTTTCCTGTCATATTAGACATTTCGTATTTTAGGCAAACAGAACAGACCAATTAAAAATTGAATTAAAAAAAAAGCAAGGATTTATGTAAAATCAAAGGTTTTTAAAAGCGAATATGTATTTCCTAACTGGAATAATTTAAAGCATCCCAAAATTGCGATTATTTTCACACTTTTTTTCAATTTTTTTCGGTAAAGAAAATTTTGGTTCTTATGAAAATCCTATTTGGTTAAGAAAAGCTTTTTAAACATATAAAAATATTACATTAATTTTAACTTTAAAAAAAATTATATAAGTGTCAAAGTTACAGGTATGTATTCGTAAAAATATTAAATCTATAAATTTTGAACCTTCAAAAATCACTTTAACAGAACGGTATAAAAAAAATTTATGTTGCAGTAAGTTATGCTTGTTAAACTTCTTACTTTTCTAAAAATTCTCAGTTAAAAAATTAAATAAATATTTACTAGAGCTTAAATATTGTGTATATAATATGCACCATTTGAATAAAAGTTTTTTTTCGGTCTTAGTAGAGTTGAACTTTCGTAACGGATGGGGCTACATAAAAAAAGTCTTCCATAAAATTAATGCAAAATATTTGTCCCTGGTTAAAAGGTCAATTCTATATATATATGTATATGTAAATGTAAAATATTATTTAAAATTTTGTTTTGCAAAAAGACGAATGGACAAACAGATACGGTAAAAATGAAAAAAATACTACTAAATTAAAAATGTGCTAATAAAAGTTTAATTTTTCAGTTTCTTAAAAGAAAAACTTAAAAAAGGCACTTATATTTTCTGTGAGACATATCAGACTTTTTGGCTATTTCGAAATTTTTTAAGGTACGGTTTTTAGACAGAAGACTGACAGTATATAATATAATAATATTAGTTCAATTTATGACGTCACTATACTCTAAATAGCATTAAGGAGAATTTGTGCTATGTTATGTTTGTGGCATTTTTGTGTACTGTACTGAGTTTTATTTTGCTTTAATTGGTTAATAGCATTGTATTGTTGCGCTAATTATTAATTTGCCAAATTTTGCAGTTTTTTTTAAAGAAAAATAAGTTTTACAATATTAGTTACTTTCTTCTCTTCTAATTTTAAATGAAGATGAGGCATTTTTATGAATTATGGCTATAATTTCATTAAATTTTTTCAGTTTTGAGCGTTTCAAATGCAACAAAATAAATAAGTCCAAGTCCTTCAGTCCAAAAACTAAATATTGTTTAAAACTATATGGTTTATATTCAAAATTTGTAAATGCTCTTAAAATGAAAGATCTTATAAAATTTTAAATAAAGATTCTTTAATTTTCAAGTTGATTTTTTTCCAATCTAAAAAATTGAAGAATCCTTATAATAGAAAATGTGCTGTCAATTGAAGTTTTATATAAATTCAAACTTCTAATTGTATATTGACTTATTGTATACATAAAATTATGAAATATGATATGAAGTGATGTTGAAATATTAAATCTAAAAATATTAGCTTTCTCAATTTAAAAATAATTTTTCCTTTCTATATGTGTTAAGTACATATGTTTATGTATATTATGCACTTAGATACATGTATATTGTATATGTGAATGTTTATTTTTTAATAAGTTGACGTCTTATGATGTTGATTATCATGATAAGCTTATGATAAAGTACTATACATATTACCTTAGGATAGGTACTTTCTTTTTATTTTTATTTTTTTTTTTATTATTATATATGTATATTAAATTTTTTAAATAATCATAGATGTACATTATTTAGCTTAAAAAGTATCTATTTAATATTTTTAAGATATATTTGTACATGTTTTTATGTATTTTATACTTATGTATAATAAATACATAAGTAGTTTTTAATTAATAATTGACAATTTAGAAGTGAATTTCAATTTATATGTTATATGTTCAATTGATTTTGAATTGAGTGAAGTAATTAAAATTGAGAAGTTGAAAAATTGAAGAAGTATACTTTAACAGATTAATATGTTGTAATATTTTAGTTTATAATATTTGAATGATTAAATAATTATAATTTTATGTAATTGAAATTAATTTTTTTTTTTTTTAATTTAAAATTATTACTTTGTTTGATATTATAATGATTACTTAAGTTTGGGTATTCGAAATAAGGAATCGTTTTTTGTAAAATTAGATAATACATAGTTCTGTACACGCTAGGACCTCGCAGATTTAAAAAAAAATTGTTTGTTTTAAAAAAATACCTACACACACATATATTATATATACGTACATTACATATTAAATAATAGAATCAAAAACAAAAATAAAATTATTTTGACTTTTCTTGTTTTGACCACGTAACTCGCGCCGAATTATGTTCTTTCAGTACTCAGATATTCCATAAAAATATATCCGATATTATTTTGACGGAATATATTCTGCTGCAATCGAAAAAGAAACGATTATTAAGAAATCGATTAAGGTGCTTAGTTTTATATAAAAAAAAAAGTTATATTATATAATTATTATATATTATATCATTATTATTTGAAGATTTAGCATATAGGAAGGATATCTGCTAAAATTTAGAAATAATGTAGGAAGAAGGGGAAAATAAATTTTGTTTATTAGAAGAAATCAAAGTTAAAAATTCAAGAAAAACAACTACTATTAGTAAAAGATTTCCAAATAGCCCAATAAACAGTTATTTTCTTACCATATCATTATAATTACATAATATAAAAGTATTATTTTTTTCTTTTTCAAATTCTTAAAATTTTCATTCTATAGTCTATAGTCTTTATAAAATCAAATTAAAGTAAAAAAAAACAAATAATGGAAAAACCAAGGGTTTTCATAAAAGCACATTTCCAAAATAAAAAAATATTCCTAAATAAGCCTAAAGTAAAGAGAAGAGTAAAGAGTAGATATATTGAAAAATAAATTTATAATAATAAAAATACGGTATTTTTTTTTTTAGTGCATTTCTCTGCTACATAAATGCGGAGAGATTATTCCTGAAATGACTCATACTTATTTCCAAAGATCTCTAACTCCTGTCAAAATTTCAAGTTTCTAAGTCAAACCGTTCGAAAGATGGAAGGGGTCTAAATTTTTGCAAAAATAAAGTTTCACATTATACGGTATATAAAAATACCGCATGGCAAAGTCACATACTTATTTTATATATATTGAAAATATCCCTTATAGGTAGGGCTTTTTTGAACTTTGTAGGGCTGTAGCTCCCATAAGTTTTTCGGCTTTGCGTAATTAAAATTTCTTTGCTTTATTTCAAACGGTGTAGAAGGTTTGTAAATACACAGACGGACGGACGAACAGACGGACAGAGTCAAACTAATAAGCACATTTTTTCAAAATTTTTTGAAAATGTGCTAACAAATTTTATATGTAGTATGTATGTACATGGATAGATGTATTGAAGTGTACTTAGTATCAGAATTATTGATAAGTATTTTAAGAAGTATTGAAGTGATTATTGTTATAGGTATCATTTTTAACATTAAAATAATTATATTCATTATTCTTCTTCATCAATATCAATAAGTGCCGTTAAGAATTGTTTTTTCTAATTTTTTCTTTTTGTATTTTTTTTTCATTTAAAATTGTTCTTCTTTATTAACTTAAGTAAATTGGAATTGAAGTGAGAACATATTATAGGATTTAACTCCCACGTTAGGTCATCAAAAAAAAAAGAAAAAAAAAAAAATAAAAAAAAAAGTAGTTTTTTATTAGATACTTTTTGAGTACATATTTCGAGATTCATACATACAACATAATAAGTATAAAAGTGATGATGTTTTTTTTTTTGTTTAAAAGAAAAAAAATTATGATGATATAATGGATGAAGATCAAAAGTTTGTAAGTTATTTCGTTCTTTTTTCTTTTATACCTTTAATTTTCAAACACAAAAAATGGAAAAATAGAAAAAAAAAAACGAAAATAGAAAAACAATATTAGGTATATGATATTTTTTTTTTGAAAGGTAAATAAGTAGAGACATTCAATAAAACCAATATGAGATAATATGAGAACAGTTTTTTTTTTTTTTTATTAAACTTTATAATAGGGTAATTTAAGGTTAATAAAGAAGAGTTGATTATTATTTAAAATAAAAAACTAAGAGAATAAAAAAAGCTTTCTCAATTCTTTAGATTGTCTTAAATTTTTTTTATTACTTAATTAAAGCGGATTCTTTTGTTTTTTTTTTACTGTCTAATTTTTAAATTTTTGTAATTGTTTGCTATACAAAAACAATAAAACATAAAACAAAAAAAAAATACAGAATTTATGGACATATAATATATAATATATGTACTAAAATTTAGTGTGTGGTGTGGGCGATAAACGTGAGATTCTAAAAACAATTTTAGTCTTTTATTTGTTAATTTTTTTTTTTTTTAATAATATCAAAAAAATATTAAAATTTTTTTATTTGTTTTTTTTTTTTTTTTTTGTTAAATGACTGACCTTTTGAGCTTACATATTTACACATACATATATATACCTATTTTAATATAAGCGTTGATAGTTTTTTTTTTATTCTTAATGACTTCAATAAATGATTTTATTTGTGTAGTACATTATGTATTTATATAGAGTGTTTTACAAAAGTGTTTACATATAAAAACACGAATTGTGATTATTGAATTTAATTCTCAATATTGCTTTTTTTTTAAATTTTTATAAGGCTTTAAGCCATAAGGAATATGACCTTTTTTGAATGAACAGTTATTCATCTACTTAATGGATTTTTGGACTATTAGAAATCAGTAGAAACGAGGAAGAATACAGTTGCCTTTGTCAACTCTTAGATACCCGTACGAACCGTTAGTATGTTCACAGCCACTCTGTTTACAATATTATTTTTTTAATATTTTAGTATTCTAAAATAATTTGGGTGAATTTTATAATTTCTAGAACTTATGGGTTGTACATATATTCAAACTATATGTTTATATGTACATTCTTCTAAAGCAGATTTTAACCTTCCACATAACGACTATCAATCCAAAACTTTTTCAAATATTCTATAGTACCATTTAATACTAAGCGGTAAATGTATATTAAATTTACTTAGTACAAAATAGTAAATATAATTTTAAATATTATATTATATTATATTTAAATATTCCATTGACAGAATAATTTCTTATAAGTACAATAAAATACATATATGTATGTAAATACGGCGCTATATAATATACATGTTCATTCACTCACTAGTGACATATACGATATATTGTAAATAAACATGATATTATATAAGTATGTATATATATCAATATCATATAAATAAAAATTCTTCAAGAAACCGTTATGTTGTTTATTTATTTACATTTTTTTGTACTACGAATTATATCCTCAACAATTTCAAATTATTGAGTAAAATAAAATGGAAAAAATTCGTTAAAGAAATTTGTTAGAAAATTTGAAAAAACCAAGTAACACTTTCGTCAATTATAAAGTAACCCTATATTATTAAAAAAAATTGTTAACAGAAATAAGAGTATAATGTTGAGGCTTTAATTTTTGTGTATTACTTCAAACAAATTTTAACAGGTGTTTAAGTTACAGGTGTTTAAAAATAGGAAATTTTCAGTTTTTGACCCCTTACAGCTCCTAAACGGGGGGTGATACAAAAAAAATTTTTGAAATAACTCGTACTTATTTTCAAAGATCTAACTTCTGTCAATTTCAAGTTTCCAACTTAAACGGTTTAGAAGATAGAAGGGTTAAAGGATTTTGCAAAATTTGAGTTTCGCATAACGGTAAATTAAGACACCGTATGCCACAAATATATATTTATTGTACATATACTTTTAAAGCTAATAAAAGTAGTAATCGTTTGGCGTTTTCAAAATGAAGATATACCTTATACATCTTGTGCTATAACAATTTAAATATAGAGCTTTTTTGAACCTTTGAGGAGCTGTAGCTCCGTAACGGGTGAAGCTATAAAAAAAAGTTATTAAAAATAAAATTAATATTTTTGTGAGATCTATCAGCAGTTAAAATTTCATAGCTCTATTTCAAAAAAAATGTGGGGATCTAAAAGTTAGGTGTTCGAGAGCTTCCCTAAGTTTTGGTCCAAACTCAACCACAATATAGGGAGCCTACAAATTACTCCCAGAATATTTTGTGTAAATTTTAAGATTCTAGCTTTCTTAGTTTTTGAGTTAGCGTGCTGACGGACAGACGGACGGACGGACGGACATGGCTCAAACGTGTTAGATTTTTTTTCTGATCCGGTCCATACCTTTGAAGGTATATCTAGCTCGCTTATTTCGAGGTGTTACAAACGGAGGAGTAATTTTATTATACCCGATCCTATCGTACGGGTATAAAAAATGTAATATGCCTAACTTATCCTTGCTCCTAGGTGTATCCACTTTTTTTTCAAACATGTATTAAATGTAGTGATTTGACGTATTTTGTTCCTATAAGCTCAATTTTTAAATAATTAAAAAACATAAGTTAAAATTAAAAATTAAATCTGTTTAAGTATTATAGGTATAGAGTTTTTTCCATTACTGTTTCCATTATCTATAATTTATTTTTTTTGTAATAATATATTAAAATTTTTAAAAAGCAATATCAATGAATATGGTAACAAAACAAATTTTTATCCTGTCATAATTTTGGACTTATGACCTAATTTTATTTTTTTTTTTTTTTTGTCTTAAAGAATTGAATATTAATGTGTTAATAATTTTTTTGTCAGATTGAAATATCTAGAATTACCATTTATTGATTAAATATGAATTATATATTCATTTTAAAATAATCATTAATGTTACTATATCCATTTTAAAGTATTGATATTGATTGATATTGAAATATAGTTTTTAGTTGTGAGAACTAAATTTTGTAAATTTTAGCATCAAAATTTAAAGTTAAATCTATATTACAATGTAATCTACGGCGTATTATTAGTACTGGATTTTCAAAATGTTTTACTAATTAGCTATTACCGCATTTCAATCATTTATCAAAAAAACATATAATTTGCATTTATAAAATTTATGGTAAATGTTTTTTTTTTTATTTTTGTTTGGTAACCATAACCATAAAAGTAAATTTATAATTACATATTCAAAATGAATCGTTATCTTTTAAACAATTTTAAAAAATGACAATATAGTACAATGAAGTGGTAATCATATGTACATATATACAAAAAGTAAATTGAAAAAATGAAGCAAAAAATATCTATAAAATAAAAAATATCTATAAATAAGTACAAATAATAATTATTTTGTCCAATGAAATAAAAAAAACCTTTAAACAGATAAATGGCACAATATATAGTTAGAGTGTCAATCTCACATTCGAAAACGACTCCAAGTTTGAATTCGAGTAAAAGTGGAAAATTTTTTTAACTAAGAGTTTACGACCTGATTCTGTTATAATTCATCGCATTCAAATTAATGGAATACGATAATAAATACTTATTTAAATATCAATAGTAGAAAAAGATAAAGATATAACAAAAGAAATGTTAAATGTAAAAAATTTTAACTTATATTTTATAACTCGTAGAAAACTAAATATCAAAATGTTATAAAACAAACAATTTTCTTACAACTTAATAATAAAATTATTACGAAATTCGAAAAAAATGAAATTGTATCGATAACAATTTACGGAATTCTATACAAGTGAGCGATACAACCTAGTACTGCATCACGTTATAATTGAATGCGAATTAAATGAGATCAATTTTAATAATAATAATAATAAAAGTATATTCCCATCATCCTTCTTTATCCTTTATCTCTTATTTATTTTGTATTCTGATTTTCATATCCTCTTCCTGTGGTGCTTGTTGATATTCAATATGTTCCTGTGGTGCGTGCAGACATTGACAGACTTATTAGTCTAACGGTTGAACAATTAGTATATGCACCAAAAAAAAAAAAAAAAAAACTAATCTAATAGATACAACCCTCATAATTTTTAATTAAAATATAATAATCACATGTTGATTTGTTTAAATTTAAAAATAACACTTATAATTTTTTTCCATCTATATCTTTTAGTTATTTTTTGGTTTCTGTAAAGATTATATTGTAACTGTTGTGTATAACCAAAGAGATATGAACACCAAAAATTAATGATTATATGTACAAAGGTTGAATAAAGCTGTAAAGTATAGATATTTTATCTATAAAATGCATGAGAATATAAAATTTTTTTTTTTTTTTTTTACTTAAGTTTTCAGTAAGGTCATTTTTTAATTTTTATATTTCTTTGTTTATTTTTATTGTTTTTGGTTTAAAATTAAGTTATTTACTATAAAGAAGAATATATTATGATCATTATAAAATGAAAAATATATATGTATGTATAGTTATGCAATGAAGTAATATAAAAAAAAAGTTTGAAATTAAAATGGCAATATATAGTATAAATAGCTTACATATTCCTTTACTATAGATTATAATAGCGAAAAGATTAGTTTTAACTTTGAAAAGGTTCTTCTTCCATGATTATGACATTAATTTATTAAAAGTATTATAACTTTTTTATTTTTTTCAAATTTAAACAGTGAAAAATTATTTAAAGATTATGAAGGCTTCAATATGAACGTTTTTTAAATTAAAAAAAAAAAAAAATCGATTTTTTTTATTTTTAAATTTTGGCTTAAGAGGATATACTTTCAATATTTGCATAGAACAGAACCAATCAAAATGATCTATTACACTGATTATTATTAACTATTAATGTTATGAAGATGGTCTCTTGAGTATAAATTATTTGTATTATGAATTTTTTTTTTTTTTATAGGTATATCCTTTTACAATAATATAGATAGAAATAACTGTGGGAACTTTTTTAATTTTCTTGAGTGGAGTTTTGTTTTTGTTTTTTTTTGTTTTGATTATTTTGTTAACTTAAAAATTATTATCTGTTATCATCTATTTTATTTTAGTTTTTTATCTTGATATAAAAGAATAGCTTCAAGTAAAAGCAGTACAATATTAATTTACTATGAGAAATAAGAATTTTTTTTTTAAAAAAATTGTATTACAATGTAAATTGTTAAGAGATTCTGGTTATGTCGATTAGATACTTACTTAAAGAAAAAAAACTGAAAGACTAAAAGTGTATTTAAGGATGCAGATCGAAGTGTAAGCCAAATTTGTTGAAATTGTATGATTCATTTTGTATAATAAATAAAAGAAATAGTATACACAATTCCTATAAATAAGCAAAATATAGGGTTTTCCAATTTGAGTGATATGATTTCTTTTCAAAAAAAAAACATACTAATTGTTAAGGAAATTCAAATGTTTTTTATTTAATGTGAAGTACAATCGATACAATTAAGTTCTGAATAAAACGTCATTCAAATGGCCTCCACGACTTCTTTTGCAGGAACGAATTCGATGAACCCAATTTTCGAGCACTTTTTCCACAAGTCGTATGTCATGAATAGCATGTTCAATATTGACTTTTAAAGCTTGAAGAGAGTCTGGTTTATTGCTAAAGACCAATGACTTCAAATAACCCCACAAGAAATAGTCTAATGGTGTTAAATCACAATTTCTTGAAGGCCATTCCATGTTACAATTTCTTGAAATAATCGAATCTCCTAACTTTTCTCGCAATAATTCAGTTGTTGCACGTGCTGTGTGTCACGTAGCTCCATCTTGTTGGAACCAGATGTTGTCAAGATCAACTTCTTCCAATTTCAGCCATAAAAAGTTGGTTATCATCGATCTATTTCGCCCTCCGTTGACAGTAACGGTGTTACCAGCTTCATTTCGAAAGAAGTACGGACTGATGATTCCACCAGACCAAAAACCACACCAAACTGTCAATTTAGGTGAATGTAATGGTTGTTCATGAATAATTTGTAGATTTTCTTTGCACCAGAATCGACAGTTTTGTTATGACATACGACTTGATTTAGTGGAAAAAGCGCTCGAAAATTGGGTTCATCGAATTCGTTCCTGCAAAAGAAGTCGTGGAGGCCATTTGAATGACATTTTATTCAGAATTTAATTGTATCGATTGTACTTCATATTAAATAAAAAACATTTGAATTTCCTTAACAATTAGTGTGTTTTTTTTTAAAAGAAATCATATCACTTAAATTGGAAAGCCCTGTATAAGCACGGATATATCGATTTCATATATTAGGCTATACTGGCTATAGGATACATAAGCAACATGAAATAAACTGATAGACTTCAGATTTGACTGATCGATTTGATTTGTCCTATGGTAAGATGAACTACACTTAAAACATAATTTACAAAATAAAATAAACACGAATAAATATTCAATTAAAGGCAGAATATAATATGATTTTAATTTGTTGATTAACCAAAAAAAAAAAATTTACTACATACATAATATGTACTATATAATCATATAAAATTATTAAATTTTATATAAAACCTAGCATTTTTATTTGAAATGAAAATACGTGCAATCTTTTAAGTAAATATTTTTTTCTTTTCTTATAAAACTAAATTTTATTTTTGTTTCCTAAAGTCAAATTTAAATATTTTCAATTTATCTTAATTTTTTTTTTTATTTATGTACTGACAGGGCAGTATGGGTTCAAAAAACTATATATTTGGTTTTAATTTTCTTTTCTAATTTAACAGTAATGGTACGTGACAAAACACATCTTCATTGATGAATTAGTTGAATATATTAAATTTGTCTTTTAACTGATTATAGTATCCTATAGAGATGATGATCAAATTATCTTAGGAATGATTTTTGACTATTGAAACACATTTCACCAAAAAAACAATTATGACTGATGACAAAAGAATTTTTTAGAAAATAACAGTATGTACCTATCTATACGAAACATATTAATATTACGATATTTGAAAATAGATGCACCGTTTATATGTGATGTTAAATATAAATTAAGTAACTATTTTTTAATATATATATATATGTATATGTATGTATATGTAAACTACTAAACTGAATTGTAGGAACAGACTGACTAGGAAAAACTAAAATGACTTAAATTGAGTTAATTGAATTAAAACAAACCCTTTATAAAAAGAAAAAAAAATAATTATGATTTATTGCAACTGAATTTGGTACAAATTTTTCAACTATATGATATGAAATAAAAAACTAAAATAGTAAACAATTCTTAGTGCCGCAAACGGATGCATCTTTTACAAATGCATCGAGGATAAACAAACAGATAATCACACTTTCTGATTTATATTTTATGTAAACATCAAAAATTCTTCAAGTTCTAAATATTTATATTCACTATACATATGACAACTTTTCAATGTGAAAAAAAAAAAAACGAAGAATTCCTTTTAAGGAATTCTTAAAGTTCAATATACATTTATTTATTAAAAAGAAAAGAATATTGTGATCAGAACATTGATAATCATTAAAATTGATAAATAACGGTAAAAGAAGGTTCACAATGAAATAAATATCTTTAGTATCTATAGGTACCTATACATTATATTGAGAATCAATGACATAAAGGTACAGTTATAAGTAAATTAAAATAAAGTTAAAATAAAAAATTTATGCGTAAAAATAATAATAAAAAAATGTTCAAGTGATGATGATAATGGTTTAAATTTTCTATTTTAAAACCATGAATTGAACTTCAATGGTATCAGTCTGTTTCATATAAACCTTTTTAAGGTGAACTTCTTTTGGTTTTTGTTTTTTTTTTAATTCCAAAAAAGGAAACTCAAAATGCATAAAATTTATGAATTCAAAATATTTTGTTATTGTTTTGTTTCCCATTCTCGAATAAATCTATCATAGTCAATGAATATTTTCGATACATATGCCGCATGGCCGCTACATATTTATGCATGTATGTATATGGTTTGCAAAAATTGATTCTTAAAGAACAGTTATTCAATAACGCGTTTTTTATACTTTGTTTTTTATTGCATTATAAATCGCATATGGTTACAAAAAGTTTTTTTTTGTATCAGTTTTCTGTTTCTGTTTGCATAATTTTACAATTGTGGAGTACACAAATCAAAAACTAAAATTAAAAGAAAAAAAAAAGAAGCGGAATAAAAGAGTTCCAATTTAGAAAACCCTTGAAAGGAAAATTCAAAAACCATTATTATATACTAACAGTACATTGAGAATAATAATAAAAATAATAAATAAAATATAAAACGGAAAAAAATGTGAATTTGGTTGAGCTTGTCAATTTATAGAACGTATAGAAATCTATAGGATCAAACGAGTTCTTTTGTTTGAATCGAATTCGATATGAGTTTTAATTTGTTGAAGTAAAGTTATTTTTTGATAGAATTTAAAAACCTTTTTATTGCGATAAAATAAAAAGTATGTTCTTTTGAAGAAACAGTCCTCAATTGTTATTCAACTTGAACATTTTTATACCGTTACATTTTATAGACAGTTCCTGAAATATGTCAAAAACATGATGTAGGTAGAAATATATTTATAAAGATTTTATTTGAACCTTTTATACTTTATAGTTCATATCAATAAAATGAAAGTCAAAGTGGATGTAGCTATAATAATTATAGATGGCTGCTAATTGAATGTAAACATTTTATATTATTTTAAGGAATCTCACGATCGAAATTTTTTTCTTTTGTGTTTTTGTGGCACTAAGAGGTCTCTTGCGCTGTAACATATCTATCATATATGAAGTCTCTGTAGATTTTGCAGAAGTATATATGATCAGAGATGTATATCTACATATAATAATTATATTTATATCTACGCTAGCAAATGAATTCAACTTCTGGCCATTTTTTTTTATTTTTCTTTTTTACGGGAGTAAGTGGGAATGATTTAAAGACATTCCTATATCAACGGGTGAGACTTTAACCCACTTTTAGTACTATTGTAAGAAATTTTTAGTACTATTGTAATGTTTGACAAAGGGTTTAAGATTATTCAATTTAACATATTTTCAAGAAATTATCTCTGATATCAGATCGTTTTAAAAAACTCAGATCGTTTTGTTTTTTGAAAAATTTGTTCAATATGATAATAACAAAGATATTCGAAATTACGAATAAATATAGGTACATTAGAAACGTATTGTGTAGTTAATAATCACCTTTAGAATTAAAATCACATGCTTAAAATTATAATATTTTCTTTTTGAAACTTTGTTATTTTATATTTTGTTTAACAGAAAATTAATTGTCTTTTGTTTTTAGTTACAATTGAATTTTAAAGAAAAATTTTTTTTTTGAAAGTTAAACATGAAAACAAAAACAACAAACCATGAGGACGGATGAATTCATATGAATATTATGATGAAGTGTCTCCATATATGAAACAAAAAAGATCAAGAAAAAAAAAAAAACTAATAAAATGAAAATAATAAAAGTACGTATATCTTCTATTGAATTGTTTTTAACGATTTTGTTTTATGATAGATCACCACATTGGGACAGTTTTTTTTATCTATTCTTTTTTTCTTTTTTTTGTTTTCATTATTTTTTGACTTGTAAGAAAGAATTAAAAAAAAATACAGCTCACGTTCCTTTAAATTCATAATACAAGCATGTTAGAAAGAGATAGCCATAAAGTTTTTAAATTCTACTTGGACGAAATAAGAAAAAAAAAAACCTTTAACGTTCTTGT
This sequence comes from Poecilobothrus nobilitatus, assembly GCA_947095535.1. Classification (NCBI taxonomy): domain Eukaryota; kingdom Metazoa; phylum Arthropoda; class Insecta; order Diptera; family Dolichopodidae; genus Poecilobothrus; species Poecilobothrus nobilitatus. The sequence goes on from OX352773.1 coordinate 188,928,672, forward strand.
GCGCTAACAAATCATTATAAAAAAAAAAAACATAATATCTGAAAAACGTTTTTAATACAATGTACGTACATTTTACATACATACATATATTTGAAAATTTTTATTTTATTAATTTGTTTTTTTTTTTTGAATTTTTTAGCCATATTTTGTCGGCATTTTATATTTAATTTTTCTTATTCCAAATATTAAACCATATTATTATTAATTTTTAAAAAATACATAAGTAACAGTTATGCTCAAAGAATAATTTTTTAAATGTAACTTTTGTAATTTTTGTTAGGTATATAGAATCATTAAAGCCATGTCGAACATAATTAATTTAAATTAAAAATTCAATGTTGGAACCAGATAGAACTATTACAGTCCCACTCCCAATTTAATGTTTCCGCATTCTATTTCCTATCCCTTCCTAGAACTACTTCCTAGCCAGTGTACTGCGTTAGCATGTAATGGTTTCATCCTATTATAATGACTAAAGAGAGAGGGGGGTTTAGTCAGTAAGAATCTGACACTACAAAGACGAAATTATTGGTGTCTTTGGAAGATTCCCACCTCTCTTAGGAGGGAAAAAATATTGGTGTCCCTTAATTTGCTATAATCTAATAATAACACTCTTCATCTACTTAGATATGCACGTAGAAAATTGAATTTGTATAACATTTCTAGTATAATTTTCATTAATGGATCTTACATTTATATCATAGTTGCAACATTGTAATTAAGGCGCTGCTCAGATTAACTAAAACAGTAAGAGAACTACAGAAAATTATTTAAACGACATATAACGGTTGCAAACAATGAATTTTCAGATTTAAAGAGAATTATCCTTAAGAGAGATCATTAAGAGAAAAAAAATAGATATAAATTGAATAAATTTAAAATAATGTTCAGTTAACTTTTAATTATTTAAAGTTCAAGAGCAACTTATTACTCCTTAATTCTATACTCATATTAACAATGACATTATTCATAAATTTCTATACCTAATAGGTATATTATGTAAACTGTTTTTATAGTTTTAGTGTTAATAAATTTCATAGTTTTTTTTCATTCTTGCAAAAATCTGTTTTATTTTTTTTTTCAATAATTCATCGTATTTCATACATAACCTAGAAATAACAACAACTTAAATGAAAAAGTATATAGGTAATGACAACAATTGTAAAACTTATGCGATTCATTTCTAAACGATTCTCTTCTTCCCTTATGTTTGTAAAAAAAAAAAAAATCAAATTTAGAATTTATAGTTTTAAATTAATTTTAAGTTACCTAAACAAAAAAAAAAAATAACAAAAAATAAATTTTGAATTACGACAACGACATTACGACGACGACGTCTCTTTGTATGCAATGATATGATACGATACGATTGTAAATAGGTTCACGATCTTATATGAACATCATATGACGTTTCCGGTGCAATTTACGCACAATCAATGTATAATAAATACCATCATTGAATATTATACAAAGGTACATTTATAGCTGATATAAAAGTAGTAAATTGTATAAATGAAAGAAAAAGAATAGAAGAAAATGATGACAACGATGGTTGCGCGATTAATTCAATATTTTTTGGATATAAAATAAAACAGACAAAAAAAAAAATGGAAAAAAAAGAGACGACACTGAACTAACGATATTCAATGCGATTCAATGTAATGACGACTAACATACACCTAAAATATATAAACATAATATACATTATAGAATGCAGATTTGCAAAGCGTATTGAATTTACGCACCATTTTGCAATACATTTTAACCAGTATTAAAAGTATTGAGTACCTAGTATTATAATAAGTCTACCGGAAAATTCTTTGAAAAATTTAATTAATAATAATAATTCGTTGTTAAATGTTGTCATACTTTGTTGACACATCCAATTGAAATATTAGGTTTTTCTGATGTATATTTCATTGTAATTCAGTGTTTTGAAAAACAGAAGTATTAAAATCATCTAATTTAGTATTATCTAATTGTGAATATCTATTTGATGCTAAAATATTTATTTTCTGATCAACTTTACAACTTTTAAAAAAGACTAAATGAAAATATTTTATACATAGGTATCTACATAGGTACATACATAAATTAAACATTTTTAAACATTAAATAGTCTGTTGAATCTATTCTACAAGATATAATTAATATAACGATTATGAAACATAAATAATTTCAAAGTCATTGGGGTGCCATCTATTATATTATTATTAAATTAAAATCGATACCTATGCTTATTAGTTATTGTTACAAATCGATTGTAAAATGAACCTAAAGCGAATAACGAGTAACGACCATGCATATTATTAGTGAATAGTCATTCAGAAAAAAATTTATTAAAATCAAACAGAACTTTACGGTAGACCTTAATTAATTGCATATATGTAAATAAAAAAAATATTAAATTGACATTCATTGAATTTCAAAAAAAAAAACAAAAAGCTAAAACAAACTGTAAAGTTTTTCTGCTCCATATAATTCAAATGAATTATCGATATAATCTTACTCTACTTATTTCTAAAACTATGCTTAGTACAAAAACAAAAATAATAGTAAAAAAAAATGGAATAAAATATAAACCTAGTTAAAAAAAAAAGTAATAAAAAAATTGTATGTAATATATACCTAATATAAGAAGAGTGTTCATATAGTTAAAAAAGAATTCTAAATAACCATAAACAGTATATCGATCACTATAATACAACTTATTCGAATCTAACCTAGTAGTCAGTTCAGTACTAATAAATAGTATCAGAATACTCAACGTAATTGGTTTTTTTGCTTTTTTTTTTTTTTTTTGTACATATACATACATATCTAACTGTAATAGAGATTCTAATATGGATGATACAGATGATGATACTTTAAATTGTTGTTCATTTTATAAAAATTTCATTATCTATTTTAAAAGATAAAAATCACGTAATCTTGTTGATCTTTCTTTAGATGCAAATTATAGTTGTTTGTTTTATTTTTTATAATAATTTTTTAACAATTTTCAAAAGTGTACCTACCTACATGTATATATGTAATATCTATACACATACATTTAATATTTACGGATAAAATTAACTTATGAATAGAACAGTTATTTTTTGTGGCAAAAAAAAAGAAGAGAAATAAAAAAAAAATTTAATTAGTTTAACAAATAAAAGTTAATGTTTAGCGATATGTTTGCATTAAAACATAATTAGAACTTAATTTTTATTACAATATTTTGGATTTGTAGATGTTTTATAGTAATTTTGTTATATCCTCAAAATCAATTTAATTGATATAATATAGTATTTCAAGAGTACTTGCTTTGGTATAGTTAAAGTGTAGGGCGCCAATGTTTTTTTTTTTCTAATTTTGATATGTTCCGCAATCTTTTACATGTAGCATTTGTACGGGCTACTTCCATGCGGTATATTTACATGTGCTACCTTTCCCCCTATTTGTAATTTAGCAGGATCCTTATTCCTCTTCTTCTTCTATACAAAAAAAAAAAAAAGTCTAAATTATTGATAAATAATTACCGCACATTTAACAAAATTTTAGATCTTGAATCAGTCGGATTATATTCTCTTTTCGTTCTTCATAAAGTTGAATTTTAGTTTACCATTAAACTTATAGCAACACACTAAAAGAAAAGTAACGCGATAGTTGATCTTTCGATTAAACGTTAAACAGATTTTAAAATCTAACTGTCATTGTTAAAGATAAATGAAATGGACACGGTAACTGACTAGTTGAACAGATCGAGAATTAAACCAGATATAGTACGAGTTTATATGTATTAATATTGCACAATCCTACGTAATTTATAATATTAAGCATATAATTTTTAATATTTCAACGGCGTTCAAAATGGTTTCTGTCTTTGCTTAATACAAAATAATGACAAATTTCATTTCGCGGAAACTATATTTATTCCTTTCTAAAACATTCTTCAATAATTAGAAAATTATATATAATATTTATAATTTGTGTAGATTTAATCTATAGAAATTAAATAAAAATTAATAAAATGATAAAACATTAATAAAAATAAAAAAAAAAAAATGTAATAGATGCATAATATCTGGTTTTTAATTACATTCTAATAAAAAAAAAATAAAAACATAATTTAATATCCTTTACAAGTTTTTAAAATATTTAATTTAATTTGTTTTTTATATTTTTCTTTTTATTATTATCTTTTAAAGATCTGAAGATATACATATGTACATTTATATATTAGTATATGTTATATATATTGTATATATTCTATTATATAAAGCATAGAACGTATAACTGTTCGTCTGTTTTTTTTATCCACTATGCATTTATACACGATGCACTCGAATATTATAAAATTTACTGAAATTTTTTTCCTGAATCCACAAGGACCTGCTCTTTACTTTTTTTTATACGTATAACTGTTCCTCTGTTTTTTTTATCCACTATGTATTTATACATACGGGTGTACTCGAATGTTATAAAATTTATATGGAATTTTTCCTCTGAATCTGCAAGGTTCTGAACCTGTTCTTTACTTTTTTTCTTTATACTCGTTAACACTTTCCGGCCCGTCTTGACGCCCTTGAAAGGTTTTTCGTTGTTTTACTTAAACCATGAGATTAGACCGATTAAATTCCAATTTTACAAAATAATTGTTTCGTCTTAAAAAAGTTTGTTTAATTAATTTGAATATATTACGCCTTTCGGTTCACTAAAAATGTTTTTCTTAGCAGTTTTTATACAAATTTATGAGTATGTTTTAAAGAAAACTTAGGACAAAATTTACATTAAGTACCTGTTACAGCCATTGCAACGCAAAGGCTATTAATGTTATATTTTTAATGTAGAATGATTACTCTTCGCAGACTTCGCAATATTTATTTCTTGATAGGAGTTTTCTGAATTAGTCTGTTTAGGATCCGTTAACTGGTCTTAGCAAAAGTCTGAAATACTACATACATATTAAATTTTAGCATTAATTATTGGCTGTTATTCAATTAACAGATGAATGCAAACTTTTGTTTATAAATTATATAAATAACGTATATTAAAATTTCCTGTTATGTTATCATCTGATAAAGGTTTTAATATAATTAAGATACTATTCTACTTGTATAGGATAAATCTAATATGGTAGTTCTCAATTCTTTAAATTTACTAAGATTTTAATCATCTATCTATAGGAATGAATTTAAACAATTTCACTGTCGTTAAATATGTTTTTTTTTTTATTATTTTTTATCTATGTGTATATGAAATGTATCTAAAAATTACAACATAAAATTTTCCAATATACATTTAAAATAATAAATACAAAAATTTCTTTTAAAATTTTATAAGTACGAAATGAAAAAGAAAATAATTTGATGCGTGGGAAATTACTTTAAGTTCAATGACTAGAAAAAAAAAAAAAAATTGAAAATTTATATACAAAGTTGCAAAAATAAATGAGTTACAAAATAAATTTTTCTTTTTTTTTTTGTTGTTTTTTTTTTTTTTTTTTACAATAATAATAAACAAATTGGACAACTTTCTATTTTTCCTACAATATATTTTGTCTATTTTTACTCCCTCGTTTTGCACTCTACTCATCATTCTTAATTAAACTGCACACCTTTGATTGATTTAGTTCAATAGAAAATAAATGTTATTTTTTTTTATTGTGTTTTTTTTTTTTTTGTTTTTTTTTTTAAGTCTATCTAATAAAAGTATTGAAATAATATAATTTTCCTACAAATCATTAGTATATATATAAAAGAATATAGAAGATACAAAACAATGAAATGAAAACATTCAAAGTTGATTGTCTCCCAATTTGATTTCATCTCTATATTTTAAAATTAGGAACTGAAAGGAAGAAAACAATTTTCTATTTAAATATCAATTGTTATAGTATAATTTGAACAAATGTTTATTAGCTCACAAAGGAATTAAAGAGTAAAATAAGATCGAAAAGAGCCATTTTTTTTTGTTTTTTTTGTATTACAATATTGATTGGTTCCATTGAAAGATGTAAAAGAAAAAGAAGAAGGGATTTTAAGTTTATTTTATATCAATTTCGATATTTTGATTGATTCTCTGATGATTAGATTGTTGGAGTATATGAATTTTGTATTGTATATATATAGAAATATGTACCTACTTATAAAAAAAAACAAAAACAAAAAAAAAAAGGAAACAGAAAAGATAAAAATTGTAAAACAATTGACATTAAGACAAAAGAAATAGAAATAACATTTTAAAATAATTTAATTTTTATTTCTATATTTATTTTTGTTTTTTTTTTTTTTTAATTTTTGTGGACTGTGCCAATTAAAAATTCCCATGGCTTTTTGTGAAAAATAAAAAATCTGGAAATGGAAATTTTAAATATTAAGAAATGTAATAATATGAATTGCAAAAAAAAAAAAAAATGGGAACATAATTAATGAAATTGAATTTTAAAAAATTGAATTTTTAAGTAAGAGTTTTAAGTAAAAATGTATTTTTGAAGATTAAGGAAATAAAGAGTCTTTCAAATTAAATTTTCAAAAGTAAATAATTAAAAGACTTAGAATTTGAATTCAAACTGAGAAAGTTTTTATTTATTTTTGAAATACAATGTTCGCCATTTATATTCTGAAAATGATATCTCCCATGTGACCACCTCTTGCGTCTCTACATGTACCTGATTCTTTTATCAAAATTTCCGGTCACATTCTGGCTCTATCTCACCAATAACTCGAATAATTTCAATACTTCAACGTTTCGAGAATTATCCTTGTAGACCTGTCTTTTCACATAGCTCCAGAGAAAGAAGTCTAACAATGTCAAATCAGAGGATCTTGAAGGAGATGAAAACGTGAACCAATTCACGTTATCGAATCTGGAAATAACACGGTCTGGAAACTTTGTATGCAGTAATTGCAGTGTTTCTCTGCTTCTCTGTATGACACGTAGCCCCATCTTGTTGTTGGATGCATAAAAAAGTTGTGATCATGTCGCAATATCTGGTACCGTTAACGGTTATTGTTTTTCCAGCATCATTTTCGAAAAAGTACGGACCAATCACACCATCAGACCACAATGCACACCAAACAGTGACTCTTTGTGGATGCGTTGGTTTCTCTTGAATCACGCGAGGGTTTTTCCCTCCCCAAATACGGCAGTTTTGTATATTAACGTAGCCACCGTAGCCATCTTGAAATGTGCTTCGCCCGAAAAGATGATTTTTTTCAGTATCCAATTGACAAAGTCCTGACGGATGCAGTGATCTTGTGGCAGTAATTCTTTTGTGAATTTAAACACATTCAATGTAAAAGACTCTATTTTTATAAATGGCAAACCTTCAACTGTCAAAATGACATATAATATGGGTGCGTTCAATTTTTGACGTGTGTTACACAGGAGCCTACTTTTGAAAATTGTTGAAATTTGAAAGACTCTATATTTAATAGTTCTTTTTTTCCTTCTTACTCACCGGTTATCAATTATTTTTGATTTTGAATTTCTAATTTTAAACTGTTTTATTATAACCTTGAAGATACATTTTTATTAATAAATTATTTAACACTTTAATATTTTTGGCTAAAAAATTTAAAGATTTTTAACTTTATTGAAATGAATTGCTGAAAAATTTCATATAAAAACTAGCCTTACTTATTCTTTAGTAAAATTAAAATCTAAATTGATTTGTGATTCCTGTAAAACGATCGATTATTGTTTATCTGGTTTGCATTATAGAAATGCAACACTGTTGCATTCAAATTAAAGTGTACAACTTATTATAATTGAATATTTTATTTAGTGACTTTTGTTATAAACAAATGTAATTTTGGAAATGTATTTAATTGATTTTTTTCTATTTTTCTCCTTTAAGTGGAAATTTTTACTTAGGAGAATACTAAAAAATTAATTTATAAGATGAATTTTCAAAGGATTTTAAAAAAAAATTTCGTCTATAGTTGAATATTTTGAATAATTTGCCTTCAACAATTTATATATGATATAAATTTAGTTCTGTAATTAATAGTATTAATTAAATTACTTTCTTTAGAAAATTAAATGTCATAAATATAAACCTAAAAAGTTTAGAGATAAATAAAATAAAAACTAATTTGCAATTATTGTTGACTACCTATATGATTACATATCTGCAATTGATAAATTTTTAATGTATTGCATAAAATGTATGATCAGGTAGTGATTTATTATCGAGTTTTTTTAGCATCAATAGCAGTTAAATGACGTGTATAGAAAACTAATAGTTCTCTCCATTCTGTTTTCATTTCTTTTTCATTTATTTAAAGAGCATAAAATATGTCCTCTACTATAAGTGGCTTCATTTTAGGTTATGCTTCAGTTCACCTTTTTATCATTATTTGGTATATACAAGATTATGAAACACAAATATTATATTTGTGCGCCATTATATTATAAGATTTTTTTAGATGAAATAATTATATTAGCTATTACGTATGGACTATTAAGGTGTAAATTGGTAATACCATGGATATAACCAAATCTGGGCTTGAATTGAAGAAAAAATATTTTCTTGAAATTTCAATTGAAAGGCTGACAAACAAACCGCTACTAAAAGGTATTTGCTATTTGTCTAGAATTTATAATATAAAAAATATTCGAAAAATTAGACACTTTCTTCAGTTTTAAAAAAACGTTATAATATATATTTAAAAAAAAAAAGTCGTAAAAACATTGGAGCTTTCATTTTATGTAATGTTTTTGATCAATAATAACTCTTAAACAGGGAGTAGTGAGACAACTCTTAACTCTCTATAACTCTTAAACAGGGAGACAACTGAGACAACTTATATTAATTCTTAAAGATCTACGATTTAATTTTTCAACCTTTCACCTTTCACTTACCTGTGTTTTACTCATATTATAATTGCATTATATTTAAGAATATATTTTATTAAATATTCTAAAATCGAATATTTATCAATTAGAGTAGATAGTAGAGAATAGACAATAGATAGAGGTACAGAATAGACAATATAGATACATATTTGATAATAGATATAAATTTCCTAAAAATGAAAATATTTAATTCTGAAACTCTTTGTATACTACAAAAAAAATTTATTCTTTTTCAAAAAGTTTTTCTATATACTCACTTTACTTTTAAATTTATCTGAGGAAACCTATTTCAGCTTTTACTTAGTTATCCTAATTTGTAAACCCATATTGAAAAGATTTTCTTTGGTTAAATTTCAAGATAAATAGTAAACTGACACTTTCTTTTATAATATATGTATGTATATATGTATGTTCCAGATTAACTTAACAAATATATACAAAAATCTTGATAAAAAATTTTACCATGTGGTGTAGGTTTTTAAAAATAGCTTATAGTATATAAATATACAACAGTATGTGAATTCAAAAAGTCACTTTCAATCAATATTTAATAAAATTGAAATGATTATGATCCTAAAAAAAAAAAATGTTTATTTTTGTATGATCGACATTTTTTATTTTGTTTATAAGATTAGTAATTTTTGATGGTTTTCTGGGAATCAAATCAAAAATATATAAAAACAATAAAATAAAATTATAAAAATTTTAAATTCAACACATGTTTTTTCCATTTAATTCACAATAAATTTATTAGTCATTTATAATAAAATATTATTTACATTTTTAGTTTTTTAATTTTTGTTTTTTGCTTTTACTTTTGATTAAAAATTATAAAAAAAGTTTAGTCTGAATTTTGTAGATAAAAATTAACATTAAATTCATTTTATTGTTTTAAGGTAATAGGTACCTCCGAATAAAAAAATTTATGTGAAGTGAAATACATAGTATGAAATTAAATTTTAGTTTGTGATATTTATTTTTTATTTAATCTTTAAAAGAAAGTAAAAGAAACTAAAATAACAATTTAACGTTATATAAGATGATTATAGAACACTTAAAGTTAATAGTTACTCATTAAAATTATTAAACAATTGAAATTCGAAATTAAAGATTCCATCGTTTTAAAGGCAGAGACAAGAGAAATATTAAGGCGCAAAATTTCTTGTTTGATTAATATAAAATTTATATAAGTACCTATATACTATTATAGAAAGACTACAAATTATTTTACTATACGATTATCCTAGCACAAATTATTTTATACTTTCGAATTTCGAATTCAATTAAATTTTCTTTACCTTAAAGTATGTAAACTGAATTATTTAATATCATTTCTTTTTGTTTGATCTTTTTTTTTTATCCCAAATAATTTTTGGACCTTATAAATATGAAAATAATCATGAAATCCTTATTTTTTTTTCTTTCTTTGTCATTTTTAATTCAATCTGACATCCGTGAAACACCAAAAAGAAAAATAAAATCAATATTATCATATTCCATAATGATGTCATCCTAATTCTTTTGTACCTTCCTTTCTTATTAACCAAAATTTGACTGTCAATTCTAAAAACAAAAAAAAAAAAACTCAACAAGAAGTAGAATCATTATAAGCTGCTTTGAATCCACTTTTATGTACAATACAATTCCGTAAAAATCCTAAATCAATGGACGACAAGGTAAAAGTTTAAAAAACTAAAAAAAAAAAGAAAATGATAAGTTCAAAAAATCATTTGCTAAAAGCGGATGATGCATTAAAATATCGTTTTTTTAGTTTTTTTTTTTTTTTTTTATTTATCATTATAAAAGCAACAGAATCAACATCAATAGAGCAGCTGCCGGATTGCCATATTTGCAAACAATTAGAAAAGTAAAGAAGAGAAGCAAAAAAAAAAAAAAACAAAAAAGAATAAGATGATAAAAAAAATGTCATATGATTGAAAATAAAAAAAAAAAGAAAAATTCGAATTAATGTCACGAAATCAAAATTTTAATATGTTCTTGGGTTTGTTTTAATTCTTGTTTTTTTTTTTTTTTTTTTTATTAAATTGTTGACCGATATTTTTTTGTTGCCCGTGATGATTTTTGGTTTGCCCGTTCTTGTTATTGTTATTGGAATTTTTGAATATTTCGTATATGGTATTGAATTTATGATTTGTTTTATTTTTTTGTTTTGCTCGTGTCTTCTTTTTTTTTATTCTTGTATTTTTACATTGTTGTTGTATTAGAGATTAGACTATAGTGTAGATAAATAGATAGATTATAATATAAGATAGATCATAACATAACTACCGAATATTATTACATATACCTTACATATATTAAAAATTATTTTATACATTCCTCTTCTTTTGTATACTAAGTACAGAATTACATTGTACGCATGTTGATTTTTATTAATCCTTTCAAAGCTGTTATTAATCTTTTTATACAGATAAAAGTATACCGATATAATACAGGACATTTATTTAGCTGTATTGATTCTAAATTCTATTTTATTATGCAATATTAGTTTAAGAATCTGATCGTTTCATATTTAATATTTTCAAAGTAAGCTGTCTTTCAACGTTTAAAAAATATTAGAAAAAATCTATAATTTAAAATGTTTTAAAATTTTAATCTAAAATTAAAAAAATTTAAATAGGTATATTCAATTATCTTTTTTTTTTTTAAATATAATGTTTAAACACGGTTTAAAAAATATTGAATAGAAGAAAGAGAAAAAAAAAATTAAAAAAAAATCACTGAAATTCATGATCAAAAAATTTAAGAAGAAAATCAAAATTCCCCAAAAAAAAAAAACGGTTTTTTGTCCTCGTTTTTTGTTTTTTTTTTTAAATAAAAAATTAAAAAAAAAAAAAATTCTTAAAATGATGTGTTAAAAAACGAAATTTAAAAGTGGTGGGCGTTATGTGCCAACTTTGTACAAAAAATTTTAATCCCATAACCCATTCTTTGACATAAAATACCAGTAAATTTTTTTTCTCTTCTTAAAAACGTTTAAGTTTCTGTTTAGTTTTTCTTGTATATTTTATTGTTTCATTTTTTTTACACTTCCTCTTGTTTTTGTATCAACCATATGGTAAAAGATGAACTTTTTTTTTTTAAATATATTATATTATGTATATACATATATAAATTAAAGCTCATTAAAAAAAATATAGGTTAAATTTGATACAGAACAGAATTGAGTACAGATTCATTTAATAAAAAACGATGAAAGGATCAAAACAAAAATCAATTTTTTTTATTGCAAAAACAAAATGTAATAAATTTTATTTTTTTGGTAAAATATGTATCTTTGTTGTTGTGTGACTCATTATTATTTTATGAGATAATTTTTTTTCTATTACATTTTTTAAGTTAATATCTGGAATATCAATTTAATTTCTAAAAGTGCAAAGTTTGTAAGTATTTTAATGACAGTTACAATATGTCCTAGTTTTAATAACAATATGACACTAGAAATAGTTCTTTACCCCAAAGGTTAGGTCAAAGGGTGGCTCTAAGATATAATTAAACTAATTTAATTTGCTATATATACATAATTTGTTTTCGCTTATAACGACCATGAAGGGATGGAAAATATTCGTCGTAGTAAGCGAATGACGTTTTAAAAGAATGCTGTGAATTTTGAAAGATTAGTAAGACTTCATTCATATTCAAAAATATCATATTCAAAATAATCAAGGCATGCTTTTTGATAATTTTCATTTACACAACACATATACGTAGATTTTGATTTTAGTTTTTGTTTTGTATGCATAGATAATTAATTATATTTGTATTTAGTCGCCATATCCGAAAAATTTTATTCGATTTTGTTTAAAAACATGTCGCTATATCCGAATTGTCGTTATATGCGAAGTTGTAATAAGCGGAAGTAAATATAAAGCAATTATATAAGCAATTTTTTGTTTTTTACTTTCTCGTCGTTGTAAACAGAATGTTGTTATAACCGAGGTCTTTATAAATGAAAACTACTGATAATACTTTTTTTTTATTTGATATAGTAAATAACCTAAAATAACGGTTAGTAACGTCAGATATATGTGAAAAAAATTCAGATTTAGGAATTCCAGTTAGGTAATTAGTAACTTTAAAACTCATACATTCGACTGATTGCTATTCTAATCTTTAATTACGATAAAAGCAAAGTTCTAGTTTTGTTTTATTACCAAAATATTTTTAAATTTTCTGTTAAGAATTAACAGATAATAAATAAATTATGAGTCTGCCTTGTGGCTTATAATATTTTGTATTATTACAAATATTAGCTGTTGGTACTAGAATCAAATTGAACCCATAATAGTGATGAATTGTACTAGATTTTACAATAAATTTTCGAAATTGTTTTCAGTGATGTCGACATATCGTAAAAGCTTCAATATCAATACTTAATTAGTATTTGGTTCCTTTTAAACAAAAATTGTTGTTGCGAGTAAATAAAGCGCTTTTATATAAAAGGTAAATGAAGCGCTAATTTCACATAAGCGATTTTAATCATCTATCCTTTCTCAAATGCTGCTACAGGCAGCAAAGTAGTTTACTATATAAAGACGCAAATAATTTTATTTTAAAATTTTCCATTTTCAAGGTCAAAGTCGCAATAATATTAATTGAAAAATTGCAATAAATTTGAAAAAAAAAAAAAAATTGTATTCTGCAAAGGAAAACTTTATTTGAACTTTTTTATTTAATCTTTATAGGCGAAAATTTCATAGGGGGAAAAAAGGGAAAATAGAATTTTTTGGCAATTTTGTAGGGCTGTAAATCCGAAACGCTCTATACCTAAAAATAACCGTTAATAAAAGTACAAATGTTTTAGCTGAAACTTTAATTTTTATACCGTAACGACGGAAAATTTGTACAGGTGCCTAAGTTAGTGGTGTCTAAAAATAGCATATTTTCAATTTTTGAGTCTTCATAGGTCTTAAACAGGGGGTGGTGCACAAAAAAATTTTTCTGAGGAAACTTATACTAATTCTAAAAGTTCTTTCTTGTCTAAAAATATCAAGCTCCTATCTCAAAGCGTGTCGGAATTATCAAAAAATAAATATCATGGAATATTTGGTTTTCACATAACGGTGAATTTAAATACTAAATTTAAAAAAATTATATAATTTTGATATTGATTTACAAAGCTAATTCCTGTCGAATGGCATTTTTTTCAGATTGAAAAAAATGTTAAGCGGAACATGAAATATACGCATTTAAAAAAAGGGCTTTTTCAAAGTTTGAAGGACTGTTACAGTTTCTTGATTAATGGGGCTACATGAAAAACTTTTACCACAAAATTAATTTTTTTTATAAAACCTACCCATGGTTAAATTTTTTTTCTCTGTCGTTAACGGTGTAGAAGTTTTGGAAACACAAGGACGAACGGACGGACGGACAGAGTGAAACTAATAGACACATTTTTTTAAATTTTTTTTGGAAATGTGCTAAAAACATATGTATAGTAACAAAATGAAAGAAATGATAGTCTTGTTTTACATTTATTATTTTTTTTTATTAATTTTTGAAATCAAGTTATGTTCGGTAGTCACTTAATGTTCACTTATTAAATTTAATTGCCCGTAAAGATGGACAATAAAAATTTTTAAAAATTACTTAAAAAAGAAATTTTATTCCAAAGTTATTCTTATTTCTCAATTGTATATTTTGTTCTTCTTTAAAGTATTGAAAAGTTCTTGATATAAGCACCTCTGTTTTTCTTTTACAATGAAACTTTAACTATATAATGATATACAAAAGAAACAAAAAATTCTTTCAATTTAAAATTTTTGGGAGAAGAAAAGGATTTCGGTAAAGAAAAACAAATAAAAAAAACTTTTCTTTTAAAATAAAACCTCATAAAAAAAATGTGCATTAAAAATATTCTGTCATTTAATAAAAAAAATACTCGTAATAAAAGAAAAAAAAAGACTTTTAACTGTGCAGTTTTTTTTTTGTTGAATATTGGAGATTCTGCTAAGATGACTTGAAGTTCTAAGTGGGTCAGTAGTATTTTAATTTTTAATGCAATGAGTTTTGGTTTTTTTTTTTGGTAAAGTTTTTCGGTTTTTTTTTTTTTTTTTTTTTTAAATTGAATGACATTTTGATGGGAAATTTTCGAATTCCTTTAAATATTAACTTTTCTTTTCAAGTTTTGTTGATTCAAACACATAGTTTAATATTGTTAAGATGTACACAGTAAGAACTATACAGTAACTCAATTTAAATACAATTATGGGATAGTTTAATTGAGAACAGTACAATTAAATATAATAGAAAAAAAAAAAATGTGATTTATTGCACATTTTATTTTTAATTTTTACCATTATAGAAAGATAAAAAACATAAAAATAGTCACAAGTAAAGTTGAAGTAAAGAAATTTATCAAAGATATAAAAATTTAAGGAAAAAAACTATGGAGAAAAATAAAAAAAAATGAAATAAAACATTTAAAAAAAATTTTTATTTTATATGTGCATACATATGTACATATATTTAGGATATTATAAAAAAAAAAAATAGTTTATTACCTTTACGAAAAGGAGTTTTTCAAATTGATAAGCTGGGAATGACCTACTAAAGTATTAAGGCAATTTTAACAATTATCTAAGGAATTCAATTAATAAAATTTTTTTTTTTTTTATTTATTTTAAATGTCAATTTCTGTGATTTAATTTGAATTTTATTTAAAATTAAAATTTTATTATTGGATATTTCTATTGACCGAAAATTTTCTTTAAAATTCTTGACATAATAATATTCAGTAATACTTTATTATTAGCTAAATTATATATTATGAGATTAAGAAGTGGCATTAAAAAGATAAAATCACCATTTTGATACTGTTTATTATTTATTATTAGATAAATAATAATAAATAATAAGAATTAAATAGTAAACTGTATGGTAAAAAGTAATTTTGTGATTAAAAATTGATAGATATTCTATAATAAAACGGGAAAGAGAGTAGAATACCCCCACGAAAATGATGTTTCAATAAAATCAATAAAATTTAATGATCTTTTAGAAAATTAAAAATATCCTAACTAATATCCTAAATAATTAGTATACTGAAATATATTTATGTATATTTTGTAGTTGTATGACAGTAACTTCAGTCTGTTACACTAAAGCAGTTAAATATAACAGAAACTGTTACCATAAAACTTAATCATCTCTTACAAAATTTCAGATAATTACAATTTTTAAGTACCAAGATTAGGTATCCCATTCAATTCATCATGTCGCAGTTATGGTGAACGGAATGAGAAAGAAACCGTCATATACACTTCACCTGTAAGTACCCAGCGCTGGCTAGGGTCAGAAGAGTAACTCTGGGTAGCCATCAACTCAACGATCTTATTAAAACCTAATATAGTCATATTATAAGCCTTGTGGTCACAGAATTGGTAGCAAAACGGTGCTAACGCGCTAATTGGGGTTACTGCCATGAGCGGCAATGATCAGTCACGTATACCAACCAAGTACCAAGATATGAGCATATAAATTTTGCAGTTAACCGAATGTGTAGCGTCATCTACTAAATTTTGCAGAAATTGTTGGCATAAAACTTAACTTCTTTCAAAAATTTTTTAAATAGATAGCTTATAGAGAGACACTTATTTATGCTCATAGCAACCAAATTTTGCAGAAGTTTTTGGTATAAAATTTAACTTCTTTTGACCAAATTTTAAACACATAACTTATATATAGACAATGATTTATGTTCATATAAAAAGGAAGTTGTATGACAACTAATCGAACCGATCTGTGGTTCTACTTGAATGATAAATCTTACATTTATATAAAAATGAAATGATTGATATTTCAGAAACCGATATAGCTCCATTATTTTTTACATACAGCTAAATCATTATAAAATTATGAAGACTTATTATACAAATGATCATGAAAATCATACTCTTAAATTTTCATATCAATATTTTGAATAATTCCTCCAATTTGTCAGTTAATAATAAATTCACTCATGATATCTTATCTTTTTGGCATAATTTTTATGAAATAAGTTTATCGAATCTAGTCTAAAATTTAACATTTTACAAATCAATGCAGTATTTTCATCAAAAAAGTAAAGTAAACCTGGTAAACCTGTAAATATCGTAAATCGAAATTATTCTTACGGCTTTTGTGCGGTTTCAATCCACTTTCCCTCGGTGTTTAGCTATTGGGCCACTGAGGGCGCCCGTAGTAGTATTAATGAATTTTAATTACATTAATTGCCATAATATTTAAAATAAACTACATAGTAGTCTATTAAATGATTAAAACGTAAAAACTATTGAATAAAAAAAAAAAACAAAATATTGTCACTCGGTTAAAAATTTTCATTTCTATTCTATTTCAGATGAAAATATTAACATTTTTGACATTTCAAATGTCAAGTAAACTTTTAAACATTTAAATTTTATTTTTGTTTTAAATCAAATAAAGAACAAAAGAAATTTAAAAATAAATTCTTTTTAAAAATGATCAACTCAAAATTTATTAATTGAAATATTAAAAATCGATAATATACTATTGTAACTATACCAAAGTACCAAATGGTACAATATCCATTTATCTTCATTTTGTTACTAACTAGTTTAATATTTATATTTTATCTTATATTATATACGTATATATAATATATGTACATATATCTTAATTTATGTTTATTTATTCCCAATTTAGTAACAATAATAGGAACAATAGCAACAATAGCAACAAAATCAAAAAAACCAATAAATTAATGTAGGATTCAAAAATGTGGTAAATTTCTTCTATGTTGTATTTTGAATGGACATAATGTTTGTATATCAATTCAATTTTTATATTTTTATACATTTAGTCAAATGATTTTAAAGTAAGTATATCATTGTCATCATAATCATCATTATTATCACCATCAATATCATTATTATTATGAAATTCAAATGAAATGAGAGGAAATTTAACAAATTTTATGGTAACATTGTGTGTAAAAACAAGGATGGATGTAAAAATAAAAATTTTCAAAAACATACATTTTCCAAAAGACAAGAAAAACAGTTTAGGATGTTGTGACTTGTTTATTTGGAAAAAAAAAATGTAGAGCTGTTTAATTTATTGATGTCTAGCAAATATAAAACTTTCAATGTTTAAACTCTAATAGCTTTTAAACAGTAGGAGGTACAAAAACATTTTCTGATGTAATTTATGCTAAATTTGAAAGACTTCAAAATTTCAAGATTCTATCAAAAAGTATGCTGGAGCTGTGAAGGAAGCAAAATTTTATAAAATTATATTTTAACATAACGGTAAATGTAAATACTAAATTGTAAAAATTTGTATAATATTGATATTAATTTATAAAGCTAAAATAATGTTTTGTCGTTTCTAGATTCAAAAAAGTGTTCAGAACCTGAAATATAAACATCCGAAAATAGGGCCTTTTTAAACTTTGAGGTGCTATAGCTTCATAATAGAAAAAAACTTTTGTAAATAGATGAATGGACGATCAGACCGAGTGAAACTAAAAGTACATTTTTTAAAAGTTTTTTGAAAATCAACAAGAATAACAATTGAAAAAGAATCATATCTCTAAATGATACACCTAATAAATTTTGTCAAATTTTGTAAATATTTTAGTAAAATGTACATATATTTGTACGGACAAAATTGTGACCTGAAAACTTGTGGCCTTGGCCTGTGGTCAAAGTTCTCCCGGTATCATTTAATCAGCTTTATAATATTCATTATACGACTCATTTTAAGGTTTTCATCATCTACCCGACAAAGAAATATTCGAAAAAAGAAAATGAAATGGCTGTAAATTTTGAGTATACATCTCTTAACGTTAGAAAATCTCTCTTAAGACGTTAGAAAATGGTCTAATATCCAATATATATTACCATAACGAGCAGTACATTAAAAATATTTTTAAAACGGAGTTCTTTGCACCCGAGCACTTTATTTATCTTGGCTTAATTAGTATAAGTAGGATAATATAGGCTAAGTTAGATTAAAGATAGATTAAGATAGGTTAAGATAGGTTAAGTTTTATCTTAAAACCTAAAAGAAAGAAATTTGGATTTTTAAACGAAATTTTTTACCAAAAACATAATAAATATAAGGATGTAAAATACCATGGAGCATTCAAAGATAAAATGTAATTAGAAGATAAAACCTAAAATTAATAAAATAAGAAAACATGTCATCTTAAAATTAATTATAAAAACAAAGAAGTAAACCGATATTTTAAAATTTTTTTTTGTAAGTTATATACATAAGATCTAAATAAAGGATAAAAAAAATGCAAAACAAAAAAAAAAAAAGATTTAGAGTGCGTGTTCGAAACCTGAACAGATAGAAAACCTATAAGATATTTTATTTGAAAAAACGCATCTCCTTTCTTAAATCCCCCTAACTACCGACTATAGTGTAAATATTACAGTATAAATTAATAATAGTATTCGACTTATAATGGCTTTCGTAGCAGATGATTTAGTAATATAATGCATTATCCTGTGTACTTAATAACATTAATATAAGGATTAGGTTAGGTTAAGGTGGGCGCCGAAAAGGCACACTTATACCGTATTTGGTCCATTGTGATACCACATAGAAATTTTTCTATCCCACTCGTTAAAACCAATTTGAGCTTTTTGCAAAATGAAGAATGCTCTTCAAATTTTTACCTGCTAGATAACTAAGGTTGTTGAAGAGATATTGCCCTAAATGGGTGTTCCTTTTTGCCGACAAAGCTGAGATATTAATATAAATAAATAAATAAAAATGACTTAAAAATTATATTTTGGTATCTGGTCATTAATTTTCAATTTTTGAAAATTTAATTTAAATTTATTGTCATTATTAATTTCAAATTGAAATTTTCAAGAAATTTCAAGGTCAAAATCTTCTCCTTTTTCTCTATTATATTTTAAATAGTTTATACACCTGGCATTTATAATCATTTTTTTTTTAATTGTGACTTGAATTTAAAAACCACACTGTTGTTAATATCCAATTATATTGGATGTTATATATATGTCAAATTATATGTTATCTATTAAAAGTTTTATTTTATATATCGATAAAATTGAAATTATTTTCTTTTATTTTCTTACTTATATTTATTCATTTCAATGAGACAAAAGACAAAAAAAAAAAAAAAAAGAAAATAAAACTTTAAACAGATTGATCTATTCACATAAAGAACAAATTTTTCTTCTTTTTTTCGTTTTATATTTTTTTTTTTGCATTGCTTTCTTATATGAAGTAAATTGGCCGGCAAATTCATACAAAACTTGTTATATTTGGATAGATGGCGGTAGAGGGATGATGAAATAAAAATATGCTAGAAAAAAGAAGGAAAATATATGTATAAGATTCGCATATAAACAAATCAAACGATAGTAATAACGACTATCAATCTTATTTTTATTCTGTTGCTGTTATTTTTGTTTTGTTGTTTTTATTTTTTTTTTTTTTTTTGTTTTTTATGAAAGTAGGAAAACCTAATAATAATAATAATATTTAAAAATCGGTTCAAGTTTTTTTGTTTCGGTATCTTGTAAACTTTTTTTTTTGTTATTTTTTAATTCTTGGTCTCCACTATTTCCTCCAAGTTGTCTCCCATTTTTTACAGATTATTTTCAAATAAATATTGGATAGATTATTTTCAAGATACATTAATGATTTTTTTTTTAAATCGATATTTAGAATAAATACTTACGATAAATTTTTAGCATATATAGTTGAATCTAATGAAAATTAGATTGTGCGTTTTTTTTTTTTCATTTGAAGTTTAATACATATACTTCATATAAAGTGTAAATTGTAATTAATCATTTTGATACCAGGAAATGAAAACTTTTTATTTTGTTTTTAAGAAGATGAGTGTTAGTTTTTTTTTTTTTTTTTGTTGCTTGATTGTGAACTAAACGAAAAGATTAAAGTCATCAAAGAGATTATATTTTTATTATTTTGTAAAAAAGAAAAATGAAAGATGAACAGATTTATCGGGCTTAAATAGAATTTGTCTTGGAAGAATAAAAGTTGAATAAAAAATTAAGAAAAATTTTAAGAAAAATATAAACTTAAAGAGGAAAAGTTTAATTAATTTCAAATTGGAATGTAAAAGTTGCAAAAAAGGATGACTTTAATATTACAATAACTTATTATTTTTAATAATTTTTGGGTTGTATTTTTGTTGATATGTTATGGAAAATTATTTTACTAAATTTTACAAATCAATGTGATTGAATGAGTCTAAAATCGTATGTAGAGAAGATGATACAAATATTATTTTCCATTCAATTCAAATTCAATTCAGTCAATGGTGTAACGGTTAAGTTATTTTAAAGGTTTCGAGTTCAAACTATTGATGGACTAAATACACCTTCCTTATAATATGCAGGGTGTTTCCGACTCCATGGTCTTCCTTAAAATTGGTGATCGGGCATGTCGAGGCAAACAAAAAATTGTATTGAAGAGGGGGCTCTATTTTTACTGCTTTTAGAAGTTGTGAGCCCTTAACTATTTTCAACTATAATTTATTTTAATTTCGATAAAATTGGAACCAAATAAGACAGGAAAAAAACTAAGTATTAAGCCATTCTAAATCTTATTAAAGTTTCCTACTTTGAGGTTATAAGGGTTTAAAGTCAAATTTTTTTTTAACAAAGTATCAATTAAAGATCTTTTATCAAGAAAATAAAGGTATTAACATAATAGTTTTTTTTTTATTTCAAAATATTACCCTTGTCTTTTCCTACATTTTGACTATACTATAGCAGTTTTCTATCACAAAAACTTTGCAAGTTATAAGGCAAAAACTTTTCTTAAACTTCTGATTAATTGTAATTTTTCTCATACAAGATTTGATTAAAAAAAAAATTAAAATTAAGTTAACTTAAATCATGGATTAATATTATATCGTAATACATATAATAAAATATAAATAATATAATTCTTGTATAAGATAATAGATGGCACAATAATAAAAAATATTTGCATAGTCTCCCACAAAAGTTAGAACCGAGCAATCAATGACTTTATGAAACATAATGATTCCAGAAACTTAAGTTTAGTGAAATATGAATAATCGATCTATGACTTAAATGCCCTGTACTCCTTATTTGAATGGAAAGGAGAAAAATAGAATTCATGCCTTCAAATGTTGTACTAAATTTACGATTTTTAGCTAAGATTAAATGTGTATAATTTTGAAAAAATTTATTTGCAAAGAATTTTCATATTACATTAATACAATAATTGCCAAGTTCCAAGTTTTTGACAAACGTTTTGAATCCAAATTAAAATTTATGTAATTAACTTCAATTTAACCGAGGAAGAATACAGTTGCCTTTGTCAACTCTTAGATACCCGTACGAACCGTTAGTGTGTTCACAGCCTGTCACTCTGCTTACAATATTATTTTTTTAATATTTTAGTATTTTAAAATAATTTGGTTGAATTTTATAATTTCTAGAACTATGGGTTGTACAAATTATCGAGTAAAACAAAATGCAAAAAATTCGTTAAAGAAATTTGTTAGAAAATTTGAAAAAATCAAGTAACACTTTCGTCAATTATAAAGAAACCCTATATTATTAAAAAAAAGTTGTTAACAGAAATAAGAGTATAATGTTGAAGCTATAATTTTTTTTATGTATTACTTCAAAAAACTTTTAACAGGTGTTCAAGTTACAGGTGTTTAAAAATAGGAAATTTCCAGTTTTTGACCCCTTACAGCTCCTAAACGGGAGGTGATACAAAAAAAATTTCTGAAATGACTCATACTTATTTTCAAAGATCTAACTTCTGTCAAAATTTCCAACTTAAACCGTTTAGAAGATAGAAGGGTTAAAGGATTTTGCAATAATTCAGTTTCGCATAACGGTAAATTAAGACATCGTATAGCACAAGTATATATTTATTATATACATGTTCAGATTTACATAAAAAAACAACTGATAATTTTAATTTATTTTTTTGTTTGGTAGTTAATGTGTTAATACAAAGTATGTATTTAGAATTTAAATTGATGAAATTAGAATTATATACAATATAGGAATTATGCGTGTAACATATTTACATCATCTTACTTTTTTTTTCTTTTTTTTGTAATACAATGTACAAAGAAAACAATAAGGAGAAATCATATACCGGTATTAAAATCTGATAACTTTATAAAACGATTAACAATAAATTATTATTGAACTTATTTATATAGTATTAAATGGTGAAATGAAAAGATTAATTTTTCATCACTTAAATTTTGCTGTCAAAAATTTAGTTTAAAAAAATAAATGTTGTTATATATACATATATTATATAGATAAAAAGCAGGTGATTCTAACAGGAGGATTTTAAAAGTCATTTATTTAAAGTAGAAGGAGGAAATTTAATTTTTTTTTTTTTTATTTTTTTTTTTTTTTTTCAATTATTTCAATAACAGAAGCTAAAAGTTAAGTGTAATTTTCATTTAATGGAATATTTATGTTTTAAATATAATTTTAAAACAGTAAAAAAAAAAAAAAAAATATAATAATTTTTTAGATTTATTTCGATTATAAATTGATTTTATATCAAAAATCGAAAAGCGAAAAAAAAAAAATAGAACAAGAGGTTGAATTAGTATAGCTACTTGCAATTTTGAAAAGAATCATTCTAAAAAAAAAAAAACAGTAGTAAATTAACATTCTAAAAAAGAGTAGATTATATCTAGTCGTTAATCATTTTAAATTAATGTTATGTAGCAAACAAAAAAGAAAATTTTCAAACAATGAATATAGATGGTAAAATTGAAACTTTGTTTAACAGATTTAATCAACGTTTTTATTTTTTTTCTTTTATTATTTTTCGTATTTATAAACGCGTTTCTATCGATTTTAATCGTTTCTTAAATAGATTATAAAATGTAATTTAAAATAATTAAATTGAAAAAGTTTTTTTATTTTAATATAAAATTGTTAAAAATTTAATTTTTAATTTTGACTTTTTTATTTTTATTTAATTATATTGATTAATATTAAATTGACTCCGTGAAATAACTCCCTATGTAATAATCTTCATAAAATTACATAGGGATATTATTATTTTCCCATTACATAGGGATATTATAAAATTAACAGATACAATTTATAATGAAATATTTGCTCATTCCCTGCCCCTCAAAATAAAATGAAATAACACTCCGAAAAATGGTCCTAAAAAGCATTGTTTTTTTTTTTTTTCCTAAGGGAGGTGGGAATCTTCCAAAGACACCAAGAATTTCCCCTTGGTAGTGTCAGATTCTTACTGACTAAACCCACCTCCCCCTTTAGCCAATATAGTGGGATGAAACCCTTACCAGCGAACGCAGTATATTGGCTAGGGAGTAGGGATAGGAAAGGATAGGAAAATGGATACGGAAACATTGAATTGGGAGTGGGACTGTAAGGAAACAATGAATCCGCCTATTATTATTATTTTGCTAACAGTGACTAAAGCCGTCACAACAGTTACAACATGTAGTAGTAGTATATATTAACTACATGAGGCAACTATTGAAGGCAACCCCCACTGTCACTGTAGCGGCTGTTATTATTGGTATTAATATTTTTATTAATATTATTATTATTTTACTACAGAGTCAGCGCCATCAGTGGATTACAACGTGCAGCAGTATATAACACCTTACTTGCATGATATAACCAAAGATAGCTCCACTGTAGTAGCTATTATTATTATTACTATTATTATTATTTTTAATTTTAAATGAATACCGAAAGTAATCTATATTATTTTTATTACAAGAATTAACACTTAACAT
Source organism: Poecilobothrus nobilitatus (assembly GCA_947095535.1). Lineage (NCBI taxonomy): Eukaryota > Metazoa > Arthropoda > Insecta > Diptera > Dolichopodidae > Poecilobothrus > Poecilobothrus nobilitatus. The sequence goes on from OX352773.1 coordinate 188,953,306, forward strand.
TAGGCAACAAAATTATTTTAATAACAATAAGTTCTTATAGTTAAAAAAATTTTTTAATTTATGAAATACACAATTATAGAGGATTAGGTAGTCACAAAAAATTTTCTTAATAAGCGTTTAAATATGAGCAAAGAGTCGATGGATGTCACATGTAGTGGCAAATTGTTGTAATTAGTAATAGCTGAAAAAATTATTGTGTTCAAATCGAAATTTAAAATTGACAAATTGTCTCTTCCTCTGGTATTATACTTATGAACCTCACCTCACAGATTATTAAATCACCTTAGATTATTTAATTTCTTTTTTCAAAAATTTAAATTTTTTCTTAATTTAATTTTCAAAAGAATATCAATGTAATGTAATGACAGAAATTAACAGAATTGAATTTTATTTAAGTCTAATAGACTTTATAGTATATACACATTGCATTAGAGAAGCGGTAAAATCTATAACGAAGTATCAAAAAAAAAAAAAAAAAAAAAAATAGAGCAAAGTTTCAATAAAAAATTGATTATATTATAATTTTAATTTAATTGAATAGATTTTAATTAGCTATGATCACCAGTATGGTTAAATAAAGTATAGAAAAAATTTTAATAGAAGAGATAATGATAAAAAAAAATTGTTCTAATAGAAAATATACATATATAAAAAAATACGTTGCTCCAATCATATAAAGGAATATTATGAAGAAAATATTTCCTGAGATTAATTTTATGCACTTTTTACTATACTGAACACATTTTATTATCATTATCTTAAAAGTGGTAGAAACTGTTTTTGAGATTAAATAAGACATATTGTAAACCAACGCATATCAAACCAACCAACGGTTTGTTTGATACCAACGGTTTTAAAAGCGCATATTTGCAAAAGATAATACAAACTGTTTGGAATTGTGAATTGCACCAAAATTTGAAAATTTCGTATAAGAAAATATATGAAAATAGAACTTTTTTACAATTTTAAAAGGTTAAAGTCCGGAACTCTATATAACTAAAAAAAGCCATTAATACGCGTAAAAATATATTACTGTAGCTTTAATTTTTATGTTTTACCGAAGAAAAATTTGTACAGGTGCCTAAGTTTAAAAATAGCAAATTTCCAATTTTTGAGCCCTAATATCTCGTAAACGGGCGGTGGTCCAAAAAGATGTGGAAGAGGAAGGTAGCTTATACTAATTCTAGAAGTTCTTTCTTACTTCAAAATTTTAAGTCGCTATCTAAAATTGAGCTGGAGTTATGATGGTAGAAAAATCATGCAACATTTGGGTTTCACATAACGGTGAATTTAAATATTAAATTTAAAAAACTTATATAATTTTGATATTGATTTATAAAGGTAAAAAAAGTTTCTGTCGAATGGCGTTTTCTGATTGACAAAATGTTGGTAGAACATGAGATATAGGTATTTCAAAATAGGGCTTTTGAAAAGTTGGAGGGGCTGTAGTTCAATAATGCATAAGGCTATATGAAAAAGTTGTTCTACAAAATTAATTTTTTTATGAGACCTATCCATGGTTAAAATTGTTTTTCTCTATCTTTAACGCTGCAGAAGTTTTGTAAACAGACGGATAGACAGAAGGACAGACGGATAAAGTGAAATTAATAGGCACATTTTTTCAAAATGTTTTTGGAAATGCGCTAAAAAGCTCTTATAAATGCAGTGTTCATTTATTTTTAAAAAGTATTTGGATATGATATTAGCTGATGAAAAAAATGAAAAAAATTAAAAAGAATTGTGAGAGAAGAACTTCAGGGTAAGAAGGTGAGGAGAAGATGGTGAGAAGAACTTCAGGCTAAGAAAAGTCATATTTATTATTATTTTATTATATACGTATTAGAATAAGATATTAATTATAATTTATAAGACATATACATATGTACTTATTTTTTAATTTAATTATATTATACTAATTATATATTATAAGAAAAATTTATATTAACGTTTATTAATCTATATAAGCTAGCCGGAGTTTTAACCCAAGACCGTTTGAAAGGCCAATATCTTAATCACTACACCATTGGCTGGATTCAACATTAAAATTAGTAAAAAACTAAAATTTTTTTTCAGCGTACAGTTCAACAAAATGGGTTTGCCCAATCACTTCTTTCACTAAGATAAATATAATAAATAATCAACAAATATTTAACAAATAAATTTATTGGCGGAATATGAGCACTATAATACTCTATGTATAAAAATAAAATATATTTAAAAAAAAAAAAAACAAACTTTTGAGAAACACATAATTCATAATATATATGCAAAAAAGACTATATTGTTTAAAACGTTCTTGTGCTTGAACATTTTATTTTTTTTTATAATGACGGGAGATTTACGACTACAATGTTTTTTTTTTCTTATAAACATCTTAATTTGAATCTCAATTAAATTTCGATCGATCGGTATTTTAAATATAAAAAACTTGAAGTTAAAATATAACCAGAATATACAAAATAAGAAAACAAAAAATACTATTGATTAAATTCCTTCTTTTTTTTTTTTTTTTCTTTAAACAATGTATCTTAAAGATTTTTAACTGCACGCGATAATTAACATCGTTATTGAATAAAATTTTCAACGACAAAAGGTTTTGGTTTCTTTTTTTTTCAGAGTTTAATTGGAAGAAAAAATAGAATTTTGTATTAATTTTCTTTTCCTGCACCAAAATAAAAGACACTTTTAATCTAAATATAATATAAAAATTGGAGTAAATAACAGTTATATTATAGAACAAATTGATTGGATCGGTTTTTATAAATTCTATGTACATATATATTTTTTTGTTTCTTTTTGTTATTACATCCTCTGTGAGGTGAATCCAGTTTTTTTTCTTAAAGATTAGTCTTAATTAGATATAAAATTAAAAATAAAAAAAAAAACAAAAAAAAAAAAAAGAATAATAAAAATATTTTAATTAATGATTACTATTTAGTATGTCAACTTTAAGTTAATCATAAATGCTAATAATATCATGAGTAATTAAAAAACCATACAAAACTTTGATTATATCAAAGAAGAGCGTCTTTTGAGTTTTGATGCGCAATTTTTAATTTTTGTTTGTTTTTTTTTTTTTGTTTTTTATTTTATCTGTAGTATATAAAATGTATAATATGTGTGTATTGGTTATTCTGAAATTTTTTTTTTTTAAACAAAATTCATTAATCTAAAACTGGCTAAAAAGTAAATATTTTTTTTTTTATATGAAAGAAGTTGACACACATACATATATATTTAGTGACGATTTTATATAATTATTTTTTTTTTATTCAACTTTTATGTCCTTTGTTGATTTTTCTTCTTCAAAACTAATGAAATATAATGTGAAACAGCTGAAATAAAAACGGTAAAATATACAGATTAGTATTTGATATAGTTTTAAAGTTGACATAAAAAAAATACAAATCTTTCTTTAAAAATATGTTAAAAGAAAAAAAAAATTTTTTTTAATTCATATCTTTAGGAAGAAATGATGTAAAAGTCAAAATTATCATTAGCGGTTTTTTAGTAAATTACTTCAATATGATATAAAGCATCCATCCAAATTGTGTAATTGTTTTCTAAAATATTATACACTTAATTGGAAATCGTCTATACGTCTAGCCAAAAATGGGTTAAAAAGAATGAAAGATTTTGTAATATTATCTTATTTATTTATGTGTTAAATGTAATTTTTGGATCATTTGAGAAAAGAAGCTGTTGTTCTTAAGATTGATTCTATAACATTTTTAATTAATAATTTGCATCTATAACTTCGATAAAATAAATTTTTAAAGGATTTTGGTTATGAATTAGAATAATGTTTTTGCCAAAGATACTCTAGGTTTTGTGTTTTTGTTTTTTGAGCAAAGAAATAATTTTTCGTAATTTTTCCGTGGTGGTATCCATAGAGTGGTTTGATTTTCAACAAAATCACTTAATATTTAACCGGAATTTTAATAGGAGCAACCTTAAATGAATTGTTTTCTTGTTCGGGTGACCTTATAAACATTTTAGCACATTTCCAAAATAATTTTGAAAAATTGTGCCTATATATTAGTTTCATTTTGTTTGTCTGTCGGTCTGTTTACCAAACTTCTACACCGTTAAAGATAGAGAAAAAAAATGTTAACAATGGGTAGATCTCAAAAAAAAAAAATTAATGTTGTACTAAACTTTGAAAAAGTCCTATTTTTATATGCGTATATTTCATGTTCTGCTTAACATTTCTTCAATCTAAAAATGCTATTCGACAAGATTTGTTTTTAACTTTTCAAATCAATATCAAAATTATAAATTTTTTTGTTTTTTAAATTTATTATCTAAATTTATCGTTACGTGAAAAGAAAATTTTGCATGATTTTTCTATTTTCATAACTCCAACACGCTTTTAGATAGGAACTTGAAATTTTGAGATAAGAAAGAACTTTTAAAAGAAAGAACTTTAGAATTAGTATAAGTTTCCTCAGAGAATTTTTTTAGACCATCCTCTGTTTATGATCTATTAGGAGTCAAAAATTGAAAATGTATACTATTTTTAAACACCTGTACACATTTGTCTTCAGCCAAACATACAAATTATAGCTCCAGTAATATATTTTTAAGTGTGTTAACGTTTTTTTCTTAATTATATAGGTTTCCGGACTTACAGCCCCTCAAAATTGCAAAAAAGTCCTATTTTCACATTTTTTTCTTATTATGTATATGAAATTTTCAAATTTTGGTTTGTATTACCTTTTGGAAATTCAAGTTTGTATTACCTTTTGGAAATGTGCGTTTTTAAAAACCGTGTGCTTTTGGAAATGTGCGCTTTTAAAAACCGTTGGTTTACATTTTGTTTACATAGTTTTCCAGTGGTGGTTTCCAGAGTGGTTTGATTTTCAAAAACATGACTTAATATGATTGATTTTTAAACATGACTCTTGTTCGGTTACTCTATATTTTTTAATAGGTAATAAATTTGAGAATATCTCTTAAGAAGTTAATTTTTTTGCTATTTTTCAGATGTTTTTCATTTATAGTTATACGATCTTTTAAATTAATATTATGAACTATTTATACTTCTACCATGTTTTAAATTAATATAATATACACCATATAATATCTGCATAATATATTCTTTAGATATAATAATTATCAAACTTGTATTTTTATTGTAATTTTGTTTCATATTATATAAATTGTTTTCTTTTTAATTTTTCCTCAATACTTGGTACTTTTTTTTTTCACTTAATTTCATATCATTTTCTTTTTATTGATGTTTGTGATGTTACAGTTTTTGCTTTTTTTTTCTTTTCTTATTTTTTAATGACATTTTTACTGTGCTGAAATGAACACCCATTATGCCATGATCTTGACAAATAGTTTTTCTTTTAATATAAATTTAATTACATTAATGATAATATTAGAAAAAGAAAAAGTATAAAAAAAAAACTTTTTAAAATATATCGTAATTATTCTTATTTATATGTATAAGTATATGAATATATATATAATTTATATGTATAAATATTATGTATGGGAACTGTCAAGAAGTAAATATGCAAAACAGTAGCAACAAGATGTGATTGAATAGTATATATACAACTGTCATTCATTTTTGCACAATAAATTAACACATTCTCAGACACCTTTTATGTATAAAATTGTATCTACATATTATTATATTTACATATAACTTCACCTTTGTATAAACATTTTTTATTTTCTTTACTCCAGTATATTTAAAAATTAAATATATACTTATTTTGTTAAAAAAAAAAAAAAAATGGATAAATGATGGTGTAATAATCAAATTCGGACTTACATTAAAGTTTATATGCATATGCATATATAATTTGAAATCATTTCCTTTTTTGTTAATTTTTTATCTTTTCAACAAGTGATCAATTTAATGTTTTCCTCTAATATAATTATGTATGTATATATACATATATAGAATAATTCTTAAGTACATATTTCTAATGCCATTAAAGTTCTAAAGGAACAACTTCAATTTAAACCTATTAATAGCATGCGATTTTCAAAAAAAAAAAAATAAAGAGTTTTATATAGTTCTCTATAATAATATTAGAAAACGCAACGCAATATACAAATACATAGTTTTAATTTAATATTGCTCTTGTTTCAATTTTTACTTATTGTTTTTTTTTTTTTTTTTTAATTTTGATTACATCCTTTCATCAACTTCATGAATAAAGTTTAGGAAAAATGAAGAAAATCTTTTAAATGAATAAAACCGAACGATTCAAATTAACCTTTAACAACGGAACGGGAGAACTATATTATTGTAGATGGACAAGTTTACCGCACCAAATGATTCTTTTCAACATTTATTTTAACATTGTATCTAATAAATTGTAACTCTCTAAATAATATTACATATTTTGCTTTTTTTTTTTTTTGTCTTCATTTTTTACTAACCAGATAACTATATACTAATCAAGAACATCAAAAAGAAAATAATATATGTATGCATGTATGTACTATGTAGCTGTAAGTATAAACCATCAGGAAAAGATAAAATTTTAAAAATAATAGAAAATCAAATAAAAAAAAAAAAAAAAAAATGAAAAGATAAAAACAAAAAAAAAAAAAAAATAAAATGCCCGGTATTAAAAATATTTTATTTTTTCAAAATTAAAGTGGTGAATTTCAAATTGTTTTAAGTTGATTGGTGTTGATGCAATCAATGTCACAATGATTGCGTAAAAAACAAAACAAAAAATTAGAAAAAGATAAAAATAAAAGAAAGAAAATAAAAAATTTATATATAATATATTAATAGGTAGTTACTATTATTATAATCATTATTTATTAAATAGGTAAACAAGAATTACAATCTAAGCAATGTAGCATTAAATATATTTAACAACAATGTAATATAATGTTTTTTGTTAGGTTGTAAATTTAATAAAATTTTTTTATTTTTTTCTTTTGTATATTTTCATTTTGTTAATGCTGATGTTTTTTGTTTTTTCACCTAATATTAATTCTCTATTTATTTCTTTCTCACCACTTGAATACAACAAATTTGATGTGTGTTTTTTTTTTTAATAAATTACTGTTGAAAAATTGAAACAAATTAATGAAAGATTTACGAGTCTATCTACATTAGAAATAATAATTAATTTCGAAAAAAAAAAAAAAATAATTGTACAGTTTGTTATTGATGATATTTGGATGATAATTATTAGATATAGACGAATAATGCATCAAATGATTAAACCATCAATTAAAGGATACAAAACATTTATTTTAAGTTTTTGGTGTGTTACGAAATCCGAAAAAAAAAAAAATCCAAAATGACAAAATCTCATATTAACTATATAAATTGCAAAATCCCAAAATACCAATAAAATTCCGAATTCCAAAATTCCAAAACTTCAAAATGTAAAGTAAATTCGCAGATTTAAGAATTATCTAAAAAATGAGGAAATTTTTTAATAGTGGTTTTTTTTTTACATGCTACCAAAACTCTAGGGAAGGATTCCTTTATACAACGTCATTGTAGGTTTGGGCAGGTTCTTTTTGAAAAGTTGCAAATTGTAAGATAGACCATTTCTATCAGAGGGGAGAACATTATAGATGGAAGCATATTCTACATTTTAACGGTTCCCACAATGAATGAGTTACCATAACCAGTTTTGAACCATCTAGGAATTTCCTCAATGTAGCAATTAGCACTTGAAGCCTCCCTGGTGTTGCGTTAGAATTGTTTGAAGGGAGACATTATTCATTTTAGTTCAATAGAACAAGTGTCATAGCCTACAAGATATCTATAAAATTCGATAAGTTTCTATAAGTTTCGAGCTAAATTCGAGTTTATATCTATAAGTTTCGTACTAAAACCGATCAGGATTATTTAGAAAAAAATAATAATAACATTTACAATATATATATATGTATTATGTATATATATATATACATGTAAATGCGAGATTGTGAATTAGAAATATATAACATTTATATGACCAATTTTTAGTAGATCATATAAATGTTATATACGATGAAATCAATGTTATACGCTTTTTCCAGAATATTTAGAAAAAGAAATATAAATATATATAGGTATATATTCTTTTTTACATTCAATATTTTTGTTTTCAATAAATCGACCCACATTCAAAATAAAAAAAATTCAAAAGAAATTATGATAAGAAAACTACTTTGGAATTTTGGTATTTTATGTATTTTGAATTTTGGGATTTTGTATTTGAAATTTCGTGATCAACCCTATTTTTAAAAAATTTTTTTTTTCTTGTTTGTACCAAGGCTTAAATAAAATTAAAGTTACATGACTTGTGACAAATATATATACATATATGCAAATATTTTCTATATCCTATTTAATAGAGTTGCCAACATAGATATATTTCGTTTTAATAAAATTTCGTCAAACTGATAGGAATAGATTTATTTATTTATTCATTATATCAAAAGAGCTCAACCGCTTGTCTTATATACCTATAATAAAAATTCAATTTTTAATTCAAATAGAAAATAATTATTTCAACTAAATTCATCTTTTAATTTAAATTAATAATAACAAAATAACAAAATATAAATGTTCTGATCTAAAGAACAAAGTAAGATTAAATCATTAATACCAATGTTTTTTTTTTTGGTTATAAATAATAACAGAAGGCATTTGTTTTAGTTGTCAATTAAGTCAGTAAACTTAGTTAAAAAAGTTCAAAATTTAATTGGCTTTAGAGATGCTTCAAAATTTAATTGGCAGTTTAGAGAGGCTTCAAAATTTAATTAGCAATTGGTTAATTAAAAGTTCAAAATTTAATTGACTTTAATTTTGATTTTAAAAATAAAATAAATTCTAGCTGTGTATCATGCATCAAATCATTATGAAAGAAATTTCATATTGTGTATCATATGTTCTGAAAATCTTTTCAGGCTATTAAGTAGTTTCTAAACCCCAAATCCAACTTCAAGAAGTTTGTAAAGAAAACACAAAAAAAAAAAATTAAAAAGTTTTAAAACCGGATTAGCCAAATATGGTAAAACATTAGGTTGAGGTTTTATATGGTTTTAACAAACTCTTTGTGAGGAAAAGAAAGTAACTTGAAAATAAGTTTTTATTACCATTAAAAACTTATATGTCGCTTAATACTGATGGAGATGTGATTGGGCTTGTAACCCGACCAAAAGTGTAATATCATATGAAATAAAATAATACATATTAGAATTAAGTCAAAGTTAAAATTTAAAATTTGTTTATAAAAAATAGTTTGAAGTCTATAACTCTATGTCTACCACAGTTTTTCTTTTTTTTTATTAATTTTAAAGCGGAACTAATTTTTATTTTACCAAGTAAAGCCATATTTTGAAATATTAATAATATTAGTTACAAACTTTCCTTTCGTTCGTGCGTTCGTCTACCTATAAATCTATACATCTACACTGTTTAAGATGGATCAATGAAATTTTTAAAATGGTACGTATTATTAAAAAATTATTTTTGTTGAAGAACTTTTATATGTAGCCCCATTCGTTACGGAACTGTAGCCACTCAATTGTGTAAAATTAAGCCCTTCACTAAAATATTATATCTCAAATTCTGTTCAATAATTTTTCAATCTAAAAACTTGAAACAACAGAAAATACTCTGTATATCTGGAACACCGTTAGTCAAAACCTTGAAATTTTGAAAAGGAAAGAAAAAGATCTTGTATAAGATTTTAAATTTATTCTGATTATGAGAATAAGTAAAAACTATCTCAGCCAAAACACAAAACAATTTGGTGCAAAACTAATCCATACCGTTCTACAATTATCCTTTGAAAATATGCCAAACTTACTACCAGTTTTTTATTAGAATTGGCTAATTTTTAATTCGAACCCAGAGTTGAAATATTCTTTCAGTATTTTATGTGCAAATATTTAAACATTTTTGTAAATTAAAAATAAATTTGTCTTAGTTCTGAAATGCAATTGACATTTTAGAGATATCAGCAACTCTAATAGTATATTCTGTAGTCATTTTATTGCCCTTAACATTAAGTTTATCTAATTTAATTCTGATACTAACTCAAAATGAAAATGTTGCTGTGTGTAAAATTTTCTAAATTGCACATTCATATGTATTATTACATAGATAGAAAATCATTTCTTTTACTATTTATAGATATTTTTTTTTGTGGAATTTCTAATTTTTTGAATATGAGTTTTGATATAAATTTTATTTTCAGTTTGTTTGATAATTTTCTGCTACACTGCACTGCAGTTATATTCGAGTCCATCGAGCTTTGATTACATTTACTTTAAATTATTTGATCATTTTGGTTGTTCTTAATAAATCTAGAAATGAGATAGAATCATAGGGGATGAGTATTTTTTTTTAAAATTTGTTATTATTATATTGAAGTAATTCCAATTTAAATGGTTGAATATATACTTAAAGCATTTTTTTTTTGTTTTTTTCCCTTTTGAGGTCTCTTTTAAAAAAAATATAAAGTAATATTTATTTATTTTAAATTTTTAAATTTATATAGGTAGTATATTGGAGTATGTATATATACGTTTATTTTGATATGGATAACTTTAAAACACCTTTATGGCAAGGTAAGAAATAAAAAAAAAAAAAAAAAAAAAGAAACAAAAAGAAAAAATCGATTTGCATTTCCTTTTCACTGATTTTTTTTTTTTATTTGTTATTTTCTCTTTTGTTTTTTTTTTCTTTTTTGTTTTGCTCAAAAACAATAAAAAACGGTAAGAAAAGAACAGAATACAGTTGATGACCGGATACATACCATTAACTGTTTTTATACCCAATATGGTTCAAAATAAAAATAAAAAAAAAAAAAATAAAAAACATACGAACAGTTAATATGTAAAATTAGCATAGCAATTCTTTTTAAGTGGTGAATTTTTTTTCCTTTATTTTCTGATTTTTTTTTTATTCACCATAAATTGCGTGTACATGTTTAATATACATAATGAACTAACGATACATACTTGATACTTGTTTAGATACGTATAATATATTAGTGGAGGGGCTTTAATATAAAAAAAAAAAAAAAAAAAAAAAAAGAAATTGTGACAAACAAAGGAAAACAAAATTTTTACTTTAGATGATTGAACTGGTAAGAACTATATACACATTATACATATATAAATATATATATTTTAATATTATTGCACTGGAACTTTGATCTTATTGTTATTATTGCCGCTCTTATTTTTGTTGCAACAGTTGATTAAATTGCGTAATCAGGTTGAAAGTTCTTATATATTATATAGAACAGGTTCTTGAATTAGCATTAAATTTATTTTTTATTTTTTGTTAGTTTTATCAGAAATATTATTAAAGTATCATATCCATAACATATTTTATTATTATTTTTAAGAAATTTGTTTTTTGTTTTGTTTTGAAGAAATAAAATGAAAACATGTTATACATACATTAATAATATTCTTGAATCAACTTGTAATGATATTATCTGAAAAATATAATAATTAAAAATAACTCTTTAATTTTAAGATTAAATTATTTTAAAAGAAAAAAACAAAATTTTAATGGAAGGGTCATGATATGGGATCTTTATGGTATAATGAGTCAATAAATTGCTTTGTTAATTAATACAATATTTTTTAAAACTAATGTACTATTATAATAATTATATTAATATAAATTAATGTTAGCCGGTGGAAACTTTTTCTTTAAAAGGGAACTTTGGCAAGATCATCATGAAATTCTAAAGATCTTTATTACGTCTGTATTATTATTTCACTGTATGTTAAGCATAAAATTAGGCGGAATTTTCGTTATTTTCGCCGCTTATTTCGGGATTTAGTTACAAAATCAGAGTTTCAGTAATTTGATTAGTATGAATTTCGGGGGCGGCAGTTCTCACTCTTTTAAATAATTTGATTACAAAATCTTTCTGCTTCGCTTGAGCTAAATCTCGCTTTGGACGATATTCTAACGATATTAAAAGTTTGATGCCTCCTCCCAAAGCATTCCAAAGAAAAACAAGGAGAGCTTCTGCTGCCCACCCCTATGTGGTTCAAATTCCTAGATGACATAATTCGGCTTATGAAAATTCGTTTGTAGTACGAACATTGCAAATATGGAAACATCTTCCACCTCATTTGTTCCCCAGAATTGGTGATAATTACATTTACAAAGTGCAGAGATTCAAGGTGAATATTAACAACTTTGTTCACAATATGCCTACCAATTTGAAATCTATTTCATTCATTATCTTTGATCAAAAAAGGGAGATGGTCTTTATTGGATTAAACTCCCACACACTCATAGAGGACTCGTTTCACCCCTCTATAGTATGATCGCGCTCGTTTTCACTTTTTAGTAAATGGAAATACATATAATGTTTGGTAACGTTACATAATTCATTTGAAAAGTTGGTGCTATGAGTTAGAAAATGTGTTTACGAAAATATTGGTATAGCATGGTGCAGATACTTACTCAAATTAGGTGCAACTTTAAAAAATATCAATTGAAATTAATTATAATCGCGGCTTCTTTGGCCTAGTGGGAAGGGCGTATAAAATACGCTGTAAACACCGAGGGAGTGTGGGTTCGAATTCCACACACGTCGTAAGAGTTATTCCCCCTTATTATATTTACTTCCACGCCTGAAAAAGAAAGGCTGTGTAATTTCGTGTTCACATTTATGTGGCAGAGAAATGCACTAAAAAAAAAAAACATATAATCTTTATAAATCACTACGAATTGTTTGAGATTTTACATTGAATTGTTTGTTTGTTTGTTTTGGAGTGTAAAAAATTTGAAAAATTGTTAGAATATTTTCTTATTTTCTTTTTATGAAGGTTTGGCTTTTCGACTAAATAATTTTTCTTCTTTTTAAATAATGAAAATATTTAGGATAATATTAAGTAAGCAGAGTTATGTGTAAAATAAAATTTTACTGTATATATTTTAAAAAAAAAGTTTTTTTAAATTACAAAATTTACAAAATTTCATTTTTTTTTTTTGAAAACTTTATTAGAGTTTCAGTAAACAAGTTTTTAAATAAATAAATAGGAAAACCATTTAATTTATTTATTTAAAAAAGATAATACCATAAATGACCGTAAAAAATTTAATCAATTTTTTTTAAAGACTATAAATTTTCGTTTTACGGGAAAAAATTTTTTTACTTTATTCTATTAACTCACAGGAGATTTTTGTAAATTTTTATATATTGGTCTAGCCAAAAAATTTTGAAATTTGGAAGATGTCTAGGCAATTTAACACTACATACTGCATGCCTACTGAAGAGTCCAGTAGTGTTAAAAAACTAAACACCCTTTGGCTTGTTGTTATTTCAGTAAAGTGTTTTCTGTAAAATTTATAATAAAATATAATATATAATATGGAGTATGTTTTTAGTTTTTTATTTTTTGGGTTGTAAAAATGTTTATACTAAAATAGGCGATCCGAAGATGTATTATGTATTACAAAAAAACTATAGGGATTCATAGGATTACATATAAGTACAAATAAATTTATTGATACTTCTTCTTTCTTATATAAAAAGGGCATAAATACAAGTTGGAACATATTATGTAGGTACCTATATAAATTGTAAGTATAATTTATTTTAAATTATAATTTTTTGTTTTTTTTTTAGAATCATTACAATTTAAATTATTCTTAGAGAATAAAATAAAAAAGAAAAAAAAAAATAATATGTTACTTTAAGAAAATGAATTGCATTTTTATAATATCATCATTTTAAAAATAAAAAAAAAGTGTATATGTACATAATATATATTCAAGTGCAATGACCTTTTTCATCCATTCATTCTTATAGCTGCGATGTTGATGATGATGTACGATGTACAAAAAGCACATAGAACGAAAAAAAAAACAAACGACTTGCTATATTTATAGTATATGTATATATATATATATATATGTGTATATTATATAAAAACGAATAAGTACTTATAGTTTCTCTTCAATATAATTATTATTCGTATTTTTGTTACCTTGCAGACGTGATCTGAATATGCAAACTTTTTTTAATTCTTTTTTTTTTTTTTTAGTACAAAACATGTATAAAACATTTTTATTTTCATAAAATTTTTAGTTTTTGTTATTTTACCAAACAAATCATCCGCTCGCTCATTTACGTTTTTTTCCTTTTTTTTTTTTTGTTTTTGTTCTTTGTTCATTGTATACCTATATAATCATCGCGCGCGTATTACACATAAATTGGTATATTTGCATGTTTGTTTGTGTACAAAAAAAGTACAATTTTATAGATGAATTGTATACCATTATTTCCAGGTAAAGTACATGTCCAAATATAAAAAATAACGTTTCTATTTTTTTTTTATTCTAAACAACAGCAAATGTTCTGAAAAAAAAATAAAAAAAAAAATATATACCTATATATAAAAGGAAAAACTACATTTTTGTGTTTTTTTTATTTATTTTTATTAAGAAAATGAAAATTTTTTCTAACTTTTAAAATGATAAAATAATAGTATGTACTTTTCTATCATAGAATTGACCTTTACAAAAACATGAAAATTTAAAAAATTAATAAGGGATATTACAATATTTTTTGTTTTTATATCTTTTATATAATATAAAACACCTTTAACAGCTTTCAGCTGTTTTTATATATATATATATATATATTTTTGTATTGCGTGGCTTTTAGAAATACATTTAAAATAAATCCAAATTTCCAGTATCATCTAAATCATATATTTATTATTATCATCATTATTATCATGAATTTCATAATCATGATTAGAAAAATTCAAAATTATAACAATTCAATGAATGAAAATATTCCTTATTTTTTTTTTTTTTTTGTTTTTTTTTTTTTTTTTTTGTGAACAAATGGACTTTAACAAACTGATACGACCATATTATAACTTCTGAATGCCATTCATTTATTTTATGAGCAAAACTAAAAAAAAAAAAAAGTACTTTTTTACTGCGCTTTTGTTTGATTGCTATGTGATTTTCAAAAAAAAAAAAAGTACTTGCAAAATTCTAAGCTCGCAGCATTTATTTCTTTTATTTATTGTTTGCCGTTTTGTTTTTTCTACTTCTCCTCCAATATCCAGTTTAGAATTGAAAATTCAATAAAAAAAAATAGAAAGGAAAAGATCGAGGGTTCTATTTTTTTTTTTTTTTGTTTTGATTTGAGTGAGTGGAAGTTGAGGGATTTCATATTCTATACATAAATTACGAAAAAAAAACAAAAAAAAAAAAAAATTAGAAAAACAAAAAAAAATAAAATAAAAAAAATTCACCTGGTCAGGTTATTGCACGCATAAAAAACTGCTATTCACCTTTTCAATTCAACAAGATATTAACATTAAAGTGACAATATGTTTTGTAATAGAAAACAGAACATTAATTGTGGGTATATAATATATAACTTGCACTAAAATATCTTAGAGATTTTTAAAGTTTTATTGTATTATGGACCTTATAAAAACCGTATGATAAAATTTCATTTTTTTTTCTCATATCAGTTAGAGAATAAATTAGAAATTTATCTAAAAAGGTTCTTGATGAATAGTTGCAAATTGGTGAATGAAACATTATTGACATTGACACATAGAGTGGAAGCATTTTGCATTTTTTAGCAGTTCTCACAACAAATGAATTTCCATAATCAATTTTAAATTATTAATAACATATATTACGTGTTTTCAGTATAATCCAGATTCATGATTCAGATTGATTTCTTGTTTGCATAATTTGCCGAGAGTTAACTTTATTAAACGGTTTATTTAGGGTCCGATTCGAAATCCCGCTTTTTCAAATCCCGACATAACGAAATCCCGTCAATTAAAATCTCGCCCATTAAAATCCGGACAATTAAAATCCCGACATTGAAAAATCCGACTTTTAAAAAATCCCGACAATTCAAATTCATCTTTAATTGAAATTCTAAAATTCCATTTTTTACCACATTTTATATCTTAAATATTTTACCATTTCCCAGATGTTTTTTTTTTAATTACTGAAAATTGTAAATTACCTAATAAAATAATATGTAATCTTAATTTTTAATAACAAAAATAAATAGTTTTATTCTAACAGCATTTTAGAAAAAATAAAATAGGTATGTATTTTAGATACAAAAAGGAGAATATCTGCCTTTTCCAGAATTTTTATATAAATCTTGAAAATAAATATCTTGTTTTCATCATTAATTTAAAAATTCTGGAAAAGGCAGATATTCTCATTTTTGTATCTAACAGTAGCTAAGCATAAAAAATTAATGAAAAAATTCTAGAAAAAGTCGAATTTTTATTTAAAAAAAAAACAAAGAAAAAACGAGATTTTGAATGTCGGGATTTTGATATGGCGGGATTTTAATTTGCAGGATTTTGATATAGCGGGATTTTAATTGGCGGGATTTCGATTTACGGGATTTGGAAAAACGGGTTTTCGATACGGACCCGTTTATTTATTTTTCTTGATGAAAACTAAACTAACGCCTAAAAAAGGTATAAATGGAAATGAATAATCAAAATGTAAAGTTGTTGGACAAAACTGTATAAAAACTGTATTAATCATAAAATGTTACCGCAAAAACTAAAGTTACTCTAAACTGATAGTCTCTAAACATTATGTAAAAATCTATTTAATAAACTTATTTTAATTTGAAAACTAATGTATTTATCTGAATTCTAAGGGTGTAAAACAAAAATTAAATAAACGTTAAAATTAATTAAACTAAAATAATTTCAAAAAATAATTAGGGTCTTCAGGTAAAAGCGAAAAATGATCTTGCATCGTAACATCGAGATATCGAGGGAAATTTTTGACAAAAAAATTTGCAACGAAATTTTATCCTAGACTAAAATATTCTAGAAATCAACCCTATTGTATATTTTAAATATATATTTCCTCTTTTGAATTTTGTTTTTATTTAAATTGACATTTTAAAAAGATAACAATAAACAAAAGTAACATTTCTCAAAAGCAATCAATATTTCTGCCATCTGTAATTTTTTACTTTACAATTTAAAGCTTTAATTGGGTAATTCGTGTAATATAGTATTTTTGCATTTGATTTTCCTTTGATGCAATTTTACGTGTAAGAGTTTTATTATTTTACTCTACAATTTGTGCCAAAACACTTTCAAAATAATTTAGTTATTGCTAATTTCATTTTTATTCAAGTTTATTTAGTTTTTGCTAATTTCAAATTAATGCTTAAATAGTTATTTACTTAATGAATAAAATAGCATTATATTTTTTTTAATCGAAGCATTACATAATTTTCTTTAATTCGTATGAATATTACTGTTTTATTGTATGTATAACTAATCTATTCTCGCATACTGGTCTATTTGAAAATAATCCCGCATATTATATTACGGCATCTGGTTAATTTTTACAAAAAAAAAATAATACATAAAAACAAAACAAAAAAAAAAAATTAAGTCTTACAGAGAACAAAGAATAAAACAACATTGTACGTACATAATGTAACATATATTCGTGCATATTAATATTAAAAATTGTCATTTTGTTCAAGTTAAATTAATATGTAAAATAACTTTGGTGACAAAACTATTTAAGAAAAAAAAAAAAAAATTAACTTCTACTATTATTAATTATCGATGAAAAATTGTTTACCTTTTCATTATACGAGTATTATTGTTTTGTTTTTTATTTTTTGTTTTGTTTTTGTTCTTTTCTTGACACTTTTTCATTCTATCGAATTTGGATTCATTATCTTGAAAATCTAGAAAGCATACATCCGCCCTCATAATTTTCAATTATATTTATACATAAATAATTACAGTAAGAATGAGTTTAAGGAGTAAATGAATGAAAGAACGAACAAACGAATGAACGAACGAACAAACGAATGAATGAATGAAATGAGTGGAGTGAAGTGAACTGAAGTATGAGTGAATAAATGAATAGATATTATAAATAGAAAAAAAGAATTTCTTTTGTTTGATTTTTAGAAGAGTTATGGACGATATGTGACTTGGAATTGATTTTTTTTTTTTGTTTTGTTAGTTTTTTTTTTTCATAATTTTTCAATTGTCTTTGGAACGCATGTATATATATGTAAGAAATAAATAAAAGAGAAAAGAAATGGGGTGATATGTGTATTTAAAAAATAATTGTAATAAGTCAGTAAAAAAATACTATTGAAAATTTCGAAAGTTCTCTTGACTCTTTTTTTTTCTCCTGTTTTGTTTTTTTTTTTTTTTTGTTGTGAAATGGACGTGATTTGATAAATCGAGGAAAAAAAACAAAAAACATTTCTTTTTTAATTCTTAAAAAAAGTTTGAAAGTTTGAAAGAACATAATACATATATTTTTATTATTTTGTTCAAACAAAAGGGAAACATTTTTAAATCAGGCCATCTTGATAATATTGTCAATATCTAACTAAAATTTCCATAGATTCTCAAGTTTCAAAAATTTTTTAATCTCTTACAATTTTCAGTATACCTTTCTAAATTGAAATTTCTTTAAAATAAGAAAACAAACTGAAATTTAATTAGATTTGCATGATTCTTTTCAATCAAAACAAAAAATTTCTTTTTGGAACAATTTTTTAATTGAATTCATTGGTTCAATTGGTGAATTTGGTTTTAATTTTTTTTTTTTTTTTTTCATTTAATCTATTGATTCTTAGGATTCTCAGCATCTTTAATCACGACATAAAATTATCGTAAAGATTCTTATCTTTAATATATATATACATGTAGAAAAATTCGATATGGTTCATATCTTTAATTGAATTTGGGTCGTCCGAATCCCAATTTAAAAAATTTAAACAAGTTATTTCTCTAACTAAATCATAAAATCTAAACAAATTAAAATTAAAATTTAGTTATGGTACAGAGTATAACTTTCTTTTTCAATTTAAAAAAAAAAAAAAAAAAAGTCAAAAATAAAAATTTTAATATGTTGCGTAACTAATAGCTGCTCTAGTAATGTCAAAACCAAAAAATTAAGAAATTATTTTGATTATTTAAAATTAGAGTAACAAACAATATTTTATAATAAAAACAACAACCAAATCACTAACCTAAAAAAAATTCAAAATTTTTCGAATTTCAAAATGTTGTACCTATAAATTTGAAATAAATTGGCATAACTAAAAATGTTAACCAGGTGGTGACTCAAAACACATTCTGATGGTGTATATAACAAAAAAAAAAATCAAATCTATCATGATAGAAAAAAAAAAAAAAAACAAAAACAAGAATTTGTCTACGCAATTTTTTTTTTTTTTTTTTTTTGGTATAGATAGTAAGTACCCAAATATGCATATAAGAAATGACGGTAAGAAAAGGGCGTTATTTTTTTTTAATTTACAAAAAATTTAAAATAGTTGAAAATTTTTTTTTCCCCCTTCTTTTTGTCTTTTGAATCATTTCATATGCCATAATATATCATATATTCATATCGTATATTATAGCATATGATTTCAGTTACAAATTCTATTGTTTTAAATAAAAATTAGTCAGCTTTTCAAAAAATTGCCTTAAGGGTACACGATTTTCTCAAAAAAATATCAAAAAAAAAAATAATAGAAAACAAGTTGGAAAACACAGCATAACGGAATAAATTATTAATAAATTTAGATTTTAGGCTACTACGTATATATATACATATATTATTATCTGTTTGTATATAAAAAAAAAAAAAAAATGAAATGGGTAACAAGACAAGATTCAAGTTTTTTTTTTTAAATAATGGTTAGATGAATCGATGGTAATAAAAAAATAATAAAAAACAAATTAAAAAATCGATTTTCTTTTTTTGCGTTTTTGTATTTCATTTTTGGTGGACGCATAATTGATTAATCATTTTTGTATGAATTCTACGATAAAAAAAAAAATCGCAATTGTTCTTATTTTTACTATTATGTGTAGCACATTTTAACATATTAGGGGTGATCTCATAAAGATGGTTGTAGTGAAATTGTGAGAATGATTTATATTAATTTTGAATTAAAATGCATATAACATTTTGTTGTTAAAGAAAATTTCTATCAAAGCTCTAAACCTATACTATCCTATAACACATAATTTCATTTCATTTCATTTATTTCAAATACCTGAAAAAGAGCTTATTTAGCTCGTGCAGAGTTTTACATAATATAATTTACATTACTAATCGCATTATTATATTAAATACAGTAGGTACATAACTTTTTAATTCCAAAAACTTCTACTTAAAATCAAAAAATTTCTACTTATAAATATTTTAATGTCAAACAACTTCAGAGCAATACGTACACAAAAATAAAGAAGAGAGTGATTAACTACATAAACTACACATTAAAGCAAAACAGAATTATGCTGTTTTGAAATTGTAATATTATGCTACATATGTATATTGTTCTAAAAATATTTTTTTTATTGTTTTTTTAAATTTACTGTAGATAGATTCTTAAAGTCAGTTGGGTAAATTATTGGGAAATTCCTGTGTTCATAATAAGTTCAAGACCGTGCAACTTGTAGCTTGGGTAATATCTTATATGATTAGAATTTCGTGTAAAGTGTTTATGTGATTCATTATTATTTAGTACCCTATACACTTCTGAATTTTGAAGTTCAACCAAAGCATAAAAAAGTAAATTTAAAGTTATTAAAAAAATTTTTATCTATTAAAGTGATGGTTGCGGTCTTTATATTTGTTGGCTAGAACAACGACTGCTATGGTTCATTTATGAAGAGAAGAAAGGAGGCTATAATATGCATTGATAATTATATAAATCTAGTCTAAGGTATATATATACAATGATTTTTCTAAAGTAAATATTTTTTCTATATAAGTTGAGTAGGCAAACATGAAGATCTTCCTATATACTTGCATGAGCATAGTAAATTAAAATATGAAGCTATATCACCTAAAAATCCAAAGACAAACGAATCCAAATATTAAATTGGTAGGCATGGAAGTTCAACTCAAAACAAGAGAAAGTTATATGAAAAAAAAAAAAATTTATCTAATGTTGCACTATATACAAAGTTCATGTCTTAGCTAAAGTAAATTTTAGCTAAGACATGAACCTTTTTTTTATTTATTATTTTCTTTTTCATTAGTCGATTCTTCTTTTACTATATTAAAAATTTACTTTTTTCCGTTATAACAAATATTTTTAATCCTTTCAATTAATTTCTTTGGATTAGGATTATCCCATTTTATTCATATTTTGATTTATTTAAATAAATTATTATACAATATTATTTTATATGTATATATGGGTTGTCTAGATTAAAAAGTTATAACTTTATAACTAATATTTTTTATGTTTATATGTACATATATACATATAAACTTACATGCAAAAGTACCACCTTTATAATATGTAATATATAAGAAAAAATTCACATAACAGTTATTTTACATTATAATATTATTTAATGGACTTTTCTTTTTTTTTATTATTATCGCTATAATATTAATAAATGAAACATTGATCTTGTTCATTTAATTCATTTAAGGTACCCCATCAATTTAACTATGATAGGTATATTCGTTATACTGGTTATTGTAATAGGTATTTATTATATATATATAAATTAAAATTATTAAATAAATTGATTTTAAATTGATTTGAATACTAATTTCATTAAATTTGAATATAAACTGATTACAAAAAGAAAAACATAAACAAAAAATACTCCCATAATCAATTCAACAATTTTGATTACAAATTATAATTTTAGTTTATCAATTTTATTTAATGAATAAAAATTACTAGTAAAGAAAAAGAAAAGTAAACAAGGTAGAATGTAAATCAACGGTTTTTAAAAGCGCACATTTCCAAAACACAATACAAACTAAAACTATTGTAAACTAGCTTTAAACTTAGTTTTTACGGATATTTTCAACTTGTCTTATTACTTCATAGAAGATTTTCTGAAATTTTTTTATAAGTAATAAGACTCGTTGAAATTTAAAACTAGGATTTGTCTAAGCATATCAATACTACTTGCTTACTGAAGAGTTTCGGTAGTATTGTAGAACGAAACATTTCCTAAAATATACAATACAAACTGTTTAAAATTGTGACTTGCACAAAAATTTGAAAATTTAAAAAATAAAATTTAAGAAATTTTTTGTAATATGAAAATATGTGAAAATAACACTTTTCTGAAATTTTACGAGGCTGTAAGTCCGGAATCCTTTATATTTAAGAAAAACTGTTGACACACGTAAAACTATATTACTGGAGCTTTAATTTTTAGATCTTTCCGAAGTAAAATGTGTACAGGTTCCTAAGGTACAGGTAAGTTATAGGATTTTCAATTTTTGAGCCCTAATAGCTCATAATAAGGGGGCGGCCCAAAAACATTTTCTGAGCAAACTTATACTAATTCCAAAAGTTCTTGCCATCAAAATTTCAAGCCTCTATCTAAAAGCGTGCCGGAGTTATGAAAGTAGAAAAATCATGCAAAATTTGGTTTTCACATAACAGTAAATTTAAATACTAAATTAAAAAAAATTGTATAATTTTGATATTAATTTACAAAGTTAAAAAAAATACCTGTCGCATGACGTTTTCCGATTGAAAAAATCTTAAGTCGAACATAAGATATATGCATTTAAAAATAGGGCTTTTTCAAATTTCGGGGGGCTGTAGCTCCGTAATGGAGGGGGCTATATGAAAAAGTTGTTCCACAAAATTATGTTTTTTATGAGACCTACCCATGATTAAAATTTTGTTTGTCTATCTTTAACGGTGTAGAAGTTTTGTAAACAGACGGACGGACGAACGGGCAGAGTGAAACTAATAAGCACATTTTTTCAAATTTTTTTTGGAAATGTGCTAAAAATGGTGAAAAATATGTTAGAAAAAAATAAATATATCTGAAAGATGCAAAAATCCTAATATAAAAGATATATTATAAAAGTTTAAATTTAAATAGGTAGCTATGTTTCCATATTTCATACCCAAAGAATTCTAATAAATAAAATACAAGGATACGAGCTATTTATCAACACTATTCGTAACGTAATAGGCAACTAGTATTCAACTATGGTATAAAAATTAAGAGAAGGAATAAAGTTTTACTATGCAATTTTCAAAATTTAATAAATCAATATTTTGATTTGAATCGAATAATCTTTAAATTATGGTTAAAGATCGAATTTACAATTACGGTAATTAAATTATATTTTATTGAAATATTTAAACATAAGTTTCAAAATATAAGTTCCTCTAGTCTGTCGAGTGTTGACAGTCTAGGAGCATTTAGCAAATTAAATACGAAATAAATATATAAATTAAGAAATTAAAAAAAATTTAAAACAAGATTTAAGGTTACGTTAAATGTTTGAAACGCCAAAAGTTTATTGGAAGTTTTTTCGTCCTTGTTCTATTGGATTCCCCAGTAGATATTGAACTGAATTTTACCTTAAAAAAAACAAAAAACCTAGTATCATGCAAAATTATGATTGGTTAATTTTTTCAAATCACAGACATTTTTATTAATTTTTAAGAGAACGTGTCGAGAGATCGCGTCTTAAAATCTCGTGTCTTAAAATCTTATGTCTTTTAAAACTAATTTTTAAAAATCTATCGTCATATAATCTTCCATGGCAATATTTGGTATCAAAATCTCATGTTTTAAAATCTCACGTTTCACGGTATTTTCCATAAAAAATATCGCAGAAAAGTAGAATTGTATTTTCCCCATTATTTAAATTAATATATATATATTTTTTTCCCCTAAGAGAAGTGGGAATCTTCCAAAGACACCAAGAATTTCTCCCTTGGTAAGGTCAGATTCTTACTGACTAAACCCACCTCCCCCTTTAGGATAGGAAAGGATAGGAAATGGATACGGAAACATTGAATTGGGAGTGAGACTGTAAGGAAACAATGAATCCGCCTATTATTATTACTATTTAGCTAACAGTGACTAAAGCCGTCACAACAGTTACAACATGTAGTAGTAGTATAAGTACTATATGAGGTAATTATTGAAGG
Source organism: Poecilobothrus nobilitatus (assembly GCA_947095535.1). Lineage (NCBI taxonomy): Eukaryota > Metazoa > Arthropoda > Insecta > Diptera > Dolichopodidae > Poecilobothrus > Poecilobothrus nobilitatus. The sequence goes on from OX352773.1 coordinate 188,977,230, forward strand.
CAACCCCCACTGTCACTGTAGCGGTTACTATTATTGGTATTAGTATTCTTATTAATATTGTTATTATTTTTACTATACAGAGTCAGCACCATCAGTGGATTACAACGTGCAGCAGTATATAACACCTTACTTGCATGATATAACAAAGATAGCGCCACTGTAGTAGCTATTGTTATTATTACTATTATTGTTATTATAATTATTGTTATTATTACTATTACTATTATTAATATTATTATTGTTATTATTACTACTATTAATTATACGATATACATTATTACGATATAAAAGTACTACATATTTTTTATTTATGACCTGACCGGGGTTTGAACCCAAGACCCTTCGGTTGAAAGGTTGGCGACTTAATCACTGCGCCATGAGTCAGATATACAATCTATTAATTAATAATATATATATATACAATCTATTAAATCCTTTGATGTTTAAATATCAATTTAAATAAAACAATTTAAAGATTTTAAAGAATGTTCCAAAATCAGGGATTTTTATTTAGCAGTGGTTTGGAGGCGGTAATCTCCACTATTTTTCTATTAGACTGATTATTATCCAAGAGTTTGAAAAAAAAAAGATTTCAAATAGTCATTTTTATTAAGTTACAAAAAAGAGCATTTCAGTTACATGTTTTTCAAATAGTGAATAAATAGCGGTCAATATTTCTCTATCAGTCACTGATTATTATAAAGATATTGTCAATGCAATTTATATCGAAAAAAAATTATAATGAAAATAAAGTATTCCCATTTTTCCACAATCTTTATTTTTCGCGATAAAAATAACGAGATTTTAAGACACATGATATGAAAACACGAGATTTTATAAACCGAAATTTTAAGACACGAGATTTTGAGAGGTGAACTTTCTTACCTGTCTAAATTTTTAATATAAAGGTTTCTGAGTTGAATAGGTTTTTTAGAGCTTGTCTATGTAAGGTGCAGTTCTATACTTAAACCGATGAATCCAATAGATCTAAATAAGGGGCAAACAACTTCTAATAAAGTTTTAGTGTTTATAAATGTAAAACCGTTTAACAAATTTTAAGAAATACCGAAATGCAGACTTTTTGAAATTTTAAATTCTCTTTTTTATTACATAAACAAACATTTTCGTTATAGAACTAGTAAATATATGCGTATACAGTGCCTTTTTTTTAATATATGTATTTATTTATATATTAAACAAAAATATAGTTACAATATAATAAAAAATTCAATAATTTTATCAAAAAAAAAAAAACAAAACAAAAAAAAAAAATAATAGTTCAATTATTTAATGATGTATAAATAAAAATGCGTGTAAAATAAATTGTGTCTGCTCCAATAAAATAAAATTGCACAAAACAAAAAATATAAAATTAAAATGATTTTAAATAATTTTATAACTAACACAGAAAAACAAAACAAAAAAAAAATTGAATTAAAAAATAATATATATGTAAGTACCTACATGCAATATAATACAGGTTTGATGAATTGCAGTTCAAGTTTTCCAGCTGATTTTTCTTTAATGCATATACTCTAATTTTGACACATCTAAACATATGTACATATAAAAAAAATTTTGTATGTTCTGTTTAAATCACAATAATTTTATAAATTTATCAAGCATGAAATATACATATATGTAATATATATATATATGTGTATATATATATACCAATATTTATTTATTCTTTATACATAAACATATATTTAGATTTACCAGAATATTAATTTTTTTGTTTTTATTTATTTTTTTGTTTTTATTTATTTTTTTGATTTTTATTATATTACAGGTATATTATGTATAAATGCATGTCAGTATATACATATGTGTTAATAATTTTTTAAATTTACCGTGAAATCATATTTGCCGCATCTAAATGAATTTTAAATTGCATAATTTTATAATTTGTTATTGTGTTTTTTTTTGATATTGTTCTTGTTCTTGTTTTGGTTCATTAAAGTCAATCGCCATCACATTCATTTATTCATCAAAAATTAAATCGGTTTATAATGTAATTGGTGGTACATTATATACATATGTACATAATACATATACTGTCTCTACTCTACTGACAATAAACATTTTTCTTTTTTCTTCTTTTAGGTCAAATTGAATTGTAACAAATTTTTATAGGTACCTATATGTATTTTTGTTATTGTAATATGTTTAAATTTGTTTTGTCTACAAATCATCAGATAAAGTTGAATATTTTCAATTTTATGATTTGCGCAAAAATTGGATTAGAAAATAACAAAAGAACATTTTCTAGATTTTAAATTCCATAATCTAGAGTGAGTGCGGCAAAAAAAAAAAAAACAAAAAAAAGGTTCATTTGATATGGTATTAGGTAGTCTTTTTGTTAAGAAAAACTTGTGGAACTTGTTGATGTTTGTTTGTTACAACAAAAATATTTATACATATATAATATATTATATATGTAGATACAACGTAATGTTTTTTTTTTCTTTTTTAATAGCATGTGCATTGTGTATATTTTGATTGCATATTATTTTATACAGCTTTGTTAATTTTATTATGATTTTTAATTGATTTTTTTTATGCAAAATAACAAAAAAAAAAAAAAAAATGAGTATGTACCTATTTTATACAAATGTAATTTGATTGTACGAACATAAATATTTAAGCTATTGTGAATATATCTTACATTCAAATTAGGGATAATTGTTTAGCTGTTAAGGTGTGTTATGAGAACAAGATCATATATTTTTTTTTTTGTTTTTGTTAGTTTTTTTGGGAAAATAAAATGCAAGTAAAGTAATTTTTGCCAGAAGGAAAAAAAAAAGTTCATAAGATTCCAATGTAATGTCGTGTGTAAATAATCAGTTACATGATTACAAAAATTACAGTAATTGTTTTTTACATGGATATGATATAAAATTTTCAAATTTTATTTATTGTATGACTAATCACAACAATATATTTATAATATAAAAAAAATATATGTATTATTCTTTAAAGCACTTAATGGTAATTTAAAACTATTAGGTATTTATTCTAATAGCAGACTTTTTTTCAGATGTCATTTACTAACCTTAAAAAATAGAATACAAATTATATAACTAGATAATCAAGAGAGATCAAGTCCCTCACTTTTCAGTTGAGTTCAGTTTAAACCTCGGTAAAGCTTATTTTTTCCCAAATAAATAATAGAATTACGAGTAGTCTTATACTTATATGAAATTTTATCAAAATCATCTGCGAAGTATAAGACCAATCGAAATTTTTTTTTGCCGTATAACCACTTTTTATATTCTAAGACTTTATTAACTATTATGAATTTTCATCTTTTTCTTAAGTTTGATTGTGATCTTTAAATTATATGTCCTGTTTCCTGTTTAATTCCATTTTCTGCTCCATATTCCTATATATATTATTATTAGTTTTTACTTCCTTAGAGACTGTATTTTAATATTTCAGAATCATACGGACAATAATGTCCTTTTTATGTTATGAAAAAGTTATTTTAAGATAATCATGTTTTTGGATATTAAAAATTTAAAAAACCTCGAAAATCGAAATGGTTATTTATTAAGTTTATAGTTTTAAAATTTAACATGTATAACTTTTATAGTAACACTGAAGATAATTCAAGTATAGACGAAAATTCTCTGTAGCTGTTAAATTTATTAAATTTTAATTAAACTTGTCTAAAAAATTTCGTTTCAAATTAAAAATTGAATCAAACTGAAATTTTGATTAAATGATAATTCAAAAAAAAAAAATAAATAAAACAAATAATTTAAAAAAAAAAAAATTTAAAAAATTTCAGAAAGAAAAAGATATGTACCTACAATGTTAAAAAAATTTGTTTTTTCACTTTCATAAGTTAATTTTTATTATAATTATGAAATTCACACCTCCATTTTCTTTCACTTATTCGACAACTTTGATATTTCAAACTAAAAAGAATGTTACCTATATTTTTAGAATGGAAAATCTCGAAACACAAACAAATATCTATATAATAATACTTATTACACTTTCATATTTAACTTATACAGTACTCATCACTTTTTTTTTTTTTAATAATAAATTTAATTTTTAGTCTGACAACCGTATCAATTATTTGTAGGCGATGACTTTTTTCATATACCTTTTTTTTAATTTTAAAATTTAATGAAGTTTTTAGTCGATTTTATTATAAGGGGGAAAAAATTTTTTTGGAAAAAAAAAAATATTTTAAACCTATATAACTAACTAACTAACCTAAGATATACATATTATTTTCATATTAAAACTGTTTCATTTCTATGGTTCTATATTAAAAATAACATTGTGATCTAAAAGTATGTAGTTGATAAGTTTTGACATTATGTTTTTTGAAGTATTTTGTACTCTTTTTTCCCCCTTTTTCATTTCCATAAAACCTATGTATCCTAACTCTATTTTGTGCTAGCAATTTTATTTGTGGCCAGTTTTCCTCTGTTTTTTCTATTTCTTTCATTACTGTACTCCTCTTTATGATTTTTGGGTCTTTCAACTTTCCTTTTTTCTTGAGGATTCCGATCAAGGGACTCTCTAGTTATCGAAGAGTTTTTTTTAAGGGCGCGACCAATCTATTTGTATTTTGTCTCTCTATTAACCAGGTTTATGAGTTTCTGTTTCGTCATATTTCATAAATCGTTATTTGAAATCCTTTGTGGCCAGAATATTCTGCATATTAATTCGCAAACATCTGTTGAGGAGGACTTACAGTTTTCGAATTATTCTCTCCGTGATTAGCGATGTTCCGCTGTCGTATAGCAAGATCGATTTAACACATGCTTAGAATATTTTTAGTTTTGTGTCATGTGTTTTCTATTAATTTGTGATGATCTCAAAATGATCTCAATTTGTTTTTTTTTTTAAATTGAAGACTGCAAATTTGTATAGTTTGGAGTTGATGCTTGATTTGGGTCTTTTTACTATAAGTCCAAAAGTTATTAGTTATAAAATGTACTTTAAAATATCTTTCGTATTAAATTTAAGGCTTTAAAAAGGTGTAGGTGAAAACTTTCAACAATTTTTTCTACGTCTTCTTTTTTTTTTTTATTAATAAAAATGTGTTAAAATCTAATCCGGAACTAATTACCTCAAAATGATCGAGTAGTTTTTAATTATAATTATTAAATTTTTTAAGACTGCCTACCAAAAAAAAAAAAATTCTCTAAAAGTTATTTTTCTTCCTCTTCAATAAGAATTTAATTTTTTTTTTATGACAAAATTGAAGAAAAAAAAAAAGTACATATATAAATAAGTATTAGTATACCGTTTTTTTTTTTTTTTTGTTTGTCGTTTGTAAAATAAGAATAATAACTTTTTTAATAATAGTTATTTTCTGTTTTTTTTTTTTTTTCAAAGAATTTTTTAATTCCTCATTATTGATTCTTAACTTTTTTTTTTTTTTATTTCAAGAATCTTTCGTTGTTTTTTTTTTTTTTAATTTTTTTACATAATATTTTTTTTTACCATTTGCTACCTGTTGTATTTTAAAATTTTTATATTTAAGTTAGATTTATCTATATAGGAAAATTTTTTTATTTTATTTTAATTCTCATCACTATATGCGATGTTTGACAGTAATTGATGTTTGAAAGTAAATTTTAGTATTTTAATCGAAAGAATTGTTACTTAAAATTAAATTTTAATAACTTTATCATTTTAGTACTTAAAAATAATAACGACAAAAAAAAAAAAAAACAAGAAAAAAAAAAGGTTAAAAAAAATTTAAATGATAGTTAAATAGGCAAAGAGCAAATAGAAAAAAAAAAAAAAATTAGGAAATTAAATAAATTGATTCAATGGTGAACATAAATTTAAAAATAAAAATTAAATAATTAATATATTAAAAAGTATATATAGTGATCAAAGGAACACGCGTCTTTTATTAGTGATTATTATTAAATAATAAAAATAATTTAAGAATTTTTAATTACATTAAGAACGATTAAATAAATTTACATATATACATACATAAGATATTTTAATATAAATTTTAAAGTTGTTTGATAGCTATCCAAATCTATTGCGTTAGACCATTTTTCAGAGATTTTTGGCATAAAACTTAACCACTTTTAACAAAATTCACAAACATATAGGTTCATTTGAAACTGAGTTATGTTTATCTAAAAAAAAAAAAAAAAAATGTATAACGGCTATAAAAGGTCCTAAAAGTTAAACTGATTGATCGGGTCTAAAAAATGTCATACTTTATTGCATCTGTATAAAAAATTATAATTTTTGACTTTAATATTCTTAAAAAAGAATAGCTAAATTAAAATAAAAAACTTTTTTATAGATATTTTATAGGTGATGATCTTTGGATCTTCTAAAAATAAAATCTTTTATTTCACATTTTAAAACATTCGCCAGAGCAACAAGAAATATTATAAATGCTGATCCTTACACGGTACAAATTTCTAAATGAAAACATTAAGTTTAGTAAATTTATTAATTATAATACAAACATCTCGCATATGGAACCTTTTACCAACATCTGTATTGCCAACTGAAGGACTTCCATTTATAAATTAAAAAAAATAACTAAAAATTTTCCTCTAATAAATAACTCGACACTTCGTTCATTTCCTTCATAATCTTACTCACCCTTCCGTTTCTGTCCAAGCCTGAACATTGGATTCTCTTCGAGATAAAATACAAAAGATCACGACCTATTGTTTGGGTTAAGCAAAAATAAAAATAAAAATAAATAAATTAAAATGCTTTCTATTCAATTTAGATAAAGTAAAATGTTTTTTTTTTTTTCTACTGATAAAAACCATCAGGATTTTCAAAATTTTGTTTGCCATCTCTGCTGAATTAAAAGAATTTTAATAATATTCAATTTGATGAAGACATTAAATAAAAACAAAAAAAAAGAAGAACGATAATTGATAATTATTTAATATTTTTTTTTTTTTTTTTTAAATAATAACGTGTTTTGATAAATGGGACTTATATATATTATGATTCCATTGACTCTTAAGATATATGCAAATATAATTTTCAATTAGTAATTATTAAAAATCTATACTCATAACTAATTCTAACATCAACCAAACATATGCACATATTTGAACAAGTAAATAAACTTCAATTCGTTAAAATATATAATGACATCATCATTAGAAATAGCTTTGTATTATATAAACGTTTATATTTTTTTTTCCTCTTACTATAACACTTCTCATTCAATTTAAGCTAATAACAAGCTTTAATCGCTTTAATTTTTTTTTTGTTTGGCTTTTTTTTTTCTTGGGTGCCTATAAATGCGGGAGGGTTTTCTTAAATTCAATTAAAAAAAAAACAAAAAAAATATGATTATTTTGTTTTTTATTGCGGCACCGTATGTATTTAATCATCACTCTGATACTATCATTCCGCATCATCATCATTCAAGTCGATTATTATCAATCATTACTACTATTATTATATTACAATATTATTTTGATTATCATTATCATCAATTTTTGATAATCAATCAAAGAAATCATATGAAGCAGAAAATTATACATATTTTGATTTTTATTATTTTGTTTTTTTTTTTTTTTTTTTGTATTTCTAGTTTGAGCTGTAAATGAGGCTTAAATTGATCACACTAACGGATACAAATGTTGGATTGAATAATACATATGTATGCATACGTGTTATAAAATGTATATAAGATACGATCAAGCAGGCAGGCTGATTGCCAGTCGCCATCTATAAATTTATATTTTTCAAATCCATATACCATCTGCTCATTATTTGACTGTTTATTATGACTTTTCATGTGAGGATCAAAATTTTTTATTTGTTTTCATTAAAAATTAACAAAAAAACAAAAAAAAAAAAGGAATAAAACGCACTTTGACGTTCCAAGGTTATAATCAGATAATTCTTTTTTTTTTTGATCTTGTTTTCGGTATTTTTTTTTTTTTTTTCATTCGTATAATTTACATTTGTTTGGTTAAATTTTTTTTCGGTTTTTTCTTAGGTTTTTTAAAAGTTAAGTAAGAAAAAAAAAAAAAAATCTTAAGATTTTAATTTTTTGGTAGTTGAATTTTTTTTTTTTTTTGTTTTTTTATATTTTTTACAGGCCTGTAAATATTATTTATCTGTCATTTTATTGATTCTCCATTATTTTTTTATTGTATATAGTACACAGGTGTAATACCTGTGTGTTATCAGCAGGGGGTATTTTAACTCATTATTATTATTATATTTTTTCTTATATTATTATTTAATTATGTAGATTGTAGTGAGTAGATGTTGTTTAAAGAATCACATTGATAATGATGATGATGATGATGAGAATACTTTAATATATTTGTATACGAAATATTTTGATGATCATCCTTCTTAAATAATGATCAAGTTAAGAATAATGATGATGATAATGATGATGAAGGTATAAAAATAGTTAAAATTACTGATAAGATTTGTTTTGTTTTTTTTTTTTGTGGATTTATTTTATTTAATTTAACATTTTGTATCTTTAAGATACTTTTTTCTTGATTAGAAAATTTAAAAAAAACGAAGCAAATGTTTAAGTGGTATTAGGTGATTTTATTTTCTTTTAAAAAGATTCATTTAAAGTTTCACTGATTGTTTATTAAAAACAAAAAAAAAACAAAGCAAAAAAGAATCTTTTAATTTTATTAAAAAAAATATTTTTAAAGAAACAAAAAAAAAATAAATAAATGATCGTCTCATTCTAATGATTAGGAAGATTTTTGTTTTTTAAATTTATTAGAGAAGGAAAAAAATATTTAAGATTTTAGAATAGAAGAAAAAAACATTATAAGTAATCATTTTTATTAGTATATAAGTGTTGTAGTTGTTTGTTATTTTTAGTTACAAAAAAAAAAAAAAAAAAAAAATAGAAAAATAAAAGAAAAAAAATAAAACAAGGAATTCAATTTTGATTTTGTTTATTTGTAATCAGCTTGTAATCAATTGATTTAATTGATGTATGATGGAGGAAAAATTTAAAGATACGAGTATTTAAGAGTAAGAAAAAAACAAAAATAAAAATTAAAATCAAAACAAAACATTTATTTTTGTTTTTTTATAAGAACTAAAATTAAAATATTTTGGGTCAAGTGGGGTTAAGGTTTTAAGAATTTAGGGTTTCTTTTGTTTAGATAATATTTATTTAGATATTAATTTGAATTGTTATTTTTATATATTTTGAATTGTTTTAATTATTTTATGAAATCATTGAATGATATTCAAAATATGTATATAAAAAAACAATATTATTGTTTTCCGGTTCTATAATAGTATAATATGTTGTCATGTTGATTTATTTGAAAAATTTAATTAATTTTTTTATTATTTTGAAGAGTTTTGTTTTTCTTGTCAATTTTGTGTGTGTGCTTTTTTTTTTAAATGTATTTTAATTGTTTTCAGTTAATTTAATTATTTAAATATGAAATTATAATGAATTAAATATTTATTATATATTTGTATGACATTTTAAATTATGTAATTATACCTATTAGAAGCTGTTTTTTTTTTTTGCATTTAATATAATTAGTAATTAATTATGATTTTGATAATTATTAGGATATTCGAATCGATCATTTGGATTCATATTTTGGATAACGCAAAATTTAGTTAATTAATAAATAAATAATTATGAAATTATAGGACTTTTCTTAAAGAAAAAATAGAATAGGTATTTAGAAAAGAAAAATTCTGATCATAAAAGTGGGAAAAATTAAGAAATTATTATAATATACATATATATTATAAATTTAAGATGAAGTTTAAATAATGCTGTAGTATTTAAAATTGAATGTTGTATATTTTAACGAAACATTGAAATTGAAATTATATTTATGTTGTATAACTTAATATTTTTTATTGTAAAACATCATAAATGAATCTTCAATATCTATTGACATTCGTTATTTACTTGTTATATTTTGTAATCTTAAGTTTTTCTTTTTTTTTTGTTCTATACATTTTAGATCTAAAATGAAATTATGTATATTATAATTTGTACAGGAAAAATTTAAAGTTAATATCATTGTTTTAACGAAATACATTATTTAAACGTTATCTTAATGAAAATATTAAGGAATAAAAATTTTAAACAATTAAAACTTTATTCGAAAGTATAAATTAAAATTTTTTGTTAGAACTTTTGTTATATTATTTAATAGTGTCTAAATAGGTATCACTTTTATTAAATGTATTTGAAAAAATTTTTTTTTAATCCTTTTTTTGAAAATTCTTCTTTCTTTTTATAATAAAAAAAAAACCATTTTAATAATTAAGTATTAAGTCTATAGAAAAACAATTAAAACACCAAAATTAATAAAATTGGTTGACTAATTGTTTCTCCATTTTGCTTCAAATGTGGGAAGCAGGTCACAATCGGGCACGCCAAAGTTCACCTACGACAAAATCTTCCTTTTTCTTTTAACTTGCATTAGAAAATCTATATCCGTAAAATTTTGCATTATACAAAATCTTGCAAAATATTTTTGCAGGAAAATAGATTGTTTGCTTTGTTTTCAAAGAATGTATGTGTATGTTTATAGTTAAGGAAAATTTTGGAGTTGGTTTCAAAATCAAAGTTATACACTTTTCCAGAATATTTATATATATGTAAATGTGTGGTTGTGAATTAGGAGGATGGGGAGGCGAGAGAAGATTGTGACACAAACCCTCAAATGTGCTTTTCTTTTTTCATTCTATCTATTCTTATTAGTTTTTTTTTATTCACTCTACTAATTTTTACATAATTACTTTATTCTAGACTGGTAAAGTTCAATGTGCGACTTTCCAATTAGAACCTATGTATCAAAAATTTAGTTTATATTAATTTTGTATATTGTGTTATGTCCTGAAGATGATAATGGCAAGATTCTGCATTATTTTGGGTTCGAGAGAAATGCGAATATGAAATCATACAAATATTAGAAAATAACTTACGAAATTTTTCTTAATTAAACACTGGGGGCTTTCAGAATTGGTTAAAAAATCACGGTTTCGATAATTTATTTAACAAGATTTTACCCCCTCAAACTCACAATATTTAATGCTTTAATGTTTTATTATATATTATATATATAAAAAGAATTAAATAGTGTGTGTTTCAAATTTGAAAAAAGGATAAAAGAGCGTAGATTTTTAAAAACGAAAATTTTTTAAAATCAGACTTCGTAGTAGACCCAAAAAAATTGGAAAGACATTTTTTGCAGGTACGATCGATCATATTTAAATTTATATATAAAAAAATCACAAATTATTATACTACAAATTTAATCATAATATTTAATGTATAAATGATAAACATTTAAAACTCTTTTACTCAACGATTTACCAACCGATTTTCACATTTTTTTTAAATGACAAATATTCAGTACAGCCATTTTACAATATCTAAATTTTTCCAAAATTTTCCGATTTTCATTATTAATTTTCCATTTTTGTTAAAAACCTATATGAAGAATATACATACATATGTATCATATAGTATAATTTATATCTATAATATGTTCAAATAAGACGCTCTTTTTTTGTTCTTTTGTTTCTATTAAATTTAAAATTTTGATCTTTTTTTTCTAGATACCTAAACAAAATTTTAAAATGATAGTTTGTCATTTTAGGATTTTTTTATTTGAATAAACACGAAATGTAACATGTAATATTCAATAAAATGTTCAATATTACATAAATTAGGGACACTTATAATATAAATAATAGGTATATATTGAATTTTCAATATTCAATAAATCAGGGGCATCTTATAAAAGATAATAATAACAGTGTTACAAAAAATATCGTTTACAAATAAATTTTAAATTCGTTAAAGTATTAATTATTGAAAATTGTATTTTTACGTTTTAAATAAAATCATTTAGAAACTATATACTGTATACATATATACACCTGTATAATATAGTTTCTTTATGATAAAATTTAAAAAAAATTGCTTATTTCGTTTTTTAACTCAAAATTAACATTTGAATTAAAATCAAATATAAACGAGGAAGAATACATTTGCCTTTGTCACCTGGTAAATATCCGTACGAACCCGTTAGTATGTTTATAGTCTTCCACTCTGCTTATAATATTTTTTTTTTTTAATTTTTCAGTCTATTTATCTTAAAATAATTTGGTTGAGTTTTATAATTTTTAGAACTATGGTTTGAACATATATCCAAAGTATATGTTTATACATTCTTTAAAAGCAGATTTTAACCTTCCACCTATTGATTATCAATCCAATACTTTTCGAAATATGATATACCTAGTAACTGATTAAACTAAAGGTCAATATCATATTGTTATTTTACCCATCAAAAATGTTAATTATTTATTCATACAAAATGTTTGATTTAAAAAAAAAAAAATCTCTTTGACTCATTTCATTCAAACCAAAGGGCATTTAATAACAGGATAAAAAAAAATTAAAGGGCATTTTTTGAGTGAAAATTGATAATAGTTTAAATATAAAATACAAAAAAATAATAAATTACAAAATAAGAAAAACAACGGTAATATAAAAAGTGCACTTAAAATCAAACATTAAAATGTGACTCAAGTTCAGCAGGAGGTGGTACATTTTCATATTATATATGGTATATGGTTATATCAATTTTTGTTATAACTCTCTTTTCAACAATTTTTTGTTAAAATTTATGTTAAATCTTTATTTCTCTTAATACAGATTTTCGTCATTTATTTTCCTTTTTCTTCTTATTATTATTATTACGTTGTTAAATAGCGTTGGTGGATTTTTCTTTTATTGTTGTTGTCAAAATAAAATAAATCAAAACAAAAAAAAAACCGGCTTTTTCTAAATATATTATTAAGTAACTCATACTTTTTACTACTCTGAAAAATTTTTTTTTTCTCAGAGAATTTTTATTAATTATTATAATAAATTAATTTCTTACATTGGAGACTTTAAAGTGGAGACTTTATTTTTTTTTTGTTTTTGCTATCACTTTATATTAGTTAGAAAGAGACAAAACACAAACAAAAATTACCGGCTGTTTAAGGTAACATAATTGAATACCTGTAATTGTAAATTCAAGTTTTTTTTGTACCTGTGTATAATTGAGTGATTTTTTTTTTATTGTGTTTGTTTGTAGAGTTTAAATAAAATATGAGAGTGAGAAAAATAGAAAAGTGTGTGAGATAATAAAATTTATATTTTGTTTAAATTTGTTTGAGTAGAAACTTAGGTTATTGTATGAAGTTTGAGTGATTTTAAATTAATTGAAACTATAAGAATAGAAATCTGTTGAAAATTGTTTTAAAACATATTATAACATATAAATTTCAAACATTTGTCATCAAAGGTACAATGTTGTTTTTTTTTTTAATTAAAATAAATTTCACTTATTATGCATTTTTTTTTTGTTTGATTTGTTGTTTTATTGTTTGATTGTATTACGAATTTGTATTACGAACTCTATTCTGTAATACAAAATGTTCTTATGATAACAATGTAATATACGTATTCCTTTCGATACCTATTATAATGTTCGCATAGATACTTTTTTTTTACTTTACTTATGTTTTTTTTTTTTTTTGTTAGAACTGTTAGTAATATCTTGTAGATACTTTTAATGGTTCGATGTTGTTGATTGTTGTATAGAAAAAGAAAACAAAAATGAAAAAAATGTAAGTTGTTATATGGTTTGATTTTTTTTTTTTGTATGAATCATGCATTATGAGATGTTGGATTTGGATAGAAAAAAAAATACGATTATTTATATTATAAATAATTTAGGTATCGGAAAAAAATACAGAAATTATTCAATGTTATTCAGTTGAGCTTTTTATCTCGTCGTATTTGGTTGGGCGGTTTTCTTGTTCGCGAATATAAAAAACAAAAAAAAAAAAAAATTAAAATAAAAATTTTTTTTAAAGAAAAATACAAAAAAAAAGAAATTTTATTCAGTTTATTTTCTTCATAACTATTAATTTTGTTATATGAGTGTTTTATTTAATAATAAATAAAATTATTTTATAAGACTATTTTTTTTTTTTTTGTATTGTTAAATAAAAAAACAATAATTGGGAATTTTATGAAAAAGTATAATTTATATATAAAAAAAAAGGTAAAATTACAATATTAATAGTAAAGTTGAATAAAAAAAAAAAATTACTAAAATATGAAATAAAAACAAAAAAATTAATACAAGTTTTTGTTTTTTAATTTTTTTCGCTTTTATTTTTAAATAAATTTCTTTAAAGTATCTTAAGATATTTTTTTTTTTTTTTTTTCTGCATATATAATTTGCTAAAGAATTTTTACTGATGTATAAAACGTATAAAATAAAAAAAATAAAGAAGAAACCGTTATTTATTTTAAAATTGGTGTGTAAAAGTATCAACTTTATATGCGATTCTAAATATAATAAATAAAATAAATAATAATAATAAAAAAAATATTAAAAAAGTATTAAATAAAAACGCGATTTCCACTAAAACTACCTGTTTAAAAAAGTTGCATATAACCACGAACAAAAAAAAAAAAGATCAAAATAAAAGAAAATAAAAATAAAAAAGTTTTCTTCATTTTCTTGGTGGTTACTCTCTATCATCCCATCACCATATCCAATGAATTTAATTGGGGACTATATGAAATAGCGTAGACGACGTTTTAGAATTTTTTTGTTATTTTTTTTGCAAAAAAAAAAAAAAAATACAACAAATAAATAATAATAATTTAATTTATTTTATATTTATTATAAAAAAAGATATTAATAGAAATTTAATAAATTTAAAAAAAAAAAAAAAGAATTGAATAAAAAAAAAAGGAATAATAAAAAGTTGATTTAATAGAAAAAAAAAAAAAAAAAGCGAAATTGTAGAAATTCCAGTTTCAGTTTTGAAGTTTTAAAGAGATTTTTGTTTGTTTGGTTTGGAAAAACTTGTTAGGATTTTTTTTTGTACTTGTTTACTTTAATTTTTTTCGTTTTTCTTGGGAAATTGGCAAAATATATATATAAAAATATTTTAATTTTCTTTCATTATCTCTTTTTTTTTTTTTTTATAATATTTTTTAAATTTATGAAGTGTATGTGTTTTCTTTAATTTTTTTATTTTATCTACAGGTTTGTTTTTTTTTTTTTTTTTTTTGCTAAATACAGGATATCTACAATACTTAAATCGAATTTTTTAAATATTTTTTGTTTAAAAATCTGATAAAAAATAATAATAAAAAAAAAAAAAAAGAGTGTTTGTTTTCGTTTTATTTATAATAAAAAGTGAAACTTGAATTCGAAATAAAATAAAAGCAAAAAAAAAAAAAATTGTTTTAATAAAATAAGAAATTACTTTTTTTTAAAATAAAGAATTTAATTATTTTTATTTGGGATACTACTAGTCAACAAAGAAAACAAAAAACAAAAAAAAAAAAAAGAATTTTTTTTTATTCGAAAGAGAAAAAAAAAAATAATCGAAGTTCAATAAAATAATATTTTTGCATTAAATAAGGATTATTATTACAAAATCTTTTATAAGGTATATATTTATTATAATTTATATTATTTATTTATTTTAATTTTTAATTATCTATTCTAGTATATATAAATTATGAAATTTTTTGTTTTTCTTTTTCAGTTTGTTTTTTTTTTTTTTCAAATGATTTCTTATAATTCTTATAATTTAGTTTTTTTGCATGTATGTACGTTAAATAGTTTGACATATAGGAAAAGGTGTTGCTGGATTTTTTGGATAACTTTCGCGATTTTTTTTCTCTTTTTTTATTTTTTAAAAAAAAATTTATTAGGTATATCAATATACCCATAAAGGGTATATACCCACTTTTCTGTTCGGATGTGGGCCATCACTTTTCTAAATTAAAAAAAAAATGTTTTTTTGTTTCTGATTATTTCAATCTATATCCTGGAAATTATCGAAAGACACTATTGAGAAATGGAACGAGGAAAAGTCCTCTATTAGTGTGTGGAACTTGAACCTACTAAACACTGCCTCCCTTTTTTTTTTACCAAACAATAGGTTGTACGATCTTTAGTATTCATGTACTGCCTGGTCAAAAGAAGTTGAGTTACGGAAGTTAGAACCCTATTACAAAAATCAAAATATGAAATCTGATAAGCATATGTTAAGAATTTTTTCCTTCATAAAAATGTTTTTTTTTTTAACAATATGTCATAATACTTGTATTGATGTTTATTGATGGTGGCCGAAATTAACGCCACGGAAATTTACATTATATGAGAATTAACATCCATCAAGTGGGAATTATCATAACAAAAAAATAATGTTAAAAAGAAATGTTAATTCTCACCCAAATGTGAATTTAAATCTTGTGATATTAAATTGACATTCCATTGTAGAAAAAGTGATGTAAATTCCTATTTTGGGGTTTTTGGCGATTTTAGCGTTTATAGCATATAGAAGCGAAATTCTGAATTAGGAGGGATTTTAGAGTTGAATTAAAAACGAGGGTATTCCCTTTTCTCAGAATATTTATGTATATGTATATTCGAGATTATATGGATTAGAAGGGATGTTTTAAGTTGAATTCAAAATCAGGGTTATTGGCCTTTTACAGAATACTTATGTATATAGAAGGTTTCAAATTAGTAGAAATTTTAGAATTGTATTCGAAATCAGGTTATTCCCTTCTTCCAGAATATTTATTTATATATGTGTGTAGGTGAGATTCTGAATTAGAAGGGAATTTAGAATTTTATTTAAAATTCTGGAAAAAAAAGGAATATCTACCATGATTTTTAATCTAACTATAAGATCCCTCCTAATTCAGAATCTCTCATATACATATGAATATACAAGTAAATATTATGGAAAAAGCTTATAACCGGGACTTTAATTAAAGTTTAGCCCAAAAATTCGTTTCTTTTATTTAAGCACAGTAATAAAGAAAAATAATAACAATCTTATCATAATAATGTAAAACAAAAAGACTGTCAATTAATTCTAGAATTTATTGTAAAAAAAATAAAAAAATACAATTCAAACTTTAATTGAAATGCTAAAAATAAAAAAATAAATAGCAAATGTTTTCCAAAAATAATTTTTTTTTTATTTTGCTTGGACTGAAATTTGGTTTCACTGTACTGCGGAATTCATCTTAATACCATGTTTTCAAACTCATTCGTTAAAGGGAGACAATTAACTGTTATAAATTATACTTCAGTTCAGTTATGTAGTACTACTTAACTCTCGTAGAAATAATTCTCATTTATTTGTTTGGAAAGTGGTGTTAACTGCCACTTCGGTAAGAATTAACATCACTTTTGTTTTTTGATGTTATTTTTCACTTGGTGAATCTTAATTCCCCTGTGATGTAAATTCCCGTAACGTTAATTCCGTTCACCTTTATTGATAGTTTAATAATGTAAAAATTGACTTCCAGATAACTTCCATATAACTCCATATAACTTCCACAAATCAACTAATTTAAAATGATATTCAAATTTATGTGATTTTTAATATTTAATAAAAGATTATATAAAATTTATATTTTAATAATTATATGATTTATTTATTTACATAATTAGCATATTAATTTGTTTTGTTTAGAATGTAATATTAATATTTAAGCATTTCTATATTAAATAAATAATATCGATTCAAATATTTTATTTATGCGAATTGAATAAAAATGTTAAATTCTTTTTTTTTGTTTTAAATTATTCATTATTCAATATTATTTAATAATTAATAATTAAAAAAAAAATTCATATAAAATTAAGTTTGTATATAATAAATCATGAAATTATTGTATATTTAATCTATATTCAATATAGTTACATATACATACTTAATTTATTCCATGTATAAATATCACAAATGTTTTGGTATTGTTTTTAAAAAAGAAAAAAAATGTATAGGTATATACATATATATTTGAACAAAAGAATTTTTGATGAGATAGACAGGTGAAATTTAATTCTATAGGTATATAGTTAAATGAAATATATGTATATACTTATATTATATAGTTTGGCTTTGGGGGGAAATACATATGTATATATATATATAATTTTGTTTATATCTTAAAAGGCTGTTATAATAATAAAATAAAATAAGGCTTATAAATTTAAGATAAGTTTTTTTTTGAATTTTAATTTTTATATACTTATAATCAGGTTTGAAACATTTTTTCAAGCTCAACTTTTTAACTATTTTTATTATGTGTTTTTTTTTTTTTAATTTTTAAAACTTTTCTGTTATAAGTATTTGATATAAACCATCAAAATTATTGCCAGAATAATAAAATAAAAATATTCAATAAATTAACAAAAAACTAAAAAAACTAAAAAAAATAATCATTAGATTTCATCATATCATCATAATGATGAACACTTAAGTAAATCTTGTTAAGTAATTATTCTAATCGGATTTAATTTTTTTATTCAATATAGCAAAATTTACTATTATATACCTAATCTTATCCTAATTAAAAAAAAAAAAGGTAAAATATACAGGTGAAATATTGCATTGAATTTTTTCTATTTTTTTTAACCTTGTTTTATTTAATTTTTGATATAGGGATTTTAATGTTAGTTTAGAATTACAAATTCTCGATAACAGTACTTTAAAATTATTTAATTAATCATTTGTACTTTATAAGTTTTAATGAGTGACAAGTGACAAGTGACATTTTATTTGATTTACTTAATAAGAAATTTTGTAATCGATATTTTTTGATAATGATTATTCATTATAAATAAAAATTATAGTTATTAAAAATTTGTTGATAAAATTTTTTTTTTTCAAATTCAAGTAATTTTTAAAATTTGAGTAAGTTTTTAGTAATATCATAATATTTATCTATAAGATGTTATTTTTTGCAGGTAGGTATTTATATATTGTATAGATATATAAATGATTCCTGAGTGATATAAAAATCGATAAAACATAAAATCCAGAGCCAGATTTGAATTACTTACTGTTATATATTACCTCTGATTCTATTTTACTGTCCAATAATTTTTTTTCCATCTGTGACTTTTACTGAAAAATACGGATTGTAATGGTTTTTATATTTTTTAAATTTTGTGATAAATTTTGAAGTTCAAGTCGCCTTTTTTTTATTTTCTAAAATTTACATTTAAAACAAAATCCATGATGATTTTTGCAGAAAAACTATAAAATCTAAAAAAAAAAAATTGATAAATTATTTGATATTGAAATATGATGAATGAATATGATATAATGAAAATGAAAAAAATAATTAGAATAATAATAATTAGGAAAAGCTTTAGAATTAGGGTGTCAATAATTTGTTTATCGAAGCTTGAGGGACATAACTCTAACTATCTTAAATTCTTTGATATTGATATATGTACATTAAAAAATAATTAGTACGAATTTGAGAGTTGATTGCAAAATTAGAATTTCAATGGAGCGGTAGTCCCCACAATTTTATATTCTTTGATGTTGAAATATGCATGCAATAAAAATAATTTGGATGAACTTTATAGTCGGTTACAAAATCAGAGTTTTTTTTGTCTTTTCCATTTCTCTGGATTTTGAATTTTGAATTTGAGGATTTAGGATTTTTTTAGTTACAAAATATAAAATTTAGGGAATACTATACTACCGAAACACTTCATTATGCATGTAGTATTGATATATGCTTAGACAACCAAAATTTTAGTTTTCAATAAGTCTTATACTATACTTGTAAGAAAATTTAAGAAAATCTTCTGTGAGGTGAATAACACTAGTTGAAAAAATCTATAAAAATTAAACGTAGAGATTTCGTCACCAAATCCTTAAAATTAAAATATATTTTGAATTATATTTCTGGTCATATACAAATTTTTCAATTAATGATGACGAAAAAAATAAAAACTTTACCTATATGGGATTCCATAAAAACAAAAACTTCGTCTAATATTTGTTATATTAAAATTAAAAAGAATTGTATTTTAGTTACATTAAAATGTTTGTAATAATTATTGTGTAAATTGTCATTTTTTTCTGTCTTAACAAATTTAATTAAAAATTTTGTTGTTTTGGACATTGTAAAGTTTTTAAAATAAAACAAAAAAAAAAAAAAAGAAGATATCTTAAAAAAAAAAAAAAGACTATATATGATTATGTATTTTCAACCTTACATTTTTATTGTTAATTAAGGTTATATTATGTATATGGTACCTGAAAAATTCCACCTAACCTTTAAGACATCACTTAAAAGATTTTTAATTATAATATGATTTTTATATTTTTTGAATTGTTTTTATGAGTTAATTATGAAATATTGTTTTTTTTTTTTCATAAGTAATAATAATAAAAATTATTTTAAAACATTTTTTCAAATGTCAAAATAATTTAATTAAATAATTTTATGTGAACAAGTATTATATTGTCTTAATTTTAAACAATTTAATCATATTATTTAATGTTAAATGATGAAAAATGTATTTAATGTTAAATGATGGATCTTAAATTAAATAAAAATATTTATTTTGAAAGATTTATATATATAGTTGAAAAGATTTAGGATTTATTAAAGTATATTTGAAATTGGATTTAATAATTTTATTTTTTAAAGATTTTTCTGTTATAAACTGTTATTTTCTGTTATTAAAGAAATAAAGTAAAATATTCTGTTAATATAATAAAAATAAAAATATTTCTTAATACGTTAAATCATGTTGATTATACAATTTCCTTCCACCGTAATTTAATTATATTTTGTATCCTTGGTGGCGAAGAAAATCAATGTACAATTTTAATACACATTTATTAGAATTTTCTTAATATTTTTATACCCGTATACGAACATAGTACTCAGGGTATAACAAATTTGTCATTACGTTTTTTACAATTTAAAGGTAACGAGATAGATATGGAAAAATATATATCTATCATCTGGCTTCATTTAAGGTATCACATATTTCCTACTCTGAATCGAATTTTAAGTCGATTCAGAGTAGGAAATATACGATCGTCCGCCCTTCCACAAGTTAATTTAAAAAAAAAAAGAAACTATACTTAAATTTTTATAATTTCATCTTTGTAAAAGTATCAGGTTTACTATTGAAATTGACAAAATTCAATTGGCGGGGGTTCGAGTAGCTGCCATCATTCACTTTCTTGGTTTATATGAAAAAAGTTAGTGTTTATTGAAGCCTTAGATATTTGAAATTTGGTGAAAAGAAGTTATTTTTGTTTTATAGTTTATTCCCCTGTGACATAAATGTTACAAGGAAATTACGCAGTCTTTCCTTTCAAGTTGTAGATGAAAATGTCGTAAGGGTGCGGATTTATTCTTAAGATTTGTGTGATATTCGAATCCACACTCCCTCATTGTTTACAACGTATTTGATACGTTCTTAGCCATTGGACCACCAAGGCTGCTGAAAATAAGTTAATTTTTATACTAATAACTGCTGTAAAATTTACTTTCTCTATATCACAAAAGGATCGAGTAGCTACCATACAATTTTTTCCCTTATATGAAAATAGATCAGTGTCTATTAAAGTTAGGTATCTGAATTTTGGTTAAAAAATTTTAAGTCGTATACCAATGATTTCTAGAAAATTTTATTGGTGTAAAACAGTAGGTTCGGGGAACTGTCATACAACTCCAAAAATGTACATAAATATGTCTGATGGGTATATTGCCTATACCTAAATAAGGCAGATATCTGAAATAAGGAAAATCTGAAAAAAATAATTAAATTTTATGGTAACAGCATTAATTATATATTCGTACAAGTATCCTATAGAGTTAATACAGCCAACTATATACTTGTTTTTTTTGTTTAAATTTGTACATTTTCTACTACTTAAGATATTTTCTAATTAAAATTAAGTATATATCTAATTTCTAATTAAATTGAAAAGTATTCCAACGTAATTAGAAAATATATCAGAGTTAGTTAAAGTAAGTAATAAAAAAAAATTTTTTTTTTTTTTTTTATTAGAAAATTTTTAATTAGAAATAATATGTAAACATGATATGGAAATGATTTTTAATCATTTTATTTCTAATATAGATAAATTCAAAATGTAGATAATATAAAATTTGTATATAAAATGTGTATTATAATGTATGATATTCAAATATAGGGACATAATTATTACTTCCATAGGAAGAACATAGAATTGATAAAATTTTATATTAAAACCTTTATAAAACCTTGTTTTTTGTTTTTGTTTAAATATCTATACTTAATTAAATTATGTGGGTTTTATTTTAATTTTTTTTTTTTTGAACTTTTATTTATAAATTAACGTTACAAATTTTTTTTTTATTTAAAATTATTATAATAAAAACTAATATATTAAAGTTAACATTAGAATTGTTTAAAAAAAAAAAAAAAAATTAAAGTTTATTTAAGAAAAAATTAGTACCTAATAGTTTTATTTAAAACTTTCAAAAAAAAAAAAACGTAAAACTTTTACAGATATATATTGTAGATACAGATACAGATTTCCTGTTGTTTAAATAATAAATTTACAAATTAGATTAAAAATAACATACATATAGATATTATAATAATTGTACAGATTTTTACTTAATATAATATTTAGGTTAACATCCTACACATATAATATATTATAGCTATATACTCTTAATTACTGATATTAGTATGTATATTCTAATTACTTATTATATATAATATACGAGTATAGTAAAATATTTTTAAAAGCTTATATTACATATAAACAACCAAGTGTCGTTTCTTTTTTTTTTTTCGCGCATAATTAAAGTGGGCAGCAAAAAAAAATTTAAAGAATTTTGTTTTATTTTATTAAAACAGAAAAAAAACATTAATTTAAGAAAAAAAAATAAGTTAAAAATATGTAGTATATTTTAATAGTACATATTTATATTTATTTAGTCATATATTAAATATTTTTTTGAATTTTTAATTAAAACTTATGTTTAAATATGATTAAATATTTATGAATTGTTGTCTTTTAAATTTTATATTATATAATAATTTGTTTTTTAAATATATGGAAAATTTTTTAATTTTTTAAGATTTGTTCTATAAGTCTATATTATTATAAAAGTATATATTATAAAATTTCACTGTTATAAAGTAACTATAATATGCTCAATGACAAACTTTTATTTTTTTTTTGTTAATTTAATCAAGTATATTAAATATTGTAAAGTTTATATATTAATTTTAGTTTGCTTGAATTAAATGAATGAATAATAGGTATCTTATATTAAATAATTTATTTAAAAAAAAAAAAAACTAAAATTTTGACTCAACCAAGTTATGTAATACTATAGATAAACCCGGTGTATAGCATACGTCAGTGTGATAATCCAGAAATAATATTGGTTTTTTGTCACTTAACTTTTTAATGAAATAAAAAGAATAATCTTTCTGTTCTAATATAGTTTTTATTTATCTTAAAAACGTTTTTTGAGAACAATATTGCCTTCATCAGTAAGAATACTTAACTTTTTACAATAAGAATAAGAATAAATTTAAATAAACGTAAAAACGTTGATAACAACACTAAGAAAACTAAGAAAAATTTTGTAGTAGTGGTTTGGGACCGACAGCTCCTGTTCCTTTAAAAATAATCCTTTTTGAAAATAATTTGTTTCATAAAAATGTCTAAATTCGTATAACATTTATTATTTTTTAAGTGAAATGTCAAAATTGAATACTTTTGTATGTGGGGTTCAAAATTAATTATTTTTCATATGGAAATGTGAAAATTTATTTTTTTTTAGAATGAAATTGGTGTATACATATATGTGTGGGCGTACTTTTAAAGAGTATTCCCTTTTTTCGGAATATTTATATCTATATATGGATGCCTATGCGAGATTTTGAAATTTGGGGATTTTGATTTTCGGAATTTCGTAATTTCGGGATTTTAATTTTTGGAATTTTGATTTTTGGGTTTTCGATTTTTTGGGATTTTGTTTTCGAAATTTTGAATTTGGAATTTTCGGGATCACGTAACCAACCCTATAAATTTTAAAAGTTTTTTTATTCTTTTTTTCTGTTATATGCATTATTAATTTTTGCTATGAAAAATGTTATTGTTGCAAACGTTTACGGCTTTTATATAATAGAAATAGATAGATAGAACTTATTTCAAATCTTTTATGAAATATTTGATTAACAACTTAGTGAAATTAATAATTCCCGAAACTGAAGCTTATAAGTCAAATATAAATAACGGCTTTGTGGATACCCTATGCTCGTTATAGGAGTGACAAGCAAAAAACAATTATAACTAATAAGTAGTTATATACTTAATACTTACTTACGTTTACTTTTTTAAGTATCTTGTATTTTTTATAATATATTACCATGTAAAGAAAACTTTTATCTGAATAATTTGTATAAGTGAAATACTATATATAGTTATAGTAAGCCTTTAAAACAAACGTTTCTTTTAGTAAAGAATTATTTAAAAACGATTGTAAGGATTTGGATGGCATGAAAATGGAAGTTTTAAATTACTAAATCATATGTGCTTATTAAGCTGGTTGTTAAAGTCTTATGTTTAGTTTTTTCACATTAATCTATTTTTCATTAGTATACTACTTATTTTTAATTCAGTACGAAGTTTTGGTATACTTGGGCAATCTTCAGATTGTTTTATTCTTTATTTTACTTCCTTTGGGAGAGTGCATTGAGTTTCCATAAGGCACTCTCCCACCAGACTTTATTTTGAGCTTGTTGATTGATTTCTGCCTAGCCTTATGGTTATTTGCCATTTCTTTCTGCATTACTGATCAGTCCATATCAGTACTGCGTCTCTCAAGGTCTGCCAAGGTCTGCCTATTTCTTTTACCTCTGTGGGTTCCATTCTAGAGCTTTGCTTGTAATATTTTTTTTATAGATTTTCTTTTATGTGACTTATCCACCTCCATTTTTTCTTCTTCATCTAGATGCTTATTCGTTCTTGTCTAGCCATCTCCCATAGTTCGATGTTTCTGATTCTTCTGAACTAAAAGAATTTACAAATTCTTCGTAAGCATCTTTTAATGAAAACCTGCATTTTTCCAGTGCATTTTTTTCTTTATCAACCACATTTCATTTCCATATAACAACGTTGACTTTACATATGTATCTATCGAATATTCTTCTATATATCGAAGATTATTTTTGATATTACCTCTGCAAAATCGATTTATAATTTAAAATTCAACCATTAATTAAAAATTAGTTAAGTTTTTTGAAAATTGATCAGTACTAAAAACATTTTTGCTTAAGAAAAAATTCTACACTTTATTTAATCAAAGTAATCGAATTAAAAGACTTTAATAGAGACTTAAAAATTTAAAAATGCTATGTATATGGGTATACTACCCTATTATTTAATTTTGCAACCATAAATCAAATAAGATCTTTCTCAAATAATTTTATTTTCTGGAATAGTATTTTCTTTTTCTTATTTTCTTTTTCTGGAATAGTATTTCATTTTATTAATGACAAATTCCTGATAAGTACATATTATAATATGTATATAAACAAATTTTAAGTTTTGGTAGATTAATTTTAACTTTAACTGTAATCAAGCAGAAAAAATTTTTCAAATAAAAAAGAACAGACCCTTTATTGTCGTTTATTACATAAAATCCATAAAACCAAAAAAAAAAAAAAGAAAAAAAAAGAAATTAAATTTTCAAGGTTGTACAAAATTATTATTCTTTTATTTTTCTTTAATACTGTTATAAAAACTTCTTTTTTTCTTGGGCTTTTGTTTTTTTTTTTTATATTTAATCTTAACTTTCCCTTATTCACACAGTACTGTAATTAATTACAGATTATAGAAGAAAATCATTACTTCAGTTTAGATTTTCAAATACAACATTGTAAAAAAAAAGAAAAAATTAAAAGAGAACAAAAAAAAGTTTTATTGTTCTTTTCTAGCTTGTACCTCATTTTTTTTTTTTTTATAAATGTTTTTATTGTTTTTTTTTTTTCGATTAAACTCTTTAAAAAAATAGTAAGTAACCGGATATAATTGAAGAGTTAATGAACCATGTTTACTAGCTTTTAGCTTTACTTTATTCGTCGAAGTTGAACAGAAAATTTTTTCTACACAAAAAAATTCTTATTGTTTTGTTGTAAAAATTTACGTTTACAGATTCAAAAAAAAAAAAAAAAATTATGATGAGGATATTGATAATAAATAATAATGTTGATGATGATGATGATAGAGTAGAAAATGAAAAGAATAACATCGTAACTAATAACTATAAATTTTAATTGTAAAAAAAAAAATTAATTAAGAAAAAAATTTTTTTGTGAAAAAATAGACAAAATTGAAGTTTTCTGAACTTTTTAAATGTATATTGATGTAAGTATTCATCTAAAATTATTTTGTCTCAAAGATATAAGTTATTTTTTATTATGCTCAAATTGAAACAATTTCAAAGTAAATGTTTTATATATATATATATATAAACCAATATATAAACCCAATTATAGGTGATTAAAACTATTTAATTTTGCAAAAGTTTTATTTAAAAATCAGTTAAATTGAAGGGACCTCGGTGGCCTAGTGGGTAAGAGCGTATAAAATACGCTGTAAATACACACCGAGGGATTGTGGGTTTGAATCCAACACACGTCTTAAGAGTTATTCCCCCTTACAACATTTACAGCCACGCCTGAACAGGAAAGGCTATGTAATTTCCTGTCCACATTTATGAAAAATTAAAAAAATTAAAAAAAAAAGTTATATTGACATTTTTACTGACATTTGATTAAAGTTTTTAGTTATTTTGATTTCCGTTTTATTCTTGTATTAGTTCCAAAACCATTTCGAGTATCATATTTACAATTCTTCTTATAATATGGGTACGTTACACTTTTATAGAAGTATTTAAAAAAAAAAGAACCTTCTCTTAATTAGGCTTATATTTCTTATTGTTACAGTATTGTTAATTATGAACAGAATGAAAAAAACTGAGCTTGAACTGCATTCATTTGACCCAATAAGTATTCCGTGTATTTTATTTCAAGTTTATAACCTAAAAATAAATAATTTTTTTCGTAATTTGTGTTAACTATATAAATCAGTAAAAGTATATATGAATATATCAAGCCGATGGTGTGTAGTAGCACATATTAAATAAACTATCCTGACGATCATTTTTTGGAGTCAGAATAAGCAAACTAAGGATTTATGGAGCTAAACTAAGTATTTTAGAATATTTAAATTACAAAAATAGAAAATACAAAAGAATATTCTATACATTTTTGTTTTTGCTATTTAAATATCTAAAATTCTTAGTCTGGCTGCAAAAAAATGTTCATGCTGGCTCCTAAAGAAGACTTCAAATTTTTATATGAAACTTTTCGTCTGTATAATTTATAATTTTCGTCTGTCTGTGGCAGTAGTTAAGAGACCGGTTTATTATTGGAAAGGCCTTCTATTCGAATGCTGTTTGGATCATTTAAATTAATAACAAATAATATATATATATATATAGATTTTGTTATAGTATATAATTAGTATTTATATAAAAAATTAAGTATACTACATATTATATTCTACAATAAAATTTTAGACGATATATCGAAATATATAATAATATATAAATAAAATAATTCTTGTATTAGATAATAGATGGCGAAGAAAAAAAAATATTTGTGTTTCGTGGGCTTGTACAATAGCTACAGCCTACAGTCGAGTAATCAACGACTTAATGAAGGCAATAATTTAAAAGAAACTGAAGCTTAGTTGAATAAGTGATTTAGTCGATGCGCTATGCTCCTCATAGAGGAATGAAAAACAAAAAAACAGATATGTGAAATATGTTTTTAGGTTGTAGGAAAATTTATTTTTGTGTTTAAAACAGACAAATATTATTATTTCAGAAGCAATTTTTAAAAAAAAAAAAACTTTATCAGTTTTCCTTTTTTTAAATTTTTATTATTATATTTTTGGGACACTATAATATTGTATATAAGAATAAATTCCTATATGTAATGGAACTTGTTAGTGTCATCAATTTTCTATAAGTTTTTCAATTGATTTTAATAATATAAGGCATACTCATTTTAATAAATTTAATTAAATTTTGCTGTCATATGCAGTGAGATATGGTGCTATCCTATATATAGCCATTTTTAAACAAATTTAGTTAAAAATATTAAGTGGTTGACGCTACACCACCATTCAGATAATATTTTGTGTATAGTTAAGCTGTAAGTTGATCTTGGATTCACTATTGTTGATCGTTTAATAGGTGTTTTTATACGCTACACTTAAAGTATAGGCCATAGAGTATATTAATTTTAGTATGGTGTTTCTAACCACTAAAAGGAAGCGAGATAGATATGCACATGTACATATATTCTGAATCAGGATCACCTCCTGAGTCGATTTAGCGATGTCCGTTCGTCCGTACGCACGATAACTCAAAAAATAATGATGCTATCTTGATGAAACTGTTGGTTAACAATGACTAATAAACTAAATAAGGCGGGGATCGCAAATGGGCGAAATCGGACAATGAGTTCGGGTACCTCCCATATAACCCCCAAAACCGAATACGCATATCTTTGAAATTAATAAAGATAGAAACTTAAAATTTTGTACGAGGGTGTGTTTTCCTCAATCCCTGATATTTCTAAAATTTGAGATGAATTGGAGTGGTTGTTCGGGTACTTCCTCCACAACTCCCAAAACCGAACAAGCATATATATTCGAAATTAATAAAGATAGAAACTTCAAATTTGGTACTAGGGTGTTGTTTCCTGAATCCCTGATTTGTCTAAAATTTCAGATGAAACTTGAAATTTGATATAAGAGTGTTCTACCCTCTTCTGATGATGTCTCTAAAATTTGAGATAAATTGGGGTGGTAGTTCGGGTACCTTCCACACACTTCCCAAGACTTAACAAGCATATCTTCGAATTTAATAAAGATAGAAACCTGAAATTTTCTACAAAGATTGTAAAAGCATTTATTTTTTTAGCTTAATATATTAAATACCTAACTAAAATAACTTATGGATTTTTAATTTAATTTAAGTGTAGGGTATAAATAAGTCGGTTGCATCGACTTACTGTTACATTTACTTATTTTGTTTTAAAAAGGAAACTATAATATTATATAGAATAAGTTAAAGTTTTTAATTTTTTAGTATAATTCAAAACATCAAACACTTAGCTCGAATATTCTTTCTTGGCTAACTTGGATGTTACTTATTTCTTAAGTAAATAATGAAATGTAAAAAAAATTCTTATAAAATCTCTTTACTTTAATATTGTATTATAATTTTAATTGTCATTTAATAAAAAAAAAAAAAAAAAAGTAATAGAAAAAAATAACAATAAAATGAATTTCTTATACTAAAGTACCTAAATTTGAAATTTTTATTTTTAAAGAACGCGTTTTAATTTTTAAATTTTGGTGGATTTTTATTTTGTTTTCATTTCATTTGAATTCTTATTCTATTTTTTATTGTATAATTTTTTTTTTTTTGTTTTGGTTTGTAACTGTCTTATTTAGTTTTTTTTTTTTGTTGTTTTGTTGAATTGTGTACTCCTATCGCCTCTTTATTGTACCAAAAAAAAAAAACAAATCCAAAAACTTTTGTTTGCTTGTTTGGTTTTTTATATATATATATATAAATTTAAACTAGTATGATGATTTAACAACTGTAGATTACGAGGAAATTTTTTTAAAGTAAGAAGAGACTGTTGTTGTGTTCCCTTATGTTCATGTTTCATTTCTTTTATATTTTTTTGTTATTTTTTTTTTTTTTTTTTTTGAATATCACGGCCCATATAACACAAGTTTACAAGAGTAAAAAATAAAAGCAAATGAAAAATAATTTTTAATCTTCTAAAAGGTGTAGTGTTAAAAAATGAAGAAAAATATAATATTCTTATTTTTAAAGTTTCTTTATAGTTCTGTAGAAGTCTTTTTATTTTAATACAATTCTGTTTCATTTTATTTTTTATTTTTATTATTTTAAATCTTTTATGTTGTTATTGTGGTTCGATTTGTAGTATTTTTTTGGATTTTTTTTTTTTTTTACCTTATTTCATTTTTTATTGGGTTATCATTAAAAAAAAAAAAAAAAAAAAAAAACTGTTTCGAAAGAAGAGATATTTCCTTCTTTGGTTTAAAAGTGTTAAATAAATGAATATAGGTACCAAGAAAAAAGAAATGTTAAGATTATGTTTAATTAATATTTTAATAAGAACGTTCATAGATTATTCTAATTCTGTTCTAAGGGATTTGGATTTTAATTTGACTTTTAGTACTTGAAATTTTGACTTATAATATTATAGTAAGATTTCTTATGATCTTTTTAAGGATTTCTTACTAAAAACATTTTAAAAAGCAAATTTAAGGTTTTTAAATCAATGAGTGTACATTAAATATCTACTATTAAGTTTTATGAATTTTTCTAAATAAGTTCTTAAATCAGTGAGAGCTAAACATCTAAACAAAGTATTGTCAAATGATTTGGAGTAACACTCAGTGTACTTTAAAAATTGACAGCCAGCATACTTAGTTATAAAAGAAAAATTCAAAACAATCTGTCGATCTTAAACATATGTTATAATTATTAATTAACAAACCTTATCCCTATATTATTATTTTTTTGCTCATAAAACATTTCAAACTTTTAAACAAAATTATAATACCAAGTTTCCATTTATTATCATAACAGAAAAAAAACAAATGAACAAATATTTAACCACGTGATATAGTAAAAATTTTAGCTCTTTGAATCTTAAAGATTGGTCTATTTAAAAATACGAGTAAGTATGTATGTTTAGTATTACAATACACTGGAATAGAAGGAGTTTTTTGATAACATAAGGTACCAACCAATTGAATAAAAATTATTTCGAGTATAAAATATAACCTAAAACATTACTATGATTCTACCATTTTTTTTTTTGTTTACTTATACTTTTGTTTTTTTTTTTTTTTCTGTTATTGTTTTACTCTTTGGATGCTTCCACAGTTTCTCTTGTTGTTGTTATGGTGTAAAAATTATTTGGTCGTGTTCTTGTTTATGACCGAGTACGACGCCTTCGGTGGTAGTTGGTGGTCATACAAGTTTTGAACTCTGACTTTGAATTTCATTTTTGAAGTCAAGGAACAGAATACAAACAAAAAAAAAAAAAAAACCTTAAGCATATACAAAATATATTAAAGAAAATGTAAAGAAAAGTATAAAGTTAAATGTAGTTAAAAAGGTTTCGCCTCGAAACACTTCGAACTGTATTTGAATTTTGAATTTTTTTTGGTTTTTCGTTTTTAGAATTTGTTGGTTTTTTTTTTTTTGTTTGCTTTTTAAAACATTTTTATATCAAGATTTAATTTTTGTATGTTGTTTGAATTTTTATTTTTAGTGGATTTTGTTTTTTTTGTTCTTTTTTATGTTCTTGAATTTAAAAGGAATTAAAAATTAGAATTCGTTTTTTTTTTTTTTTTTGTTTTCTAGTTTTCAAAGGGGCTTTTGTTGGTTTAAAGGTTTTTTTTTTTCGTTTCTTTAAATGTTTATTAGTTTGCTATAGTGAAAAGAATTAAAAATAAAAAAAAAAAAAAAAAAGAAAAAGTCTGAAGCTGTTTTAATTTGTGCGATTTTGTGCAAAATTTTTCCTATTCTAAAAGTCCGACTTAAAATAAAAATGATTTGTTTTAAGATTGAATGGTAATTAAAGTTTTAAAGAATAAAATAAAAACAAGAAATAGGAATAGTAAACACAATTTTTTGTTTTCGTTTTTTTTTTTTTTTAAGTTCAAGATTGTTGTATTTCAAGTGCAAAAAAAGAATAAAAAAGAAGAAAAACCAAAAACTAAAACAAGATCTTAGAATGAAGCTTAAGAAACTAGTCTAAGTTGAATGGCATCAAATTAATGGAAATATAAATAAAAAGCAAAAAAAAATAAAAACAATAATAGTTATAAAATGATTCTCAAAAAATAAGAAAAGAATAGTATAGTCGTCTGTTGTTTTTTTATTTTCATTTAATCGTTAATTAAATGTTTTAACTTTTAAAAGAATTTTTTTTTTTATTTTTATTACTTGTTATAAGAGAATATTCATATTAGAATAAAACAAAAACAAAAAAAAACATTTGGTTTATAGTTGGAATTTTAACAAATTTTAATAAAAAGAAGTTAAAATGATACAAAAAAAAACAAAAAAAAAAAAAAATTAAATAAAAATGGGCTGAAGTGGAATAATTAATATGGAAATAATATATTCATTATACTATTATTTTATATTTTAAAGATTTATATTAAGCTGAACTTAAGATATTTCTTTATTTAATATTTATAAGTAATCATAAATGATGATTATACCATAATAATAAGTTAATACTATTTTTTAATATAAAACCTTAGCTTTTATACAATATACAAATCCTAATTAATCCGCCTTATACAAAGCTGAAATCGCAAACATCATTTGCAAAAGCAACCATGCATATGTATGGAATTAGTCATTACTTTATTATAGGTTATCTGCATTATACTACAATTATAATGCAAGAGCCTTTGATTTGCAAATGATGTTTCCGATTTCAGCTTAAACTGCAATTTGCTAATTTTTTTTAAAAAACACAGAGTAAAGATCCATTACTTTATTAAAGGTTGTCTGCGTTTAATATTATACTGCAAGAGCTATACTGATTAGCAAATTACAACTTTCTGAATAAAGTAAAGTGGCAACCTATAATAAAATAATCGATCTTTACTCAGTGTATTTTCACTTTGCATTTGATAATTTTATTGATAATAATTACTTAGATGGTCGGTTATCTAAAACGCCTAAACGCCTAAAACGGTTAAAACGCCTAAACGCCTAATGTCTTAATATTAAAGTGCAGTTATAGTTTTCAAACGTCAAAATCGCAATGGTTTGCGTCTTGAATCAATTTCAATATTATTTCAGAAATAAAGAATTCAAAGAAAATTTTCATGAGAAATTTATTCGATATATCGAAACTTCAGAAAGATAGAAATATTATAGTATGTACTTAACTAAACCATAATACGAAAAAGAAAATATTTAAATTTCATATTTTTAGAAATTAAACAAATTATATACAGATTATGATTTTCGAACATTATAAAATATTGCAGTATGTACATCAATTGCAGTATTCTATGTGCAGTATACAAATTTATGTAGTAAAAATATCGACAATAATTATAGCAAAAAATGTTCAGAAAACATGTTTTTAGTCGATATTTATGTCGATACTCTCCCGATATTTTTAGATGATTTTTCCAATATTTTTATGTTTTCTTTTTCACACACATATATAGTATATTTTGTATCATGGCTCTTAGCCATATACTCTAACAAAGTCACCGATAATATATTGATTTTATGAAAATTAAGCTTTATAAAAAAATAGACAAAAACAGAAAAAATTTGTCAGAAAATTCGAATTGATAAAAATTTATTAATTAAAAAAAAGACACGAAATGTTAGTAATATATCGATACACATAGAACTGATTGAAGACAGAAATTTTACGAAAATTATATTTTTATTAATAGTATAATTAATACATCTTAAATTATTGTTTTTTTATTCAATTACTTAATTTATATTAACAGTACACTAAAATCTACACATTAACAATTTAATTATGTTTTAATGTGCTTTAAAATATATATTTACAATTAAATCATCAAGATTTTTATTAATTTTTTGTTTTTTATGTTTTGTAGTAATTAATTTAATAAAATCTTATTAAAAATTTATTTATAATTATTATTATTATTAATAGTGTGATGAAAATTTTAGGATCACAAAACTGGTAATTATGGTATCAAATAAAAAATACAAGATAAAAAAAAAACAAAAAAAAAAATTAAAAAATTAAATAAAATTAAGAGAAAAATTTTATTTATAGTTACATAAATTTTATTATTAATTTTATTTTGATTTAAGTTTTTCCCTTTATATTAATTATTTAATCATCAAATCTACTTTTTTTGTTTTTATTAATTTTAAATTCTAGTTAAGTGTTAATTATTTTTTCAACTTATGTTTTTTTTTGTTTTTTGTATTTTTATAAAGTTTTGATGTCATTTATTTATAAATTTATTTTTAAACACGTTTTTTTTTTGTCACTTAAGTGATAAAAACTGTTTGAATTGTTTTTTTTTAAATAATTAATTAGACAATTTAAAATGAAGTGTTTATTAATATAAGAAAAAAAAAAAGGTCTTTGGCTTTATTAAGAAATCAAATAAATTTTTTCGTAATTAAATGAATTGATCCAAAAAATATATAAAATACATAACCTTAAATTATTTAACAATTTTTAACTATAGAAGGAATATTATTTAAATTAGTATCATATTTGAATTGAAACTATTGTTTATGTAATTGATTTGATTAATTTAGAAACGGATTACATTTTCATTGATTAAATCGATTGCAATAGAAAACAAATTTAATGTTGCCATATACTGATAAATTTTAAAAGTATTTTAGAATTTTTCACTTTAAGTCTTTTGTTTTTTCTTTTATATATATCCATATATTAACACGCCTCTCATATGCAAATAATTCTTATTTTAAAGATGACTGTAGATTATTTTTTATTACTGCAGAAATAATATATTACAAGTTTTTCGGAATAGAATGAACACCTGTTTATATACAAGAATACACCACTAGAAAAATAATTTTTAAATTACCACGCAAGAATACAAGAATTGATTAAGAAATTTGTAGGGACATTTCCAACGTTATATTATAGAATATAGTGTATCTTTCACATGTATAGTGATTTTTTTGAAAGTTTGAATTTTTTTTTTTTTTTTTTTACCAAAATTTCCACTTTTAACTGCAATATCTAAGAAAAAGGTAATGCGGATTAAAATGAAACAAGATGTACATTAAAGATAACATTATGCTCTACAGTGTTAGTTTCATGTCAACTGTCGTAAACGTAAAATACAACGATTTAAGTAAAATACTATAAAAAGTTAAGAACATTTTGTAATGCATTTTTCGGCCAACAAAATAACGGCATCAACTCTAATGACATATATATTTGAAAACTTTAAAATATAAAATAATGTTATGTGAAGAAATCATGTACATGAACTCGTAACCCTTTTGTAGAAGTTTATCCCTTAAATCGGAATAGGTCACATTAATAGACTTCTTATATTGAAAAGTCGGGCTTTTTAAATAACATTCAATTTAAATTTAAAAATGAAAAAATATTAAGCAACACCCAATTAAAATGTATAGTGTGTACTTGCTCATTCTGTTTTTTCATTCTTAATATTTACTTATAGTATTTTTAAAGGAATCGATCATTTTAACATAATATTATCTTCTATTAGAAACTTAAAAAGTCATTCTCATTGGTTTTTGAAACACAAGACATAGAAATAATATATATGTATTTACTATATTGTGATTTAAATATTAAAAAATTCTATCAAGAAAAAAAAAAAAATTATATAAATTTCGTTTTTAAATTTATTATTCTATTCTTACTTTTAAAATCTGCTTCTAAAATCAAAATAGACGATTACTTGTTAATTACTTTTATAATATATTTATTTAAAAATAATTTAAAAGAATTTAAATATAATAAAATTTCTGTCATTTTTTTTTTTTTTTATTTAAAATTTCTAAAATATTTGTTAATTAATAATAATAAAATATTTCTTAGCTTTATTAACTTTATTAAATAAATAAATAAAAAAAAAAATAATTAATTATTTTAATAAAAGAATTAAAATACTGATCGGAATATATATTTTTTTTTTTAAAAAATAAATTACTGGATGAGTGATTTATGGTATTACTTATAATTTTCAAGAGAACAGTAGTTTCAACTGAACATTGATCAGATAGAAAATTTAAACTATAGGTATATAATATATTATATAAAAAACAACTTATAAGTACTTAGAAGACAAAAATATCTTTAATATAATAAAAAAAAATTGTTTTTTTTTTTTTGTTTTTTCTTTCGTTTTCTGAGTATTTAATGTACTTTTAGTGATTTTTCTTTTTAATTTTATTTTTATATAATTTTCATTTAATTTTAATTAAATTTTCATAGAAATTGAAAATGAAAAAGAAAAAAAAAAAAATTTTATAATATCATTTTCTCTTATATAATCTTATAATTCGTCATTTCATAATATCTAATAGAAGAAAAAAGAACACTTTTCAATATTTATTATTATTATTATTATTTAAAATTAATATTAGTTATTATATGTATTATATTATTTATCTGTATACAGACAGACACACACACACACACACACACACATGTAATTATTATTTTAATTTATTACTCAATAACTTTCCTTTTAAATTTTATATATATAATATATATATATATATATATATATATAAATGTATTTATATTCATTTAAATTTAATATTTGCAACGTTGAAAAAACCAAAACAAAAAAAAAAAAAAATATTTCATAAAATTAATAGTAAAAGAAGTTAAAAGTGTTTTCACTTAAATAGTTATAAATTAAACACAAAAAAAAAAAAAAGAAAAAAAGAAACAAATAAAAAAAAAATTAAAAAGTTGTAATAGTATATGTAATAGATAAATAATCTGTAAATGTTGTTAAAAGAATAAAAAAAAAAAAAAAAAACAAAATATACATATATATATATATATATATAAAAGCTATTAAATGGTAAAAATGAAGGAAAGAAAAATTATTTATTTTTCAATATTCATAATTCATCTAACAATTTATTCAATCTTTTCACTTATATCTTCTTTTCCTTTCAAAGTATAACTGATATTTATGTTAACCCTTTCTTTTTTTTTTATTAATATTTTTCTTTTCATTACTTTTTGTTTTTTTTTAATGTTTATTTTTATTATCGTTTAGTTTTAGAATAAAAAACTAAATAGTATATAATTTATAGGTGTAAACTGTAAGTATAATGGTTAAGAAATTTTATTTCTGTAATTTTTAGTTTTGGTTCTATATTCATTCCACAAATTATAATGGGATTAAAATATTATATAATAATGTATGTTATATAATAACTGTTTGTGACAGTTTATATTTTAAGAATTTCGAAATTACTTTTCTTTTTAGATCAACAGCTTTTTGAAAGTTTACAGTTGCACTTCTACACATTTTGTAATCTAATCTGTCATCAATTGACAACTGATATACGATATTTCAATAACTAACGCTCGAAAAATTGTCACTTTTATTAATTAATATTTAATATTTTAAAATCTGATTTAGACATATTTAAATTTATTTATAAAAAAAAAAATTTATATGATCTATCAAAGTGATTTAGGATTTAGAACAAAATGATTTAGAATATGGTACAAAATAGGGTTTGCAGTACGATCAAAATTTAAAACTAAGAACTCAACGGGTTAATAAAGTTATAAAAATAAAAATTTAATTTAATTTTATATTTTCTAATATTTTATATTATATTTTTACTTCTTTTTTTTTTTTTGAAAAATTAAAAATCAGTCACTACCTTCAACTTTTCATTTTTGTTTGCTTTCGTCATCGTTACAAATACAAAAAAAAAAAAAAAATGTAAAAAATAAAAAATAAAAAAAAATTAAATAAAAAAATGAAATTAAAATTTTGTTTTTGGATTTTCTTGGTTTGCCGGTATTCGATTGCATATAAATTACTTATCATTGAACGTGCCACTAAATTAGATTATATTATTGTTGCTACTGGTTACTATGAACGATACCTTACAATTATTACATTTTAGTTGTAAAATGATGATGATGATGTTGCTATTGTTACTTTTATTTGTGCTGCTATTGGTAATATTGGTAATGCTATTATTAATGCTGCTGTTTTAAGCTATACTGACACTTTATATACAGCACAAATGATTTAATAAATTTTGTATCTTATTTGAATTATTAAGATTATGAATACATAAGTATATTATTATGTACCTAGTACATCCATATACATTAAATATGTGTAGGTATTAGAGTTGATGTCTTTTTTTCGTTTTTTGTTTTTTATAAAGTGCATTATAATGACTGGTAAAGGTAACATTACTTTCATGCAATGTTAAAATAACTCTAAAATGTTAATAACTTTAAAAGTTGAGATGTAAATATCTTTTAATAATTTTTTTTTTTTTTTTTAAATATATATATATATATATGTATCTACTGTTTTACCTTTTCATTTTGGTTAGTTTTTACTTTATTAATAGTTGTATACGGCAATTGTAAGATAACCTTTTGGTAATAATTAAGCGTGTTAGTAAACATCAGTTGATAATTAATTCTTAAAAAAAAAAAATCATCAAAAGGTGCGATTTGAATGGAACATTGAGTGGAAAGGTGCGATTTGAATGTAAACAAGTAACAAATATGAAGTATATTAGGTGATTAAAAAAAAAATCTTAAGATATTGTAAATGATTGTAACTGAAATTGTATCGTTAGATAATAGAAAAAAAGAAATACAAAGGATAACACAAATAAAAAATAAATATAATTCGACTTCAAAAGTAAAAAGTGACTTTTAAAGGCTATGGACTGTGGACATAAGAAATTTCATCATAAAAAAAAAAAAAAAATTCTCTCAACCATATTTGAGAACTGGTTCACATTAGAGAGTAAAAGCACCACAAAATTGAATTTTAATAATAGTATATTCTTTTACAAAGAATAAATCAATCAATCAAATTTGGAAAAAAGATTAGAGGCTCTTAGTTTTTAATACATTTCCCAGCTTTTGAAAAATTCTAGTTCTATTTATTTATTTGTTTCATTTTTTTTAAAAATAATATTTCATTCAGTTTTAAAAATGTGAACAAATTTTGATCTTGAATTTTATAACATAAATCTATAAAAATTAAATTTTTTTTCAACAAAATTTTTTTTTGTGCATTTCTACAAAAACGAAAAAATGAATGCAAAATGAACATGCATCTTTTTATGTTATTATACATTATTCCAACTTAGATCTCATCTAAATTAAATTACTTTTACTTGTACTTAAAGTTTGAGCAAAAAAAGAAAATAAAAAATAACAATTCCCTTTTTAATATTTAATGGGCCTACAAAAGTCAAGACCTGGGAGTTCCAAAATCATTTAAAAGGAAAAAAATGTAAAAATAACAATAACTGAAGTAAAAAAATATTTAATGCACACTTTAAAAACAACATAAAAGAAAAAAAAAACAAAAAAAAACATGTAAAAGGAAACTATTTATAATAATTTTTCATTATATTATATATACAAGAGGTATAACTATTTCACCTGGAAAAAATCTCTTTGATTGGGTCATACCAAATAATACATGGCTCTGACAAAAAAATTATGCAGCAGATGAAATAGAAATTTATGTTTTGTAAAAGAAACCATAAGATTCAACAAAAATATGTATATATTTTTTTTTTTTTTTTAATTTGGTGTGTTGCTATTGCCATTTAATGATTTTTAGATGTTTGAGAAATTTGTTTATTGCTTATTTTTATTTTATTACTTTGTTGTCGCTTCTGAATAATTTTAAATTATTTATAAATTTTTAAGTATAGTTTTAATTTGAGTTTTGTTTATTTTTTTTTTTTTCAAAAATTTTTAATAAAGATTGTCTTTTAAATTGGAACTTCTTAAAAATAGGAAATTTTTTATATCTTTTTTGTTTAGTTTTTTTTTTTTTTTTCTGTAATTGTATGTATTTAGGTTTGGTTTTTTTTTTTAAATCATGATTTTAAATTTTAAGTATATGTATAGTTGCAATAAAAGCAGCAGCAGTAATAGCAGCAGCATCAGAATTGATTCCTTTTGAAGTATATATATACATTTATTTGATTTTATTGT
Source organism: Poecilobothrus nobilitatus (assembly GCA_947095535.1). Taxonomy (NCBI): domain Eukaryota; kingdom Metazoa; phylum Arthropoda; class Insecta; order Diptera; family Dolichopodidae; genus Poecilobothrus; species Poecilobothrus nobilitatus. Next base: position 189,016,970 of record OX352773.1, read on the forward strand.
TTTTTCTTTTTGGCTTTACTTTTCAAGATGTCGTGGACTAAATTTTTTTTCATTTTTATAAAATCTGTTTAAAGTTTTAATTCAATTTTTTTGAATATTTAAAATAACATTAATAGGGTTGGACTTATAAAGTGTAAAGAGTATGAGAATTGAAATATTATTCTTCTCATAAATTTAAAGAAGTTCATATTTATAGTATACAATATAAAATTAAGCCAGATCAACATACATACATATGGTTGTAATATGAATTGTATGTACATAGTTAGAACTATTTTTATATTTGATTTGAGTAAATTGATTAAAGATATGTTCTTATATTAAATGTATATATTAATTAAAGTAACATCGTCATCAAAATAAATCATTTTATATTAATTTGTTTTTTTTTTTTTTGCTTCTTTTTATTTCGTATAATTCGTAAATCATTTTACTTTTCACATATCAGATATTAAAATATATACTGTGGAGTATGGACACTCTATGGTGTGAAATAATCTTTATATAGTACATCCCATTTTATACAATTATTTTTTTTTTCTTAGTTTTTGATTAAAAAAGTTTTAAGTGTGCGCACCCAAATGTTTCTAATCATACAATCCAACAAAAAAAAAAAAAAATTTAACTAAGATATATTGAATTCATTTGATTTTGGCAGTTACTATATGTATAAAAACAATACAAAAGTTTATATTTTATTAAAAAGAAAAAAAATTTTTTTTTGTTCTTTTAAATTTTTTTCTCAGATTTTAAAATTTAAAAGTTACTTATATTATATTGGTACCATCAGTGGAACATCTTAAAAGTTTTTTATTTTATTTTTTTTTTTTTTTTTGTGTTTTTCAAACACGACAGGTTGCATAATCTTCAAAATACTAATACAAATTTTTAAAGTAGTAGATTTACTGTAAAAGTAATTTAAATTGATTCTTGTTAATAGATTAAGGTAACCATGTACATTGAATTTTTTACGTTATGATAATGACGTATGAGCATGATGATAATAAACTTATTTTTAAAATAACTGTGAAAAATTTTCAATAAAATTTGAATTATTTAAATATGAAAAAGTTTGGACGTTAATATAGTTTGAAACTTGATTACCCGGATTAGAAATATATCTTCAGATATCTATGTTTGTTAAACTTTATATAAAACTTAAAATAATGTATCTTAAGAAAATACTGTACAAATTAAAAATTTTAAAGAAGAATGGATCAAATACGTAATAGAAGTAATTTTACTGTATTTTAAAATTTAACAGATATTTGGTCACTCTAAAAATACTCTTTAGAGTATTAAACTATGGGAAGAGTTTAAAAAAATGTTTTTTTTTTTGTTTTTTACTCTACCGATTTTGATTGTTCAATTGCGCGAACGATTAAACAGCTATGCGCGTGAATTATGAAAAAAAAATAAACTTATAATAAGAGGCAAAAGGCAAAAAACAAAAAAAAAAACTGATTTTTCTTTTCTTCATTTACTCTTTTACCAAAATTAAAATTGAAAGGAATTAAAAGGTGAGATTGTACGTAACTTTAAACAATTTTTAAGGTAGGTGAATGGATCTTTATTTCAGTAAAACAAAAAAAAACAAAAAAAAACTAAAACAAAACGAAAATCGATATAAACACATCGTAAATATGTTTGGCAGAGGCATTAAATTCATGTTATATTTGAATTTCATGAACCAGACAGATTTTTATAGAGGTTAGGGTTGACTTTAAATTTTTATTTTTTGCTTTTTTGAATTATTTAATTTTGATTTGATTCGATTGGTAATTATTGTGTAATTGAAGTTTATATAGCCACATATATATATAATATGTACCAAAAGATTTATAGTGGAAAAAAATTTAAAAGTAGAAACAAAAAAAAAGTTTATATTTTGAATTGTAGTTTTCTTATATTGATATGAAAGTGTTGCTATTTAAATATCAACTCCAAAAATATTTTTCTTGTCATATTTTGCGAACGAACGAAAAGGAGAGGTATAGGGGGAGTAAATAAAAAATGGAAAGGAAAAATGATAATTCAAAACAAAAAAAAAAAAAAGCAACTAATCATTGAAATACTACTTATTTGATAGATAAATATTGGAAAAAAAAAAAAATCTATGAGAAAAGTGAACTCTTAATATTATATGAACAATTTAAAATCCTAGAAAATGTTTTTTTTTTTTTTTTTGTTTTATGATGAGGTGTGGTACATTTTCTTTTTTTTTTTGAATTTTGTTGAAACATAAATATTCACATTAAATGTTTTATTAAAATTATTTGTTTTTTTTTTAGTCAATTAAAATTTATAAATTTTGATGGTATATTTATATTAGGTATGCATTTGAATTCCGAAAATAAATTTTCTGGGACCTTTCTGTATATTTTTTTAGCTAGATTCTTTTTGTTTTGTTTGAATTAAATTAATGTTTTGTTTCTTTAAAAAATATTTCTAAGTTTATGGCAAATTATATATAGGAATTGAATAGATATTGTGCATTGTATATAAAAAAAATTGTCTAAAGATCATATAGTGATATGATAAAACTATTGTTTATTAAATATTCAATTCCTTCAATAAACAAATGTTGTTACAAAAATGTATAATCACTCATTGTATAATCAATCACTATTAATTCTGATTTATTTAGAATATGCCTTCTAAGCTATCATATATATGATTCATACTTACAATTTATTTTTCAATTTTACTTTCAAAGATCATGCTTTAAAAAATTATTAAAATTTTAAAGATATTTGAAGCAAAAAAAACATAAATTTTATTTTTATGCTCTTAAAATGTTAGTCTTCACTTTAAATTAATTTTAAAATTTCAGTTATCTTTGGTAACTTTTAAAATTCATAATTAAAAAATATTTATTAATAATTTGCTTAATAAAAAAAATTAAAAAAAAAAACATTATTCAAACAAATTTTGAATTTTAATTAAATTCTTACTTAATTTTTACAAACGTACCTAATTAATTTTATTCTAAATTAAAATTCTCGTTACACTTAAAAAACAACACGTTTTGAAATGTCATTTTGATGAAAATTGACATTTAAATGACTGTTGTTTCCTAAATAAATTTTTACTCGTTATATGATTACAATTAATTTAAAATGTAATTGCATTTTTTAATTACCGTTAAAAACAATATTGTATAACAGTTAAATGCAATACATGAGTTTTTCATGTTTTTGTATATGTATGAATATATCAATATATATATATGAATGTATATATATTTGAATAATTACGACAATAACTGTTATTTTCAGTATTTTGAATGAAACTATAAAAAAAAAAACAAAAAAAAAAAAACAATTGATTATAGATGATATAGTAATGATGTTTGACAGAATTTCAATTGTGAGAAAATACTTTTTTTTTTGTATAATTTAAATCACGTTACTGTTTTTTTATTTTTTCATTACGGTTATACAAACCTTAAAAAAACTTTAGTCAAAAAAGAAAAATTATTTTTACTTAAACTTTTATTTTATGATGCTATCAACAATAATGGCGTCATTTTTGTTTAACAAATTGAGAAGAAAAAAAAAAAAATAGAATAAAAACTTTAATTTAATTTATTTATTTTGATTAAAATTAAGGTAAGCAATAACACTAACAATTCAGCTTCAGCTCTTAATAAAACATAGAAGAAAAAATGTTTCGTGATTTCGTGAGAGATTTTTTATGATTTTATTTTTTTTGTGCTATTTTGTTTTTTATTTTTCTTTTATGTTTTTAATTTATAAAAAAATTTTTTATTTTTAATTTTGCTTCTAGAAATAGTTACACTTAGTTTAATCGCGATTTATTTATCTAACATGTTTTTCTTTTTGTTTCTGATTGTCTAGGAAAAAAAAAACTTTAATTTTTTATATTAAATACCGTCAAAAATGTCCAGAAGTAGTTTTCAAAATTGAGAAGGTGTCTAAGAATACAAAAAAAAACACAATAAAAAAATTAAATAAAAATAAAGAAAATACAAAAAAAAAACAGAAAAAATAAAGAAACGAAAATAAGAAATAACTATTGTCAAGGCCATGGCTAATGATGGCTATGATTTGATTATACAATTACTATAATTTTTATTTTTTGTTTCTTAAAAACTATTTAAAATTATTATTCTCTTTTTAAATGGGGCAATCTATTGGATAATAAGTTTACTTAGAAGTCTTAAAGGTTTTTCTATTACAAGAGGCCCCAGAAAAATTTCTTAATTTTTTAATTTATTTAGTTTAATATTACAATTAATCAGACATGAGAATGCAATCGACTACTAAGGCCAATAACTAGGCTAAAAACTATTACTAGTTTATATAGTAATTTTTTTTTTATAGGTATTTTATGGGTACACTACATTTGGTAACAAAGAGGATTTATTCACAATTAATAAAACGTGCTGCGTGTGCAGAATTTGAACTCACATTGCCACAGTTAATAAGCCACGCAATTAACCATTTGACCACCAAAATCCTCTTCTTAAGTAAAAAGAGAAAAGATTTATTTGACAACTGAAAAGAAACTACAGTTTTTCCATTCTTTAAGGTTTTGAAATTTACTTTAAAATTGTAATATTTTTGCATACTTTAAGGCGGATTTTCCTATGTAAGTGTAAGAACGCTTTTATCAGGTAGGATTGAGTTAAGTATAAATGGCTATTGAATGTTAGGTAACAACTTCCACTATGAATTAAATATTTTTTACATACGATTTTTAAAAATATTGAATAAGTATTTTTTTGTATTAAAAATAAATTTTAGAAAAATAGATTACCCCAGTTACTAATGAATATTAGAAGCATTTAAAATTATATTATTTAATAAGAAATGTCATAATAATAATTGTCATTTAAAAAAAATTGATAATGCTGCATTTTAACTGTTATTATTACATTAAAATTACATATTATTTTAATTTTAATTTAATTTATTTTGAATGGTAATTTTCTTTTTTTCCTTCCTAGATAATTTACTCAACTACCTTCTAAGATAATCTATTCTAAAACTACAACAGTAGAATATTTCGTGTACTGTTGTTGTTGTTGGCGTTTTTTTTTGTTAATAAAGGTGAAAATTAGTTCAAGATTTGACCATTATGAAGGTTATATAATTATTTTGATTATTTGTATGATTATTATTATCATTTGTTAATCAGATAGGTAACTGATGAATAATAATAATACAATAATGGTAGTAATACTGGAAAATAACTGTATTTATAAAATTTTATAGGTGAAAAATTATTGTATGTGTTTTTCATTTTTTTTTTTTAAGTTTTTTTCTTTGTTTAATTTATTTTTTGGGTTGGGATTGGTCTAGTTGTTGACCTCTATGAAATGTGATCAAAATATTCGATTTTAGAGGACATTTTATTGTTGTAGGTGTAGTGGAAAAAAAAAAATTCTTTTAATTATATAATACCTATATTCAATTGTAAATTAGTTTCGTGCTATTAGAATTTCATTATTTGTTGACTGTATGAATAAGAAAGTATTAAAAATAAGATAATGGCAAACCGGAACTAACCTGTACCTGTGACTTATCTGTTCAAATTTATTTACCTTTTTGAGTTTTTTTTTTTTTTTAATTGATTTTTATTTTGTGAGTTTAAAGACTTAAATTAACAGATAAGTTTCAAATTTTTTTTTTTTTAATTTTTGTACTTGGAAAATTGTTAACTTTTGATTTTAATCAAATGAATTAAGTTTTTTTTTTTTTTTAGTGAATTTAAATTTGTCTATTTTTGGTATGCCCTAGAAAATGGAAGTATGTATTCAGAAATTTTTTAAAAATGGAAGTTATATATATATATAGAAGTCATTTAAGGAATTTGGTATTTAGGTAAAAGAAAAATAAAAAAAACTTACTATAATTAAATTTACTAATTGAAAATGTTGACGTTTTCATGGTTCCTTTAAGGTATTTTTTGTTTTAAATAGTTTCATTGCGGTTATAAAAAGTATTTTAGTTTTGATCAAAGTTCCTATTTTTTGGTAATTTGATTATACATTTAAGGAATATATTATTTATTTTTTGTCAATATAGTAAATATTTTTAAAAGCCCTTGTAATTATAATTGTAGAAAATATGGGAAAAGTTCATGAGGGTAAACCATCTTAATATAACGTAAGTATAATTGCCATAGTATGAGATCATTACTTAAGATTAAAATTTAGCTTGGTTATGAAGACAAAAATTGTTAATAAATTTAAGTTTTTTTCTTTTTTTGTTATTTAAAAAAATTATTTGACAATTATTTTTGTTTAAAGTTATATTTTCTAAAAATATTTTATTTAGAAAAACCTATCTATAAAACTAGCAGAGGTTCTCAGTGGTCTAGTGGATATAAGCGTATAAAATATGCTCTAAAAACCGGCGAAGTTTTGCTTTGAATCCCAAAAATGCACACATGTCTTAAACATTTTTCCCTTTTACGAACTAGAAACTACTGGAAGGGATAAACTGTTTTATTTTCTTATGGGAATAAACTACAAAAAAAAAAAAAAAACTAGCATTATAATGAATAGGTAATAAACTATGACATAAATTTTTTCAATCTATTTATTAGAGATTGATTATATTGCTAACAAACAAGACCTAAGTATATACAAAGGATATTTTTATAATAAATCTATTTCATTATATATGTAATACTTTTTATAAGTTAAATATACTCGTATATAAATATTATAAACATAATATTCATAAAAATAATAAGTAATAAATTATACTTATCATTATTATGAATAATTTAAGTTTGAGTCATTCCTTTGTTATTTTATTACATTTACATAATTATGCATATACATATACAAGTTTCATTATATTTTTCATTCTTATACTTTTTATCTTCAAATCCGTTAATTAAGTAAATATGAAAGAAATTTTTTTGACTAATTATTACAATTTTTTTTTTTTTTATTATTTATGTATATATACAAAAATACATATATGTCTACATTTTGTATATATACAAGTATTATATACAAATCTAAGTATGTAGTCTTTTTCACATATTAATATTCTATAAATAAATGCATTCATATGCAATATATATATATATATATATATAGGGTAATAAATCAATTCTTTGTAATGCTATCAAAAAAAAAAAAAAAAAAAAATGCATAAGTATTGAAACAAAAGTCAAGACAAATCTAAATTCTGTAATAAACTGAATCAATCGACCAACCATTTCGCAATAAAATGACAATGGATGGATGGCTTTTGTATTTTAATATTTTTGTGTTTTAATGCACTTGTATTACATTTAAAATAGCATTTTAAATTCTTTTAAACGGTGCTCTTCATTTAGATTTTATCGGAAGAAAGATGAGTTAATGAAAAAAAAAAAATTTTTTTTTTTGTTGAATTTAAAAAAAAAAAATAACAAATTTTTTTCTATTATCATTTTTAGAATGTACAAGTGGATAAAAATGTTTAAAACATTTTTCTTACCAGAGACATTTTTATGATATCTTTAAATCTTAAAAAAAAAAAAAAAAAATTGAAATTGAAATTGAAATTGTAATCGATTCATTTCATGTAGAATTATTTATGGTCATCTCATAAAAAATTAAAAAAAAAAAAAAGAAAACAATATAATATTGAATTTTTAATAAAACCTTATAATAAAATAAATAAAATACATTAATTCGTCGTGATTTTGTTTTTTTTTTTTTTTAGTTTTTATTTTATGCTGTCATGAATAGATGAACTGTTCAAATAAATGAAATTCTATTAATAGTTAAACATTTACACATATACAGCTGATGGCTTTTATTCTTTGTTTTATAAATTTTAATTTTGTTTTTTTTTTCAACTTGTCAAAAACGTTTAAGAAATCTTCACTAAACTCCGACAATATTCAGTTTTTCTGCAACAAAAAAAAAAAAAAAAACAAAAAAAAAGGAGTTTTTATTCTTTAAAAATGTAAGAAGTCCTGCAAAAGATTTCTTTGTTTTCCATACAACTTCAAATCAAAGTATGTACGAATATTATGTACTTAATATAATATATTGAGTGGGGCTACCAGACGTTTGAAAATAATTATGTCAAAATTATTTTGTATTTAAAAGCTTAGATTTAAGAATTGCATTTTTTAAATTATTAAAATTTTCTTTTTGTAACAATTTAATCACATGGAAATAGTTACAAAACCATAGTGATAGTCAGAAAGTTTTCCACATTCGAGACAGACAGCTGCAATTTAGGTATCCATTTTGTTACAAAGGTTTTTACTTTTTAATTCATTTTTTGTATTTTCTGAATATTTACTGTTGATTAATTTTAATGTCAAATTTTGCAGTAAGAGTGCATAATTTAAAGTTTATGATAAGAAAATTCGCCTCTAAAAGCCTTTGATTTATAATCTAATCTAGAAACTCTAATATGTATCACATCATGCTATATTATAATTTGTTTTTTTTTTTTTTGAATTGAAAGAATGTTAATGTACCATTTATATTACTTGCATTTTGATGATGATGATGACAATTGATTAGTTTTAGTCAGACGAAACAAAAAAGTATTGCATGTATATATTATACAAAAATATTATGTACATACATATACATATGTATGTGTACAGAATAGAACTCTCTTTTATTCAGTGCATAATTATTATAATTTTTAAAATCATAAATGCACTTCACATATATATGCTGACCCATGTATGTATATATAACATGTAGGCAAACATACATACAATTAGACATATACAAGAGACTATAAATGACAGGTGATGTCAGTTGCTCAGCTGCTATATAAAAACTGAAAAGTTACAAAAAAAAAAAAAAAAAAAACAGAAAACAGAAAACCAAAATGAGAAGAAAATATACGCCATATTTTATTTTTATTCATTTATTATGATGTGCATTTTTTGTACAATAAAAAAATGTATCAGAAATGTTCATAAAATGACTTTTAAGAAAACAAAATAGAATAAAAAAAAATAGAAAAAAATATAAAATAACTGCATTTAAATGCGTTCAAGTTACGTTATTCAAGAAAAAACATAAGAATTGAAAATCATAAAAATAATAATAATAAAAAACAAAAAGAAAATGAAAAATTCATTTTTACAATGCAGCTGACTCCGAAAATTTAATTCTGATTTTTTTTGTTTTATTATTTATATTTTATTGTCTGTTTTGTGCAAGGTTGTTGTATGTCCATATAAAGTATACTTATATCCAATCACCGCTATCTTTTATATGTTAGCAACATATATAATAAATATGAGAAGGGTTGTATTTCTTGACTAGTAAAATATTTTTCCTTATCCCATCTATTTTAAACTAAACTACATATGTATATACATATATATTATTATGTATATACCACTTTTGTTTTGGTTTTGATATATATTTATATAAAATTATTGTCAGATACTTTCATAATATACAATATATACTAACTAAACTATATTATTAAAGTATCTTTAGATATGTGTAAAAAAAAATAAAAAAAACATTTGTATAATTACAGGTTTTTCTTAACAATATTATATTAATATTACTTATGAAGTAGAAGTCACGTCATGCTAATGTTAATGAGAATCTTAAATTTCACCTTAAGGAAAATCAAGGTTTAAAAACAAAACAAGAAAATAACAATAAAATAATATATTTTTTTAGTACTTCTTCTGTCATTTTTTAGTACTTTTATATTGTACTTAATATGAAAAAATTTTTTTTTTTTTAACTAAATTTTAAGTATTTGTTTAAATTCGAACAAAATGCATTTAAATTTTACAGAAATGAAACAAATTTAAGTTAAATAAACTATTTTTAAGGGATTTTCAAAATAAATAATCTTTAGTTGTTCTAAACATTATAGAGATGCGGTGGTAAATTTTTAAATAGTAACAATAATAAACAGAAAAATTGTTTTCAAATGTGTATAAATAAGTAAGGTACACTTTATCAAAAGACATATTATTAAAATTTATTTTATCAAAATTTTTTTCAGAAAAAAGATACTTCATAAACTTTTCATTTGATAAAAGTGATAAAATGACAAAAAAGGTTTCTATGTTTTAAAACAAAGAAATATTCTTGAAAATGTGCACGTATAAACGAAAATTCAGAAAATTATTTTTTGTGGTCTGATTTTTTTTCTAAAATTGCACAATTTACTTTGATAAAACTAAACATTTATTAACATTATATACATATATCAAAAAACCAAAGGGGATTGTCATCGTTCCCAAACCCTTTGCAATTAAATTATTGAAACTGTGATTTAATGATATAAATTTTTTTTACAATCCGTATCATCAAAGTTTCTATTGTTTTTATTAAATTTTAAACTTAAAAATGTTATACTTATTTTGTCTTTAATCAAAACTTATATTTTCGCGCAGTAAAACATTGAACCAAACTATAAAATTGGATCAAAAACAAAAATAACAACAAAAAAAAATTTAAAAACAATTGAAAAGGAGAGAATTTGTATTTTTATAAAATAGTGGCCCTGAATTCGATAGTCATATCACTTTCATTTTTTATGAAAAACAAAATTTTTGATTTCGATAGTCATAAAAAATGAAAAAAAAACATAAAAAATGAAAAGAAGCTGATTTTGATAGTCATAGATAGTGCTTGTAAAAATGGATTTAGGTAAAAATTATGAAGTATTTTATTTATATTTATGTGAATACAGGCATTTATATAAGTAACCTATGACTATGCGATAGCCTAAGTTGCAAGTAAGCTCATTAATTTGTGAATTAGAAGTCGTTCCGACATGATTAAAAAAAAGATACTCAGTACTTTGCTTTTTTTCTATTACAGTATTGGGAACTACGTGTTCTAAATCTTAATTTTTTACTTATAGCTTTTCTTTGTATAGTCAAAACCTCAAAATAAGAAAGTATTACCGGTTTACAAAAAAAATATAAATCATTTTAATTTTAAATTCCATTTCATTTTGCCCAACTATCGAAATTGCAAAAAATGAAATGAAATTTTTCATTTTCATTTTTATGAAATGACTATCGAAATCAGGGCCAGTGTAAACACTGAATTTGCCAAACAAAATCGGAATTTACGATAATTAACGTCCTTAAAGGATTTAATTAAGGCGTTTTATGAAATCACATTTTTTGGTAGATAATTTTATTTTCCATATGTTCATTTTCCAAAGTGCAATATTTACAGTTTGTCTTTTTCTAAAAACATACTTTTACGAAAAAGATTTTTCGATTAGATGTCATTTTGTAAAATAAGTTTTGTGATAATATTCATATCCCATTTCAAAAAAGAACAAAAAGTCTTTTAAAAAAATTTTATAGAAACATTAAAAATTTGCACAATAAAAGACTACCGAACATTTAAAAAAAAAAAAAGAAAAAAAAAAAAACATATTTATTATGGCGGCTTCTTGTGGTCATATTTACTTGTTAATCACTTTTTTAATTTATTTTTTTAGTTTTTTGTTTTTTTCGTTTTTTCTATTAAATTTAATTCTTTTCGAATAGTTGCCCGAACAAAACGATGAAATTAAAAAAAAAATTTTAAAAGAAATGGTGATGATTGACACTTCTAGGAGTAATGAAAAGAATTTTTTTTTTTTTTTTTGTATATTTTATTGCAAAAAAAAAAAAAAAATAAAAATCGAAATTGATTTTTCATTATAATTAAAAATTGGATAATTTATAGATGGAATAGGAATTCAAATTAAATAAATTTATTCTGCAAAAGTTTTTAAAAAGCCTTTTAAAAAGGGAGTTTAACTACTCATTTTTAATTAATTTTTTTTTTTTTGTCTGTTTTGAATATCTGTATCTTTAAATGTATCTGTATATACAATGTAGGTATATATGTATGATTCTGATGGTTTTGTTACTGAAGCTTATACTAAATGATCATATTCCTAATATATTTTTGTTTTTAAATTTGAAATAGTTGTATGGTATAGACGTATAGGTTATTTTTTTATAGTCTTTATTAACAAGCCAGTTTCATTTAGTTTATTATTTTGCCTTAATTTCTATAGTAAATTAGAATATTTAATTTAGATGGATTATGTAACAAAAATTTTTAAGTTAATTAATTATTATTCCAGCCATGACTAATTTCTAAATAATGGTATATAGTAATTAGAAAAATTGTATTTTTTAAGTTCTACATAATTTAATTAAAATTTTATTACTATATATACGTAATCAAATTAAATAAAAAAAAAAAATATTTAGATGTATTTAGTAGTTTTTTTTTTTTTTCTTGTAAAAATTTGGTTAATATTTTCATTAGTATGTAATTTAATTATTTTTCGAACCAATCAAGTAAGTTTGTAAAATTTTTTCTTCAGAACGAAAAATAAAACTTTGTTAAAGTTGTTGGTTTCCTAAATTATTTTGTTAACTTATTTACTATCTTCACTGATTGAAATAGTAATGAATATATCTTTTTAATTTTCTGGGTTTCTTTTTTTTATATATAATGAATTTTATCATTAACTATAATAGGTCCCCCAGTCATACAATTATCACACGAGAAATGTAGTGAAGAGTTCGACGAAAATTTTAAGAAAACTTTCGTCTTTGTAGTTTGAGCTGTTCTAAAGATACAACATTTGAAAAATGCTTAAAACTTTGTATATGAGTTCTGTTCGTCTGTGTATCTGGATGTTTCTCTGTTTGCATGTCAGCGGTTACGTGGCTTGACCTAGGAAACAGTAATTTGGCAAGAGACTGTTTTTTCGCAATATGAAGAGTGTTGCAGTTATGAGGCTGGATCGGACTAAGCGGTCGATTATCTCCCATATAAAAATGGTGAAAAAAAATAATTTTTTTTTTCAAATTTACAAAAGAGAAAGAAGGTGCCTGACTAGGACTGGTTTTCCAAAGACAACTAGAAGAGATATTTTTGGTAATAATTTATGTGTCGACATGGATATATAGTTGTGATAATTTTGTTCAAATCTTTAATTTGCAGCACTATTTTTGATTTTATATTCGGAACATCATCTTATTCAGAATAAAAAAAATTCAAAAAATATGCTTCTATTCCAGATTTTAGATTTATATTATTTATAAAAAAAATTAAAATTTTTAAATTTAAATGTTTCTTTTTTATATTTTCATTATTTTTTAAAAATTTTTGAATAGTTTCACTAATTAGTTTTTTTTTTCCTTTTTTACAGGTAAATTGAGAATTTTTTTTTCATATATATATAACAAGAGATAAAACGCTAAGGTAAATTTTAACTAAAAACCTGCTTGTTTTTTTTATTATATCTGAGACAAATAATTCTAAAAAATGGGTCTGTATCTACAAAAAAAAAAAAAAAAAACAAAATTATTTTAATTAATCTTAAATAACTTTTTTAACAATGATTTGCTAATTTTTTATTAATAGCTGATGAAATTGTCTTTAAATCCGAATTATAATTTATGTATATTGTAAAAATTTTTTTTTAGACCAAATCTTTGAACAAAAATTAACTTTAAACTAAAATAGTGTATAAAAGGTTTCCCCTTTTTCTTAAAATTTTAATATATTTTTAAAGTAAAAAAAAAAGAAAAAAATGGTATTTTAACAAAATAATAATATACCAATTGTGCGTTTAATTTTACAATAAAAAAAAACTAATTCAAACAAGGTCTACAATTCTATACTGAAATGAATGAATAAAAAAAGTAGAATTTTAATTTAAATTAAAAAAAAAAATAGACAAAAAAAAAAAACTATTTAAATATTCATTAAATCAAAACCGCATATCATATTTTTACGTTTACCTGTCATTTTGGTTTCCGATTAGAACTTTTTCAGAATCTATTTTATTTTTTTTATTGTTTTGTTCAGTTTTACATTAAGTCTAAAGAAAATAAATACAAACATTCTCTAAGTTTCAGAATAAGAATGTTTAAACAGAACAAAATGTTATGATATCATGAAGTTACCATGACGAAGTTGAAAATGATGATGGTTTCCTTATATTTAAAACAAAAAATATATATATATATTATGTATGGAAAATATTACCATAAGATTAAAAATTCAAAATAATGAAATAAACAAATCTAGAATATATAGTCTATTTCCAACAATTTAAAGGTGGAAAACCCAAGTCAACCAAAGAAATAAATAAAAAAAAATTGTATAGAACGCAGAAAAACGCCTTCTTTCAGAACAATTTAATTTGATTTCATTAAAAAACTAAAAGAAGATTGAAGGGCTAAAAAACTTTGTTTTGGTTTTTCTTTCTATAATTATTTCTTAATTTTAAAGGGGAAAATATTTGTTAACTTTTCAATAGTCACACACATATAAGTTACATATGTGTTTTTAATAACAATTTTCTTCTTCATTTTTTGTATTTTATATTCTACTCGCACAAACAATAGATTTTTTAACTGAAAAACAAGAAGCAAAAAATGGTTATTATAGCAACTGTAATAGTATAAATGATATCTTTTAGGGGGAAAAATACAATAGAATTGTTTCACGTAATATGAAAAAAAAAAATTTTAATTGTAATTCATAATTGCTCCATATATATGTATAACAAAGTAAAAACCAAGAGCAGAAAAACCAAGGACTTTACCCTAGAACTTTGATAAGATTCTCAACAAAATTTTTTTTTTTTAAATCGTATCATACTTATTACACCTGTTGTAGATAAGGCATTGATTATGATAAGATAAATAGGTTAAATGTTTGTAATTATTCGGTATACAAAAAGGAATTAATGATGATTGATGAATGATAGAAAAACTCAAATAGCATAACTATTTTGTGTGCATGTATGACTTGAAATAATTTTTTTATTTTAAATAAATAAAATAAAAGGCAATAATACTCCGTTCTTTAAACAGGGTAGGATGACTTAACTTTCACCGAATGAAATTCCATGGAGCTTGTGAACTCTTGTGAACTAAAGTACCATTAAAATAGGGACAAAAATTCCATTGAACTTATGATGAATTTGCTATGAGACATAAGCTTCATTGAAATTATGACAATTTTGTTTGAGTCAAGCAAGCTCCATCGAACGAAATAAAAGCATGCTTAAATTTCTAAAATTTCCGGAAATAGTGGAAATATATATAAATATATATATATATATGTGGCTGTATGAAACTTTACCGAACAAATATCCCGAATTTAAATTTTGTTGAAAAAAAATCCCTAATACTACAAAATCAGAATTGCTCCTTTTCCAAAATTTTAATTATTTACCTACGCATATGCGAATTAGGTTAGGAGGAATTTTTGAGTTAGTTTCCAAATCAGAGATTTACCTTTTTCCAGAATATTTATGTATTCGTATATGCGAAATTATGAATTAGGACCGATTTTAGAATTGATTTCTGAAATAGGATATAACAGTGATTTTAAAACCAACCACAAAATCCTTCCTAATTATTTTTTATATATATATATATATATATATATATTAAAAAGTGGAACTATAGTTATTTTATTTGAAACATAACTTCGAACAAAAATGTGCGGAGCTAATGGCCATTTTATTTGAGACTTAACTTACAACACAAAGTAGTCAGAACTTCCATGGAACTTAAGTTAATTTCGAAATGGAGATGAGCACAATGGTACTTATGTCCATGAAAGTTAAGTCATCCCTCCTTTAAACATTCGTATACACATATGCATTTCCATGTTTAATGACTTTAAAATTCCAATCAATTCTACTCTACGTGAATTTAATACTAAGGGCATCGTTGTTTTTTTTTTTTAGAATTCTTTATAAGTTCTATTTTTTACGTTCCTGAAAAAAAAAGAATTAAAAAAGACTTTTTAAAATTTAATATTAAAAAAAATTTATACATAATTAAATGAATTGAAAAACCTTGACTCCTCAAGTCTACCAATAAAACTAAAACAAAACAAAATGTATCTTTTTTTATGATTCTTTTATTATTTTAGTACCACTAAATTTGAATTGTATATTTTGTGACTCTTTAAAAGAAAAAAAAAAACACAAAAAAAAAGTGTAATTTTGTGGTGCATTTATTTTATTTTAATGTTAATTTTATTGTTCCAATAGTTGTAAAAAAAAATAAATAAAAACAATTTTTAAGCCTTAAGCCTATTTAAATTTATCATTCATTCAATTACATTTTTTATTTAAACTTTAAAATTTTTATTATATTTTTAATTTTAATTTTATTCTTTTTTTCCATATTAATTTTTTTACTTTAAATACCTAATGTATATTGTCTTTTAATAAAAGTTTCAATTAAAAATGACCCTGACACATGAATTTTGAACTTAAAATGAATGCATTTTCTAATCACACTCTACAAAGAATACTTTCATAATAAATAGTTCAGAATAAAGTTTTATTTTTAAGAATTTCATCAATGTCGTGGGTTTTTTTAATTTTTATTTTAGTAATTGTCAGAATTCTCACCATGCATCCAACACCATTTTAAATATAAAACATTTTAAAAATGAAAATCAATCTTCATTCGCAACAGTTAAATTCCACAGTTTATCTCATTAAAATAAATCCGAAATGTCAAAAATATCAGAAATTTCATTCCACAAAAATGTCATATTATCATTTAAACGTCACCGAAATTCTGTCTACAGAAATTCCCTGAAATTATCATACATTTACCACTCTGACATAGTTATTATTTGCCTTTTTATTTTACACTGACACAGACATACCAGTATATTTTGAGTTCTTTTAAGAAATTCGTCAAAATAATATAAATTAATTAAAAAAAAGAAGAAAAATAATATATATAAGTGAATATATGCACATATAAATTTATTTTAATTTAAAATTTGTTTAAAAATTGTAAATGCTGCTGCAATAAACTCTATGTAATTATTGTTTCTTATTTTTTTCTCTTTATTAATTTGAGTCGTCCTTGAAAAATCAACAGACAAGGGATTCGTTCCGATTTAATTTGACTGATTTAATTGTTTTCTTTAGTTTTTTTTTTTCTTTTTTTTTCAATTCATTTTATTTTTATTGCCATCATTTCGTTTCTATATAAATTTTATTTAGACTTCATTTTAAAATTTCAGATACGACTGGAAATTACAATTTTTAAAATATTTTTGTTTCTTTATTTTGAAGTATGAAAAAAAAAAAAATAAAATAAAATGAAATTAAAATAAAATTTGGTTAATCATGCAGAAAAAAAAAAACAAATTTCAATACATAAAGATGGATAGATGGAACTAATTTTGAGTATGTACTTGTAAATTTTAATCTGAAAATTTTGCATGGTTATTAAATAGAAATTAACTGTTAATTGTAATTTATTGTCATGTAATTTTTTCTTAAATACCTACAGAGTATTTAAAATGAGGTTTAAACCTTTTCAATTCTATAGACATTATATATATTATCAAATTTTTAACCAATTATATGATAAAAAAATAATTAGCAAACGTGTAAAGGTTATAACATATCAAACTTTAATAATACCAATGCTAACATAATAACATTCCCGTCTGATACAACATAAGCGCTAGGTCTTATGAAAAAGTTCAGAAAATTTGAAAGAAAGTACATAAGAATTTGTATAAAGAAAAGTTGTAAAACCCATATCTGAATACAAATATTATGACTCGAACAAATATTTGTACTACAGGGAAACAAACATATGTAAATAAAATTGACAGTTTTATGATAAAACTTCTTCGAAACCATTATGAAAGAGCACAAAACACTCCTGAAAATGTTTGATCATATATCTCCTAGCACAATGAGGAGCAGATTAAAAAGACCTTTTCCACGGGTTATATAGCCCCTGAGCATTTCATGTTTTTGGATAAAAGCGGTTACATAAAAAACCAAAATGATGTGCTATATCACTATAGTAGACGAGCTACTTTTAAAATCATCGAATATAATCCGGGTAAGATTAACGGAGATTACTTAAATTATGGCATGAGTGTAACTTATAAGCATTCAGTAATCAAAAAGAGCTATTCGGGGTTAGAGGCATCCTAAGTTAGGTATATAATTTCAAGTGGGGAGGGGAGAAAAGAAACAGGAAGGAAACATTTTTTTTTCTATCTCTTTTCTCTCCTGTTTTCTCTTTTTTAAATTTTTAGTTTAAGGTAGATTAAGTTAATTTAAGTTACAATTTAGTCTAGGTTAGTTACTATAAGATAGGCATTTTTATATAACAATATATATGAAATAACAATGTATTTTTTGCCATTTTTTACAAAGAACTAATAATATACAAATATACTACAGATATATAATATAAACAAATATACTACAGATATGAATTTATCATAAAAAAATTTAAAATTTTTAAATGTAGATATATAAAACTTCTTCAGGTAGAAGATAGAATAAGATGAATTAAATAATAAAAAGAAAGTCAAAAAAAAAAAATTTTTTTTAATAAGTGCTTCTTTAACTTGTGATTGATTCATTTGATCATATAGAATACAAAAGTTATCTATAGATTACAATAGAGTTAATTAATCTGCAGTATATTTAAATCTATTTGATTATATTTTCTGAACACCCTGTATTTATTTATAATAAAATAAGTAGTTTAACTATAAAATTCACGAATGCTAACACTATTGCTTTATTTGAATTTAATTATTAAAGAAGTATGAGAAGATTTTTTTTTTTGTTTTGGTTTTAATTAGTCAAACAATTTACAGTTATAAAAAAGGTAAACATGTGTACCTATTCATACATATACATTAAGTATGACTGAAAATTGCATAAAATTTGAATAAAATTTTGTAATATTTCTTTTTAAATTTTATAATAAATACAAATAGGTTAAGAACAAGTTTTTTTTTTATGACAATGACGATAGTTTCTTAACTATTAATTAAAGATTTTCAGTACTTCAATGAAATTATTTTATTACAAAATTTTATTAATTACATTTTTTTGTTATTAAGTTTAGTAAATTAATGATAATAAGTGAAAGTGTATATTGTGTATGATTTATTAAATTACATTTTTTTGATAACATAAGTTTGTTATATATTTGGTTGTTGCGTTTAATTTAATTGATTTTTTTGTTTTATGTTACTGTAAATTTATTAAGAGTTTTTTAATATGCAAAACTTCTTTTCGAAATCTTGAAAGCTTAAAAATAATCCTAAAAATAATCCTAAAAATGATTTCAATATTAATATAAAGTAAAAAAAACAAAAGACTCAACCGAGAAACTTTTACTTTTGTAAACATTAAAATTTAACCTTTTTTCTTATTGATTATGCTCAACAGTTATTTCTAAGTAAAAAAATACTAAAAACATGTAATATGATGAATTTTTAATATTGTTAATACAGATTGATTTATTGAACTGTAATAGAGTTAAATTTAATGTTTACAATTACAAATTTGTGGTACCAATAGTTAGAAATGAGACAGCGCATTATACATATGCACATTAAAATAGTGCATAGTTAGAGCTTTTACTTACAAAGAATTTTCATTTTTTTCTAATCAAGCAAAACACCAACAAACAAAAAAATTTGCAAACTTAAGTTAAAAAACAAAAATGCACTGATCAATCAGAGAATTTGAAAGGTACAAAAATCTTCTTAATTCATAATTTTCTTTCATTTTATTTTTCTGCTGATAAATTTAGTGGGATGTAGTGTTATTTTTGAATTTTATTCTGTTTACTCTTTTTAAATTAAATGTATGTATGAAAGGATGTATGAAATGGATGTATGAAAGCAATATTATATGAAAATTATCTAGAGTAACCAGACGTATAAAGCTAATTTTTATATTAATAAAATTATAATTATCTATAAACAATTCAAAATTTTGTAACTTTTTGTAAAATTTATAAAAAACCACAAAAATGACTTTTCAATCGTATATTTTCAAACATTTTTATGGGAGTTTAGTTTTTTTTTAAATATTCTCAATCTTAATGCATAATGCAATCTAAATTTGAACCGAAATTTATATACAATTAAGAAGCCTTGACCGCTTTTTTAATAATTATTCTTAGGAACAATTATTTTTAATAAGTTTAAAATTCAGCGTAATATGGTAACTCTAATTCGAAATGCAATAAAAATTTGCTAATAAAACTTGAAATTTGCTGTTGAATTATTACATCAGGGCAATAAACGCTAATAATGAAATTATGTATACATTTTAAGAAGTGAAATGTAATAATGCAAGACAACAAAAAAAAAAGAAAAAACTTCGAAAATATTAATTTGAAAGATTCATTCATTTTTTTTTCTTTTTCTTTTATTTTTTTTATTTTGAACATGCGGAAGATAATAGATTTAAAAAAAAAAAAAAGCATCTAACCAAAACAAAATGAAAAAGTCTGTTAAATCTTAAAGTAAGTATATTTTGAAAATCTATCAACGTATTTTTTGTATAGATTTAACATAATCTTTTTGTATTCTTTAAATGATGAGGACAACATTCTGAACACGGTATCAGTCATGAATCTTAGTTTCTATTTTCTTTTAATTTTTATTCTCATCTTTTTTTTAATTTTTGATTTGGATATTTCACGTTTTTCAAATTTAATAGATGCAAATCAGTCTTCAATTTCTTGTTATAAATTACACCTGAAGAATAAATATTCTTGGAAAACTAATAACGATTTCATGTTGAATCAAAACAAATACAAAAAAGTATTTTCCCTTTCTTTTTTGTTTGTTTTGAGGGCCGACATCACTTAAAAAAAAAAGAAGTTGAATTAGAAGTTTATCATTTTATCCTGAATCAGCTTTTCTTTGTGGTGATTCAAAAGTTCACAAAAATTATAAAGAAAGAAAACATTATAAGAAGACGAAAAGACTAAAATATTAGAAAGGATAAGAGAATTTTAAGAAAAGTAAAAGGTTTGCAAATTAATATTAGAGATCTATAGTTTAATGATTGTGTTTGAAAAAGTTCTTCTTCAGTTTTTATTTTTTGAAGTTACTATTTTCTGTTTTCGAAAGAAAAAGAAAAGTGAAAAAAAAAAACCACAATAGATGGATGGGATACCAGATTGATATCTGAATGAAATGATAGTATTCTTTTAAAAGTCAGTTTTTTTTCAAATTTATTTTTATCTGAGTTCGGATCAATAGAAAAAAAATTTGAATTTATTTTCAAGAAAAAAAAAAAAAGAAAAACTGTTTTTAAGTTTATACGAATCGGTAAAATGTAAAAGATATATTTTAGCCCGTCATTTATATTTTAAATTTTTCAAAAGTTCAGAAAGCAACAGAATATAATTTATCCTTACTGAAGTACTTTTTTTGGGTTTATTCCCCGGCCAAATAAATGTGACAATGAAATTACACAGTCTTTCCATTTCAGGTGTGGCTGTAAATGTCGTAAGGGGGAATTATTCTTACGACGTGTGTAGGATTCCAACCCACACTCCCTTGGTATTTAGAGCGCATTTCATACGCTCTTATCTGCTAGACCACCGAGGCCCCTCTTAATGAAATTGGTTACACATATTTTATTTACGGATTGCTTTTGAAATGGACTAATGCAAACATTTGGTTTAGATTTATAAATTTTTGGAATAGATCATAATAACCGTTTAGCTACAAAAATATTGAAAGTCTTAAATTCTTGTATCTTATCGGAATTAACGAATATTATTATATCAGTCATTGTGATTAAGAATGTAACAAATTTATTAATGAAGATTATTTTTTTTTTAATATTAAATTTTTAGTTCGAAACTTTCAACTAAGCAACTCTTTAAATTATAATAAGGCAACATTTTATTCTTTGAGTTTTAAAAATTAGAAAAGTGTTTATCTAATAACGCATTATTGACAATTTATATTACGATATACATATAATAGAAAAAAAATGATAGTAATTTTTCCTTTCAATTTTTTTCAAGGAAGATAAAAGTGATTTTTTTTTACAAAAACAAAAACTACAATAATCAAAAAAAAAAATTAAAAATACAATTTCAGAATTGCATGCAAAAATCGTGTTCCCAGATTACATCAGTCAGTATTAGATGGAAATTTCATAAAATTTTTCTTCTTCTCTTCTACATATATATACTTCTTCCTTTTTTTTCAAGTTTTTCTTTTACGTTTTTTTTTTGTTTTGTTCTTATTTTTTTTTTGTAAAGATTGATTATGCAATTTTCATATTGATTGGAATTTCATTTACAACAAATTTCATGATTCTGAATATTTTTTAAATTACAACAACAACAATAATAATAACTACAAAAATGATGTAAAAGAAAAGAAAATCTAAAAGAAAAGATCGTCCCGGCGTCGTCAATATCATCGTCATCATCATTATCATCATTATCATTATCATCACAATCATTTTCATCATCTGCCAAATTAATTGACCGTTTTTATAGTTACAATGTTGCAGGAAGATGAATAAGAAATTTACTCTGAAAATTTACATGAAATAACAACAAAAACAAAAATGAAAACATCGAAAAAAGACTATCTTAAAATATCTTGAGATATTTTTATTGACTATATGGTTATCTATAAAAATATCTTAAAAATGTATATGAAATATACATGAAATCGATCGATCGATAATTGCAAAATGTTATTTAGTAAAATACAAAAAAAAAATGTATATAAAAGATTTTAGACCAGGTTTATCATTAAAATAAATACTTAATGGATCACGTATGGGAATTTAACAAAAAAAAAAAAAACTTTACGTATTTTTTAAACTTAAAAGAATAAAAATAAATTCATGTTTACAAAATTAAATTAATATTTTTGTAAACGGTTTACTTGATTTTTTTTTATTGATTCATTTTTATAAAATTGGTTTTAGTAATTAGTCAGTCATGATATTCTTATGATAATGATAAAATTGCCAATCAAATAAAATTAAATTGTATGATTATAAGTTTTATAATACTTGTAATTATAATTTTTAAAAATTGAGATTTTATTTTTGAAAAAGAGAGAAATTATGATATGAATGAAAATTTTATAACGCAATTTAAAGATATATAATAATATTCAAATTTATTGTTATAATTAATAAATTTGTTAAGAAAGATTGAGGTTTTTATTATCGACTCATTTTTTGTTTATTAATTCGTATCTTCTTTTGATGATTAATTAAACTATTCAAAATGTCTATTAGTTAGTATGAAGGAGGTTTTCTTATAAAACTTGCACTATCTTGCCAAATTAACCTGGTCTATATTAGATTTTAAACGATCACCTAAACTCATATTCGTAAATCGTCGCAATATCGGTAATGTTATAAGGGTTTTAACAGGAAATTATCCGGTCGGCACACATGCCAGAAGGCCATGATTTCTCTCATGTGTTATTTGCTGAAGTTGCAAAAATGAAGAAGAAGAGGAATCAATCTTTCACCTGTTGTGTGAATATCCGGCTCTTGCTCTAAAAAGAAGAAAGTTTCTTTTCGATCTGAGGAGGTGGACTTAATAAATTTATAGCGCTTTGTAAGAAGCTTCAAATTTTTTAATCAAGAGAAACACTGCAGGGTATCATAATAGATTTAAGCAGATTTAAGTGTGCCTCTGCAGCTCCTATCTTTACTCATTAACGAAATCTAATAATAATTCTTTGATGGATTACGCAAATCCTTACCATGTTTTCTCTTTTCTTTAGATTGCAATTATTGAATAACTTTTTGTTTCAACAAAATTGTTTACATATACTGTAAATCTAGAATACATTTGGACTCTACTTGATTACGTTCAATTGAATAATTCAGGTTTGTTAAGGTTTGTCATATTTAATACTTCTAAAATGTAAAATTTAACACTTTAAAAGAATGTTTTACGAATGCTCAGATTAATCAGATCCCAAAATTCAAATTAAAGATTGTCTGAACTTTACTCAAGTATAGATATTGAATGCATTTTATTGCATTCATATTACATTAAGAATTATGTATTATTTTGATTAATACACATGTATCTAATTCATTGTATTTGTTAATAAAATATACCAGATCTTACGTTTAATCATTTGGTTGATATAAATTTATTGTAATTAATTGAAATTTATTTGAAAATTTTTTATAATAGCAGTCGGGGTACAATGCCTGCCATTTTTAATTTTAATTTTATTTTTTACAAAAAATGTTTTTTTTTTCTTTGTTTTTTATAACATTAGTTTTGTTTAATAGTCTATAATATGTCATTTATAGTTTAGAATTAATTTTGTATCTTGAGTATATTTTGTATAAAATAATTCACAAGAATATTTTTTTTTTTTTTTTGTTTGCAATATATGTTCTTTGTTTTGCTGTAATGTAAGTTTTATTTGCTAGAATTTCCTTTTATGTAACCACAATTTTTTTTTTTTTTGTTTCTTTTGTTGTTGTTTTGTTATTATGAAAAAATACCATTTGGTATCATATTCTCACCTTTTAGTTATTTTAAATATACCCAATATACATACCATATTAATGCCATACCTTTTGCTATTATCAGTTTATTATACAAGACCAGATTACCTGTCAATGCCCAATTCGGCCTTGAAAGAAAAAAAAACAAAAAGAAAAACAAATTGTAAAAGAAAAAGAAGGAAAAAAAAAACACGTTTACTATTAAAATACAGAATTAAGTTCAAATACGAGTATTATAACAGCAGCTACTGTTGAATTAGTTATTGTTTTTCATTTTATTTATTATTATTTTATATGATTATATTTTTGTTTTTATTATACATGTAGTTGTATACTCATATGAGGATTCATGATGAACTTGGTTTTGCTTTCTGATGCAAAGTTATTGTTAGTTATCAATAATGTAAGAGTTTTAAAACCATATGGTAACAATTTATGATAATTAAATTTAATTTTTTTTATGTTTTTTTTTTGCTTATTTTCTTTTTTAAAGAATATATAAAAAAAAACCCCCCCTTTAGAGTATTGATGTTTTCAAAGGAAAGATGAAAGAGGAAAAACATAAATAAAACTTTTTTTTTGGTTTCTTGGTTGCCTGTTGTAAGACATATCGCATGTTGAAACATAATCTTTCTTTAACTTTCATGTAACTTCAGGGTAACATGAAAAAAATTTTAAAAAGGATAAGATAGAAATAACAAAAATTTGTGGTGTCCATATATATCAGATACATTCAGTATACAAAAAAACAAAAATACAAAAAAAAACCTTATAAAAATTGTAATTCCAACCACTCGTTCTTAATTCTTGGTAGTGTTCATATTTCCCCTAAGTTTCTTCTGGTTGTGGTTTATCAAAATATGGTAAAACAAAGATTTTAAATTATTTGTTTTTTTTTTTCTTTTTTTGTTTTTTTTTTTTTTATTATGGTTAAATGGATCAATAGATGAATCTGTATAGTTGGATGTTTGGTTGGATGGTTAAATGCATGGATGAACATTCAACAAGAAATTTTTTATTTTGAAATTTTCTTATAGTTTTGTAAAAATAAAAAAAAAAAAAAACCATTACAGGTTTTTATAACCATCATTGGTTTGATTTTCTGAAACTTGAGTTTCTTGTTGTTTGTGCAATCTAAGTTTAAGTTTCTTTGTTTTTTTTTTTTTTTCTGTCATCCTTTAATTTCTTTAGTCAATAAATAGAAGACACTTGTTATTAAGATAAAATTCGAATATGGTTATATATAAAGATTCAAAATAAAAACAATTTTGCGGTTGTTTGTAGGAAAAACGAAAAAAAACAACAAAAAAAAAACCAAATAAAGATCCTTTATATGGTAGTAATAAGGAATAGTGAACGGATACAAGTTACAATTTTGAATGACATTTAACTTTCGTATAGAAAAACAAAAACTAAAAAAAAAATGATTAAAACAATAACAATAAAAATAGCAATTTTTTTTATAAGTTATTTTTAATATACATGTGAAAATTATAACATTTGTTCATATTATCATTCAGCTTCAGAATGGTGCTTTTGTGGTTTTATAAAAACAACTGTAAGAAAAAAAAAATTAATATCTGTAATTTGTTGTAGTGCAACTGTTGTGATTTTTATTTTTTCGATTTTTTTTATTTTTAAACATTGACCATATGTGATAGATTACCTCCAAGAGGATATTGTTTTGATATCATTTTTCATTTTTACAATAATTCAAAATTAATTTTTTAATCAGTTGTTTTTTTTTCGTAAAAAATTCACACACTATATACAAAAAATTTATTTAAATTCCCAAAACATAATTTAAATTTTCGTAGAATTTCTGATTTTTTGGAATTATTTAAAATATTTTATTTTCTGTTTACCAAATTTGAAATAATATGTAGAATATATAAATATATAGATATAGATAAAATATATAGATATTTTGATAGAATGTAATAAAAAAATTTCTTCAAAAATGAATTTTATTTATATACCAGTTCATATAAACTGTACATGTAGTGTTGTAGTGCACATTTATTTTATAATTCCCTAGAAAATTGAAAAACATGTTAAATGCAATTCGCCTTAAGTGAAAATCATTCACATACCAGACACTAAATATGTACGAGTGTTTTAAAAATTTTTTTCATAAGAAAAATAACTATAAAAACAAACAAAAAAAAAAAAAAACAAGGAAAATTCCATTAAAGGCTGCACCATAATAAAAGAAAAAAATTTACCAATAAAATCAGCTCTAACGGTTTAATCCCGATTTTAAGGAAAAAACAAAAAAAAACAAAAAATAAAATTAACATTAACACTTTTAAATATAAAATGAATATATATATGTGTATATATATGAGTGCATTAACATATTGCAAAAAATAGATCTAATTTTAGTGACAAAATAATGACGACAAAGACTATGCAAAATAGTATAACATTTTTATACAGGTATGCTGGTAAATGCATAAGAAAAAGCGAAAAAAAAAAATCAATATAAACTTTAAATAAAACCGGTAATGCAAAAATTTTTTTTTTTGCCAATATCACATTAATTCTATATTTTCGGTTTTTTTTTTCCTTTTTTTTTTAATTTAATTTGGACTTGCATGGTGTTGTACCGTATATATATATATATATATATATAAATATTGTCCAAAATAAATGATACAAATTTAATTTTGTTGTTGAAATAAACTGAGGCATTTCGTAAATTTTAACATTTAGTTTCAATAAAATCTTTTATAGATCCTTTTTCATCCTTACTTAACATTCAGTACACTATATAAGATATAATTTATAAAGTAAAGGTTATAAATGACATAGATGTAAGATGGTAATTTATCTTTTTGTAAAAAATTAACCTTGTCTAAATAGCCGTACAAATTAGTTTCGAGTTTAAAGGTTATATCTATCTATTATTAGGAAAAGTAAAATTACCGATTCTCTTTTAAGTAAATACATATTTTATGCTATAGGTTACAAGAAATGTTTTTTATTGAAACTTAATATAATTTTAACAAGTAAATGAAACAGTAAGTCGATGCAACCGACTTATTTATACCCTACACTTAAATTAAATTAAAAATCCATAATTTTTTTTAGTTACGTATTTAATATAAGCTAAAAAAAATAAATGCTTTTACAACCTTTGTACAAAATTTCAAGTTTCTATCTTTATTAAATTCGAAGATATGCTTGTTAGTTCTTGGGAAGTGTGTGAAAGCACCCGAGCCACCACCCCAATTCATCTCAAATTTTAGAGACATCATCAGAACAAGGTAGAACACTCTTATATCAAATTTCAAGTTTTTATATTTATTTTTTTTGTTCGGTCACTTGTTTGATTTTGGCAGTTGTGTGGGAGATACCCGAACAACCATTCCAATTCATCTGAAATTTTAGGCAAACCAGGGATTCAAAAAACAACACCCTCGTATCAAATTTGCAGTTTCTATCTTTTTTAATTTCGAAGATATTTCGATTTGTTCGGTTTTGGGAGTTTTATGGGAGTTACCCGAATAACCACTCCAATTCATCTCAAATTTTAGGGATTCAGGGATTCAGGAAAACAGACCCTCGTACAAAATTTTTAGTTTCTATCTTTATTAATTTCGAATCTACACGTATTCGATTTTGGGAGTTGTATGGGAGGTACCCGAACCCATGGTCCGATTTCGCCCATTTGGTCAATCTCCGCCTTACTTTTGGTCATTGTTAACCTACAGTATAAATTTCATCAAGATAGCATCATTATTTTTTGAGATATCGTGCGTACGGACGGACGGACA
This sequence comes from Poecilobothrus nobilitatus, assembly GCA_947095535.1. Lineage (NCBI taxonomy): Eukaryota > Metazoa > Arthropoda > Insecta > Diptera > Dolichopodidae > Poecilobothrus > Poecilobothrus nobilitatus. The sequence continues at coordinate 189,045,051 of OX352773.1, forward strand.
TCGCTAAATCAACTCAGGAGGTGATCCTGATTCAGAATATATATACATGTCCATATCTAACTCGCTTCCTTTTGGTGGTTACAACCACCATACCAAAGTTAATATACCCTATACTTTAAGTGTAGGGTATAAAAATAAAAAAAGACAAGACATTAAAATATACTTCATAATTTATCATAACATAATTTACATAAAATATGATCATAATTTTGTTCGATACTGTATACAAAATGATTATATCAACAAAAAAATTCAAATAATTCAATTTTTATTTTTAGTGATTTTGCAGTTATAAATAAATATTGCATAAAAATTGTATTTTTTTTTTTTTTTTTTTGTGTTTTTTTAATGTAAGTGAAAACAAGTTATGAAATATCAAAAGCGAAAAAAAAAAATAAAAATGTTTAAATAGATAAAAAAAATATCATGTTCGCGCAATAAAAGGATATTTTATGGATTTTTTTCAAATAAATTCAAATTCCAGTTTGTTTTTTTTTTTTTTTGTTTGTGCAATGCTTGTTTTTATGTATAAATCTGGATTAGAAAAAAAAAAAACAGTTAGAAAAAGTTTTAACACCTTATATTATAGTTTTTTTTTTGTTTTTAATTCATTTATATGGTTATTTTCGGAAATAAAATTATTGGAATTTTTTTTAGGATCAAATATAATATTTAATATATATACATAAATAAAGAATGATTGAATCACATATGTATGTTTAAATTTAAGTACTGTTTGTACATGTATTGTATATATATTATCCATATGGAACAAAAATATAAAAATCTAAAGTTTTGAAAATACAAAAATAGATACAAGAATTGACATGACATGATGTTATAAAATGAAATATATGTGAAAGACGTCTGGAAATGTGAAAAAGGGAAAAAAAATAAAATTTGTATTTACATTATTTAAAAAAAACTTTGGAATTTTATTGTAAGTAAGTATGACTAGAATAAAAAAAGAAACTTATATTGTCATCATATTAATTCGAACTGAAACAAGACTCAACCATATTATTTGTTTTTGTTTTATTAAGGCTCAGCTATTAAGGCGCAACTAATGTATTTATCGACCTTTAAAAATGTCGCAGATATAAATGAGTTTTTGTTGATTTTCTTTAGGAATTTTGTAAAATTTCTTAAGTTCATGTTTGAGAGTTTATTTAATATCTTTAAGATAAAAACTGCTGAGATATATTCGTCTTTTTCTAAATAGACAGAAATAGATATACAGAAAACGTACAACGCTTTTTATAGTGTCAATTCTTCTGTAAGGAAATGTTTTAAGATATCAAAATATTTCTCTGATTTTGGATCTATCTATCATAATAGAGCGATAAGACTTTATTCTAAAGTTTTCGAAGTGTCAAAATTTCAAGTTCAAGTTCTTAAGTTTCATTAAAAGCCTCCAATCATAGTTATAATTACCGAAGTATTACATGTGTAAAACTTGTATCTATTCCCTTGAATATGATGCAGTTTTCAATATTCTGATATATTCAGAAAAATATTTACATGTTAGTTCTAATTGAATAAGTTTTTAAATAATCAAAACATTGATCAGAAAAAAAAAACAAAAATAAAATTTCATTGTCATTGAAATTTTACACATGCAATATTTTTCAACATGATAATTTTTCATTATTATTTGTCATTCATCTTATGCTTATCTCTTTATTAATAATGATGGCAAATAATTGTCAATTTCCTTATAATTAGTAAAACATCCAATATTATAATATACACACACACACGTATGTTTTTTGATTTCCTTCAATACAAAATCAAGTTTATTTTTCATTTTCTTTTTATTATTTTTAATTTAACTCCATAATTATATGAAATTATCTATCGTATATAATATATAAACTGTTATACAGGTATATGATATAAAAAAAAGTAAAAATATATTACAGTATTAAAATTTTTATTATTATTAAATAATATAAAACAAGTTTTTTTCTTTATTATTATAAATTTTATTTAAGATAAAAACTATTTAAAAAAAAAAAAAAAAAAACTGGAAAATAGTAAATTAAAAAAATTTGAAAAATAATTGACGTGAGGGGTTTAAAAATTGTCCGAAAAAATTATAAAACAGTTTGAAGTTCAAGGTAAAATGTTGTATATATCTAAATTATATTTTATGGCCTTTTTCGGTAATTATAATAGTGTTATATTAAAGCGCTTCTGTTGTAATTATATATATATTTATAAAAAAAAATTTTGTTAAAACAATAAAATTAACAAACTACACATGCACATTCACAATAAAAAAAAAAAATCAAAATTTATTATTATGTCATAATTTTATTTTAATATATAAAAAAAAAAAAAAAAAATTAAAACCATATAACAAATTATTTTTTATTTTATAGGTTTTGTAAACAACAACTTTCTTTTCTTTTCAAATTCTTTTCAGATTTTTCAATAATATATTGATATAGAAACGGTTTTTATATGTTTCATATATCCTACAATCGAATAATAATTGTCTGCATTTGCACAATTTATTATGAGTTAATTACTAGAATTATTATCTCTTCATTCCTATATAATTGTACTTGTACATCATGTATGTATAATATTTGAAATCTGTACTTCTTCGGTTGAGAACACACGTTCATTCTGATAGAAATTATTTATTTATTTTCTTATTTGGTCGCAAGGAGGATTTGTTAGTATTTGAACCAAAAATCTTAGTTAATATGACATATGCTTTACCACTCGATCACCGAAACCTCTGATGTTTTCTTTTATTTAAAAAAAAAAATTGCATAGTTTTAGGGGGAATAGTAATAAAATCGAAAAAATTAACAAAATATAATTGAAATATTTACTGTAGAAAATTATAGAAAAACTAAATCACATTTCATTTTTAAAAGCTTATTTTTACTTGTGAAATTTAAAGTATTTTTTTTTTTTTTTTAGATATTACTATATTATATTGTCTACAGCTATCAATATATAAACATTTCTATTGATTTGATAATACAATATGGTTGTATAGATATTATGTATGTACATATGTATAGAATTCTTAAAATGAATAAATAAATGAATAAAATAAAATTCGATTGATAATTTTTTTTTTTTGAAATTATGTGCTTAAAAAATTTAAATTTGTATCATATTATATAAGATAATATATAAATAAAGTATTAATTTTTATTAAATATATATAACATGCTATTAAAACTAACGCCATAAATATTTTACCGGCAGTTTTTTTTATAAATAATCTTTTATAATGTCAAAGTCAAATTAATTTAATAAAAATAAAATTATAATAATAAAAAAAATTTTTTTGTTTTTTTTTTTGCACAAAAACAAAAATAGTATGTTTTTTTATTTCATTAAATCAATAAATTGATAGTTTAACATCATAATTTTGTATTTGTTACTGTGACGATTAAAACTAATATTATATTTCATTATTTTATTTATATTCTATTATTATGTTTTTGCTACCAATTAATTAATTTTGAAATGCCATCTATCGATAAAAAAGTAACAAAATAAATAACATAAATTTTTTACTGTTCAGAATTTGACAGCATTGTCACAATTTGTATGAATTTTTATTAATAATAAATTTTAATTTTAATAACATTCTGAAACTAATCAATCGTGAACATTTCTAAATATTTATTTACAGGTATATCCGTATAGGAATTTAAATTTCCAGAAAATTTCCATAAATTTAAAAAAACCTTTTATACTAAAATTTTTAAATAATAGCATATAAAAACATATTTATATTTACAATAAATCATAAAATTTTTTAAATAATTTTTGTTTTATTTTAATATAATTCTTATTACTTTTAGATAATTTTAAATTTCCTTCCGGTTGCTTTATTTTGCATCCTATAATACAAAAAAAATATTTTATTTAACAAAATTTTGTAGCTTCCATTTCTGCATAATATTTCAAACCTCTTAATTTCTTTTAATTTTTTTCTTGACAAAAATGTCACATTCAATTTTTAAACGTAATGTAATCATATATATATGTATATATTATATATTTAATACAAAATTAGTAAATATACGCTTGCAGTGGAAAAAGAAAAACGCAAACAATATATTAAAATAAAAATAATAACGAAAAAAAAAAAGTAAAGATGACCTCTATCAAGGTTGCTTATGTCATTTTATAACATTTTTTCTTGTTTACTAAAATGGCCATTGACATATTATCTACTTTTGTCTCTTTCCAACTTATTGCATTCTTATATGAATGTATAATTAAAATATATAAGAAATAGCAGCCAGCAATTTATTTTGTAATGTGTGATAATTGATTGAGATTTACGGTATTTGTACTTCTGTTATTATTTTTTTCTCTTTTGTTTTTCTTTTTCTATTTATTATTAGTTTTTGTTTTTATTTATTTTTTTTTTATATATGTATATTCAGTTAGAATTGTTGTTGGTATTTAAAAAAAACAAAAATGGAAGTTAAAAAATAATTGATTTGATATGTCCATCTTAACTAAAAATGATTGTTGTCCAGGAAAAAAAAAAAAACAAAATAAAATATTTAAAAAAACAAAAAAAAAAAGCCTTTTATAGTTAACATTTATTTTATTATTATTTTTTACTTATTATTTTAAACTATTTTTTAATAAAAATAAAAATAAATATTATATTCACAATCAAATAAACATGGAGATGATGATTATTGTGGTACAAAAATAAAAAAAAAATACAATATTAAAATAAATTAAATATTCAAAAAAAAAAAAAGAAGAAAAATAATGAAAATATAATAGAATAAATATTTTACCTGAGGCAAGGTTACATCAGAATTATTTTAAAAATTATTAAAATTTTGATGAGGGAGTGTTAGAGAATTTGACTATTTTTTTTTTAGTATATATAGTAAATAACAAATTTTTGATTTGATTTAAAACTAGAAATTATTTGCCAAAAACATAAAACAAAATTATTGATATTTATTTTGCTAAAATATAGAGGAAGCCATTCACAATAATTAAAACAGTAGAATATTGTTTGCTTTATTTCAAAAAAAAAAAATTCTATATAATATTTTAAACTTTTATTTTTTTTTTTCTGTTTTTTGTACAACAGCATACACATATTAAACTATTTCACTATAGATGATTGATCGGATTCAGGAAATAGTATTTTATGGCAGATATAAATGTTTCATAGTTTAATTTTGAGGCAAATTAAAAGAATATGTCAAATTTACAAAAAAAAAAAAAAACACTTTAAGTAAAATGTTTATAATATGTAGAAATTAAGGTATAGGGGCGTAATGTCAAGTAAAATGTGGTCATAATTTTTTTTATATACATAATATGTATAATTATAATGATTATCTATAAACATTCTTTATTTTTCGATCAATTACAGTTTTACACCTTAAAAATATATATTGTTATATATATGCAATATTATAATGTAATTTATTATCATTAGTAATATACAATTTATATTATAGTTCTATAAATTATACAAATTAACGTGTCATTTATGAAGCCTATCTTAAATAAAAAAATAAGAATGAAAAAAACTCATAATACCTTGAAATATAATTTTAAAATTTTTAATACCATCTATATACATACATTGATATTATTGTCACTTATATATTATCTTAGTTATAAATTAAAAATATATAGATTTATTTGCATACCTGTTCAATTTATAACAGTTTTCTATTGCAAAAAAAAACAGAAATTAAAGCAATGCTCCATGTATTTACTATGTAATATTATGTATTATTATGTTTGTGTGAATATTTTTGTACATTAATTAAAAAGAACGTTACAATTTTTAATTTTAATTTTTATTTGTTTCATTAAAATATGGCGCCATTATATGCGTAGGCTTTTAATACTATTAATTTTTTTTATTAATAAAATTATTCCACTTTGACATAATTATCTTAAATTTATTTAATATTTTTTATATTCAGATTAGTATATGCGGTCTTATATTTTGTTTTTTCTTAAAAAAAAAAAAAAAATGTAATAATAATATTATTTTAAATAATTATTAAATTTAGATATTTTTGAAGGTGCTAAAAGCCAATTAAAATTTTTTGTATTTGTTTTTTTTTTTTTTCAAAAAATGTTGATGTTGTCATATACATATTGTAGTTTTAGATTAAAACATTTGATTGAAACATTTTAAAAATTTTATATATGTTTTAAATAGAAGTGAATTTTATGAAACTTCTGATTGACTTCTGATTGTAGATATATGAATTTGTATATATATATATGATTGTATCTGTCCTAATTTTTTTATTAATAAATTTGAAAATAATTTTTTTTGAAGAAAAATTTTAAAATAATTTGAAATGAACATATAAGAATAATTTTTTTTTTTTACGAGGGTCGGTGGAAAACTTTGAAAGCCGCCCAGAAGAAATTCTTGATAGTGTCGGACTTTAATCAACCAAAACCACCCTCTTTTTAAACCAAACTTTAGGCTGAGACTTTTGATACAAATGTACAGTTTAGTTTATGGGCTAGAGATGTGTGGGGGGGTGGGAGTCTTGGAAAAAAGGAATTTAGGGAAATATTTAGGATTATGAGGGAAGAGTATGAAAATTTTGAGCAACATTTATAAGAAAAATGTTTTAATGTTCTTCTTAAACTTTACTAAATCGTGCACATATCAATTACCAACTTTGGAGAATGCATGTGATGGCATGCGTTTCCACAAATGGGATGTGCGCATGACAAATAAATTTTCATAAACAGTATTATGCCATCTTGAAAATTCTACAGTGTATGGGATGAGGCAAGCATTTATCGCACTCCATGTTTCGCGTAGTCAAACTTTGAGTGGAGGCATTAACTATTTTATTTTTTTAGAACAGGTGTTTATCTCTACAAGATATCTATAAAATAGAATCAATGTCGCGTAAAATTTGAGGTAACACTGGAATCGTTAATAAGACAAACAGTTCTGTTTTTCACATTTTCGAGATAAATCAGTGCTGTTAGGGAGACCCTATCCCAAATGTGTGCATTATACTGTAATTTTCGGCCTAATGTACATTTTATAGATATTAAGAAGATCTAGTGCAGAATAGTAAGTTTTACAGCAATACAAAAAACTCAAACACTTAGCTGCATCTTTAGCTGCATCTTAGCTACATCACTTATCTATGTCAATCGTTCTTTATAAGAATTCATGTCACTTTTATCTTGGGATTAGATTTTTTTTTTTTGAAATTTTTTTTTATTATATATTTATTATATAAAAATTAAAAAGAGAATGAATTTTAATTTTTAAATGATAAAAATTTTACTTACATTCAAATATTTCTTTTATTTTCATTTAATTTCAAATACATTTTTATTCTTACTCTATAGATAATATTTAAAAGTATTTATTTATTTTTTTTTTTACTTTCAGGTACCACAATTTTCTATTTATTTTATTTTGTAAATAAAAATTACATCTTTAACTCAATTACATCTCTCATTTTACAATTGTTTTGTAAGTATAAATAGAAATTCTATGCAAGCAAATATGTTCAAAAGACTCGTCAAAAAGGAAAAAGAGGTGATTTTCTGTTGTATGTCTATTTATACATTTATACAAAAACTTGAATAAAGAAAAGACTTTTAACAATTTATTGTCTAGTCACTAGTGTATATATAGCTTAAAAGAACAAGTATCTATCGATAATTTTTTAAAAAATTTTTTATTACTTAATTTTTAATTATTTAATTTAATGAATATTTTTGATTTTTAATAAAAGTCTATAATTAATTTTAACATAAATTATATATTATATTTAAATGTGAAAAGAAAATTAAATTTTAACACCAGCATTTAATTATTAAATCTTCACTATATAAATGGACATTAATAATTCTATAAAAAAAAAAAAAATACTAAAATATTATAAGAATAACCATAAAGTTAAGCAACGTTTATGACATTTAAATATAAAATTGTGTCTGCATTATTATTCTGTTCATTAAAAATGTTAATTAACATTTTTCTGTTTTAAAATAAATAAAATAATATATAGGTACTAAAAAAAAAAAAAAAACCGAATTTAAATTTTTAATTAATTAAAACATAAGAAAATTAAAATTTGTCATCATTAACATTTACAGGATTATAAGTTTAAATTAGAAATTTTTTATTTTACATGTACAATTTTAAAAATTGTGTTAAAAGTTTATCACTTTAGAAAAATCATCACTTTCTCTTTATTGTGATTTAATCTAACTGTTAAAATACCTCAAATATTTCCAAAAACAAAACAAATTCTGAATAAATTTATAAAATTGAACCAAAAAAACTAATTTTTCTTCATAATCTATTCAAGTTTTAAAATATATGCTAATTTCTGATGATTACAATGTAAAACAAAAAAAAATTTAAATTGCTTTTGTTGTTGTTGTTTTTAGCACATTTCAAAATATTAGTTTCAGTCTGTCCATCCGTTCGTCCGTCTGTTTACAAAACTTGTAGACCGATGAAGATAGAGGAAAATCAATTTTAACCAAGGGTAAGTCACATAAAAAAATTAATATTGTAGAACAATTTTTTCATGTAGTCCCATCGATTACGTAGCTGCAGCCCCTCAAACTTTGAGAAAACTCTAGTTTTAAATTGCGTATATATGTCATGCTCTGTTTAAGAGTTTTTCAATCTGAAAACCCCATTCGACATTTTCTTTACCTTTCTAAATCAATATTAATATTACATAATTTTTTTTAAATTTAGTGTTTAAATTTACCGTTATGTGAAAACCAAATTTTGCATGATTTTTCTACTTTAATTGCTCCGGTACGCTTTTAGATAGGGACTTGAAATTTTGAGGTAAGAAAGAACTTACAATTAGTAGAGCTTTTAAAATTAGTATAAGTTTCTTCAGAAAATTTTTTTGTACCACCCTATTAAGACTCAAAAATTGAAAATCTGCTATTTTTAAACACCTGCAACTTAGGTACCTGTACAAATTTTTCTTCGGCAAGATATAGAAATTAAAGCTTGAGTAATATATTTTTACGTGTATTAACGGTTTTTTTTACTTATATAGGGTTCCGGATTTACAGCCCCTCAAAATTGCAAAAAAGTCCTATTTTCACATTTTTTCTTATTATGTATATGAAATTTTCAAATTTTGGTACAAGTCACAACTCTAAACAGGTTGTATTATCTTTTGGAAATGTGCGCTTTTAAAAACCGTTGGTTTACAATCTGCCTTGTTTTTTTTTAATTTTAAATTCATTAAAATTTTTTTTTCTCATTTTTTTTTTTATTATCTTATCATATAATATTATTCATATATTATATATGGTATGGTAGTTTAAAGCTGTCATTTTATTAATTCTTAAAAAATTAAAAAAAAAAAAACAACAAAAACAAGAAAAAAGAAAACAAATTTCACTCTTTCTTTCTTATTAAAACTGTAAAAAAAAATCCAAATCACTAACAACAACACAGTTTTAAAATTAAACAAAGGCATTTAAAAACAAAACGAAATTGGTTAAAATTGACGACAGTAATATGCCACCCACTTAATTTTAATTTTATATGTTATTTTTTTTTTTTTTTGTAAGTTTTCTGGTTGCTTTCAAAATGATTATAAAATAGAATAACCGCAAGACATTGTTTACCTCATTGCTCATTGCCTGGTTTAGATTTTTTTTTTTTTTTTTTTTAGTATTATATTTGTTGTTATGTTGTTAATTTTTTCCGTTGTTTGGCTTTTGTGCTCACTTCTAAAAACAAAAAAAAAAAAAGAAAAATTGCGAATCGAATTAAAATTGAATCGCGAAATACCGTCATTACGAAAAACAATAAAAAAATTTAAGGTAAAAAAAAAATAAAAACAAAAAAATTGTCAGTTTGTATATTTTAACACAGAAAACAGTAATAAGAGTTAAGTTAAGAAAGAAATCAGAAAAAGTAAAAAAAAAAAATTAAAAGTTTAATTTACCTTACTTACCTCGAAAGATATCCGATGACGCATGTGTCACACCAATCATATTGTATATTATACAGATATGTATATAATTAATATATCTCTATATAAGTATGTACATAATATAGAATATATGTACCTATATATTTATAATTTTACTTTTAATAGTTATTATAAAGTTTATAAATTAAGATAAACCCCCAAGAGAAGAAAATTATTTTAAAATTCAAAACTAGATATGTAGGTATAAAAAAAAATTAAAAATATTCTAAACTGACCACTAGAGGATAAAAGAATATTTTAAATGTCAAAATTAACTTTCTCTTATAATTTCCTTTTATACAAATATAATCTTCGAATACAGATTGCAAAGTGCAGATACTGTAACATTGCATATATGTATATATAGAATATGTTCTGAAGTAGTGTATACAAAGAAAAATTTGAAATTGATTTTTTATTTTTATTTATTTTTCAATCGAATCTCATTTTAAAGACAAACATTGTTTCAAATGATTAACCTTAAATTAATTTATAAGTGCATGCATATACACATATACATATTTTTTTTTTTTAATAATTTATTTTTTCTAAAAGATATTTTTAATGATGTAGAATAGATGGTAGATATCTGTAATATACATGCCACCATAAATATTATAACTATAAAATAAACAACAATAATAACAAATCGCGTTACATTCATCAAATTATAATTCTGCTCGCATTGTTATGTCTAAACAAATGAATGCAAATTAAAAATGGGGTTTGCGAGAAATAAACTGGATTTTTTTAGTTGATTATTTTTTTGTTTTTTTTTTGTTAAAAATATTATTGTTCTGATTTTATGTTTTGTTTTTTTTTTTTTTCATTTTCATAATACATGATAACATTTGAAATTGCATATAATATATATATATAATATATTACATATACATATATATAAAATGCATAAGTTTTACTGTAACTATATATTATGTATGTATATGGTATTATATTAATGTTCGCTATAAGTAATGTACAAGATTTTAATCATATTGTTAGTAAGTATATAAATATTGAGATCAAATAAGTTGTTTTTTTTTTTTTTGCTTAAAAGAGCGAAACAATAATAGCTATAAGAAATAATGAAACCAACGCGTTAAAAGTCGAGCATTTTAAATTAAATGGATTAATATGAAAATTTTGATAATAATAATCTGGGGTACAGTTTTGGACATTTAGAAAATTAAATATTTAATATCGAAATTAAACAGGTTGTTATTTAATAAGTGCTTTTTTGGTGCTAGAAATAGTTTCGAAAATCGCCTCGAACATAATATATTTATGAAAGATCCTGCGAACAGAATTAAATTTGAATATCTTCAATTTCCTTAAATAATGATTTATTAACTTTGATTAAAATAGGCTTAAAAAAAGAATTTTTGATTACTTTCATAAATAAGATTGCGAATTTTTAAACATATATAAATCGCAATTTTAGATTGATTGATAAAGTAAATAAAGTATTTAACCTATAATGACCATTAGTAGCTTATTGAATCGAATAATATCCTTTCATTCAATTCAATATATTTTGTAATTGAATTAATCATGAAAGTAAAAAAAATTCTGCTCTTAAATTTTCATTTTAATCTTTAAAGATTGTTTTTAGTTTGTTTTTGATTGTTTTCAATCAATATTAAAAATAACTCCTATAAGTATGCAATAAATTTTGAAAATCCATATAAATACCATTGTGTCATCTTTTGGCAACATATGTGTTAAAAAAATCTTTTCTAAGAAAAAAAATAGACTGTTGGATAATGAAATGTAAACGTTTTTCTTTTAAAGAAAGTTAAAAAAAAAAGTGGACACTCGCCTTTATTTCTCTTTAATGTTAATTTTGAATAATTATATCCCGGGGGTTTGATGTTAAATGAAAAAAAGCAAACACAAAAACATAAAGAAATCTAATCCTTTTCTAAGTTTTGTAAAAATTATTTTACAAATCAATGTGGTATGTTAATTGTGGTAATTTACAAGTTTGCAGGCAACAGGTAATCAGGTTTTTTTTAAAATCTTATTGTTGCTATTAAAACATTTTAATACATAACTGAGATAAATTGGTTAGTAAATAATAGTGGTTTTCTTTTTTTTTTTTTTGATTGTCACTTTTAGTTATTTTTTTTTTCTGAGTTTTTTGATTTTTCAATAATGGCAGTTTAATAAAAAAAAGAAAAAAAAAACCATAATTTATGCAATTTAAGATAAATGAAATTTGATTAATGTCGTTAAAATTAACCACAAAAAAGATTTTTTGTACTGTTTTGTATATGAAAGACCTAAAAAAAATTTAAATAATATATTGATTTGTTTCCTGAAAATTATTTTTTTTTTTATAAAATCTTAATAAAGATATATATTATAAGATATGCGTTAAATGTATATATGTATATTTTGTATATACTTTTTTTTTGAGTTCAACAAAGAATAAAAAGATATTCTTTATTAAACGTTCGGATTTTAATAAAAATGGTTTTTAATAGTGTGGTTTAAATTTCTCAATTTTTATAAAATGCACACAAAATATATATACAATAGACAAGCCATTATTTTTCATTCTTTTAAAATCTTCGATCACATTAAATTAATTAAAATAATGAAAATGAGACGACGACGATGTTAGATAAAATACAATTTTTTAAGAAGGTATATTTTTATCAAACAAACAACAACTCTAATCAGCTCAAACGTTCACTAATCTGCCTATAAAACTTCACTCAATTTTTATTCATACCACCCAACCATACAATAATAATATAATAAGCACGATTACATCTAAAATTAGAAAAGATAATCTTAAATCATACCACATGGCTTCATATAACAAAAAATATAATAAAGTTTAAAATTGATTTGTTCAGTCAAATATTTTGTGATTTATGTCCCATATTGGCTGGTATAAATAAAAATTGAGTGAATAACCATAGACATTTTATTGAGTTTGGTGTGAATCGATAAGAGTTAACATTTGATTAATGATTAAAACATTCACTCTAGTCGTAAATTAAAAAATTGAAATTGAATATATTCATTAATTTTATTTGTTTATATACTGTATAACAAGAGAACATTACGAATATAAAAATGTTTTTAAATAAAATGCGGTACAGTGAAAAATTATAATATTCAACGAAATGTTTTGATGAAATGTGTGTTAATTTAAATAACTTATATTTGAATGAAGTCACACTATCAAAAAATCAAGCGTCTTAGTAATAATGTTTTAACTAATAAAAATGGAGAAAGTCCTGAGAAAACTGTTCCACAAATAGAGAAAAAGAAAATTTTCTCTAGATATGTTGGGAGATTAAATTATTAAACACAGTATCCTTAAATGTACTCTAAACTAAGTGATTGTTTAATCAACTTTCTTATTGTTTACTCCAAAATAGAAAATTATCTCAAATGTTAAAAATGCTGAATGGAGTATGTCCATAAATTTATTGACACTGTTTTTTTATTCACTCCAAACAAAATATTCTCTCAAATCAATTGAGTGATCATTCACACTCTTCATTTTTAATTCACATCACCTAATAGCTGTGAATTGAAGTATAGTAAAATGCAAATTTTATACAGTTAATTTATTAATTGTATCCTTCACTTTTAAAATTTCGAAATCCTTTTCATCAAAAGTTCATGAAATTTCTTTACTTATCCGGAAAACTAAATTCATATTTTTTAAAATTTTTTATTATTAAAATAAGAAAAATGCACATCCTTTTTATCCTGATTTAAACAATAAACAAGAGAAAAAATTATAATATATAACGATGTATGTAAAATGAACTTCTGAGCTATTACATTTGTAGGTTATTGTTATATGGAATACAAGTTGAATACAAAGCATAATAAAAAAAAAACATTACAATAACGAATAACAATAATATTGTTGTGTGCAACATAAGTTAGAACAACACTAATAACATCAACAATTGTATGTACAACTTGTTGAAAAAAAAAAAAAAAATAGGATAAAAAGGAGAAAACAACAACACAAATAAAAAACAACAGGCAAACAGGCGACTCACAAACTCCCATATTCATTTATTTGGCCATTATGAATAATGAATATTACAAAATTTTCCTTTTTTTTTGTTTCATTTTCTTTCTCTATTTTTTTGTTTTCTTGTATTTTCTATTGTCATTATTATGTTATCTCTTAACTAAAACAAACATTGAAAAACAAAAAAAAAATTTTTTTTCTATTGTAAATTTGATTTTTTTTTTTATTTTTTTAATATATGAATACTGTTAATACTATCTATTGTGGAAAAAGTTTTCTTTTGTTGGAAAAAAAAAAAATATATAATTTTCAGTAGTCGTTAATATGATGGAATATTGCTATACAATTTCACTTTTTTTTTCTAGATTTATGCTACATTATGTGATTATTCTTTTCATGTTATATTACATCTGATATTCGGGTTCGTACATTTTAATGATATTATAGTCAAGTAATAAATTTGTCCTTGTAATTTTTTAAAACTTGTTAACAAAATTATTGTTAACTATATACTAAATATATGAGTAAATTTAATCCTTTTCATTTCCAAAAACGAATTGCATTAATTTTTTTTGATCTAGATTCAAAGATAGGAATCTTGACTTAAGATCTGAACATAAATACTTCTTCTATTTTAAGATTTTAAATAATAAAATTTAGTACAATCCTATAAAATCTCCAATAGTCTCTAAATATAATTTGGAATTTACATTGAGTATTAGGTTAGGTTAGGTTAAGGTGGCTGCCTTAAAGTCACACTTAGACCGTATTTGGTCCATTGTGATACCACATAGAAACTTTTCTATCCCACTCGTTAAAACTAATTTGAGCTTTTCGCAAAGCGAACAATGCTCATCACATTTTTACCTGCTAGATCGCTAAGGTTGTTGAAGAAATATTGCCCCAAATGGGTATTCCTTCTTGCCGACAAGACCGGGCATGTGCAAAAGAGATGGAGAGTAGTTTCCTCCTTTTCTTCATCTTTGAAGGTTCTACAATAGTCGTTTACGGTTAAGCCAAGTTTTCTGGCATGCTTCCCTATTATACAGTGACCGGTGATTATACCCATTGTCATTCCAATATCTGCCTTTTTGAGAGAAAGCAGATCATTGGATGGTCTTAAATCGGTTTTGGGTACATTTAGTATTATAAGACATGTATTTACTTTCCAAGTTACATTGAAGCTTACATAGAAAATGTATATCCTGAAATGGCGATTTGGGGCTATGTTGACTGGTCCAACGATTTAATCATGGTATATTTAACATATTAGGGCTGTAAGCTTAGTGGGATGGATTACGACAATAACACTTAAATTCCCATTACAAGAGTATATGTTTGTTATGTGTTAATAAACTAGTGAAAAAGGTTAATTTGTTAATAGTATAAATTAGATAAAGAAAAATTATAAAATCAATGTTAGACTAAAAAAAATATAGTTTACCGAGCCTTACATCGCAATATATTTATTTATTTATTTTTTTTTAATTTAAAAAAAGGTAAGAATATGGTAACCATTTCTTTCTTCAGAGACTGAAATAAAGTCCTGGTGGGAAAAGCACTGGACTGAATGAATGAACAAGCGTTCAAATAAAAGTATTTATACATGGTTTAGGTTAAATTATTTCAGATCTAGGTCACCTGAACGCAGTGATTTCCCATTAAGTCATAAGTTTTTTTATAAATCAGGATGATTGTTCGTTTCGTAACTCTCAAACTTGATTTTTGTAACTCTCAAACTTGAGAGTTCTTACATCCGGAATATGCAAGCACATGGTCAATCTTAAAATCTCATTTCAACTTAAAATAAAAGAATATATACGGACCCCTCTACCTTGGTCAAAAATTTTACTTTTTATTTACAATTTACTTATTATTTATTATAACTAATAATATTTATTTTTTAATTAATCTATTCTTTTTTCATTTATAATTCCGTAAATGTATATTATATATACATAAGAATATTATATACACATATATGTATATGGATAACTTTATTCAATTCCTACACAATAAATTAATTGTTTTTTTTTTTTTTTTCAAGTATAATTCACGTTCACTTTAGAGTTTAAAATAAAAAAATATAAAAAAAAAAAAAACCAATAATATAAAAAAGTCCAGTTTGCTTAATATACTGGATGAACTGTAAGATTTAAGGTGTGTTATTATTATCATATCTGATAATCATTAATTTATAAGGAAAAAAAAAAGCATACACACACACATAATTCAAATTTTTTATAAAATTTATAATTTTTTTTTATTAGCACGTTCTCTGTTATTCAGCAGTCTTAGCAGCAGCAGCAGCAGCACCCGGCACAAAACAACAAAAACAACAAAACCTTAAGTATATTAATCATAACTACTGTAATGAATGATTTGCGAATGCCAATATGAATATTAACCATATTGCATTAAAAAGTTTTCAGTATACAAATTAATAAATTTAAAAAAAAAAAAAAATAATATGTATATTTTTTTTTTCTTTCTAAATATTGCACATGGTAAAGTTAAGTTTCATTTGGTTACAAACTAATTTTTTTTTAATCATGTTTATTGGGCACCAGTATGTAACGGAATTTCAGAAAAATAAATGTATATGTATGTACAAGTATTGCTTAAAATAATGTTGGTTAAGCTTTTAATAAATAACAAGTAACACGTGCCCACTGACAAAATTATTCATGAAAAAAAAAAAAATATATATACACATACATATATAATATATATGTATGTATATTAAAAAATAATGTATAATATATTTATTAATTTTTTTTTTTTTATAATAACCTGGCAATGATACAAAGAATCATACTGTATCACATATTTTTTAAACATATTTGTAATATTAGTGGTTTTGGAAAAATATTCATAATCGTTTGGCGTTTGTTAAATGACAAGTAAAGGAACAATCTATAAAATATATTTTGAGGTATAGCTCCAAATAAAGGCTGTTGGTTAATAAAAAATTTAATAGAAATAAAAACAGTTATATTTTTCTTATGGCTCATTGTAAGTGTCATAATCTACGCAAATTTGATTGAAAAATGTGGTTTTTTTTGTGAGGATAGATGGGAACCATCGAAAGACTCGATAGAGGATTGGAACGAGCACGAGTGCTTTATGAATAAATAGACTTTAACCTATGATAAAAATCACCTACCCTTATAAATTAGCTTTGACATTTGAATATTATTGTAATTTTGCTATACGGCTTCAAAATTTACGAATGGCTAAAGCCTCCTATATGGTTTTTAAAAAAAAAAAAAGTCCTCAAATAACAAATATTGGGTACTTTTCTTAGATCTATATGAAAAGTACTCAATCTTTACTTTATAGAAATCAGTTATTCTGAAGCAAGAAACTAAAAAAATATTTTGTTTTATAACTCATTTTCGTTTAGTTTTATATTTGTCGTGTGTTTGTAATAAAAATCGAGTTGTCCGAGGTTATTTTTCGGAAGAACCTATTACTCCTAACCTATTAATACTTGTATCTTATATATTATATAGCGAACTATGTATGTATTATTTATAATAGAGAGGGACATAACAATATAAAGAAATGAAAAATGATTAAAATCTTTTTATACAATTGAATCCTGGCTTTTCTTTTAATATATTTTGAGTATATACTTTAAGATTCCTTCAAAATATATAAAGCTTGCTAAGTTTCAATTGAAAATAAAACCTAAAAAAAAAAAAATATATAATAAAATAAAATTGAAGGCGTAAACGTGCGCGTATTTTGTACTATATACCACAACCTATTATTTCATCCATATTCAACCATTTTATATGGTTAAGGAAAAATATATATAATATCGAAAAATATTATAGCTTCAAGCTATCAGCCAGCAGACTTTACTTTTAAAACGACTTTAATTTTACTATAGTATTATTGTTGTCTACTACAACAGTAATAAAAAAAAAAAAAACACATCACATCGCTTATTTGAATTGTTATGAATTTTTTAACTAATTTTAAATCGCGTATAAAATTTACCAAAGTATATTTCTTTCATTAAATAAAAAAAAACAAAAAAAAAAAATAATAAAAATTCGGATGCGAGGGAGCTGCATCAGTTATTATATGCTTCTTAAGATATTCATAAATAAGTAGTATATGATCTTACACTAGTTTAACAATAGGTTGTTATATTATTATTGTTGTTGTTTTTGTATTATTGGTAATAATATCATGAATCTACAGAATATTAAGTTTATATTTTTTTTATTTTTAAGTGAACAAATGGTAATAAAAATTTACGGGTATTTTTAATTTATTTTGTTTTTCTTATTATGTTTAGTGATTCTTATAGTTTCTGCAGCTATAATAAAATATTCAAGTTGGTAGTATATACCCTTACTAAAGTTAATATTTTTTTGTTCTTGTTTGAACTGTTTTACTTTTTGCTTAAGATACTGAATTTAAAACAAAAATTTTGTCTGTTTGTCCAAGTGTTCTATTTTAAATTTTGTATACCGATATCATTTTCTCTTAAATGGTATGATTTAGAAAATTTCTATCCTTCATTAACGTTTTATTTTGTTTATTTGGTCGTAAGGGGGGTATGTAAAGAAAAAAACACTTACGGCATGTGCAGGGATCGAACCCACACTCCTTCGGTTAATACGCCACACGTCTACCCACTAGGCTATCGAAACCCCTTTTCTATTTACTATTTGACTTATATGACCACTTCTTATTCAATGTCAATTGCCTATTTATAGGCGTAATTAATTTTAATGCCAATGAAATAATTGTAGACTCAATAACGGTAAATTTAGTAATTATTCAAAAGTATGAAGCAAAAAAGTTGTATATAGTTATAAATTATTTTATCAAAATGAATTTTTAAAGATTTTTAAAATTGTAATATTCAACTACTCCGACTAAAATTAAATTAAGAAAAGAAAAAAAGTACAAAAAAAAAAAACAAACTAAAAAAAATAAAATCAGAAAAGATTTATCTGTAAGTGTGCATAATTTAGTTAAGATATGCATATAACGATATGCACTATATATACCTTTATATATATTAGATTATTTAATCGATAAATTATTTATGATCTCTTAAGCGCTTAAACTTTAAATTACTATTAAAGGGGTAACCAAAATAATTTAAAAGTTATATTTGAATTTGTTTTATAATTGATTACAAAGTTGTTGATGGTTTGGTTTGGTTTATTAAATTCAAGTAAGTTAATCCCATTAAATTATTGAATTTGTGCAATACTGTTTTTAGTTTTGGTTTTATGTAATTTTGTACAATTATTGTGAAAAATATCTTTAACCAAACTACAAAACCTATAAACTATAGATAGGTCAGTAAAGTTTACAATTTTATGAAAAAAAAAAAAAACAAAAAAATAAAAGAAAAATTATTAAATTATTGAATTGTGGCGGGTGGTTAAAATACTGGCAAAAAAAAACAAAAAATTAACAAAGATTCGTGGAGAACACTTGAATTTTAAAAAATTCTTAAATATTTCAAGTAAAAATTTTTATATTTATTTTTAATTCAGATATTTTTTTTTTTTTTTTTTGTGTACTTCTCTGGTACGTGCTCAAGTAATAAATTGAGAATTACTTTGGTTGTTGGCTGATTATATTTTTTTTTTTTATTTGAACACAGCATTTCAAGTTGTTGGTTGTTGATTATTTTTCCATTTTACTCTAATTTGTAGACTTTGGAAGTAACAATGTTTTAGGTCATACAATTAATTTGTTTTTAAAAGTATCAAAACAAAAAACGTGGTTTTCCAAAAAAATAAAAACAAACCAACTAAAACAAAAAAAAAAAAATTACTTAAAATCGATTTTTATAACTAAGAAATTAGATTTTTATTAGGTTCATTGATTTTTTAATGTTAATGTATAAAAAGTTAACTAAAAAAAAAACAGAAAATCATGAAAAATAATAAGTTGTTATTATATATATCGCAATCTTTAGAATTGAATGTATTGTTAAATATTATGAAAGATTTTTCTGATTTGATGGAAATGCATTGGTTTAAAATAATTCGATTAAAAACCGGTAGATAATTATAATTGAGTATAAATATGATAATTTTATTTAGATTGTGTTGGCATCAGTAATTCCAGGAGTGTTTTATATTATTTTGATAGATATTAAGATTTTTTTAACCAACAAAAAACTTGCAAAACGTTACATTATAATTTATTTTTTTCTATTATTTCAAAATTAGTACAAAAAAAAAAAAAAATTCTGAAATTTTATTAAGAAATGGGAATTTCTTACTTTAAAACTATTATACTAATGAATTTTTTCTTATTTTTATCTTAAATTTTATATATATTATTATATCTATTATCTTACATTTTTATTAAAATAAATTTAAACGATAGATTGAAACTGGTGATCGGAAATAATGTCCCAGGTTATAAAGTCGAATTGACTTTATTTTCTTTCCCATGCAAAAATTGCGAATTTTTAAAATACGACTTTATTTATTTCCTATTTCCAAATAATTTAATTTTTTCTTTTGATATTGAGCTCTGTAATGTATGAGGGAATTCTGTTGAAGTATGTGTATAAGTAAAAAAATATTTAGGAAGGATTTTAAAGTTAGATACGAAATCAGTGTATTACAGAACAGAACAAATTCCAGAACAAATATAAAGATACTCTGGAAAAAGGGCAAAAGTCTGAACTCTGATTTGTAACCATATCTAAAATCAATCCACTCCTTTTTTTTTGGGTATATTTAAAATTTGTTTTTTATTTTTTTTTTCTTATTTATTTTATTTGCATATTCGTAATATAATTTTTATTAACTTGAATATGTAATTTTTTGACGTTGATTCAGTGAACATCTATGGTCGATTTGTCTTTATTGCTTGGGACATTATTTCTGATTACTGTTAAAATTATTCAAACCAAAGAATTGCATACCTTTAAAATTAAAAAAAAAAAATCTTAAAAAAACTATGAAAAAGAAATTTTAGTTATATGTATATTCATGTTTTTAAGAACTGGTTTAGATTATTTAATAGTTTTTATTTTGCGTTTTTTTTTTTTTTGTTCACCTTGATTTATAAATTTTGCAAAAACTTAACACTTTTTTATAACTTAATAGAAAGTATAACTAACATTTATAACTAGTTATTTTTTTTTTTACTATTTTTTTTTTAGTTTTTGTTTTAAAAATACAAATAATTTTTGTTTTTGTAAATTAATTAACAAATACACAACATGTTGCCAATCAATTAACAACGAATATTGCACAAATGCTTCTACATATTCTAGTACTTTTTTTTTTTTTTTAATTTTTGAAAAGATGTGAATTTTAAGTAATTAAAAAAAAAGTTATAGGTAATAATAAAAAAAAAATGTTGAATATTGTGAAAACTGTTTAAGGCAAAACTTATCTTAGTTAAAATATGAATAAAATAATAAATCGAAACTTTAATTTATTTTAGACTTCACTAAGGTGTTTATTTATTTTAGTTTAGGTTTCAATAAACTTTCTATATTTAAAAAGATCTATTTTAATTAATATTATATAATTAAATTTGAAATTTATATTAAATAAATAGTTAGAAATGGGGCCTCTAGTGGATAAGAGCGTATAAAATACGATGTAAACACCAAGGGAGTGTTGGTTCGAATCCCACATATGTCGTAAGAGTTATTCCCCCTTACGACATGTACAGCCACGCCTGAACAGGAAAGGCTGTGTAATTTCCGGTCCACATTTATGTGGCACAGAAATGCATTAAAACAAAAAAAAAATATAGTTATAGTATAGTATAAATCTTTAATTAAAATAAATTTTGAATCAGATTTTGTTTTTTTGCTAATGCAGATTTTGTATGCTTTCTTTTTCTTCTGAATCTTTTAACCTCTAAGGCCTAGGGCGTTTGGCGTTTGGCGTTTGGCGTTGTAAGGCCTAGGGCGTTTACAAGTTTCTTCCATCTTGTACAATCTGCAGCAATTAGTTTTAGTTAAGGGTACATTTTATTTTGTGCTTGTGATTCAGTGAAAACAGTCCTTCTCTATATTTTTCTGGATCTACCAACTAGCCGGCTATACCTTGTGGATTTCATTCAAAGCATTGTTTAGCAATGTTGTTGTTTGGCTTTCTTAAGGTGTGTCCGATCCAGCTTCTCTATCGAGATCCACTTTCTGAGATCCATTTTCTCTATCGAATTTCGACTTTAATCATTTTTTGGTTCGTTTTTCGCCACAATAATGTGTTGCTAATATTTTGCGGCCAGCAAATTTTCAAGATGCAGCGTAGACATTTGTTTATATACGTCTGCAACATTTTGTTCATATTGGCGGATACCTTCCATGTTTCACAGCCATACAGAAGTAGCTACTTAACGTTTGATTTAAACAGTGAGATTTTGCATTTACTCTTTTATAATAAATTTATTTTTAAAAATTTAATAAAGTTTTTTTAAATGATTTCAAATTAAATATAAAAAAAATTAACTATATTGGTACAATTTAAAATCAATCATTCATTTTATTAATCATTATCAATATTTTAAATCTTTAAATTAAAAGTTTATTACCACCTATTGAGAATACCTACTTTGGTTTTTTTTTTATTTTTGAAAAGTTTTTTAGTTAATTATGAAATTTATTAACAAAATATTTTTTAAAAATTAATTTTTTCTACAAATTCATAATTATACACTTTATCATATACATACATATATATATATATATATATATAGTTTTTGTACTTTATCAATCATTTATTTGCAAATTCATTGACATTGACAGTTTTGTTTTTTTTTTTTTTTTTAATTTTGTTTTATAAATACTTTTAATTATTTTATTATTTTATTTTAATTTTAATCAAACTTAACCAAAAATTTATTAATTCCAAAAGGTCGAAAGTATTTTATTTTTTTTTTATTTTTTTTTTGAAATTGCATAATTACAAATTAAATATTTCGCTAAAATTGCTAATTAAACCTTCTTTTATCTAATTAATGACGGTAAACATGTTCAATGGTAAAGTACTTTTATTTTTTTTTTGTTTTTTTTTTTTTATTGTTATGATTATTGTTATCATAATCTTTAAAATTATAAGTTTTCTGTTTATTCCGATAGGTTTCGATGAAAAAAAAAAAAAATAAATAAAACCAAAAATCATCAAGTAACTATGCCTATATCTTTTTAGTTGTTGTCTTTTTTTTTTTTAAAGTTATTATATTTATACAATACTTTTAGTATTATTAAATATAGATAAGATAGTATCTAATAATAAAATAAATTATAAAAAAAAAAAAATTTTTTAAAATCAAAACCATATCAATCAATTTCGCGATTATCAGTAAAAATATTAAATATTGAAAGTATAATAGAAAAAGAAAAAGATACAAAAACAAAACCTAAAAGTATTTTATAGATAAAGTATGTTATAGTTTATATAGTACTGAACACGTTCCTATGCACATTTTTTTTGTTTTCTTTTTTTTTTTTTTTTTTTTTGTACTTTAATCTTTTTCTTACCTTCATACTTAAACCAACCAAAAATGAAAAAAAAAAAGTAAAAAATAAAATAAATAAAGAGTACCTATAAAAAAAAAAAAATAAAATGTATGTAAGTATATTAAAAAACGTTTACTGTTACAAAATATATCATCGTGAGTAATAAACTCATCAGGTGTTCTTTTTCTCTAATCAATTTATAATCACATCATTTATTTATGATTATCATTATCATTAAACAATCATTATAAATAATATCATTTAATATCATAACTATATAACAATTATTAAATTCACTATCAATTTCAAATTTTTATTAGTTTTTTGTTTGTTGGAAGAAAGGATTAACATAATATTTTGTTGGCCCCAATTTTTTTTTTTAATCATTATTTCATAAAATCAATCACGAATCGATCAAATTATTAAAAAAAAAAAAAAATGATAATTATCTTTTAATATATAAGTATTGTGTATATGTATTTATATCTATATAGTTTTTTTCCGATTTTTAAGATCAAAAATCTGTAAATAACTGTATTTATTATTACAACCCTCAGCTATCCACTACATACTACTACCACCCAGTGTGAATCAAATCTATTTTAGACTTTTTTTTTTTAATAATCCCCTCAAATTGCCAATACAAAATCATCAAAACAAAAAAAAATCATTAAAATAAGTCTTATTGATAAAAAAAACAAAAAAAAACAAAAAAAAAATACAATGATGACGACTAAAGAATTGATAAAAATGTACATTGATTACAATGATTACTATAAGTAATTTTGATTGATTTATACATTATAGACAAGAGAGTCTATGCTACTACAAGTAATCATACTTTTATACTTAAGATCTATCTGATAATTTGATAATTACAACTTATAATAATATAGAAAATATAAAAATTAAAATTTTTTTTTTTTTGGTTTTTATTCGTCTTATGCAATTTTTTTTTTTTTTTTTTAATATTTTTATTTTAAATTTTAACTTTTGTTTTTATTATTTGTTGTTATTGTTTTCATAAATTCTCGTAATATCAAAAAAAAAAAAAAAACTCTTACAAAATATTAAATCCAAGAAAAACATATACAAAAATAAAAAAAATAAAAAAAAATAGAAAATTATGAAAAAAGTAATCGATAAGAATGAAAATTGCCGAGCTTACAACAAAAAAAAAATAAAAAAAAATAAATTTCAAAAAAAATTGAGGTTATTAGCAACAAGGTCGTCTGTTATATTGGACTATCAAAATACAAGCTCTAGATAAAAACCAAAAAAAAAAAAAGTATATTTTTTTTCTTTTTTTATATTTTATTTTTTTAATAGAATAAAAAAAAAAAAAAACAAGCTATAGGTGATTTAAAAAGTTTGATATAACTAATAAATAGTGGTAGTATCTGCTTTTTGTAATTTAGATTTCATGCAACCTAACAGCTGTGCCATATCATTTTTTTTTTCGTTTTGTGGTGAATGTTTTTTTTCTTGTTGTTTTCTTTTCTTATTTTAATTTTAATTTTCCATCGACTTTTTCATTTTGTATTTTTTTTTTATTTTTAATTTTGAAATAAAAAAAAAGTAATAAACAACAAATAAAATTTTTTTTCTCCTTCGTTTTTGATTTAAATTTTATTTGAATTCTGTCATTACTTTAAAACTAAAACAACACGAAATCGATAGATAGACACGTACTAAGCAATAAAGAGCAAAAATAAGTAATTTTCAATTTGTAACAGGTATATATATAGAAAAAATGTAAAATCTGTACCTGATTTTTAAATTGAAATTGAATTATACAAAACAAAAAATAAATTTTTCCATTAACCAAAACTTTATAATCGGTATTTATAGATAATCTTGTTGTGTTTTTTTTTTTTTACTAGAATATAAGCTTTGAATTCATTATTAATAAAAAATAAAATTTGTAGTCAGAATTGTTCTATAAAATTTTTATTTGAAATTTCACTTTTGAAAATATTTTACTCACCTATACCTACAGTTAAATGAAATATTTTCGTATTTAGATTTAGATTTTCGAAATACTTACATAATTATATTCTGCGTATTTAAACGGATTTTTCTAGTCGAACAGTTAAGTGTTGTGAAGAAGTTTTAATATATTCGAAATACGAAAACATTATGACTTTGATAATTTTAAAATATTTTTTGAAAAAGTAAATAATATGCTACGCTTAAGTTTCTAATGTACTCGTAATCTCAATAAGTTAATTTAGTTAATAGGATATATCTCAAAATACTGAAAAAAAAAAATTCCATAGGACAAAAAGTTACAAAATTATAATTGAGATATGAATATATAGTACACAATAATAATAAAGTAAATCAATTGCTTACATTTATTTTTAACGCTTTCAAAACGCTTTCATCAAATTAATTAAAAGTTTTCAAATTTTAAATAAAAAGTAAGAATAGTTAAAGAAGTTCATCTAAGTTATTTATCTATACTGTTCATCTATATTGTTATCTGAAATTTTTGATAGTTTTAAATTCAGAATTTTATAAATTTAGAAAATCGATTTCAAATTTATTAATTTTAATGTGATATTTTTTTTTAGCGTTTTATAATTTTAAATTATAAAATTAAACTTTTTTTTAGCATGAAAATTTTTTTCTATTATTTGAAAATCATTTAGAAAAAAATTTTCGATTAGAATTATTTTAAAACGGCGATGGGTTTGAAGGACATTTTGAGGTTTTCACTATAAGAAATAATTTCGTTGTAGGTATTATTCTTTTATGCTATTATTTTAAAAAATTGGATTTGTTTGATAGAAATATTGAGCGATTTTGCTTATACAATATCATAAATTGACATGATATAATTTTATATTTTTGCAATTCGATTCTTTGAACATGTTTCAATCAAAAATAATCATTTAGATATTATAAATGTTATTTTCTATTTATTTTCCTTGTAATTTCAAGGTTAATTTTAATGTTAAAGTTTCTTATGGTAAACAGATTAATTTAAATTTGAATGTATTTTGTTTAAAATTAAATATTCTCTATAGTGTTCTAATAAATATACATATATTAAATTTTTTTGTTCTTTTGATATAGTAAAACATATAGTAAAAACATATAAAATTCAACCGAATAGAAAAATATCATAAAAATTGATAATTTTCTTCAATTTTTTCTTTTCGTTTAAATGCTCATAACTTTTAAACGATCGATATTTAAAATATGAAAAAATGTTTCGAGATTTTTAACTTTTTGAATTTTAATGGTGTATTAAGATTTTAAAAAAAACTTTATTTTACATTATCTTAAGAATTAAAAGAAATAAACCAGAAACAGAATCCTACAGAATCCTACTACAGAAAAACTATTTTTTTTTCGTTTGGGTCTATAAATAGTCTGAAATGTGGCCTAGTGGGTAAGATCGTATAAAATACGCTGTAAACACCGAGAGTGTGGGTTCGAATTCCATACACGTCGTAAAAGTTATTTCCCCTTACGATATGTACAGCCACACCTGAACAGGAAAGGCTGTGTAATTTCCTGTCCACATTTATGTGGCAGAGAAATACATTAAAAAAAAACAAAAAAAAAAATATTCTAAAATGAAATAGAATCACCCTGTATAACAATATATAATATTTAATGTCATCAAAATGAGATACAGTATAAGGGTTTATATTCGCTTAGTTTTTATGCTTAGTTTTAAGCAAGCTTGTCCTTCGATATTATCAGATCCCTACTCTAGCCGACAAATTTATTTTGTGAGAGAATTTAAAGTTTTTATGCATTGATATTTAAGTGTAAGAAGAAAATCCAAAACAATAATCCCAATAGGAAACATTTTATTTATTTTTATAATATTTTCGTATTAGATCTTACATATAGCTGCTATATAAATATTTCAAATTAAAAATATGAGTTAAAAAAAAACACGCACGACAAACAATTACTTAAACTTAAATAAATTGTACACTCCTAACTTTAAAACTTTAATTTATTTTTAATCAAAAATTAAAAAGAAAAAAAATATGTATATATATATAATATGATAGGAATTTTTATCCTTATTGCATAACTCATATAGTCATAATCTACTACGTACATATTTTACCATAAAATCTGCACTATAAAAATACTTTACACTTCTATTAAAAAAATCAAAATACTTAAAATACGTTTTTTTTTTATTATTTAAAAAAATATCTGTATACAAAAAAAGTGTTTTGTATAAACACAAATCTTACATTGAATTTACATGAAAATTTTCATATATAAGTTCCGGCATTTTTACTGATTTTTTCAAAATTATTTTCTATTAAAAATTTTTTTTTTTTCTTTTTATAAGTAACAAAAAATTTGAAAAAAAAAAAAACAAAAAACGTATACGCTCACACTTTCCTAATTGAAATTTTTTTTTTTTGCGATTGTATAAAATATATAACAGGAATAAATTTAAAATAAATTATACATGTACTGGCAGTCATTCTCTTACACCTTAAATAAATCAATTAAGAGTAAAATAAAAGAAAAACACCTGCATTAACTAGTATTTAAATAACGCACATACTATGGACTCAAAAAAAAATAAAGTAAAAAACAAATTTACTAAAATTAAATATTGCCTTGAATTGCACTTCAAATGAATACATGAAAAATAAAGTCACCATATCCATATAATAAATCCAATTCTAATTTCAACTTTTTCATCATTCCAATATTGAAATTCGTTTCGTTTTCACTGAAATTTTTTTTTTTTTTTCAATACAATACAAACTGAAAAACAAACTAAAATACAACTTTAAAATGTTGTGAAAAAAAAGTTAAAAAATGAACAAAAAACAAAAATAAAATGAGCGTGCAACATAACGTTCCAAAAATAGTCCGAATGATTAGACCAAAAACAAAAAAACTTGCTTTTTCTTTGCAAATGTCAATAAAATTGACAAAAAAAAAATTTCTTGTTTTTTTTTTTTTGTTTTTTATTTTTTCTTCAATTGCGCGAAATTAATTTATCGTAAAAATAACGGTAATTTAGTATATAAATAAGTACAATAATAGGTGTATGTGTACGTGATATAATTTTTTAGTTGTTGCAGTTTTGTTGCCGGATTCAACAAATCATTTTATTTGTTAGTCTCTTCATGCTGGATTAAAAAAGACTTAATCCAATTTAATTTTTTTTTTTTTTTCGTTTTATGCAGTGTTTTATGACATTTTACAGTAGTTGATGATAACTCTGAACAAATTATTTTTACGGATATATGACAGTTACTCTTAAACATTTTTTGCAAAGAGAAATTTTGTTTAAAGTGTCATTTTACAAAAACGATTATTTTGAAGAAACTTTTTAGCAAAAAAAGGACAGTTACCAAAAACACATGGTTGTTGTAAATTTCTGAAAAATCTGGTAAACTACATTTATAAACTAACGTAAAGATATCTTAATGACGTCTTTGAAAATCAATTCTTTCTAAAATTTAAAGTGACGTAGGATACATTGCTGCATAGTTTGTAGAAAATTGGAGATGCCATGTTTTTAGAATTTTATTGTAAAATAATAAAATAATTGCAATTGTGAAGTTGTGAATAATTGTAAATTGTACGAAATGTCCCATTTGATCCAGTCCTATTAGTTGAATTTGGAGTTTGATATACATATATACATATATACAATTTTCGAACGGGGTTTCTTCCTATAATTAAATATAGTAGAAAACTGGTTCGCTAACACTACTATTAACCTTGTAAAGTAATTCAGAATTTTAAAAACAATTTTGTGATATTCTCTTGTATAATATAATCATTTTTACAGTTTTTACTTATTTTTTGTTTGCAAAAATATAATTACTAAAATAGATCCCAAACACCTTGATTTCATACGCTATAAAAAATTAGTCAGAGTTTTTTCTTTTCTTAATCATTTTTGGAAAATTGCGCTGCTACTAGAAATCTTCATTTATTTCTGTTCGATGCAGTTGTTAAGTATAAAATTCACATAAAAATCCTATCATCATTTTTAAATACATATAATATATGTTCAAAATCACTCATCTCAACTGTATTTAATTTAATTTCTTAACAAATTACAACATTGGTATAGAGCTTGGTTAAATATCACTATCTGTACTAATAATAATTATAAAGAAATTAAAAAAAGAAGAAGAAAAAAAAAATGGTTGTCATGACATTTTTATTTTATTATTTTATTTATTTTTTTTATTAAAGATTTTTCCATATGACGACTTTGGAATTAAAGTTATCCTGTACATATTCCGAATACTGGTAAAAATGAATTGAAAAGAAAAACAAAAATTAAACTAGTTTAGATTTAATTAAGAGTAAATTTTCTTTTAAAAATGAATCGGTGGATTTTTTTTTTGCTTTTCATTTTATTTCTGTATACATCCATTTAAAAGAAAAAGGAACGTTGAAAGACCCGTAACAAATATCAAGTAAAAAAAATAGTTACAATTCATAAAAATAATAATTATTACGGTAAGAAGCAACAAAAAAAGAGTTGGTTGACCAGTTATGGCAATCGGAATTATTAATTTAATATTTATTAATTACACTATAGCCAAAACGTATAGGACAGAATTCTTGTTGAGCTAATAGGTATAGGAATTGGGAAGTTTATTTACGAAGCGTGAAAGATGTAAGAAATTGTAAATTTGACATAAATGTATCTAGGGATTTTCAAGAACTTGTTAAGACTTTTTTTTTTGAATTTTTATACCCGTATAGACGTATGTTCAAGGGTATACTAAATTGGCGTTGATGACACTTTAAAGGAGTCAAGCTAGATGTACGCTGAAGTGTATGGTTCAGTTCAGAATCGAATTCTGAGTCGGGTTAAGCCATGTACGTCTGTTCGTCCGCACGATAACTCAGAAAAAAAAGGAGCTAGGCTTCTAAAATTTTTACCACATTATTTTTCTAAATTGTTAGTTTCACTATTTAAATCCAGCAAGTTCGGCCGGTGGGTTCGAGTAGTTATCATACAACTTCTTTCTTTATATTGAAATAAGCAGTGTGTCTATTGAAGCTAGTAGATATCTGAAATTTTCTGAGAAGATGTCAAGTTGCCAACCAACAACTTCTGTAAAATTTAGTTCTGCTATAGTAGCAAGTTCAGGTACTTGGTATATCTTAGAATATAATTAAGCAGTATATTATGTTCATATGGGTATACTAGAGTTGGCACAGTCTACTCTACACTCGCCCTCGTTTGTTTTGAATTGTTCAATATTTAAGTCGCCAGTTTAGTAAACACGTAACATTGTATTTCAGGAATGTGTTAAAAAAATGTTCCATTTTTTTTTAAGATTACGTGAAAAAGAACCAAGACCTAAGACCAGAAACTGTCTGGAAACCGAAACAGATATGAAGCTATTACGAAATAAAATTACCAATCTTATTAGAAAATTTTCTAGAAAAATATTCTTAGAAAGTTATCACATGATAAGCTTTTATCACAGCCTAGCTTTTAATACATTTTTTTTTCAGCTGTTTTTTTATTTTGTAATTCTTGCAGTTGGCAGTTGAATTGCAGTTTGTAGCAGTATTTGTTTTTTTTTGCTCTTAATATTTTGTCAAATACTGTACATAAATTAATTTTCATATATTATGGTAGGTATTAAAAAAAAATTATGATTTATATTTAAATATGAAATTAAAAAAAAACTAAAAAAAAAAATAGAATAACAGGCATTCGTCCACTATTTATGAATTGATTTCAATTAAATGGTGTATAAATTCAAGTGTGGAATTTCGATTAAAAGATAATATTTTTAACTGCCAAAAATGAAAAAAAAAAAAAAGATGGTTTATGATAGTCTGTTATAATAAAAATTTATTTTCAATTGGAATTTGTATTAAATTTTATTATAAAGAATCTTTATTTTTTTATTTACTTTTGTGGAAAATATATTGTAAATTTATGAATTTTAAAAATTAATGAAAAAAATGTTTCGACACAATAAAATATTGAAAAATTAAAAAAATCAATATAAATTTTATTTTTTCTATAGAATACCAAAATTTGACTATTTTTTTTCATGAAAATTTTTTAAATTTATTAGATACAAAATTTATAAAGTTTTTTTTTTAAATTAAAACAAAAAAAAAAGAATAAATAATTTATAGTAAATATTTAATGTTTGTAATAAAATAAAAATAAAATAAAAAAATGTTTATTCGTTCTAATTTATATAATACTTATTTACTTACATAAAGTTATATAGTTAGTCTTAATTTTATATTGTACATAGTTATTTGATACTTATATAATAAAGTTTAAGATTATTTTTAATTTTATTCATGTCAAAAAATAAAATTTATATTTATTACTACTTTTTAAGACATGTTTAATGTGTTTTCATAATATGGTTAAATCCATAATATAATAGAAATTGGTTATGCTAATAAAATTCTCTACTCTACTCAAACGGTTTCGTACATACACTTTTTATATGAAAAAGTTATTTAATGAACCATATACTGACCATATAATCGGTATATCTATAAACTATAATTTTAAATTATAATTTACTTCTATCTAAGATCACGAACTTATTGCAAATCCCATTGGTGGGGTAGATGTGAATCATCGAAAAACTTTAAAGAGGACCATCACGTCTCGTCAGAGGAATCGAATCAACGAAACGAACTTGAACTCTGAACATCATTTAGTTAGACACCTAACATTATTTTTGTCCAAACAATAGGTTAAGGAATCTTAATAATTATTGTTCTGTTCGGATAAGTGAAAATTCTGTTATGGAGTAAAAATAGCTTTTAAGATTTATGGTGAACAAAGATATTGATGTTCTCCTTAAACCTTTGGAAAATGAAATTCAAATTGTAATCAACTATAATTTTAGGGAACACAAGAGGTGGAAGATGTTAAAGTAAGAAACGAATTCCAAAATACTGAATTTCTCTATCTCGTAAATTGAACTACGTATAGAGATGGAAAACCAAGTTTTTTGTTTCTTTTAGTAAAAGCATAAGACTTTTTATTTCTTTGGCTCAAGAACCCATTACTATCTGTAAAAGAGTAAGAGAATAACAGCTGACATGTGATCGTTTATTAAACTAAAGTGCAACACATTGCCGTAAAATTCGATTAGACGATTTGGAAATTCCTGCTCAAATATATGCATTACAGTTTATGCTTGATCTTGTGTCCAATTCAGAAAACCAGGAAAAGGCAAAAAATTTAAATATCTAGCTGTATCTTTTTCTACACGAAAAATTGAAAAATATAATTGGTCCAATTTAATTTTTATTTAAGCTTCATACCTAAGATATTTAGATCTCCAGTATGTTCAAAACATCTCCTTGAAATGTGAAGGTAGCGAAGGTAGTGTTGATAATCTACGACACTAAACCATAGCGCACATACTGGAGGAGAACTTTGTTAAATTATAGATAACTTCAATATCAAAAATTACAAAAATTACTGGATTATTCCTCTATTAAGAAATAATATATGTTAAAACAAAATGTATCTAGTTCTAATATTTAAATATTTATGTTCTCTTCTGAGCTATTACTAAATTCGTGCTCATATTTTTAACAATTTTAGGCTTTTTATTACCCGTTTAGATTAAAAGTATTATTTGATTCTATTCAAAACTCATTCATATAATTTTCGATTCTATATGGTTTGGTATCTATATTGTTTCTATATGATTAACATATAAGTTCAACAAACTTAAAACGTATATTAGTATTAATTAAATTCATATCCACCCTCATATATCTGTATTCCCTTTTATACTTTTAAAATAATTTCCAATTTCCTGATATTAAAAAAAAAAAAAAAAAACAAAATATAAAAACTTTTTACTTCATATATGCAAAAACAAAAAAAAAATAAAAACACCCAAAAAAATTCAATATCATCACCCTTCACTAGCAAATGGAAACCGACCGGAATAATAAATTTAATAATCGCAGGTGTTTCAATTATTTCCACCTACGTTTTAATATCTATTTGTAATCATTTACGAGTTGGAAAAATTATGACTAGCTACCGTTATTATACCATCATTTTTACTTACAACAGCATAACAAAAAAAATTTTTTTTTACCGCATACCATATTTAATATGGCATTAGCATATTTAAAATACCAAAATTGGTATTTTCTTTCTATTTTTAAATTTTTAAATTTTTGGTTTTTCGTTTTTTAGCTTATTATTTTTTTTTTTTTTTTTCGAAAATGAAATTAAATATTTATTAGATACTGTTTTTTTTTCTTTTACTTTGGTTTATTTTTTTTTGCTTCGATTTTAAACCTATTAACTAAATATGTAGATATGAGAATATTAGTAACAAAAAACAAAGTTAATTTTTTGTTTTTTTTTTTCTAAATTTAACACCAAAAGAACTTTCACTAAAAAAAAAAAAAAAATATAGAAAAACATAGAAAATCTTATTGACTGCGTATGGAAACCACTTTCATTTCTTTATTTTTTTACTAAATACTCACAAAAAAAAAAAAAAAATACTATTTAGATAGGCATAAAAAAATGACCACAATGTTAAAATAAAAAAAAGTGATTGGTTTGTTTTTTTTTTTTTCTATTTAGCAAATGCAAAGTCAAACCATTAAAAAGCAAATGTGGTTTGTTAAAGAATGGAAAAAGGAAACTGATATGGTCAAAGAAAAAAAACAAAAAATGCCAATCTTTAAAATAAAATATAATTTAATACTGAAAGTGTTGCCGTATTTCAATTATTAAATTACCGATGTAAAATTAAAAAAAAGTGGTTATCTTAGGTCCTAAGGCAACAAATAAAAAGTTGGTAATTTCATAAACAACATTTGAAAATCTTTCGGTTTATGTTAGATGCCTGCTATAGTTGCTACCATGCTTGATTTGTCATCATCACATTTTCAACCAAGAAAATATCAATAAAATATCTCTTCAACTTATGCTAAGGGTATGAAAATCTAAGCCTAATCTAAACCTAAACTTTTTTGATAAGATACTTGCAACTGCAAACACTTCATAAGAATAATTTTCCCTTATGACATTTACAACCATATTTGGAAAGAAAAGGCAGTGTAATAACCTAAAAACAAAAAAATTAGATAATTTCTATGTGACATACAAATATTAGATTTTAAATACCCGTTAATTGTGCTATAGCGCTATAATGTATACAATATTATGCTACATTAATAAAACCCCCAAAATAGGAAAGAAAAAGTTATCCCAATAACTTTTAGTCTTCCTTAGTTCCGATTTAAATGCAAATAAATTTTATATGTTTATGTATATTCATAATATAGAAATGTTTCGTTCACCATTTTTTTAATTTACGTTTCGAATGATTTCCTCTGCAAAAATGTCACGGTATTATTTCAAAAAAAAAAATTAAAAAAAAAACTGTTAATTTTATTCGAATAAGTTAAAAATTAATGGTATGGTCAACTATAACTAAATATGCAAAATAAGATCGGAAATAAAGAGAACAAAACAAAAAAAAAAAAACAGGGAACCTAAAAAATATATAGGGAAAATTAAGAAAAAAAATTTTGATTTAAAATTTAATGAATTTTTTTTTTTTGTTTGTCTCTACTTTCATTTATTTTTTTCCTATTTACTATATAATGTAACCATTTATCATTTATATTATTCATTTTTTTTTTTTGTCTCTTATTTTATAAGTTTTGGACATTAATTTTCTAATTATATGATATTGAATATATATATATATAGGTTCTGCCTAAAAAATAAAAAAAATTTCGATTTATTCGGTCAAATTAAGAAAATGTTGTTTCAATCAAATTAGTAATGCACTACAATAATTTTAATTACAAATTTAAATTATTTTCAGTTGAAATTAAAAGTGTTTCGAACTTCAAAAAGACTTATCTCATATACAGAAATATATCCGAAAAAAATGGTAATGATATCACAGTTCAGTTTTGAAATTAATTTAAAAATCCTTTATTAAGTCCGTTTCTATAACGCTTAACAAAATCTGTTGACCAATTGGATGAATAGGTTGGCATATTCTTTACATATGTCATACAATATATTTTTAAGATAACGCTTCTTGACCAAACAGTACAATAGTACTAAAGGTTTCTCAATCTATTGTTTGATCAAACAACAAGAAGTATGGTGTTTAATGGCTTAAAGTCTCATATGTTTATAGAAGAATTCTGATCGTACCGCTCTTCTTTAACGTCTTTCGCTGACTCTCATCTACCCCCATATAAAAAAAAAAAAACATACATAACAAAATAATAAAAGGGAATTTTTTTGAATGCTCTGTAATAGGACTTCAATTTAAATTTTTAGCTTAAAACTTATTGATCTATCTTATTTCATTAAAAGAGCCCTAAATTAACATTTGACGAAGGCTTCTAACCAGATAAGAATGGATAACCTAACCTAATAAGATGGATAATTAAACCTAACCAGATAAGATGGATTTAACAAAATGTATTACAGTATTATTGAAATTTTTTTTTTGAAGCATAAAACTAAACAAAAAAAAAAAGAACTCGAATTTTGATAAATGTTTAAAAGTAATTAAAAGCTTCATTTTTAATGTGTTTTGTTTTTGTTCCTTGGTTTTATTGATCCAAAGTTTAAAAACCAACAAAAGTAATTAAAACGTATATGAATAAAAACACAGTTAAATGAATTGTAAAATTTTTTTTTTTATTTTACTATTTGATTTTCGGTTTTTGTTTTTATATTGCATGTATATTTTGTGGTACGACCTAAATTAGCGATTAAACACCTGAAGGCCATGAGCATCCGATTGATTTGATTGTCATTTTGATTTGTTTTATTTATTTTTGTCTTCTTCTTAATTTAAAATTTTTTTTTTTTGTTTTTTTTTTTCATGTTCAACCTTTTTTGAGCTTTATCCTTTTTTGTCTATTTGTTTTTGCTGTCAACTGACCTGTCACCTCTTTTTGTTGTAATTCAAATATGAAATTAGAGTTTTTTTTTTTTTGGTTTTCTGAAGCGTGAAATTATCAAATGAACCACGACAAAAATTTAAAAAGAATCAAAATAATCAAAATAAAAATGTAAATAATCCTTATGATCATTAGTGTAGTGGCTCAATTCATCAAGGTACCAACCAATTAAAATGTTAATTAAAATAATTTATTTATGTTTGAAATAAAAGTGCATTAGATAAAAATAATGAAATTTAAAATTTTTTGATCCATTTGGAATTGAGAATCATATAAACAATAACAAAAATCACGGAGTTGCCATTAAAAGTTATCTATTTTGTCGTATTTGCTTATATGATTTTATTAAGAGATGCGTTGAACTCATTTTATAAAACATTTTAATATTTTACATTTTATCCAAGTCATTAACCATTTAATATTTATTGAATACATTTGATGTTAGCATTAACTGTTTTTTTAAGTTTGTTTCTTAAATTATTGTAGCAAAAAATATTCCCGGCTAACGCAAAATCAATTCATATATAAATATTTAAAATAAATTAAAATGAAAATTATGATTTGTAAGTGAAGTTGTACAAACATTAAGAAATGTGTCAGTTTATTTGTTTGACAAACGGTTAGACAAACAAAAATAACTAAATAAAATGTCAATTAGACTTTACAACAAAATATTGTAATTTTAAATTTAAATAAAGATTAAAAAAAAAGGTTTGAAAGGTAATACAAAATAAAAGTCAAAGAAAAAAAAAGCAGCAAAAAAAAAAAAAAAATACAAAACATAAAACATAAAAGAACATACTGTCGACAGGTGATCAATAATTAAGCGTTGGCTGGTTGGTTGATTAGTTGTTAGTTTGGTCGTATTTTAAAAAGAAGAAAACGGTATACCTTAAATATTATTTACCTAACGGTTATTTAGCGTGCAATCAAGCATTAAGTTAGTTTACTTAGTACATAATATGTTTACTTATTTATTTATTTTTTTTTTTTATCTTTTATCTCATTCTTTCTTTCATTAATTAAGTCTGTATGCTACGTGCCGTTGTAGTTTTTGTTTTTGGAAATAATTTTGCAGTTTTTGTTATTTTTTTTTTTTTTGTTTTCTTTAAGGTGATGACTAAAAAATTGGATATTTGTATCCGCGTAACAGTGTCAGTATCGTAAAAATTTTAACTCGATTCTATTATTTTAACTGTTTTGTTTTGTTTTGTTTTTTTTTTTTGTTTTTACAATATATTTTTATTTAACTGTTAAATTGATTTGTTTGACTTTGAAATGAATTTTTCACACCTATATGCGTTTACTTTTTAAGACTGTTTTTGTTTTCCTTAATTTCAATTTTCAATTCAATTCAATTTATTTTGAATTGGAACACACATACATTTGATTGGATAAAGGTATTGCGTTTTGTTACTTTTCTTTTTATTTTTGTTTTTTCCAGACTCTATGGTTACCTTTTGATTATTGCAAATATTTACTTTTAATTTAATTTCCAGTTGAATAGAGAACAAATATGTATTTTTGTTTTTGTTTTTTTTTTTTTGGTTAAATACAGGTAATAAATTTAAAAAAAATTAAAATGGTTTGATGTTTAATTTTAATTGAAATTGTTAAATTTTTGAATTGTTTACTTATTTTGGTTTTTATTTATTAAATGGTTGGATGTTTTTTTTTGGTTTTTTAATCATAGGTGAAGGTTCTTCTTTTAGCACCATAAACAATTTGATGTGAATCACTATCTTTAAAGGGAATTTAATTTAAAATGTACACTTAAAAAACAAATATGCTGATTTTGTAAATATTTTTTCAAGGAATTAAAAATAAAAATGATTAAAAAATTATGACCTGGTTTCAATTCTTTTTGGTTTAAAAAGCTAATAAAATGTTTATGTTTAATTGATGATCTCCATCAGGTCTTTTAATGCATATAAATTTAATTAAAATTTAATTGAAAATAAATGGAAAGAAGAACAAGAATTTGTAAATAGGCATTTTCGAATATAGTGAAGATGAATAAATATTGTAATAAAGGGGAAAATTCATTTAGACCATATAAAAGAATCATCTTTAAAAGCAAAAACCATACGAAAAGTTTTTTTGAAAAAGAAAATTAAAATGAAGTTCAAAGTTGAAACAATTAAAAAAAAAATTATATTTTAATTTTTAAATGGTTTTGAATAAAGAATTATAAATTTTTTTTTTTTTTGAAATATTTTAAATTAAATTAAATGAATTCAAGTGCTGTTTTTTTTTTTTTTTTATATATATAATTTTATGCATAATATTCTTTAGGCGCATAAATAAATCTCATATTACCCATCATCAAGGTTATGACATTGATATAAGTACATGCTTTAATTGTATCATGATTATTCTTCATTGAGTCTTTTTTTTTTTTTTTTTTTTTTGTAATTTAATAAAGTGGATTTTCTAAACAATATAACTTGAAGAAAACTTGACTTGACAGATTTTTTTTTTTTTTTAGAAAACTGGATTCTTATTCTCGTGTCTTTATATCTATTGTCATCAACAATTCAACAATAAAATAAATTCATATTTTACTTTTTTTTTTAATTGACTCTTTTTTTTTTGCCATTTTTTTTTTTTTTTAATTAAATTAAATTAAAAATTCTGGATTTTTTGACAATGTCTTCATAATTTAAAAATTATAAATTGAATAACATTGGGATTAGCTTGGAAAATTACTTAAAAAGTTGTTGATGATGATATTCTAAAGATATGATTTTAAAAATTTTAAAAAGGAAATGATCTTAATTGAAAATTAAAATCTTTGAAATTTTATCAAACAGACAAAAAAAATATTTTTTGTAAACAGACAAAAAATGAATGAAAATATTGTATTTTCGTTGAACATTTATTTTTTTTTTTGAATATGTATAATAATTAGAATTAATTAAAATGACCCTAAATTGATAATTCAAGATTAATTTAAAATAAAATAAAATAATGTTTTTTTTTTTTTTTGGTTGGTCTTTCATTTAAATAAGAATTTGTGGGAAAATTATAGTTGAGAGCTTTTTTTAGTTTGATTAAAATTATATTGTGTTAAGTCAAAATTGAAATAAACAAGAAAAAAAAAAAACATATCTATATATTGCGCATTTAAGCAATTTTAAAGCAAAAATACACAAAAAAAAATTGTTATTATTGAGTTGTAACATATATAATTTCCAATCAGTTGAAGTTCACCTATATTCTGAAAAAACAGAGCTATAGTCATGGTTTAAGTATTATCAGCCAGCTTATCGCCAGGTTATGGCCGATGAATTATATATCAATTAATTAATTATAGTATCAACGGCTATACTTTAGTTCCGCGTTTTATTTTTATCGAGATGTTGCTTTATTTGTACATTCTGACGTAGGTTTCAATTCCCTTCATGATATTAAAGATCCAATCCAATTTTCCATTATCTTTGGATGAAAGTTTTTTTTTTTTTTTTTTGGTAATATTGCCGTATTCCGCTACATAAGTTTGACAAGAGATTCGAACCCACACTCCCTCGTTGTTTAGAACGGATTTCTTACGCTCTTACCCATTACGCCACCGAGGGGTGAAAGTTCGTGCTGAAAACTCTACATTGTTT
Organism: Poecilobothrus nobilitatus; assembly: GCA_947095535.1. Lineage (NCBI taxonomy): Eukaryota > Metazoa > Arthropoda > Insecta > Diptera > Dolichopodidae > Poecilobothrus > Poecilobothrus nobilitatus. The sequence continues at coordinate 189,085,071 of OX352773.1, forward strand.
TTCTGTTTTATTTATAGACCTTTCCAAACCAACGAATTAAAAATAGTTGTTGCCATTGAAAAACTATCCGACAATATCAATTAAAATTTTTTTGTTTTCGGTCGCTGGGAACAAAAACTGGTCACAATGGAAGGCAAACTAGTTGAACTATTTTCAAACTTATTCCAATCTCTTAACTTATTAAAAATCTTTTATTGTAGTTAAGCAGTTGAAGAATATTTTCGTGAGATACTAATAACTTTATTAAAGAGAATTCAAGTCGAATACACAAATCTTAAAAAATTTACGATATGTTTTTAAATTTTCTGTGTAAAACAAATCAAAAGTCTATAAGCTGAAAATGATGTATTCTGTTTATGAATATATCCTTCAATTTAACTAATATTAAAATGAAGCCAAATCTACTAATCTTAAAATATAACCAGTTTATATTGAACTTCTTCAAATATTCTTTTGCAAGGTCAAACTTTTCGATACCACAAGTTTTAGTTAATTTTCAGCTACTTTAAATCATTTACTCATTATAATGAATCATCTGCTATGTACTTATAATGTTGTTGTTTAAAAAATGATTTCTATGTTTTAATGCAAGTAAATTGTATAACAAATACTTAAATAAATACTAAATGATTTTAAAATTTTAATTTTTAATTGAAAATATTTATTTTTTTATCTATTACATTACAATTGAAATTATTTTTTTTTATTATTTTCAGGTAAGCTCCAACACTCATAATAATTGAAATTAATAGAGCTGATAAGAATATAAAATTAAGTGTAAGTTTTTAATAAATAAATTGCGCACTTGAATAACACATTTTTGTTTTGTTCTATATAAATCCGTGCTTTAATATTTTCAAGTGTTTAAGTTTTTCACTAAAAATTGTTATAAATTATAACAAAATTATGAATCATATATAGGTAAATTGTGATATGAATAGAGCAAATTCATTCAAAAAACTCATCTATACTCTATTTCATAACTATAAATCACATTTCATATTACATATACTATACAATTTAAAAATTTATTATTTTGTTATTGTTTCGCATTGAAATAAATGAAAGTTGCGTGCTCTAAATTGTAATTTAAATGATGACAAAATACATCAAAGCGCAAAAAAACAAAAAAACAAAAAAAACCAATTATATGCGAATCAAATAATTGACGAATTAAATCATTAACAAACAAAATTTACACACTGAGATTGTAACATAAAATCATCATCTTATAAATTGTAAATAAAATGTTCACAAGTGAATCACGAAAAAAAAAAAACACTTTTCATTTTCAATATTTCTCATTTCAATTTGCGGGTTCCGTACGATATTTCAAAAAAAAATAAATTTCATTTCGAAAATATCATTTACATAAGGTGCAGTGACAGAACGTCCGCGGGCTTTAATTCCTTTATTTTTGGAATTAATACGCGTGGGCTTTAATTGCTTTTCAAAAAAGAATTAAAGTCCACGGGTCTTAATGTCAGACTGCCAACATAATCGTGGGCTTTAAGTTCATTTCGCAGTAGAATTAAAGCCAACTGAGTAGCACGAAAGCTACTATCATGAGTCTGTATTTTATTTGACTGGATTTTATTTTACTGTATCCAACTATGAAGTCTCTCCTAATTCAGAATCTCGAATATACTAACATATAAATAAATATTAAGGAAAAGCCGATAAATTAATTATTGGACCGCGGGCTTTATTTCTGCGGGCGTTCTAACATTACACCGTTACATAAATCAGAAAAAAAAAAAATTCCACTAAAAACAATCGCTTAAGAAAAGTTTCAAAATTTAATGGCAAGCAGTTTCTTTAAAAAGTCACCCCTGCTTAACTAATTATTGAAACCAATATTATAAAATCCCTCCTGATTTAGAATCTTACATAAATACATATATACATAAATTTTATGTTATTTGATGCAATTTGATGTTTCGAATTATAACACCATCCCTTAATTTACACTATATAGGAAAACCCAAAAAAAAAAAAAACATATGTGAAAAGAAAAGTTTTTAAATATTTATAATATTAAATATTAAACGCTCTAAAACTGCGTAAAATTATAAAAAAAAAAAATCTAGCTAAATTGAATAATTGTTCTAAAGAAAATCAAAATCCCAGTAAAAAATGAATAAAACAGAAAAATCATAAGGTGCGTTCCATTTTTAATATTAAAAATCAAATAAAGTCAATCATTCATAATCATTATCAGGTTTTTGAAGAAAATTCCAACCTAGAGAAATAAAATTGAATTGAATACAATGCACGGAAATGAATCGCAAAAAAAAAAAAAAATAACAAAATAACAAAATTAATAGATTAGTTAAAGGGCACCTAAATTTGTTTTTATTTTTGTTTTTGCTTTTTTATTATATTATTTTATAAGCAAATTGAATTAATAAATAAGTACTGAAAAAATTGGAACAAAAAATAAAATTACTTTGAAAAGTACTGCTTGAAAAAAAAAAAAGTGACAGTTGTTGTAAATAACAATGAATAATAAACAATTTATTAAAATAATATAAACGCATTTATAAATTAAAAATAAATAAACAACGGGAATTATGTATTAAAAGAGATTATTTGTTTTTTTTTCGTCTTGCTCTTAATTTTTTTTATAATTTTTTTCTTTAAATCATGGTTATTAGACATATAGTAACACTATAAAATAGAATTATTATTAAAAATAATTAATCATTATTATTAGACATATGGTAACACTAAAATAATATTATTTTAATAAAATTAAATTTTCAGAAGATCTTCACAAAATTTTATAACTCATTTTAAGCGTTTTAAATTTTTCAACCGTTACCGTTTTACGGTAATTTTAGCAGAGAACGATCTGTCAAAATAAAATAATTGAGTTTCATTTTTAGCTTGGAGTACTCAGAGGGTAAAAATTGTGTTCATTTATTTCTATCAGTCTATGTTTAATTCTTTCAGCCTACGCATAATATGTATGTTGATCGTATTTCTAGCATATCCAACATTTCTGACACTTCTAAATTTAAACCCTCAAAATCTGGTAACACTTTATATTTAACATTACAAATTATTATAATCTGAAAAAAGAAAAAAAAATGTGGGAAAAAGGTGAAGACAATCATAACGAATTAACATGAAAAATGAAAAATTTTTCAAACAATATTTTACTATATATGTTATGTAGAAAAATGACAAAATGTTTACCGTAGAGGATACGACGAAAACAATAATCATAACAAATAATAAAAAGTTTCCCTTTTTATTTTCGTGTTAATTTACACACAAAATTATAATTCCTCAATACCACAGATTATTATTGCCGCCCCCAATAAATTTAATGTATACTATATAATCAAACAAACCAACAGGTAAATGAAAGAAAATTTGAAAAAAAAACGGTTATATGATTTGATTATTTTTCCGTTTCCCTTTTTTGTATAGGTTCGGTTTGGTTCAGTTTTTTTTTGATTTATTTAAATGGGAAAATAATTTTTTAAGAAAATTATTATTATAATCATCGTTTTATATGGAAATACAAAAAAAAAAAAGAAAAATATACGGAAAAATTCTAATTTTCATGTTGAGTGATGATTTGTTGCTACTTTTTTTGTAATTTTGAATTTTTTTTGTTTTTTTGTTTGGGCTGTTATATATTTTGATTATAAAAAAGTGTTTGAATTTTCACCCATGAATGACAACAAAACAAAAACGAAGAAGAACAATTTAATAATCAAAAGAGGGGAGGTGGGAAAATAAATAAATAAATAATCGAAATAAAGACAGAACATCAAAAAAAAATAAAAGTGTGGAAAAATGGAAGCTAAAATAAATAGAACAAATGAATAATAATGAAATAATAATAATATAAAAAAAATTAAAGAAAATTAGGGTAAAAGGTGATAAATATAAGACAAAAACAAAAAGTAAGAATAAGAATAAGAAAACAATTGAGTGTGTAAATAGGTCAATAATTGAACTAATTTAATATTCAATTAGTATAATGAATAAATTTTGTATTTAGTATTTTGATTATTTGTGATTCATATCAAGTTTAGAATATACTAAATTAATAAAAGAAGAAAGTGAATCATATAGCTAAATTTGCTTTTACACTTAGATACATTTCTTGCAATTTGTGAAATATGAAAGAATGAAATGGGATGGTGTCTGAATTGGGTATATTAAAGCTCTAAATGCTCTGTATCATTTCTTTATTCTTATAGAAGCTACTAATTTCAGTAGTTCTCAAAATAATTTTTTTTCATACGTATACATAATTCTTAAAATTACTTTCATTCTCTAATGTTAACTCATTCATTAACTTATTGCAAACCCCATGGCTATCACGTCTTTTTTTCAAAAATTCTCGTTTTCTTCTCTTTTTTTTTTTTTAAATTTTATTTAAAAATATTATCGAAGAACTTAAAAATAGAAGATCTTCTTCATCAAAATTCACTTTGTATATTAAAAATTTATTGACAAAATATGAAAAGAAGAAAATTAGTTTGTGAAAATTGATAAAGTGTATCGATTTTTCATATACATATACTTTGATAAAATTTAATATACGAATAACTATCACATGTCTAAACTAAGCTTAAAACTGTAAATTTTCTTAATTAAATTCTGTTTTCTTCTTGAAGTTAAAATCTTATATTTAGATAAAAAATTTGCAATCTCTCAACACATAAGAATTTATATTAAAGAACGTCGTTCGTCCTATATTGGAAATTTACAAAAAAAAAAAACGCAGAAATTTATCGATTGATTATTGTGTTACCATTGTGTACAAGATGCAAAGAGTTCACTTTATAGTTATTTATTTATATAAAAACTCTACATAACTTCTTATTTATTTTTCCATTTTGAATATAAAAAAGAGGATAAAAATTATTTTAACAAAAAATTATTTTATCATATTTTATCCAATAATCATTATTAAGATTTTATATTTATTACAATTATTATTATATGTCTTCTTATTTATTACACACCTTGTTAGACTCAAGGATTATTTTATATATTTTTCTACTTAGGTATTAAGGTTAATTCATTTACACTTAAAATTGTTTCATATATTATTTCAATTTATAAAAAATTGTTACCTGGATTTATTTATCAGTAATAATAAAATAAATTCAATATTTTAAGGTGCAACATAATAATAATTTCAATATGTGGTGCCAATGATAATAATAGGTTATAAATTTTTCCATAACTTATTTTACTTTTTTTTATTTTTTTTTTTTTTGAAAAAAAAATGAATAAAAATTTATAAAAAAAATGTGATTTCTTTTTTATTAATAAAAGAAAAAAAAAAAAAAAATCAAAAACAAATTACAATAATCATGCAATAAAGCAAATCAATTTTGATTTATTATCACCAATTCATCAATACATATGTGATTTTTTTTTTTTTTTTTTTATTAACATATTTTTTATCATGAATATGTACAATAGAATGCTAAAAAAAAAAATATTATCAAATATAAATTTCGACTTTTTAAAGTTCCTTAAAAATTAATAATTGATCTGATATTTTTTCTCTGAAAATTTAAAATATGAACGTAGTTTGTCTATTAATAGGCAGACTAAAATATTAATTGAATAAAAATATTAAACAGAAAATCGATCTACAAGGGCTACCATATTTCTTACTAACAGTATAGAAAAACGGCTAATACATGCAAACTTTTGATATAAATCTATTGTCTTCTCTCTGTTACAACGTATTTTGAATTTTGGCTCTACTTATAATACTTCTGTCAGCCCTACTGCCTTTATAAAAGTAAATATTTGTAGAGGTTTTGTTGCTGGCTGTGTTGGCATCTTCGGTAAAGCAATATTTTGCAATATTTTGATCGGAATAAAGCTTAGTATAGTCTTTGAATATGTGTTCTGGAGTTCTTCTTCTTCTTCTTGATAGTATTTATCTGTATTTATCGTTATTCTCCATTCCAATTTTCTTTAAGTATGGCGCCCCTTTAGTCGACTGTGATCCGACAGGTGTCATGTTAGAGTTCTTAGTTTGTTTTTGCTCCTTTACTTCTATGATTTGTTCTTACAGTTTTCCTATTCGATTTTTAGTACTTCCTGATTTTAGTTTAGTTTTGTGTTTATCTATGCCACAAAATATTCGGCATCTGTAGAGGAAGTTGCATCTCTTCTTTTGAAAGTCATTTTCATCTTTGCCTAGCGGTCCAAGTATCCAGTATAGAAGATTATTTTATTGTTTACCCGCAAGCGATCTAGTTTCACTAAGCACTCCCAAACTAATGAAAGACTGCGATGAAAAAACATAAAGAATTTTAATGAGTATATAAATTGATTGACGAAGAATTAATCATTAAATGTCTAAAAGTATTAACACTATGTTTAGATCATGTTTTGTGCCAAAATAACAAGAAATCAATAGCAAAAAATATTGAATGGCGAAACACATCTAGAAAAAGATAAAAAAAAAGCGGTAGCAAAGATTATTTTAACTGCCTATTCCAAATTGTAAATCTATACAAGGTAAAGGTGGACTATTCAAGAGTCAGAGTCTATTAACGCATATAGATGCTTTTCTATCTACTTTCTTTGTAAATGTTCGGCTTTTGCCAAAGTCAGATTTATTTTACCTATAGCAAAAATTTTTAATTATTATAAATTCCGCGAACTCTTCTCCTCATTTTGGATATAGGATCAAATTTTAACAACATGCGTCACTTGAATTAGCGGTACAAAAATGGTGGAACATATAGCATTAATTGATGCTTTTAAGCACCTATTATAGATATAACCAAAGCTGACATTGAACTCGAATAGCTTGAATTAATGTTTTGAGGAGTATATTTATTTACTGTTTAAAAAGTGCTTTTTTTTCTTATTAAAATAAGTGACAAGAATTCTTATAAAATTTTTAAGAAGACAATATGCAAAAATTTGTTTGAAAAATGAACACATTGAAAAAAAAAAAAAAATTGATGTTGCTATAAAAAATATTTAGATAAAATATACGGAATAAAGTATTTTTTTTTATATTATAGTTTATATTAAAAAATAAAATAAGACAATTACAAAATAATGTTAAAAATAAAAAAAAAATAAAAAAAAAAAAGCAGAAATAACTAATACTTTTTTATTTTATCAAACTACATTTTCTCTTCTTGAATTGTTTACTTTAATTGATCCAATAAATCTATTTGAAAAAAAAAAAAAAAGAATTTAGTTCAATGGCGTAATTTACCATCACCGTTTTCATCATCAACATGCATATATATTTATTAAGATATGTCTATTAAGTTGCAACATAACAAATATATCTATTAGTTCTACATACATTAATAGTACCTATGCATATTATACTTGTATATACCATTAAATGTATAAAATTATAAATTGAATTCTAACCTAGATTTTATTAGACGTTATAATATATTTATTTTTATGTTTTTGAAGATTTTATATAATTGTTATTACAATTTTTCTTAATATATACTGAACAGCTGAGCTTAAAATTATTTATATACAAAATAATAAAAAAAAACATAATATTATATTATATTATGGTGTCTGGTAGTTTCATTCATTTCAACTGTATATGTATATATATATATATATATATATATGTATATTTATATATAGTTTTTTTTATTTCAAACATTTTGTTCGATATCGAAAATGTCAGTGGTTTTTTCTTTTAGCAGGAAAATAAATTTTGTTGTCTATATAAGCTTATTTTAAAATAAAAAACTTTACTAGTATTATATTAATAAAAAGTGTGTTAATTTTAATTAAAATAAAAATATATATAAAAAAAATTGAAATTGAAGAGAAACAGAACATAAAGAATAGTACCGGGTTTTTTGTTTTTATTTTTTTTTTCTAAGAAATGTACACGATGTGTACAATGCAACTGTGTTATAAAGAAAAATAATAACGATAATTTCCTCAAAGACGTAAATATTTTAATCTCTAGGTATATAAATACTATATAATATATATATTTGATTTTTTTTTTATTTAATGTGATTACATATATATATATATATATATATAAATAAATATTAATTATTATAATTTAGAGCAAATGTTAGTTTAACTTTTTGAATTTTTTCCTTTTTTGAATATTTTTATAAACTATATAATGGCCTGTCGCCCATTTTTTTTTTCACCTGAGCTTATAGAAAATAAGATTTTTTTTTTTTTTATTTTTCTTCAAAGTATTTGCATAATGGTAAGTAAAGTAATGTATTCTTTTATTTGAAAGTCAGTCTAGGTATAAGTTACAAAAAAAACAAAAAATTTAAATTTTCAGTTTTTACCTTTAAATTGTTTTATAATTCATTTTACATATTATGCATGTTATGAAATATCATTATTAGATGATTTTTAATATAATTTTCTTTCAAATTATCAAATACTAATTATCAAATACTTAAACGACGATATAGTTATTTATGTAGTATAATATTATCAATTTTATTTATATTGTACATTATATTATATTTGGGGATTTGTTAAGAAAATTAGTAATTTTCCTTACAATTAAAAACATTTGATAACTGTACAGTATTTAACTCCATCGATTCATTTTCGCACTTCATCGATAAATAAGTGACGTTCTTAACCACTAGGCTACCACCTAGTGGCTAGTGTATTTATTTATTTATTTATATTAATGTTACATACATAAATGTAATGCAATATTATTGAACCATCGGCTACCAAAGGCCATAATAGGTTTTTATACTATTATTAAATTATATACTAATATTATTTATTTTGTTTATATTATATACTATGTATTTACATTATATTTGGTCGTAAGGGGTAGTGGATAGTGGTTTAGATATTTATTATTAAATTCAAGACTAAAATTGCCTACTTTAAGGCGAATATTTATTTTTTAACTTAGTAATTAATAGACTTTAAAAAAAAAAACTATTATTATAACTACGGTAAAAATAATTCCTTTTTGTTTTTTTTTTTTGTTTTATTACATATTTATTTTATTAAATGCACTAAAATTACCTTGAAATACAAGTACATATATAATTCATTGAAAAATTAAAATCCAGGACGTCGCATACAATTTTTTAATGATTGTTGTTTTACTTCCATTATGACAATTTTGTTGGAATTTTTCTGGATTAAGAATTTCTGGTTGATTTATTATCAGATTATCATAAAATTATATTTTGTTAATTGTGTTAATTGAAAAGATTTTTTATTTTTTTTATTTTTTAATAATCATGTTCTAGTTTTATTTCATATGAGCAAATTCGAATTAAAATAAATCTGAAATGATGGATATATATTATATTATGATTTCTTATAATTTTACGGTGTTTTTTTTTTAAATTAATAATAATTGCTATAATTTTGTAATATTTTCAAAAATACAAAATACTCGTATATCCTGGGTTAAATAAATTATTTTAATTAGAAGTTAAAATAATTAGTGCATTAATTTTTAATTAGCTATATATATGTTGAAATTAATTTTAATTATGTGGAATTATTTTATTGTTTCCGTTTAGTATTTGTGATTTTTAAAATTTAATTAAAAACGTATCGGTAATTAATTAATACAGGTAAAGTAGAAAAAGAATTATCTAACAAAGCTAATGAGGGAGGACACCCGTCAACAAATTGATACGGGAAAAAATGCGTCAATTTTCACCGAAAAAATTACAAAATAACATAGCAAAACAAAATTTTAGCTTAGCTTTATTCTGATTCGTAAAACCAGTATTACCTTAATGGAGAACCTTATATAAATTGTCATCAAAAATAATCAAATCAGATTGATATGAGAAATATTTATTCGTCAAACATATTCTTATTTTTCATATATTTATCTTCAAACAGAATGACTTCATATATTATTCGTCTCCTTCAACTTTTTATATTAAAATTAAAACCTTTTTAATTGCAATTATATACCATAATCTTTCGTCGTGTTATCGAAAATCGTTCTAATATTAAAAAAAAACTTTCAAACATGATTTTGTGTCTAAACTTTTTGATTTTGCTTTAATTTTGCTTTTTTTATGTGATCATCATCTCAACTCATCAACACTCTTGGCAACATTTTGTCTGTTCTTATAAATTCTTTTGTTTGTAGAATTTGTAACACAAATTTTCATATCGAAAATGGTGATAACATTTTTTTTTTCATACATTATTTTTTAAATAATTAGAAAATTTGCATTAAATAACGTTTTTTTTTTTTTGTTTTTGGTTAACACTTAACCTTCTCCTTCACAACAATAAAAAAAAAAAAAAATTACCATATTATAACAACGATTTGATATCAATGAACCAACCACCCAAGTCGTGATTACTTAATTTATTCTTTTTAATTATTTTGTCACCAAATAAAGAATACTTTTTATTTATTTATTTATTTATTTTATTTTTTTTTTACAAATACATGTATATAATTCAAAATGAGCGAAATAATTGTTTTATAATCCAAAATGTACGAAAACATGAAACTATACGCAATTCAATAATAGATTAACTTAAAATTTTGAGCGTTGGATTGAAGATAACACAATAATCGTTTCCATCAACAAAAAATCTGTCAAAAAAAAAATTTTAGAATTGTTTTTTTTTTTTTTTCTGGGTATTGAAATATGCAAATTCAAAATTTTCAGGTTGATCATCAACTCTTCGAATAATCTCACATATATTAGGAGTCACGAATCAAAAAAAAAAAAAATGGAAAAAAACAAATCATAAAAAAATGTTTAATTAATTTGTCATCAAAACTAATATTCATATGACATTTAAGCATAAAAAAAATTGGTGCTCAACTCTGAATAAATGATATTTAGTCATATTTACACGTACACATGAGATACGAACATATATATACAATATACGTATATATATATATATATATGTATGATTAAATTGCAAAAGTAATCGTCATCAAGGTTAATTTTCTTTGTTTTAGAGGTACGGATTTTATGGAATTTCAATTAAAAAAAGAAAATGTTTAAAATTTAATGTATGTATACTTGTAATTACCACCACTAAAATTTAAAAGATTTATACATTATATTGTGTAGATACATATTTATATTAAAACATTGAAGCTTTGGAATTTTAAGATTAGATGATTTGAATCAATTAATTTTAAATAAATACAATAAAAAACAAAAAATTTATGAATCAATTATTGCAATTTAATTTTTTATGTTATCTGATATCTGGTAGTAGGATGGTAAAAGCCAAGGTTTTCAAAGAATTTCTCATTAACAAGTGATTAATAAAATAAATTTCAAATAATTAATAATATTGTAAAGATTCTTCTATTTATTGAATATATTCTGTATAATTTGTAAATATTTTTTTAATCTGTGGTACATAAATATAAATACTTACTCGTTGTGTTTAATTGATATTATAATTTTCTAGATATTTAATAAGCATCATTGGTTAAACTTTACGTTGACTTTTTCGAATAACGTAAAAGAAATGATGCCTTTTCTGCAATTTCGGTATTATGTAATTAAAATAAATACAAGTGTTATTTATACATTATTTTCAAAAATACTTATATTCATTATCAAAATATAAATAAATACTATAAAATTTTTAAAAATATGGCTCTTCCTCTACAATTTATAATTATTTACCAGTTAAACTAATAAAAACATTAATTTTATTCTTCAAAATGACTCAATTTAGGTTAATTGGCATGCGTATAGTGGCAAACTGTCATATTTCAAAATTTTTATGTTTCGATAAAATTACAATCAAAGTTTTAATTAATTTTGTATGGAAAAACAAAAATTTTTACATCTAACTAAATAACTATTTTGTGTATGATATTGCCACAAAATAAATTCTGGCATTAGTTTCTTAATACAATTTTTAATGCTAAAGTGCAATATATTTCTTAAAATCTAGTAGTTATTTCAGACGAGGGACTTCGGTGGCCTAGTGGGTAAGAGCGTATAAAATACGCTGTAAACACTGGGGAAGTGTAGGTTCGAATCCCATACACATCGTAAGAGTAATTCCCTTACGACATATTAAGTAAGAGTAATTCCCTTACGACATATTTTCCTTACGACATATACAGCTACGTCTGAACAGGAAAGGCTGTGTAATTTCCTAGTTACATTTATGTGACAGGGAAATGCAGCAAAAAAAAAAAATATTTCTGACGAAAAGGTATATCAACATAAATGAGTTAGTCTACAATTTCTTAAATTATGTTTGCTGGGAGTAGACGAAAATGTAGATAATATTCAATCCATGAATTGACCATGCTTTTTTCTGCTTTATAACTAATATTTTTCATTTTTTGACTTGTGCCATATTCTTCTGAGGATGCAAATTGTATAATGTGCAGTTTGTGGAATATGGTCCTATTGGAAACTTAAACTAAATTATTATAGTATTAAACATTTTTTTTTTTTAACTTAAAATTTATTCTCGGAATTTGGTGGGTACTTTAAATAACAGTTTAATGTGTTGATGCCGCAATCAGTATAATATTTAAAACATGTACCAAATTTATAAAAAATATACCTCCACTGAATGATTTCCAAGAAAAATTTTTTTATTAAGCACAGATGATTTATAATTTCCACAAAAAATTTATTAAAAATATTATTTAAAATTTTTTAAAAGTCTTTTTGTGTATGTCTATTACCAAAAACAAAAAAAAAAAAAAACACACGTAACTATAACGGACAGAAAGGTTTCCACAAAAAACCTTCAAAACTTAAATTATAATGTACATTTATAGTATATCATACAACCACAATTTCATGATTGAGTTATGTTAAAACATTACTTAATTTGGTCAATAGGTAACAACAGAAAATCAGTCAAAAATAACAGTTATTTAGAAATGAAAGTTAAAAAAATAAAAAAAAAGTAAATAAAAATTGCGCGACGCCACGCATTTTTAATTCAAATTATTCAAAACAAATGTTTGTAATCATACCATGACATTGAGGGGACAAGAACACAAAAAAAAAAAAAAAAGATTATAAGAGTGGTCTATATATTAAAAAAAAGATACAAAATAAATCTTGAAAATATACGTAGATACATTTTGATTTTTATTATAATTTTTTTTTTTTTTTTTGGATTAACTAAACACAAATCTAAATGAATTGACTGAATTAAATTTATCTATTAGATAAAAAAAATAAACATAGGTACATTAATATGAAAATTAGTATTCAGAACAAGTAATTGAATTAGAAAAAATACTTAGATACACAGTCTGATACAGTACAATATAATCTGTATAATATAATGAATGTATAGTTGAATATCGGTATCTATATATATATGCACAAACATCCATACATATTTTAACAGGTCGATTTAGTTAGTATTAGTAGAAAATAGTAAATGTTATTTTAAGCGTGTTCGATTTAAAGGTTAAAGTTATTTAATTTAGATGAAAAGATTGATACATACATTCATATATATGTATACATACATATATATAATATTACACTAAATATCTATGTTATTCCTTATTAATTCGATGTTGAAAGTTATGGGTGGAAGAAGAATAGAACAACTAGATACAAAAAAAAAAAAATATATAAATGTGGGAAACATGTTTTGAAAAAATACAATTTAAACAAAATTTAAAAAAAAATAAAAAGGTTTAAATAAAAACAAAAATTGAAAAAAAAAAAAAAAATTATATGTATGTTATTTTTGTAACATGAATTGTGTACGTGAATTAATCATTTCATGTTATATTGTATATTTTATGGTAAGGTGTTGTTATACCATGAAGATGTTATTGAAAAAATACATTTTTAATATTGAATTCGTTACACTTGTCAAAATATCACAAAATTTAACTTTTTATTTTTTAATTTTCGATTTTCGATTTTTGTTTTTTTTTCTTTTTAATTTTTTACTTATTATAGAAAAGGAGTTTCCAAAAAAAAATGTTTAACTGAATGACTTTGCAAAAAAAAAAAAAACAACTACCTAGAATGACACAACAACAAATAAATAAAAAAAAAAAAACTGATTTAAACTTGTACTGAACCTCAAACCTGCAATAAAAATACAAAAAAAAAAAATGAACCGTGAAAGCTTTAAAAATAACTCGTGGAATAAAAGTAAACATAGTCCATATTATCAGTTTATAAATTAAGTTCAATCACATTGAAAAGTGTTAGAACTTTTTAAGAAGTTTAATTACATTTCTTAGATTAAATATTTAATATATACATACATACCTATATATATATAAATTTTAATGATGATTCAAAAAGAAATTTTGTCTATATTTTGTCTATCTTCTCTTATGGCATTGAATAGAATTTTTAAGGTTTTTTTTTTTTGTTTTGATATTTGACAACCTTGTAGAAATGTAAATACCATAAATAATTTAATTAAAAATCCGTGAACTTTCACAAATCAGAAAAAAAAAAATTAGTAGTATAATCATCAATATTATTGGATTTTAGATATTTTATATTAAAATTTTAAGAATTTTTTGAATTATAACACATTTTTAAAATAAAGTCTTCTTTTAACTTGTAATAGATCTGTTAATATCACCTCCCATATTATTATCAGATTTTTTTCAGTTCATTAAGTTGAATTTTATATTATTGTCAAAATTAGGTCAGATATCACAAGTAATACTTGTTAACCATTAGTACTCTAAGTTTAAAATGTGAAGTGTAACACCGAAGTGTTATTTTAAGTCTGAAATCTTAAAATAAATGTTGGTAAGGATGAGTTCAATCTTAATAAAATATTCTATAAAATTCTAAACAATTTAGGTGAAAATATAGTGACATCCTTAATCAATTAGATAAAACATCGATCCTTTTACAATTCGCTTAAATTAAAAAAAACTACACTTAAAACCTCACAAATCTTAAGTCTAGCAGAAATTTATTGTATCAAAAATTTTATTTTAAAATTTTATAGATCAAATTATCGATCAAAGATTGAAAATTTTCTATTTTTAGACACTTGTAACTAATAACACTTGTATAATTTTATTGAATTAAACGGTAAAAATTAAAGCTCGATATATTTTTGTATGTGTTAACTAACAGCCTTTTCTTAATTATACAGGCCTTCTTTAAAATTGAAAAAAGTATCTCTTGATTTTTAACACTTTTTTCTTATACAAAATATTCTAAGAAAATTTACAAATTTTTAGTACAAGTCAAAAATGTTCTAAACTTTTTTATTGTATTTTAAAAACTGTACTGTGGTTTTTAAAAACACCTTTGGTTTTATATTCTACCTTGTTTTGTCTTCTTAAGAACCGTTTTAAACTTGTATATAGTATATAGTAAATCCGACAAATAAAATGTTTATACACGTATAGTGTATTATATAACAGTATCACAGAATGTATCTTAAGATTTAATAATATATTTCAATTTATATTAAATCTTAAGAATCAATAGGTATTTTTTATTTTTTTATTTTAAAGCCTATAATTTGTTATAATATAATTTTAGTTTGTTAAATGTTACACCAGTAGGTCTGCTTTTATATCTTATAATTTCTATAAAATTAAAATAATATTTAATTAAATTTAACAATTTGTATAACAATGTATAAAAGCCTGTCATTAACAAATTATCACATTTCTTTTTTTTTTTTTTCATTCTATATATTTATATGATTAGTGATTCTTTTCTTTCTGAATTGTGTCTAGACGCTTTTATATTTGTTCAATTATTATAATTATTAATTTTTCTTTTTTTTTGTATTAAAATTCTTTCCACTTTTATTTTTTTTTTTTATTTAAAACTAAATTTCCATTAATTATCCTATTATTAACATTTTACTGATTTATATGCTTATGCAGTTATGCAGTTATAAAAAACAATTTAATGATTAAAAATTTTTATTTAATTATAATTTATCATGGATTGGATGAATTTTACTGTTTTTTCATTATTTTTCATGTCAGTTGGGAATGCAGAATACATATGAACTCATCACTTCTATAATATAAAATATAAGAAGATTAATTACTGTTAGTAAGAGCCACTTTAGGTTTTCATAAGACAAAAAAAAAAAAAATTAGTAATAGTATATAGAAAACAAAAATCTCAAAAGGGTTACTTTTTATACACGTATACATATATATGGAGTATCTGGTAGTATGTTACTGAATTTTATTAAAGTTAAGAAATATTAATAAAAATGGTGCTAACAACACAAACAAATATCAAAATAAAAAAAAAAACCAAATTAAAATTGTATCTGATAAGTCATACTGTATAAGTCATACTCTATATAGAGTCTAATTGAAAAGAAGGCGCTTAGAAAAAAAAGAAATCATTACAATATGGTAAAAAATACGATGCAACTCTATGGTGCAGCCTTACAATAAAGCTATGATAATTGCTATAAATTATACTTGGCGTTGATTGTATAATGTATTGATTAAAAACTAAAGAATTAAATTCCTATTGAAGGAAAACATGAAAACAAAAAAAAAAAAATTTTATTAATATTAAAAGTCCGTTATAAACAAGAGATTAATTTTAAATATACATTTCAAAATATCTTTCATACTTAATTGTAAGATAAAATGTCGTTTTTAAACTGACATTGAATGAGGCACGAATATTAGATAAATTTTAATATATATGTAGGTACATATGTACTGTTTTAGATGAGTAAAATTAATTGGATGATGATTTTTTTTTTTTCTTTAATAATCAATTTAATTTTATTATTATTACTATAAAAAAAAAAAAAAAAAAAACAAAAAAAAAATATGTTAATATTTAATTGAACTATTAAGAATCTTTTTTCAATATATTATATAATATAGATACTGAATGTCTGAACATAAATCTGAGCCAATAAATTTTATATTATCAAAAAAGGAAAAAAGATGATAACTTCTTGTAAAATTAAATTATAAAAAAAAAAAAAAAATATGCGAGTTTTTAGTTGATTGCTTTTTTTTTTTTTTTTGCAAAATTGTCGCGTTTTTGTTTTAATTTGATTAAATTCAATATGATGAAGAAAAAAAAAAAACAAAATGTTATTTAAGTGAATTCAATTAATTTTAATTCATTTAGAATTGAATTTTTTTTGCCTTTTCACGTTCCTAAATGATGTAAAAGAAATTTTCTTTAGCACGTTCCTATACGTACATACAAATGTATTATTACTTTGCCATAATTGAAAAAAAATAAATGTTCTGGTTTTATAGCATTCATAAATTTAAAGTTATTATTAATAAAAATTAGGGTTGATGACATTTTGTACATTTCTTAACGCTATTTAATTAGTAATTTAATTTAAATAGGAAAAAAAAAATGTTTTTGTTTTTTTTTTTTAGGATTTTTTTAGTTGAACTTTGTATAGAATTTAATGTGGTTTTTATTTTGATTCATTTTTCGTTTTTTTTAATCACTAATTCTTTTTTTTATAACTTAAATTCGATATGATTCATTCTGATTCTGATTTAGAAAAAACACAAAAAAAAAAATAAGTGATTCACTAATAGTAATTCAATTGTTTTGATTTATCTTATTCTTATAATTAATAATTTCAAAATAAATGATTCAAATTAATTGAATTTTACCGAGCAGATTCACAGTTATATAAGGTGCGTATTTGACAGAGGTTTTACTCAAAGATTAAAGTTAATAAAATTGTTGACAAGACATAAAGAAAATCTTTTCGTTGAGTGATATTTATTTTCTAGTAAATATTATAATGTTGTATATTGGTTGGGTTGTATATGAATAATTAAAACGGGTAAAAAATGAGGAAGAGTGCAGTAGAGTAAACTGTAACAACTCTGTGATACTCGTATAAACGTACACCTATGCTACTTCCATAAAACTTGATTATTTTTTTAGAAAATTTCAGATATTTTATTTAATTAACTATACCGAGATATATTTATGTAAATTTTATAGTTGTATGGCAACTACCCGAACCTGTTGCAACAGCACAACTAAATTTTACAAAAGTTATCGCCATAAAACTTCATCATCTTTTGTAAGAATTCAGACGCCTAGCTTCATTAAGCTCCAAGAGGTGCAAGAAGCCAGAAACTGCTATCAATTCTGGATCGATTTTGAGCCGATTCATACATTTGAGTCTATATCTAGCTCGACTTCTTTAAGGTGTCACAAACGTAATGGCAAATTTAGTATACCCTTGAACATATGTTCATACGAGTATAATAAACTCTTGAATACACTAATAAAATTATAGATAGGGTTTAATTTGTTTTTGAATTTATTGTAAAGATCCTGATGGTAATCTTAGAATTTTCTAGTTCACTAAAAGAATTTCGAATTTGTTTTTTTTTATGTACATTTTATCAATTAATAACTATATCAAAATAGCCTTATACATAATAATATTAAGTTAATATTAATGACAGTTTTCAAAACTGTCGAGTGGTGAGTATTTCTATATTGACAGATCTCTTCCTAAGCGTCCATTTTAATTTCGTTATTTTTTTTGGTTAAATGCTGTTAAATCTGGTTGGTAGATGGAGTGCGTGATATCTTTTCACCCGCCTGCTAGAATCTGATCATAGAAATTGTTTTACAAGTTGGTTTGGATGAGTTTCTAGTCCTTTTTGGGGTATACCAGACTTTTCGATTTAACACTTTTCTTGAACGATTTAATGTTTAGAACTCTTCTGATGTCATAATTTTTGACAAACCAAAGTGGATTCACAATCATTCTGAGGACTTTCGATTAAAATCTTACCAAGATAACTAAATACAACGAATTAGATCCCTTAGTTCAATTCCATAGAGACAAATACGTTTTAAAATAGCTTTATATATTTAAATCTTACAGTTTAGAGATAAGCTAGAGGGGCGATAACTACTAGAATTTATTTAATTTCATTCAAATGGACTGTTTGCTGTTATATAAAAAATGTGTTCTTTCCACGTTAAACATCTATACAAATGCATTTTAAAGGTATTCGACGTGGATTAAACAATTTGGCAGGGATTTTAATTTCAACAGAAGCATATTTGAATTAAGAGCGCATTTAGTAATTGGAATGTCTAAATGAATGATAGAGTGATTCGAAAAACGTAAAAACCATAATGAACTGTAGTATGGTTTTTGTAAAAATCTTCAAATTTAATCTGATTTCTTATATTGATGAAATCGAAAATTAAATAAATTTTTTTTTTTTTGTGGAGAATTTTATAAGTACTCCTTAAAAATTGTTCTCATGTTTCAAAATCAAATATATACTTAAATGCGATTCATTAAAATCCATATTGATTGAAATATACCATTATATTTTGTAATGTATGTACAAAATATAATCGAAATATTTATTGATAATTCATTGAATTTTCTAGTGTTCTTTATACAAAATTCATGTCATTTCTATCATCTTTCGAATGAAAATTTTTAAGAGTTCTTAAATAAAAATACTCTTAATAAAATATTTACGTGTTCTGAATAACACTTTAAACAATATTATTGTTAAGAAAAATCGATCATAACATTATTATGGGAAAATATTTAATTGTTTTGATTGTTTTTTTTATGTTTTTTTTTTTTGTCTATACATATTTCAATGTTTTTAGCACATTTCCAAAAAAATTTTGAAAAAATGTGCTTATTAGTTTCACTCTGTCCGTCCGTCCGTCCGTCTGTTTACAAAACTTCTACACCGTTAAAGATAGAGAAAAAAAATTTTAACCATGGGTAGGTCTCATAAAAAAAATTATTTTGTGGAACAACTTTTTCATGTAGCCCCTCCCATTACGGAGCTACACCCCCTCAAACTTTGAAAAAGCCCTATTTTTAAATACATATATCTTATGTTCTGCTTAAGATTTTTTCAATCTAAAAAAGTCATTCGACAGGTATTTCTTTTATCTTTGTAAATTAATATCAAAATTATGCAATATTTTGTAATTTACTATTTAAATTTACCGTTATGTAAAAACCATATTTTGCATGAAATTTCTTTTTTCATAACTCCGGCACGCCTTTAGATAGAAACTTGAAATTTTGAGACAAGAAAGAACTTTTAGAATTAGTATAAGTTTCATCAGAAAATTTTTTGGTAGCTCCCCCTCTTTAAGAGTTATTACGCCTCAAAAATTGAAAATTTGCAATTTTTAGACACCTGTAACTTAGGCACCTGTAAAAAGTTTTCTTCGGCGAGGCATGAAAATTAAAGGTTCAATAATATATTTTTACGCGTGTTAACGGCTTTTCTTAGTTATATAGGGTTCTGGACTTACGGCCCCTCAAAATTTCAAAAATGTCCTATTTTCACGTTTTTTCTTATTACATGAAATTTTCAAATTTTTGTGCAAGTCACAATTCTAAACAGTTTATATTGAGTTTGGAAATGTGCGCTTTTAAAAACCGTTGGTTTACATTCTACCTTGTTTTTTTGTTTCTTTACTTTATTTTTATGCTCTAATTTTCATAATTTTGAAATGTCAGAATTATAACAATTTATTGATTCAAAATGATATCCAATTCTTGTGTGAAATTTTAAATGAAATACAAGTACCTATAGTCTATACCCAAGATGACTCTAATGTATTTGCTCTTATGTACATACATATACATATATGTAATCCTCTTGAATTGTTCACTTTAAGTCAATGTTTTACAACTTTAATCTTTTTTTTTTAGAAATATAAAATAGAATTCTATCTGTCCTATATATGTTTCAAATATAGATGAATTTTGAATCGATGAGACTCTTATTTATATTTTAAGTATCTTCTATCCTATATATGTTTGTTTTTGTTTTTCTTTTTTTTTGTGTATAAATCTTTTCATCATATAATCATTTTTAGTTTTTTTTTTTTTTTTTTATTTTTGATTTTTGATTACCTCGTGTACAAAATATTCTTTTTCTTCAATTACTTTTTCTTTTGGTTATGGTGTAATGATTTTTGTTTGTACTCGTATATATTATCATTACAATATTTTTAATTTGATAGTTATAGATGTTATATTGGTGGTCAATACATATAATAAATAAAAGAAAAAAAAAAAAAAAAAAAAGAATTGGGTCAAAACAGCCGCAAAAATAACCATTTCAATTTTATTATTATTATTATGATTAGATTCCCATCATTATTATACACCAGACATTAGAATTATATTATATTATAGTAGTATCATTGATATGATTATCATTAAGTCTTGTATCTTCATCATCAAGTCATTCAATGTTATAATCATTATTATATCAATAATAATTTCAATAAAAAAAAAAAAAAATGTAGCTATTGTAAAGAAAAAGAATAAATCTTTGTTTTTTGATTTTATTTTTTCCAAAAGTATATTCTTAGAATGTATACATTTAAGTATGTAATATAAAATTTTGAGTACATCATAAAAAGAAAAAAAACTATGAAAAGAATCTGAAAAAAGTTATGCTAAAGGCATCTTGTGAATATAAATAAAATATATAGAATTTTTGTTTTATCGTATTTATGTTTCATTATTGGTTTTTGATTTTGGATTATGTTTTTTTTTTTTTTTTTATAATTTTTCAATAAATATTTTCATATAATGTTAGTAAATATGATCGTTACATAAAATCCGTTATCTCATCTTGTTTTCTTTTTTTTTTCAGATCGAACCAAAAAAATCATTATAATGTAAAGAAAATTAAAAAAAAAAAAAAAAATGTAATGATTAAATTCAAATGAATTGAAATCTTGTTATATTTTTTTTGTTTAATATAAAATAATATTTTTTATTTGTTATATTTTGTTACCTGTTGAGATTGAATTGAATTGAAATTAAATGGATGGGTAGATAAATTATTATAGATATAGATTGAATATCTAAAAAGTAGAACACAGGGTACCTAGAATATTTTATCTTGTATAGTTAAAAAAAAAATTATTAAAAAGAAATAGAATAAAATTTTTTTTGGATAATCTTTCAGATTAAAAAAAAAATAAATTAAAAATGAATATTGATTTTTGTATAATTGTGACTATAATTAAAACATTTAGTTATTCGAGAAAATTATTAAAATACTGATAGGTATTTCAGTTTTCGAAACTAAATGTTGTATTTGAAATAAATATTTAATATAAAATTACTATTTGAATTTGAATTTATATATCACAGATATAAGATAAAATATTTGATACATATTTCATGTTTAGTACTTAATTACTTACTTATTTCAGATATCCTGAAACTGATATCTTAAATAGGATTTCTATTTGACATTTTTACCTCACATGATTTCCTGTTTTTTTTTTTTTTCAACCTTCCTCCTGAGGTTGCATTTATTTAGTTCGGCTATTATGCTGCATGTGTTGTGTCATGTGGATGCCAGTGTCTTTTTAACTTCGTAAGGGCTTTCATGTCAAGGCCATGCGGTTTATATTTTTTGGGTTTTTTTCTTAGTGTGTCACTTATCCAGCTTCAATTTTATTTTTCATTGTTGTCTTAGTATGGATTCCTTCTCCTGTAAGACTTCATAGATTTACGTTAGTTATTCTGACAGTCCAAAATATTCTGCTTATGATGCGCAGACAGTGATTAGTGAACGCTTGTAGTTTTTGGATATGGGTTTGGATATCATCCATATACGTACGGTAGTGATGTATACATATGGATTGTTTTTACGCAAATATAGAAGATCCGTAATTTTGCTTTCTTAGTGATTTGGGTATTCCTTCATACTGGATGTAATTCGCACCTATACTTCAGTAGTCATTATGCTACTCAGTTAGTTAAATTGGTTGACGTATTCAACTAGTTGCATTCCAGCATGATTTGTTGGTTACTGGTGCTATTGATTTTCATCACCTTGCTTTATATCCATTATATGGTCTGCATAATCTAAGTCTTTTAGGTGGTGGGTGAAACTCCAAGTAATATCTAATTTTTGTTTACAGAGTTGAAACATATTATAATAATATTATTTAAGAAAATTGTGAACAGTAGTGGTGAACAGTTTGACGCCGATGTTAGTCTGAAAAGGTTCTCTGATGTTTCCCCTGTTAAGTTATAATAAAAGGTCTAAATAAAGTATTACATTTTATTTTGTATGAATTTAATATTGTATGTACCCACAAAGTCTTGTAACTGTTGAAGAGAAATGGTACTTTTGGTCAATTTTTTTTATGAATTTCATCAAATATTCTTAAAAATCAAATGGAAATCCATGATTTGAAAAACAACAGAGACAGATGGGAAAATTTAATATTTTTAATAATTTTTATAGCTTAGAAGATTGCCCTTAAAAACTTATGGTAAAGTGCGGTATAAACTTTGAAAATTCGAAAAATATAAAATAAAAGAAAAGGGAATAACAATAACTATTTGAAAATCTAATTAAAAATAAAAGAAATCACAATTTTTATGATAAGTTTGTATTATTTTTCTTTATTTTAGTTTTATGTTTTTGTAGGTTGATAGTAAAGTTGCATCCAAAACTTTTATTTATATTTCTTTGGTATATATATATATACATAATATATACCAAATGTATTGATAAATATTTTATATGTACCTATATATGTTGTGTAATATCATAACATTTTTTCGAACTTTTATGTTTTATTATAATGTTTGAAAATATTGTTAGGTTTTTTTTCTTTTTTCGTATAAGAAAATTACAAACAAGGAAAATAAAAATTATGATTATTATCTGGTTTTTTTTTTGTTATTTTTCTTGTAACTTTACATTTTTTTTTTTTTTTATTCTTTTATTACTTTCTTTTTAATGTGAACGTTAATCAGTTTAACTATTCTTAAATTTTTCAGTATTTCTTTTTTTTTTTTACATTATTGTTTTGCTTATCTTGATTTGTGTTTAATTAAGAATAATCTGACAGGTGATTATAAACTGTTACACTTTAAATATTAATGAAGTTTTTTCTTTTTTTTTTTTGTGTAATAAGAAAAGAAAACGGCTACACTACCGAAAAAAATAACAATTATTCTGTTTATATATAATTTATTTACAGAATTTATTTAAAATAATAAAACATTACACGCATTGTAAAAGCTTATAAAATCTAAGCTGATTATAGCGCAAAATTGTTGACTGATATTTATCACGAATAAATTTAAAACTAAAGTGTGGGAGACAAAACGCTATTTTGATGTCAACTGTTTATTTTTTAGTTTAGTTTACTAAAATTTAAGCTTAAATAGCTCCCATCAAGTTTTAAATATCCAGAATGTGAACCAAATTTGTTCACAATTTGTTTGTGTAATATTATAAAATTTTATTTAACAAGTATTAGTAAATCTGTACTGTGAAAGTCTTTAACGGAGGTCACAGTCCGGAAGTATTTCCAGAGAAATAAAAATAGAAAAGAATAATAAGATAAATGCGAGATAATAAGAAAAATAAAAGAATTACTACAATAATATTAAAATTACGAGTAATAAATTGTTATTGATGGTAATTATAATTGTTATGTTTTTGTTATTACATTCTTAATAAAATAAAAACAAAAAGTGATGATTGTTAGTTAGTATATATTTTTCTTTTATTTTTAATTATTTTCACTCTTGGAACTTTTATCTGATAAAATGTTTTAATTTTCTTTTTATTGTTTTAAAAAAAGAATTAAAGTCAAGATAATTCGTTTAAAAATTCTTAATATCGTTTTATTGGTGTACTTTTTTATTTATTTTTTATCAAAATCAACCAATTTTTTTTTTTTTTTCAGTATTACAGATAGGTAAAAAATTAAATTGAATATGTTTTTCTGTTTAATTATCAAAAATAAAATTTTTTTTTTACAATTAAATATTTTTAATCTGACTAATGGTGGTTGAATCGCTGACTTTTAAAATTGAAAGGTCTCGGATACAAAATCCGATCAGGTCATATCTAATATTAATAATTTATATCGCATTATTTTATATTGTAGTAATAAATTAAAATCGTAATATAAAATAAATAAAAAATTAATAACTCTTGTATAACATAATAGATGGCGCACAAATATAATACGCAAATTTGTGTTTCATGATGTTGTACCATATGGTACAGTACAGATGAGCTTACAACCAACAACCAACTTATTGTATGTGAAATTGAAACCTTAGTCAAAAATAAATAATAAGTGACTAAATGGATTAAGTGACTTTATCTGTCAAAAATTTTAGATTTTGACATAAGATGACGGGATGATAATTAAAAAACAGATATTTTTTACAGTTAACCATTTCGACGAATATTTAATTTTGTACGTCACTAGTACAATTAATATGAAAGTTTAGATCCAATGCATCCTGGATTGTTTATCCTTTATTCCTTTATTAAGATGCAGTTGATTTTTAAATGAAAAATACTGTAAAATAAATTGAATATTTTTATATAAAAAGTTCATAATACCAATCTTACTTTAAGAATAATTAAGGGATCTGTTTAAATAAATAGGTTGTAATTAATTTCATCTCAATATGAGTAATTTTAGGTGTAATTGGTAAAAAAAAGATTCATACTAATTAATGTCAATACATTTACTTATTAAAGCATACGAAATTCAATTAATTAAACAAATAATAAAATTAATAAATGTTAAAAAAAAAAAATCAATATTAAAATGTTATCAATCATTTTTATGACAAAATTTTATTTAAAATGTTTATACCGAATTTTTTTTTTTTATTAATAAAAGAAAAGGAAAAAATAAAGAGTTTACTTTATTTTAAATTTATATTAAAACATTTTTTACTCAATAAAATTTTACATTCTTTAATTGATAGATAATATAATTAAAAATGAATTCATCTTCTGACATTTTAATTAACTTTAATTTATTTTGTTTTTGTTGTTTTGTTTTAAATTAAAATTGCCCTTCCATTTAGACACTATTCTCTTTTTTTTTTTGTTTTAATTTTCCGCTTTTTTTTTACCGCATTATTCTCATACCAAAGCACCATGTCCTAAAAAAAAAAAAAAAGATCCACTCCCTTTATTCATACAAACAATTAGTAAAATAACAATGTGGTGAATGGTGATCTATTAATTCTATCTATACACAATGTAACAATCTTCTTCAATTCAAACATTCAATTCATATTTATTCCATTTGATTAATCAAATTTCCAGTTTTATGATTAGGTACATATATAATGGTATAATAGATAAATTGGGTCAAAGCAATTAAAAAAAAAACAAAAAAAATTCTATACTATTATAGGGCAGAATATTTCAATCATCAACATTGATTGATTTAATATAAAATACCGCATTATCATCATAAATACCATTATATATAAGCAACATCAATATAATTGATATTATCAATTATTTCATCATTAATTAGGGATGAATTTTGATATTTACACTGATTTTTATCATCATAATAACCTATTGGCTCTCTTTTATTCCAATCAAACAAATTAACTTGGATTAATATTGTTCTTTTATTAGACCATTGTTTCATATTGTTAATATTGTTGTTGTTTTTTTTTTTTGCAGCTGATATTTTTACTATATGTATATGTATATAAATTATGCAATGTTATTTTTGTTCTATATCTTCTTTAAGATACGACAATTTTTTACCGCCTTCACATGTTAAAGTCTCATCATATTTATATCATTCTTATTTTAAATTAATAATGACATTTTTGAATTTAGACCGCCAACTACATTTAGTTAATGGTGGGGAAGAAAAAAAAAAAAAAAAAACTTAATATTGGTCGATAGATTTACACTGCATTAAACCGTCACACAAAATATAATATGCATCATAGTTGTGCAATTATGTAAATTTTTTTTTAATATATAAAATTAATGTTATATAAAATGAATCTGAAAGTACCATTTTAATTATTTAATTAAGGTAAGAAAGAGAAAACAATAAAATAATAAGAAAGAAACAAAAAACAAAAAAAAAATACATATTAGCAAAAATATGAAATTAAATCAAGCTAATAAATCTGTTTGGAAGGAAAAAAAAAATAGTTAAAAGTAAATAAATAAAATTTAGGTCAAACCTACTTCCACAAATTAAAATGCAATTGAGAACAAAAAATAAGAAAGAAAAAAAAAAAAAAACAAATAATAATGTAACAAAATGCAACATTTTTTTTCTATTTTTTTTTTTTTTTTTTTTGCACACATTTAATATTTTACATAAAAAATTTTTTGCCAAACGTTTTATATATATATACAATGTATATATATAGTATATTTTGATAAATGATGTGTATACATATTGTTTATAAAAAATATTATTGTACTTACGTGTGTGTATATTTATGCAAGAAATTGTGCTTTAGCAAATAGATAAATTTTATTTTTCTTTATCTTATAAACATGGTAGGTACATGCGAAATTTATTGTGTGCTGTGTGTTGCTGCTACTGTTGTTGCATAGTGTTAATAAATAAAACTATGTATGTCCATATATATATATTTATTTTTGTTTTTAATTTGTATGTGCTTATTATAAATAAATAATAATATACTCGTATAAGTGTACAAATGAAAGAAAAATCAAATTAAAAACCCACCGCATGTATTTTAATAAACCAGAACAAAAATAACACCAACAAATATTTTTGTTTAATTATAACATAACACATTTTATATAGTACAAGTACATTTTTGTTGCGAATTCAATTTAAATTTTCATTTGTCAAGTATGAAAATGGAAGAGGTACGAGTCAAGAATTGTAATGGTTTGAAGGATTATATTCTATTTGAGTGAGCTAAAATAATTATGTATGTAGGTATGTTAAAAAAGAATGATATTCAATTTAGTTATCATGAGTTGCTTATGCTGATAATTGTCAGCTGATTGTGAACTGTATTGTGTATAATTTAAAAAAAAAAATCAACCATATAGATAACTGTTTTTTTTTCGATTTCCACTAATTGATTGATCTCCACTTTCTAAGTTTTTCATATTAATTTCTGAATTTCTAATTTAAAAACTTTTTATGTATGTAGGTACAACTCATAAATATGTAAATAGTTTGCTTATCACCACATTATTTAAAACTTTCTTGATTCAACCAATAATTTTTTTGTTTTAAACTTTTAATATTTATTATAATTATATAATTTCGTAATCCAAAATTAGTTTTAACATCAAACGTCAAAATGGTATGAGAGTTAAAGTCAGAGTCAGTCTTTTTTAATACATCATTATTTAATTGAAAACAACATTTATTTTACTATGCTATAATAGTGTTTATTATTAAAATACACAAATTATTTTCTTTATTTTTAATTCTTTAATCAAAATCTTTCTTGTATTTGCTTTTCTTTTGCCAAGGAATATTTTCGATTATATCGGATAGATGTTCCTTTAAAAATTGTTATGTCGGTGACAGCTGTATAGTAGTTTGAACTTTGAAGTATTACGTGATCGTTCTTATTGCTGGGTTTATTTTATGAAAAAAATTCCTTTATCTTAATGGGGAATTGAATTATATATGATTGAATTGACTGAGCTAGTTCCACATAAGTAGTTCCAGGAATAAGCTTTTGAAGCTTCCTTATAGTAGTAGGTTTGAATTTTTTGACAGGTTATGTAACATATTATACTAGAGAACATGACTGATTTTAATTCAGCCGAAAAAATGTCGCCACATAAAATGTCAATAAAAAAGAGAAAGTGTTACAAAATATGAAAAATGTTAAGAGAAGTATACTTTCACGACGGAATTATTAACAAGATAAATGATTCGTTTTTAAATTTAGTTGAGGTAATATAAAGATATTAAAGTGGCGACATCCAATAAGTAATACATAGTTCTATTCGATTTTGGGTAGCATTGATATACAAACTTTACATGTATTAGTCGGAGGATTCGGGAACGGGAATATAATCTAAACTGAAAAAAAAAAAACAAATTCATTTGGAGCACCATTCACTGTATGTAAGTCATAGATCATTCCACACCAATTTTTAATTTAACTGAAAGCCTAAAATGCTTAGGCTTTTTCTGACCGTGTTGATGAATCTAAGATTTAATAAATAATTCAAAAATTCAAAAAATCTAGAAGAAAATAAAAACAAAAGATTAATAAAAACCACAAGCACAAAAAAAAAAAAAAAATTCCGAAATTGTAACAACTATTTATTTATACTACAAGTGCAAGTTTTTTTTTTTTTGAATTTAAATTTTTATTTTATTGCATACATTTCGAACATCATGTCAAACTAGTTTACAAATATTACTTATATTGAATCAAAAATCTGATGATTTAAAAGATTTTAAAAATATTTATTAAATTATAACTAATTTTTGTTTTTTTTTCTGTTTAATGTACTAATATACTGTTAATTTTTTTTTTCTTTTATATCCGTTCAGTAGTTTTAGTTTTTGCAAAACGTTTCTATTTTTTCTTAATGTTTCGCGCGCAAAATAAGAAAATTTCATATTATTTTATTTTTGTTTTTTTTTTTTTTTCACTTTAATATTACGCTATTAATGTTATTACTTTTGAAGATTTTTTACGATTATTATTATTTTTATTATTATCACAATTATTTTACCTTTTTTTTATATACATATATATTATAATAACTATTATTGAGTACGTGCAAAATGCAATTCAAATTGTTATACTACCCACCATTTAAATCGCTCACAATTTTGTAAATTTGTGTATACAAAGTTGTTCTTATTGTTTTTGTATTTGGTTTTTATTAATAGAAATAATGAAAACGTTACAATTTCTGTTTTTTTTTTTTTATTTTTATTTTATTTTTTTGATTTTTAAACCGGTGAATACACTATAAACAAAATGAAATGGATGCCCGTCTTATGATTAAAGTTTCTCGATTTGTTTTATCTTTTTTGTTGAATCTTAAACATGAGATACATATGTATGTATGTATATAATTAAGTCACCTAAAAATTAGATAAAATTGTAAAAGTTTTATATTTTGTTTTTATTGTATTTAATTTAAATAATATGTAAATATATAAAATATTTTAAAATTTCAATTTAATCCATCTTCTTGATCAAAAAGTCCAAAAAAATAAAAAAAAAAAAAAAAAACAAAAATAAATCGAAATAAAAATGACAGCACACGTCAACGCAATCATTAGTGAAAGTTAAATATGAAGACAATGGATAAAGAAGATGAAAGCGCATTGCCTTCCTTGCGCTTTAACGCTATGGGATAGCATTTTCTTTCATTTTTTTTTTGTTTTTTTTTTGTAAATGAATTAAATATCATAATATTTTTTAATGATTTATTATTATAAATAAATATTTTTATTTATATGTACATATATTAAAACAAAAAAAAAAATTGGAAAATAAATTTGAATATATGTATCATAACAAACATAAAAAACAAAAATAAAAAAATAATAAATTTTTATGGGCATAAATTTCTTTTCGGAACTTAATAATTTTTTTTTATATTTATTTTATTCAGTATATATTTAATAATTTTCTTTTTTTCTTATGTTGATTAGAAATCGAAATTTGAAGACATTTCTTTTTATTTTGGTTTTTTTTTTACCTATAAATTTTTTAAGTTGACATTTTTTTTTTTTTTTTTTATAATTAAAAATGATATCAGAAAAAATTAAGGTTAAGAATGTTGTTTTTCTTTTTTTTCAATAGTTTTGCTTTCATTTTAAGATTTGCAAAAAAAAAAAAAAAGTTTAAGATAGGTAGGTATATTTTGTAGTTACTATATAGTACGTGTCTATTGTTATTGAAATCATAATATGTACAATATATTTAAAAACTTTTAAATTTATTTAATTTCAAATATACATACTTATGTAGGTACAAAAAAAAAAGAAATTTTTGCTAATTTTGAAGAATATTTTCTAGTGATCTTTATTTAATCACTTTGAATGTAGGTACTTGAAAACATAAACAACTATACATAAATTAAAAAAAAAAAAAATGTCTACAACTTATTAAGAATACATATGTATTTTTAAGAAATTAAGAAAGTGTTATTCGATCAATCAAAGTAAAGTAGATTGAAGTGAAGGGGGAAAGTTAGATTATTTTAAGAATGATTTGAAATTTATTTTAAAATTTTTAATTTCTATCCTTTGGCTATGATTTCAATTACAATTTACAAAATGAAAATATAAGTCATAGATATATATGTATAGTAAAAATGTTTAAAAATTTATATTAAAAAAATAAAAAGTCATCTTTCAATTTGATTTATTAACACCATATTTATTTAGGTTTTAATTAAAAATATAATAATATGAAAGTTAATAAAAAAATGAATAAAACACGACACCTAACAATTTCAACATACATATGTATTTATTTATTTTGTACAAATCAAATTCATTAACGATCGTTGAGCAAAAGTTCAATGACTTCTTTTTATTTTGTCGGTTAGGCACGTGAACCAACTACTATTATTCACTTTTTATATACTTGTTTTATTTATTTGTATATAAAATGATCTGACCGGAATTTGTACAAGAGATCTCTCGACTAAAAAATCGGTGACTTTTTAAGTGCTAAGCTATAGATACTCTTTACATAATAATAATAATAAGCTAACATTCTTCGACTTATTGTTTAGAATGTAGATGCTTAATTTGCCAATTGATGCTTAAATTGCTATGAAGTAGTTAATGAATGACTAACCAAAAGCAAAATTATGATTGTACACTTAAAGTTGAACTCTTAAATAAATGCTTCAATATTAATATAAAAATATCTATACAACAATTAAGGTATCAGGGCAGTCTGAGCTGTCACACTTATGAATTAATATAAAAATTTAAAAATTTAAGTACCTATCTAGACAGTCTGGGAAGTCGCATTTTGAATTAATAAGTTAATGGATAATAAGAACAATCTCTTTAGCAGTGATTAAATGTTGTAGGAAGTTTTTCGTGTTTTTGAATATAATAATGATAAAATTAGAGTTTTTAAGCCATAAACTAGAATAAATTAAAACCTATATAGAAATTTAATTAATGTTGACAAAATATATTAAAGAAAAGCTTAATTTACACTTCATTAAACTGCATTGTATATTGTATATATATATATATCCATATAAATACTAAATAATTAAATTTTAATTGTATTTCAATGTTTATGTGATAAAATGTCACAAAAAAAAAAAATATATAAAATTTAAACTGCAATTACAATCTTTTGTTACAAGTAAACAAAAGGTCAATGCTAAAAATTTAATACTTAAATTAAATAATCAAAAGTATATATGTATGTATAAATTTTTAAAGTAAGTAAGCGCAACTGACCACCATCATAGTTATTTACAATGCGGTAGATTGTAAATCTTTTCTTAAATGTATATACATACATGTATATATTAATATAAAAGACATTTAAGAGTTTAATAAAAAAAAAAAAAAAACACCAACTTAAAATTTTAAAGTTCTTTGTTCATATTTTGAAAACATTTTCTTTTTATAACTCATAAATTTTAATTTCATAATAAAGTGACATCCATCGGTATATGTACTTATAATGGAGAAACTTTTTTCTTTAAAATATTTTTTTCGCACTTCTTTTTTTTTTTTTTGTTTTTGTTTTCCATTTTTATTTTTTTTTTTTATTTTGATAAAGAAACTTTCGATTTTATTTTGTGTCAATGTTAAATTTAATTTTAAATGTAAATGTTTATACATACCACATACTTTTTAACTGCCATCAATGACAATTTTAATTGTTCAAAATGTCATATTTACAAAAAAAAACAAAAAAAAAAAAATTTATAAGATTATAATAACAAAGATTTTTATAATGAATTTCATCAATCATTATTTTAACATGTAGCCAAATATATTTTTCTTGTTAATTTGACTCTAAGATACGCATAAGAGAAAGAATCACTATAGTGATTTCATATCTTAAGTAACGTTTTTTTAGAACTGAATTTTTAAAGTGGATTCTATATTTGATTTTGAAATTATCTAAAATATCATATCATATATATATATATATATATTAACATTTAAGTTAAAATTTAAAAAGTCTTATTGCTCAGATTCGATCATATTGTCTTCTGTTCGATAAAATTAATCTTAAGTAAAAAGAAAATAAATCATAAGTAAATATTCAGAATAAATCATAGAATTTAATTTTGTCCAACTTAAATGTTGATCATATTATTTAAGTCGAACTTAAAATACTGGGCGATTTTTATTAATAATCAGAACCATAATATTATTTACTATAAGCCAACTCTAATAAAATGCTTGGTAGATCTAAGGGAAATGGTATTATAATTGGCTAGGCGAAAGTTTCTATACCGCCTTTCAAATTAAAACCACATTTCATGAGCTTGTTTAAAAAAAATTTAGAAATTAAAAAGAATATTAACCAACCAACAAGATCGTCCAATAAGATAAGTCGTGTGCAACTTATCTAAGAATATCTAAATAGATATTACCTTTTCCACCTACAAACTCATCAAACAAGAAACGAATTAAAATTAAAAAATAACAAATCCAAAATTAAAATCAAATAAAAAATTAAATGTCACATGATATAATGAATTGCGTATAGCTTCTAAAACAAAATATAAAAAACAATAACAGTTATAATTATTGTCCGGAAATTCAGGTACATAAACATATAACAGGTAATTATAACCAACAGTATACATATGTACATCACATACAATACTCGTATATCTGATTTTTTATATTATTAAAAGTACAAAAAATATAAATATCTTCTTATACAAAGAAAGTGCTAAATATACTTAGAAAATTACTTTCTCTTATTGACAAATTTGGCAAAAGTATGCTAATTATGTTAATAATAAACATAAAAAAAAATAAATATTTACAAATGTTTTTTTTTTTTTGTGAAATAAAATATGAATATATCTATAGTGAGTTGATTTAAAAACATACATAGTAAACCATCGTTATAATAAATATTTAAAAAAAACAAAATTTAAAAATAACTGTATGTGTTGGTTAAGAAAATATTTTTCGTAATTAAAATTTCTGGTAACTATATGCGTACTTTTTTTTTACGAGGTTGGTGTAAAACTTCAAAAGTTACATAGACGAAATGCACGTGATTCTTCCGAATAGTGTTGAACTTTAACAAAAATAAAACAACTCTCTTTTTAACAACCAAACTTTAGGTTGGGATCTTTGATACAAATGTACAGTTTGGTTTGAGGGATAGGGATAGGGATAACTTGAATTTTCCGTTAATGCTATTAAAGTTATTAGAAAAACGAAACAAACCTAAGTTGAAATCGTTTTTAAAAAATGAAAAAAGTTTTTTTTTCAAATAAAAGATTATATTAATCTATGTTGACATTGTATACACTTTTAAAAGGACCATAAAGGACAATACGTACCCGTATTTTGCTTAAGCTTCACTATATATTTTTTAAGTCTTTGTTGATTAAATTCTTTTAAAATTATAATATTTCTATGTACAAATAAAAAGCTTCTTTCGACAAAATTTCATTAGTATATATTTACATGAGTTTCATATATCAAAACTTTACTGTATAATACCCTTTTAAAAATGAATAAAAATGTAAATATGAATATTATTTTAATATGACTTGATTATTGTTTTTATTGTTTTGGATTCGGTGGACATTTTAAGTGGACATTTTTCCATATTTGATTAAAAAGCAAGAAAAAAAAAAACAACTAAAAAATACTAAAATTTAGGTCAATATTTTATTTTGTTTTTTTATTTTTTTTATTTTTCATTATCTATAATTAATTTATGCTAATCAAGAACTTAAATATAACCTGCTATAACACAAATGAATATTTTTATATTTACATTTATATTAACATTTATTTATTTATTTTTATTTTAAAATAATAAGTGACGCATATTAAAAACATTTTTGATATTATCTTATTAAAATTCATATTTTTTTTTAGAATATATGTAGGTACATTTAAATTTTTGATCATTATAACAGTAAATTATTTTTTATTTATCCATTTCCGGTACATTATTAGTTTATATTAATCATAAATTTAATTATTTTTCTTATATTAAATATTAATTATTATTTATAAATATTTAATAAATATATTTTTAAGTGTTTTTGAGCATTTTTAATTATTTTATTTTTCCTTTTAAATAAAATGAAATTTCAGAAAATTAATTTGGGAATTGTACTAAAATTTAAATCTTACAATTTGTTGAAATATTTCTTCTGATTTTAATTTTTTTTTATAAAAGATATATAGAAATTGTTAAAAGAAATAATTAATAAAAGTTTTTGTGTTTTAAAAAAGGAAAACAATTAAAGGAAAAATAAAAATTAGGATCACATATTTTTTAAAACACGAGGTCAGCGTTTTAAGACATCAAATTCTAAGTTAATGTTGCAATTATAAGAATGCAATAATATATTATATGTATGTCACCGTTCGGATTTCTTTTTAAATTTAATTTTTATACCCGTACGATAGGATCGGGTATAATAAAATTACTCCTCCGTTTGTAACACCTCGAAATAAGCGAGTTAGATATACCTTCAAAGGTATGGATCGGATCAGAAAAAAATTCTAAGACTTTTGAGCCATGTCCGTCCGTCCGTCCGTCCGTCAGCACGCTAACTCAAAAACTAAGAAAGCTAGAATCTTGAAATTTACACAAAATATTCTTGGAGTAATTTGTAGGTTCCCTATTTTTTTTGGTTGAGTTTGGACCAAACCTTAAGGTAGCTCTCGAACACCTAACTTTTAAATCCCCACATTTTTTTTGAAATAGAGCTATGAAATTTTAACTGCTGATAGATCTCACAAAAATATTAATTTTATTTTTAATAACTTTTTTTTGTAGCCCCACCCGTTACGGAGCTACAGCTCTCCAAAGGTTCAAAAAAGCTCTATATTTAAATTGTTATAGCACAAGTTGTATAAGGTATATCTTCATTTTGAAAACGCCAAACGATTACTATTTTCATTAGCTTTAAAAATATATATACAGTAAATATATATTTGTGGCATACGGTGTCTTAATTTACCGTTATGTGAAACTCAAATTTTGCAAAATCCTTCAACCCTTCTATCTTCTAAACGGTTTAAGTTGGAAACTTGAAATTTTGACAGAAGTTAGTCTTTGAAAATAAGTATGAGTCATTTCAGAAATTTTTTTTGTATCACTCCCCGTTTAGGAGCTGTAAGGGGTCAAAAACTGAAAATTTCCTATTTTTAAACACCTGTAACTTGAACACCTGTTAAAATTTTTTTGAAGTAATACACAAAAATTAAAGCTTCAACATTATACTCTTATTTCTGTTAACAACTTTTTTTAATAATATAGGATTACTTTATAATTGACGAAAGTGTTACTTGATTTTTTCAAATTTTCTAACAAATTTCTTTAACGAATTTTTTCCATTTTGTTTTACTCGATAATTTGAAATTGTTGAGGATACAATGCGTAGTACAAAAAAATGTAAATAAATAAACAACATAACGGTTGCTTGAAGAATTTTTATATATATGATATTGATATACATACTTATATAATATCATGTTTATTTACATATCGTATATGTCACTAGTGATTGAATGATAAGAGTATAGATGTATATTATATAGCACCGTATTTACATACATATATGTATTTTATTGTACTTATAAGAAATTATTCTGTCAATGGAATATTTAAATATAATAATATAATATAATATTTAAAATTATATTTACTATTTTGTACTAAGTAAATTTAATATACATTTACCGCTTAGTATTAAATGGTACTATAGAATATTTGAAAAAGTTTTGGATTGATAATCGTTATGTTAAAATCTGCTTTTGAAGAATGTATAAACATATAGTTTGAATATATGTACAACCCATAATTCTAGAAATTATAAAATTCACCCAAATTATTTTAAAATACTAAAATATTAAAAAAAATAATACTGTAAGCAAAGTGACAGGCTGTGAACATACTAACGGTTCGTACGGGTATCTAAGAGTTGACAAAGTCAACTGTATTCTTCCTCGTTATTTAAAAGTTTCATACTTCGAGTAATATACCTATGTATGTGGGTAAGTACTTCCATATGTCAAAATGTTACTTCCAATATTAGCAATTGGTAACTACATTTTTGTAAATAAAAATAAATTTTTATTCGAAAATGTATTTACGTGCTGATCACAATTACATAATAAATCACATTATTATTTTTTCAAATAAATGAAAAAAAAAAAGTTAATTAAAACATCTTAAGTTATTTATTTATCTAATAACTAACGACAGTTTCAACATTTGTCATAAAAAACTAATTATACATACATATATATATATATTAAAAGCTCTTTCTCAACAATCAAACCAATAATGTAATCCTTTTTTGTAAAACCAAAAAAAAAATTATTTAATAAATAAGTTTCATTTTTTAATTATTTAATAAAATTTTATGAATCTATACAATATACATATATAAAATATTATATATTTTGACAGTTCATTATATTGTTGCACGATGTCCATTTTATGTTGCATCAAAGATTTTCTGATATTTTCAATAAAAATATTGAAAATATTTTTATATTTTTGTTTTTTTTTTTGTTTTTTTGCTTTTAACTACTTGGTACCTATATTTTGTAATTATAAATTTCCGCTCTATTTCTTATTTTAATTGTGACGAAAAATAAAGTATAAAAACTGTAACTAGAAAAAAAAAAAAAAAATGGGTAACATAAATTCGTTATTTTAAAATGAATGACATTTTGACAGTTTTTCATAAACGTTTTTACAACTCACATTAAAATACAAAATAATAAGTAAACGATTGGTGGTGGCGCTCTGCTGTTTATGACTAGAGTTTATCACTATACAATCTATTGAAAAAAAAATTTTTTTTTTGTGCGTCATTGTTTGAAGCGCCACTAATCGGGTGGTATATGAATACAAAAAAAAAAATTAAGTATTAAGCATTTTTTTTTTTACATAATTTTACAAAAAAAAAAAAAAAAAATAATTAAATATAGTTTTACAACAGTAAACAATGTACTACAGCTTTTGTTTTTTATTCTTTTTTTTTTTTTTGGTTTCTTGGTTTTTGTTCATAACACCCAGAAATAATTAATTACAAAAAATAAAGTTTCAATTAGCTAAAGACTAAACAACAGAGATTAACAATTTTAAATTCTTTGGTTGAATAAACTTTTGTACTTGCACCAGGAATGCCAGAATAACTTGTGAGTAAAATGAAGAAAAAAAAAAAAAAAAACAAAAAGTTGCTTAAAACGTCATATTGAAGGTCAATATATTGTTAAATGTATATATGCATATAAAAATATTAATGTGGATACAAATACATAGTTTTAACTAAATAACTTTAATATTAATTATGTATATTTTATTCTATTATTATATGGATTTGGACATTTTATTTAGTTATTAATAATATTATGTATTTTGTTACAATTTTTTAGTTTTTGTTTTTATTGTCATATAAAGAATTCTGTCTTTTTTTTTTTACCCTAATTTAATATACCGCACCTTGTCCTTATTTTTCTTTTCTTTTGTTCTTTATCACACTGTTTCCTTCTATTGCTTACTTCATTAGATTTAATTAATCAACTAAAAAAAAAAAACAAAAACAAAAATAAAAAACAAAACTGAAACTGAAACTTGTATAATTTTTAAAACTGTCATATATCGTAACATAACGTATCTTATTATTACTGTTATTGTTATATGTATATTTTTTTCTTTAGTGTAATGGTATTTGTTATGGATAGGCATTATAGATTATTAATAGATTTTTGCTACCGTTAACTGACTTATTGTAATTTATTTTAGTATATATTTTTATTTATTATTTTTTAATACTATTATGGTGGTAATTTTATTACTTATTTTTATTTTAATTTTTTATTTTTCGGTTTATAAATTTTTTCTTTAATTTTACTTTGTTTTTCTTTTTACATTCTAGCTTTTTTTTTAATTAAAATATTTGACTAAAAAATTAATTAACTTATTTATATATACATATATAATAAATACATATACAGTAAATTAAGTAAAAATTTTAATTTAGTTAAATACCTGTATTTATTTAATTTTTTCATTGACCAATTGGGAATCTATAAATAGTTTGATTAATATTGAACTTATCGTAGTTAAAAGGTTTGAGAATTCTTTAAAAGCATTTTAGACAAACATCTCGTTGAGCTTGAAACTTGAAACTTTGGAACACAGTTTAGATGCCGGTGACAATACTACATACATGATTTTAAAATAATAATATTAAAAAAACATTAGAAAAGTTTAAGTAAATTAACAAAATTAAAATTTATTTTATTATTTTTTCAGAATTTTTAACAGAATTATTACAGAATAAAATTAATTTCTTGACATGTGTTTGTTTGATTGTTGCCTTCTAGTATATTTTGATTAGTTTTTTTTTGGTTTAATTTGAAGTAAATATATCTAATATATATATAGTAAATATATATACTCATTTTGATTGTCAGCCTAAAAAAAATTTTTTTTAAATCACATTTTAATTAAATCGGTTTTAATATTGCAGAGGAATGCTTTTTTATGTGTGTGATCATTGATCAACCTAAATCCTTTTATCATAAATAAAAAACAAAATTCCTTTTTACAATATTTTAGCATTCAACCATTAGTTTGCTTACAAAAATTTATAAAAATTTATCAAAGATACAAACAACATGTAACTCTAAACAGTTCCTTTTCTCAAAAGAATTTTTATCTTTATTTTAATAATTTTTTAATGAAATAACAAAAAAAAAAATTTCTTTTTTTGATTTAAAACCATAAATAATCAAAATTTTCATAGTTTCGAGATTATTTACTTTTATCCAGAGATCTTGATTGATATATGGCATTTGATAGAAAATTTAATAAATTTGATCCTTTTTACAAAATCAAATTAATTTAATCAATAGGTTATAATTAAAAAAAATTAATATTCAATTTTGTTTTATATAATAACAATATATACCGTTCTACCGTTACCGTTCTAAGCTAAAGTTCTAAGATACCGTTCTAAGCTAAAAAAAATACGAGTATGTTCTGTTAAAATATATTATTATGTTTTCTAATTGGAAATAATTTATATTTAGCTCATAAATTTTTTTTAAATAATTTTTATTCTTTAATTTGAATTTATTTTTAAGTTAAAATTTAACTGATTTGATACTTTTATAATTAATAAAAATCTAAATTTAAATTTTATTGACAATTTCTTTTATATGATTTTGTCATAACTTTACACTAATTTATAATATACATATTATCCATTCCTCAAATCTTATTTAACAACTAAATTTTTGTATTCTTTTCAGTTTTATGTAATAATAAAACTTACAGATAAAAGTAGGTGGTAATTAAAAAAAAATTATCTCTTGTCATTTAAAAAAAAAAAAGAAAAAGGTAAACATTTTTTTAGATAAAAATTTTATGTTACTGATGAAATAAAGAATAACATTGAGGTTAAAAATCAATTCAAAGATATTTTTTAAATTTGTTCTTTGTAAGTTTAGTGGAGTCATAAATTAAAAACTTCTTCTATATACCTAATGCTATAAAAATAATAATGATAAAAAATGATTTTTTAATTCATTTAAAACCTTTCAACACATTCAATAAGTCTTTTAAAACAAGTAAATGTAACAGTAAGTCGATGCAACCGACTTATTAATACCCTACACCTGAATAATTCGAATTAAATTAAAAATCCATAAGTGTTTTTGGCAGCTGCTTGAACTTCTTCCCTTTTCTGTCTTATTCAACTCGAATTTTAAGAACGTAAAAGAGGCATCCGCTTGGGATATGCTTGACACCCTTGTATAAAATTTTAAGTTTCTTTCTTAATTATTTTCGAAGATTGGTAGTCCTTGGGATGTTTGTGTCAGCTACCCGAATTGCCACTCCAATTCATCGAATCCATCTCAGGAACATAAAGAAAACTTGCCAGAACACCATTGTATTAAATTTAAAGGTTCTACTTTTGTTGGTTTTGGAGATATGCTCGTTGCTCTTGTGCTCGTCCGGAAGTTTCCAAAATACGAACCCATGGTTCAAATTCTTTCAAATGTCAGTTTCCAATTTTACAGAAAAAGAAACATAACAGAACACCTTTGTACTAAAAATAAAAGTTCTATCTTTGTTGGTTGTGGAGATATACTCGTTTGCTCTGGGGCTCGTCCGGAAGCTTTCAAAATCCGAACCCAAGGACCAAATCCTCTCAAATTTCAGAGGCCTAAATCATACATGAAAGAACACCATTATGCCAAAAGTAAAGGTTATATCTTTATTGGTTTTGGAGATAATCTCATTTGCTCTGGGGCTCGTTCGGAAGCTTCCAAAACCAAACCCATGGACCAAATCCTCTTAAATTTCAGAGACATAAATCAAACACGAAAGAACACCATTGTACCAAATTCAAAGGTTCTACCTTTGTTCGTATTGGATATAATCTCATTTGCTCTGCGGCTCGTTCGGAAGCTTCCAAAATTCGAATCCACGGTTCAAATTCTTCCTCCTCAGAAACATAAATCAAACATGAAGGAACACCATTCTGCCTAATTT
Source organism: Poecilobothrus nobilitatus (assembly GCA_947095535.1). Taxonomy (NCBI): domain Eukaryota; kingdom Metazoa; phylum Arthropoda; class Insecta; order Diptera; family Dolichopodidae; genus Poecilobothrus; species Poecilobothrus nobilitatus. The sequence continues at coordinate 189,126,525 of OX352773.1, forward strand.
AAAGGTTATATCTTTGTTGCATTTGGAGATAATATCATTTGTTCTGAGGCTCGTTCGGAAGCTTTCAAAATCCGAACCCAAGGACCAAATCCTCTCAAATTTCAGAGGCCTAAATCATACATGAAAGAACACCATTATGCCAAAAGTAAAGGTTATATCTTTATTGGTTTTGGAGATAATCTCATTTGCTCTGGGGCTCGTTCGGAAGCTTCCAAAACCAAACCCATGGACCAAATCCTCTTAAATTTCAGAGACATAAATCAAACACGAAAGAACACCATTGTACCAAATTCAAAGGTTCTACCTTTGTTCGTATTGGATATAATCTCATTTGCTCTGCGGCTCGTTCGGAAGCTTCCAAAATTCGAATCCACGGTTCAAATTCTTTTAAATTTAAACCCATGGCCAAATCCTCTCAAATTTCAGAGACTTAAATCAAACATGAAAAAACACCATTCGGCCAAATTTAAAGGTTATATATTTGTTGTTTTTGGAGATAATCTCATTTGCTCTGGGGCTCGTTCGGAAGCTTCCAAAATCCAAACCCATGGACCACATCCTCTTAAATTTTAGAGACATAAATCAAACTGGAAGAAACATCATTATAAAAAATTTAAAGGTTCGATCTTTATTGGTTTTGGAGATAATCTCGTTTGCCCGAACCCATGGACCAAATCTTCTCACATTTCAGAGACTTAAATAAAACATGAAAGAACACCACCCTGCCAAATTTAAAGGTTATATCTTTGTTGGTTTTGGAGATAATCTCATTTGCTCTGGTGCTCGTTCGGAAGCTTCCAAATCCAAACCCATGGACCAAATCCTCTTAAATTTCAGAGACATAAATCGAACGGGAAGAAACATCATTGTACAAAATTTAAAGGTTCTATCTTTGTTGGTTTTGGAAATAATCTCATTTGCTCTGGTGCTCGTTCGGAAGCTTCCAAAACCCAAACCCATGGACCAAATCCTCTTAAATTTCAGAGACATAAATCGAACGGGAAGAAACATCATTGTACAAAATTTAAAGGTTCTATCTTTGATGGTTTTGGAAATAATCTCATTTGCTCTGGTGCTCGTTCGGAAGCTTCCAAAACCCAAACCCATGGACCAAATCCTCTTAAATTTCAGAGACATAAATCGAACGGGAAGAAACATCATTGTACAAAATTTGAAGGTTCTATCTTTGTTGCTTTTGGAGATAATCTCGTTTGCGGAGATTATCTCCAAAAGCCCGGAATCATCGGAAGCTTCCAGAATCCGAACCCATGGACGGATTTTGTCCAGATTCGAACTTAGCCTTTCTTTCGTAATTAGTAACCTACTATATAAATTTCATAAAGATAGCATCATTATTTTTTGAGTTATCGTGCGTACGGACGGACGGACGGACGGACATCGCTAAATCGACTCCGGCGGTGATCCTGATTCAGAATATATATACATGTCTATACCTAACTCGCTTCCTTTTGGTGGTTACAAACACCATACCAAAGTTAATATACCCTATACTTTAGGTGTAGGGTATAAAAATGTAAAATATTTAATTTTTTTAACACTGCATCAATAAAACACAGGTCGTGGCATATTGGTACAATAAAGCAATAACACCAACCATAATAATGTAAAAAAAACTAAAATGGTGATAAGGTATATAAGCATTTTTCTATTTCTATTAAAAAAAAAAAAATAAATTTGATTTTTTATTCTTTACAACGAAAATTTATTACCTTTTCTAAAATTCTTTCTATCATCGTTGTAAATTTCAATTTTATTAAGTTTTGCTTTTGTGCTTGGTAAGATTTTTGTTTGTTTTTTTCCTTTTTTTTGAATACTTAAAAAGTTTATACACATAGGTGTGTTGTAATCATTGTGTTTTATATAATTAAAAATTTAAAACCAAAAAAAACCATGAATAATTTTTATTGCCTAAATATTACTTGTTAAATTTATATGATGAAACAAAAATAAAATAGGTGGATTGCATAGTTGATTATGTCAACTCTAGGATATTCGCACGCACATAATATGTGTTTTAAATGGTCTTTTACAAATATTAATGTATCTGAATTATTTAGGTTTTTAAATATAAATTAATATATAATATAAATTAAAATATATTTATGTAAATTTGAAAGGTGTATGACAGTTTTTCGATTCCGTTGCGCCAAAAGAATCAAATTTTATTGATTTTTGTTGCGCTAAGAATAAGCATCGAACAGCTATGGATATTTACAGCAAAGGAACCCATATTGAGACAAGAAAGAAAGATAAAATGGGAATGGATAGATCACACGCTTAGAAAACATCTTAGCAACATAAGCCGCATGGCTTTGGAGTGGAAGTTCCAAGGAAGCAGAAGACGTGGGCTTCCAAATTACAACTAGAGACGTATCATAATTAGCGAACTTAGCCAATGCAACATCATATGACAGAATTCAAAAACATCAGCAAGAAACCGTGTGTGATGGAAATGCTAAATCGAAACCCTATGTTCCCCCGCGGAATGAAATGAACAAAAAAGAAAGAAAAATTTGATCACCATTTACGAAATTTAATATATCATCCACCTACTTAATTAAGTACTTAGATATGAGGACATAACAAAACGTTGTTTTAGCAAAATTTCAGATGGCCAGCATAATTTAACACTGAGTTATGCCCATATATAAAAGAAAGTGGTATTGGTAGGTCAAACTTGCCTATCAAACTTATTCAATTGCAAAGATGACATTTATATAAAAATGAAATAATAAAAATTTCAGAATTTAAATCGATATAGCTCAATCAACTGAGAATCTTATAACCTATATACTTTATATATAAAATGTACTTTTCCATATTTTCCTCATCTATACAAAACTTAATGGCAAATTTATTATACTCTTAGAACAATATTCATGTGGGTATAAAATCGACGGTATTGAAGTTGTAAAGTAGAGTGATTGTAAGGTACTGCAGAATGTACATATACAGCAAACAATCAGTTCTTACTTTTCTATTTAAAACAAAAAAAAAAATAAATGAATAACTAAAACTTCCTTTTTAAAAATTGTAATAAAAAAATAATAAAATAAAAATTGTTGGCGTGATGTATAATTGATGTAATTGGTAAAATGTGCAATTAGTAACTGATTTACTGATAAGTACTTATCAGCAGAATACCAATCATCATATAAATTTAAATTAATTTTTTATGTTGCGCATTATTCGTGTTCGTATCAATAATTCAAAAATGCATTGATAAAACAAGAAATAATTGATACATTTTTAAAAGATGATTTATTTTTTGTTTTTATTTTTGATTTTGTTGTATTATATGTATTAAAGATTCAAAGATTGAAAATTAATGACTAGTGAAATAAGTTTTTTTCAATTAAAACAAAATGTTTTTAAAGATCTTCATTTTAAAAAACACAATAAAAATGTATTATTAGAATTGCATTTCTTTTACCTCAAAATTTTTAATTTTCAATAGGTTTTTTTTATGTAAGCTACACTTTATTCATTTTAACACATAAAAAAAATTTAATATTGGAGCTTTAATCTTTATATCTTACCTACGTCAAATTTGACACTCAGATACGTAAAATTATAATGGTTTAAAAATAGCGAATATTCAATATTTGACCCTTAATACATCCCTTTAAACGGGAAGAAATACAAAAATTTTTTCTTAACTTGAACTTGGAAAAATAACCATAAAAGCATAGAAAAGTTGTTCCACAACATTAATTTTTTATAAGACAACCATGGTTAAAATTCAATTGCTGCATCTTACATAGTGTATAAATTTTATAAGCAGACGCACGGAGGGAAAAAATGAAACCAATAAGCCTATAATTCACTAAATTAAACATTTACATAATAGCATTATAATGGTTTAATTTTAACCGTTACTGAAAACTACTATCAACTTTCCTACTACAATTTCTTAGATTTTTTTTGTTCCTAAGAGAGACGAAAATCTTCTAAAGATATCCACTGACTACTGACTAAAACCCTCCGATTGAAAGATTGGCGATTTAACCAATACTTCATGAGTCAGATAAGATATTTGCTTCAGTTATATAATAATAACAATTTTTAATTAATCTCTTTAATTTTCTAAGCTTTAAGATGCATAATTTAGTCATATAAAACTTTCTACTTTCGTTTTACTAAAGCTTGAAAAGTGTAAATCACTTACACATTTTTCTTTTTTACTATAAATCAATTTTCTAAATTAATAAATAAATAAACAAAAAAAAAAAAAAAAAACTACACTCAAATTAAATTTCTTCTAATAAAATGAAAAAAAATTTCTAAACCCCCCTTTAATTCCTATTAAAAAGAAAACAAACCTATTATTTATTGCGAAATAATAAAAATTTAAGATAAAAAGATAATAAAAAGAAAATTTATTGGAAATGCACTCGTATTTTTTTTTTTTTTGTTTTTTATATAAATCTTAAGTAACTATTCTAATTTTAAGTAGATCGATGTCTTCTTCTAAACAACGTATCTTATTTTCATAAATTTTTCTTTTTGTATATATTTTTTTTTTGTTATAGCCTTTTTTTTGTTTTTGAAAGAATTTTCAGACGCCTTTAAAACATTTTATATTATTCTTATTATACAATATATTATTATACATATATATTGTATATTTAATATTGCAAAGTCAATGCACTTGTAAAATGTTACAAAGCCCAACAAAATAAAAAAAATAAAATCTAATAGATATAATTTTAAGAGAGATCTTTTTATATACACCTATATCAGGTTTAAAAAAGGAACATATGTATACATATTATTTAGTTATACAAAATACATACATATTATAAACATATACGAGTACTTATATATATATATATATATATATATATATATATACACTTATATATTATACTCTGATGTATATGATTTAGAAAACATTACCTAAAAAAAGAAGCAAGTATAAAAAGCTTAGAAGAAAAGTTAGATACAAATGCAATACTATATATAAAAAAAAAAAAGAAAAAGAAAAACATAATATAACACTGTATATACTGTAAGAACACGATTACTACACAATATGGTTAAGATATCGATTACTTGAAATAGAAATCCTAGACTTAACAATATTTTTTTTTTTTTTTTATTATTGTAATTCTGCTCTTCTTTTCTAGTTAATGTTTTGATATTAATTGTTTTGTCTTGTTCTTCTTCTTAACTTCGTTCCATATAAAAAACAAAAAAAAAAAAAAACACTTTTTATTTTTAATAGTATATATGAATATACTAAATATATACGTATTTGAAATAACGTTTTTATTACCTTTTTTAATAACTTAAAAAAAAATAAAGAATTAGATTAGTTCTATAAAATTAGTTTTTTAATATCAAAATTATTATTAAGAAGATAAGACTTTTTTTTTAAGGATTTTACAGCAATCAGATATATATTACATACATAATAGGTATATAATTTATAAGTTTTCATTATATCCATTCGATTAAATTAATTTTAAGAAAAATCTGACTTTTATAATATCAAACATAATATTTTATCTATCAGAAATCTAACAAACACTGGAAAAACTGTAATCATAAATACATCATATTAATTTTATATATACTTAAGATATTTATTTCAAATATAATATTAAGTTATTGAACTTATTGCATCTGTTGAAATCTTTTAAAATCATTTATAAATTAAATGGACTTTTTTTTTTTTTTTTAATTAAATTAAAAAGGATTACAATTATCTAATAATTTCCAATATTTTTTTTGTTTTTTTTTTTTGAAAAAGTTCAGTTATCTAAAAATATCCTGCAGATACTGAAAATTCTAATTTCAGATAATTATAATAGTTGTAGTTTAAAGTGGGTATGCATGTAGAACTCAATTATAGATTTTGAATTGATATACAGAGGAATTGACACCAAAGAAAATGTAGAATACTTTCTTTAAAGCTGTACCGATCTACGAGTACTTATAGAAAAATACTAAAATATCTCGACAGTTTCTTGTTTTAAATATTTAGATGAAATCTTGGACATGAATTTATAAGAATGTTTTAAAATTAAAGACACTTGACAAAAATTTTGACATTTGAAAAAAATTTGACAATAATACTTTTATATAGGATTTTATATAGGAAATATAATAATCCTTTTATATATAGAATCAGCTATGTTAGGAGATGCACTACGAACCTAGAAGCCAATAATTACTTACGGAATTACAAATACCACATAAAAAAAAATAAAAAAAATATAAAATGATTCCTCATTTTTTTTAAATTAATTTCAACAACTAAAACCTTATAAATGTCTTGAAATCCTTATTGCTTACTTAAATACGATTTTTAATACATTTAAAAAAAAAAAATTTTTTGAAAAGTTTGCTCATTAGTTTCAATCTGTCTGTCCATCTGTTTTTAAAACTTTTACACCATCTTAAAAGGTAAATAAAATGAAAACCAGTAGAATGAAAATTTAAACATAGATTTCAGTAAAAATTTAATTTTTCAAATTACAAAAAAAAAAAATTTATTTTCAAACGTTTATATTTGAAATTCTGTTGAAAATTTTTTCAATCTAAGAAACGAAATTTAACTATTAAAATTATATCATGTTCATCCGTATCTCCGAAAAGCTGTTAGTCAGAAACTTGGAAATGGAAAACAGGAGAAAGATCTTTGAGAATAAACATAAGGTTTTTGAAAAAAAAATTAGTACTACTTGCTGTTGAAGCTTTGTACTGGCTGCTATTAAGGATCAAAATATGTTCAAGAGATATTTGAAAAATTTCTATTTTTAGACATGAGTAACTTAATTATATGTATATGGTTACTTTAAAATTGAAGAAAATGAATCTTGATTTTCCACAGTTTCTTTTTATATGCTAAAGTAATGACAATTTTACAAAATTTTTTATTGTTTTTTTTTTGAAAATATGCGCCTTTAAAAACCTTTAATTTTTACATACTACCTTGTTTTTTTTTTTTTTTTTGTGATTCTACATGCATTTTTTCTTACTATTACTACTACTACAACTACCACTATTATTATTATTTTTATTATTGTTATTATTATTATTATCATTCCTGTTATTGGATGCTTCTTCTTTTTTTTTTTTTTTTTTTGTTGATGTCGATGATAATAATTTTGTTGTTGTTGTTGTTGTTGTTATTATTACTGCTGCTCACTCTGCTACTTCTACTGTTATACATTACTTTGTTTATATTATACTCATTGCTGTTTTCTATACTTTTATTTTTGTTGCTGTTTTTTTTTTTTTTTTCGTTTTTATTTACGGATTCAGTGTATTATACTTCATTTTTTTTAACTTCTTTTTCAATCTTTCAATATTGTATTTATGCCGTGTTGTTGTTATTGTTGTTGTAGTTGCTTTGTATTCTATTGAAATTGAAATCATCAATATAATCGGTGAGTTACTATTTCATATAATATGTTTAAGTATGTATGTATGTATATAAAAAAAAAAACCAACTATTAAAAATTAAAGTAGGTATTTAAATAAATGTGATTAAACTTATATGCTAAACTATGATATAATATTTATATAATATGTGTATATGTATAAGTTATATACAACACTTATAATAGATGTATATAAATAATAGAAAAATAAAAAAAAAAAAAAATAGGTTTAATATAAAAGAAAAAATAACTAAAAAAAAAATCTATTGAATTTTTTGTATTGTATCTATAGCTGTATAAGTCCTCAAGTACATTTCAAAAATATCTCCTTTAAAAAAAAAAAAAAAATAAAAAGGTACCATAAAAAGGTGGTGTTCTTTAACAAAAAAAAAAAACAAAAACAGAAAAAGTAATAAAAACAAATCTTATTTTTCAATTTATGGTTTTAATTTCTCTTGAATAGAAAATTTTTATTTTTTTTTTTTTGTTTTTCTTTAAAAAAAAATTTTTTTTATTAAAAGTAATCGAAAAATTCTCCGATAAAGAACAAGATCATCAAATCATTTATTGAATTCTCAGTTTTTGGTTTTTTTTTTTTTAGTTTTATATATTTTTAGGGCTTATTATATTGCCTCCATATTTTATTTTTGGTTTTAGGTATAATGGTTTTTGTTTTTGTTTTTTTTTTCACTTTTTATTACTAATAAATAGTGTGCATTCAGTTATTGTATATTTGGAAATTTTTTTTTTTTTTTTTTTTTTTTTTACGATGAAAATCTAGATAAATAGATGATTTTTATGATGTGTATAATGAATATAAATACATATCTTAAAGATACATATTATATTTATAATTCTATAGAATCTTAATTTCAAACGAGTTAAAACGAGTAAAAAAAAATAAAATAAAATAAGTAAAATAAAATAAAACAAAATTTAATTTTCTTTTAGTATCAGAAGAATGAAACTATTGCTTATGTTATAAAACAAAATAATTTACTATGGCTATTTGAAAAGAAAATTGATATTTATAGAATTTTAATATATACCCAATTTTTTTTTTGTTTTTTTAAAAGTAAATGTTAAAAAATTTTTTATAAATAAATATGTTCATTATTTTTAGAGTTTTTTTTTTTTTTTTTTTTGTAAGAGTTGTATTTAAAGAGAAGCGGTACAAATACTCGTTTATTCAAAATTTTCTTTTTATACATCATAAAATACAGAATTTTTTATTTCTATTAAATAAATATTTTTTGTTAGAATAATTATAAACACCATAATAATTAACAAAACCAAGATTTTATTTCAATAATTTGGTTAGTGATTTGAGACTGGTTAGCCCCTAAGACTGTTTGGAAATCGAAGTTTTGTCTAAAAATAATGTTGTTATATAATATATTGTATTATCAAGGAGAAAATTTAAACAGATAAGATACTTTATTCTATAGCAGCCGATGTAAAAGTTTGGTTAGAAAATTAGAAATTAAAATGCATTCATTCGCTCATAAATGAAAGTTTTTTTCTTTCATTTATATTTTTTGTAAAATCTTAAAGTTGTTATAAAATTGTTTTGTATATTCAAAAAATTACATACTTAACTTAAAAAAATGGGTTTGTCGGATTTCAAAAAACAATTATAAAAAAATAATTAATAATTTTTATTTCAATATTTCATATTTTTATATTTTTATAATTAAAAAATTTTTATATAAAAATGGTCACCAAACAAATTTGAAATTTTTTTCTAAACTTTTATTCTATTTTACATCTCGCAGATAGTAAAAGTAAAATTTTAATTTTTAATCGGTCTTTACATTTCTCAGTTAATTTTTTTTAAATTTTATATAAAGCACTGCGGCGGATGAAAATTTAGTTGGAGATCTCTAGGTAGTCCAACACTACAAGTTACCTACTGAGGAGTACAGTAGTGTTTGGATGGACAAAACACTCCAAAATTAACTTCATTTTGAAGTTATAAAAAAAAAAAAAATTAGAATATTAATGATGGCATGAATATCATGTTGAAAGGCATTTGCTCGCTCATAAATAAAAGTTTTTTCTTTCATTTATATTTTGTGTAAAATCTTAAAGTTGTTATAAAATATTTTTTATATATTCAAAAAATTATATACTTAACTTAGAAAATTAGAGTTTCAATAATTTATTTAGGTACGCCTGATAGTAAAGTGTTACGGCATCGTTCAACTTTAACAATTGTGAAGACTAGTGAAAAATTAGGAAAAATCTGGAAAATAATTTTATTGATCATAACAAGTTTTGTGAATTTCTTTGGAAATTATTTCTGTTTCTTCCCAAATTTCTCGCAGTTTATAGATCAGAATTAACAAACGGTTACTTAAGTAAAAATAAAATAAAGGGGGGAAATTATTTAAAAAAATTATTATTTATTAAAAAAATTAAAATAAAGAAGAGCAAAACGTGATTTTAAGAAAAGAGATTTTAAAAAATGAGATTAAACGAACATTTGTACCTAATCCCGTTTAAAGTTCAAAATCTTATTTCTTCTTATTGATAAAATATCAGTTTCTTCAGAAAAATTTTATTATTTTATTATTTATGATAGAATAAAGCTTGTTTTTTTTTTTTTTTTACTTTTTCGTTAAAATTCTATTTTAATGCTTATTGATATTTGTTAATAGATTAAAGTTCTGGTTTTCAATTTTTACATTTCTAAAACAATAATCAAAAAAAAAAAAAAATAAATTGAATTATTTTTTATCTCTGAAATTCAACGATATATAAATGGTTTAAATTGATGTAATCAATATAGCTACAAAAAAAAAAAAAAATACAAAATTTTAAGATTATTTTTTATTAGATACTTAAAATAAATTTTAATTAATGGAATATTATTTTAGCTTGACCTAATCAACTTTTTTTTTGTTAAGCTGTCTAATATATGATATATTATGTATACCTACTAAATATTGTTAATAAAATTTTCAAAGACCGCGGATATGTTAGATTGTTGGGGAGTGTAAATTAGTACTTATAATTTCAGAAAAATAATGACAGTGTCAAGTGTTGTGGATGCCACCTATAATGTTTTTCAGCACTTAAGAATCATGTTAACTAGATACAATATGTTGTTTAGTTCGTCCTTATTATATCTATTCATGAATTTGTAGATATCGTAGATAATGACCATTCAAGATTTATTGGTGAAAAAATACATGTAAATGAGGTTTTGGGTTGTTAAATATTAACAAAATTTACTATTTATTTAATTTATCGTTTTCTCACTTGACAAATATATTCACAACTTTTTTTTATTTTGATATTTACAAGCTAGTTGTAGTTGTTGTTGTATCAGACTGTTTTTGACTTCTTCTTAAACTTCTGTTTTACCTTTTCTTATACTTCTGTCCTTATTAATACAACGACAACTTACCTAACATACGCAGTCTTTCCCAATTTAACTTCTTAAAGATTATTCTATTTGATGTACCCTCTATAACAGATTGATTAGCCATATACGTGTATAGAATATGAATGGTAACGTATGTATGGATGCGTATGGATATGTATGGATCGTAACCAATCTGTTAGTCTGTCTGTAACTTATATTGTAATTTATAACATAAAATTTTTAAATCGTTTTTTAAAAATATTTTAATCGATTTTAATAACACGTCAATAGAATATAAGGCTTTTCTAAATGTACCCGGTAGGTTATATTCAATATCTATTTTCCACCATTGAATAATCTAATAAATTACAATTTTAAACGAACTCTGCTGTCAATTTATTAAGATTCATACTATTAAGAATTTAAATTGACTTTTACAAATCTTTTACAAATCTTAAACAAAAAAAAAAATTGAATCTAATTAGAAATTTAAAGATAAAAATTGAAAGAGTTGTTCAATTATAATAAGGTTTTTTTTTTTTTTTTTTTATTATTCTCAAAAATTTTATTATTCCTAAATACAACGCAGATTTTAATGTTCAGTAATAAAATAATATAAAAAGGAAAATAATTAAAGTCATTTTTTTTTTTTTTTTTTTCATTTCAGTTCTAAAAATCATCAAAGAACCATCATATAGTCTTCATAAACATTAACGGTAAGTTTCAAAATATTAATTAAAATTGTTTATTAAAATGAATTTTGATTTGAAATTCCTTTTTTTTAAATAATTAATTTTAAATTAATAGAAATTCTTTGATATAAATCAAAATCATTAAAATTTTTTTTTTTAAAACTTCTGTTTTGTTTTTTTTTTTTTTTGATCGAAAATATAAAAAAAAAAAAAAAATTTGAAATTCTTAACAAACTAAAATTTAATTTGAACTCGATTTATAATATTTGAAAAGTCGAAATAATCATCCAATTACACGGACATTTTACAATTATTTTCTCCTGTCACTTATCTTTCAAATAGATTTAATGTTTATACCTATGTATATATATGAGATTTAAAAAAGTAAAATATATAAAAAAAAAAAACATTCTATATGTACATATATACATACATATGTATATATATGCATTCCATTCATCATTATCAACAAAACAAAAAAAACAAAAAACAGCAGCAGCAGCAAGTATATCAGCAAAAAAAAAAATTTCGCATTAAACCAATTTTTTTTTTTTTTTTTTTTTGTTCGAAAAAATTGCATTACAAATAGTTTAACTTCTACCACATTGCTATAATATTTACAACATTTTTAACAAAGAATGATAATTTACAATTACAAAATCAAAAAAAAAAAATGCAATTTCAACAAATCTGATTGAAATTGATTGGATTTGGTTTGGGTTTTATGGTTCTTTTATATTACAAAACAAAAAAAATCAAAAAAAATAATAATCTGAGCAATTTTCCATACATTAGATTCTCAACAACATCACCATATATACATAAAAATGAACAAAACAATAAACAAAAATATCTCTGTCCAAATATCAATCAAATTTACTTTGGTTTAACAACCTTAAACTTGAATTCAATATCAGTATAATATCTGAAAATAATAACAGCAATGCACGTTCAAAATATATAAGTAAATGCTAATGAACTCTCTCTCCTCTTTAAATATCTTCAAATAAAAGAACTGTTTTGCAATAAAAAAAAAAACAAAACAAAACAAAAAAAAAATAAAAATAAAAATCAAATCAGGAAAAACTTAAATTTTTTTTTTTTTTTTTTTTCTGTTTTAACAAATCATTGATAAAATCAACCTACGTAACCAAAAGGCATCATCAAAAGCGTTATAGAACTTCATTTAAATTAGAAGAATTCCAGTAGATGCATATTAGATTTACATATAATATTGAGACGCGCCTGAATGCACGCTTTTTGATTTTCAATAGTAAAAATGAAAAAAAAAAAAAAAACAAAAAAATTTATGATTCAAATAAATTAAATTAAATTGGTACAGTAATACCACAATTTATTAAATAATGTGGTTTATTAATATCTAAAGTACATTGAATGAATCGGATTTAAGGAAATCAATGAGTGAAAAAAAATTATACCTAATTATGTATATAGGTACTTTTAAAATGACGATATCCCAAATAAACTGAAAAGAGTATTTATGTATAAACCAAACCTTTTATACAAAACAGATAAAAATTAAAATATTTTAAAATGAAATATTAGAATAGAGATACAATAATATACATATGTATGTATGTATATGCATTAAGGTTCATGCAAAAAAAAAACTAAGAATATTCGCTGTATAAAAATAAGTACCGAAAAGACTGAAAATAGGCCAGTACACACTATCAAATTTATCGATCAATTAAGAGAAATCAGACGATAATCTGTAAAAATATTTTTAGCTTAGTGCTAAGCAACAAAAATATCTGTAAAAAACTTAAGTTATACGAACAAAATAAATAAAAATTAAAATCTACGAAAAAATTCTGCTGCAATTTTTTTTTTTTTTTTGATTTATCGGACGATTTAAATCGCCGGATTTGGTTTTTGTGGGTGTTTCGCATAAAAATTATCTGTCATCTGACATCTCATCGTTAAAAATTTATTTATTTTTAATTTTAGTTTGTGCTTTAAATTTTATAAAAATCGCTTAATGTAACATACATTTTCTAGTAAATTCGTAACGATTAAATTCCAAAATTTTATCGGCTAATTTTATTGAAATCAGTCGATTTATCTACAACGTAACATGTATTCTGAACGATTTACATATTTCAAAAGATTTTTATCTCTCAGATTAATCTTTTAGTTATAGCAATAAAATAAAAAGAAATTGTAAAGATTTCTCAGACAGAATTTATCTGTCGATTATCTGTTCAAGATAATTGGCCGATTATACAGGACGAAAAATTGTTTAGCGTACACCTGTCTAAGAATCGCTTTTAAAAATCTTTTATATAAGTTTGGTTATTCGTGCAGTTTAAGAGATTACGGTACTATTAATATTGTACTGGCATAATAACAAGAAAAATAAAATAATAAGTTGGCAATACCATTTCAATTGAAAAGATTATCGTACTAGAGTATAACATATGTTTAATAAAACAAAAAAAAAAAAAAAAGAATTACAAGCACAAAATTAGTGACGACTATTCGTAATAAAATCAAAACAAAAAAAAAAAAAGAAGAATTTGTTTTTTTTTTTGGATCACTGAAATAACGATGATACTCGACACATAGTTGATAGGCGCAGGAACGCTTTGATTATTATTTAGAACTATGTATAGCAAAAAAAAAAATTTTTAAAAAAAAACAGTCAGTAACTATGATTGGAACTAGGAAGCAAATTTTTTTGGCAAGCGAATAATTTGATATAGATATACAATATATAAATATATTTTTGTTTTGTATCATTTCGTTCTGGGTTTTTGATTTTTTTTTTTTTTTAATTTTTATTTTAAAAAATGGATTGAATAGCGTTGTAACGGCTTTTATATATATAGGTACTCAAACAACTATACAGTTGTCGTTTAAGAGTTGTTTAAAGTTGATTTTAGTCGTCAGGCGTCATTCAAAATAACTTTTTCTTGCTGTTTTTTTTTTGTTTTTTTTTTACCTTAAAACGGTTTTTTAGTTAGTCATTCAATTATTTATCAGATGTAAAAAATTTTGTTACTGTTGTTGTTTTACAATGTTTTAAAATTAAATTGCTTAAAAAAAAATATTAATAGAAATATTGTAGATAAAAAAAAAAAATTTAAATAAAATGGAATAGTAATAGAATGATTAATAATATATTTTTTATATCTGGTAGGTACTTTATTAATTTTTATACCTATTCTAACAAAATATAGATAGGAACTGGTTCAATTGGTATTACACAATTCAATATGCATTTGTAAGGTTAAGAAAAAGGTAGGCGTTGTTTTTTACTACTGTAAATAAATTTATAGCTTTTTTATTTTATGAAAAACTTAAAAAAAAAAATGTTTTGTATTATATGATTGTCTTTTCGTTTATACTGTCTATAACACCAATATAATTCGAATATTTCACAAAAATTAAATTATAATAAATTTTAGATGTATTTGGTAGCTGATTAGCAAGCTATTGTAAAATATCGAGTATCGATCGAAACATTTAAATAATAAAATTATAGTTAGATATCATTATTGGCTATATATCTATATTTAAAAGATATTTTGTCAAATCAAAAGTCAGGTTACATTTAAAAATAATTTTTCTTAGAACTCAACATCTATTTGAAGATTTCTTTTTAGTAATTTAAGTCGATTTGTAAATTGCCAATATTTTTTAAATTTAAAATTTAAGTTTAAATTTTAGTTTCTATATATTTCTGCTTTTAAATCAAAACTTTATAATATGTCATCCTAGTTTTATTTAAGAAACGAACCATTAATTTTTATTTAATTTAATATTATGTACCAAAATAAACTAACTTGATCAATCCCTACCAAATTCTTGTTTGTTTTTTGTTTTTCTCATTCCCTTAGAGGGCTTTCACAAGACCTCTCCATTTTTCTCTATCTTGCGCCAATCTTTTCACTTTCGTTCAAGATTTTCTATACTATTCTCTATCTCTTTTTGAACACTTATTTTCCAAGTCGATCTAGAAATTATTACGCTCCTTCTGCCCTGAGGATTCCAGTCCAGTGCTTGACGTGCTACTGATATTGTTGGGAGTCTGAGGATGTGGCCGATCCATCTCCATTTCTTACTTCTTATTTGGGTTTCGATCGGGTCTTCAATGGATAATATCCATAGTTCGTTGTGTCTTATAACTAAATCCTTATAATAGCGTATTTAAATAAATTCCTTGCAAACATACTTTTTAAAATGTTTATATCAAATTTATTCTAATCAAGTAACTATATACAATATATTTTCTTCAATTTATTACAAATCACTTACCAATCGAACAGATTATTATGTTTCTTAAGATCGTGCATTTTTATTTTTTTACCTGAACAAAAAAAAAAACAAAAAACAAAAATGATTAGAGATATTTTTATTTTATATTTTTAATATTATTTTTTTTTTTTTTTCCAATCTCCATTTGATTAATTTATATGATAAAAATCTTTGATATTTACTTTTAGGCTTGACTAATTTAATTCGAACCTCGTTGCCAATTAATGGAATTTTTTTGTACATTATATATACGTAGATATTAAAAAACAAAAAACTAATATTTCAAATACACATGTTAGATATTAGATGTCACATAGAATGATTCTAAAAAAAATTTTTTTTTTTGTTTTCTAAAGTGATCTAATATGATATTATGTTTGGGGGGAGTTTTTATTTGATACATTAATTTTATTTTTTGATAGTTGAAAATGACGCGCCAAGTTTCTGAATGATCTAAGATAAAAAATTGGTAATTTTTTATGATAGCAAAATAATTATAATATATATTATTATGTCAATTAATCAAACAAAAATATATTTAATCGATTCCTGTCAGTGAAGATAACGTCAAAATGTTAATAAAATTAAATATGTATTTTTTTTGATTTAGTCAATAGAAAAATAATTTTTATTTTTGGATTTATATTTAGTATTAAAGTTGACGGTTGTTGTTTCTTTTTAAATTATTTATAAAAAATGTAAATAATTTTTTCAAATCAAATAATTCAAATAATGAATTTTGAATTTAAAATTGATTTTCTTATATTTACTATGTCGGAAGGTTCCCTATTTTTAATGATATATTTGTATATTTTGAGTCCTTCCATTTACCAAAACAAAATTAAAACTTTGGCTTTACAAAATTATCAAAAATTTCAGTTTTAAAAAATCATTTGTAAAATAAATTATTTTTAGTATTTAGGTTTTCTTTATTTGAACAACAATAGTATATTGTTACAGAAAAATAATTCTTACCCCTTTTCCCTGCTTAGTAAATATTTAGATTGAATTTTAAGACAACCAAATTTATAGGTCATATATATAACAGTATAAAAGAAATAATATTCTAAATAAAAACTATTTCTTTCAATCAAAAATTCCATCCTAAAAATTTAAAAATTTTTTTATAATTTAAATTTCAGAAAAATATACGAATATGTATTTTAAATTTTTTCCCCTATATTTAGTATATGTAAAATTCGTGACAAATAAATTTTAATTTTTTTTTAACTACTGAAAAATTGTTAGTAAATTCAGATATTACATTGTTTTAAATTAAAAATACATATTTTTTTTTTTTTTCGGTAAAATTAAATAAAATTTCCCTATTTATCCAATTTTTTTTTTGTTTTCTATTATTCTATTATTTCAATTTATAAACAGTAAAAATAAACTTTTGGACCGCACCCATATACAAATTGAATTAAAATTATATATGTTGTATGTACATTAAGTCGTCGATTTTGTTGAGAATAATTGTATATAGTCTTCATTGTCTGATCTGCGTACACCTAGTATGTAATTTTAAGAAAAAAAAACATTTTTGTAAATTAACAATAAACCGCACAATATATAACTATACCGTAAATTTATCATAACTACATATTTTATTTTATTTTATTTTTTTTTTATATTTTTCTTTTGATATAATGAACATCTAGACCATATCCAAGTCCATCATTATAAAACGCTTTCATTTACATTTCACCCATCCTTCACATATGTATGTAATTAGGTTGGGTCGACTGCAAAAACCAACTAAAAACAAAATCTAACCCAAGTTATGTGTATAGTACAAAATGATACACGACACGAAAATAAAAAAAAAGAATTAAAAAAAAAAACTGTAATGAAATTATAGTAACCAAAACTGTATTTTTTTTTTTTGTGGAAAAATCGCGGAAAATTAAAAAATGAAAGTAGAAATGTATGGGTACATATAATTACAATTATATTTTATTTTTTTTTTTACTATATTTTATTTTACTTGTAGTATTTTATTTTTATTTTTAATATCTAACCCTCATCTTATTATATGATGACCTTAAAATTCATTTCTTTTATGATTTGTTTTATTTTTACATATCTCGATATCTCCAAAAATGTAACCATATATGTTAATACACATATACATTTTTTTGTTTTTATTTTTTACATCTTGTACATTTATACGTAATGATTAATTTCACTTAGAAATTTACGTAAAGACTCACCTACGAAATTGAGTTATTAAGTAGAATCAAATAAGTCAACCAGTCAATTTTATTTAGAGAAATGGATATAAAAAAAAAAAAAAACAACAAAATAAAAAATACAAATTTATTGAAATTAATTTTTGGTAAAGATTGTGAATAGGAAATAGGAAATCAAAAGATATTATAACTACGTAACATGTCAATATGACGTCAATTTACGCACTAATTATTACATTGTATATACATTTTTTTTTTTGACAACACTATGATTTAACTAACCATTGAACCGTTATTTAAAAATTTTACCATAATTATTGTAGTAAACATAATATTAATTCATAACGGTAACATTTTATTTTTTAATTAATTTTAACACAATTGTACTATTTTATCACCTTTATCTTACTAATTAATTATCTGATAAATAAAAATTCTATTCTTTTATTTTAAGAATTAAAAATTTTTAATTTAATTATCACAGTTTTAAGATTAAAATCATTTAAAATAATTTTCATATTTAAATAACAATAGTACAACTCGTTATTTTTGAATAAATCATTGACATTTAGAGCAGTTAAAATACTTTTAGAAACATTTTAAAAATTATTTCATTAAAATTTTAATATTTTAACTAAAAAGATATAAAATATAATATCATGAATATAATATATATATATATAAAATTAGATTAAATGATGAGAATATACGGATAAGAATTATTCATTCTTATAAAAACAATGGATAATTATTATTTTAAGGTTTTGTTAACAATTATGACATTTCAGTACAATTGTTCTGTTGTCTATCTTTTGATATAATTCCGGAACGAATTATTAAAAAGAAAAAAATCAACTAAAAAACCAAAAACAGAACTGATCTAATTAAAATTTTTAAAATAATTAATTAAGACTGATTCTGTAATTTAAAGCGATTAAAAATCTTGTTAAGTCTATTTTTAGATATGATTTTGTAATTAAATGAAAATTAATTGGAAAGTTTAAAGCATAAAAGAAAATATGTATTAAATTTTCTTTGATATGTTGAGGTAAAATTAAAAGGTATAATTAAATACTTTACTCTTTGTAAAGAATAATAAAATTTTGTAAAAAATAGAACTATAATACGTTTTTTTAGGTATATTTATAATCATTTTTTTTTTTTTATTTATAATTAAGTTATTTTTCAAATTTAAAGGTCTGACATGTTTTTTCTGCCAAATTAAAAGTATTTTGATTTTAATTTTAATAGAAAAATTTTAAATAAAAAATGTTACGCTAATTGAAATTTCTATTCAACCAAAATATGATATTTTAATTTTGTCTTCTATTTAAATTGTCAAATTTACTTACCTAACAAAAATTTTATATTCCGTGAAGTAAATTCTTATAAATAATAAATTGGAAGTCCAATTTAAAAGAAAACAAAATTACTTTCCATTCATCTTATATTCTTGAATCAATTTAATCATCCAAAAACAAAAAATTTATTAAAAAATTTTTTTTCAAATATTTTTAACCATAAAATGAGCATGAAAACATAAAAAAACATACAATAATTACTTTGTTTTGTTTGTGTTGCAAAAAAAATACATAAAAAAAAGATACCGCCAAAAACTTTGCCATCTCAAAAACAAAAAATTTTAATTTGTAAATTTTAAAAAACGAAAAATACAGAAAAAAAAAAAAAATCCATAGTACACCACAAAATTCAACTTCAATAAATATTTATATATGGTTCAGTGTGTCAATGTGGATATCAATCTTAAGTACAAAATAATCGACAACCAAAAATAAAAAATAAAAAATCTTCTTGCACGTTCCAAAAAAAAAGAAAAAAAAACTAATATTTAAAATTACAGAATATAAAAATAGAAATAAAATCCAAAAAAAAAAAAAAAACAATCTTTTAAAAGTTTAAATTTGCATGACATTGTCGACAAAGAGCGACATGTATGCCAATGAACCTATAACAGAAGTTTTGTATAATTTTTTTTTTCTTATATAAAACATAAAGCAAAATGAGCTGCTACTAAACAATTTGTGAGGAAAAAAATAATATTTTTTTTTTTTGTTGCATTCAGTTTGTTTTTTTTTTCATTAAAATTAGGTCAATCTAAATTAAAATGCATTAAAATTATAGCAACTTTAAGAATTCAGAAAAAACTTTGTAATAAATTATCGAAAAATTACAAAAAAATAAAAATAAAAACCTAAAAATGCATCGAAATTCACTATAATGTGGGTAACAGATGTTAGTTGTTTATTAAAAACTTCATTAATTGCACCTAGTCAAAAGTCATTTAGGCCAATATGGTATTCTGAAATTTTCTTTTTAAGCCATTTTCTTCTTCAAAAATGATTTTAGATATATTTTAAGAATTGATTAAAAATATTGGAATATGACCTTTGGCAATCAAAAATTTTCTACATTTGAACCAGAATTTGTCCTTTAAAAGAAAAACTATACTCAAATCGAATCATATAAATTTAAGTTGTTTTCAAAATAGATTCATTCAATTTCTTTTTTTTTTTAACCTGAAATATAGTGGAAGACCATTACGTGTAGACTGCGTGTAATAGTTTCTCCTATGTAAACAAAATTGCTAGAAACTTATGACACTAATCTAAAATTGATTTAACAACGATTTATTTATTAAATACTTAAAAATTTTTTTAATAACTAATCTTTTTACTTTTTATAAGGACCATTAATAAGATTAAAAACAAATTATCAAATCAATAATGTCTTACGGTTTTATGATATTCATATAAAATTTTAGCAAATTAAATACAAAAAAAAAAAATTCAGATTCTTCTTCATGTCAACAGTGTTTTCTTTTTTTTTGTATCATTTTATGCTAAATATAATATTTACATACATATTTTATACTTTATAAAAATAATTTTTTTTTTATACTTTGTAATTATGTATCTGTAAGACAACTATTTTTTATACTTTGTTTTTTTTTTTTTTTTTGTTTTATAACAAATATGGAAGAACATATCCTTTTAATAACTGTTGTCTATTTTTTTACGGAAAATTTGCAGTTTTTTTTTTTTTTTTTTTTTACGAGTACAAGAGGTAATCGCATGCAATAAATGATGAAAATTATTTACTAAGTTTTAGCATATTTTATCTATACATGAAAAAAAATTCATATTTTAAAAAGATAGATACAATTAAAATACAATGTAGGTATTGTAACTTTTATAAAAATAATATTGTAATACTATTTATTTAAGTAAAAAGTTTTATTTGACAAAAGTTATATTATCTTTTAAAACTGTTTATAAAAAATTATATTTTTTGTTTTTTTTTTTTTGGGTTTTTTTTCATAAAATAAAAAAGTTTGACTTCAAAATATTTTTATTACAAAAATTATAAATTAAAATGTTACGATGGAAAATTTTTGTTTTTATAGTTAAAATGTCATTTATTCCGAATTAAATTTTTTAACAGAGAATATTTAATTTTCACATTAATTTTTATTTTAATTTTATGTCAAATATAAATGTCATAAGGATATAATATTTATATTTTGTCATTTACCAGGAAACTAAAAAATTTTTTCTATAAAAAAGTATAGTGATGAATTATGAATATTAAATATAATAAATTCTTTTTATGTCATCTTTGTTTATTATTTTGCCGTAGAAAATAGAAATGAAAAATTTATTTGTGTACTTAGTTATTTTTTTTTTTCTTTTTTAAAGAATCTTTAAAAAGACATAAGAATTTTAAGAAGCTTAAGTTTACTTGAAGTGTGAGAATTTTAGTCATTAAATTTTTTTTCTGAAGTGTAAGCAAGGTAAAGGATAATTTTATTGCTAACAGGTAAGGAGTATGATTAAATGACATTTTTATTGCTCTTAAGTGTGTTTTAAAAATTGATTAAAATATTTTATTATAAGTAGTACAAATTTTTTCGCAAAAAAAAAAAACATTTATTTAACTATAAAATATGTTAACATAGTTAAATTTGGATAATGTAAGCTCCTCTTTATTTAATGAAAATTTTTTTTTTATATAGTTTAAACTTTTTAATAAGTTCACGTACATTAGCGTGATATTAAAACATCTTCTTGCTGTTATTTTTATGAGTTTTTTTTTTCTTATATATATAGCATTTCACATTATACAGATTTCATTCGTGAATATCAAATTTAAATTTTCTAAACTATTAGAAACATTTGTGAAAGAGTATGTATATATGTATATATATGAATGCTGTAGTACATAAAACAAAAAACAAAACGAGTTAAATCTTGAAACACGATAACTCTAATATTATGTTTTTTTTATAATTATACCTATTAAGTATGTGTATTTTTAATAATTTTATATTTAATATGACAGTGTCTAATCTTAGAGAATGACTAAAACAATTGTTGAATCAAAATTAAAATACTTTGTGATATTTTTCTCTTCTCAGTTCTTTCAAAACTAAATCGCTTCTTTAGATTTTGGCTTTCTATTTAAATTTGCTTTTTAAAGTTTATTGCAATTAATTGGGGTACCAGATTTTTTTACACCTTTACTTTACTTTAAAATCTGGTCAAAAGAAGTTACCACAAAAGCCATACCAGAGACCAACGTTTTTCTATAAATTAATTCCAAGTGAAATAGTGTTGACATCATTAAATGAAAAAAAAAACAAGCAATTAGACTTTATTTTATTTTCGTTAAAAATTATGGGTTGTAGAGCTAGCTATAAATAACGGTATAATATTAAATTTGGTTTAAAAGATTTTTTATATTATTGCAATTTTTTGCAGTTGGTGTAGCACTGTAGACTTTTGAGAATTAAATGTAATCTGGTATTGTACAGAGTTGATTTATATCCGATAATACTCAGCATTGCAAAATCTTTTTATACCCGTATGAACTATGTTCAAGGGTATAATAAATTTACCATTACGTTTGTGACACCTTAAAGGAGTCGAGCTAGATATAGTGTCAAAGGTATGGATCGGCTCAGAATCGAATTCTGAGTCGATTAAGCCATGTACGTCCGTCCGTCCGTCCGTCCGCACGATAACTCAAAAAATAAAGGAGCTAGAGGGCTGAAATTTTTTTTACGTCACTTTTGCAAAATTGTTAGTTTTGCTATTTAAATCCAACATTTTCGGTCGGCGGGTTCGAGTAGCTGCCATACAACTTCTATCTTTATATAGAAATAACTCAGTACCTATTCAAGCTAGGTTTCTGAAATTTTGCAAATGATGATCAAGTTTTATGGCAACAACTTCTGTAAAATTTGGTTGTGCTGGTGCAGCGGGTTCGGGTAGCTGCCATACAACTTCTCCGTTTAAATGAGAATAACTCAGTGTTTATTGAAGCTAGGAATCTGAAATTTAGTAAAGAAGTGTCGAGTTATATGCCAACAACTTTTGTAAAATTTGTTTGGCCTAGAACAGCCGGTTCAGGCTTCTTGCACCTCTTGGAAGTTAATAAAGCTAGGCGTCTAAAATCTTGCAAATGATGATCAAGTTTTATGGCAACAACTTTTGTAAAATTTGGTTGTGGTGGTGCGGCGGGTTCGGGTAGCTGCCATACAACTTATCCGGTTAAATGAGAATAACTCAGTGTTTATTGAAGCTAGGAATCTGAAATTTAGTAAAGAAGTGTCGAGTTATATGCCAACAACTTTTGTAAAATTTGTTTGGCCTAGAACAGCCGGTTCAGGCTTCTTGCACCTCTTGGAAGTTAATAAAGCTAGGCGTCTGAAATCTTGCAAATGATGATCAAGTTTTATGGCAACAACTTCTACAAAATTTGGTTGTGCTGGTGCGACGGGTTCGGGTAGCTGCCATACAAAATCTCTTTTTAAATGAAAAGAACTCAGTGTCCGTCCGCACGATAACTCAAAAAATAGAGGAGCTAGGAGGCTGAAAATTTTTTTACGTGACTTTTGTAAAATTGTTAGTTTTGCTATTTAACTCCAGCATTTTCTGTCCGCGGGTTCGGGTAGCTGCCATACAACTTCTTTCTTTAAATAGAAATAACCCAGTGTCTGTTCAATCTAGGTATCTGAAATTTTGCGAGTGATGATCAAGTTTTATGGCAACAACTTCTGCAAAATTTGGTTGTGGTGCTGTGACGGGTTCGGGTAGCTGCCATACAAAATCTCTTTTTAAATGAAAGAACTCAGTGTCCGTCCGCACGATAACTCAAAAAATAGAGGAGCTAGGAGGCTGAAAATTTTGTTACGTGACTTTTGTAAAATTGTTAGTTTTGCTATTTAACTCCAGCATTTTCTGTCCCCGGGTTCGGGTAGCTGCCATACAACGTCTTTCTTTAAATGGAAATAACCCAGTGTCTGTTCAATCTAGGTATCTGCAATTTTGCGAATGATGATCAAGTTTTATGGCAACAACTTCTGCAAAATTTGGTTGTGGTGGTGCGACGGGTTCGGGTAGCTGCCATACAACTTCTCTTTTTAAATGAAAATAACTCAGTGTCCGTCCGCACGATAACTCAAAAAATAAAGGAGTTAGGAGGCTGAAATTTTTTGTACGTCACTTTTACAAAATTGTTAGTTTTGCTATTTAACTCCAGCATTTTCGGCCGCCGAGTTCGAGTAGCTGCCATACAAATTCTTTCTTTAAATGGAAATAACCCAGTGTCTATTCAATCTAGGTATCTGAAATTTTGCAAATGATGATCGAGTTTTATGGCAACAACTTCTGTAAAATTTTGTTGTGATGATATGACAGGTTCGGATAGTTGCCATACAACTTCTCTTTTTAAATGAAAATAACTCAGTGTCTATTGAAGCTAGCTATCTGAAATTTAGTGAACTAGCTATCTGAAATTTAGTGCCAAAAACTTTTGTAAAATTTGAATGGTCTAAAGCAGCCGGTTCAGGCTTTTTGCATTTCTTGGAACTTAATGAAGCTAGGTGCAATAGATTCGGGTAGCTATCATACAACTCCACAATTTACATAAATATATCTCTTTAGTTCGGTACTAAAACTCTGAATGTTTTTAAAAGATGATCAAGTTTTATAGAAACAGGATATATTACGTTCATACGGGTATCCCAGAGTTGACACAGTCTACTCAACTGCACTCTTCCTCGTTTTTTTTTTAATGTTTTTCTCTATTTCTGTTTGTTAAGAAAAGTGGGTAAAATCATAGATTTCTGGGAGGAAATACAAAAGACATCATAAGTATATATAGCAGATCAATAAATTACATTATATTTTACTAGAATTAAATATTTAATAATTTATAAATAAAATAATTTTTTGAAGTCTTTCGCCTAAGTTTAATCAAATTAGTCGTCATCACAGCTCTAGATGTTATTTTTTTATTAAGCTTAAAATATAAAACACTAAAAATCTGATACAGAACAAATCAAGTTTTTGAATGAAACAATTTATTATACATATATAAACAGGTAGATATGCTATAATATAACAAAATAATATTTAAAAAAAAATTAATATTAATTAATATAAAGATCATTCACGTAATAAAGGTCACCAACAATCAACAGTATTATCCTCAATAAAAATTATTATAATCATTATTATCTTCGTTGTAATATTACCGCAATCAATGAAATAACATCATTGCAAAAGATCATCACTGAACATTGTGTTGCAGTAATAATACTAATGTTTTTTTTTTTTTTTTAACTTTTTACAAGAAAATAGAAAAAAAAACTTTAAAACTTTGAGAAGATTAATTTTTCACGCGTTACTCTTCAAATAGGTAATATACTATATTATATTATGCACATATTGGCATTTGACAAGCTTAATATCTTTAGGTTTATACCTGTTTACATACAATTTTATTTTTACATTCATATGTATACATAAATGCATCATATATTATTGTTTGATGCTCTGCAATTAAACAAAGTCAAAAATATAAAAACAAAACGAAGAATTCAGCCTAGTTTTATACAAATATACAAACATAACGAAACTATAATAATGTATGTACATTGTATTGTAGAAAAAAATAAATAATTTTATTTAAATATTAATTTTTAAAATAGTGAACTGTGTTGTGATGGTAATTATCATCACCACACAATGTCCCTGAATTTCCTGTTTTAATATAATAAATTAAGGTAGCATACAAAACTAAAGGTTTTAAAATCGCTGTTTATAAGTGCTAATTAATATAATTGAAGTAACTAAACATATAGTTTTACAATCGAAATTTATAATTTTATTTTTTAATTTTTGGATAAATAAAAATTGTGACAAATCAAGAGGCACTTGATTTAGAGTTAGAAAATCTTTTTGTAGAGGCGTTAAAAATGTAAAAATACGAAAGTTTTTTCTAACGTAACTTATAATTCCATCACAAAATTTCAAGGTTTCTAACTTTTATTTATTGTGGGTCTAAAATTTTTTCAAAAATTTAAAAAAACAAATGTTTTAATTTATAAAGTACTTTTAAAGTTTTCCTGACATTTTCGTTTTCAGAATTCAAAAAATTTTCAATAGATTACGCTACGTACGCATTTCAATAGTGCAAAAGTACTGTAAAACAGGCGAATGGATAGACAGAACAGATCTAATCAGGATTTTTTTTTTTTTTTTGAAAATATTTTGGAAAATGTACTAAAAACTAAAACTGGATATAAAAATGACATGAATCAAAAACAAAAATAAAAAAAAAAAATTAATGAAAAACTTGACCACCAGGATTTAATTCACATATTAATTGTCAGTTTTGATTTTTTTTGTTTTATTTTTATTTCATTTTATTTTATTTTTTTTTTTTTGCTGAATAATTGTTGTTTTTATTTTGATGATTTTGTTGATGCAGTCTTGATGTATTATTTAAGTATTAGCTTTGAGCAAGCGTTTTATTTAGCGCACGCGTTCAGCTCATTTATTTAATATTATTATATTTAATAAATTTTATGTGTACAAATTTATGTATAAAATATAAATATACATACGTACTTATGTATATAGAAATATATTATTATAATTTAATATTATTATTAATTTTTACATGTTTTTTAACACGGATAATTCTGACATGTACCTACCTATAAAAAAATTTTTTTTAATAATTTTTTATATGTTTTTATTCTGGTTTTTTTTTTTTTTTTTTTATTAATATTTTAATTTAACAAAATATTTACGTTTGACTGTGTGTCTTGTTAAAAAAAAAATTGTAATTTAACATTTTTTATGTAGAAAAAAACAAAACACACACAAATAAATGAGTACATAAACTTTTGATGTTAAACCTTTGATGAATTTTGCTTTTCATTTTTTTTAACCCAAGTTTAGTGTCAGATAAAAAAAAAAATTAATAGGTGTCTTTACTTTTTCTTTTTAAGACATAAATACAAAATGTATTCATGTCCTTGAAAAAAATTCATATTTTTGAAAAATATAAGAATGTTTCCAGATTTCTTAGAATAAAAATGTATACCTTCCAAAAACTAATTATAAAGAGTGTAATAACAACAAGATCGTGTGATAACTGATAAACGAAGTTTAAATTTAAGCATAGTGTGACAATAAAATAAAATTTTTCACTTAATGTTGATTTTTCTCAAAGATTTTTTCGTCCAATAGAATTTGAGTTATACACTTACAATTATTTCAATATAGAACCTTTCTCAATTTTGAATGGGTGTAGTTTTTTAACCAGATGAATTACATAAAACTGTTTTCTTATACAATTTTTTTTTAATAAGGTTTCTATTAAGTTAATTAGGATTTAGGTCCTTATTATTAAGAGAATTAAGATGATCTCATGTATTATTATATTTCAAACGGTTTAAAAGATTTTAATAATGAATGAGCGAATCGATAAAGTAAAACTATAATAATTGGAGTATTTTTTTTGAAAATGCATACTAAAAGTTAAAAATTTATTGATTCCCAATTGAGATTCATATACCTAAAGGTTTGAAAATTAATTGTTTTTAAATTAAGTATTCCCTGTTATTTTTCTAAGGCAAAAAAAAGAAATAGGAAATTTTAATGATATTTTTCTAAAAGAAAAATGTTTCCTTCAGAACTTCCTTTACTATTATTATTATAACAGTATCTCTTTACTATTATCATTTTGAACGCAACCGGCCAATACCTACTGTACCTTTATAATTTTTAGTTTAAAAACAAAAACCAATTTACTTTTTTTACTAATTTGTTTTTCATTCTTTTCAATGCATTTTATTCACTCGATGCATTTTATATAATCATTTTAAAATAAGAATAGAATTTATACATGTAGGTACTATAGTAAATCTCCCACAGTCTACATATTTTGGTCCTATTAAAAAAAAAAAAAAGCAATATTTTCCATTCTGTTCCCTAATTGATTTGAATATTAACTTCATAATAAAATGATTTTCTATATGTATATGTATAAGAGTACTTATATGTATAAGAGTACAAATAATTTACAAGAAAACTCATTTTTTTCTTCTCATTCTCGTCGTAGTTATGATCTACCATAATTAAAATTAATAAAACAAAAAAAAAAAAAAAAAAGAAATACGTTTTTCACATTATGATCTTATCATGAATTTTCTTTTTTTATTTTTATTTTTATTATTACAAGAATAGGGGGCATTATCATCTCATATGAATTTAGTTGTAATCATAATCCATGTCCAAACAAAAACAAAAAAAGTACGAAACAATTTCCCATAAAGTTAAGTTTATAATTGAAATTTCAAAAATAGATGAAAGAAAACAAAGAATCAATTTTTTAAACCTTTTTTTTTTTTTTTTGTTATTATTTTTTAAATTAACCTATAGGTAACTACGTAGGTAATAATGTCGTGCACTTTTCAAAATAGAAAATTAAAAAACTATAGGAAATAAAAAAAAAAAAAAAAAAAAGAGAGTTTCATGGATACTCACTTATAAAATATCCATCCAATAAAGATTGTAGAGCAAAAGTTCATAACTTCATTTTTTTTTTTGTTTTTCCTTTTCAGTTTTGTTTTTTTTTTGATCTTTTTACTTATTCTTGTTGTTTGTTTTTTTTTTTTTTTTTTTTGCTTAAATACCACCTACAACGACTAATTTCACTTTAACGATTGTTTTCATAAATATGATTTTTATAAGTTGAGTAACTATATAGTCAACCATTTTTATTCACTAAATGAATATTACGTATTT
Source organism: Poecilobothrus nobilitatus (assembly GCA_947095535.1). Taxonomy (NCBI): domain Eukaryota; kingdom Metazoa; phylum Arthropoda; class Insecta; order Diptera; family Dolichopodidae; genus Poecilobothrus; species Poecilobothrus nobilitatus. The sequence goes on from OX352773.1 coordinate 189,155,595, forward strand.
TTGGTTTTTTTTTTGTTTTTATTTTGGAGGAAAAAATGTATTATATATGAAAAATTAATTCAAAACGTCCAGTATATACTTTTATTTTTATTACAAGGCAAATAAAAGAAGAATCGTTTATTTTAGTTTGTCACAAAGCATTAATTTCATATTTATGTATTAGCTTGTCTAAAAGGTATTATGGAGTAGCGTCGAAGTAGCATTTGTATCATGTATAAATCATCGTATAAATCAAAGATTGATTTACTCAAACATTTTTTTAATTAAATTTTATGCTCGATTTCCCATTTTCAAGTTTTCTATTCTTCTATTAGTCTTACGACGAGCGGGATATTCTCTTTTTCAACATAATATTATGTACTTATTGTATTTTGATTAAAAATTTCTATGCAAAATATTACAGTAATATGACAAATTAAAAAAGTTTTTTTTTTTTTATTGAATCTTTATCCAAACACTTTATTAGATACCATAACATTCTTAAAGATTTTGTACAGAATAACCGTACCTATATCTCATGATTGGCAGGTCAATACCTCATATAGAAAATATTGTTAAAATAGTTGTATTATATATTACCTAAACTAAAATCGGTAACTTGTTGCAAAATGGGCCGGTATAAAACTAGTCACCTTATAAATATTATCTTAAAAAAGAAAACAGAGCAGAAAACATGCAGAACTTTTCAGTAAATTACACTATGGAGGACAATCGTGTAACTGCTATTGTTTTTTTTTTTCCTTTTAATATTTTCTCATCAGTTATGGTTTGCGAAAAAGACGTAAATTGATAATACATATATATATATATATATATTAAATTTTTTTAAATTTTTTTATCATGTATTTTTTTTTTTTTATCATACATTAAATGACTGATATAATTTTGTTTTACATGAGTATATATTGTATGTTTTGGTTTATGTCATGCGATTACAATTTAAAACTACGATCATTACGATTATGTCAGTATTATGGTATTCTTTTGAATATATGTACATACATATATGTATATAAAATAAAAGAATAAAATAATGAACTTAAATTTATACATATTGTACAAACATAATAATATGTAACAAAAATTCATTACAAATTATATTGTTAACCTTTTCGTTGTGTAAAAGAGATAGAAATATAGGACTGATTAGTTTTTAGAACATCTTAGACGTTATTACAAGTCATTAAAATTAGAAAATAATGGATTTTCATGTACTTGATAAAAACAATTTATGACGTTTAGAACTCGTTCAAATCTGATGAACGATTTTTTGTTTTTTTTTTGTTTTTTCATGGGTGGTAGAACATATGTATGTATATACACATAAATATGCGAAAAGTTGTTCATGAAAATATAGAAAATAAAAACAATTATTGTTTTTTTTTTTTTTACTGTTAAATATTAACTATTCTATACTTTATAAAATATACGTAAACATACATACATATATGTACGTCCATTTGCTGTTATTTTATACTTTTATGTTACTCTTGTTGCAGTTTTGCCATAAAACTAATAAGTTTAAAAATTTTATGAGTGTTGTAAAAAAAAAAAAATCAAATAAAAATCAAACAGAAAAAAGTTAATTTAAAATTTAATATGAAAAAAAAAAAAAAAACTAGAATTCTAGATGAACAATAGTGCAATATAAGGAAGGAATTAAAAAATTAGGATGTCGTGGGTGAAATTATATGATTAAAACTGGGATTATTATTACCTTCTACAAATGTACATATAATATGTTTGTATAATATTATATACATATATATAAGTAAACATATATATGTACTATATGAATATTATTAGACAAGTTTTACTTTATTTCGGGTTAATTTGAAAAGTTCAGGTTAATGTACTTAAAATGATTATATATTATTAAGTACATTCTAAGTATATTTAATTCATGTTTTTAATCAATTTTTAGTACTTTGAAACATGACAGTTAAGTGCACTAAGAAAACGAATAAAAAACATTTTTTTTTAAGTGGAAATCATAAAATTAGTAAAAAATTGTTCATAAAGGATTATACAAATACAAATATGTGCTAACATTAAAATAAATGTATTTTTAGTACTTTTGTCCAATTAAACCACTAATGCTTTCAGTTAAAGTTTTTCTGCGTGAAACAAGGAGTATTACAGATGCCCTCTCTTACACATTAGAACTTCTAAGATGGCGCAACACAGCTAGTGGAAATTTATGCATGTGTTCTCCAAAGTGGTAACTCATGTGTGTACGATTTTATTAAGTTTAAGTAGAATCATTAACATCTTTTTTCAAAATGTTACCCAATATTTTCTTACCTATTTATTCTACATATAATCATAAATTTTTCCTAAATTACTTTTCCCAAGAATCCTTCTTAAATCACTATTTCATAAACCAAACTTTACGTTTGCATTAACGCTCACAACTTCAAGTTTGGTTTAAAAAGAACTAGCTTTGGTTGATTAAAGTGATTTTTCCACCTACTCTCATAAAAGACAAAAAAAAAATCTGTTAAATCTTTTAATATTCATACTATCTTGTTTCCCTTTTTTAAAACGATTGAAATGTGAACTAACAGTCCAATTTTCTAATATTAATCACTGATACACTGTATGCATTATTAAAAACTTTATCTTTTCTAACTCACTTTTTTTTTTATTTAAGTTATTCTCTATGTTCAATCGACAAATGTTCAAATACATAATTAAATGCAAAATGTATTGATATAATTGACAGAAAACAAACTTTAAATAAAAAAGGTTTGTTAAATTTAAAAAAAAACTAGTTCCTATACATAAAATATTTAAATCAAATTATAAATTTATAAAATTTACTAAACTATGAGAACCAAAATTAAAACAGATGTCAGATCCCACAAAAACTTTTTTTTTTCTTTTACATAAAAAAAAAGAAAAAAAAAAACCCCTACAACTATTACCATTTTTGGAAAAATGCAATCAAAATATGAACAAAAACAAAAAAAATTAAATTCAAATAATATTGGAAAAATATGAAAAACAAAAAAATAGGTCAAAATGAAAATTCTAAGTACATGTACATATAAATCATATAACTTCCATATTTGTTGACCATCTGACATAATTTTCTCTTTTTTCATCATCTCTTTAGTAAAAAAAAGAAAAAGAAACTATATTTATTTTTCCCTTCAATACTTTTCCCATGCCACAACTGTACCAATTTTTTTTTTTTTTGTAAAAATTTACTCTTTTTAGTTATTCTCCTTCTTCCTTTTTTTTTTTTATTAAGTTCATTGTCATGATCCCATAAACTATAAAAAGTTTCAAAAGTATGCTCTGTAATAAATTCCAAGCAAAAAATACAAAAAAAAAAAACCGAAAACTTATTGATTTCAACATTATTTGCAGCGAAAATTAAATATTAGTAGAATCTAATTTCAATTAATTTCTATTTTACCATTTTCTATACCATCTCTTTCTCTATACATTGATGACGACCATAAATTCATAACCTCAAAATAAAAAAATAAAACACAAAAATAAAATATTTAACCTAAAACAAAAACAACAATGATCTGATAAACCATAGATATAATATCAATGGATTGGCCGATTGTGTATATATATGTATGTAGGTACCTTTAATTCTCAATGGCTACTTTCTTTCTTTCTTTATCATTTCAATGTTTATCTATTCTACAATTTTAAACAAATATGGAATCCCTTTTTTTTTTTTGAAATTTCTGTTTGGTTAAATAATACCCATTTTTTTTTTACTGTTGTGCCAATTATAAAAACCTACCATAGTCCCAAAACTAATATTATGTTTTTTTTTTTTTGGTTCTTATTTTTTTTTTTTAAATAAGTTAAAGTTGGGTATATGTCATATGCTATGGTTCGATGATCAATGATTTAATAGGTATTTGATAATAATAACAAAAAAAAAAAAAAAAATAAAGAATCAACAGTATCTGAAAAAATGCAAGAGGACCGGTAAGAGGAAGAAAAAAATGCAGGGCAGAAGCACAGATAGTAACAAAATCAAAAAACAAAACAAAAAACAAATATTAAAATGCGGTCACAAGTATCATGCCTTTCTGCCCATTTATGTCTAAAATCATTAAAATCGATCTTCCTTTAAGTCTTTTATATTTTTTTTTGGTTTTTTTTATTATTTTTAATGTTGTACTGTTTTGTGTGTGTTTTTTTTTTTTTTTTTTTTTGTTGCAGCAATAAATTTGAGGAAGATTTATTTATGGTGTACTTCAATTCAGAGCTCACAGCTTGGTTTTTCAAAATAAATGTATTAAAAAATTACAAAAAAAAAAAAAAAGAACACAGTCTAAAACTGTTTTTAATTTTTTGTTTTTTATCTAAATAAAATAAAAGTTCAACGTTCAAGTTGACGTCATGTTAAATCAAAAAAATGTTTTGCAACAACAATAATAATATTAAATTCGAAGACGACACACCAACGACAACTAGATAATATTAAATCCAAACGCTTTTCTAACCAAAAAAAAAAAAAAAATTCTATTAACGGAATTTTGAGAAAATGTTTATACTTTATTATTAAAAGATATTCTTTATTCACATTTCCCATAAATTAAATTCGATCTTATGATATACAATATAAGTAGACATCATCATCATCATCGTGTTTTTTTTTTTTTTTTTGAATTTTTTTTTTGAATGGTACATTCAAAATGTAGCGACAAAGTTACTTAAGTTGCAATAAAAAATAAAAAAATAAAAATTATAAAACAACATTTCAAAAGATGAAAATTGAAAAACTATATAGGTACTTTTTATAATATTAAATATAACTCTATGGTGCGGAAAATTATTAGTATATAATAATGATAAAAAAAATTAGAAACAAATGTGAAAAAGTTTATCTCTTTTTTTTTTAATGATCCACACCTTCTCTGTTTCTGATATCTATAAATTATAATGTATTATACTATACAGATAGCCCTCAATTAATGCGGTAGATTCGTTCCTAAAATGAACTTAAAATGATAACAACAATAAAAACATAAAGAATCCAACACAAATTTTTAACACACAAAAAAATTAAAAGGAAACCAATAAAAAATATTCTTTCTTCTGATTCCTGAAACTATTCTTTGCAGATCCTATTCTTTTTTACAAAACTAATCCTTAGTAGTTGCCGTTTTCGAGGCATAACTGAGCTTTCATAACTTGCGTTAGTTAGTAAAATGGTGTCAGCTGATGTCGGTTTTCGTTCGTGTGCAATAAAATTTTGAATCAGCTATTTTTTTATTTTGATATAACTCATTATTTAATTCTTGTGTAATTAAGGAGTTCCAATATTTGACTTCTAGAGATGTCTGGATCGTTTTCTTTTATCAAACTTTGAAGTTTACATGTTAAAGTTAATGCCTTATTCAAGATTTTTGCGAAAAAGTTTTCTTCCATTTCGCCTTCATATCGCAACCTTCATGTCTAACAGAATGCACAAATTCTAAAATTTTGTTAAAATTTTATTGATTTCAGTGTTCACAGATTGAGATTCAATATCAAGTGAAACCACAATATCAGGCCGCAATTTTTTCCAATATTCTTTTAGAGTTGTAGTTTTATTTTACTCGCAGATTGGTCAATAAATCAACAATTCAGTATGGTGAACTGTTACATATGTTTTTTGTCTATGATTATATGTACATATGTTTTTAATCCTATGGTTATAACTTACATATTATGTTATTTGTCTATGGTTATACAAGAGATTATAGAATATGCACATACTATGTATTATAGATTATCTTTTCTAGGATTTTAAATTAAAAAAAAACCAAATTTTTTCCGCGTAAAACCGAAATCGTTACCGCGTTATTTAAAATAGGTTGCAAATTTTTCTTAGCGTAAAAACAAAACCCCCATATTAAAGTGCCGCGAATTAATCGAGGGTTACCTGTATATATTATCTCTTAAAATTTTGTTGCATAAGTTTTTATTATTTATTGAAGATAATTTCTATTTAAAATTGAATTAGTTCTAAGAAAAAAAATTTAATTTATTATAGTGACTGCATAGTTGATTTAACAATTAATTCGTAAAGAAGTTTTTTTTAAAACAATTGAAATAAAAATCATATTTGAAGGGTAAATCTAAACAATCTGATTATAACATAATATATAAAATATTAGTTCCTTAATACTTTGACGTCCTTTTAATTTATGAGGTATAGTTATATTTTAATTGATTTTTGATTATCACAAATAAAGGGTCTTTCAAATTGAGTTTTTAAAATTAAATAATTAAAAGACATAGAATTTGAATTGAAACTGGAAAAGTTTTTAATTATTTTAGAAGTACAATGTTTGCAATTTATACTCTGAAAATGATATCTCCCATGTGACCATCTCTTGCGTCTCTACAGTACCTGATTCTTTTATCAAAATTTTCGGTTACATTCTGCCATAGTTGCGGCTCTATCTCACCAATAACTCGAATAATTTCTGCTTTCAATACTACAACGTTTCGAGTATTATAGACCTGTCCTTTCACATAGTCCCAGAGAAAGAAGTCTAACGGTGTCAAATCGAAGGATCTTGAATTCACGTCACCAAATCTGAAAATAACACGGTCTGGAAACTTTATATGCTGTAATTGCAGTATTTCTCTGGCTGTATGGCACGTAGCCCCATCTTGTTGAAACCACATGTCCTCAGTATCAATATTCCAGTTTTGGCCATAAAACAGTTGTAATCATGTCGCGATCATATCTGGTACCGTTAACGGTTATGAATCTTCCAGCATCATTTTAGAAAAAGTACGGACAAATCACACCATCAGATCACAATGCACCCCAAACAGTGACTCTTTGTAGATGAGTTGGCTTCTTTTGGATAACGCGAGTTTTCCTCTCCCCAAATACGGCAGACTTGTTTATTAATGTAGCCACCGATCTCAAAATGTGCTTATTCCGAAAAAATGATTTTTTTTTAAATCGTCGGTTTGTTCCAGTATCCAATTGACAGAGTCCTGATGCATGGAATGATCTTGGCAGCAATTCTTGTGTCAATTGAACTTTGTAGGTCTTCAACGCTAAATCTTTCTGCATAATACGCCATACTGCATGATACGGTCAGCTGCAACACTATCACTCACAACACCAATATTTTCTTCTGGACGACCGGTACGAGCATACTGATATCTTTCTCGATCTTGTACTGCACCAGTTTCTTAAAATTTCCGCACAATAATACCAATTTACGAACGTACGAACATAAACATCGCGTAATTTGCGAAATACATCTCTTACAGAACGACCATTTTCATAAAATAATTCAATAATTTCAAAACGTTGTTGTAATGTATACGACTCCATTTTTATAAATGGCAAACCTTCAACTGTCAAAATTTCATATTATATGAGTGCGATCAATGTTTGAAGTGTGTTATACAGGTGCCTATTTTTGAAAACTCAATTTGAAAGACCCTATACTATCTATACAAGCAAAAGAAAAGCTTAGTAAAACCATTACAATAAAATAAAGTTTTGTAACTTCTTTAAGAAATAAATATCGAAAGACGGTGAAAATTATCTAGAAGCTGTCATCAAGCGGTAAATGAAAGTGTATTACTTAGTTTTTCACAGGGGAATTTTATAGAAGAAATGTGATGAGGAGTTTATAAGGCTATAAGAATTAAAAAATGAAAATATTGACAGAAAAAACTAATTAGTATTCTAACTAATTAAATTTCGATTGCATGGCACCTATAATAACTATGCCATATTATGTTTCCTTATTAAGTATTTTACATATAAAATAATTTTATAAAAATTAAATTGAGACAGACTATCACTGAATAAAATGAATACAGTTCAATCACTACTGTTCTATCAAATTCACCAATTGAATTTTTTTTTCGTATTTTTTACTAATAGATGATAACCCGTAATATTTCAAAAACTGCAACACTATTAATACATGTATAGCATCAAAATATAAAATAAATATTTAAAAAAAAAAAAAATCAATATTGAGAAAAAATTCTATATTAATAATATTATAAAAACATTTATAATATTAAAAGAGAGAAAGAGAGAGAAAAACACAAAAACAATAACCACAATTTATAACAAAATCAAAAAAAAACAAAAACAAAAATTGACATAAAAAACTCTTTAAAATGTCAAAGTTTATCCCGATTCGAAGAAGCTCACCTTAAGCAGGTTATAGGTCTGTTCGTTTTTTGAGACAGACTGTTTTTTTGTTTCATTATAATGATTATAACTTTGCTGATGCTGAATGCATCACCATCAGCAGCACTTAACAGCCATAAATCAAAAAACAAAAAAAAAACAAAAAAAATAACAAAAATATTCAATTCTTTGTAAAAATATTATAAATTATACAAATAATATGTAGATAATAAGAATAAAATGATGGTTGGGATTTTAAATGTTGATATTCTTATGGTACATTAAATTTAGATTCAATATATCTAGTAGAAAGTTTTTAAGTAACAGCATAAATTATGACTAAAAAAATTCATGTATTCCCATTTTTAGAGTATTTTAGAATAAATAATTAAAAAAAAAAAAAACAAAACAAAACAAAAAAATGTCTCCTATTTATATTTGATGAGGATGAAGCTATGGAATTTATCATTTTCTTTTTTTTTTTTTTTTTTTCAAACTTAACTCTGATGACGTTGATGTTGAAAATAAAATTTATTTTTCTATTTTATTTTTTTCTTTTTTTTTTTTTTGTATGAAAAGAGAAAAAGTTGATAGGCCATTATAATTTATTTATAGTCAATATTGATTCTTTAGCATTCTCTCAAGATGATGAAGGAATAAAAGTGCAATAGTTGGAACTGAAAAAAAAAAAAAAAAAAAAAACAAAAAAAGTATAGTTAGTGAAATGGTGTAAAATGGTGTTTGTGGTTTATTGGTTCGAATAGTGTTTCTTTTGTTCTTTGTTTTTTTCTTTTACACATTTTTCTTTTTTATATTTTTTTTTTATTGTAGTATAGATTTTAATCATAATACGAGTATAATAGTTGCAGATATTAAATTATTTTGAAATAATTCATGTGAAATTTAAGACGGTTAAATGTTATCATATCGGAGAAATCAATTTTTAAAAAACATAACATTTCTTTATTTTCTCTTAAAGGGAACCTACATAATATATGTATATAGAAAAAAGAAAAAATTGTAAATTAAAGGGATATAAGGGATATAAATGAAACATTTTGTGATGGGAACTGAATAAAAAAAAAAAAGATAAATGACAAATTTCTTAATTAATTTTAGAAACTTTTATATTACCTATTTATTTCATGTTTTTAAAAAACTGCAAAAAAAAAAAAAAAAATCTTGATTAATTTCAAAAAACCAATTTTTACCGTATTAGGAGTTCAAAAGTTTCTAGTCTTGTTACATTGTAATTTATGCTACTACTACATTGTAATTTATTCTTGATAAAATACTATAAGTAACCTAAAACTATATACATATTACATTTATACAATAATAATAATATAGAATATTAATAACTATATATAAGTATATTTAAAATTGAAAGTTAATTTTTAACGTACTGTACGTATATGCTTAAATAATACATACCTACACATATATATATATATAATTATTTACAAAAGTCTAGAAGCAATCTGTGAAAATTATTTTGTTATGTTTGTTATTTTATTTAAGTAATAGAAAAGTTTTTATGTACCAATATCAATGGAACAAATACGATCTAAGTGTGTCTTTCCAGCAGCCACTTTAACCTAACCTAATCTATTTTAAGTAATTATATTAAAAATGACAGATAACGTCTTATTCGTCAATTTTAGATTACAACGTTAAAGTGCTAATAAAAACTTTTACTAAATATATGTTTTATGTTTATATGTACTGTGATTATTTCACCGATTCACAAAATTACTTTTATACACACAATCTCAAAATTTAATACCTATTTAAATTCTGAAACATTTTGAATTTTTGAGCTCTTACAAAAATTGTCAAAAATTTTAGCTTAAAATTTAATAATGTAAAAAAGAAAACAAACCTTTTTAAACGTGCAAAATAATATTTTTGTCAAAATCTGAATTTGAAAATTAAAATTCAATGAACAACTAAAATATTGCAAATATTTTTTATCTTTTATGTACATACATATACATATGTATATAAATGATGCATTCACATTAACGGTGTATTAACATGTAATGCATTCACACGGACATTCGATTATTTAAACAAAAAAAAATTCATAAAAAGCCACTTCAATTTTTTATTTAGATTCGATGATGAAAAAGAAAAAAATTAAAATACAGAAAGGTGCTGAAATATTATTTAGAATGTTGGAATAACAAAAAAAAAAAAAAAAAATCTTAATTTAATATTTACACATGCGGTAAAAAGAAACATTTAAGCCTTCTACTGTTTACATGCACTTTAAGTAATTTTAATGTTTAAACTGGTGAAAATTATCAGTTTTCTTGACATAAAAACCAACAAAACAGAAATTCAATAAAGTAAATATTTTTCAGAATCGAAATCTCTAAGAACTAGAAAAGAAAAATGACAATATTGCAAATATAAAAAAAAAAAAAAAAAAAAAAAACATGAAAAAAAATCTATAAATCATTATAGCTTTAAGCCGCAACAATAAAGTTAACAGCATCCCATGATGCGATATTTGTGTTTAAGTAGCAATATGAATAGTTTTATATTATTTTTTTCTTTATGAGTTTTGGTTCATATCCAAATACAGAATTGGAAAAATTTTAAAAATAGAATAGAAAAAAAAATATCAAGCAAGTTAAAAAGTTGACAATAATGTTGTTGTCATTATTATTATTATTATTATTATACTGTTGCTGTTGTTGTTGTTATTATTTTGCGCGTATATATTTTTACTTTATGCTATCATGTTACCATTGAGTATCTTACATAAATTTTCACCTATATTATAAATTGCAACCGGGACTAAATTTTATATTAGAGATGAGATACACGCAGAGATAAAATGATGAAAGAATAAAATAAGAAAGGTATATATACAAAGAAAGAAACAAATGAAATCAAATGGGGATATGTATAAAGTGTAAAGAATATAATACATAATTATTAAGTATATACTCGTATATGAATGCATCATGCAACATTTATATTAATGATCCATATGTTGGATCATAAGTATATATTATGTACGTATATGTAAATATATAGGATATGAATTTTGTTTTTTTTTTTTTTTGTTCTTTTTTGAAAAATTTTCTATGTTTTGTTTTTCCGTATTTTGGCGTAATGCGGTAGCATAAACATATAAAGCATAATGCACCGTAAATTATCTCCTGAAAAATAATGCATATATAAAAAAAAAAATTTTAATAGAAAAAGAAAAAAATTAGAACATTATGTAGAAAAACATATTTTTAGAATACTATAAGGTATATATGTATAGGTATATATTTTTTTTTTATTTTCTAAAATTATGTTGAATGTTGTGGTTTACTCTTTCTAAAATATGTATATAAAACTTGGAGTTTTTGTTTTGGATATATATTTACCATAATCTGTATCCTCTATCTATCTTGTATATTATGTTATATGAAAATGCTTTCACCATACTTTTTGCAAATAAAAAACAATAAAAAGAAATTTTTTTTTTTTGAAAAATGTCGAAACTAAATATGGTTAAAAACAATCATCATGTTCTAAAAGTTAAAACAAGAGTTTTGTAAATGTTAGTCCCTTGATTTTTCAAATTGTTGTTTTTCTTTTTTGAATTTTCTTGTTGAAATGGAAGATGTTCTTTGAGTTCTAGATATAATTTTTTTTTTGTTTTTGCTTCCTTCAATATTGGATTTTTTTTGTTTTTTTTTTGTTATAAGCTATATAATAAAAAAAAAAACGAATTATAAGCATTAAAAATTGTGTTCCCTATTTGTATCCATTTCATTAGTAGATTTATTTATTTTTTTCTTTTTCAAAAATTTCTGACATATGTGAAATTCAGAAAAATTGGAAAAAAAAAATGTATTTTATGCTTATTTATAAAAGTAGGTCTTGTAAAAAATATTTGTACTTAAATACTTATTGGAAACATTTTTATTTTTTGGCAATTATATATACATTATTATATACATAGTAAATGTATATAGTAAATAAATTGGTTAAATGCCAGTAATATTCTTCAAATTTATTTTAATTGTAAATTTTTTTTTTACTGCAGTTTTTTTTTTTTTTTGTAAAAGGAAAATAAAAATTGTAATATTGGTAGTACAATACTAAATTACTTGATTTAGGTCCATTCAATAAATATAGAGAAATGATATAGAATGTTTTAAGAAGATAAAAGAGAGAAGAAAACATTAAATTGTTATTATTAAACTTTAATTAGTTTTAACATTTGATACTTTATACTTCCCAAGAGAATTAGCACACCGTTAAAAGAAATTAAATTTTATATCTTTTCGACTTTTGCTAAATAATTTTAAACATAGATTTTTTGAATAATTTTTTAATTAAAAAATTTTTAAATAAAATTAGAGCAATAAATTTTTCTACATTTTTTTTTTTTAAATTTAATTTCAAATAGGTACCTTGCATTTGCTTGCATTTTATTTGTATTAATTTGGAGAATAATCAGAAAAAAATATAAAAACCACGAACTTCATGTGTAAATTTCATATAAGCTTACATAAATCATATATACATACATATTTTAACCTATCCCTATATAGTATTTTTTATTATTTATTATTTGTATCTATGTACCTATATTGTATTACCAAATGTTTTCTTTAAAAAAAAAAAAAACCAAAAATTATATTTTTTAATAGATAAAAAAGCTACGCATCAATGAACACATATTATATTTTTATATAAATGTCAAAAATCGCGCCTTTAAATTGCATCATTTGTTATTTTGTTTTAGTTTTGCCGTCACTCTTTTATAGATATGATCTAATGAATTTTCCTTAAAAAATTGAATTGAAAAACAAAAAAAAAAAAAAAAACTCCAACCCTTTTCTAAAGTTCAATTCAACCATTAATCATTTCATCTAAAATAATTTTGACATTTAGAATAGTGAAGGAGTTTTTTTTTTTTTTGTTTTATAGATGTTCTGAATAAAAACAAATTAAAAAAAAAAAAAGAATAAGAACAAAACAGTCACTTCTTGTATTAATTTTTATATTTTTTTCTATATGTATATTATCAAAATAACTGTAAAAATTTGACACATTTATCATCTTCCATAATTTAACACATTACATTAATACATATACACATAGATTTAATACGTATATAATCCACAAAAAAAAAAAAAAAAAAAACAAACTGATAAATGTCAAATAATAATGGGTGATTGGGTGACAAAATCTTTTTTTCATTTATTTCATTTCATTCTCAATTATGACTCTTGTAACTTGTTATTGATGATGGGATGGGTTCTAAAAATTGTTAAAACAAAAATAAAAACCAAATATATACATATATACATATGTAATAAAAACATATATAATAAAATCTTGATATATTTTTAGTTCTCATAAAATAATATAAAAAAAAAATAATGATCAAATTGTAATAAGAAAATGAAATATGATTTTCGAATATCGAAGAAGAAAAAATAAAAAAGTTATAATAACAAAAGAAACAAAAATATTGGGTGCGACTGACATTTAACATGACATTTTAGAAATCCTCTTAACTTTTATATTAAATCGTTTATAAAATAAAGTCTGCAATTTAACAACTTCAAGTATTGTCTAGATTTTGAAAAACAATAATAATAAAATAAAAACAAAAAAACAACAGCATTAAAGAATTAAAAATTTTAATAACGGTAGTCAGGAAAAAACTGATTGCGATATTTTCAAACGGTTCTTTTTTTTTTTTTTTGTTTTTTTTTTTTAATATGATTATAATATGATATTAAATAAATATTGCACTATATAATACATAATATATACATATATGTATATATATATATATATGTATATATATTTATATACTCATTACAAAATAAAGTATTACGTAAAAAATAGAAACGATTTACTGTCATGACAAATTTTTTTTTTTATTTTCTTCTAAGAATTTTCTCTTTATATTTACTTTTCCTTATATTTTCTTGTAATTAAAAAAAAAAAGAAAAAACGCTTTAAAGATATTTAAAATTCTTAAATGATCCAGATGATTGGAATAATTCAAGCTTAGAGAATATGATTTTTATCCAGAAATGAGAAAAAAAAAAAAAATTAAAACAGTTAATACCCTCTCCTAATAAACAAAAAACTAGTTCACAATTCATTTAATTCTGTTACTGCAATTACTGTTATGCAAGTAAAAAATTGAATGACAGTATGTGTAATATTTAATAATAAGCGTATTTTCTCGTTAATTTAAGACAAAAAAAAAAAAAAATTTTAATAAACAAAACGCATTTAATTTAATGGAATCAAGAATGTTAAAAATGTTTTTTATTTTTATTTTTTCAGATTTTTTTTTTCGTTATAAATTTCTCAGCTGGTAACCGTTAAATTAAAGGTAAGTTAAATATTATTTGTTCTTTCATTTTGTTTTAATTCATTTAATTTTTATTTGATTAAGATATCTTGTTTGTTATTATAAGCTATTAAGAGATATCTTATTTATTTGAATGTATAAAACGTAGAAAATATTTTATTCAGAATTATGTGTGTTTTAATATTAGCAGAAGTTTTTTTTTTTTAATTTAAAGTGAATCAGAAGTAGTTGATTTATATAAGTTTATATCATAAAATTTTATTTTTAAGCTTTCTTACATTTTAAGATTTGTGAAATTTGGGATAAAGGATTGAGTAGTTTAGTCGAAATTAGAGCTTTAATCACTTTTTTTTTAAATATTTTTAGTAGTGGTTTTTTAAATTCCTTTGAAAATTTGGACAATCCAAACAGTGCCAGTTACTCTATCAATGGTGTTTCTATATAATGATCGCTGAGTCAAGAGTACGACTAACATTCTTTGAGATATGCTTTTCCAATATATACATTTTTAGTACATGTACACATGTACCCAGCAATTTTTTTCAGTATTAAGTGTAAACTTTATTAATGTTAAAAATGTCTGACTAGAAAAAGTATGTCGGCAGCGAAACGACTCGTATTATAATGTGTCTTAATTAAAAATTATGATTTCATCAGGACAATTTTTGATTTAGTTAAATAATGTTTAGGTATGAAGAATTATTCATTAAATATAAAAAATAAAGTTAAATATTCATAGTAAAGGCTTAGAATGAAAGACGAAGTTTCCCCCTGCATTAATCACTTTGAGTTTTTTTTAGGTTTTAAATTGAACTTTGTACATTTTATTACAGTTAGAATATTGATTAAAGTATTATTTATTTCATTAATTATTTAATTTTTTACTGTTGTATTAATTTGAAAATTAATTTTACTTCATAATTTTAACATTAATAGAAATGTATAAAGTTGTGCCGGTGTAAATGTAACATGGTGTCCCGTGTTCGTAACTATCAACTTGAATTAAAAATAACCCAAAGTAGGTCATTGATAAATATTCAAAAGAGAATAATAGAAATATGAAATAAAATAGACCTCTGATGAGTGACAAATAGGGTTAATTTTAAATTTGCCATATATGAATAGTCATTGTCCAAAGTACGAATCAAATGATTTTAAGAATTTCTCAAATTCATTACAGTTTATGCTTTACTAATAAATTTTTCTAATAAAGTCATATTCAATTGAAATCTAAACGAAATTAAACGAAAAATTTGACAAATGAATTCGTTTTCTCGTTAAAATTTAAAGTAAATCAATAGTTTTTATGAAGGATCAGTTGAAAAAAAGATCAGTTAATATATTACAAAACTATTTAATACAATAGATTGTTTAGTCGATCTCTATATTTCTTATAGTTTCTTAGTAATAGCATAGAATAAGGTAATAGATTTTTAAAGAAGCTATATATAGTAGAAATGTAATATAGTTCAAAATTAAAAGGAAAAACAATTGTTTTTAAAACAATGATGACTTTCGCGAATAATTTTTAATAAGAATTCTGATTTTTAAATTCACTTCTAAAAATCTAATTAACAATACATTAGCAATCATTTTGCATTAGATTTGCATTAGTAGGAGTGGTATGCATTAGCAATCATCTTGTTCATTAACTTTTAAAACACAAAACAAATAAAATTTTATTTTTAATCAAAAAAAAAAAAAAAAAAAACAAAATGTTTAAAAATCAAAATATTCTATCTATGATCATTCATTAAAATGATTTCACTGTTTAATTTCATAGATTTAGTGGGTTTCACTTTATTTCTATTTAAATCATATATTTATGTACTTTTTTTTTTTGTAAAAACAAAATGTTTAATGTTTTTTTAAAATTGTTAAAGCTTATAACGTTAAACAAAAAAAAAAAAAAAACATTTTGACCCTTTTTTCCCATATCGTTACTTTAAAATATATGTTCACTTTTGAACTCAATTCCAAAACTTATCTGTTTACTTAGTGACTTGCTGTTTGATTGTAACCAATTTACTATTAGATATACTGTGGCTCATTGCTATGTTGATTTTTTTAAAAACTAATCATCATTGAACCTTATTTAATATCTAATAAAAAATAACGAACAAAACAAAAAAAAAAAAAAAAAAATAGAAAAGTAAACACTACTGTGCTTTCTTTTTCACAACTAATTTTTTTTTTTTTTTTTTTGTTTTTTTAACAACAATTATGTTTTTCACAATTATGTAGTGATTCACAAAGAAAGCTTTTTAAAGTTTAATGAAAATTTACAAATTATTTGGTGAATTTAACACCTGCTGTTTTGAATTAATTTGAATTTTTTTGTTTGTATATACGAAAACAATGTATGATCAAAGAAAACCGCATCTCTATGTTAATCAACATCATAACCATCAATATTAGGATTAGCTTTAACTCTAAATATACTATAGCTTTTAAATAATGATTATGATAATGTTGATGATGATTGATGGATTTTTAATAGGAAAAGTAAAAGTTCACCCATTTAAAATGAATTTTCAAAAACAAAATGAATTTTGCCAATTTTATATGGAAACAACTCTGCTCAAATTTTTTTTTTTTTTTTTTATTTTGATATTAAATGAGATTCATCAGATGGGACCATCTGTATTTATATTCTACAACGTAGGTGGTTGTTATAAATTTTGTATAAATATTGTTTTTTTTTCTGCAAAACAAACAATAGAATGTGTTAAAGTTTTGTTTGATATTTGTTTTTGTGTCCAAAAGTGTTAGTTTTGAATAGAAAATATAAATAAATAAATAAAAAAAAGTTTAGGTGAAATTATTTTTGTCTATATAGAATAGGAGATACATTCAAATTTTTTACACTTCCTTTTGTTATAGGAATTTGGCAATTGACACCGTAGACATATTTTTTTTACTAATGAAATTTAACACCCAGAACTATACATATATGTATATACATATAATATATAATATATAATACAACATGCTATCTGCTATCTGCGTATACATGTATATTTACTGAATAGGGGACTAAGAAATATAAATGAGAACATGGAAAAATATATAAAAATAAATATGTATATATATTTTTTTTTATATTCGATAATTCCATAATAGATGTATTCTATTTTTTAAAAAAGCGTTTAATAAAAGATATCTAATATTTACCCAAAAAAACAACCAGAAAAAAAAATGATTTAATGATGAAGCAGCAGATATTTTAACTATAACTTTAAAAAAAAACCAATGATGTTTTTTGGTTATTATAATTTGTTTTTATTTTTTTTTTCTTTTGCTTTGTTTGGGGTTAAATATTTGGGTCAAAAGTTTAAATGCGATTTTTGATTTTTGGTAATATTTACGGAAGAATTACTTTTGTTTGAAAAAGAATAAACGATTATAAGGAGTGGAAATCAAATAAACAGAATTTTATTTTATACGTATAGGGTAAATTAAGAATCCAATCTGTATTTTATTTTATGTGAAACTAATTTATAACAAAGGAATATACCCTAAGTATATTATAATAAATAATGCACTAAAATAGACGTATGAGTGACAACAGCACATATTAATCTAATGTATATAGTAAACATATAAAAATATATTTTATTTAGATATCAGTATAAATTTTTCAAATTCGTACAATCAAAGTTTAAAAAAAAAGCTAAGCTTATATGATTTAAAATTTGAATTTCTGCTAAAGTTCCGTCAAAAAATTAAGGCATTAAGGCAAGTATAGTATCAGATTGGATTTTTTTTAAATGCTTTAATGTAAATACAGCAATATAGGCAATAATTTTAATCCCAAAATAAAATAATAAACATAAATATTTAAACAGGTAAACATATCTGAAGCAGGCACTTTTTTTTTTATAACCATATCCTTGAAATAAAATTTTGACCTTTGTTAGAATAAAATTAAACCAAAACAATTTAATTATTTTTTTAAATTAAAGACAAATTTAATAATAGATTTATAAAAAAAAAAAGATAATTCATTCACTAATAACTTCTGAATAACAATGAAATAATTTAAATTTAAATTTGAAAGAAAAAAAAAAATACCTACATTTGCATAAATATTTAAATGACGAAATCGCTAATACCGAACTCTCTTAACCCAAACTGAATAAAATTTAAATCCTTTATTAATTTTTATTTTTATTTTAAATGTTTTGAAGCTTCCTATATTAAAAACCTGTTCTGAATATTATTTAATTTTATATCTTAAGAATCTTGTAGGTGTTACGTAAGGTAATTTCTGTGCTTTTTCTTTTTCTAAACAGAATATTTATTTGTTTATTTACAATAGATTTTAATGTAAAATTATACGAATATTATGAATTTGTATAAATTATAATTTAAAATTAATTTCGGTTAGATAATATCGATCAAAGAAGGCGAAATTTTTAAATAAGTTATATGAAAAAGCTTTGATGGAAAAAGTTTGTATAAAAATTATCTATTTCATTTTAGTTTGCACCTTCGACAATTTGCTTTTAAGATAATTTCTTCAGAAAATTTCTGCTTATACCATTATTCTATTATTTTCTTCCTTTATAACGGGACAAAAATTAATAGTAGTATGGGTAAATTAATTTGAATAAAATTTATTAAATCGTTTTTAAATTATCACTTTTTCGGCTTTCATTTTATTGGTAGCTCCCTTTAATGAAAGTTTTAGCACATATTTAATACATAATTGGCACATAACATTCATTTATGCCGGACTGACAAATTAAATGAAAGACGAAAATGTGTTAATTTAAAAACAATTTAATTAAATCCTATAGAATTTGGGTTACCTTTATTTGATTTATGACGACAAGTAAAAGTGTGGGCTTCCGATATTATATGACAAATATTTATTTGTTATGCATTCTGTTTCGATAGCCTTAGAACCAAAACCATCTATATTTTTTTCAGATCTAATACCCATCAAAACTATCTACCAAATATCATTTCCTTTCCTTATTCTCTTCATGTTCTTTTTAAAATGTAATAAAACAAAAAAAAAAAAAAAGCTTGGGAGAAAGTATTTTAGGGTTTGCGTTTTCACTTGTTATAGCACTATACGTCAGAGTTATAAACGTTAATGTCCTTTCTGAAAAATTATTAAATAATTTAAAATATATATACAAGTATATATATATATGTATATACAATATGTATATAATATTGTAATTGTTCATTGTTCATTGTTGTTGTAAAGCTTACAAAGCTTTCCTCTTATAAACAAAAGCAACTATTTACTAATTTACAACTGTACAAATTGTAACAGAGCTTTAATTCCGTCTACTGTAGTCTACAAATTTTTAATTTCACACAAAAAACAAGTCTTCAGAAAAAATAAGTTTTGTCTTCTATATACTGCTTTGATTTGCAGCTGAAGTTCAATGCATGCATATTTGAAATATTATAATGCTGTACAACTGAAAGTAATTTTAAACATATTTTAAATTGCAAATTTTGTAAATCAAAAACGATAATAATATTACGATAAAAAGTATGATTCAGAGGCAAGTCTAATATTTTTATATAGGTACCTAAATATAATTTTACATATAGTACATATTATTATGTGATCATGGAAGAGTGATAAAAATTTTAAAAATTTCTACTATATGCGTTTATTCTTTCAAAAAAGTTTTCAAACATCATGTCGCCGTCTAGTTTTTTTTTTTTTTCTTTATTTTTTGTACAAAATTCTTTACTTATTCAATTTAAAATATGTAATTCAAAAAACGTATATTGAAAAATTTTTGAACATTGCCAGGTGTAAAAGAACCTTTTTATATTATAATACTAGCAATTTGAATTAGATAAAAATCTCAAATAAAATTTTACATTACCTGTAAAGAAAAAAACAAAATAATAATAACAACGAACCTACGTGAATACATAGATTTTTTTTTTTTGGAATATGGCCAATAAATCAAAACCAAAAACGAAAATATGTAGTTAGAAAAAATAAGTAAGCTATAAGTTTTTTTCTTTTATTATATTATATACAGTTTTCAACCCTTCTTCTGTTTAACGCAAAGCAATCGGTGCAGAACGACAACAATAAAAACTTAAATATAATAATCATAATTGCAATATAAGACAACATTTAAAACATTATTTTAAATGGTTGGTGAATTGTCATAAATTTTCTTGAATTTTTTTTTTTTTATACGTTTAGAATGTTCTCTTGTCATCACAAAACAATGCAAATAAAATGTTAAAAAGATAAAAAAAAAAAAACAAAAAAATATTTTTAAAAATATAAAATTTTAAATAACATGAACATAAAATAACATATTCTATAGTCATCATAAGTTTTGAGGATTTACAAATACATATACAGGCAAAAATCAGATTCATAAGTAAAAAAAAAAAATTAACCAATTAACATGCAATTTATATCGCGTTTACGTTTATATTTAATTCATTTTGCAGTGTAATGGCTATCGTGCCGCCACTGCGGTCGCTAACTATCATAATTTGCGTGATATGAGCATTTAACAATCCAAAAATTTATAAAAATAAAAAATAAAATAAAACAAGGTAGAATGTAAACCAACGGTTTTTAAAAGCGCACATTTCCAAAACTCAATACAAACTGTTTAGAAGTGTGACTTACACAAAAATTTGAAAATTTCATGTAATAAGAAAAAACGTGAAAATAGGACATTTTTGAAATTTTGAGGGGCCGTAACTCCGGAATCCTATATAACTAAGAAAAGCCGTTAACACACGTAAAATATTATTGTTGAACTTTTAATTTTCATGTCTTGCCGAAGAAAAATTTGTACAGGTGCCTAAGTTACAGGTGTCTAAAAATAGCAAATTTTCAATTTTTGAGGCGTAATAACTCTTAAAGAGGGGGTGTTACCAAAAAATTTTCTGAGGAAACTTATACTAATTCTAAAAGTTCTTTCTTGTCTCAAAATTTAAGGTTCCTATCTAAAGGGGTGCCGGAGTTATGAAAAAAGAAATTTCATGCAAAATGTGGTTTTCACATAACGGTAAATTTAAATAGTAAATTACAAAATATTACATAATTTTGATATTGTTTTATATAGATAATAAAATTTTCGATCTTCTGGCGGTTTTAGATTGCAAAATTATTACGCAGAGCTCGAGATATATATATCTGAAAATGGGGCTTTTTCGCAATTTTGAAGAGCTGCAACTTTGGAACCCTTTACAATTAAAATAAACCTTTAACACACGTAAAAATATATTATTGTAGCTTTAATTTTTATATCTTGCAGAAGTAAAATGTGTACAGGTTCCTAAGTTACAGGTGTTTAAAAATAGCAAATTTTCAATATTTAAGCCCTAATAGCTCATAAACAGGGGGTGGCCCGAAAAAATTTTCTGAGCAAACTTATACTAATTCTAAAAGTTCTTTCTTGCCTCATAATTTCAAGCTTCTATCTAGAAGCGTGCCGGAGTTATGAAAGTAGAAAAATCTTGCAAAATTTGGTTTTCATATAACGGTAAATTTAAATACTAAATTTAAAAAAATTGTATAATTTTGATATTAATTTACAAAGATAAAAGAAATACCTGTCGAATGACGTTTTCAGAATGAAAAAATCTTGAGCAGAACATAAGATATATGCATTTAAAAATAGGGCTTTTTCAAAGTTTGAGGGGCTGTAGCTCCGTAATGGGGGGGGGCTACATGAAAAAGTTGTTCCACAAAATTATTTTTTTTATGAGACCTACCTATGGTTAAAATTTTTTTTCTCTATCTTTAACGGTGTAGAAGTTTTGTAAACAGACGGACGGACGGACGGACGGACGGACGGACGGACAGAGTGAAACTAATAAGCACATTTTTTCAAAATTTTTTTGGAAATGTGCTAAAAATGAAGTATAGTAAGCGTAAAGATTTATAAAGTTGGCACATTTTCAATTTTATTTTATACATATATAATAACATAACATAACATTTAATTAACAAGTATATAAGGTTCTGCATGCAAAAAGAGGAATTTTCCAAGTTTTCTTTTAACCCTTGATACATCTCAAATAGAAAAGAGCAAATCAAAATTTCTTCAAGAGTTAACTTATACGATCTCGACTTAAAGTTAAAAAAATTTAAAATTTTACAAAATTCCGTTTTTTTAATCAGCGTATTTTGCTTGTTGTTCTATAAGGTTAAAGAAATTTCCTATCGTCAGACGAACGGATGATCGGAAAGAGTTAAAAACAAATTTTTTCAAAATTTTGAAAATGTGCCAAAAAAAATCATACTTAAGGTTTTGTTATAAAAAATTCAAAAGTTTTGGATATTTTTCAACGAAAATAAAAGTTTAAATGTTAACTTTTTTTTTTATGCATTTTGAAAAAAAAAAAAGGATTACAAATCTTGTCTGGCTGGTTTTTGCAATATTGTGTCCATCCGGTGCTATAATATATTGTATATATATGTTAAAACTTTTACTACTTTTAATTTAATTATTCATGTTGTTGTTTGAATCAAAAAAAGTTTTTATTAAAGAATTCTTAAAAGTGTCAATAAAATTCTTGTGTAAATTGGAAAAAAAAAAGTATCCATAGCTTTTAAATAAATTAAAAATAAAAAAAAAAAAAATTATGTTAAAAAATTTATTTTTATAGCATTACTGCGCTTCTTTTGCAAAGTTTTTAATTTAAAATTTATTTATTACCTAATAATTTTTTAATTTTACTTTAAAATTAATTTTAGCTTCATTTTTAATAAAAAATAAAAAGGTATGGTAATCGGTTTTTATAAAAATTTAAATGGAATAATTTTTACCAACTTGAAACTTGAATTAAATTTTTATGGTGTGCAATTAAACACAAATCGTCGTACTTATATTGTCAATTTACTTATCCTTTTCTAGTTTCTTTCAGTTTTTTGACTTAATTCATTATATCACACTTAAACAGAGTTAACTCCTTAAACTTCTTTTACCTATACATATCAACTTAATATTTAAATCTAAACAAAATTTTTTATTCTAACAGAATTTAAAAATATGCCTTAATTTCAAATCTGAAAAACGAATTTAGTTACCTACTTGATTTTTTACATTTGCTAAACCTGTCCAAGACACTGGTTCTTTTCGTTTATTATGCTGAAAAAAAAAACCTTTAGGCATAATAACAATTATTTCACTTATTTATTGTAAATAAAATTAATAATAAGAAGAAAATAATTAATTTAACCCTCCCTCACTTCACTATAAATACTTTAAAATCCAGTTTGAGTCAAGTTTATTAACAAAAAAAAAAAATAAGGTATTATAAACAAAACAACAACAAAAGACAGAATTAATTACAAAAATTGTTATGTTTATTGTATAGTAGTTATAAAAATTGTTATAAAAAAGCAATACTGACAATCATCACAAGTTCAAATACTTTCATATTATGGCTGAGTTAAATGTAATATGCACTCGCAACGCGTAATTATTTTATAATGCAAGTCACAACCAATAATAAATTTTTAGTCGCATATATGCGGTTTATTGTGAATTTAACGCAAAAATAATTTTTTTTTTTAAATAAATGCTAAAATTATAAAAAGAAAAAAAAAAAACAACGAAATTAAATTACAAAAGGAAAAATACAGTTAATATTCAAGTTGATAATAAAAAAACCTGTAATATAACTGTTTAATGTTTTTTTTTTTTCTTTTCAATTTTATACATAAAATTTAACTGCGTTTACAACATTTTCAATTCTATTTTACTGCTATATTCATATTGGATTCATTACAAAAATACGATTGTTATTTCTCAGATGGTTCGGAATTTAGATAAACTCAAATTATTCAAATCAACGAAATTCGAATAATTAAAAATTTAACACATTTCAGAATTCTTACTTTTTTCAATTATATAACACTTAAGTGATTTCGTTTACTTTTAAGGAAATTATTTGACATAATTAGGGTTTCAAAATGTACCTAATTTGGTTTTAGAATGTAATAAGGTTTTGGAGGGCAGCCTCATTATACAAAGTTATAAGTTAGTATTATAATATTTTATTTTTCAAGATGAAATATGAAAATACCTATAAGAAAATGTACTGCATTTATAAGAGTTCGACCTGATTTGGTGTTTCAATAAATAAATTTCTTTTCGCTTGAAAAATTATAATCTAAAATTTTTTGATTTTCTGAATATCATTATAAACTCCTATATTCATTTTCTTTTTTTTTAATAATTTCTCTTCTTCAGAATTAAATTTGTTAAAATAATAATAAATAAAAATAAATATTATTTTCAATTAAAGTTCAAAATATCATCATCTGTTTTTTTGTCAAATTTTTGTGTTTTTTTTTTTTTTAACTAATAAAATATGTATTTTTTTGTTTTCTTTGTTATTTTCATTTAAAAGTTTAAAATTATTAAAGTCACGTGTTAAAAGATTAAAGGTTTTTAATAGACAGGTTATCTTAAATAAAAAAAATAAAAAAAAAATATCATCTTAAAACCACGTTTTTATCAGTAAACAATCAAAAAACTAAAAATGCTTTAAAGTATATACGTGTGACCGTTGATGATAAGTATACAAGTAGTAAGCCGTTAGTCGTTAAATATAAGAAATTATAAATTTTTACATTTCTTTTATCTTTGCGCATATCAAATTTTTTGTTTTTAGAAACTGTTTATAATAACAATAAAAACTGATCTAATTATAACGGAATTTTTATTATTTCATTAAATTAAAATTTTTAATTTTCCCTTTGTAAATTAAAATTAATCGGTAATGTTTTTTTTTTTACAAAGTTATTTTTTAACGCATTAAATCAGTTTATCTTCATTTTCACAAAGATTTAATTTCATAAATCTGTTGAGAATTTTAACTATAATTTGGAGATTAATTTAATGGAAAAATATTAAATAAATTATTAATTTCTCTAAAATTACTACAAAACAATAATATTTAAAAAAAAATTTTCTTTCAAATATATATAGACTAAGAATTTTTATATTTAGTATTTTATAACAGTGAATACTACTTTTCATCTAAATGACAAGAGATAGTTAAAATAGTTAAAAATAAAAAAAAAAAGAGTTCATAGGCACCAAGTTTAATTCATTTCAGCCCGTAACAGATCGGAAACAAAAATTTTTCTTTTCTGAAAAAATATTTTTTTTACATCATATCAAACAAAAGCATAAGAACTTAAGAAGTGAAGTGAAAACTTGCAATTACAGCCATTAATTAACTTAATTTAAATGTGAGAGTTTCAATTTAAAATTTAGGGTAATTTACAACATAAAACATTTGACAGTTCTTTGATGTACAATCAATCATAAAAATTATTAATATAAAATAATTGTCAGTGCTACCAAAAATCATTGGTGAATAGTGCAATTAAAAATTAAATTTACTTATATAGTTAAAAAAAAAAAAACACAAAGTTTAAAATGTATGTTGAAAAGATTTTCCTAAAAATCATGAAAAAAAAATTTTGGTTTAACAATTACTTATTAATTTTTTTTTTTTTTTAATTTTAATAACTGAGAACTAGTATAAATCAATCAATTAAAAGCTAGATGTCGTTTTCAGGTAATTAATTTACTTTTGGATTAAAAATTTGAAAAACAATAACATCATTATACATTTTTTGTTTTTTTTTTATGAAATATTCCAATTCCCAATCAATTTTAAAATGACCCCACAAAGTATTTTATCAAAATACTATACATATATTGAATTCTAATTGGATTAAAAAATATTAACGTAAGTTTAAAAAAAAAATGCAGGTAAAAAAACTCTTGTAAAAAAAAATATATAAATTTTTTTTAATTTTAAATTGAATTGAACAATCACATAACAAACACTATACAATCATTTTACAGTTAATTCAATATAAAAAATTTAATGTATTATTCACCGTTATATTGCACAACCAACCAAAATATATATACATATTAAAAAAAAAACTTTGTAGTTTCCTGTCAAATTATTTTCAAAATACAAAACAACAGAAAACAAAACAAAAACAAAATAATTGTTGAATCCAAAAGAAAATGATTCAGAATATCTGAATTTGACAAAAAAAAAAAAAACATGTCCAGACCATGGACTAAAATTGGAAACAAGACCTAGAAAAAAATACAAGAATTATTGTATAATCAATATATATATATATATAGGTATACAATATACGTACGTCCAATCAAAATTAATTGACAACTCTGACGGCTCATATATCAATTTAATATGTAAAACGGTATGCGCAATATTATTCGCGAATAAAAATATATTATATATATATAAAAATATCGTATAAATATTTCCTATATTATATATATGTATATTATTATGTACGAAATATATAAATAAATATTTATGCAGGTCTGAAAGAATAGAATTGAAATAAAGGAATCGTTGCTAGTAATAAATAACACCTGGTATTTTTCTTTAAATTTTTTTTTTAAATTTTTTTTTTTTTTTTATTATTTTTTTCTTGTTATTCACAAACAACATAACACCACCTGGACAAGATCTCTCAATATGATATGATTACTCAACCTGCATGCACCAAAACTATGTAACATTTTGTGCTTAATATATGTAGGTGAATTGCTTATTTTTTATTTTATTGATTTTATGCAAAAAAAAACAAAAAAACCCAGAAATAGGAGATTAGGAGAAGAATATCTTTGTTCTCTAACCAAATCTCTTTTATTTTTTTTATATCAAAATGACTTTTGAAATTACTAGATATGAATTTTCTTTGTTAAGATTAGAAAAAAAAAAACTTCCAAACATTTTATATATGTTTAAGGATCCTGATTATCTGGTAAAGAATAAGTAGTATCTATACCTGAAAATTGATTTTTTTTTTTTAAATCACAGTTTTTAAGTATCTTAATATTATTACAAAGTATATTTTTAAAATAAAGCCAAAGTTCAAAATTTAAATTTGTTGTTTTTTTTTTTTTATAATTTTTTAATGCCATTGAAAAATGTTTTTTTTTTTAATAATGACGAAAAATATGTCCTTTGTATCATGCAAATCTTATTAAAATCTAATATACAAAAAAAAAAAATTTTATTTTGTTTGTTTGACATATTACAAAGGATTTTCGTCATGCTTGCATGACACATGTATTCTTATTATATACATATATCGTATATAATGCATATGAAGAAACAATTTGTCATTTATTTTATTTTGGGTTTAATCGATTTAAAGAAATGGTAGGTCAGGATGAAATATTAACAAATTAAATGTTTAGCTCAGTATAAATACATGTTATTTACATATTTGCTGAAACAAAAATTTATAGAATTGATTTAAATTTTTATACATACATAATTATACATGGATATCAAGTAACTTGAAGTTTTATGTTTAGCATTTTTAAATAAAATATTTTAAAATATAATTGACGATTTAAAATTAGGATATACCGTTAAGTAAAAGTTGAATAGCATTCACAAAGTTCTTTTTTTTTTTAAAGTTCTTCTTGATAAAGTATTTATAGATATTAGTAGAGCAACTGAAAAAAAATAACCAATTTAATATTTTTTTTTTGTCTAATTTTTAAAATTTTATAATAATAATTTAAATAATCAAGGATTTTAATTAAATAATCAATGATTTGCTTATTTTTTACATATTTTACATAAACATAAAAAATATAAAGACAGGTTAAATTTAATTTGTTTGTCCTTCAATATAGAAACATAAAAAACATTAATATCACATTAAATAAATAATGACACAACGTCATATGTATATATATATATATATATAACATATTAAACTTTATACATATATATTTAATTTAAACGCACAATATTACTTTATTATATACCCAATAAGTTTGTTTATTGAGTTTTCTTTTATATTAGAAAAAATAAAGAGTATATATCCGTGTTATAGGAGCAACAAATGGTAACAATTAATATAAAAAAAAAAATTCTTAGAAATAAATCGTTAGATATGTTAATTATAAGATAAAATTATTATAAAAGAAAATCTAGAATTAGAATACGTATATCTACTTACGTTTTTAATTTGATTTTAGACTTAGTGTGATTTTATTTGTTTGTGTCGAATTTTATTTTATTTGTGTGATGTGTGTGTTTGTACTTTGAATTGGTAAAAAAAAAATTCGAAAATATTTTTCTGTCTCGTATAAATTCGTACTTACACCATTACAAAAACTTCTCTATTAGCATTTTTTCATAAAATGGCGAAAATCAATGTCGAGTGCAAGGTCTTCCATTAAATAAGTTAAAGCTTGTCATTAATTTCAAAAGCGCTATTCTATTGTCCTTTTTAATTATGTTTTTAAAGTTTTTTGATAATTTATTAAGTCGTTCCAAAGACAGTTTTGCTGCAACTGTATTCAGTAATAGAATTTTATCGTTTAGCTAGACAAAGATACCAAAAAATTTTTTTTAT
Source organism: Poecilobothrus nobilitatus (assembly GCA_947095535.1). Classification (NCBI taxonomy): domain Eukaryota; kingdom Metazoa; phylum Arthropoda; class Insecta; order Diptera; family Dolichopodidae; genus Poecilobothrus; species Poecilobothrus nobilitatus. Next base: position 189,184,497 of record OX352773.1, read on the forward strand.
TATATTATTTTAATTATTGTTACCCTGCAGCTTTATTTCATTTTTTTACTGCAATATATTGTTGCAATAAAAAATAAAAGTTTTTTGAAGAAGGATATAATCATTCATGCATGCATGATATAATTTTAATTTTTAATGTTTTATAGTACTAATTTATAAATAAGTATATTATCCATGTACTTTCCGGAGGACATGCATCAAGGTATATTTCATATTATACTAATTGTAATAAAGTGCGTGTTAATTTATAATTTTTAGTTTTGCATGCTATTTAACTTGATTGTTTGTTTTTTTTTTTTTTTTGTTTTATGTATTCTAAAATAGAACATGTTCAGAAAATAACACACACAATTTTTTTTTTTTTTTTTCTGTAAAATTAATCGAAAGAATAACAACATAAGTTTTATTTAAATTTCTTATATGTTTTTCTTTTGTTACGTACTATTTACTTTAATTTTATCTACTAAAGTATTAACTATTACATATATGGTTCATGTATATAGTAAGGATTAATAATATGAATTAATGTTTTGTTTTTTTTTTTTTTTGTTAATTCAAGGACCTAGTAAATTGAACTATAGTATAACGATAAGATAGAATAATTTTACATTTTTAATTTTTTTTTTTATACATTCTCTTGTGGTTAATATTGTTTATTTTTACATTATGTATTTAAAAAAGATGTTTATTTTTAAAATGATTATAGCGGCTAAAATTTAAAAGTTTTAAAATACGCCAATAAGTATGCAATCAATTGTTTTTATTAGCACTATATGTTTAAAATGTAGGTGAGGCTACGGTAGTCTAGTGGGTAGGATTGTGGTGTATTAACCAAAGGAGTGTAGGTTCGATCCCTGCACAGGTTGCAAGTGTTGTTTTCTTTACATACCCCCCCTTACGACCAAATATAATGTAAATATATAGTATATAATATAAACAAAATAAATAATATTAGTATAAACCTATAATGGCCTTGGTAGCTGATGGTTCAATAATATTGTATTACATTTATGTATGTAATATTAATATAAATAAATAAATAAAAATTGGGTTACTAGGGACTTCGGTGACTTAACCTAGGTTAAGCATACAGTTTATTAATCTAGTTAGTGCGGGTTAAAATCGTGCAAGTAATTAATTGTAAGGAACATTACTGAAAGAGTAGTTTCCCCCTTAATATTGCAAATGTATAATATATATTGTATAATATAAAGAAATTAAATAATATTACTTAAAATTAATCAATCAATTTATAATGGCGTTAGAACCGATTGTATCGAAAATAAATCAATAAAAATATATTAGTTAAAAGACATATTTTTATTGATTTTGTCTTTAATATTTTAAATATCTTTAGATATATGTTGTCAAGACGTTGAAAATTTAAAGTAAGAACTTATTTCAAGGATATAAGAATGAAAGGGTAAAGAAAGGAGATCAATAAAATTATATTCAAAATTAACTAAAAAGAAAAAAAAAAGTAATAACGTGATTAGATTGACGCCTGTTTTTGTTTTATTTTTCATCCGTTTTTATTAAAACTGATATTTGTTGTTTAGAATACAAAAAATTAATTCAATAGATTCAATTTAGATAATAATAAAAATGCAAAAAAAAAAAGAAAAAAAAAAAATAAATTACATACATGAAAAAGGGTTGGTTAAAAAAAACAATTATTGGTATCAGGAATGGAAAAAAATTAATTTTTTTCTTTTTTTTTAAATTTATCTATACGATAATAAATAAAGAAGACACACAATAACTTAAAAGAAGTAATTTTCACTATAATCAGAATTAAATGATAGGTGTTAACAAAGATTTTTCCAGATGCGTTAAATTTTATATTTATTAAGTATCAACGTACACTTTTCATTTAAATTAAAAGGCTGGTCAATTCGTGACAAAGATAAAATTAATTTGATAAGATGTCGTTTTATTTTATTTTATTTATTATTTTTTTTTTTCGTTAATTTTCGCAATGGAATGTTTGTTGAAATTATATAAAAGTTGTATATCTTTTTAACAACAACATTTTACTTATATAAGTATTTTTAGAATCATATAAAAATAATATAATGACTTATATGCATATTAGGATTGCTTAAAAATATATCAACAGAATAAATAAATTAAAATATTCCATTATCACCATATTTATATATTTTTATTAATTTTTGTCTAAAATATTAAAAATTCATTTTTTAATGATTTTTTTCAAAATCTTACTTTCTTATTAAAAAAAAAAAGTGATGTCGTAAATATCTTGTCTATTTTTTTTTTTTTACATACTCATCAATACGTTATGCTGCATACTCATCAACTCAAAAATGCATAATTCTTTTGATGTATTACAAACATTTTTATATAACAAAATGAAAACTTTAGATACGAAGTGACAACTATTTATTTTACCAGTAAAGTTTCTTTTATTACAAAGAAACAAAAATTTTTTAAAATTTTAAAATTAAATCACCAGCCATCATTCAATTGTTGCATTTTTATAAAAATTATAAACTTTTAAGTATGACCATGTATGATCCAAAGTAAAATTTGATTGCTCTTCATAATTAAATCTTTGTATACTGTACTATAAACAATTTTTTTTTTTTATGCTTTACTTAACTTATAACTTTCTCAAAAATTTTGAAAACACACCCAGTATAATGCATAAAATTGTTGTGTGTACATCAACCTTGAAAATTTTCACTCACGTTTATTTTTTTTTTGTTTTTTTTTGTACTATAAATTTAACACTTAACAATTCCCAAATGTGTCATGTGCTGTGCATTTAATTTCATAAAAGCATGCAAAATATTTAATTTGATTGTCATTTTAAAACTGTTTTGTTTTTGTTTTTTTTTTTTTTTTTAAATTTATTCTGTAAATTACTTTTATTTTCGAAATAACAATTTTCATTTAAGTTAAAAGTGAATTAATGTTACTTAATGAATAACAATAACAATAATAATAATAATATAAAAAGACAAAGGAATTTTTCAACTACTTTAAGTAATCTTAATATGTTTACTATTATATACTTAATATATTAGCTAATAATTTCTCTTTTATTTTAACAGGTAAATTACTGATTCTTCTCATTTTAACAAAATTTTGTATAATAATTTTGTTTTGCATTGTATGAATTTTTTTTTTTCTTGTTTGGCGTTTAAAATATTTAATTTTGTTTTTAAACTATTATTAAATTTGTATTCAATTTATAAAACTTTCAATTAAATTTTTTATACTTTTATTTTGTTTTTTTTTTTTTGGCTATACATACATATACAATATAAAAAATTTTGTAATAGTAATAAAAAGAGCAATTACCTATGTTTTAAAGTGAATCGCTTGAATAGTAACACTATTGCGCTAACATAATGAATTTATCATGCAATAATAATATACAACTAGTATATTTTTAACATCAGTATTAATATTTATTAAGATTCTTTTTTTTATACCCTACACATAAAGTATAGGGTATATTAACTTTGGTATGGTGTTTGTAACCACCAAAAGGAAGCGAGTTAGGTATAGACATGTATATATATTCTGAATCAGGATCACCGCCGGAGTCGATTTAGCGATGTCCGTCCGTCCGTCCGTCCGTCCGTCCGTACGCACGATAACTCAAAAAATAATGATGCTATCTTGATGAAATTTATATAGTAGGTTACTAATTACGAAAGAAAGGCTAAGTTCGAATTTGGACAAAATCCGTCCATGGGTTCGGATTCTGGAAGCTTCCGAATGATTCCGGCTTTTGGAGATAATCTCCGCAAACGAGATTATCTCCAAAAGCAACAAAGATAGAACCTTCAAATTTTGTATAATGATGTTTCTTCCCGTTCGATTTATGTCTCTGAAATTTAAGAGGATTTGGTCCATGGGTTTGGGTTTTGGAAGCTTCCGAACGAGCACCAGAGCAAATGAGATTATTTCCAAAACCAACAAAGATAGAACCTTTAAATTTTGTACAATGATGTTCCTTCCCGTTCGATTTATGTCTCTGAAATTTAAGAGGATTTGGTCCATGGGTTTTGGATTTGGAAGCTTCCGAACGAGCCCCAGAGCAAATGAGATTATCTCCAAAACCAATAAAGATATAACCTTTACTTTTGGCAGAATGGTGTTCTTTCATGTATGATTTAGGCCTCTGAAATTTAGGAGAATTTGGTCCATGGGTTTGGATTTGGAAGCTTCCGAACGAGCACCAGAGCAAATGAGATTATCTCCAAAACCAACAAAGATATAACCTTTAAATTTGGCAGGGTGGTGTTCTTTCATGTTTTATTTAAGTCTCTGAAATGTGAGAAGATTTGCTCCATGGGTTCGGCTTTTGGAAACTTCCGAACGAGCCCCAGAGCAAACGAGATTATCTCCAAAACCAATAAAGATAGAACCTTTAAATTTTTTATAATGATGTTTCTTCCAGTTTGATTTATGTCTCTAAAATTTAAGAGGATGTGGTCCATGGGTTTGGATTTTGGAAGCTTCCCAACGAGCCCCAGAGCAAATGAGATTATCTCCAAAATCAACAAATATATATAACCTTTAAATTTGGCCGAATGGTGTTTTTTCATGTTTGATTTAAGTCTCTGAAATTTGAGAGGATTTGGGCATGGGTTTAAATTTGAAAGAATTTGAACCGTGCATTCGAATTTTGGAAGCTTCCGAACGAGCCGCAGAGCAAATGAGATTATATCCAATACGAACAAAGGTAGAACCTTTGAATTTGGTACAATGGTGTTCTTTCGTGTTTGATTTATGTCTCTGAAATTTAAGAGGATTTGGTCCATGGGTTTGGTTTTGGAAGCTTCCGAACGAGCACCAGAGCAAATGAGATTATCTCCAAAACCAACAAAGATATAACCTTTAAATTTGGCAGGGTGGTGTTCTTTCATGTTTTATTTAAGTCTCTGAAATGTGAGAAGATTTGGTCCATGGGTTCGGGTTTTGGAAACTTCCGAAAGAGCCCCAGAGCAAACTAGATTATCTCCAAAACCAATAAAGATAGAACCTTTAAATTTTTTATAATGATGTTTCTTCCAGTTTTATTTATGTCTCTAAAATTTAAGAGGATGTGGTCCATGGGTTTGGATTTTGGAAGCTTCCGAACGAGCCTCAGAGCAAATGAGATTATCTCCAAAAACAACAAATATATAACCTTTACTTTTGGCATAATGGTGTTCTTTCATGTATGATTTAGGCCTCTGAAATTTGAGAGGATTTGGTCCTTGGGTTCGGATTTTGAAAGCTTCCGAACGAGCCTCAGAGCAAATGATATTATCTCCAAATGCAACAAAGATATAACCTTTAAATTAGGCAGAATGGTGTTCCTTCATGTTTGATTTATGTTTCTGAAATTTGTGAGGATTTGGTCCATGGGTTCAAATCTTGAAAGCTTCCGGACGAGCCCCAGAGCAAACGAGTATATCTCCACAACCAACAAAGATAGAACTTTTATTTTTAGTACAAAGGTGTTCTGTTATGTTTCCTTTTCTGTAAAATTGGAAACTGACATTTGAAAGAATTTGAACCATGGGTTCGTATTTTGGAAACTTCCGGACGAGCACAAGAGCAACGAGCATATCTCCAAAACCAACAAAAGTAGAACCTTTAAATTTAATAGAATGGTGTTCTGGCAAGTTTTCTTTATGTTCCTGAGATGGATTCGATCAATTGGAGTGGCAATTCGGGTAGCTGACACAAACATCCCAAGGACTACCAATCTCCGAAAATAATTAAGATAGAAACTTAAAATTTTATACAAGGGTGTCAAGCATATCCCAAGCGGATGCCTCTTTTACGTTCTTGAAATTCGAGTTGACAGAAAAGGGAAGAAGTTCAAGCAGCTGCCAAAAACACTTATGGATTGTTAATTTAATTCGAATTATTCAGGTGTAGGGTATTAATAAGTCGGTTGCATCGACTTACTGTTACATTTACTTGTTTAGTTTTAATTTTGGATTATGTATTTATATTATAACTGATAAAACATGAATCAATTTAACGACACAATTCACTAATTATTTTATTTTACCGAATTTTTAGATTAATCGTATTATATCGAAAAATAATTGATTTGTAACATTTTATTTGACTATGCTATAACCTTTTTAGATTATACTGAATGCATTTAAATCACGATATACCCTATACGAATATAATTAGATCAATGGAACATAACCTAACAGTTAATCTATTTTGAAAATATATAGTGAATCATAATGAATCATAATGAATCATTTTAGTTTTAAAATTTATTGAAATTAAAATACCTAAAAACTTAAGGTATAAAGAAATTCCCATAGGTACATATTTTGAGAAAAGTTGACAAAATTTTAGTTAAAATGTTTAAATTTCAGTTTTGGTTAAGTATATGCACAGACTAAATATATTATAAAGACGAACAGTTTCATATAAAAATTTTAAGTCTTTTTTAGGAGCCAGCATGAACATTTTTTTGCAGCCAGACTAAGTATTTTAGATATTTAAATAGCAAAAACAAAAATGTATAGAATATTCTTTTGTAGTTTCTATTTTTGTAATTTAAATATTTTAAAATACTTAGTCTAGCTCCATAAACTGCTTAGTCTGGCTTCAAAAAAAAAACTAAAAATTTTTAAATGAAATTGATCGTCTGTATAGTTTATTTAGTCTGTGGTATATGTAACCTATTACACAATATGACTTATACATAATATTTAGCGACATCTGTTTAAAAAATGGCAATTCAAAAGGAAAAAATAAATATACAAAATGAATATGCTGAAAATTTATTTATAATATACATTATATGTGATTTTAATATTAACAATTTAATCAAATGTTGTTTTTGTTTTTTTGTCACATTAAGAAAAAAAAAATAAGAACAAATAAAAAATAAAAATCATTTACAAAAGAAAAACTTAACAATCAAAATATAATTTGTTTTTTTTTTTTTTCTACAAAAGGTCATGAATTTGTTTTTTTTTTTTTAACCACTTTTACTTCATTGTCAGAATTTTTCTTACCTGTGTGACATGCGTGCCAGTCAAACTCCAAGTAAAAGTTTTTACTTTATTTAATTTATTTTTTTTTTTTAACTATTATTATTATTTTTTTTTTCATTATTATTAAAATAAACACGTAAATTGCTTTCGTTTACTGTAAAAATGAGACAAAAAAAAAAAAAAAGATTTATTTTGATAGTACATAGTTTTGATTAATTGTCTAGGAAATAAAAAATTTAAAAAACCAAAAAAAAAAATAAAAGAATAAAATATAATAAAAACGTATTCAGAGTAATGAAAAAAGGTAGCTTTTTTCAACTTTTTATAGAATTGTACATATAAATATATAACTTTTTTAGATAAAAATTAAAAAAAAAAAAAACAAAAGATAGAAGTCGATAAAAGTAGACCAAAGGAAATTATTACCATCGTTATCTTCATAAGTCAAATGACAATAAAAAAAAAAAAAATATTAAAACTTAAATATAAAAATATAAAATAAAAAAAATCGTGGGTAGTTATGACAACTATAAGATTAAGTTTTATGTAATACAATACAGTACAGTAGATTTAGAATAACATAAAATGCTTTTTTGACAGTAAAAAAATTAATTATCAGTTTAGGCACAACATCAAAATATAAAGCAAATTAATATGAAGAATAATGGAGAACAAATAGGCTTAGAATGATCTAAATAAAATATACTTGATCATATACGAAGTATAAAAAGGTCATCTTTATTTATTTTTGATATTAATTTGAAATTCTTATTCTTATTCTTCCAAGACTTGGAGCAGAAATTCCTTTTTTTTTTTGTGCTTAAAGTTCTGATTCAATTTAAAGCCGATTCATTAGGTTTTTTATTCCAAAGTCTTTCAATTAGAACTATAACGCTATTGCTTCTAAACTTTCTTGAAATCCAATTATTATTATATTGTTAATTTTTTTTTTGTGAGGAAATGGATAGGTATAATACTCACTGTTTAACATCTATATTTTATATATGGGTTTCATGGATTTTATGTTATCATCAATGAAACCAAACTGAAACAAGGCAGAATTTAAACCAAAGGTTTTTAAAAGCGTATATTTCCAAAAGATAATACAAACTGTTTAGAATTGTGACTTGCATCAACATTTTAAAATGAATTTTGAAGGGCTGTATGTCCGGAACCCTATATAACTAAGAAAAATCGTTAGCACGCGTAAAAATATATTACTGGAGCTATAATTTTTATGTCTTTCCGAAGAAAAATTTGTACTGGTGCCTAAGTTACAGATGTCAAAAAATAGCAAATTTTGAATTTTTGAGCCCTAATAGTTCTTAAACAGGGGGCGGTACAAAAAAAATTTCTGAGAAAACTTATACTGATTCTAAAAGTTTTTTCTTCTCTCAAAATTTAAGGTATCTAAACGCATGCCGGAGTTATGAAGGTAGAAAAATCAGGCAAAATTTAGTTTTCACATAACGGTAAATTTAAATACTAAATTTAAAAGAATTTTACAATTTTGATAAAAATTCCTGTCGAATAGCGTTTTCAGATTGAAAAAATGTTAAACAGAACATCAGATAGACTCATTTAAAAATAGGGCTTTTTTAAAGTTTGATGGGCTGTAGCTCCGTATTGGAGGGGACTACATGAAAAAGTTGTTCTACAACATTAATTTTTTTATGAGACCTACCCATGGTTAAACTTTTTTTTTCTCTATCTTTAACGGTGTAGAAGCTTTGTAAACAGACTGACGGATGGATGGACGGTCGCCGAAGGACGGACAGAGTCAAACTAATAATCACATTTTTTTAAAATTTTTTTTGGAAATATACTAAAAAGCAGTCTAGCTTAATTTATTAGCAATAAAATATCAGTTAAATATACGATATAAGTTTAATTTTTTTTTTACTTATTCCATATCTTTAAATTTATTATTAATGGAAAATGAAAACTTTAATTCTATATAAAATTACTTTTGAGTTTTTATACAAAAATGACAAATTTAGTTATAATGACAATCGTTTCTGGTAGTATTATTGTCAAATTATCGCATAATAATTTGAGTTCTATTGTTTTTTCTTTTTGTTTAATTTTTTGCTATTTATTTTTTAGTTAAAATTAAATTGAATTTATTTTTATTTTTTTTGGATAAGATAAGAAGAAATTTAAAATAAAAAAAAAACAAAAGATAAAAAAAAAATTAAAGAATTATTTGAAATTAAAAAATGATTTTTTTTTTTTTGTGGGAGCTAAATAAAAAATTTAAAAATGGGTCAAACGCAAAAAAAAAAAACGCGTATTATTTAACGAATTTATTTAACGTGTCGACATTAATAGAAAAAATGTGCCAATTTAAAAAAGAAAAAACAAACTTTTCAAAAGTTTTTATTTTTATTACCTTAAATTTTTTTTATAGTTTTCTTCGTTAATTTAAAAGAGTGAATAAACATTTAAATTACGGAAATAAACAATCGCTTAAGAATATCAAGAATATATTAAATTTTTTTCTTTAAAATAACATATTTTGTTATCTAAATACTTTTACTATAGTTTCAATCTAAATTCACGGTTTATTCAATGTTTCATTGCTTAGAGAAATTACTGAATCAAATGTTTACATGCGGGATCTGCGAAAATGCGGCTTAATCTTATCTGACTCATCAAATCTAAAAGTAAAATGAACTAGGATGTAAAACATTGGGATTTTAAAGATTTTATTTCCAAATCAAGTCATTAACGATTTTTTGGTGAACTAACATCTAAACATATAAATAAAATACGATATATAATATTGAAAAAAAAATTAAATCTAACAATGAAATAAAATAAAATAAAAATTTAAAAAGATAAGATAAGATCTAAAATAAAATGAATTAATCATAAAAATAAAGAAATAAATCACAAAATGTTTTTTAGAAATCTATAAAAGTAATATATAAAAGAAATATATATTGGTCAAAAGTTCCAATGATACTCGCATATTAATTCCCATAAAATTATACATATTTTGGAAAAACGTTATAGTCTTACTTTTAACTTTGTAACCAACAATAAAATCTCTCCTAATTATGTTATTTTTAAATACATATTCCAAAAACGAAGTGCTTAAAATATTGTGACTTCTGTCCGCAAAAGCCCCAGCAACCAAATTATTAAAATTTTGATTTTCTAACCAACTCTAAAAACCTTACTATTTTTTTTTCACCTGGTTTTAATACTACTTTTATATCAATATGGAAAAATAAACTAAATAGTGGGTGGTTATTTGTACCATAACTCTTATACACAGCCACAGCTAAGTTTCTTTCATTTTATAAAATTGATTTAGCCCTAAATGAAATGAAATTGATGTGGAATCATTATTTTTTTTCTTGCTAACTGCTAAACTATTGAGCTGATAAACCTGCACCATGAGGCAGTACTAAGCCTTATTAAGTGTGGAATTGCTAAATTTCAATCGATGAAATTCTATTTTTTTATTTTTGGCTATACATTTTAAATTATTAGGGGGGCCTCGGTTGTCTAGTGGGTAAGAGCGTATAAAATATGCTATAACACAGAGGAAGTGTGAGTTCGAATCCCACACATGTCGTAAAAGTTATTAGTTACCCTTACGACATTTACAGCCACATCTGAACAGGAAAAGCTGTGTAATTTTCTGTCCACATTTATGTGGCAGAGAAATGCATTAAGAAAAAAAAATTATTAGTTATAATCTGGTTTAATAAAATTTATTTATTTAAATTTGGATATACGAATATTTGTTTATTTATATTAGGACATTAGCTTATCTGTGAGTTATAAGATACATATTATGTAAAATGAGAAACCTCCAATTTCTAAGTAAAAGCAATATATAAACTTTCTCATAATTTTCTTTTGATAAATTAAAAAATGTTTAAGGCAACAATGATAATAACAAAGAAACTTCAAACTGAAATTAAAAACACTTTTATTTAGAACGACAATTACTGACAAAATTACTTTTTTTTTTTTTAAATAAGAAAATGCTTTAAAAACTCTTCAATAACATTTAGTTGCAAGAATAAATGAAAAAAATAACATATATTTAAATTTGTTCATCCCTTTTTTTAATTATTTTTTTTTGTACTTATGTGTCTCAACATAAATTATGCCCAAAAGGAGTTCCCAGTTTTTTTTTTTTTCTTAATAAAATAAAAAGAAAAACTCTTGCAGGATAATACTCTAATGTATAAGTAAAAGCAATTAACCATCACCTTCTCTTCAATATTTAATTATGATGTTGTCTTAAATCAATAGCATGCATATAATAACACCATTCATTTAAAAAATCCAAAAGAACATGAAATCTCAACCATTTTATAGATGATTATTTCTGTCTAAAGTTTGACTCGCCTTACTTATATACATCCAAATATGTATACTAAAAGATAATTATTCTCTTTCTATAATTAGTTAAAATTCATTTACTTCACATTTTATCTGCTTTAGATAGTATTTAACACAATTCCTCCACAATATACTCTTTCACTTATAGTTTTCAATCTTTGGCATTTTTATTTTACTTTTTTGCAGTTTTTTAGAATTTTATTTTTAATAAATTTTATGCAATATAAGAACAGGGAGAACCATTAAATTATTGCTTTATAATAAATCATAGTATCCTGTTGATGACACTGTTAAAGCCAAGTAAAAAACAAAAAAAAAAGCAACAATAACAATTACTTTTCTCTTTGAGCCCTTCTTGTTGTTTATTGTTATTCCTGACATATAATTCCGTTTCCCTATTTTGTTCTTTTTTTTGTGTCTGTTATTATTGCAAGTTGCCGTTTTGGTCTTTAAATGCTAGTCAACTACAGCAACCATCTAATAATATATGCACAATAAAATGTGTATACATTTTATCATAAAATGATACCAACTTTATAGGGAATAAAAAACTACAAAAAAAATAAAATAAAATAACAAATAATAATTCCACTTCTATCAGTTATGGAAACGACACCACATACGATGCGATTATACATTTAATATCCAGGCTTAAGTCTGTGGTCTTTCGCACAGGTAAAATAAAACAAAAAATTAAAAAGAAGAGCATAGAATAGTTAAAAATATCCTGAACAAGAGAATGGTAAGAAACAAAAAAAAGGACGGTGAATGGACAACGATGACAATCATGACGATGACAGTGTATTAGCAGAAACTATGAAAATTAAACAAACAAAGAGAAGATTTTCTTTAGTTTAGTTTTTTTTTTTAGTTTTTAATATTCTTGTTGTTGTTCACTTTTGTAATATGAAACGGACAGTCAATAAAGATTCCCTTACTTTTAATTTTTTTTTTTTTTGTTTTTCTGTTAAAGATTACAACAAGTTAAATTTAAAGCTTGTATCGTTTGTTTTTTACACTGACACTGCAGAGCATATCTCATATCATACACATATTATACATTTATGTATGTTTTTTCATGTGGATATAAGAATATAAAAATTGCATAAATGAGATTGTGAACAGCAGGTACATTTCCTTCCTTCCATATATGGGGGATATTATCATTGTTTTTTTTTTGCTTTTAGATTTGTTTGTTTCTTCTTTTAATTCCTTTTAAACAACAAGTACTCCGTTGTTTTATATTCTATATATTTTTATTTTTCTTTTCTGTTTTTTTTTTTTGGGTTTTTTTATTCTTCTATTACTAAGTAAATTCAAACCCTTTTATAAAAAGTAAAAATAAATCTTTTATTCAATAGGATTTAAAAGTACGTTAACCTATTAAAGAAAAAAAAAATTAATTATTTAATATGGTTTTGTTAAGATGGGGAATTGAATTTTTAAATGAATTAATTTGATTATTAATGAATAGGTTATATGGGATGTATATAATATTATTTTACAATATATGTAAGTATATATTTATAATTATTTTCTACATTGCTTCATATTATTTTGTAATACATTATACCTTTTTCTAATCGTTTATTGTTCTTTTGAACACAATTAAAAAAAAAAAAGTTCTGCTTTAATAACTTCGAGTCATTATCACCGGGTTTTAATGAATTGCATGCATATACAATCATATTATAATATATACATACCTATACTTATATAACTAGCATTGTCTAGTCAGTTGGGTCACTTCACATTGTTTCTTCCCTTCTGCTGATGATAGTTCTGATTTTGAAACTATCTTTTTGCAATTTTTAACAGGAAATCTTTTTAAACAATTTTAATAACAAGTGACGAAACAATGAAACTTCTAAGTCACTTTAGTCCCTTCTTTAATTTTCAATGTACCTATGAGGTATACATACTATTACTACATTAAGAAAAAGTAATCAGCTTGAAGGAGTTTTCTAAAAAAAAAAATTTTTTTTTTTGCGCATACAAAATTAAAAATTGCATAGAAAACAGAAAAATAAAAATTTTTAATTCTTGTATGTACAAAATTTTTTTTTGTTTTCATATTCTTTTTTTTTCATTTTTATATATTTGTTGCGCCTAAAGCTTGAATATTGTGTATATATATATATGATACATACGTGAACCGTCTTGTATATTGGGTGAAATACATAATCAAAAAAAAATTATGAAAAAATTTACAAATGACTTAAAATAAATAAACGTGGGCTCACAGGAACAGCAAAATTAAAAAAAAAAAAAAAAAAAACTGAAACTCCAACCAGCTGTTATACTTATGATATTTCTGGTATCGTTGTCGTTTCAATATACTTTGCCTATAATTATATATACATAAACTTAAATATATATATTTTTGTACTGTTCAGTATATTGATGGTATGAACCAGTGGAAATAATATACAATATAAAATATTCGAAATAAGCCAGTGAAGCACACGTGATATGTGTGCATAGCTTCATTGCACATCACTTTTTAGTTTTTTTTTTTTTAAATTTTTTTTTTTAATTTAAAAACATGCATTGGCAATTGAACAACATTAAGTTCAGCAACATTCAGAAACATTCTGTTGTGATTTTTTTTTTCTTCAATTGTTTCTTTGTGTTATTATTATGCGTTGTTACCTTTGCAATGCACAATCATTTTTTGTCGTTTATATTTTTTTTTTTGTGCTTGAGTTTTAAAATTTTTAAAAGCTGAATAAAAAAAATAATATCAAAAAAAAAAAGAGGGAAACAGTCCTACAAAACAACAGTTGCACAGGAAGAGAAACTAAAAATAAAATAACAGATAAAAAATAAGAAAAGAACGAAAGGAACGAGATTTCTTTTAAACCACCAAAAGGCATAACACTTGAATTGGTATTGCAAAAAAAAAAAAATAAAATAAATAAAAAAGATACAATAACAAAGCTAAAACCTAAGCTAGAAAATAAGAAGTACAAGCAAAAAAAATAAAAAAAAAATCCTGACTGTATGCTTGCCTGAAAGTAGAAGTTAAAACTAACCATCAGGTTAAGTTAATCATATATACATATGAATATGCTTGTGTACATAAAATATGTATATACATTCATATTATGATATATTGTATCTCTAGATTTGTACGTATATAGAACTAAAAAGACACAAAAAAAAATAAAACAAAACAGAACCAAAACAGGTTTTACTTAACTCTTTGTTTTATTTTTTTTATTTGCTTATGGTTCTATAGAGTTACTTCAGAAAATTCAGGTTATTGTTAAAAGTTTCCAACTAAAACTTATATCTTTGTTTTTTATATGTAGATATATATATATATATATATATTTTTTTTTTTTACCTATTTTTATTCCTTTTTTTCCTCTCGTACATTTGAAATTTTCATTTCATTTTTGCTTTTCTTTTTATTTTTTATTTCTGTATTCCTTTGAGACATTTCTCTTCTTAGGACTTCTTCATCTCTACATTTAGTCTTGGTTTATTAAATTTTGCGAAACAAAAAACAGCTATAAAATAAGATGAAAAAAAAAAAAGTTAGTTATGAAGACTTTTTAATTTTGATTTTGATCATGACATTGATTCTATGGTGTTTTGAATTAAACTGGCATTTAATTTCCATAACAATATGGGTGTACTTTAGTATATAATATATACTATCCCATGAATATATATATATATATATATCGTTGATGGACACAGAAATCTTATAGAACTCAAAACTAAAAAAAAAAAAAAAGAAGTTTTAAACTTTTAAGGTAAATTTCATTTTGTAACATTTCTAATATCATATACATACCTACATATACATATATAATATATAAAACAATTTATTTAGATTTAAAATGTCAAGAATTAAAGTCTGGATTAAAATTTTACTTTGGTCATCAGAATATAATATTTATTTTAAGGGAATTTAAAATTAAAATATTCATAATAATACTAAAATATTTATTTAAATATGACATTTATAACAATTTTATAAATATATTTATTTAATTTTTTAAAATCTGATTTAATAATATTTAATACAATTATAATAAACTTAAAGTAATTGATTGACATTTAACTGTCCAATTATTGCTTTTATATACATACATATTTAGCTATAAATTTTTTTTTCTGGTTTTTGATTTAATTTTAAACATTTTAATCGAAATAAACATCCTACTTTTCCATTGTAAAAAATAAAAAATATTTATATAATATTTATTTTGATTTAAGCTGCCATTAATGATATAACTAACTATTAAATATTTATTTTTTTTCTATGAAAATAAAATTTAATTCCCGAATTTGGCAACCGTGGATATATGTATATATACAGTATGTATCGAAAAAAAAAAGTTTGATAAAGTTATATTGACAATTTTGACATTTTGATTGACAGTTTTTTCAAATTTTATGTCTCTTAATTTTTTTTGCAATATTTATTTAAGCCTTTTTCGAAAATATTTTTTTGATGAGATAATTTTATTTTGAACTGTCATAATTTGACACATTGTATGTCATAATTTAATTTGTATTTCTGTATAAATATGTGCTTTTAATATCTTTATATAAATGTTATATGTATTTATGTAGCAATTTATATTTAATTAGATTTTCGAGCTAAATCAAATCAGAAGCGATGGATGGGTGTGTCGGGCAAACATTGAAAAGAAGGAGTTCACAGACAGAAGGAGTTCAAGAGCCACTAAAAAATTATTCGGGAATCGGGACATGGAAGGATAAATTGCTGTTTTAAATGTCATTTAGTTTACTTGTAGAATACACTATATAATTATTTTAAGAACTATACATCAATCGAAAATTAAATATATTTGATAATTGATATTTCAAAAAATATTTCGAAAATTTATTTATTATTTAAATTTTAATCTTCTCATTTGATTCTTTAGCCTACCGTTTGGTAGATCTTCTTTTATAATTTTAATTTTTTTTTTCATTTAACCACAAGAATTTTGTGTCTGTTAAATTTTTATGATGATTTACTATATATTATATTCTTTAGAATTATAAAGAGAACTTATGTGCATATAAAAAAAAAATCCATGTTTCTTCATAAAACCTCTAAACAAAGAAACAAACAGTTGAAAATTAAGTTTAATAATTATGTTTAAATGGTCAAAATAAATATTGAATTTCATAAAAAAAAATTCTCTAGGTAGGTATATATAATAAAAAAATATTAAAAACTCGTACCAACCATAGAGAAATACAAAAAAAAAACAGGAAAAACTCTCACTACTCTTGACATCATCTGCAGAGCACAGGAAATATCACATTTTTTATAATCACTATCATTTTTTTTATTTGAAGAAAAAAACTTTAATATGACGTTTAGATTAAATTTCAGAAAGGTTTAAATGTAAAGCTTTGATTAAGCACCGGATATCAATTGATCTCTTAGAGCGGAAATCCATGCAGTTGAAATATATTAAGAAAAAATTATAATTTGACACTTTAGATTAATTTTAGAATTAAAATACTCTTAGATGAAGCTAATTTAAAAAAAAAAATTTGTATCTTTAGATTTGCGTAATAATCTTGAGCAAATCAATTAAGATCGGATGTTTAATAATTACATACCTATATATGTCCTAAGTATGTCCTTGAAAATTGGTTTTCAGTTTAATTTTTTTATTATTAAAAACAGAGTTAATTTTTGTTCTTCGTTTCTAATGATTACTTTTAATCGTTTTTAAGCTGGAAATCTTAACTATATATATTTAAAATATTAGAGGATCTACTGTAACGAAATATGAATTAATGTTAATTTTTTTCAAGACATATCAATTATGGTTACTTCTGTATATGATAAATTCAGAAATAATGGTAAAATCTCTGGTTATGGTAAAATCTCTGGTTATGGTAAAATCTCTGTAATTTTAAAATAACATAAATGAAAAAGTGTTAAATGTTAATACTATAAAAAGTACTTTGAAGAGTTAAAATTTAAACCTAGTATTAAGCGGAGTTTTAACGCATCACCCTTTTAAAAAATTCACCTTTATTAAGTTTTACTTTAATAAATTTTAAGCATATATTTTAGGTGTAACAAACTGTTTTATATTTCCCATATAATAAACTTACATCCATAATTATTTATTTTCCTGTATTTGAATTTTCTTTTACAAATTTGTGGCCCCAAGAATGCTAAAATTAATATAACCTCCAATATTCATAAAAATTAAAAATTTCTTACAAAGTAAAAATGGAAAACTCCCCAAAAATAACATATAATAAATAATTTGTGTATACAAAATCGATTATCTTGCATATGATATTAGCGTATACCACTTATTTGAAATTTTATTTACGATATAATTTAAACTCCAACAAAGAATTGTGTAAGAATTTTTAATTTATTTCTTAATCCAAAATAAACCCAAAAAAATTTCTTTAAAATTCAAAACCTTTCATTATTTTGATAAACAATTTTTTAATTTTTTTTGCTGTTTTTTTAGAATCAAAATAAATTCCCGAATAAAAAAGCATTCCATAACGTTGGTTAACCTTTGCAGAAGGATTGAATTGAATCGCACGTTTATCAATTCCTGATCATTTAAAATTTTCGCATAATATCAATTCTTTTTTTGTTATTTTGTGCATTGGTATCTCAAATTACCCTAAAACTAAAAAAAAATTTTTTAAATTATTGTTTAAAAATCAAAATCAAATCACATAAATTAATTTTTGTTTTGTTTTGATTCGATTATCAATTTTTTCTGCCTTTATTTTCATTTCAAAAATGATAAATCGGTTTTATTTTGAGGAGGACATACCTACATACAAAACCATTTTAAACTTTGAAATTTTATTTTTCTAATTATTTCGTTTTATTTTTATGCTTTAGGTTCCAAAAAAAATAAAACAAAAAACAAAACCTCCAAAAATTATAAAACTCTCCATCATGAGACGATAAAATTCATTTGAACATGACCACAATCTAAATTTAGAATCAAACAATTTTTGATCATTCGATACTTTTATTTTTTTGTAACAAAAAAAAAAAAACAATTATCACTACCATTGATAATTGTACATCCTTCCAAAAGTTAATATAAGTGTACAATGTACATATATAATATAAGAAGTGACCAGGATATAATTTTAAATTTTAAATTGATCGTATATTATAAATTTATACCTGTCCAGGCAAATAAATCGTATCTGTAGATTATATGAATAACATATTTTACGTTCGTTTTATTTGTGCGGAATCAAAAAATTCACCTGATCAATTTTTATAATTTTTTTTTTTTTACTTTCGTTTTGGAACTTCTTTTTTTTTATTTTGTTTTAAATTTTATTTTATAAATATGTTTTTCATATTTGATAACTAGATGTAATCGATTTCAAGTAGGTGGGATAAATAAAGTTAAAAAACAAAAGATTCAGAATAAAAAGGAAATTTTTTTTGTAATAAAAATCGAATAGACATTAAAAATCAAAAAGACATTTTTAACCCAGAAGGGATGTAACTCCCTCTTATTTTAGTTTGTTGCATCGTTTTTTTTTTTTTTTTTTGTAATAAATACATTTTAATATTTTATTTTGTTAGAATCATTGGTTTTTGGTTGGATAAATGGTTGGTTAATTTTTCCTTGAATGGTTTATTTGTTTGGTCACTTGCGGTATTTAACAATAAGATAGTTTTTAAGCTGTCTTTGTTTTTCATAAAATATCACAAAGTAAAATGCCAAATTTCTATATGTTATTTTCCAATTAAAAACCAAAAAAATTTTCTATACTATAAGTAAAGTAGCTAGGAACACAGAAGTGAAAGGAGAAAAGAGAAGAAAATATTGTAAGAAGATATAATCTTTAAAATTATAAATGGTTATATAACATAATACCATAAAATAAAAAATATAACATCATCATTTATTTATGTATATAATATCTAATATATATATATATTAGATCGATTTCTTTTCCTTTTTTTAAAAAAACAAGCACAAAAATGACTACATTTTTGTATGGCTTTGTTTTTTTTTTTAATTCAATTTTCAGATACTTAAAAATAAAATATTTTGAAATGCTTAAGCGTTTAAGGAAACTTTTTGTCGTTATTGAAATAGTATATGAGGATGGCAGGATCCTTCGATCAATTTTTTTTAAATAAATTTCAAGTATCGCAAATTTCAAGTATACAGTTTGATTGATTTTTAATAAGTTCTAATACAAAGCGAATAATGGCCTCTGCAGATCTTATAAATATGAGAATATATTTATTATGACTGTGAAGTCTTACCTCCTTTAAAATTTTAAACTTTCAGAATAGAAAAATATTTAGGCATAAGGAGGTCATAACATTGCCAATATAAATGAAAGAAAATTCAGTTACTATACGACGTTCAAAAGACCTATAGTTACTATGCTATATCATTATGTAACCTATGTTTTAAAATGTTTTCTTTTATTTAAAAATTGTTCATCTTTCCCTAAGTATTACTTAAGTGGTTTAAATGATTTAGCTGCATATTTTATGGTTATAATATTCTTTTATATTGTTGTTCTAAAAGGTAAGAAAAAACCTTCACTAAGATTCTAACAAAAAAATTAATATTTGGTCACAATTATATTTGATGTGTCTTAAACAATTATAAAATTTGACAAAAATATGAAAATAACAAACTTTAGAATTCAAGTAATTAATATCCAAAGTAATTTTTAAGCTATTTGAAATTTTTTCCTCATAATTCCAATTTAAAATATGCTTTATAATTTACTTTAGTCTTTACAATATTGATTTTACATTTATCGTTATGACTGTTTTTAAAGTTAACCCGAATAAATACAATAATTTTATCTAAAAATTTATTTGATACAAGTTTTTATTTTTTGAAACAAGATTAAGATAATGTTATGTTTAGAAAAAAAAAAAACTAGTACTCATCTCTTCTTCTTTCCCCTTTATATTTGTTGAGGTTAAAATCATGTCCAGTTCAGTTTTCCAGCAAAATAGAATATTGTTTTTTAATAGATTTTATGTTTTTTTTAATACAAAATAATCAAAAAAAAAAAAAAATTGCATAAATTTTTATTATACACAAAAAAAAAAAAAAAAAAATGAAAAAATATTATACTAAAATAAAATCAAAGCTATATAATAACTACTTACTATCACGCATCCAATTTTTTTTTTTTTCCAAATCCAATTGAAGTTCAAACATTATTCCAATCTTGTACAAAAAAAAAAAAATTTAACAATGATTAAAATGCATGGAAAAATTAAAAGAAAATCGAATCCAATAATAAAAATTAAATAACAAGAAAAAAAACAAAAAAACAAAATTTCTAAACAACAGAGAAAAACCAGACCATTGAACAAGTGGAAGAAGTCAAGGCTTTTTCATTTTCATCTTTTTTTATTGAACATACATACATATATATGTATATAGACAAATGCAACAAATTCATAATAACAACAACAATAAAATGTTAGTCTTAAAATTATTTTCCAAACTAACAACAAACTTCAACTAATATAATAGATATAAATAGATAGATAGAGTGAAAGAGATAGAAATAAAAAAAGAAAAACAAAATATAGATGGCTACATAATATTTTGATATGGCCTTGAACTTTTAGGAAGGAAAAATCAGTTTTCTTTTTTTCTTACATATTTTTTTTTTTTTTGTTTTTTTCTTTTTAAAGTGAATCTTATTTAAAAGGTTGCATCTAGTAATGGTACAGTGTTATGTGCATTGTCCATATCTAGAAAAAGAGAAACTATAAAATAAAGTATATGTACCATTATATATATTTTCTAAACCATAAAATATTATGTTCTCTCTTTTTTCTGATATTAGTTTTGTTTTTGTTTAAATTCAAAAAAAAAAAAAAAAATATAACATAAAATTTTCTTTTCTGTTCTGATTTTCTGTTGGTTTCTACTCTACTTAAATAATTTTCATCATCAAAATAAAAAAAATAAAAAAATCATTTTATATAGAAGCCAGCTTATAGATAACTATATAGTATATACATATAAAAGATATATACCATCATAGTAATAATACAACTTATCATTAGCTACATAATCAAATTAGAAAGAGAAAATAGCAAAAAAAAAAAAAAAAAAAAACTTCATGAACTTTGGAATATTCTTTGGTTTAATATATAATAAATATATTAAAGGAAGAGAAAGGAATAGAGCGACAATCAAGGTTATGATCAAAAACGATCTATTATAATGATCAGAATAATAATGATGATGATGATGATCATGATGATGATACTGATGATGACGACAATAATAATAATAATAATAGTTTACTTTCATATGGTAATAATCATATTCAATAATAATAGTTATAATGATAATGATAATCATATTGCATAGATGATGATTATAATGATTAGGTATATATATATATATATATATATAAAATGAAGTAGAAGTAAAAATTAAAAATTAAACCTAGAATAAATTTAATAAATTTAAAAAAAAAAAAAAAAACAAAACAAAAAATAATAATTGTACATTTTGGAGGACATAGGATTAATTCTATTTTGTTTCTTTTTTTTTTTTGTTATTTTATATTGCAAAAAAAAAAGCTCAAGGTCACGCATGAATGAATCGTTAGAGAATTAAAATTGTATCATAAAACAAAAACAAAAAAAAAAAAAAAAATAAGAAAAATATAAAACCTATAGCAGGATTACATTATAATTTTTGGATACAGAAATTATGTGGTGCATGATATAATATGTCTCAGTACAGTTGTTAATATTAAGCCAGAATGAAAAAGGTCTCATATAAGCAACCAACCAAGCAATAGGGCCATTACTCTTATTTTTTATTGCATTCAATATATATGTATAATATTTAAGTATATAAATTGTATTAAAAGTTATATAGTACCTATAGTTTTACTTTTTGCTGTAGTAAATTTAAAAAACAAAAAAATGGTATCAATATTAAAATTTTTATAAGTAGGTACTCTAGAATTATGCTTTTTAGAAAGAAAAAAAAAAATAATTTTTTTATATAGAACCTATATGACTGGAAGAATTATATACATATTATATATTTACATATTTTTATATTAAGTTCATATAAGTAAAAACAACCACTAAAACTAATAATTTAAAAGATGATAAAAAAAAGAATTTTTTTTTTTTTTTAATTTAAAAAAAAAAAAAAAATTCTTAAAAAGAAACAAACAGAAATAACAAAAATTTTTATAAATAGATATGCAGATCTAGCGGTAGACAACATAATATTTTATTAAAAGGCAAAAAAATAAAAAAAAAATAAAAATAAACAAAAAAAAAAATGTAATCCTAAGTAATATTATGGGTTATTTAATATTATGGATAGGAGTGGTCATAGTTAGTTGGTTTGTTCTTTGGTTTCGTTTTTATTGTTGGTTTTCTTTTTTTTTTTTTAATAATTGGATGAATATTTTTTTTTAATTTCCTTTAATTTTTTTTTTTTTCTATAGTTATTTGAAAAAAAAATTTCATGTCATATAATCTAAATATATATATATATGTATATTTTAATATAATATTTATTTAGAAAAGGGAAATTGACCATGCATTTGTTTTCATTTAGTTAATGGAATGGAAAAATGTTAAATTTTAATGATCATAAATAATAATAAAATGAAATTTTTTTTTTTTTTTTTTTGCATTTTATAGATTGGTTTATTGGTGCCATAAAATAAAATCAAATTAACTATATTATTATTATTTATTTAATTGTAATGAAAAATTTCGGTTAATGACTTTTAGAATGAATGAAAGAAAAAATTTCATAAAAGTGAAAGTTCTATTTGAAATTTTGTTTTATTATAAGCAAGGGTATAATTATATTTGCAACCGTACAAAATTTTATTTAAAAAACTGTCCAAGATACGTTTAAACATAACTTTACTTTTATAGACATACTTGCATATATTGGAACATTTATGTTTTCAGAGTATAATCACTTAAATTTTTATTTTTATCTGTTTAAACAGTAAAAATTTATTTGAAAATCTCTTTATTATCCTTTATTTATTTTTTTTGTTTTTTTTTTTTTTTAATGTTGGGGAAACTGTTTTTAGAAATTGTATCCAATTTAAAAAAAAATATTTTTTTTTTTTGTTTATTAAATGTTGCTAATAAAGAATTTATGATAATGGTCATTAAAAAATAAATGTTTACCAAATATGGAGTATCAATGTTACCATATTTGAATTTCAAAAAAAAAAAAAAAAAAGGAAAACTATTTATTGTGCAATATCTTTTCTATTCGAAAGTGCTATTCAATTTTATCTTTTTCAATTTTCCTTTTATCTATCAAGGAAATGAAAATCATTAGAAATATTTTCTATTTTATTTTTGGTACAAAATATTTAATAATAATCATATTTTTTTAGTACATTTCCAAAAATGTGCCAATTAGTTTCACTCTGTCCGTCTGTTTACAAAATTTCTACACCGTTAAAGATATAGAAAAAATATTTTAACCAATTTTAACCCCTGTTTATGAGCTATTAGGGCTCAAATATTGAAATTTGATATTTTGCTAAACACCTGTAACTTAGGCACCTGTACACATTTTTCTTCGACAAGACAAACAAATTAAAGCTCCAGTAATATATTTTTTTGTGTGTTAATGGTTTCTTTTAATTGTATAGTGTTTAAAAGTTACAGCCCCCCAAAATTTCAAAAAAAACCTATTTTCAGATGTAAATATCTCAGACTCTGCGTTAGTAGTTTTACAATCGACAAATACTAGAAGACCGGAAATTTTATAAAACAATATCAAAATTATGCAATATTTTGTAATTTACTATTTAAATTTACCGTTATGTTAAAACCAAATTTTGCATGATATTTCTTTTTTCATAACTCCGGCACCTGAAATTTTGAGACGAGAAAGAACTTTTAAAATTAGAATAAGTTTCCTCAGAAAATTTTTTGGTACAATCCCCTGTTACGCCTCAAAAATTGAAAATTTGCTATTTTTAAACACCTGTAACTTAGGCATCTGTAAAAATTTTTCTTCGGCAAGACATGAAAATTAAAGATTCAATAATATATTTTTACGTGTGTTAACAGTTTATTTTAGTTATATAGGGTTCTGAACTTACAGCCCCCCAAAATTCCAGAAAAGTTCTATTTTCAAGTTTTTTCTTATTACATGAAATTTACAAATTTTTCTGCAAGTCACAATTCTAAACGTTTGTATTGTCTTTTGTAAATGTGCCCTTTTAAAAACCGTTGGTTTACATTCTAACTTGTTTTTTTTTTATTTTTTAAATACTAAATTTTGTTTTTTTCAATTGATGTTATCAATTTTTATAAAAGGTTAAATTAAAGAAATTTTTTAAATAATTTAAATACCTTAAAAGAAATTTCAAAATTGAATTTAAAGGTAACAAATTTGAACTGTAAAAAATTAAAATTAATGAAAAAGAATTGTAGAGATAAATGCCAAAGACTGTGTAAAATAATGAAATTTATTGAATTCACATTATTTTCTTTTCAATTATTTAAAGTGCATATGGACATAAGAATGTAGGTATATATCTATTAAATTCTTATCATTAAAAACAAAAACAAAAATTGTTTAATTTTTTTATTAAAAACATTTTCTGTAACTGTGATGGTTGTCTCACCTTAGGCATCAATTTTTCAAAAATTCCAGAAATGGAGAGATTAAAAATTCCTATTTCGAATCAAAGAAACTAAAAATTTTAACCGAAGAGCAAAAAAGGTATAAGAACTACCAAAAGCAAGTAACCAATAAATTATACTAGCATAAAAGAAATTCATATTCCAAATATTTTAGATATCATTTTCAGAATGTCTATAATAAATATCAAATGAAATAGCAAAGGGAATAAAAGCAAGAGAAAAACTATATCTAAGATGAAATTATCTATTAAGTTATCTATTGTGAATAAATTTTAAATTTTATAATTTTTAATTAACATATTAAAATTACCAATTAATAATTCAAGTTAACTTGACGGTTACTAAAAAAAGAATTAGCTTCTCAAATAACATTTGTCGTCTGTTCATAGTTCAAAAAAAATAAAAAATAAAAAACAAACCCAAAAATAAAATCATATGATGATTTCATATCTTTTTATTTGCTCTTCCATAAATATAGCTATGTTCATTTTATTTTTCTGTCTCCATTTTTTTATTTTTTTTTTTATTTCAATATAAGAATATTAAAATCCATTTTAAGATTTACTAACATTAATTAAACGATACTATCAAGAATTTGCAACACAAGTTAAGAGTTTAAAAAAAAATACAAAGTATAATAAGAACGCAATTCATGGGTAATGAAATGAATTTTCTCTTTTCTTAAACATGTCCATTTCAAATAGTATATGTCATATACGAACATCATTTCATAAAATTTTCAACACCAATTGTGACTATATAACAGCAGTCAGTCAGCAACAGGAGCAGTAAAATTTAAAAGTAGCAGCTGTTTGTTATACATTTACCATTTACATTATGTTAGTATCAGGTCAAATGAGGCACAATACAGAGCCATAGTATATAATATATATATACAGAATCATCAAGTCATCAGCTACCATTTTTATTTATTTATTTATTTTTTTTTTAGTTTTTTTTTTTTTTTTTGAAAAAGAAATGAAATAAAAAACAACCAATGAAAGAATTCAATACCAAAAATTTGACCATAACAAACCTTTGCAGTAAATTTAACAGAGTGAAGCAATTAAAGTATAAATTACTTGATGGTTTTGAATTGCATATTAATGGCCATTTTTTTTATTTTTCGAATTCATTTTTCTTTTCTATATTATGTTTATACGTGTATGTATATGTATATATATATATATTAGATTGATATAAATTTAAATTTACTACAAAATAATATGAATACATATTAGATGGATCTGATTGTATATTTTAGTATATATTATATGAATGTATCTATATATATATATATGTATATATATAATAAGATCAGTAACTTTGGTTGTCCTGCTGATGGGCTACTGGTTAATTTTTTTAATTTTTCATCCTGTTTAATGTTTTTTTTTTTTTACTTTTAATTTTGTTTTTTTTTTTTTTGCTTTTAATTTTCATTGTAATATATCTTGAAAATTTAATGACAATAAGAAGGATAAAATCAGTTATACTTAAATTCTATATATATATATATATATATATAAGATGAAGATGAGAATGTTGATGATAATAATGGTAATATTAATTATAATGTTAGTAGTTGGTTAACTGCCTGATGATGATGAAGATGATGATTATAAAGACGATTAAAGACTGATAGAAAATTTTTTTAACTGCTTTTGGCTATTATTACCATAACACTCACCATTTTAATGCATTCATCGTTTTTTTTTTTTTTTTTTGTTTTTTTAAATCAAAAGATTGTTATTACAAAGATAAAACAAAAAAAAAAAAAAATATCAGAAGGAAATAATCCATTAAGACTCGTCGTTTAAAAGGTTGATTCCTTTGAAAAGATAAACAGCTTAATATTAGTAAAATTACAGATGAAGTATTTAAACATTTGAATTGTACAGTAGCCAAAAAAAAAAAGTAAAAACTTGACTATTCTAATATTTTAAAATTGAAAAATGGTAAGCAAAAAAATTTAGTATTCGTATTTTGTATATATGTTTATGTATTCCAAATATGAGATAAAATTGAAATTGTGTAAAATTTATATACATATATATACGTTTTAAGGTTTTTCTTTTCTAATTTTGCTGTATCAAAAGTTTTATAATTAATTATAATTTTATATATGAGAATAAATAAAAAAAAGTACGTCTGGAGTGTGGATATTTTTCATTTTCCTTTTTATTTAAAAAAAAAAGTATCTAATAGATTTACTTATATGCAAAAAATTTAATGAAGTTTAGATTTTTTTTTTTTTTTGTTTTAAGAAAATAAATTATTTAATTATTTATTATACAAGAAATAGAAAACTTTTCATATATTTTAATAGTATAATTAATAAACAAAAAACAAAAAAAAACACTTTAGAAAAATGATTATAAATTAAATCAAAAATTTATATATATATAATTTTCTTTCTAACATATGTAATAATTATTTTTTGCCTTTTTAAAGAAAACTTCATTCAAGTATATATATACATATCATACTCATGTAATATATTATACATTTTCTGATTTATTTAATTTATTTACAAATATATTTCATAGAAACTAATGAATTGATATTAAAACAGTATTTTTTTATGTTTCCTTTTTACAATTATTTTGATTCTAATTTTCTAATATCATATATATTAGTTTGCGTACTGCTATTCTAATAATTTCTATTATTAAAATTTTAATTTACTTTTTATTCAATGTTGATGTGCAGATGCTCAAGAGAATAGTAATAAATAACAAGTAACTAATGTGATTCAATTTTTAATCTTTAATTTTATGTCATGATGCCGCATTTTATATCATTATTTTTCATTTATTACCTATATACATAGTTATTATTATTTTCACTTAAAATACTTGAAATATATTTATTTTATTAATTTTTTATATGATATATACTTCCTATAATTTATAATTATTTCAATAAAGAAATGCTTTTGACTTAAAAAAAATGTATTAACGAAGAAAATACTTGATAGTGGATTTAATCATAAAAATAGGATAACGCCTAAAAGTATACAATAAATAATACAAAATATTACAATGTAGAGTGAAACTGTGGAAATTTTGAAAGAAAACAGCTTTATTTTTTTAGATAAATATTTGTTAAGTCTGAAATAATTTAACTGCAATCGAATCTCTCATCATTTAGTTAGTCCCAAGATGGATTAATGAAGACGTGCATTTGAAGATAATTAATTAATTCATTAATGAAAAAATGTTGTTTGTTGTAATTAAAGTTAAATTGTTATAAACTATTTATTTGACAGCATGAAATAACTTCTTAAGAAATAACTATCGACAACCCAAAAATGAAATAATTTCTGAAAATGTTTTCGTTTTTTTTTTGTTTTGAAGCAGAGTTATTATATTTTGTACGGATTTATATCATTTCTATTTTAAGGATTTATTTCATTTTTCCATTATGAAATAAGTCCGCAAATCAAAATGAAATGAATACTTAAATTGACTTTGTGCGGATTTATTTCATTTAATTTTTTTTCATGTTTTCTTATTTTTATTCGTTCCCTGAAATAAAGCCAAATGAAATAAAGGCAAAAAGGACGTTTTTGGCTTTATTTCATACGAAATAAAACCAAAATTAAAATGAAATAAAGTTAAAAATATATTTAAATATACTTTGATAAAGTTTTAATTCTAATTTTTCTAAGTTTAAAGTTGTAACCAACTATAAAATCCTTTCTATTTAGAATCTCGCATATGTATATAAATATTCTGGAAACAAGTAAATGTAACAGTAAGTCGATGCAACCGACTTATTAATACCCTACACCTGAATAATTCGAATTAAATTAACAATCCATAAGTGTTTTTGGCAGCTGCCCTTTTCTGTCTTATTCAACTCGAATTTCAAGAACGTAAAAGAGGCATC
Source organism: Poecilobothrus nobilitatus (assembly GCA_947095535.1). Taxonomy (NCBI): domain Eukaryota; kingdom Metazoa; phylum Arthropoda; class Insecta; order Diptera; family Dolichopodidae; genus Poecilobothrus; species Poecilobothrus nobilitatus. The sequence continues at coordinate 189,213,399 of OX352773.1, forward strand.
CGCTTGGGATATGCTTGACACCCTTGTATAAAATTTTAAGTTTCTATCTTAATTATTTTCGGAGATTGGTAGTCCTTGGGATGTTTGTGTCAGCTACCCGAATTGCCACTCCAATTCATCGAATCCATCTCAGGAACATAAAGAAAACTTGCCAGAACACCATTCTATTAAATTTAAAGGTTCTACTTTTGTTGGTTTTGGAGATATGCTCGTTGCTCTTGTGCTCGTCCGGAAGTTTCCAAAATACGAACCCATGTTTCAAATTCTTTCAAATGTCAGTTTCCAATTTTGTAGAAAAGGAAACATAACAGAACACCTTTGTACTAAAAATAAAAGTTCTATCTTTGTTGGTTGTGGAGATATACTCGTTTGCTCTGGGGCTCGTCCGGAATCTTCCAAGATTTGAACCCATGGACCAAATCCTCACAAATTTCAGAAACATAAATCAAACATGAAGGAACACCATTCTGCCTAATTTAAAGGTTATATCTTTGTTGCATTTGGAGATAATATCATTTGCTCTGAGGCTCGTTCGGAAGCTTTCAAAATCCGAACCCAAGGACCAAATCCTCTCAAATTTCAGAGGCCTAAATCATACATGAAAGAACGCCATTATGCCAAAAGTAAAGGTTATATATTTGTTGTTTTTGGAGATAATCTCATTTGCTCTGGGGCTCGTTCGGAAGCTTCCAAAATCCAAACCCATGGACCACATCCTCTTAACTTTTAGAGACATAAATAAAACTGGAAGAAACATCATTATAAAAAATTTAAAGGTTCTATCTTTATTGGTTTTGGAGATAATCTCGTTTGCTCTGGGGCTCTTTCGGAAGTTTCCAAAACCCGAACCCATGGACCAAATCTTCTCACATTTCAGAGACTTAAATAAAACATGAAAGAACACCACCCTGCCAAATTTAAAGGTTATATCTTTGTTGGTTTTGGAGATAATCTCATTTGCTCTGGTGCTCCTTCGGAAGCTTCCAAAACCAAACCCATGGACCAAATCCTCTTAAATTTCAGAGACATAAATCAAACACGAAAGAACACCATTGTACCAAATTCAAAGGTTCTACCTTTGTTCGTATTGGATATAATCTCATTTGCTCTGCGGCTCGTTCGGAAGCTTCCAAAATTCGAATCCACGGTTCAAATTCTTTCAAATTTAAACCCATGGCCAAATCCTCTCAAATTTCAGAGACTTAAATCAAACATGAAAAAACACCATTCGGTCAAATTTAAAGGTTATATATATTTGTTGTTTTTGGAGATAATCTCATTTGCTCTGGGGCTCGTTGGGAAGCTTCCAAAATCCAAACCCATGAACCACATCCTCTTAAATTTTAGAGACATAAATCAAACTGGAAGAAACATCATTATAAAAAATTTAAAGGTTCTATCTTTATTGGTTTTGGAGATAATCTCGTTTGCTCTGGGGCTCGTTCGGAAGTTTCCAAAACCCGAACCCATGGACCAAATCTTCTCACATTTCAGAGACTTAAATAAAACATGAAAGAACACCACCCTGCCAAATTTAAAGGTTATATCTTTGTTGGTTTTGGAGATAATCTCATTTGCTCTGGTGCTCGTTCGGAAGCTTCCAAATCCAAACCCATGGACCAAATTCTCCTAAATTTCAGAGGCCTAAATCATACATGAAAGAACACCATTCTGCCAAAAGTAAAGGTTATATCTTTATTGGTTTTGGAGATAATCTCATTTGCTCTGGGGCTCGTTCGGAAGCTTCCAAATCCAAAACCCATGGACCAAATCCTCTTAAATTTCAGAGACATAAATCGAACGGGAAGGAACATCATTGTACAAAATTTAAAGGTTCTATCTTTATTGGTTTTGGAAATAATCTCATTTGCTCTGGTGCTCGTTCGGAAGCTTCCAAAACCCAAACCCATGGACCAAATCCTCTTAAATTTCAGAGACATAAATCGAACGGGAAGAAACATCATTGTACAAAATTTGAAGGTTCTATCTTTGTTGCTTTTGGAGATAATCTCGTTTGCGGAGATTATCTCCAAAAGCCGGAATCATTCGGAAGCTTCCAGAATCCGAACCCATGGACGGATTTTGTCCAGATTCGAACTTAGCCTTTCTTTCGTAATTAGTAACCTACTATATAAATTTCATCAAGATAGCATCATTATTTTTTGAGTTATCGTGCGTACGGACGGACGGACGGACGGACATCGCTAAATCGACTCCGGCGGTGATCCTGATTCAGAATATATATACATGTCTATACCTAACTCGCTTCCTTTTGGTGGTTACAAACACCATACCAAAGTTAATATACCCTATACTTTAGGTGTAGGGTATAAAAAAGCGCATAACTCCTAATCATCTAATTTTGTTCGTAATTTTTTTCAAATTGAAATTTTTTTTTTTTGTCCTAAGGGAGGTGAGAATCTTCCGACACCAAGAATTTCCCCTTGGTAGTGTCAGAGTCTTACTGACTAAACCCACCTCCCCCTTTAGCCAATATAGTGGGATGAAACCCTTACTTGCGAACGCAGTATATTGGCTAGGTAGTAGGGATAGGAAAGGATAGGAAAATGGATACGGAAACATTGAATTGGGAGTGGGACTGTAAGGAAACAATGAATCCGCTTATTATTATTATTATTTTGCTAACAGTGACTAAAGCCGTCACAACAGTTACAGCATGTAGTAGTAGTATATATTAGTACATGAGGTAACTATTGAAGACAACCCCCCTGTCACTGTAGCGGCTGTTATTATTGGTATTAATATTCTTATTAATATTATTATTATTTTACTACAGAGTCAGCGCCATCAGTGGATTACAACGTGCAGCAGTATATAACACCTTACTTGCATGATATAACCAAAGATGGCTCCACTGTAGCAGCTATTATTATTATTATTATTATAATTATTGTTATTATTATTACTATTATTATTATTATTATTATTATTAATATTATTATTGTTATTATTACTAATATTAATTATACGATATACATTATTACGATATAATAGTACTACATATTTTTTATTTATGACCTGACCAGGGTTTGAACCCAAGACCCTTCGACTCATTTATTATTAAAATAATAAATAATTTATAAATCTAAATTCCAATTTGCGAAAAAAAAAATGATGTTCTATTCATTTTTATTTTGCTTATACTTTTTGCGTTTTGTGAGGTGTTATTTTAGGGGAATAGCGGACTTATTTCATAATAAAATTGCTCCGTAATTTGATGCGGAATTATTTGGAATTATTTCTTGATGAGTTATTTCATATCAAACACCTTAATTAAAATTAAAAATTAAAATTCCTTATTTTGTATTGGAATTTCTTGTGACAAATTCAATTATAAAATTATTATAATTAAGAAATTCACTTAATTCCTACCAATCGATTCCTATTAATTTTAGAAAAATTGAAAATTTAAAGATATATGTATGTAATATAGACTAAATATTTTTATTTAGGTTTTTCTATTATACAATATATACATATTACACAAAACAGAAATTAATTTCTTTATTACCTACTTGCTTAAAGATTTGAAGCTCACAATTTCTTTTGATTTTCTTTGTATTGGTTTTTTTTTTGTTTACGTTAACATCAAATCTAAATTTTGTTAAAAATTCTTAGAAAAATATTTTTTAATTATAATTTTAATAAATTTACAGGATTTGGATACTGAACCCTGGTAGGAGACAATTTTATTTTTCTATCTTAAATTATTTTGGAAGATTTTAAGAAATTAAGAAAAATATTAGTATACAGTAAATAGATTTTATTATCCCCTTTGAGCAATAGCGCAGAAAAAAAAGCGATAAAATTTCTATATATTTTTTTTCCATTTAAATTTTTTACTTAATACAAAATGTTTTATTATAAAATTTTATATCACAAATACAAATAAAAACAAAAATAGTTTTAATATAATATGTAGATACATTTTGTTAAATATAAGATTATTAAATTTCATTCAGATTAAGAATTTATAACTAAACCTTCTATTCCCAATTTATTTCAGAAGACAAGTACATATTTGAAAATCGAAAATTCATACAATATAAAGAAAAATATATATGTATACATATATATATATATAAAATTCCATATTTTATTATCAGTAGTTTTTTTTAAATAGGATTTTAATAAAAAAACACTCAAATATCTTTTGATTAAAAAAAAAAACAAAGTAGCATTTTTAATGTTTCAATTTATTTCATAACAAAATAAATTCAAATAATGTTTGCTGACTATTAAGCTAAGCTGAGCTACAATGATATGGATTACGACATTGTCACGATTTTATGCGAAAATAAAGTCATTTTTTATACAGATTTTTATTTTTATTTGCAAAAAAATAAAAAACAAAATCGGACTGTAAACTATAATAAAATAAAAAATTTAAAATATAATAAAAGTTATTCCAAATAACTATAGGTCTTTCAAAAAAATTTTTTTCTTTTTTTTTTGTTGAACAAATCATATTTTTTATTTAAAAGTAGGTACATATTAAATAATTTTTTTATTTAAATTTAACTGATTTTAATTATTTTTAAACCCTTAATTAGCTCTCTTAAGATCTTATAATATGGCTTTAACAAAGAAGGCTTATGTTGTATTTGTCCAAGTTTCAGTTGTTACTCTCAAATCGATTGAACATAAAACAAAACGAAGAATTCAGTATCATGATGATCAGAAAATCAATTTGCTTAAATCAATAACTTCTTTAAGAAAGGAATGAATGGGCGCGCAATGGATCGAAAAGTTGACTTCCTTTTTTCTAAAGAAATTAACTGTATACATATGTATGTATTATGATCTAATGAATTTTTTTTTTTAAAAACTAAAGTTCTGTCAAGCAAAGAAATAATTAAATTATGTTTTCTTTCCAGTTCTTTATTGAAGTACCGAATTTCAAATACAATCAAAACAAAAAAATTTATAAATTTAATACACTTTTTTTACACAAAATATTTTTTTCTCTAAAAAGTATCACAATGTACAACAATAAAAAACAACAAAAACATTAAAAGAATTGTTTTGTTTTACAAAATAAATGATGCTTGTCAAATATTTTTGTATATAATGACGAGAAAACGATTTTCTCATAAATGAAAAGTAATAATATTGGAAAAAAATGTTAATAAAACAAAAAACAAAAAAAAAAAAAACCAACATTGTCGTCATCGCCATTTTTGCTACAGTTTTTAGAACACTAAAAAAAAAAAATATCGTGCGCTCTCAAAATTCTAAATTCAAAAAAAGCAGAAAAAAACTACTATGAGATATACGTATATTCTCCAAAAATAATGCAAAAATTCAAAAAAAAAATTTCTTTAAAATAAATATCAAAACATAGTACGGGCATGTACCTACCAAAAAAAAAATTCTTAAGATGAGAACTTAAGCGATTTCAAGCGATTTTATTTTTTCATTTTTTTTTTTTGCAATTGACTTTTAAATACTAAACAAAACGATCTTAAAAAGTCACGTTCGATATCAGAGTTTTTTCATTTCTTTTTTCTTTATTTTTTTTTTTTTCTTTTTTATTTTCATTTCGTAACTATTGATGTTGTTTTTGCATTTTTCTAAATTAAAAATTGCATAATGAGTTACTTTTGTTTTGTTTTGTTGTTAGAAATGGCCGATCGATTTAATAAATTGTTTTACCTCCAAGGCAAAAAAAAAAAAAAGCAGAAAAAAAAAAATGTAAATAAAAATGTCCAGATTTTATTTTATTTTTTTCTGCCTTCTTTTTTCTTTATTTTTCCTTTATGATTTACAGCTCAAAAAGATCATCTAAAGGACATTTATTAAAATTTTTGAAATATTGAAAATTATTTTTGACAGTACGTTGACGTTGTAAATTAAAAAAAAAAAAAATTTCAAAAGAAGAAAAAATAAATAAAATTACTTAATATACAGATTTTTTTTTAACCCTTTGTAAACTTTAATTTCAGTCTGGTATAAATTAAATGTTCTATTAGAATGATTATTTGAGTTGGTTCTAAAAAAAATGATGTTATGTTTTCTAATAGAATTGTTGTTAAAGTTAGTGATAAAAATGGTTCAAATTTTTCCGATTATTATAATGGTTCAATGATTCAAGAATAGGTCAAGAATTAGTCTTGAAATAAAATATATTCTTTTGGCTGCATTATATTTTTTTGACAGAAATTCTCCAATTTCAATTTCAATGAATAAAGTTTGCCTCAAATGGAATAAAATTTCATTAGTCTTCCTTTATTGTTTTTTTTTTTAATGCATTTCCCTGCCACATAATTGTAACAAGAAAATTACACAGCCTTTCCTTTTCAGGCGTGGCTATCGTACGGAGGAAGGGCAAATATCATAATAAAGAATTACTCTTACGACATGTGTGGGGTTCGAACACACACTCCCTCAGTGTTTGCAGCGTAATTTATACGCTCTTACCCACTATAGAGGCCACCGAGGCCACATTCTTTTTTCATTGTATAAATAGAATAATTATTTTTTTTCTAGCTTGTATTCTATTTTATTTTTTTACTATTTAATTTTTAAGATGCAATTGCGACTTGATAATATTTTTGATTTTTTTATCATAAGGTCTTATAGAAAAACTCGCTCACCATAAGGTTAAATAATTGTTTTTAATAGCATTTCATGTAGAACTTATTGGATTAACTAAATCATTACTGTTGCATAAATTATTAAATATATCGTTTGTTTCTTTTTTCGAAACTTGAAAAATATAGAAAAATAAGTTATTAAAAATTCTAAAATTTTATTAGAAATTCTTAAAACCAAAACAACACAAAAAAAAAAATCAATTCACTTGAAATATAATATATAAGCTATGTAGTATATTAATTTCACTTAACAAGTTATATGAGTTTTGTAAAAAATACTTGAATAAATTACAAAAATAACAAAAAAAAAAAAAATTAAAAAATGAAATATATGCATACAAATTTTTCTTTTAATGTTACTAAAAAAGTAATAAATTTTCTTTTCTGAAATAAATTATGTTGAAAGAAATTTATTTTGTTATTTTCTTAAATTCCTAACTTATTCCTATATGGTGAAATTTTTATTATATTGAATTTATTTAAGAATATTGGATAATGTTTGGTACAAAATATAAAGGTTAAAATTTTACTAAAGTTAATAAATTCCAAGATTTTTTTTTTTTTTTTTTGGAATGGCTATATAATAAAGGTTTAATAAACTTAAGCTTCTTAATAAACTGTTTAACACTCTTTTTATATGCGGCATAATTTGTGTTATGTAAACCTTTAATATTTTAATATCCTTTTTCTAATAAGTATCATACAATAAGTTATGATACAATTATATTGAAATTTAACTGTAAAACATTATTAGAGGATGGTACAAAAAAATTCTGAGGTAACTTAAACTTCTCCTTCCTTCCCTTAAATATATATAATTTTCATATTGGTTTATAAAGGTAAAATCCAGTCGTTTGGTATATTTAGATTGAAAAAATGTTAAACAGAACCAGAGATATATAATAATTTATATTCAAAATATAATTTTTTTTTTTAAGTTTTAGGGTCTGTACTCTGTAGGTAAGTAATGGGTGGAACTACATAAAAATAATTATTCTACAACATTAAAGTTCTTTATGACACTTTCCCGAAAATAACCTGACGAGATGTAATCCCAAAAAAAAAAGAAAATGAAATAACCGCCAAAATTTATTATTTGAGGCTTTCTTTCATATAAAATAATCCGCCAAAGTAAAATAAAATTTTGCAAATGAAATAACCCCTCAAAAGTACTAAATTTTGGAGATTATTTGATTTTTTTAAAGGATTACAAATCCCTATTAACTCAATTATTGAAACTCTGGTTCACTCATCAACTCTTAAATCCCTTCTATATATAATTATTTTTTCAAGAAATGTATACATATCTACAACAATTTTATACATATTTAAAAACATTTTATACATATTTCAATAATAAAACTCTTAAAATAGTAAAGCTGCCGCCCCCAAATTCCCGCTAAACAACTTACTGAAACCCTGATTTTGTAACCAACTCTAAAGTCCATCTTAATTCAGAATCTTACATATATGTACATATATTTACAAATTTTGTAATTCGGCAATTATATAATTCGTGATTTTGTTGTTCGGCAAAATGTAACATATAAAAGAATTTAAGGGATTATTTCATTATAATTTGGAGGTTATTTCACTTTGTTTCGGCATATTTCATGTTGAATTTGGGGTATTATTTCATAATAAAATACTCTCCTATTTTTTTTTGGATAATATTTCATTTATTTTGGGGGATTATTTCTTGCAAGGCTATATTCGGCAACCGGCTTATCCATGATTAAAATTTCATTGCTGTATTATTAATGGTATGTAGAAGTTTTGGAAACATACAGACAGACAGACTGGCAGACGAATGAACAGAGTAAAACTAATAAGCAAATTTTAGAATTTTTTTTTTTTTTTTGAAAATTGTGCTAAAAACAAAAGACATAAGATAGAATTCAAAAATAATACTTAATTTACTATACACTAAAAATATATTATTAGAATATGAATTCATAAAATATGAAATGCAATAAAATTTATTTCTTACTAAATCGATAATTAATTGATTACCTATTAAAAATTCTTTATTTAAATTTACAATGTGTTTTTTTTTTAATATTATTTTTAATTAATTAAAATGATTACTAATTATTATCTTTTTTATTTTCAGGTTCGTATTCATAAAATTTTACATATTATTATTAGAAGTAAGTGCTATAAAAATAATTATCATTTAAATTTAGTTTTTATAATTTTCAAATGTATTTTATTTATAAAAAGTTAACTTTTATCTGCAGTAAAATATTATTTATTATTTTATAATTACATACCTATTAATATAATATTTGCATTTTAACACTCTTAACATATTTGATCTTTTCTAAACTTTATTAATCTAGAATTCTAAATATTATTTTCAAGAAAAAAAAAAAAAAAAACAAACAAAATAAAAAAAATCTATTTAAAATCTTCATTAATTACTAAATTTGCATTTTTTTATTATTTATTTTTAACGTCCTGTAATTAACATGACGTATACGAACTTTAAACTATTATTTTTTGCAAATCAAATTAACATTCAATTTCAAATTCAATTTAAAGTTCAATTCAAGTTCAACTAATCAATTAATCTGTCAGTTTTAAATAATCATTAAATTTCAAAATATGGAAATAAAAATTAAATAATAACTTATATACACTTAAAGGAAACATTAAATAATAAAAAACAATTAAAAATTGCATAGGACAGGGGAAGCATAACTTTTTGCTAATTATTTAGAATTTTAAAATTTATTTTTATATAAAATGAAACATTTAATGCGTCTTGTTATTATTACAACATTATTACATAGATTTTTATTTCTAACAGATTTCATTATAACAGATTTTTTTCTAATTGTCTATAGTTTTTTTTTTCGAAATTCCTAGGTAAGACAAAACTTGTTTTGGAAACTTGTTATTGGTTGTGAGATCTGCAAGGATGTGGAGCAACCTTCGATCATCAATTCAATGTGGTTCCCTCTGTCAATAATGTTGTAATGTAATAATTTGTAAAAATTCAAAAAAAAAAATTTTTAGGTTCATTGCTAATTTACTCTCTCACTTTTCTTTAATATCCTATTTCTATTCAGTTTTTCCGTTCCCATTTAACTAAACCTACATTAGTAAAACGGAATTTGTTTCTAGTATTCAGCTAGCGTGTAAACAAAAAAAACGGAAAAAAAAATTTTTTTTTATCTTTAAAAACACATATACTTGCGCTATATATTTATCTTATTCAAAAATTATTTTTCCAAATTTTTTGTTTATATTGAATATTCATTATCATCATCATAAGCTGATGTTACAGTTCAATATAAGAAACCCTTTTTATCAATCTGCTCCACATATTTCAGTTTGTATCAGCCAAATTGTTACCAAATTCAATTTGCTACCCTTTAAATTTAATTTTCTGCAGCCCAGGTACCCAGGTATTCAGTCCAATTCCCAGATCTATTTCTAATCTATCTAATCGGCGTCTTCCATGATGTTGACTTACTTACATATGTGGCGATATTGCGAAATTTGTTTCTATGGGCAGGTTTTTGACATTCTTAGCACATTAGCCATTGTCACTCGTTGTGATTTTGTAAATCATACTACGTTTTTATTATGCCTTAATTCTTGCAGTTTTTCATCCCAGTTCTTCAGTTCTATTTCGAAGATAAATTTTTCTCAAAAGTTTTCGCTCAATGATTAGAAGGTTATTTTTTTCTTGCGACAATAGGGATCGCAACTTGACACCAATACATCAAAATTGACCCAATAATTGTTTTGTACACGATAAACTTCAAAATTTTTGAGATTAATGGGGATTTAAATATTTTTGTGTGCGTAATAGTATTTATTTATAGCTAAAATTTTGCCATGGATGCAGTTTTAAATACTATTTGAATAAACACACACTGAGTTACTTATAGTAGCTAACTTCTAAGAAGATGTATAGTTTCCGGTTTTGAATTTTGCCAATTTTTCTTCTTCTTTTATCACGCGATATCTTTAATTATTTGGATCTTCTTCCAATTATAAGTAAGCCTGTTGGCGATCTTAATCTTCATTCCTCTTTCTATGGAAAAAACATGTCTGACAAATATTATTTGGTTTTATTCATTATTACTAGATATATTATTGTTATATAAATAGCTATATAGAAGTTTTTAACTGTTTAACCAAATTGAATATGATAGACTGCCGTTTTGTTTCACTCCCAATTCAAAATTAAAGAGTTTCGAAAAATTTTGTTGCAATAACACTTTATCCTCGCTTTTCCTTATTAAAAAACTGTTTTTCAATAAAAACATTACTATATTGGATATGCTTATGACATTATGATCTGACCAAAGTTTATATCCAAGACCTTTCAAATGAAATTCCGACGACTTAATAAGCTATTGATCATGAACGAAACCATTGAAATTAATTTATTTGAAATTCTCACATCTCAAATTATTTTTTAGATTACTATTACTATTATAAAAAAAAAAAAAAATACAATTCACAGCTAAATATTTTAAGAACGAATTTATTGTTATTAAATTCCCATTAGAAAACATTTGAACAAAAAAAAAAAAAAAAAAAACATTTCATTCTATTTAATGAAAACTTCATACAGATATAATGACCATTATTAAACAGAAAACAGCTTCCGCTGAATTTTTTTCTTTTTCTTTTTTTTTTTTGTTGTCTATACGATTTATGAGCGAAAATTATTAAAAACATATACGGATTATTAAATTTTTTTAAATAATTTTATAGAAAAAGCCCTTGAAAACTATTAAGTCAAATATTAAATCAATTATTTTTATTTAAACATAAAAATAATATGTAATATCATAAATAATATAAACAAAATTAATACTTGAACTAGCCATATTTGATAGAAAAATATTCGAAAAATTAAAATACTAAACATTGAAACCGATATCATAACTATTATTTTCTATATGTACTTAATAAATTTTCTCAAAACAAAAATATTGAAAACTCACCTAACAACATTTAATTAATTTGAAATTAAACCATAGAAAAAAAGAAAAAAAAAACATTTTTTTTTCGTTAATAATTTTTAATTTACCGAAAAATTATTATTTAATTAAATTATTTTATTGCCATATTTTTGGGGTTTTTCTTTTTGTCAATAGTTTTTTTGTTTTGTTTTTTTTTTTTTTTTTTGTTAGTTATTTTTTAAAAGTGGAGTAATCATTAGACAATAACTATAGTGTAATTATAGAAATTTAATGAATTGAGAATTTTTGTAAATTAAATTTATTTCAGTGAGATTTTATACTAAACATATACACGTATATATTTAAAAATAAATTAGGTACACATTTTTAGATACACAATAAATAACCATAAATTTATTTTTCGTCTACATAATTTCTTCTATTTCTAATCCTTTCAGAAATTATTTCTGTTCCAATTATATGATTATCAATCGCTGACGCCATTTTTTTTTTTATATATAAATAACGTTTTATTAGAAGCTTCTTTTCATTTATATCTGAATTTTCTTTTATAATATTATATCTATTACGTTTTCTAAAATCTCTTTAGTATATTCTTCAATGATTTAATGAACAGTTTAAAACACTTTATAGATATTTTTTTTTTCCCTATATTTCAACTCACTGTCATTACCTTTATAATATTTAATCGGCCTAAATAATAATAATAATAGTAAACAATCAAAAAAAAAAAAAAATACTGATAAACTTGTTTTAAGTTTCATTAACATATTTTGCTATAATTTTCCTTCTCAACTTCGGTGTAAAATTTTAATATACCTATGTAGTATTGTTTTTTTTTTTAAATACTTAGGTTCTATAACTGCATATGATGATTTATGTGTATAGCTTAATACTGCTTGTAATATAAAACTTAAAAATAATATTTTATTTACTTATTTTTCACGTTATATAAATATTATGTTTTTGTTTTTCTAATAAAAAAAAAATAAATAAAACTATAAAAATAACCTAAAGCAATAAATAATCAAATAAAAATAAAAAAAAAAAAAAAAATTTTTTTAGTGCCTTTAGAACTTTAATCACCTTGTAATAAAATCACGCCTTGACACTGCCTATACTAATATTGTTTTTTTTTTTTCTTTTTTTTCTGTTTTAATTTTCCAATTATATTTGATAATACAACTACAACTACACATATACAAAAATACATACATATATATAATATTATATTATTCTTCGCAATTTCAATATCATTTCGAACAAAAAACAAAAAAAAAAATAAAACAAAAATTAATTCCCTAAATTAAATGGTTTAATATTTTTTTTAATACTTAAGACAAGTTAAATTAGAGTGAACTATAAAAAAAAAAAAAATAATATCTTAAGATACCTTAACATCAAATCTATATTAATAGATATACATACATAATTATTATACATATATGATAATATAAAAATCATTGAAAAATCAGAAGTATCCAAAATAAAATTAAAAAATAAATACCCAAAAGGTGTTTATAAAAAATAAAAAAAAAAAAATAAAAATCAGCATGTAATCATTTTAGTTTTTAATATTTAATTGCTCTAATATGTACGACAAGCGCAAAATAAATCCGCGTAAACTTAACAATATGATACAAAAACTATTAAAAATAACAAAACAAAATCAAAAAAAAAAAAAAAAAAAAACAAATATATAGCGCATAACAATGATTTTAGAAATTGCAGTAATTTTTGCTGCGTGTTAACTTGACAATGACGGTCAAACATTTTTTTTTTTTGTTTTTTTTTTTTTTTTTTTTTTTAATTTTTTTTATTTTACAAAAATGTACACACCACAAACTAATTTTGGAATATTTAAGATTTCGGAAATGTATCTGGTATAACTATATATCGTGAATAATAAATATGTATGCATGATCAGATACATGTACAATAATATACATAACTTGTTTACTTGTTTATAAATAAACTAAATTAAAAACATAGCAGATAATAACTAATAAAACACCTTAAGATTTATGTTAATTTAATATTAATAACAGTTAAGCATTAAAAAATAAACTAAAAAAGAAAAAAAACAAAGGTAAAACTAATATAATACATACTACGAGTATAACTAACACACAACAACATAATATAACATTAACATGATGATAATGTTGAATTTTTGCTTGTCAGCTGTTTAAACATGAATTGGCTCGCGTCGTATTTTAATTTTTATATATGTACATAATACATATAGGTACAATGATTAAATTATTTTTTTTTTAGTAACACCATAACACCAAATTATATTTTGTTTTAAGTTGTACTCAAGACACTGGACTGCATCCATATACCCAATTTTATTGCACAAGAAATATTTTCAACAAGAAAACATTGTACATATTTAGACGCTATAGTTACTTATAGTGCTGATTGTTTTTTTTTTTTTTATAGAATAGCATTAAGATGTCCAAAAAAAACAAAAAAAAAAAAATTTAAATTTAAAAATAGATCAATATATTAAAGCGACTAAAAGTTGAAAGCGTGTTCTTTAAGGTGGATTATATACATAGTACGCAGCAACGAGAAAAAAAAACCCAGTACAGTTTTACTTTATTATTTTATAGATTTATTTATTATTAGAAAAATTGATTGAAATTCAAGGTTTCAAAAAAAAAATTATAGAATCAAACTAAATCTTAAGCAATAACAATAGTAAAACAGTGCCAATAAACGATTTTAATCTTAAAATAAGAATTAAGAGTCTAAGAAAATTCACATTATATATATGTATGTACATTCTATACGTTGTTTTTACCACATTTTGAAGGCAACTTTTTTATTTATTTATTGGTTTTTTTTTTTGTCTTCTTGTTTTTGGTTTTTGCTGTCAATTTTTGTTCTTTTGATTCTATTATAACAATTTATTGACATTTTCAATGTTATTTTCTTAGATTTTGATTAAAATATGTTTCAAAAGTGTTTAAAACTTTATACTAATTTTATTATACATTATAGTGAAAAATTAAATTAAAAAAAAAAAAAAGAAAAAGATTATTTAGGTAAAATTATGATAAATTAGTAAAAAAAAAAAGAAAAAAAAAAACAACTAAATAATCGATGATAAAAAAATGTTTTCATTATTATTGAAGTAAAGTAAAAATACTTTAAAAAAAAAAATTTAAGAACTTAATTTTTTTAAGAAATACTCACCATATGGATATAATTTAATTCTTTTATTTTAATTTTATTACAAAAAAAAAAAAAAACAACAAAAACAATAAAAGAAAATCTTCACGCAATGAGCGCAAAAATTGTATTTGTTATTGTGTTGTGTTATTGTTATTGTTATAGGAGATAATCTTCAGACAGTGAAATTAATTCATTAAAAAAATTAAAAGAAAAAGAATCCAGTAAAATAAATTCTTATATAACCATAAAATTCTTTAATTTAATTTTATTATATTAAATTTGTAAATGTATATACATATTATATATTATAAAATGAAAATAAAATATATATTATAAAAAAAAAAAAAAAAACAAAAAGAGAGAATATAGATAAAAAGAGTGATTAAAATTATTAGTGCATATAGAATCGCAAATATACTTTAGAACAAAAATAAAAAAAAAATAATGTAAAAACAAAATAATGGTTTTTTTTTTTTATATAATCATGTAACGTCCCTGTTTATATGATCATCCATTCATTTAGAATTTTATACCATTATTTATGACTCGACCAAAGAATATCTCAAAATCTACAAAAAAAAAAAAAAAATAAATAAATAAATAAATAAATTAAATATATTATACGTATTTAAGATTGTTTTAATTTTTAGCGTTTTTAGTTTTTTAACGTATTATTTTAATATAATATCATTTTATTAACAAAGAACTTCAACGTCTTCATAAAAAGGTTTTCTTTTATTCTTATATTTTTTTTTTTTTTTTTTGTACTTTTATTTTAAATTCATTCTGTATAAATTTAAAAGTTTAGTTAATTTTCTGGGTTATATATAATGGATTGGTTCAAGAATTTTTATTTGAATTTTTTTTTCAGAATTCTAAAATAAATTTATGAATTGTAATTAACAATTAATTAATTCATATAAAATAAGAAATAAAAAGTAAAAACACAAAAAAAAAACGCTTTAAAAGTTTACATTTTTTTTCAAAAATAAAATGTGATAAAAGAAATTATGAAATTCTTGAATTTATATGTAAGTAATTGAAGTTCATTATAAAAAAAAAGTATTTTATTTCTTCATTTTTGTTTTTTTTGCTAATAAAAAAATTTATGTGGATTTCGGCAAATTGACTGATTAATTTAATTCTAATAAAACTTTAAAAATTATCAGATACCAAGTAAAATAAACTTTTTAATGAATCTATTTTGAGTGTTCTTTGTTCATTTACTATTTATTCAATCATTAATTTAAAAAGTGATAGTATACTAAAGTATATACGATACGTATACATAGATGCAATACTGCACTTACTCAGATTTATAGTCATTTAAATGACTATATTGATATATGACTACTATATGACTACCCTCCCTGATAACACAGAAGTACTATTAAACTACTTCTGCATCATTGAATTCAAGTACTTGTTTTCTACTGAAATTAATAGGAGAGGTGGAAAAATCTATATAACTGCAACTATACACATAAAAGAATTTTCACACTTTTATATATTAAAAAAATTGTCTTGTGTGGAGGAAATTTTAAATGGTGATTATTTAGCACTCAAAAAGTACTGAATCTATTCTGAAGTTTTGCAGAAATAAAAATAGTGAGACAAAAATAATAGTATAGCTGCTGTCTACAAGGCTCTCTTTTTATAACTGAACATTCACTCAGTATAAGTACAGAGAAGAGAAGTTATTTTATTTCACCGTAAGAGATTGGAGTTGATAGACTGAATTAAACTATTATTATTAAATTTAAGTTTTTTAAGTTTTTACATTATTTTTATTTGAATCTCTATCATAATTTTATAACTTCAATTTTAAATTTTTTATAATCATGTTATTTTATGACTGAAATGCTGTGAGTTAATATTATTATAAAATAAATATAAAATTAATAAACAGTCTTTTTATTTGGTATACGGATACTGAGTTCTGAAAAAGGTCTGAATCAGCCCTGAAAAGAAATACTTCCATTCAGTACTAAAAATGTACTGAAACCATCCTGAAAAAAAAAAATACTTTCATTCAGTACTGAAAAAGTAATGCAAAAGCTCTGAAAGGAAAGAGAAAAACTTTCAATGTAGATATTAGTACAAAAATGTTGAATTTTTTCCCACCACCCCTGTTAATTTCAATAGAAAAGAAGTACTTCCATTCAGTGGTATAGAAGTACTTTAATAGAATTACTGAATTATCAGGGTATGTAACTTATATGACTATACGAGTACTTAAACTTTCATCGAATAAATTTTTATTCAAAATTTTTAAATATGTAAAGAGAATATTTCACTTCTAAAATACATATTTTATTGAAGTTTTTCTAGTTTCCTATAAAATACAAAAATTAAAATTCACACTTTTTTTTTTAAATTACTATACCTAGTTATAATCAAATATAATAATCATTTTTATAATATTTCGTTTTTATTAATTTTTTTTTTTTAAATAGTAGTTTATTCCAAAAAAAAGAGTGTATTATTAAATCTCTTATTTTCATATCAACTAATTTTATTTTAAAAGATATTTCTCTGATTCTATAAAAATCATGTTTCCTGTTTCTTAATTAAATATAATATTTTATAGAATAAAGTTCCAAGTCTAACATTTATTTTTATTACAATACCAAATACAGAATTTGTTATTAAAGTGCACTTGAATTCATTAAAATTATTTTAACCTAGAACTTGACTAATTTAGTAAGACATTATATTTTATCAGTTTCATTTGCTTTTTTTTTTTTTTATTTGTTTATTACTATTAATTTTTTTAATTATAAAATTTATCAGTTCAACAAACATGATTTCATTCTAACAAATAATTAAATTGCATAATAAATTTTAAAAATTCAAAAAAAAAAAAAAACAAAAATTAAAATACAAAACAGAAATTTTAGAATTTAAAGTAGAAACTAATAAAAAATGGTCACTTAATTTTTTCTCTCACAGAAATAAATTTAATATAATAAGCATTAAATTAAAAAATTAAGACTCAAAACAGATTTATTTCATCAGAAAAAATAAAAAAGAAAAAAAATTATTTAAATTACTTTATTTAATTTTGTTATGTAATCATCGGTTTCTTATAAAAATTAAACTCGTTTTCTTTTAATTTGTGTTCCAAGTATATTTTATTGCATTTCTCTCAGAAAAGTCACTATAGTATACATAATTTCAATGTCATTTTTTGTGTTGTGAGAATTTGTTTATATACATTCAAATGTTTACAATTAATGTGTACATGGTATTTAAATTATTTCTACATTTTTCTATATTAAATTTTTCGTTTTATTTTATTTATTTTTTCTATTGTGATCTTTTAATCAACACCCACTTTCTTAATAAATAAAGTTTTAAGTATGGAACAAGATATAGTTGATATAGATTACTAAAGGATAACAAATTAACTGAAAGAACAAAAATAAAATTATTTTTGATTTACGAATGAAATTTTAAAATAAAATTTTAAAATAAAAATAAAAATTAAATAAATAAAATAAAAATATAATAAAAATTATAAAATAAAATAAAAATTTAAATTTTAAAATTTCATTAAAAAATGAAATTTTAAAATAAAACATAAGTTTTAACTCAAAGTTAACTCAAACTAAAGGCTAGTTTTCATGAGAAAAAAATATCCACAAAAATGTTAGAGCATAGACAGAAGATACAAAAATGACATGTGTGTATAAAATACAAAGCTCTATAAAAAATATCGTCCGACGTTTTTGTTTTTCTAAGGGAGATGAACATTTTCCAAAGACACCAAGAATTTCCCCTTTGCTAGTGTTAGATTCTTACTGACTAAACTCACCTTCATCTTTAGCCAATATAATGCGATCAAACCCTTACCTGCTAAAGCAGTAAATTGGCTAGAGTGTGGGGGTAGGAAAGGATAGAAAAAAGAATGCGGAAAAATTGATTTAGAAGTGGTACTGTAAGGAAGCAATGAATTCGCATATTAATATTACTATTTTGCCAACAGTGACTATAGCCGTTACAACAATTATAACATGTAGTAGTATATAACACCTTACTGCATGAGGTAAATATTGAAGACAAAGCCCCACTGTCACTGTAACAGCTATATTATTATTATTGGTATTAGTATTACTTATTAATATTATTATTATTATTTTAATACTAATACCAATTATTACTACTATTATTTTATTACTACTATTTTGCTGAAAATTGTCTATACATTTTATAGAGAAGTATTTTACCAACAATATTTCTGTGTATATATTTTTTTTTCCTCTTTCTGATTGGTAATACATTATATATTTGTCTCTTTCTAAAATTGCGATAATATCAACGAAATTGCTCATGAAAACCAGCCTTAAAAATTAAAATTAATATATATACTGAGAAATTTTAAAAATGAAAAAAAAAAAAAACTCATATCGTTTTCATTAAGAAATTAGCCTATAATTTTTTACTTCTAAAACCATTTTTTCACTGACATTCATTTAGTTCTTAGAATGACATTTATGGATTTTCATATGTAATCTTCTTACTAGCATTATGAAACATATTTACAATTTCGTTATACACTACAATCTTTTAAAAGTGACAAAAATAAATAAAATAAATTTAATAGTGGACTCTGATTTCAAACTTGTATAATATATAATTAACATATTAACATATTGGACAGTATTAATTAAAATTATTAATAGAATCTATAAATCATTTTGTATATATTAATTTATTATTAAATGATTTCCTTTTTTGCATGGATTACATGATAGCAAAATTTTTTGACGATATTGAGAATAGGAGGGTTCTTATATAATTAAATTAATTATATCAAATGAATAATCAATAAACAATGAAATTGTTATAAGTATAGGTATATCATATAAGAAATAATGATCGGGATTATTGATCTGTATTTTGGGAAAAAAAATAAACTTTACTGATAATACTGAATACACATATATTAATTTTTAAATTTTGCCTTTAGGTATATGTATATTACAATTGCAAGTATGTCACAAGCACTACACACATAGGGTGCGGAACATTAAAAATTTCACATTAATAAAAAATACTGGGAAAGTATTTAAAATAGTACGAAACACTATATAAAAAGTGAAAGTTATTCGAAATCGAAAAAAATAATTAACCTACGGTCATAATTTGATTTTGTAGTCCTCTAACACTTTTAAATTAACATGTATTAGCATATAATATATGAAATATTTAATAAATTAAATTTTATATTATTGATATATGGACAAATTTAAAAATAATAATTTTAAAAATTATTATGGTTTTCTTTTGGCTTTATTAATTGCTAAAAAAAAAAAAAAACATATGTACTGAAATTGAAGACTTTCTATAAAATAGACAGGAAATACGCGACTTTTTTTTTTAATATACCCTTTAGGTAAAATTTGTTTTGTATTTTTGTTTTTATGTATAGGTAATTATGTTAAAAAAAGAAAAATCCGCTAAAACCACCCTGAAGTAATATTTTATATTTATTTTTGTATTCTTTTTATTTTTTTTTGTATTTTTAATAAAATAGCCTAAAACTATAAGATTTGCATGTATACAAATCAAGGTTAATAAGAAAATTGTTTTTAACCTTTTTTTTTTTGTTTGTTTTTAAAAGCTCAAAAAGTAATTAACGTATATGTTATAATAATCACAAAGTTCCCACGATTAATTCAAAAATAAAAAAAAAATAAATTTAGCACTTGGCTGAATGTAAAAATATACTCCAAATATTTTTAATAAGTCATTTAAGAGTATGTATTGGTGATAACAGTCTGTTTAAATTCTTTATTGTAAGTTGTAACAATTATGTATCATTAATTTAAAAAGCAAATTAGGAAAAAATTTTAAAATTTCAATCAAAAAAATCTTATAACATCTAAAATCTTAAAACTACCCTTTTCTCTGGAGAACTCCTCTGCATATTTTTATAGTCTTAAATAAATCTTAATGATATCTTAGTAATCAAAAATCTTAGATTTACTAAAGTTAAAGTTTAAAATTAGAATAGTTTTTAACACATTTCCAAAAAAACTTTTGAAAAAATGTGCCTATTAGTTTCACTCTGTTCGTCTGTCTATCCGTCCGTCCGTCTGTTTAAAAAACTTCTACACTATTAAAGATAGAGAAAAAAAAATTTACCCATGTGTAAGTCTCATAAATAAATTATCGTTGTAGAACAACTTTTTCATGTAGCCCCATCAATATAAAAATTATAAAATTTTTTTTTAATTTTATATTTAAATTTACCGTTATGTGAAAACCAAATTTTGCATGATTTTTCTACCTTCATAACTCCGGCACGCTTTTAGATAGAGTTTTGAAAATTTTGAGATAAGAAAGAACTTTTAGGCACCTGTACAAATTTTTTATCGACATGACATAAAAATTAAAGCTTCAATAATTATTTTTACCTCTGTTAACGATGTTTCTTAGTTATATAGGGTTCCGGAGTTACACCCCTCAATATTGCAAAAAATTCCTCTTTTCACATTTTTTCTTATTATATGAAAATTTCACATTTTGGTGCAGAAACTCAGTTCTAAACAGTTTGTATTATCTTTTGGAAAAGTGCAGATTCTGCCTTCATTTATCTTAAATATAGCTACTGATTTTTACACCTTCCGTTTTTAGTAGTACAAACCTCATATTAATCACCTCTTTGAATAACTTTATTTTTATATTTTAACTCTGAGTACAAAAATTATATTTTGATATTTATACATATGTACTGTAGATATGTTTACAATTTTAACAAAAAAAAAAAATTAAATTATCAAATTTCCAGTCTATTTTAATTCATTCATTTGTAAAATCAACCAAATTGACTCATAATTATACCACTATATAGAATATTAAATAATGCGTCCCGTGTATTAACCCCTTCTTTAAAATAATAATTTTATTTTGTTTTAATATTCTATCTCTTTCTAACGTGCATTGATCATGTCTAACAACAATATTTTATTTGTTTTGCATATTAATATTCTCATATGTTACACGATTTTTTATTTCATTTATTTATAAATAATTATTATTTTTTTTTTTTGAATCAATAAAAGTTTCATTTCCGGTATTTTTCATAATTTTAAATTTTTAATTTCAGTTTTTTTTTTATCTCAGAAAATTTTTTGAACATTTATTAATTAAATATCATTTTGTTTTATATTTTGGCGGTTAATTCCAAAATTTTATATTCTAAAATCAAAAATTCAGATCCATATTTAAACATTTATATATATGTATTTTTATTTTTGTTCATATTTCCATAAAGTTCAACGACTGATTTAAACAAAAAAAAAAAAAATCTCACACCTGAGTTAAAATGCGAGCAATGGCATTTTACTTAAAATTCAGGTAATTTCGGCTGTTTTTACTCTTTTCTATTTTTTTTTTTTTTTTCAGTTCTTTTTCTGGTTAAGGAGAGTCCAGTTGAATTCTTTACTTTTGAATTTGTTTTCATTATAGGTTTAGTTTATATATGAGTCGTCAGTTAATAGGATAGGAAGGTTCTGCTTAATTAATGATTTTTAAGTTAACATATTTGCAAAATAAACATAAAAAAAAAAATGTAACAAAAGAAACTGTTAAGTACAAAGACTTGAATTTGAGTCAAAAAAAGAAATAATAAATGAGGAAAAAATCTGGTTAATAATTAGACTAAAAGTTTAAATCCAAAAGCGCGTAAAGGTCATTTCAGAAAATTAAAAAAAAAAAAATTTAAAAAATTTAAATTGATGTGGTGTGATGGTATTTTGATTTTTTTTTTTTTTTTGTTTTATTTGACAAGTATTTATCTTAAAGTACTTGTGCTAACAATGATCTATGAAAAAAAAAACAGAATGCTAGGTAACAACTTTTTTTTATTATTTACTTGTGTTTTTTTTTTTTTGCTTTTTGTTTTTGTAGTTATTGTGGTGTTCTTTAACTTTTAATAGTAAAGTATAGTTATTGTTATAATATATAGGTGATCTCAATCAGAATAGAACATGATCTAATGAATTTAATTATAGAAATGAAACCATTTCTGTTCTTTTTTTTTTTTTAATTATAATAATTATTGTTGTTGGATTCGACAAATAAATAAATAAATAAATGAGGTTTTGAAGAGATTTATTAAAAACAAAAAAAAAAAAAGTAATTTTTGAAATGGAAAATAATAAAATGTGACTTTAATACTTTTGTTATTGACAAAAGTTACAATGCGGGTAAAAATTAATTTTAGAAATTTTTAAGTATTTTTTCAGTAAGATTTTTTTTTTTTTAATAAAGTGGTACTTAAGATTATTTTTTGTTTTTTTTTTATTTAATGATTAGCAATAATTTAATATAAAATATTAATTTTTAATTCCATATACATAGATGTATTTTTTTTTATTTATGATGTCAAAGTCTAAAAATAATCTGTGATTTAAATGTTTCGAATTTTTAATTTATTGTAATTACATATTTTATAAATTAATATCACAAAATGATGGTTAGAATATCATTATATTTAAGACGAAATTATTCGTAATATATGAAGTAGTTTAGTTTTATTATAATCACATCATTATTCTGTATTTACAATAAAAGCTCTCGTTTTGTTCTCTATACGCAGTCTGTCTACGAAAAACTGTCCATACTCCATAGTGAAATTGACGTTTGAGCGAAAAAATTAAATAAAAGAACTTTAGAAAAAAATTAAGTTAAACAACTTTTTTTTTTTTCATAGCTGCGAAACGGCTTCGTTTATTGTGGATATTGCATTTAACTCTACTTTGACAGCTGAATACGTGTAGAGAGCGAACAGGACATCAATTGTAATGCAGTATTTAACAGATGTTAAGAAGACTTTAATAGCTTTAATATTGTAATAAATGTAAAACTAATACTTAGAAATTTGTTAGGGCATATTATTTTTTGTTAAATACATAGATTAGCATTTCCTTTAATTTTGTTTTTTTTAGCAAATACTTTTTAAAGTTTATTGAGACCTTGTAAATGTTCAATTTAAAATATATGTAGTAAATATTTGTAAAACAAAATAACTATACTATACTATACAATATAATATAATATTGTATTTTTTTTTAAATTCAGGTTTTTTTTTTTTTATTTCATTTCCTTTTGTTGTTATGTCAATAGTAAATTTGATTTCGATTGACTCGCTTTTCCTTTTCATTTAAAACTATTTGAGATTTTTTAACTTTTAAAAGTAAATCGGATGCAATATTATTGTGATGAAATACAAAAAAAAAAAAAAAAAAAAACAAAAAATAACAATTGAAATTAAAAAAATTGTATTTAACTATAAAGAAATTTACAAATTCTCTAGAAAAACATATATATTTAAAATAAATATTACTATATTGGATAGGAATCAAAATATTTATAGTAGCTGGCTATTACAATATATGAAAGTAACAACAAAATACATAATATTATCTAATATTTGATTTGATTTTTTTTTTTTTTTTTCAAAATGAAATATTTAATTGAAAATGATCTTGGAAACTATAGAGTTTTTTCTTTGTTTATATATAAAATCGTGTAATCGTGGCTTTCGATATAAGAGACGAAATTTTTTATATATGTAGTTATTTATATTAATATACTTTTTTTCATTCAAATTAAACTATTTTGCACTCAAATTAAACCATTTTTGATTCAAATTAAACTTTTTTCTTTAAAGTTACTTACCTCTTATACAAATTAAAGCTTTTCTCATTCAAAGTAAACAATTTCTTTTTTTTTTTTTCAAATTAAACAATTTGTTTTTCAATTAACAATTTTTCGTTAACAAATTAAGAAATTTTTACATTTTTTTTTTATATTAAAAAAAAAAAAGTTTAATTTCAAAGAAAAATAGTTTAATTTGAATTAAAAATGGTTGCATTTGACTGTAAAAAAGTATATCTACTTCATTTAGATTTAAAATTGCATCGAAAATTGAAATACACAATGAGAAGTGGACTTTTAAATTTATTTCTCTTATTAGCGTAAGGCTTCTTTTAACA
Organism: Poecilobothrus nobilitatus; assembly: GCA_947095535.1. NCBI lineage: Eukaryota > Metazoa > Arthropoda > Insecta > Diptera > Dolichopodidae > Poecilobothrus > Poecilobothrus nobilitatus. The sequence continues at coordinate 189,238,155 of OX352773.1, forward strand.
CTTCCTTCTTACCCTATAATTTGACTTAATCCCAAGAGATTCTATTATCGATGAATGGTACTGCCCGACGTTTTGTTTGATCGGCCTGTCGCGTCTTCATGTCACTTGAGGATTTCACTTTAACGAAGTTCACGTTACGTCTGTTTTTTTTACCATGTGACCTATTCATTTCAGTTGTCCCGTCTGATTTGCTTACAATTGTAATAGTACTTGGCAAGAATATGTTGCGCACTTTTTAATAAATTAATGAAAGTATTTATAACTACCGATTTTTAATGGTAGCAAAAACCTGGAAAAATATAATTAACACTTTTTCCTCTAAAAAAAAATTGTAATCAGCATTCAAATAGTAGAGAAAAATACTTCCTTCAGTTTATCAAAAGAATAATCCTTTTTTTATTTTTCTTTCCATTCATTGTTCAGAATCTGGAGCACAAAAATGATTCCGTATTTTTTCTTTACTTAACAAATTTTACAATTGAACCTTAATTCAACGATAAAAATAAAATAATTTTCTTTATTAGCCTCTATAATTACTGTCAATTTTAATTTGGTTCAACATTCAATCTGCCCTATAAACGTTCAGTATTTCTCATAAAATCACACTTCTCTTATTTTTTTTTTTCTTTCCTTAACAAAATTTAAACCTTGGCATATTTATACAAAAAAAAAATATATATATATACTATAAGGTTAGGGCTATTTCCAAGAAGAAATAAAGCGAAATTTTTACGATTCTTTTAATACATTTTCAAGAACTCACAAATATTATAAGAAAACTAATAAGGAACAATAAAGGCAACAACAACAACAACAACAATAAGAACAAAACAATTCAAAAAGTAAAGCAAAAAAAAAAAAATATTAAGTTTCAAATAAATTGGAAACTGCACAACAATATTAAATAAAAATACAAAACATTACATTGATGCAAAATAAGAATCTTCAAAAATAATACAAGAATAAAAGCAACATAAAATTGTTGCATGAGTTTTGTTGCAATTAAGATCAAAAAATATACATATATATGTATACAAATATATATGTTTTATATAAAAGAATTTTGGGCAAAGCTTAACTAAAGTAATAAAATTTTTTTGTTTTTTATTTTACTGCTGATGATTCTGTATTTACTGCTTCCAATGATGATTATCATGATGATGGCATAATATATTTAGGTACAACAACAAAAAAAACATAAAACCGATTTTTTTTTTTTTAAATGTGCATTCAACCAACAACATGAAATTAAAAGGAATAAAACAGAATTAGGCAATAAAAAAAAAAAAAAACTGAAAATTCAACAGAAATACAAAATAAAAAAGAAAAAAAATTATTGAATTGCACGTACATGATTTCACTTGGGTACAGGTTACTGAAAAAAGACTAAATCAGATCAAAACTCTTATATATTTATATAGTCAGAGTTTTCTTGTATATCTTCCTTTTTTTTTTTTTTTGTTGGTTTTTGAATACTTTTTATTTTTTGTTTAACACAAAAAAACTCATTCAGTTTCTCTGATATAAAGCAGGATTTTAGGTGATATTGAATTAGAATTGTGTAATAAGAAGGCAACTTTCATTTGTTGAAAAGGAAACGTTCTTTATTTTGTAATTCTATGCTACTGTTTTTTTTTTTTGTTTTTAATTTATTTTCTTATTTTTAATTCCAATTATTGCTTCAATTTTATTTTGTGTTGTGCTTGTTGACGATTCTTAAACTAGAATATATATATACCCAAAAAATACTGTTTAGAATTATAACAACAAAAAAAAGTTAAAAAAAAAAAAAAAAAAACCAAAAATAAAATTCGAGTTAAAGATTCTTTTCAAATTTTCTGTTCTAAAAAGGTAATTTAGTTATAATAAAAAAAAAAATAGTCTTTTATCCACGATTATTTAGTACAAGATATATAGATTCTAACTATTCTTAACTAGTTCTTTTTTTTTCACTAATTTTCATTATTCTTAACTACGATTTTGTCTTTTTCTTCTTTTTTTTTCCTATTTTCCTTTTTATTCTTTTTATATATTTTTTTTTTATTGTGTTGCATAGAAGTGAAAATAAATAAAAAGTGAATTTCAGATTAAGTGAAACTCTTTTTATTTTACAAAAAAAAAAAGAAATTGAATTATAGAGCACACAGGGAATTGAATCGAAAAGGAAAAATTCAAACTTAACAGAGTTCATTTCTTTAGAAAATATTTCGATGATATCAGCATCAAAAAGTACTTCAATATATACAATGCATATGAAAAAAGTTTTTTTTTTTTTCTTTCTTTATAGGAAATGAATTGAATGGAGCTCTTCTTTTAACCATTAATGTCAACTATTGGGTGATATATGATTTGAAAAGAATTTGTGTACATTTATATATACATACTAGTACAAAAGTACTTTTTAGAAAATTTCTTTTGTTGAACATTTCATATACAGGAGAAATTTTCAAATAACTTGAAATAAACACAATCTTGTTCAAAATCCATTCAGTTAAAACAAAAAAAAAAATAAATATTACATTTGGATTAAAAACTATAAAAGTGTATTCATTTCTTGACTCCTTTAAAAACACATAATTTTTTTAATCTGTTATTTTATTACTGATCTAATCAATTAATTACCAAAATCTAATTAAGCTAACACATAAACAATTTAATGATATTTTAAAAGAGAAGTTAAAGGAGGTTCTTTATGAGTTTTATGTACTTTGATTCACTAAAAACTTTTATCTTACCTTTTGGCTAAATAATAATAAGCTAAAAATTTACCTATAGGTTAAGAATTTGGCCAAAAAATAGTAATTTTCCTAATGAATCTTCTGTCAAAGAATCGGGAGGTAAATGGTATATTAAAATAACTGTTATTAAATGTAAACAATAGACGGAGACTAAAAATGGTTAAATTAAACTCAACAAAAATTTTATTCAAGTTTAGTTTTAATCGTATATGAACTCCATTAAATGAAATCTAAGAAGCCAAATAATTCCTACGTAAAATTAAAATAATAATAATTTAAAACTGAAAAAATTTAAAAAAGATTTAAAAAAATTTTTGTTTTTTGAGATTCAGTGAAACGGATAATATTTCGAAACAAATTGCAGGATCATAGGATTTTGACAAAAGAAACAGAACTAAATATACCTATATTTGGTTTTAAATATGGTTTGAATTGAAAATAGAAAAAAAAAAAAATGAATTCTACAAAAATTTTTCTTTTTATGTAGAAATGAAAATTCTAATGCATAATACTTATATATATGAATTTAGTTATCTATATATGTACATAGATCAAATAAAATATGTGTATACCAATGATATATCAAAGGATAAAAGAATTGTAAAAGCAAAAATTCTAAAAGTATAGAAAAAAAAATTTAATTTTTAATATACCATTATAACGTTTTATATGGTTTCGTGTTTTATACCAAAGGAGAAACAATTTTTTGAAAATTTTACATATAATTTCGATATTTTACACAAAAAAACAACTGTTAATTATAAAATTTCAGTGAAGCATATAAAATAATATAAGTACAATAAAGTTTTTGATCAACTAAAATTCGTTTGTATTAAAAAGCAAAAATGAAAATCGTTTTCTAACATACAATCCATATAAACTTCCTATAACTGCAATTAACAATACAGTAAACCAATTATATTTTCATAAAGGATAACCAAACTGAAAAATAAACGTTTTTATCATAATTATTTTAAAAAAATATTTCGAAAAACCATACAATTTTTCATTATTACAAAGATTTAAAAATATTATTAGAAGTGAAATACAAAAAAAAAAACGGCGAAAAGAAATGTAATCCTTTGTACATACTTGTGATGATTTTTTTTTTTTTTTTTTTTTTGTACCCAATTATTTTTTAATTTATATCCCAATTTTAAAATAAAATTTAGTTAAAGCTTTAACTTAACTATATAAAAACGATTTAAACAATTTAAATTAAAAAGAAAGCACCCTTTCGCTTTATAAAACATATTTTTTGATTAAATTACATCTCACCTACATACACCTACACCAATATATAGGTGCTAAAAAATAAAAAAATAAAAATCTACCATAACCTTTTAACTTCTTTTTTCACAACAATTTAATTTTTTTTTTTCTCTTTCTTTCTCTCTCTCTCTCTCAAACAAAGTGTTATTTTATTTTTTTTTTTTAATTTAGTTTAATGTTAACTTGAGTAAACGTCATTATTTACACTAACCCTTCATCATCATTCACTAATTATACTGTTTTTAATTGAGAGATGAAATATAATCATAATCATCATTAACATCATCATCATAATATTCATATAATCATTACAATCAGCATCAATAACATAATAATAATGATGATTTTTGTAATCATTACTAACATGTGTTATAACATTTAGCTTAAATGAAAGAATATAGCACATATATCACAATAATTATAATTAAGAGTTCGTGGTAATTAAAAAAAGCAAAAGTAAAAACAAAACAAAATAAAATAAAAGAGAAAAAAAAAATCAAATTATACTAAAACTAAAAGTAACCAAATAAAAATAATCAAAAAGAAAAAAACGAAAAAAGAACAAATAAAAAAAACGGTAACACTTTACTTGATACATATGAGTTTATGTTGTTTTTTGTTTTTTTTTTTTAAATTTAGTTTTCTTTTCAATTAAATTTTCAAGATTTTTCCGTAGTACAACACACTAAACTAAAACAAAAACAAAAACAAGAACAAACAAATATTACAATTACAATATAAAAAAATATGTTTAACGCGGCAGTGGCACTTATTTACAATGAATTTCGCTTTTCATGTTAAATACTCCTATGTTCTTTTTTTTTTAATTTTTTATTTAACAAGATTTTTATTTTTGTTGTTTTATTTATTTTTTTTTGTTTTTATGTACATAATAAGTTCAACTATAACTTAACACATACCTATGATGCAAAATAATGAAGATGAAAAAAAAAAAACAAAAAATAAAAAAAAACATCTTGGACAAAGTTTTTCCTTGTAATTATGTTTTTTAACTATATTAAATTTTTTTTTGTTTAAGTGTTTTCTAGATTTTTACTTATCTAACTTTTACTTGAAGAAGCATTAAAAAATTAAACGTTGTGTTTATATTAAGTGCAAAAATATATTATGAATAGTGAAAGCGATAAAATTTAAAAATTATTAAATATATTTTTAAAATAAAAGTGAATGAAAAACTTTGTAGGTAGGTATATACTATATAAATATTGTACATCATAGATTTTAGTTAAAGTTAATTTTGCTCCCTTTCTGTAGGTACCTAACACAAAAAAACAAAAAAAAATTGAAGAAAAAAAAAATTTAGTTTTAAGATAAAAAAAAAAAAAAAGATTAATTGAAAATATAGTAAAGTGCTTTCACTTGAAGTACTTTATCCAGTGTAAATATATTAAAAAAACTTGAAACTTCTTTTTTATCCCTAATTTTTTGTTTTTTATACCCGTATGAACTATGTTCAAGGGTATAATAAATTTGCTATTACGTTTGTGACACCTTAAAGGAGTCGAGCTAGATATAGTGTCAAAGGTATGGATCGGCTCAGAATCGAATTCTGAGTCGATTAAGCTATGTCCATCTCCGACCCTCCGCACGATAACTCCAAAAATAAAGGAGATAGGAGTTTGAAATTTTTTTTACGTCACTTCTACAAAATTGTTAGTTTTGCTATTTAATTCCAGCATTTTCAGCCACCGGGTTCGAGTAGCTGCCATACAACTTCTTTCTTTATATGGGAATAACTCAGTATCTATTCAAGCTAGGTATCTGAAATTTTTCAAATGATGATCAAGTTTTATGGAAACAACTTCTTTAAAATTTGGTTGTGATGGTACAACAGGTTCGGGTAGATGCCATACAACTTCTCTTTTTAAATGAGCTGCCTCATTTAAAGTGTCTGCTGAAGCAAGGAATCTGAAATTTAGTATAAAGAGGTGTCGAGTTACATGCCACAAACTTTTGTAAAATTTCTTGGTCTTGGAACTTAATGAAGCTGGGCGTCTAAAATCTTATAAATAATTATCAAGTTTTATGGCAACAACTTCTATAAAATTTGGTTGCGCTTGTGTAATAGATTCGGGTAGCTGTCATACAAATCCATAATTTACATAAATATATCTCTATTGTTAACGTCTGAAAGTTTTTAAAAGATGGTCAAGTTTTATAGAAACAGGGTATATTACGTTCATACGGGTATCCCAGAGTTGTCTACACAGTCTACTCTACTGCACTCTTTCTCGTTTTTTTTTTCTATATAACTTATATGAGTAATTGTTAAGTAGTTCAAGAAAACACCTTATTTTTTTTTTTGATTAAAAATCATAAACAATTAGAAATAGAAACATATTCTTTGGTATTTTGTTATTTTAGTTGCTCAATGAGCTTTATAAAGAAAAAGCGGCCAAAAAAACAATAAAGAGGAGAGCAATTTACAATTTTCTTAAGATTTTCTTAAGAAAATATTTTGGTATTATAATTTTAAAAAAACGAAAGATTTTGTTAAAATGATAACTAAAAAAAAATTAAAAAGGTCATCATAACTATATGTATTTATTTATTGTTGATGCTGTTGCAGATTGTACACAAATAAAGATTTATTTCTACATTCATACTTAATCTATTTCTTAATTTAATACTATATAGCTCAAATTCCGACTGTAATACTGTTTACAGGATTTATCTCTGTCTTTGATTTTAATCTTAATCCTAATTCTGATTCGAACATTTAAAGTCAGTTTTTACTGAGTCTGCATTTTATTCTAATATTAATTCTATTTATGACAGTAACACTGAATATAACTTTGTCTTTGCCTGATACAAATCCTAAACATATTAAATTGGATAGCTGCTACGAAATGGATTGCATAAACATTATATAGAATTTCATATTTTACTTATAAAATTGTTTAAAAGATTGACATTGAACTCTGAATTTTCTGTTAAACTTTAGGTTAAAAAAAAAGGATTCAGATTCGAAAATTTGGCAAAAACAAATATGATTTGTTTAAAATTTTACAATTTGTTTTTCAAATTTACTCCTTAACAAAAGTTTTTTCAGTCTTAGTGATCATAATATATGGTGCTACAAAGATTTAAAAATCATTGAAGAAGATAATAAATGACTTGAATGCAATGAAAGTGATTAACTAACTGTAGATTTTAATTTTTTCTAGTTTTTCATTTTGTTATTAAGTATGTGAAAATCTTCAATTATTGATGGAAGTTTTGTTAATATGCCTATAGGATATTCTACTGAAACTTTCCATCGAAGTTAGTGTATAGTTAATTTAAAAAGTGAGTTGAGAAAAGGTGTTATGCAAAAAAAAAAACAGTATATACGAAATCACTTTCACAAAAATCATTTTTAAATATCGTTTTATAAAAGTAAAAGATTTTTCACTTTTCTTCAGTATTTTTCACCTTTTAATTCAATTTTTTTTTTTAACCTTTGAATGAAACTTAATTTAAAAAAAAAATTAAATTTATATGTTTTAGTTTTTGTAAATATATATAGCAATGATGTAATTGGAGTTGACATAATTTTTGTTTTTAGTTTCATATCCCTTCATCTGTTCGTCAGATCATTGGAAAGAAATGTCTGTCTTTTACTATTTTCCTAAATGCTTTTAACTTTATTTTAAATTTATAATTTCAATAGTGTAATTAAAAGTTTCTTTTTTTTTGTTTTTTCAAAACTTATTTTCCCATAAACTCTGTTTTTACCTCAATACTTACAACTTTTTAGAAATGTTCCCCTATAGAAACTCATAGTTTTATATATTTCTTTGTTTGCTTATAATTGAAAAATAAAAATTTATTAATTACTTTAAAGAGTACTTTTGTTGGCACACATCTTATAGTACTGAATAAATAGATGTGAATAAGTGTCAGAGTACTTACACTCCTTCCTTTACTAAAACATTGACACAGGTCAATGAAAATGTGTTACATATTAAGTTAAATGTTTGCTCTTTTGTTTTTTTAAGAACAGGGTTTAATGAAAATTAATATAATAAAGTAGCATATTTTAATGTGCAACTAACTTTTGAATTTTTGCTAGTAATTTTAAATAAGAAGCATAAAGTTTTAAATAAGGTTAAAAGTTCAATTATAACTATGGTTTTCACTTTCTTTTCTTTCTACAATTTGTTGAATTATAACAAATAATTAAGTATGTATGTAATTGACTTATATTTTATGAATTAAATTATATTTTAACACTCACGAAACTTAATATGTAATTTGTAAAGGTACTATAAAAATTTATTTTAAATACAATATTGTATTTAATGTAATAAACATTTGAAATATTTTTTATGAAAGGAAATAAACTAAAGATAAGAATCCTTAAAATTTACATTAAAAATTAATAAATAAAAAATGTATAAGGGTATGTAAACGTAAATTTACAACAAAATAATTTTTTTAATGATCCATGTTTATATTTTCCGTCATGAAAAACATATAAAAACACGTATATTTAATTTTAATTATCCAATCTGTTGATAGATTGAAAACTATTTTGAAACTTATTTATCTTTAATTATTATAATTCTTTTCTATTATAAATATACAAGATTCATTAAAATTTGAAAAAATTTTAAATACTAATACCTTTCTCTTTTTAACTCTTGAAATTACTAAAAACTGAAAAATGTAAAATTAAGCTTAGAAAACAAAAAGAAAATTGATTTGTGTTACTTACTCTATGATTAATTTCCACATAAATTCTCCATTTTAATTTTCCATTATGAAAAAATTTTAAACCAAATCTTAAGGTAAAGATTTAATTTTATTCCTTTTATGAAAATGACATTTTATTAAGTTCATATATGAATTGAAAGTATAAATACATACATGTTCTAAAAGTAAAATGAGGTAACATTTATTCCAATATAGCATTCTTTGGGTCTGTATTTATTTAAGACATTATAATTAAAAGTACTGAATACATATTTTATATGGTTCCTTAGATTTATGACTTTTAAATTGAAAAAAAAAAAACATTATTCTGTATTTCTCTAAATTATTTAAAATTTCACTTTAGAATTTTAAATAAAAGACAAAACAAATTAAACAAAATTTTCAATGAAATTAAAAACTAATAAAACGAAAAATAAATGCATGAAAATATGTATCTATAAATACAGTTTTTTGTACAGAATACTAAAATGGCTAAAATGGTAAGATTCGAGTATAAGTAAATTCTTAAGAATTCTAAATACATATCTATATACTACGGTGAACAAAATATACTGGTTAAAAAAAAACTAGTCAAAGAGAATATAAATAAAAAAATTAATTTTATAAAGATAAACTTATTAAAAAATACCAACATTACCTTATTTTTTATAATTACATTCAGAAATAAAATGTTAAACTCTCCCTTTTTTCTTAAACACATACAAAATTTAAATATCTTCTTGCTGTTACCTAAAATCAACAATTTTTCTAACTAATTCAACTTTAATTTATTTTATAATTATAAAGTCTGATGGTGTTCATAAATATATTTTTTTTTTTTCATAATATTTATTTTTTTTAAGCATAATATTAATTAAAATTCAAGAATTGCATGTATGAAGTCTCCAATTTTCTGTAACAATTTGCATTCTTAAAACATCTGTCAATCCTTTGTTTTATATATTTTTATGATGCGTAAAATACGCAATTGTCTGTTATTATATCTACTATTTTTATTAGAAAACATATTCAAAGTATATATATATATATATTTCGAAAAAAAAACAACAACTTAATCATATTCCAAATTGCATTATTATTATGTTCAATAACGCACGTGTTTAAATAAACATGAACTTAATGCTATAAATAAATAAATGAATATGTAAAAATGATACTATTAAAATAAACAACAAAATTATGAAAAACAAAATAAAAAAAACCAATCAATATTAATAGATATCTTGATAACTATAAGACATAATTTGCATTTTAATTGAAAAAAGTTAAATATAATTCAAAAACATTCTAAAAAATAAAAAATAGTATAATCAGAAACAAAACCATTTAATATTGTTACGATTATATTATATTATAAATAATTATAGATTATAGACAATTACTAAATTAGACAATAAAGTATATTAATTATAGACAATTAGTAATTACTCGGCCACCGCGGCCTCATTGAATTTTTTGCAACCAAACTTTTTTCTCACACGTTGCATACTTTTAGGTAAGCTAACAAAAACATGCTTAATTTTCTAAATGAAATGAAAATACCTCCGTTAGATTCGTATCAAAAATGAAAATATTGAAAAAATGTTAATGCAAAGTGTTAAAAAATTTTAAATTTTTCATAGAAAATTATTTTCAAAAAAACTAATCATAAACTACAAATTAATTTTGTAATACACAATAATAATTTTTTAAACGAAAAATAAAAAAAACATTGTTGATTTATGCTGAACTAAAAGTATCTTATCTATACCCTATTGAAAAAAAAAACAAAAAAAAAAAATATTAATACTACCGACTATTTTTTATAAATAATTAATTCAACCGCTTAAATTGCTGTTTGCGCTACGTCACACCCTGTTGAATTTTTACTTATTTTCTTTTCCTTAGCTATTAATTTATTTATTTATTTATTGTTATTTTATATTTTTTGTTTTTTTTTTTTTTTTTTTCTTTATTGACATTTTATTATTTGCATTTAATTTCAGTATATGTAATTTTATTAAATAAAGTTATAATTAAGAACAGCAAAAAATGAAACAATAACATAAAACATAAAACATAATCCTACGTGTAGCCCTCTAGGTGTTTTTATATATTTTTTTTTTTTTATTTTTACAGTACTTACAAAAATTATTTAAGCTTCGGATATTTTTTTATGTAATGTAATAAAAATTAGTGTGTAATAAATTGTAGGAAAAATAGTAAGTAAGTAAAGTATTATTTTATGTTTGTTGTATTATTTTTATTTTATGTATGTTGTACTCAAAATAATGACTCTGCGAAACTATGCAAAACCTGTGCACGGTTTAAAACTGCATTCTCTCGGTTAATAAGTCATGTGCTTAACTACTAGGCTACCGAGGCGCCAACAAAGATTTTTTTTTTTTTTAACATTTTATTTTATTATTTGTGGACAGTCTTATTCTATATTGACCTACAAAAACAAGTTAACAAAATTTGGGATACAATATATTTGGTAGCAAGGGGGATTTGTTTTCAATTAATAAAACTTGCTCTGCAGGATTTGAACCTACATTCCTTCGGTTAATAAGCCATGTATTTAACCACTACACCACCGAAGCACAATACAATTGTTCCAATACTTCGATCGATCATAATATTATGATGATTAGAAATTTGCATAGTTTTAGGCAATTATATTTTCAGATATTTTTTAACTGGTCGAAAAAAAAAGTTTACCAAAAAAATTAAAATTATCTGAACACACTGTAAATTGATTATAGGTTCAAATTTTTATATAATTTATATTTTACTTTAAAAAAAAAATTATTAACAAATATTAAATTAAATACAAAATAAAAACAAAAGTTTAATTGGCATCAATGGAATTTTGTATAATTTTAGGAAATGATTTTGAACTTTTTCCTTTTTTGTTACATTAACAACAATCCAATTTTTTTTTTTTTTCAATCTTCAAAAAAACAAAAAAATGAAAATTAACATATAAAAGAAAATTGATTAGAAAAAAAAGTAAGAAATTATTTTTTTTTTTTGTTTAATATATTAAAAAAAAAAATTCATTTCAATTTCACTCTAATTTTCAATAAAAAGCGACTTTTAAATACAAATAATAAAAATTTCATTGCAATATGAAACAATTTTTAAATCGCTCACGCGAACTAACCACATAATCGTGCTGAATCATCGTCATCACTTCACTGTTTTTGTTTTTTTTTCTTATTTTTTGTTGAATATAATTTTTTAAAATAAACCAAATTTTTGATTGCTCTATTGAATAATCAAGTTTTCAATTGGAAACAAAAATTTGTTCTTTTTTTCCAATTAATTTCAATTTTTATTTTTTTTTTTTTTTTTCAATTGAAATTTTTAAGATAGCAAATAAATATTGTTTATTTTTTTTTTTGTTTTTTTTTTATTCTTTTTTTTATTTGTTTCATAGTTGTTCAATTTCATTCCCTTTCAATCTCCTCAATGACATTTTAGACAAGCTTCAGTTATACGCGATTGTTAAATAAAAATATAAATACAAAAACAAAATTGAAAGTAATGATTGTTAGTAATTTTGCAATATGTAACAAATTTTTTATGTTTTTCCAAGCGATTTGGTACACGCTGATGATCATGGTTATGATGACAATAAATAAAAATAAAAAACAAAATGGCTTGTCATTTTTTTTTTTGAAGAAAAAAAAAAAAAAAATTGATAACCACTTTTATAGTGGCAAAAAAGAAATAAAAACAAAAAATTCAATTAAATATTAATTAAATGTGTACCACCCCATTTAAAAAGAAAACAAAAAAAACAATGATATGATAAAAAATTAATCAATTTAATATGTTTGGATTACTCAATATTTGTTCATCGATCTTTCTTAATGGAAAGATATTAACCAAGTTACCATGACATTGTAAAAATTCTCTATAATATTTTTTTCTTTTTTTATTTAATTTAAGATATTGTACTTAAAAGTGAATTAAAATTTTTTTAAAAGCATGATTTTAAAGGAAATTTTCTTAATTTGAGAATTAAATGCAATTCAAATGTATAATAAAATTTAAATTATATGTGATATAATAATGGTAATAATATTAATTTAACGGTATATTTATGTTTACTTAGATTTATCTACTACTGTTTTTATTTTTCCTAATTTTATATCTTTCTTTAAGGGCAACCTCTTTCAAAGATCGCATTCAGCAATGGCATTATAATTTCCAATAATTATGAAAATGTTACCGTTTATTTTTAGCCTCATCATATCGATTGACGATTTTAGAAAGTGAATATAGCGATGACAAACTACAAAAGTTTTAAAATAGTTGAATCTAAAATGTATTTCCTCAATTTAATAAATTTAATAAATTTTTTATGGTCTTGATTAACACATTTTATTTAAGTAATAATGGATGATTCTAGGAATGATTTTATGGGAGGGTCTAGGGATGATTTTATTAAAACAACAAACAAAAAAAAATTTTTAAGACTCATTGGGTTAATAAATCCAGTACTTATTTTATACGTAATAAAATATAATTTTTATCTTTGCAAATTGAAATTACCTTGAAATTATGATATTATAAACTTCTACTAAATATATAACACATATAATATAATATAAATATACAATTAAAAAAAGACATTAAGTCACTAGGTTGCATGATATCATATGATATATTATAGGTAATGGTAATTTTTAAAAAGTAATCATGTTATAATTCATTTCTTTCCAATTGATAGGAAAAATGTACAAATCGATAAAAAGTGTTATTTTATAATTTTTTGTCTCTTTCTATTCTAGTTTTTCTAACCAAAAAAATAAAAAACAAAATTTCAATTTTTTCGCATCTTTTATTTATTTTTCTGTTATTGTTATTGTTATTTTTTTTTTTTCTTTAAATTATGGAATAAATCAGGGTGTGTATTTAATGAAATCCAGAAAATAAAAAATTTATCATAACAGATACAATAGGAAATCCCATGGTACAAAATTATTAAAATGCGAGTGATTTTTTGTTTTTTTTTTTTTCAGTAATTCAAATCAAAATTCAAGATAAGAAGACAAAAAAAACAAAAAAAAAAATTAATAATAAAAAGTACAAAAATTGTAACTGAAATAAAAATTGACATGCAACAACTACGCGCAATCACCTCTTTTTTAATTTTTAAATAATAAAATTTTGTAATCAATAATAGTGAAAGTTATTGAATAATATTTTTGAAGTTTAAAAGTTTTTTTTTTTTGTTTTTTGTCTTGCTTTACTAAATGATAATAAAGAATTATTTAACATTTACTATACACTATTATACATAATAATATTATGTAATTGATTTATGAAGGTTGTGGTCCTGGGTGGATTCTATTTTTAATGATTCAGTATTGATTTTTTTTTTTTTTTTTTGAAATTAGATTTCAATTTTTAGACATAAAAAAATGTAAAAATTGTTATGAGGGTGTAAAAAAGAAAAACATATAATATGTATTACATATCATGTATATAAATGACTTCAATATAATTATTATGATATAATAGAAAGGTTGAATATTATTAAATGAAATTAGATTATCTGTAATCTAGAGAGTTAAGATCGGATTTAATTTTAAATTTAAAGATTTTGAGATTTTAAAATATTAAACACAAAATGTTTTTTTTTTTAAATAAAAGTTATCAAATTTGTAATTTTATATTATATAAAAATTTTAAATACTTTTTTAAATTAATTAAATTTATATGTCAATATAGTAAATATAAAATAATAAAATTTAAAAGTTGATTAATCTATTAGCTTAGAGATAATAAATTATTTTTTTTCCCCCCTAAGAAAGGTGGGAATTTTCCAAAGACACCAAGAATTCTCCCTTGGTAGTGTCAGATTCTTACTAACTAAACCCATCTCCCTCTTTAAACAATATAAAGGGGGAAACAGAAATCCCTATCTGCTAACGCAGTACATTAGCTAGAAAGTAGGGATAGGAAAGGATAGGACAATAGGATGCGGAAACATTGGATTGTGAGTGGGATATAATCCCAGGAAATAATGAATCCGGCTATTATTATTACTATTTTGCTAAATGCAATTGAAACTTATTACCTAAAAGTGATGTCAAAATTTTTATACTTTAAATTAGATTATTTCTGTGTTAGATGTAATTCAAAATTATATCTATCATTCATCAGACTACTAAATGATCTCTTCAATATCCTTTAAATACCATAGACTTAAAGGATACTGAAGAAGCTCAATTAATAACTTAAGCAAAAAATTTAGATCAGTAGTGAGGTTGAAAAAAAAACAAATGTCGTGGCAGCGTAACATTAAAAATTGGATAGGAATATACGAGATTAGAGAACTGGCCAACACAGCATCAAATATAATAGAATCACGCTTGTCACGCTAAAATTCAAAAGTGATTATGCAGTTTAAAGAAGAAGAAGGACAGAATTCAAAATTGCGAAACAAAAAGTTTAATATTTTCCTAATTGAAAGGTTCTCTTAAAGTTTTGTTATATAAATTCAGCAATAATTATCTACCAGAACAAGTAATCATAAATTTCTCTACAAAAAAAAAAACAAAAAAAAAACTTAGTGTCTGTATTTAATTGTAATGGAAATTTTGTAAAAAGAAAAAGAGAAAAAAGTCAAAGAATAAAAGAACTTTTTTTTCCCAATTTTCAATTTTTATTTGAGTTATTTATTACTATTGATTAAAAATTGTATAGAAATTGGAAAAAAAAATAAAAATTAATAGAATTTTTTTTCCATTGTCATTTAATTAAAAGATTATAAACGGAATTGCTTAAGGAAAAAAAAAAAAAACGTGATATTGCCAATACAATAAATTTTATACATTAAATAAAGAACAGAAATTTTCACCATTCATATATTTGTAACAAAAAAAAAAATATGAATAAAATAATGAGTGTTATTTTAAATTTCTTAATTTTTCTCACTTTGTTTTTTTGTTTTTACCAATTTTTACCAAAAATCAAAAAAAAAACAAATACAAAAAAGTCGTGTCACCTACTTTAAACTTTAAGATTCAGTAAAAAAAAACAAAAGAGAAAAAAAAAAATTAAATAAAAAATCAATTATGTATAAAATAATTCAAAAAATTATTTTTATTTATTTGTATTTTGTGTAGGTGACATTTTTTGATAAAAAAAAAATAAAAATACATACATATACATATATAATATGTATAATAAAAAAGTACCAACTGTTTTTATTATTTTTTAACTTGAATGAACGTTATTAATTTGCATAAAATAACAATATTTGATAATAGTAATAATAAAGTTAAAATTTTATTATTAATTTTTTATACTTTATAATAATGTAAATGTATAATATTATATTCTAAATATGATAATGAAGGTTAAATAATATAAATAAATTGGGTTTTTCTTAAAGAGTTTTTGTTTTTTTTTTTTTTTTGAGGGTTGAAAAGGCACTTTGTATTGTTTACATTGTTTATTTTTTTCTGAATTAAGTTGTTAATTTACTTTAAACCTACTTTATAATATTGCAATCAATCATGAATATTAAATTTTTATTTTTCATGAATAATTGTTTTTTTTTTTTTTTTTTATTCATTTTCAAGTTTTTTTTTTTCTTAAAGTAATATAATTTATCGTATATTTAAATTTTCTTAAAATAGTTTCAATATTTTATAGTAAGATAAATAATATTGATTTATTTAAGTTTTATCGTTGAAAATAATGATTACAAATTTGTTTAAAGGACGAGAAAATTAATTTCTTTTTATTTAATTAATAAAATTTTGAGGTATTATTAACTATTTCACACTATACTTTATATTTTTTTTCTTGCTAGAGGTGTAGATCTATAAAAGACATCAAGAAAATTCGTCTTAATAATGTAGAATTTTTATTTACTAAAACCACTCCCCCCCCCCCCCCCTCGTAACTATTGTAAAGGGCTAATCACCCTAACTGCAATTACAACAAAGCAGTATAATGGATGAAAAATAGAACGAGGAAAAGAAAGAAAATAAGGAAGAAGAATTTTGAACTTAAATTGTACGAGAGGGATTAAATGGGAATTTCAATATATGTATAATATATAGTACCTATACTAATCATATTTTAGTCTAAATACAAATTAAAATTCTTTAGTCCTGAAATAAAATTCAAAAAATTTATGAGTTATTTAATTCTACACAGGTTTAGAGAGACAAAAAATTTATTATAAAAATCAAAAATTTCTTAAAATATTTAATTAACTTATTTATTATCAATTTTAACATTAAATTTAAAAAAAAAAAAAAAACTGTTCTCAATTTTCAATCAGCATATAAAAACTGTACCGTCAAACTTACATTACTTATTATATATGATATTACTTATATAAAATTATAAATTATGTAATATTTATATTGCATATTAATTTTTTTTTTTTTCTACTTAAATTTCATTTTTAACATATTTTTTTTTTATTTTTTACCATTTTTATTACCTGTCAATTTTCATGATCAGATCATAATTTCTGAAGCTAATTGAAATTTTAACATCATTAGGAAATGATTTCTTTAAATAAAATTCATAAAAATTAAAAAAAAAAAAAAAACAACAATTTATTAGAAAAATATATAAAAAGAAAAACAATAAAAATGAAAACATCAATTGTATAGTGAAAGTTAATTGTAATCTTAATCATAAATTGAAGTAATCATACCGTAGTAATCCTATAAATTTTCCAATATTAAGTATACTTTTCTAATGGTTTTCTTCTTCTATTTTTTTTTTTTTTTTTTAATAATAATCAAAAAAAAAAATGAATCATGCAAATCAAAATTGAATATTAAAGGTATCCCATCATTTTTATTTTTTTATTTTGTTTTTACAATGACATTTAGTTCCGTAAAATTAAAATTAAAAAAAAAAAAAGAAGAAAAATGGTTTTCAAATGAATTCATTTTCAAAAATAAAAAAAACAGCTATTCATGACTTGATCTGCTGCTTGCTTTATCCGATTTTTATTTAATTTTTTTCGAAAGATTATTTTAATATGAATTTTGAAAAAAAAAGAAGAAAAGAAGACTTACATTATTATTGATTTTATATATTATTTTATTTATTTATATATATATATATACATATTTTTTGATTAATTATTTTTTAAATTGATGAGAATCTATAAAAAAAAAATAACACATTAATATAAAAAATAACTTTTTAATATAAAAAATAAAAACTTCACAGTTTTAAATTATTTGAACTTTTTGTGTGCCCTTTATGACTTATATATATATGTCTTGCACTTAAAAGATAAAATATAAAATTTTAAAAATTTTTAACCTGACCTTTGACAAATATTAAAATATATAAGATTTAATGAGATTTTTTTGTGCAATTTATAAATTTAAGTTCTATATGAATAAATTCTTTAATTAATAAAATCTCGGATAAATCTCATTTTTGGTAAAAGATAAAAAAACGATTTAAGGTATAAATGCCCAAAGCATCATAAATTTGATTGTTATTTATTATTATTTTTTTTTTTTTTTTTGTTATTTTAAATAAATAAATTATAAACATAAATAATTTTTAATAGTATTTGAACACGTTAATATATCATTAATTTATTTACTGAATCTCATATTATGTGAATATCTAAAAATATTTAGTTTAAAGGTTAAAAAAAAAAAAAATAAATATGAAAATATATACTTCCGTATTTTTTCATTTTATTTATTTTTTTTTTTTTTTAATTGAAAGAAATTTAAATAAAAAAGGACCCACGATAAGGAAAGATAATGAAAAACATAAAATATAAGCAAGCATAAAAAAACATAAAGTTTTTTTTTTATTCAAGCCGTAATTATGTACATCTTTAACATTATCTGTATCTTTAGTTTTGTTCCATTTTAATCAATTGAACCTATAGTTTTAATGATTTAAAATCTGAAAAGTAATGTTTAGTATTTTTTAAGATTTTTAACTAAATTGTATTAAATTAATGCTTTTTTTTTTAATTTATATTTTAAGATAAATTTTATCATTTCATTTGAATTAAAACCGCGATGAAAAGTGTATCAGAAGTTTTAATATATATTTCAAAAAGAAGTTTACATTTCAAAAAAAAAAAAAATAATGTCGAAAAAAAAAATATAATAATGATAAATAACAATTTCTTTCACAAAGATTCCAATATAAAAATTCAATTAACTTTTGTATATTGAATTGAATAAATCAATATTTAAAGCGGTTTTATTCTTTTTGCACATATATATATATATATATATATATATATTTATATATATATATACAGGAAATATAAATTTCAGAATGTTAATTGATTTTTTAGTTCAAAGTACTTTCGAAAAGTATATATGTATGTATGTACTTTTCATACAATAATATAAAATATTTTAATGGAAAAAAAATTATTAAAAATAAATCTTTATAATTTTTTTGTTTTTGCATAATTTATTCCAATCAATTAATTATTTATAATAGAAAATAAAAACAAGAAAAAAAAAAATCGAAAAATTAAAATAATTTTTGTTTTTTTTTTACTCCATTTTATCTCTTTTATAACTAAATATAATTTTCTTGTTCTTGTTCTTTTTTTTTTTTTTTTTTTAATGTTATATTTTTCTTTTATTTCTTGTCATGCCTATATATAATACATGTACCTACTCTTATTGCTCTGTAAAAAATTAATATCATTGTCATAAAAATTAATCAATTTTAAAGATATTTTTCAATTAACAATTATAATTATTATATCCTATTTTTTTTTTTTTTGCTTAACTTTTTTTTTTTTTTTTGCTCTGCTGTTTGTTGTTGATGATGTCCTTTTTATGAAATGAATTTATTCTCACCTTATCTTTTTTTTTTTTCTTTTTTTTTATGTATATATTCATCCGTTTATTATTAAATATTATTTTATATATATAGAATATAGAATATATTGAATATAAATAAATATATGTATATAAACTTATAGGTAGTCAATATAATATTTAATTTTTAAATGTAAGTAGTTTTTTTTTTTTTTTTTTATAATAATAATAATAATATACATATATGTATGTATATATGCAAGTGTAATTCAACTATATGTTAAAGTTAAACTTAAAATAAAAATAACTTAGGAAAAGTGTTACTCTTTTTGTTTTTTTTTTTTTTTGTTTAGATGAACCTTTAAGTACATATAAGATACAAAAAAAAAATAAAATAAAAAAAATTCCACTAAAGATAAATTCGAAAAAGTTAAATCAAAGACACTGAAAGCAATTTTAATAACCATTAAAAATTCTAGACAGGCCATTTATAAACACCTTAATCTGAGACTCTTTAAATAAATAAGCCTTTTAATAATTTATCGAAAGAACATTAAAAATCTCACTTTGAAAAATTCCTCTTTTTTTTTGGTTTTTCTTTTTAATGTTGATGTTGTTTTTTTTTTTTTTTTGCTTTTTGCTATTCCTTTTATTATTTGACCAATTGCGCATCAAAAATGCAAAAAAAAAAAAAAAAGTAACAATAATATTAAAACAAAAAGAAAAACAAAAACTAATTCATTGTATTTATTCATTATACTTACATACATATATATGCAATTATAAATATATATACGTTGAATGTACATATAAGAAATTAAAAATAATCAAATATGCAATAAATTTCATCAACATTTTTATTCTATTTACAGGAGGTATTGGTTACCCTAACAAATACCATTTTCTACTTCATCTTTCCTACAACAACAACAATTGGAAAAAAAAAACAACTAAATATTACAATAATCTTCAAGAGAGCTGATGTTTCATCATTTATCCAAGCAATCGTTTTTTTGTTTTTTTTTAGTGCTATAACTTTGCTTTAACTGCTGCGGTTTAATATTCACTTTATTGTGTGTAGATATTTAAAAAAAGAAAAAAAAATCCAACTTGGAAGGAAAGAAAAATTATTTTTATATACATATTGGTTATGTATGTTTAGAACTAAAAACTGAAAAAAAAAACAAAAAGAAAAACAGAAAAAAAAGACTTAAGATAGTCATCAATTCAAATGGAATGATAAAAGAACTCCAACTCTTTATGATTTTGTACAACGTTAAATAGAAAAGAATAAAAACAAAAAAAAAAAAAAAGAATAAAAATAGAAAACTATTAAAAAACGAAAATAAATACAAGTATTTAATATTGCATAGCATTGTCGTTTTTAGCAAGTAACTTGAGAATACACTCTAATAGACATTTAAGCAAACACTATCATAATATTATATACATTGCCAATAACTGCTTTCTTTTTCTTTATTCGACACTGTTTAATTTTTTTGTTTTTGTTTTTCTTATACAACAAACAATAATCAAGACAATCTTCGATTTTCTTCACTTTAAAACTCCTCACTTTACTTTGAAGCTCTTTACGAGTAGTTTTTTATTGTATTTATAGTGTACTGTGGCCAAAAACAAAATTGTGGTTCACATATCAAATATTCAAACAGAATAAAAAAAAAAAAAAACCAAAAAAAAATAAAAAATAAAAATTAAAACAAATACGTTACACCTAACTACTTATATAATCAAAAAGAAAAGAGACATACTAAAATACAAATACGAAGAAGCAAAAATAGAAAATAACTTGCAGGTAAAATTCAAGATCGACAAAAATAATAAAATAACAAAAAAAAAAAAAGAAAAGAAAATTCAAGAGAAAAATGAAAAACTGAAAAGCTATTAATCTGGATATGAATATAAATGTGCGATATAAGAAAAGAACAATTTTTTTATTTTCTATGTTGTAATACTAGAAGTTTACTGCATCATCGCATCGGACAGGCAATAACAACAAAAAAAAAATAAGAACAATAACTTTAAAAGTAATTCCAACAAATACATTAAATGTCTATAGTCAGTTGTAGCTAAAATTTTCGTTATTTTTTTTTTTTTTGCTGTCTATAAATATAAAAATTGGCTTCTATTCTAACCATATTAAGAAATAACCATAGAAAAAGAAGAATAACAAAAAAAAAACTACGGGGAAAGAAAAGAGAATTTTTAAAGAACTCAAAAAAGAAAAACAATAAAACATCAAAATAACAAAATAACAAAAAAAAGAAAAAACACACAACTACAATAACAACCGCAACAAATAAAAAAATAATAATATAAATACAAAGGAAAAACAAAAATCCTGACTAGCAAAATCTACAAACTGATGCTGTTTATCAGAATATTTGAAATGCCTTTGGCTATCAGGAGATGTGATTAATGCCATTTTAGTCGCAAAACATTAACTTTTTTTTCTCTTTTGAATTCAGTGTTGTTGCTATTGTTCTGCTGCTTTTTTTTAATTTTTTTTTTTACGAGCAGCAGATCTATTAATATACCTGTTAGGTATATTATATACTTATAAAAATTATTGTACATACATCAATACTTATAGAAAATAATAAAAAAAAAAAAAAAAAAGGAAAATATCTACATCCATAACATTTCAATAAAAGGTGTTTAACTTCATCAAACGTTACCTTTTTTTTTTTTCATAACTACTGCTGCCTGTATTTTTATACTATTTATTTTATTTTTATTTTTTGTTATTTTTATCGTTCTTCGTTCTTGCGTCTAAAAATACGCCATAACAATAACCATTAAAAATAAATATTAAATGTTACAACAAAATAAAATTTCTTAAAGAAAAACAAAAAAAAACACATTTCTTGAAAATTAGGATCAATTTCAATTTGTGTACATAAAAATTTTTATTAATAATACCAGCTATTTAAAAACGAATCAATCAATTAAAAAAAAAAAAAAAGAAACTAGTGAACCATTAATCAAGAAAATTAATTCAATAAAATATATTTATATATGATAAAAGGAAACCATTATACAAAACAAAAAAAAAATTCTTTCCAATTTCATTATAAATGTTTAATTTTATTTGATTAAAAAAAATTAAAAACGATATGGCCGCAACTGATGGCCAGATAATATTGGCAGCTTCCCGTTTTGGGGATACACCACCAGTATATTTACGTGATTTTGCTAAACAAGAATTACCAGTTGTTGCAAAAATTGTTAAAGGACAACATCAAAATTTAGGTGTACCGACTTTATCAAATCCATCATTACAATCTACAGCATTATTTTTAAATGCTGGTAAAAAATATCAAATTTTAGCACAACCATTAAAAATAAAAGAAGGCCGTAAACCAACAAATGTCGGTTCAAAAGTTTTAATACCAGAAACATATCAAGGTTATTTTGAATTATTAAGTGAAGATGGCCGTTCAACACGTTGTATTGATACTGTATTAGAATTATCAAAACGTCGTAATTTTCGTGTTTTAGTACGTGAAACATTTCGTTGCAATCATATGAATAGAACGATACATGCTGGTGAAATTTTAACAACAATTGCTGATAATGGAAAAATTTTACAATGTAAAACACAAAAAGATGAAATAATTAATTTACCACTTGAAACCAAAGCTAAATTTTCACCAATTGCTAAAGAGGATAGTATTAGTGGTGTGCATTCGGTGAAAAATTTATTGTTAAAACGTATGCCAGTTATTGTTAGGTAAATTTAAAAAAAAAATTTAATTAATAATTTGAAAAAAAAAAAAATATTCTAATTTTTTATTAATTTAAATATTTATAGATTAGTCCATGGTAGTGCACCAAAAGGTTTAAAACAACCTTTTGTACCAGAATTACGTCTATTGGGCTGTGTTGAAGTTGATCGTGTATTTGCATTACCATTACAAAAAGACACCGATTTAGTGCCGGTGCCATTAAATGCAAAAATTAAATTACAAAGAGCTAAAAATATGGAACAATTAGAACATTTTATTGAATACTCAAGATTTTATGATAAAGCTCAACGATTATTAGTTGATGCAAGAGATCGTTTACAAATTGTCGACTTAAAATTGGGTGGTGAAAAAGATAATAAAAAAGATTCAAAATCTAGTAATTATCGTGGTAATAAATTACCATTAATGATGACATCTCTTGCAGCTGGAATTAGTTTAAGTAATAGTGCAACAAATGGTGGTAGTGGCCTTGAAGTTGGTTATGTATTACGTAAAAGTGCCAGTTATGATTCATATACAAGTAAAAATTTAAGTAATGGCCATCATCATCAATTAACAACATCATCATCATCACATCATCATAGTCAAAATCCATCAGCAAATAATGGAATTGCTGATGAATATAATGAAATTGATCATATATATGATTATGTTCGTGGTTTAACACCATTATCAAAAGGTTTAAATCGATACGAATCAATTTGTGAAAGAACAACACCATCACCACCAAAACCGCTAAGTAATCATCAACATCATCATAATCATAATTTACCACCTCAGCAACAACAGTCTGTCCCTTCAAAAGTTGATAGTGGAAATTATAGTAGTCTTATTCGTGTTAGCCATAATAATAGTAATGTTAATAATAATAATAGTAACAATAATAGTAATAATTATAGTAGCTTAGAATCAAATAAAAAAACAAATAGTAGTCATCATCATAGTAATAGCAATACAAATAATAATCAAAATATTAGTAACAATAATAATAATACAAACAGTAATAACAGTAACAGCAACAGTAATAATAGCCATTATCATCAATATCATCCAATAGAACATACAACAAATGGTGGTACAAATGGTACTAATGCATTACATACAATTCAACCATTTTACAATCATAGCCATATTCAAGAAGATATAAAACCTGTGCCACCACCTATTGAAACCATACCTGGAAAAAAATTACCCGAAAAACGTCAAAGACCAACACTACCAAAACTTTATGTAAAAAATATTAATTCGTCATCAACATCAGCAAATCATCCAATAACACCAGTTGGTGGTAATAATAGTGCTGTTAATACAAATGGTTATCATCATACTCATGTTAATGGCACAAGTAACAGTAATGGTAAAATAATTGGTAATAGTAGCAGTGGAGGAAGTAATTCACCACCAATTATTAATGATAAAGAATGTTCATTGGAACCTACAAGTCCATTATTTCATATCAGGTGAGTAAACATTTTTTCACGGAATTTATTATGTTAGCATTAAAAAAAAAAAAAACAAATAGAACATAACAGATTAAAAATTTTAAACATTTATTTATTTAGAGATTTTTAAATTACTTTTTTTTTTATTATTAATTATCCAGATATAAAAGTCTTAGCAGTTTACAATTAACACCAGATAGTAATTCTACAACTCCGATCTCAATTACACCAAAAGGACATGAAAATATCAACGGCAATATAAATAACATCAATAATAACATCAAGCATAGTAATAATAATAGTGGTAGTAATCAATTAACAAAAAGTGCTAGTACTGGTAATCATCATCAAATTATTGGTAATCATCTTAATCAACAACAACCACAACAACAACATCATTCACATCAACATCATCATCATCATCCACAACATGGTGTTGTTATTGGTAGTAATGCACCACGTGAAGGTACATTAGACTCATCAAGAAGTGGTGGTCGTACATCTGGTGATTCAAATAAATTACCAGAAAAAAAAACAAGACGTTTATCACGTCCACGTAGCTTATCCAATTTAGTATGGGATTTAAGACCATCAAAGGATAAATCAAAGAAAAAATTATACATTCATCATTTTGATCATCGTCAACAGGGTACATTATATCTTTAAAAAAAAAAAATAAAAATATAATATGAATTTATAAAATGGAAAATAAAAATAGAATTAAAACAACAACAAAATATTATGATATATAATTATTACAAATAACAAATAAAAATATAATATGATAATATGATAATATTGATTTAAGTTAAAAGTATTCAACTTTTCTAGGTAAGTTAAAAATTATATGAAGTTAATTTCAGTTTAACCATTTGAATGAAATTTCTCTGAAAAATTTTAAAACTTTTGCATAATTACAAAAGAAGTAATAGTAGTAGAAGAATTTAAAGCCATGATCACAATCTAAGTTAAAGGTTGTTAATAATGGTTTCCAATGACACCATTTTATATTTTAAATTAACAATAATTATTTTTCGTTTGCTTTTTTATCAAAAATTTTGCTTACATAATAAGTTGTATATTAAAAAAATTTGATATTATAAAATGGTGATTACTGATTAGTGATTATATATTAAACCAAAAATTCGAAAAAAAAACAAACAAATACAACAAACTGTTTAAAAAACATTTAGTGATTTTTGATTAAATTAAAGTATTTTTTCATTCATTAAATGCGGTGTACATCTAAATTTTATTAATTTTTATATTAACCCTATTTTTCTGACTTGTTGGTCACATAATAATACAATTTTGAAAACTATATACATACTTAATATAAATATATGTAGCATTACAAAAACATCCATTGTCGAAACAACAATTTAAAAGAAAATTCACTCTTTAGAACAAAAATATTTTCGGAAAACATTATATAAAACGTTAGAAAACTATTTTTCAATTAAAAGTTATTTAATGTTTATAAATATTATTATAATATGACATAAAAATCATCGAAAAGTTTATAAAAAAAACTGAAATAAAATTTAATAAATACCTACTATTATTTTGTTAAATTATAAA
Organism: Poecilobothrus nobilitatus; assembly: GCA_947095535.1. Classification (NCBI taxonomy): domain Eukaryota; kingdom Metazoa; phylum Arthropoda; class Insecta; order Diptera; family Dolichopodidae; genus Poecilobothrus; species Poecilobothrus nobilitatus. The sequence goes on from OX352773.1 coordinate 189,264,464, forward strand.
AAAAAAACCTTTTTTTCAAAATTAATATTTTTTTCTAATCTTTTTTTTTTTCAACAGATTTCTTCTCATCTAAAGTTGAAGAAACTTAGAAGAATGCTTTCACCACTTGAAAAAAAAAAAAACACTGACAAGAGAGTATTAAATTTAATTTTTTTTTTTTTTTTTTAATAATCATCCATTAGAATTAGAATTATTTTGAAACAAAAATAAAAAAAAATCATTTTCTTTTACCCATTTTACCCATTAAACATCATAAAAATTTATTGCATAACAAAGAAAAAATTTAAAAAACGTTTTTATAAATTAAAAAAAATTAGCAAAAAAGAAAAATGAAAACGACTATAGAAAAATAACGAAAAAAAAAATACCTTCGTTTAAATTTTTCTCCTCATTTAATAATAATTAACATACTAAAGTAACTATTTAGCAAACTGTAGTAAATTATTTCTATAGAATTGCACAAAAAAAAAAAATAAAAAAACAAACCAAAGTAACAAGAAATTAGAGATTCTTGAATAAATTTTAAATAGACAATAGAAACTCATAGATCCGTTAGATACTTAAAGTAACTTAAAAAAAAACCGAATAGAAAAATAGCTCAAGTTGCAATTCCAAAGCGCATTGTTTTTTTTTTTGTTTTTTTTTATTATTATTATTATTTTTTACCTCTCTCTTTTTCTCTTTTTCTTTTTCTTAAGAACTAAAAAATAATTAATTATACCTTAAATGTAAACAAAAATGTTATTTATATAATATTATATTCTATATTTATAGATATATACATATTATATATTATACAGAGTTTACATAAATTTAAATTATATAATTTACTCCCCTTATATACTTCCTATATTTGTCGCTTCGAAACATTTTTTATTTTTTCTCCATTTTTTTTTTTTTTTTTTTTTTTTTTTGTTTTTGTAAAAAATAATATGACAACGTTATCATGTTAAATATAATAAACAAACATACAATACATACTGATACTATACAAAAAAAAAATATAAAAAACTTTATTTTGTGTGAAAAATATTTTTTTTGTTTTAACAGAGTCATGAAAGTAGTTAATAGAATTTCAGCCAGAAATTTGAGATATGAAAAACAAAAAAGACAACTGTGACCAAAACGGGTAAATCAAAAGAAAAATTTTAATTGACATAATTTAAAATTATGTATATAGCTGTGTTCTAACTTAACATATCAATAAAAAAAAAAAATCTAACACTGTATATAGGTATAACAAATATAGAAAATATCAAAAAATGTTAATTTGATAAAATATAACACAATATAACACAGAATTTGATATATTTTTTCCGAATAATGTAAATATTGTACGGATATATATGACAACATTGAATAAATACAACCGGACAATTTTGCTTATAATGAGCAAAACGATTTTTAAAATAATTATTCTACATAACCTAATTTTTCTCTCTTTGATAACTCTGGAAATGAATGTTTTCAAATCGGATTTTCAAGAGGACTAAATTATGTCAGAAATCTAACTAAAATAACCATTTAGTATAGACAACGATTATTCTTAAAAATTATTTTTCTGGCTTTGAATCTTTACTAATTACTACATCCATAATAATTCACATCACACTTTCTTTCTAAATATCCTATAATTCTCTGAATGACACTTAATAAAATATTATTTTCTTCTTCTCTTTTGTCACAACACATTAAACAACGTTTTTGCTTCTATATATTTGTTTTTCATTTTTTTATTTTTTTTGTTTTTTTTTTTTTTTGTATTAAATATGCATTATGCATGAAAATCGTAAAAAACAAGGAAAAATACAAGTTTTTATAAAGTGAAAAATAACATTTAAGAAAATTAATTATAATAAAACAAATAAGCAAAAAAAAAAAAAATGTACAACTATAAATGGTGGAAAATAAAAACTGACAACAAAAACAAAAACAAAAATAGAAATTTATAGTAAAAATTCAGAAAATTCAATTTGTAAATTTAAAAAAGAAAATTAGAAAATTAAAAAAACTAAACATAATTATGGTCATGGCTTAAAAATTGTGGGAAAAGGGAATCATTACTTTTTTTTCTTTTCAAATTTTTTTTTTTTTTTTTTGTTCTTTCCTTTTTATTTTGACAAGTCAAGCATTTAAGATATCTAGAGTACATGTATATACAAAAAGGATATTAAAAAACTTACAAAAAAAAAAATGAAAAACATAGTTGGTGTATTTATTCTTGTTTCAATTTTTCTATTTTTTTACACCATTATAGAACATAAATGATTTTTTTGTTGTTGTTGTTGTTGTTGTCGTATTTTTATTTTCATGTTTTCTTAAGAAATTTCTTATCTCTATCCAAAATGACAATTAATTTGAAATGATTGTGTTGTGAATAAACTATAATATATTAGAATGAAAGAGATAGTAATAAAATGTCAAAAACAACATTCATTCTTAGATTACAGAAAGTTTATTTTTCATATTATTGTAAAAATAAAATTATTATCTTCCAATGAGATGGTATGAAAATATGAAATTATAAAATGAAATGAATATCCATTGAAATGATATTCGAAGTGTATTATATATATAGAACAAAAGTAATGAAAGAAGTTCAAAGTTAAAAAAAAAAAAGAAAAAGGAACCTTTTTTTTTTCTTCTAGATAAATAATTTTTATTATTTATTTTCTTTTTCTTTTTACCAATTCGAAATGAACACTTTCAAGTAAAAGTCTATATTGTTCATAGACTTTTTTAGTTACATTGAAAGTGTTTTTTTAATAAAAGGTTTTCTCTTTTTCTTTTCTTTGCCATAAAAAAAAAAAAAAAAGAAACAAAATAAAAGAACAAAAATAAAAATAAAAAAAAATATCATTTTAATATAAAATTTACATAAAAGAATTTTTTTTTTTTTAAAGTTCATGACTTTAAGTCATACATATTGTACATTATACATATACTTTCAGAAAAATCTGTGATTTTCTTTATTCTTTACAAAGTAAATAAACCCGAATCTAATGTCAATAATATTCTGTTTTCCATTTAATTAATTTATTTATTAAATATTAGATTTTTTTCCCCCGTTTTTTTTTTTTTTCATAATTTATTTAATATTATCATTAAGAAAACTTAACCTATACCACTGCCATTATTATCATATTCTCATAATAAATTAAATTTAAATGAAATTTTTTAGTAACTGCCATTTTAAAATGCATCAAATCCGTTTCATTTATTTTAAAAATTATATGTGCAAATTGTATTTCATATATTATTTATAATCGTTTTCATTTTTCTTAAAAAATCAAAATTAAAAAAATATTTAAAAAAAAAAATTATTTTAAAAACAATTTAAGAGATTATTTTAGAAAATTTTAAATAAATTTAAAATTATGATATAAACAACCATTTTAACTTTTTATGAATATTATGCTTAAAAATATTGACAAAATACTATATGACATAAATTTTATTAAAAAATCCTATATGAATTTATTATTATATAATTAATTTTCCATTATTATTTAATAACAATCTCTTAAAATACAAAAGAAAATATTGATTTAAATTTAATGAAAAAAAAAAGAGTAAAAAATTTAATTTTGACAAACTTTCAGTTATTTATTTAAAAACAAGCATTTTTCTAATACATACATATATAAAATTTAAAATTTAAAAAAAAAAAAAAACAAATATATATATATACATATAAACTTATATAACATTATTAATAAATGATTGAAAAAAAAAAGTCTTTATATTGTGATTTTAATTATATTTTAATTATTATATAAATTTAAAATTTTAATAAATAATAAAAATTAAAATAATAAAAAAAAAAAAAAACAATATATACAAAACATGTTTAAAATTTTAAAATTAATATCAATTATTATAAAATATATACGATAATTATAAATATATCTTAAAAAAAAAAAAAAAATATTTTTTTTGTTCAATTATCTAAATGATAAAATAAAAAATAAATAAAAAAAAAACAAAAATTAAAAGATTATTGAAGAATATTTTAAAATATTTACTATTTACTCTTCAGGTCTTTAAAATAAAATGTCAGTAGAAAATGAAAAAAGAAAAAGTATCTATATGTGCAAATATCCAAAAAAAAAAAAAAACAAAAAAACAAAAAAATACTAAAATGCTTCAATCAATTAATATAAATGTTGATAAAAAAAGTTAAAATTTTTTTAAATATAAACCTATAAAATTTAGAGTTAATGTTTATCAGAAATTTTTTTTGTTAGCATTAGATTTTATAATATCGCGTTTTATTTTATTTTTTAATTTCGTTGTTTTAATTATTTTTTTTTATTTAATTCATATGACATTTTCATTTTTCGATTGTTTTCAGTTTTACAAAAGTATATCTAATTATAAAAATTTTTTTAAATTATTATATCCAATTTAAAATTATTTGAGTTAAAAAAAATTCATATTCTTAGTTTTACTATAAATTAAAAAAAAAAAAAAACACAACCAACCTTATCTGTCAATTAAATCAAATCAAGAAGATATAATATGTATGTACCCAAGACACAAACCTGAAAAGAAATTCCTTCAAAAATAATTTGCATCAAAATTAAAATTGGCATTATTTAAAAATTGATTTTAAAAATAATTCTTAAACGTGATATTATAATATATTAATGTTTTAATTAAAATAAAATAATAAAAAAATGAAATTTATTAAAATTGTATAACCATTATTAGAAACATAAAATTCAAAACAAACAAAAAAAAAACCACAAAACAAAAGAATAATAAAAAAAAAAAAATAAATAATTATAATATTGTTATAAGTAACTATATTGAATTAGTGAACGTTGAGTAGATATTTAAAAAAAAACAAAACAATAATATATGTATTAAGAAATTATATGGTATATTAGAAAATATATAATATATATATATATATATATATATATATACATGTACCAGTTATGTATACATATTACATACATATTATATAAAATTCATTAATGTTTTTTTTGTCAATTTTTTTTTTTTTTTCTAAAATTTAATTTAAAAAAAAAAAAAATAAAAATCACAATTAGAATCATTAATGTAAATGTAGATTTTTTTTTTTTTTTTTTTTGTTTCGTAAAATTACATTTTTTTTTTATAATTTTTAAGTCAAAATAAGTATAAAACAAGAAAAAAAAAATTTAATTATAATCATTTTAATTAAAAATAAAATTATAATAAAAAAAAAAAAAAAATTTAAATTGTTTTTATTAAAAAAAAAAAATAAAAATTAGAGCTAGCTATAAGGTTATTTTTGGTAATCTTTAAAAATTCACTGACTTACTTCCTCTCGTAAACAAAATTAATATACACACAATAACTTAATAGTAATAAATTTTACTTTAGAGACCTTTAAGAAATATATTAAAAATATATTTTGTCGTATAATTAAATTTTTTTATTTTGGATTTGGTAGAAAACATAATATCTATGGTTCATGTTCATGTTCATAAAAGTTATTTTACTTGGAGTCTAAATGTCTAAAAAAAACATAAATAGTGTATGAGGGAGGAAACATATAATAATTGAACAATTGCCACAAATGATCACAAAGTATTTTTAAAATTTTTAAACTGAAAATTTTTTTTCTCATTGCTATACAGGATGATTCATTAATGAGTATCTTCAAATATATCACCGTGTAGCAAAAAATAATGTAATTTTCAAAGTTGAAAATAATTTAAAAGAAGAATACAAAATGGTATTGTAGAAGAAAGAAGTCACTTCGTACATTTATTATATAATTGTTTAAGTTTTAATAAAAAAATCAGCTGTATCTACCACAGGACCGCCCACCACTACACGAAAAGTACAATGCCAAAATTTATAAATTTTTTACATAAAAATTTATATCAAAGCAAAATAACTTCTAATAATTTAACAACATTTTGTTTTATTCAATAACAATAATAAGCAATGAAGTCGTAAAAATATATGTGAATTCATTCATACATCCATTTACATTATTATGGAATGTACATGATTTTTTTTCATTCAAAAATATTAGAAGTAAAAAATAATAAAAACTGTAAAGAAATACAAAACAAACATAAGATTAATATTGAATCTGCTAACAAAAATTTTACCGTTTTAATTTTATGTCATCAACAAAAGAATAATATGCATAGATATAACTATATAAGTACAATATGTACATATATAAATTTTTAGAGATATAAAAAAAAAACAAAAAAAATTGTTCATATAAATTCATATGGAGTGTTATGTATGAAATTTGGAGTTATAGAAAAATTAAATAAAAGTTAAAGTTAGTCGGATCAAAAAATGTTCTATGGCAAAGTTGTTGCTCTTTACTTGTGGAACAACTTTTTCTTAATAATTTTTCTTATAAAATTTTTCTGTTACGAAATATTCGTAAAAAACTTAAAAAGTACACTAGTAAACTACCACTTGCGATTGTCCGATTTGCTCCAAAAGCTTATCAATCTGAGATATTTACGTCAAAACTTTAAATATGAAATTGCAAAAAATTCCGCTCAGTCGTTTAAGCTGTACACGTGCCCACAGACATACCCACACACACTCACTCCCACACACCTAAAAAACATTTTTTTACAGCCTTCTCCATACCGAAGGAGTGCATATTTGCCAAACCATTTTACCTTTTTCATGCAATGTCACAAAAAAAATTACATTTCCTTTTACACCGAAAGAGTGCATATTTGCCAAACCATTTTACCTTTTTCATGCAATGTCACAGAGCCTGATATATATACATTTGAAAATAGGGCTTTTTGCAATTTTGGGTGCTGTAACTCTGGAATCCTATACAATTAAAAAAACCATTAACACACGTAAAAATATATTACTGGAGCTAAAATTTTTTAGTCTTGCCGAAGAAAAATGTGTACATGTGCTTAAGCTACAGGTATTTAAAAATAGCAAATTTTCTAATTTTGAGCTCTAATAGCTAATAAACAGGGAGTGATTCAAAAAAATTTTCTGAGGAAACTTATACCAATTCTAAAAGTTCTTTCTTGCCTCAAAATTTCAATCACCTATCTAAAAGCGAAATATATGCAACTTGAAATATATGCATTTAAAAATAGGGCTTTTTCAAAATTTGAGGGGCTGTAGTTCTCTGATGGATGGGGCTACATAAAAAAGTTGTTTTACAAAATCAATTTTATTATGAGACCCATGGTTCAAATTTTTTTTCTCTATATTTAACGATGTACAGGTTTTGCAAACAAACGGGACCGACAAACGAGATAGAGTGAAACTAAAAGGCACATTTCTTCAAAAAATTTTTGGAAATGTGCAAAAAAAGTGGTTCAAGTTACTCCACCTGCACCAATAACTATATACTCTTATATAATATATAAATTAAAATAAATCTATTACATTAAATATATATGTATATTACATTTCTTAAATATTTCAGTTAATTATTTCATGATAATTATAAATAATATTACAACTCCTGCAATTTCTTTTTGATTAATCAAAGAACAAAAAATATAAATTTTTCTTTAGAACTATATAGTAAAACTTCTACATATAAGGTAAGTTGTTATCAAAGAATGGTAAAAAATTATTTGTGAAATCATATAAAACCTTTGATACTTATATAATTTTATTATACATATACATATATGTTATAATAGTTAAAAATATTTATGCAATCATAATTTTCAAATTAATTTTTCATTTTATATCCTACTGTTAATATAATCCGGTTCAAAAGTTATATAGCTTTTCTTCACCTTAATGTATAAGATCATTCTGTATTACGTTTTACACTGTTATAAACAAAAAGCGATATTCAAAATATCATTTGAATTCTTAATCATATTGAATTTATAATTGAAAATCATAATTTCAATACATTTATATACCCATTTAATAATTTTTTTTTTTTTTTTTGTTTTTTTTTTTTTTAATATTTAACTTTTCATGATTATTTATTTGTTATTAGTCTTCTTTTTTGTTATATTCTTCTTTTTTTATTTCAATTTGAACACGAAACATTTTTTTTTTTTGTTTGTTGCGTACAATGTTGCGTTTAAAGTGCAGCACAGCAAAAAGGAATATAATAATAAATTTAAGAACCAAAAACAAAAAAAATTAAAAATGAAAATTTAAACTGAACTCTTTAAAAAAATTTTAAAAAATAGCATGACAAAAAGGAAAAAGAAAGGAAAAAAAAGAATTTTTTTTAACTTCTAATAAGATGCTTCCTAAAGAGAATTATTGTATTCTTTTATATCGTTCACGATATTTTCCTTTTAACCCAATAAACAAAGGTAGTTTATATTTTTTTTTTTTCGTTCTTGGCTTTGTTAATTTTTAATTCATTTTAATAATTTTTATTTAATAAAATAAAAAAATAAATGATCTATTTTCGGAATAAAAAGAAAAAAAAAACAATTTAAAAATATTAAAAATTAACGAGAAAACGAGCAAAAAAAAAAAATGAATTTATGAAAAATTTTTCATTTACGATATGATATCATGCAACCGCAAACTGAATACTTACTTCTTTAAATCCATTCTTTTTTTTTATTAGCACCGACGCATTTCAATATAATAATCCAAATTTTTAATCTTCTTCTGGCAATGACTTTATTTTAAAGCAATTAATTGCTTAAAGCGATTAAAAAAAAAATAACTTAAATATAAACGGCATTGCGCCTGTAATCGCATACTGTAGCGTTTTTTTTTTTATTTTATTTTATTTTGTACTTGTTTTGAATCAATACGATTTGTTTCGATTTGATTTGAATCAATTGAATGTTACAACAGGTTGGTTTTAAAATAGTTTTTTTTTTTTTTATTTTATTAATTTTATTTTAGTTTTTGCTCAAATAAAAACAAAATAAGTATATTTTTTGCTTAGGTATTAAGGAAAAATTTGAAAATTAACATCACGTTTATAACAGATTTTTTTTTTTGGACATCATTTATTTAAAATCAGTTATATATAACTGAGTAAATAATGTATACTTAAAAATATTTTCAGTTTACTAATAAATTTTTTTATGGGTTGGGAGGATGGGTTGGTGAAAATCTTTAAAAGATATTCCGTAGCACAATGCAAGTTAGTTTTTTACCGACAAAACCACACCCAATCTATAATAAAACTATAGTCGAATTGACTAACTGACTTTGCTAATGTATTCTTTTAGTGTATCTTATGTCTTATGCAAATGTGTTTTTTTTTTCAGCTTCTTCCCACTTCTAGAAGAAGCATAGGGAATTTATTAAGTTATATATTATTAATATTTGACGAAGATTCAGTTTCTGAAATCATTAATTTCACTAATCCGTTTATTACACGGCTGTAGCTATTTTACAAGACTATAATGAAACGCAAATATTTTATAAGAACCTTAGATAAGAAAAATCTAAGGTTTCATTAATATATATGATTCAGCCGTGGTCGGTGTCTTAATCACTATTCCATGTGAAATCTGTACTTCGAGCTAAATCTAAAGATATCTTTCTGTTGAGCCTTCCTGTGATTTATAATTTTCTAAAAGTACAACAGCTTCTTCATTTATGTGCCGTTCTAAACATGCTTTATATTTTCTGGGACATTTCTTTAAATCATTTATAACTTTGAGAATTCATAAATTTCTATGAATATCACTTTTAAGCGTACATACTATTGGGGGCACATACGTAGTTGTTCTTAAGACTCTAAGTTTTTAAAAAGTGTTTGCTTGGAACAATTCTAATTGTCAAATGCCATATATTGTTAATTTACAGACTTACAACATTAGAGCAAGTAATTCTCTTTATATTTATTATCTAATTCTATTTTTCTTTTTTTTTTAACGTGTTCCTTCCATTTTAACTTGGCAACTAACTGTGCAATTTCTAGCTTGACATTTCTAGGTATTTTACTGTATTTTCTGTATTAATAGCTTTACACGATTTAAATATATTTTGAAAGAGCTTTAAGCTGTCAAAAGTGTCAAATCATATTTTATATGATTTGACACTTTCGACAGCTTAAATATCTTTTAAAATTAAGACAGCTTAAAGTGTGTTTCAAAATTATTTGGGAGCATTTTAGAGATCGATTATTATTTCGGAGCAGCTCGATATCTGTTCAGAACACAAATTTGAACTAAAAAAGAAAAACACCCAATATATCTTATCTTTTTTCGAATGATTCATGAAATTAAATTAAAATTCTACAATTAAATTATCGACTTTATCAAAATATTTTTGTAAGAAAATTTCAATTTGACTTAAATTTTTTTATTGATTAAAATCAATAATTTTATTACATTTTAATAATATAGCAAGAAATAACTTACAATTTTAAATATTGTTATTTACTTAACTTTATTTTTCTTCTCAAGAATTACTTTTAAACAAATTTTAACCTTCTTGGGCATTCTATTTTTTATTAATAAAAATAATTAACATTTAACCTTTCCACAATATTAAAGTTTATAATTTTTTTTTAAACAGCGAATAACGAAAAAATCATATTTTGCATATATTTAAAATGTCCATACATTTAGATTATCTTACCTTAAAAATTAAATTATTATAATATTTGTTATCACGTGATAAGGCGGTTAAATTAGATTATTATTATTTAAAGGGTATAATTAATACTGCGACCTTTTAATGCAAATCTAAATTGTGCTCCAACTATTATTAAATGTCGTGGATTTTGTCTTCTTTTAAAATATTTCTGTCAGCCTTACTGCTTCTAAGAAACTGAAAATAATGAAGAGGTTGTAAGAATATGATATTCAAATGATACTGAAAATTTTCACAAAGTTTAGAGGAAGGAGAGGATACAATTAAACAAAGTGGTGATGGAATATCAAAAATAGAATGCCAAAGAAACAATAGAAAATTTAAAACAAAGCTTAATCTATATCAATTCGGCTGCAATTAATTGGGGAAAAGATAAATAGAGTAGAAAAACTCAAAAATTTTAATAAAATAATGTAAAAAAAAGTTTTTTAAATAATATGCTTTTATCGAAATAAATCTAACCCCCCCTCAAAAGTAGAAAATAAAATGTTGGTGGTAGATCTTGAGCAAATCAAATTGTTATAAGATAGAAGAACCTCAAAGGTTAGGATAAAGTCACAATCATTAAAATAACGTTAAGAGTATTATTTAAAAAACTTTTTTTTTATATTATTTTATTTCATATACTTTATGAAGGAATTAAAGGAAAGGAATTTTAAAGGAAATGCATAATTTTAATTTAAAATTGGATAATATTTTTAATATTTTTTACTCACTCTTTTACATTACTAACCATACACAGCCGGTTGCCTCTTGAAAATGATTTAAAAATAAAATATTCACGCACATATTCAAACTTACAACCGCTGTAAAAAATACAAGTAGAATATATTTGCACGTTAAGCACATATAAAATGAAAAAGAATTGTAATTTATATTCTTATAGTGTAAGTACGACTAAGTAAATGTAGTATCTATACTACATATTCAAAAAATCGAATTCAAAGTTTTGAAAACTAAACGAAAAATACAAACAATAGTTCATAAATACGATAAACAACAATAAATACATAATAAGTTTATATTAGAAATATATTTACAAAAAAAACATTCTTTTGATATTTACGCTAAAAGGAAAGTGAACGACAAAATACAATAAACACGTTTCATAATACTAAGTACTAACACTACTTAAACTATTTTTTTATATTTATAAAAATTACTATGTTTAATGATTTCGATTTAAAAGACAATGGAGTGCGTCGAGTGGATAAAATTGAGCTTGAACTCAAATCTAACTTTTTCAAATAAAAAATACTAGTAGGAGCGACAAAGTTATATTTGAGTTCCAGCTCATTTTTATCAATTTGATCCAATATCTTAAGAAATTTAAACGGTTAATATACCTCTTTAGATTACGAATAAAATTAAGTACATAAGTAAGTACATATATAATTTTTTAACTTATGGCATTTACCATTAACGGATTATGAGCTTATACAAACACAAAATTTAATTTTTTTTAGAAGAAGAAAAAACTTTACAATGGCTGTCCTAAAAAATATTTGGTATATAAGAAACTTTTTTGGTTTATTTTATTTTGCAAGTAGAGTAATAGTTAGTATAGTATTTGCTAACGTTTTCTTTTAGTGTATGATATGCATTCACATTTGTGTTATGTATTTATATAATGTAATGCATAATGTCATTTTTCCTTCTTTTTTGTCCTATAAGAAGCATAAGGCTGAGACATATATTATTCATATTTGATTTCAGTTTCTGAAATCATTATCTATAGTTTATGTATTCTACGAAATGACAACAGTACCTAACAGACAGAAAAGCGAACACCGGTATAAATAGGTATAACATAATGAATATGTTAAAGTATAACAGAAAAATAAATGACGGAAATTTTTTTTTAAATTTAAAGGGGTTAATATATTTTTCAATTATAGGTATTATTTTGGTGACAAGTCATAAGTCTCATTGGAACTTATGACATGGGACTTATGACTCAATGGACTTATTTTTGTTCCCAATGGGACTTATGATCCTCTGTAAAAAAAAAAAAATAAGAAAATTCAAAACAAATAATTGGCTCCATACCATACAATCAAAATTTATTATTAAAAATATTTTAAGTGAAAATATGTTTTGGTACTAAAAATTTCGAAAAAATGGCATACATTTTTTTATCCGGGTGTGACGTGCGACGCGCAACTTGACGCGCCCCACGTTATGTGATTTTTTTTTCCTAACTACACTCATTTGCGCACCTGCTTCGCTCAATAATATTTCACTTTACTTACGTGCTCTGCATTGTGCAATATAAATTAACATCAATTGTGTATATCCACATTTGGGAACTGTACGAGAAGTTCCATCTAATAAGTAATGACGATTTTCCTCTTCAATTTTTGTACTTATTACACTTATACACTTAACTCCTTTATCAATGAAATCTCGCAATGTATTAACTTTATAACAATATAACATCTTTGATAGTTGAAAATATGGGCTATAAAATAATATATTCTTTTTGAACACAGCTAATATTTTGCATCACTTAACACCTTTATTCACTTACTCTTTCACAGAAAAAGAATTAAATTAAATTTAAATTATAATTTAAAAATTATAACCGTAATTCTTAATAAAATAGAGAATTTTAATTGGTCATAGGAATGGTCTGATCTTTTCAATAAATATAAACATCTAAGAGCAAAAAAAAATTGTCTGATCTTCTCAACAAATATAAATGTGGACAATAAAAAAAACAATCAAAGAATATAAATAACAAAAAAACAAAAATATTTGATAAACTACTTATACTTATGTTATGTTGTTGTACCCAGTTGTTTTAGGACTTATGACTCTGGTACTTGTGACTCTGGGACTTATGACATGTCACCATTATTTTTCAATTATAGATATTCTATTTAAAAGTAATTGAAAAAGTATATTTTTATTGCGCATATAATTTATTATTTTAAATTTAATTAAACTTAAAATATGACAACATTTTATAATATATACAATTTAATTTTATATTAACAGTAAATTAAGAATTACTAACTTTAATAGTATCTTATTATCTATCTTAAAGTTAAATTTATTTTATTTTATTTTGAAAATAATAAAATTTAAAAAATAAAAAGAAAATAATTACGATGACATCACAACTAATATATAATTTAATTTTTATACTAATGATATATCACAAATTTTTATATATAATAAATTTTAATGTAACAGAAGGAAAATCTCAAGATAAAAATCATATTATAACAAAACTAAAAGATATAATTTATATTCAAAAATATAATAAAATTGATAAATTAGATGCTGTTGTTATATTTAATAATAATACAAATAATACAAATTTATTACATGAAATTTTTGAAACAATATCAATACCAATTGTTTTATTTAATAAAATTGATTTACAATTTAAATATTATAAAATATTTAATAAAAATATTTTTGTAATTATTTATTGCACTTATTTTGATACTTGTATAACACAATTAAAAGAAATTGATAGAACATTTAAAAGAATTCATGATATAAAAATAATAATACTTTATTTAAATAAAAATTCATCTACAATTACAATTATCTATAAATTATTATAATTAACATGGAATTTAAAATTTTTAAATTTAATTATTTTAAATTATAATGGACATTTATATGGTTATACACCATTTCCAAATTTTAAATTAATAAATATGACAAAATTACAATTTATAGAATATGAAAATTTATTTCCAATTAAAACAAAAAATATAATGGGTTATCCAATTCGTACATCTGGTCGTGAAAAAAGTGTACCAAGAATATATCCAATTAAAAAAACAAATGATACAATATTATTAAGTGGTTATAGTGTCATTATTACAGAAAATTTTATTAAATATTTGAATGGTACACATAAATTTATTCGTTTTAAATATTCAAATACATTACAAGAAACAACAATTTTAGTTAATTTATTATATAATGAAAGTGTTGATATGGGTATAAATTATAGTGGAACTGTATCAGAAAAAATCTTTACAAAATATATTACATTATCATATCCAATTGGTTGGAATAATTGGGTAATAATAGTTCCACATTCACATGAAATTAATAAAGCCTTATATATATTATTACCATATAAAATTGATGTATGGATACTATTAATATCATATATATTTTATGTTACAATAATTGAATTTATCATTTCAAAAATATTAAAATGTCCATTTGATTTTGGTAAATCAATTTTAAATTCTTTATGTAAATTATTATATATACCAATTAGTAATAATGATTTTATAAATAAAATATATTTAACAAAATTAAATAATTTTACAATAATTATTGAATTTATATTTGGTTTTATTATAACAAATACATATCTTGTATTTTTATCAAGTTTTTTAGCAAGTATAGTATTTGAAAAACATGAATTAAATACAATGAATGATTTAATTAAATATAATCAAAAAATATTATTTGTTAAAAGTGAATATCAAAATGAAGCAAAAGAAACTAGTACTTATTTAAAAGATATTGAAAAATTAGCTGTATTTGTTGGTTATGATGAATTTAGTGAAAATCGAAAAAATTTAAATATTAAATATGCATATCCTGGTAATATGGATCGATTTCGTTTTATATTAACACAACAAAAAACATTTTCTCGACCCATATTTAAAATATCAAATATTAGATTAAGAAAAGATTTTTCAGCATTTATGTTATCATTAAATTCAATTTATTTAAATTCAATTAATGAATTTATATTGAAAGTAAATGAAAATGGTTTAATTACAAAATGGGAAGATATGATATTTGCTGATTTATTTGGTAGAAAAATTTTAAAATATATTCGACCAAATCAAAATTCTAAAATAAGATTAGTTACAATGGAACATTTAAAAGCATTATGGATTTTATTAGGGTGTGGTTGGTTATTAAGTATTTTTATATTTTTAATAGAAATTTTCAAAGAAAAATTATTTTGTATAGATTTTAAAAAATTGAAAATTTTTTAATTATTTTGCAAAAATTTAATTAAATATAAATATATATATATATATATATATGTGTAACTATGTATTTTTGTATAGCATATATCATAAGTATAGTATTTAGTTTGAAGCAAAAGTAATTTTAAATCAAGCACAGATCGGAAGAATTTTTAATAGGAAGAAAAATTTATTTAATTACAAATTTTCCTTGCGATCATAATGTAAATATATGTAATGTATATGTAATATTTTGTACGAAAACAAAATAATATAATATATAATTACATATATAATAGCATTTAATCTATGTATGTAAAGGGTTTTCCAATTTGAGTGATATAATTTCTAAGTGACGTTTCGGTCATTTATAGTATGTCATGATCTGTCATTTTTTTTTTTCATTGTATTAAGTAATGTTTACAATTTCATCATGGAGAAATATACGCAAGAACAACGTTTACAAATTATTCAATTTTATTATCAAAATAATCGTTCTCCAATTGCAACTTTTCGTGCATACTCACTTTCATCTGAGTGGTGCGGTAAATAACCAAAACTGTCGATTCTGATTTTCTTCTGTCGATTTCGACGAAGAAAATCCACAAATTATTCATTAACAACCATTACATTCACCTAAATTGACAGTTTGGTGTGGTTTTTGGTCTGGTGGAATCATCGGTCCATACTTCTTTCGAAATCAAGCTGGTAACACCGTTACTGTCAATGCAGAGCGGTATAGATCGATGATAACCAACTTTTTATGGCCGAAATTGGAAGAAGTTGATCTTGACAACATCTGGTTCCAACAACACGGGGTTACGTGCCACATAGCACGTGCAACAACCGAATTATTGTTTGGAGATTCGATTATTTCAAGATATTGTGACATTGAATGGCCTCCAAAAAGTTGTGATTTAACACCATTAGACTATTTCTTGTGGAATTATTTGAAGTCATTGACCTTTAGCAATAAACCAGACTCTCTTCAAGTTTTAGAAGTCAATATTGAACGTGCTATTTATGACATACGACTTGATTTAGTGGAAAAATTGCTCGAAAATTGGGTTCATCGAATTTGTTCCTGCAAAAGAAGTCGTGGAGACCATTTGAATGACGTTTTATTCAGAACTTAATTGTATCGATTGTACTTCACATTAAATAAAAAACATTTGAATTTCCTTAACAATTAGTGTGTTTTTTTTTTAAAAGAAATCATATCAGTCAAATTGGAAAACCCATAACCTAAAGTAAAAGTATACGATGTTTTTAGTATTATTACTTAACACTGTTTGTAATATGTATATAATATTAAAATAAATAAAAAACAAAAAATAAATAAAAGAAAATAGATAATCATCAAAAATGTCATTTTCTCTTTACCATTACCATATAAATGAAATTTAAGTACAAAATTTTGAAATATTATTATTTTAGAAATTTTTTTTGAAGTTCGGTAAAATTTAGAAGAAGTTTACCAATAAAGAAAATGTTAACAAAATTTGAGCTGGAGTACAAAAACAAAAATATTTATTTATTTTTTTTTTAGCAAAATATTTTGTTTTGGTTTCGGTACGAAATTTCAAAAACAAAAATTCTAGAAAAAAAATGCCATTTAAAAAAAATTCAAAATTTAGTGGGGGTTGCCACTTGCTTAACAAATTATTGAAACTCTGATTTTATAACAAATTATAAAATCCCTCCTAATGTATGTTTACATATAATGTCGAGAGTCGTTCTTTTTAGATTGCAACTCTTAGAGATGTATTAGTTTTGCCACCTATACAGATATCATTAGACTTGTCATGTGAGTAAGCTAGGTAGAGTCTTACATTTTCATGCAAATATTTTTTAAAAAGCATATTAACTCGAATTTTGAATTCAACCTTAAAATTGCTCCTAATTCAGAATCTCGCATATACATATACATAAATATTATCAAAATAAGGAATACCCTGATTTTGCAACCACCTATAAAATCTCTTTTTTTTTGGAATTATGACACCATCCCTTTTTTTATACCCTACACCTAAAGTATAGGGTATAGTAACTTTGGTATGGTGCTTTTAACCACCAAAAGGAAACAAGTTCAATATGAACATGTATGTGACATGAATCAGTGTCACATCCTGAGCCGATTTAACGATATCCATCCGTTCGCACGATAACTGAAAATCTAATAAAGCTATCTTGATCAAATTTATACAGTGGGTTACGAATTACGAAAGAAAAACGGGAATTGCATAACAGAAACGAAAATTAAAGCTTCCGAACGAGCCCCAGAGCAAACGAGCATATCTCCAAAACCAATAAAGTTTAAATTTTTATTTTTGGTACAATGGTGTTCTGTTATGTTTCCTTCTCTTTAAAATTGAAAACTGACAATACAAATTATTTGGACCATGCGTTCGATTCGAATTTTAGAAGCTTCTGAACTAACCAAAGAACAAACAAACATACATCCATAACCAATAAAAATAGAACCTTTAAAATTGGTACAAGAGTGTTCCGTAATGTTTCCTCTATGTCCCTGAAATTTGAAATGAATTGGAATGGCGGTTCGGGTAGCTGACAAATGCCTCCCAAGGCCTAACAAACGTACTTCTTCGATATTAATAAAGATAGAAACTTGAAATATTGTACAAGGGTGTTAAATCATACTTTTCTTACGTTCCTGAAATTCAAGTTGAATAAGGAAGGGAAGGGAGGCGGTTTAAAGAGCAGGTGTAGGGTATTAATAAGTCGATTGCATCGACTTACTGTTACATTTACATTTGTTTTAAATAATTGCTGAACATTTTTTTACCTTTTAATTAATTATCAAAAAAAAAAAAAATAGTAATAAATAAAAAATAGAAATGAATACTAAAATTATATGTGTTATATGAAATTACATACAACAAAATGTTAAAGAAAGTTAACAGATTTTCATACATGTGATTATTAAGTGCAATTAAAATGAAAAACCATTTAAATAATATAGTTTGTTATTAAAATTTTTTGAAAAAGTTTAATTAAGTAAATGGATTGTTTTCATAAAACAAACAATATTATATTTAATATATACAATATAAAATAAAAATATTATTTTCATTAAAGTATTAATTAACTTTTATTAATTAGATATATATATATATGTTGGTATGTTATTTCTTTCAGATACCTAAAAACAATCATACCTAAAAAAAATTTGAAAGGATCTAAAAAAAATGTATGAATAATTTTACAAAATTTTAGTTTTATTGTATATAATTGGTGTTGGACGAGATATCATCTTATTATTGTTTATAAAAGTATAATATATATTTTAATTAAAATATTTAAAAAAAAACTTAAATATATTATAATTATTTATAATGTTATTAAATTCAATAATAATTTTTATTTTTATAAATATAACATTTCAATTTGAAATAACAAATATAAAACTAACAAAAGAAATTAATGAAAATAATAATGAAATAAATACAAATATAAATGAAATAATTAAATTTCAAAATTCTATTCAAAATATTAATTTTGAAACAATAATTTTTTTTAATATTAATATTAATAGTAATAATATTTTTATACAAGAATTAATTAAAAATTTAACAATTCCAGTGATTTTATTCAATGATATTAATTTTAATTTTACATTTTATAAAATTTTTAATCAAAATTGTTTGGTATTTGGTTTTTGTTCACAATATGACACATGTATAAAATTAATAAATTTTATGAATTTATTATTTGAAAGATTTCATGATATTAAAATTATATTTATACAATTAGATAATAATTCAACATTTCAAACAATTTTCAACATATTAAAATTAACTTGGAAAAAAAAATTTTTAAATTCAATTATATTAAATGAAAAAGGACATTTATATGGTTATAAACCATTTCCAAAATTTCAAATAATTAATATGACAAATTTAAAAATTAATTATTGGAAAAATTTATTTCCAGATAAAATGAAAAATTTAATGAATTATCCAGTTCGTATAACAGGACGAAAAAATACAATACCAAGAATTTATGTTATTTCAAAAATAAATGATACAATTAAATTAAGTGGTACTTGTGTAATAATTATTGAAAATTATATAAAATATTTAAATGGTACATTAAAATTTATTAATGTTATATATCCATCAACAATAACAGATGTACAAGCTGATATAAATTTATTAAAGGATAATGTTATTGATATACGTTTAAATTATGCAAGTATAAAAATTGATACAATTTTTGATAAATTACAATGGTCTTATCCATTATTTTGGAATAATTGGGGTTTATTAGTACCACATTCAAATGAAATTAATAAAGCCCTATATATAACATTACCATATAAAATAGAAGTATGGTATTTATTAGTAATATTTATATTTTTTTCAGCTGCAACTGAAATTATAATATCACAAATTTTACAAGAAATTTCATTTGATATTGGCCAATCAATATTAAATGCATTAAGTAAATTACTTTATTTACCAATTAGTAAAAAAAAATTAAAATATCGAAATAAATTTTCAAAATTAGATATATTAATAAATGGTATAGAAATTTTATTTGGATTTATTGTTACAAATATGTATCTGGCACATTTATCAAGTTTTTTAGCAATTATTGTATTTGAATCACATGAATTAAATAATTTAAATGATTTTTTAAGATTAAAACAAAAATTAATGTTTGTTAAAGTTGAATTTGAAAATGTTCTGAAAAAATCATCACCATTAAAAATTGTTCGTAATTTGGTTGCATTAGTTGATGATGAAACATTTACAAAAAATCGAAGTAATTTAAATATTGAATATGCATATCCAGGAAATATGGATAGATTTCGTTTCATTTTAGCACAACAAAATAAATTAAATCAACCGTTATTTAGAATTTCAAAAATAATTTTAAATCCAGCTTTATGTGCATTTATATTAGGATCAAATTCAATATATGTTAAATCAATTAATAGATTTTTATTGCAATCAATGGCATCTGGTTTAGATCAAAAATGGGAAAAAATGATATTTGTAGATATATTTAGTAGAGGAATTTTAAAATATTTTCAAGATGATAAAAACAATAAAATAAGATTAGTTACAATGAAACATTTAAGATCTTCATGGATATTATTAGGATGTGGTTGGACATTTAGTATTCTTATACTTACAATTGAAATTCTAATATCAAAAATACAACAAAGACATTCTGGAATAATGAATCGTTTCTAATGAAATTTTTTTTTCTTTTAATTTTCAACACATAGAATATTGAATATTTAAAATAAAGAAAAATTTACACAAAAATTTACATATGTAAAAATATTTATTCTTAATATGTAAAATGTATATATCGTATATATATATATAAATATATAACATAAAAACAATTAAATTTATTAATATTTTTTATAACAAAAATAAATAAAAAACAATATTTGACTAATTTAATTATTTTAATTTAATCTTTTTTAAGTAAATTTCTTAACAAAAGAAAAATAAATAAATTTAAAATTTTTCAGTAATTAAATTTATATAAGTGAATTACCATTAAATACCATTAATTATTTATTATTATAGTATTACGCCTATATTACTAATTCATATTTAATCATATCTAATTTAGTTGATTTAGAATTTTAAGTTGACAAGTTAAATATGTTATTTCCCGAATAGAATTCTTTATAATTGTTGAAAAAAACAAAAAAAAAAAAAAAAATACTTAATTTATTTAATTAAATGTGAAAAAAATACAATTTTTTTTTTTCCTTAAGTATAACAATCTATTAATCAATATCTATAATAACAGTGTATTTAAACGTCATTACTAAAAAGAAAAAAAAAAAAATTATATTTATAAAAATTATTTTTATTTATAACGACAATATTTTTTTATTTATTAATAAAAAATCATGAAATTACAATCAATTACAAATTTAATCCTTATATTAATAACTTTTCAAATTAAAACAATTAATATGATAATACAAATAGAACAATCTAAAGATACTATTCAAATAACAACAGTAAAATTAATAAATATAATTGAAATATGTAAAAAATATGATCCAATAAATCAATTAGAAACAATATTTTTTATTAATAATACAAATAATTTATTAATAAAAAAAATTTCAAAAAAATTTTCAATACCAATCATTTTATACAATAATATAATTCTATTTAATTTTAAATATTATAAAAAATTTAATAAAAATTCTTTAATAATTATTTATTGTTCAAATTTTAAAATTTGTGTAAATTTAATTAATTTTATAAATGAAATTTTTTATAAAATTCATAATATAAAAATAATATTAATTCAATTATTTAATAATTTTAAATTTAAAAATGGATTTAATTTATTACAATTAACATTAAAATTAAAATTAATAAATTCAATAATTATTTTTAATGAAAATTACAATATTTATGGATATTTATTATTTCCAAATTTTAAAATAATTAATATAACAAATTCTGATAATGTAATTATAGAAAAAAATATATTTTCAAAAAAACTTAAAAATATTAATGGTTATACAATACGTTCATCGTGTAGAAATAAAACAATACCAAGAGTATATCCTATTCGAATATCAGATATTAATGGTATACAAATATTAAAATACAGTGGATTAAGTGTAATAATTATTGAAAATTTTATAAAATATTTAAAATGGAACACATAAAATTATAATCACTAATTCAGAAAATCATGAAGAAGAAGAAAAAACAATTGTTAAATATTTAGAAAATAATTACATTGATTTGGGTTTAAATTATTATGGAATGAATTCAGAAAGTTTAAATAATAATTTAATAGAATGGTCATATCCAATTGATTGGAATAATTGGGGTTTAATGGTACCACATTCTTTAGAAATTGATAAATCATTTTATATAATATGACCATTCCAAAAACAAATATGGATTCTATTAATTATTAATATATTTTATTCAGTTGTAATTGATTTTATTATATTAAAAATATCAAAACGTTCTTCAGATATTGGAAAATTAATATTAAATTCAATATGTAAATTATTATTTTTATCAATTAATGATAATAATTTAAACGAGGAAGAATACAGTTGACTTTGTCAACTCTTAGATACCCGTACGAACCGTTAGTATGTTCACAGCCTGTCACTCTGCTCACAATATTATTTTTTTAATATTTTAGTATTTTAAAATAATTTGGGTGAATTTTATAATTTCTAGAACTTATGGGTTGTACATATATTCAAACTATATGTTTATATGTACATTCTTCTAAAGTAGATTCTAACCTTCCACATAACGATTATCAATCCAAAACTTTTTCAAATATTCTATAGTACCATTTAATACTAAGCGGTAAATGTATATTAAATTTACTAAGTACAAAACAGTAAATATAATTTTAAATATTATATTATATTATATTTAAATATTCCATTGACAGAAAAATTTCTTATAAGTACAATAAAATACATATATGTATGTAAATACGGCGCTATATAAAATACATCTATACTCTTATCATTCATTCATCAGTGACATATACGATATGTAAATAAACATGATATTATATAAGTATGTATGTATATCAATATCATATAAATAAAAATTCTTCAAGCAACCGTTATGTTGTTTATTTAATTACATTTTTTTGTACTACGCATTATATCCTCAACAATTTCAAATTATCGAGTAAAATAAAATGGAAAAAATTCGTTAAAGAAATTTGTTAGAAAATTTGAAAAAATCAAGTAACACTTTCGTCAATTATAAAGTAACCCTATATTATTAAAAAAAGTTGTTAACAGAAATAAAAGTATAATGTTAGAGCTTTAATTTTTGTGTATTACTTCAAAAAAATGTTAACAGGTGTTCAAGTTACAGGTGTTTAAAAATAGGAAATTTTCAGTTTTTGACCCCTTACAGCTCCTAAACGGGGGGTGATACAAAAAAAATTTCTGAAATGACTCATACTAATTTTCAAAGATCTAACTTCTGTCAAAATTTCAAGTTTCCAACTTTAACCGTTTAGAAGATGGAAGGGTTAAAGGATTTTGCAAAATTTGAGTTTTGCATAACGGTAAATTAAGACGCCGTATGCCAAAATTATATATTTATTGTATATATAATTTTAAAGCTAATGAAAGTAGTAATCATTTGGCGTTTTCAAAATGAAGATATACCTTATACAACTTGTGCTATAATAATTTAAATATGGAGCTTTTTTGAACCTTTGGGGAGCTGTAGCTCCGTAACGGGTGGGGCTACAAAAAAAAGTTATTGAAAATAAAATTAATATTTTTGTGAGATCTATCAGTGGTTAAAATTTCATAGCTCTATTGCAAAAAAAATGTGGGGATCTAAAAGTTAGGTGTTCGAGAGCTACCCTAAGGCTTGCTCCAAACTCAACCAAAAAAAATAGGGAACCTACAAATTACTCCCAAAATATTTTGTGTAAATTTCAAGATTCTAGCTTTCTTAGTTTTTGAGTTAGCGTGCTGACGGACGGACGGACGGACGGACGGACATGGCTCAAAAGTCTTAGAATTTTTTTCTGATCCGATCCATACCTTTGAAGGTATATCTAGCTCGCTTATTTCGAGGTGTTACAAACGGAGGAGTAATTTTATTATACCCGATCCTATCGTACGGGTATAAAAATAATAAAAATATTTTTAAAAAACTTTGATCGTATTGTATATATTATAAAAATTATTTTTGGTTTTATTATAACAAATATATATTTAGCGTTTTTATCAAGTTTACTAGCAATTATAGTTTTTGAAACAAATAAATTTAATACAATTGATGATTTAATAAAATTTAAACAAAATGTATTATTTATTAAATCAGGTTTTGAAAGTGAAACTCAAATAAATTTTACTACAAAAAATATTTACAAATGTTGAAAATTTTATCGAACATCAAATGAATTTAAATATAAAATATGCATATCCTGGTAATATGGATAGATTTCGTTTTATATTAGAACAACAGAAATTATTAAATCGTCCTTTATTTAAAATTTCCAATATTATATTAAAATCAGATCTTCGTTCATTTATTTTCGCTTCAAATTCAATTTATTTAAATTCAATTAATGAATTTTTAATGAAGGCAATGGCATATGGTTTAATTGAAAAATGGGAAAAAATTATATTTTTAGATATGTTTAAAAATGGTATATTAAAATATTTTATAGATGATACAGATAATAAAATAAGATTAGTTACAATGAAACATTTAAAATCATTATGAATATTATTAAGTTTTAGTTGGATATTAAGTATAATTGTATTCATAATTGAAATTTTGTATACTAAAATTTAAATATTTTAGGGTCTTTACTAATAAACTTTCACCAAGACGTTATTAATGAATTAATGTTTTGCTAACGAAAATTGCTTACTAATGACATTTTTTAATATATACCTAAATGGGAATATCTCAATAAACTAACACATAAACATTCGATAATAATTACCAGATTGCGACATGGTTACACTAGGGTTACACATGAATATCTGCTGAAGCAGGCAGAACATCCTGTATATAAATGCAATAGGTTATTAACAGTCAGACATATATTCGAAGGAATGTCCTGCTTACAGAACTGCGAGGAATATGTTTGACATTGAAGGACTTTCAAATTTAGCCATTGATGTAAATGGCTGCATAAATATTATAAAAAAAATGATTGACTTTATTGGTAATTTTGGTATGCTTCAACTTATTTAAAAAAAAAAAAAAATGTTACTAGTATCTATATATAAATAAGCAAATAAAAATTTTAAATTTTATTTTACAAATAAGAAATTAAGCATATTTTTAAAATAAGAAAGTTGTGTCATGTAATAAATAAGTTGTATTAAAAAATTTAGATATGAGAGCCCAAAAAAACCAATATTTGTGTTGGGGCTCCTAAATAAAAAAAAAAAAAATAAAAATCCATTTTAAAATCTACTTTATTTTAACAGTAACTTAAATTTTAATTTTGTTTGTAGCTGCTTTTAAGTTGTTATTAAATGACTTAAAATCGGAATTTTTTAATATCGACGAAAATTGGTTTGTGTATAAAATAATCAAAAACCAAAATTGGTTTCTGTATAAAATAATAAGCATTTAAATACATATAAAATATTCGTTATTTTTATCTCAAGTAAGCATTTATTATGGTTTTTTAAAGTTAAAATGTATCAAAATGAATAATTAAAAATAATAGGCATTTAAAATAAATGGTACAGATGAATGGTTCTTTAAAAGAAAGAATAAACTCTTGGAGACATTTAATTTTATAAAAAAAAAAATGTGAACAAAATTATAGTCGACGAAATAAGGAATAAATCTTATTTTACCCCATCATATCCCGATTGTGATGGCCACAATAAATACCTTGTCAAAGGATGTTACTAAAAAGATATCGGTAAATATATATATGTATATAGTTCAACAAAAATAAATGTTTCATTAACAAAAACCTGGAAATTTTTAATTAATTTGATATTTTTAAATAATGATACGCAATAGTTTTGTATTTTTTTCGATCTCCATTTATATATGTAGGTACACTTTATTCTTTCTTCAATAATAATCTTTTTTTCCAGATTTTTCAGCAGCTATTTTAGACAATTTGATGCGGGATGTATTCATATTCTTTTTGTATATATATTGAGATTTATTATATTTTTTTTGTTAATGCATTTCTCTTCCACATAAATATGGACAGCAAATTACACAACCTTTCCTGTTCAGGCGTGGCTGTAAATGTCGTAAGGGGAAATAACTCTTAAGACGTGTGTGAGGTTCGAATTCACACTTCCTCGGTATATTTACAGCGTATTGTATACGCTCTTACCCACTAGGCCACCGACACCCCAGTTTTATTTTTTATTTCATTGTTTAAACTAGAAGACTAAATAATTTAGTTTTTTTAAACTAGAAGACTAAATTCAAAAATTAATATTTTAAAAAATTTTTTACATAAAAAAAAATTAATTTATTGTTTACAACAGCCCCAAATTTAATATAAACAACGGTATCTATATTTCGACATGATAAACTGTTACAATTAAATTTAAAGACGATTTTAAATTGTTATTATAGTATCATTTTTAAAAATTGACTTTGTATCTTCTAAAATTTAAGTTGATGGTAAAATAAAGTCGATTTTAAAAAAATGTTATATAGAAAAGGCCTAGGATTTTAATCAAAAATTATTACTAGGTACTTAATACAAAATAAATATGCAATATTAAAATTACAATTTAATGTTATGTAATTGAAATTTAAAAAAGCAAAAAAAAATTGTTATTATACAAAAGCTTTTTAATCCTAGAGAGTTTTTGAAAAAAAAAATCGGTTTATACAAATTTTGAACTATATTACGAAGCAATAATCAATTAATATGAAGAATATCCTCATATCAGGAATATGAATAGATTTTGTACTGCTGCTGCATCAATTAAAATCAAGAATATGGATACTGCTTTGTACTACAAAAACTTCATTACAAATGTTTAGATTCAGTGGACAGTGTCTAAAAGTAACATTTTTAATTCAGCAAAATTCCGCTTTCGAAATTTATTTTCAACATTATTAATTAACAATTAATTAACAATAAAAGATTTTAAACAATGGATCTATAATGAATTCTACTAGGCTATGAATGGATGTTAAGCAGGTTTTTTTTTTCATTATAAAAATATGAATTTCAAATATTTTAGAATTTTATAAAGATTTTTATATTATGTACATACAAATCCCGTAATCATATTATGTACGTAAAACCCGTTTAAATGCTGTTACTAAAAAATAACCGAACTAGGATAAGTGCTTCAAGTAAGGTACTTATTTAAAATCCATTTAACTGCCTCATGGTAAGTACTTATCCCTAACTAAAGACATTTTCTTACAGAATTTTTCTGAAAGTTCAATAGTATAAGCTGTATAAAATATGTATATGTATTAAAACAATTGTAACGATTAAGTTCACTATGTATTTTAATCAAAAATTTAATATTTTTTCAGTATCAAAAATAGATGTCTCTTGAAGCACTTAAAAGTAAAATTTCAATCAACAATTTAGTATTGTGCTTTGATAAACAGAGTATACTTAAGAGGTTTAGGTACTTAAACGAGAAGTAGTTAAGCGTGTATATTTGTATGCAATACTCAGAAAATTTTAAAATATTAATATTTCTGGTTTCTAAAACGAAAAAGGTATTTATCGGGAACGTACTTAAGCGGGTTTTACAGTACTATATATTCTAATTTTAAAAATTTTATATTACTCATAATCGCATAATATTTATACAAAATCGTAAAAATCAATTTAATTATTGTATATATATATATATATATATATATAAATAACTGTATTGCACATGTGTACATAATAAAGTTTATTTGTTTTTCAATACTAAATTAACTTCCTCTTCCTGGAATATATATATAGTTTCCAACCTGAAGCAGATTTAAACCAAACATTTTAACTTAATATATCTTTTTTTTTTTTATTTTTTTGTACTCTTTTAGAACAGATAATCCAAACAATAATAATTTAATAAAAAAAAAAACAAAAAAAAAATGGTTGCGCATCAAATTGTGTTAAAGCAATCACCATAAAATTTTGTATAATTTTGATGAATATTGGTAGCCTTAGGATATCATGAGAAAAATTCATAAAAAAGAAAAACAAAACATTGAAAAAAATATAAACTTTAAGAAAAAACAAAAAAAAAAGATTGAAATTGAAAAATAAATCGTAAAAAAAAAAAAAAAAATATATTTTATGTAAAAAAACAAAAAAAAGTTCTTAAAACAAAAACATACCTAATCGATGGAAAATAAAAATTTGTAATGAATGATGAATGTTTACCTTTTTTTAATTTTTTTTTACATTTTGTTTCAGGACCTTTCCATCAACAACAATGACTTGGTGTGGGTGTTGGACAATTTATCAAAAGACATATTGCAAAAATACCTTTCATTAAGTTGCTTCACAAAGAATGCACTTTGCAAATTCCCTATACTTGATAAAAAAGCCTCTTCACAAAATCTTATTTGGACAAAAGTGGACATTTTACAAAAAGCCATTTAACAAAAGACGATTCATATTCATACAAACAACTATTAAATTAGTTTGGAAAAAGCGGAAACCTTGACTTTGAGATCCAACTCTAAGTATTTATAAATATTCCGGAAGAGGGTATCCTGATGATTGCGTAAACGGCTATAAAATGCCTTCTAATTTAGAATCTAGCATATACATAATACATGTTATATGTTAATATTGAAAAAAGCGTATAATCTTGATTTTAAAACTATTGTTCAAATGTATATTAAAGTAAGTGTATTATTTGCAATTTGTCTGTTTATAAAATATACACTTTTGATGAAATGGTTTTTTGTAAAACGACTTTTATTATATGTCGTTCTCCCATAACTTTAACAATTTTAATTTTTCTTTTTTCTTAAATATCCAATAAAGTTTAATTTTAAGTACACCTGTATCACAATAACAAAAAATTTTTATGAAAATATTTCAATATTTATGGATTCAATATTTTATATAGAACAAATAAAAATGATATTTACCCAGTAGATACTTTTGGAAATTGCAAAAAAAAAGACAAAAGACAAAAACGAAAGATGTAATATTGATAGCTTATTTCTGATATATTTAATATTTTTTTTTAATATTTAATTGTTCTGTTTCAAATAAATTAATACATATAATATAAAAAAAATAAATAAATTTTCCATAGCTACGAGTGAAACAACTTTATTTAGTTAATTTAAAATTATCATTAACATTATCCAAAAAAAATTTATTCAATATATAAGTGCAACTTTTCTAAGCTTATTGTTAAACACTCAAAGTTTTTTTTTTCCATTCAAAACCCAATTTTTACTATAATTCTAATTTCAGTTCTCATTCTAGTTTTGATTCTAGCTATGAGTTTGAACTGAATAGACCTAGTTCAAATATCTATCATTTGGATATAGTTTAGAGCTTCCACCTTCGATTTTTCTCAAATTTTTCAAAAGATAGTAAAAGTCAAAAACGTTAAATTAAGTTTCGCAAAAGGTTGGGTCCTCTGGATGCTTTCAAGGGGTCACTTTGTAAATTTGGAAGGCAGATTCATTTAATCAAAAATATTTCGTTAGCCAGGACTTGAAATCAAAACTCATATTTTTTTTTTGTGTTTTTTTTTTTTAATTAAAAGAAAAACCCAAAAGGTGATAAATTTTTTTAACTACAACTTTCCTATCAGTGCGTAAGTCACCGGTCTTTCAGGCGAAAGGTCTCGGGTTCAAACCCTGGTCAAGTCCAAAATAATATATAAAATATAATAAAATAATGTAAATAAAATATTATATATAATTATAATTGAATACTTGTACCGAGATGGCCCACATTTTAAAGGCAAAAGGGTCCTAAAAATATCGGCAGAAAAAAAAAAACTTTTCTATATTTGTAAAAATGTCTTAAGGTGATGGCCCCATGCTTACTTTCCTTCCATTACTTTGAATACTTTTTCAAAGTATCAAAACAAAGCAAAGTTAATAAAGTAAATACTGGCCCAATGATTACTTTGTATTTTTTGCTTTGACTTTTGTTGAAATTTTTTTTTCTGAAATGGATTAGAAATTTTATATCTAATACATAATTATTTTATATGAAACGTACAAATGTTTCTATTCAGTACCAAAAAGGAGAAGATTTTGGGTTCGGGAGATTTATAGAAGTCGTCAAATTCATGGATTGTACAAAATCACATTTAATTCGGTACTTTGCTTCGTTTGCTTACTTTGAATACTTTGGGCATTTGGTACACCATAAGAAATAATGTAATTCATTTTAGCTGTCAAAATTTTCGAAGTAAGTAAAGGAAATAAAGTAAGCTTTGGGCCATCACCTTTAGGGATTTATTGTATGTAGTGTGGTTCAAGAACTATTACATAAAACATATGTTTCAGATTCTAAGTGAAGTATCTTCCAAAATCTACCCAATAACACCTTCATAAAGTATTCGGTAACCGGCGCTTTAGAAAACTTAATTTGATATTCTGTGTAATTTAATGAATGTGGGAATTAACCGGAATTTTTTTTAAAAATTCTATTTTTATAAAATAAATACATGTATTAAAATTTAGAATTTTAGTTTTTTTAAAACATTTTCTTGTTATTTAATCTATGTATTTAGGTGTTTCTATTATCATCATATCATTTTAATAAAATTAAATTAATAAAAAATTAACATTTAATGAGCAAAATCAGAATATAATTATAAAACTATACACGAATTTTCATATAATTCATGTGTTAAAAATGTTATTTTGTTTAAATATCATATTTAAATAACTATTAACTTTTATATCAATTTACATAAATTATAGTCTAAAAAAAATTATTTTATAAATAATAGCCTACATTATATGCAAAATACAAGAATTTACGAAATAAAAAATAAAATAATTTCATATTTTAACTATATTATTATTATAATTAACACTTTAAAGTTTTCTAAATAATAAATATTGCCGGTTCCATGAAATCAATCCCAACAAATAACTCCGTAAACAAAAATGAATCAATGCCAAAAATTAAACAATTTTTATTTTTCTGATTTTAATATATATTATTTTCAAATAAAAAAGCCCATTGTTTTAATCACGTGTTTTGAAAATGAATTTATATGCATAACTTTAAAGTATCTGCATAATAGAAGAAGAAAATTTAGCTATTATACAATTTTCTTGGATGACATAAGATAAATAAGAGCAACCTCAACTACAAATCTCTTATTTTGATTTATTTTAATATTTGAAAATCAATTGAGTCATAAACTTATTTTAAATTTTATTTTTGCTTGAAAAAACCTTTGGAAAAGGTGAAAATCTGCTTTATTCAAAAGCCCTACAAAATAAAGAAAACTTGTGAAACAAGTGGATTTTAATTTTTTCCGAATTTTCATAATCGGACTTCAAAAGTTCATTATTTATATTACTGTGGCTGCGTATTAATATCCACCCACGTGTCTGAGTCATTAATGATATATGTTAACGGATATATATAGAAATCAAATGAATAAAAAAATGTAATTTCAAACTTGGAATTTATTTCAATTATTAAACTGCGGTCATATTTCATTTTGGAATAACTCCAATGGCGTAGCTACAATATAGCAACAATACGCCATCCATAAAGGCCCACGAAAAGAGGCCTCTCTTGAAGTTAAGAGGCCCCTTTTTTCAAATCTACCTATATTATATCAGATTATATATTTATACTGTTTGGATATAATAAATGCCCAAATTAATCAAAGATTTACAGGGATGAATACTATAATAAATTTGTTTGATTTTTTACAGCCAAAAAGAATTATTCAGTTACTGCAAAAAGAGATTTTTAAAAAAATGTGACAATTTTTCAAAAAAATATTGTAAAATTATATATGACCAATTTTCTAATCAGTACGTTCAAGTAATTTCTCTCTTAAAAAAAGATTTAACACCTTTAATATCTATTAGAGAATTTTTACTTCTCGAAAAATATGATTGTTTAGAGAATGAATTTTGGGAAGTATGTATTGTATTAATATTATTTGTTACACTACCACAGTCACAGTTGTTATAGTGTGGAAAGAATATTTACCAAATTAAAAATTATAAAGGAGTACAAAAGAAATTCAATCAACGAAAATAGATTACGTGATTTAGCATTATTATGTATTTTAATCTAGCATTATTATAGCTGCAAAAATGGAAATAAAAGACATTATTAATAAATTTGCAAGTGCAAAAGCAAAAAAGAAGCAATTTTAATTTTATTATTTCATATTTTCAAGTTATAACAAGAACTAACCTATAATATTTTTCTGAATTTTTTATTAGGGTTATTATCTTGTACTGTTATATTATAAAGTATATATATAAAAATATATAAAATATTTTTTTACATTTTTAAATTATTTTTTTATAGTTTTACATTTTTTTATGGGGGTCCCTGGTCTACATTTGCTTAAGGGCCCAAAATATCTAGGTATACATTGAATAACTCCCCAAAAATTACGAATACAATAACTTCATTTTTATTTTGTCATTTGCGAATATATTTGGTTATGTGTTTGTTTGGTTATTTCATTATAAAAACAACTTCACAATTTAATGCAGAATTATTTCAATTATTGCAATAGATTTTTTTTCTTTTGAAGTTATTACATATAGCCTAAATTTTCAACAAAACGAATAGCAGTTTTTTCAATCATCACTTTAATTTGATGAATTTTTTTTTCTTATTGAAAAAATTATAAGGACAATTTAAAATAAAATGTATTTGGTATAACTATAGAATAAATACCTACACTAGAAATAATATAACAATAAAACTTAATTTTAAAATGGATTGTTTATTGTTTTTTGAATAAAATTATTTTCGTCAAAAGTTATTAATTTCAGCACAACATTCAAAAGTTTCAATAATGGAATGATCAATTGAATGAAAACAATTTTGCAGTTAATCTTTATTAATGCACGTCCTTTAAATAAATGAATCTTGTAATTTATTTTATATATCTATCTTAAATTTTTATATTTTAATTTCTTTTTTTTTTTTTTTTTTGATTTTGAGACTTAAACTCAGTTTTTCCAACTGTCAATTCTGTCAGATTTAATATTAATCCAACATATTTTTTAACAAAAAGTCACTGTTCGCATAAACCAATTATAATAATTACATTAAAATTATAATAATTACTTTAAAATTGTTACCTAAAATTGCATATTTTATTTTAAAAAGAATATACAAAAAAAAAATAAAAAATAATGTGTAATAATACAATGTAGAATTTGTTTTTGTTCATGATGATCTGGTATAGAATGTTCATTTTTTTCGAAAAGTATAACAAAACAAAATCTTTACTTTACTTTTTATGGTAAAACATTTTTTTATTGTTTTGTGTTCTGAGCGGTTTCATCAAAATTCATAAAGGGAATTAAAAAACAAAAAAAAAAACAAAATATATATGTATCTATATCTATAAAGTCTATAATAAAAATTCAATCAATGTTTATCTACACCATCAATTAATTAAAATCACCTTAATGTGGCCCACCCATAGTCTGCAAAAACGCTTTAAAAAAAAAACATAACAAAGAAAGGTTTAAACTTCTATAATATGTATATATGTACATGCATTCCATCAGGTGTACTCAAAAATATAAAGAATATATTATGTATATGTATATATATATACATATATATATATAGTTTAGATAGATCAAAGTATGACAGAATAAAGTAAAAATTAAATGACTAAGATATAAAACAAAAGATTTTGGTTCTTTTTTTTTTTTATGAAAAAAAAAAAATTAAACAATAAAAAAAAATTACACTGTACACTAAAAGTTTCATGTTTAAAATAATAATAATAACAACAACAACTATAAAAGTTTTATTTTCTTTTTTGATCTTCTACTGATCTTCATCTTTCAATCTAGAAGAAAATAAAAAAAGAAATAAAAAATTTTTATTTTTAGCACTTTTCAAAAAAAAATTTACTTATTAGTTTCACTCTGTCCGTTCGTCCGTTCGTTCGTCTGTTTACAAAACTTTTACTCTATTAAAGGTAGCGCTAACAAAATTTTAACCATGCATGGATCTCTTAAAAAATTAATGTTGTAAATTTTTACAGAAGAAAATTCTTTCAAATATGTACCACCCCCTGTTTAAAAGCTATTAGCGCTCAAAATTTGAAACTTTACTATTTTTAGAGACCTGTAACTTAGACATCTGTATACAAATGTTTTCAATATAAAACTTCAACATTATAATTTTACATATGTTACTGGTATTTTTTTAGTTGGGGTTTCATTAAAATTAAAGAAAGTGTCTTTTTATTTTTCACATTTTTTCTTATATATAAAATTATAAGCAAAATTACAAATTTTGGTGCTAACCACAATATTCTATTTATTTGTTGTAGTTGTTGTATTTATAGGAAAATGTGTGCCTTTAAAAACCATTGGTTTTCATTCTGCCTTGTTTTATTTCCTTTTATGGGTTTTTGATTATAATTTTTATTTAAAGAGTCATAATAAAAATGATTAAACAAATTGACCGATCAAATTATTTAATACTACAGTAATTATAGACAAGTTGAAAAAATTAAAATTGATTTTAAAAATGTTTTGTGTTTTTGGTTTAAATAATAATATGGGCTTATCATTAAGATAATTATTCAAGTTTCAAAAAATTTTTTTCTTATTACTTTTTTATTTCTCAAAAGTTAATTAATAATTAATATACTTATTATATAATTACTATTTTCGAAGTTATAAAAGAGACATTTAATACCTATAAATTCTAATCCAAAATATATTAAATAAAATTCTAGAGATTTGTAAATTTATATTTTTAGGTTTTAGATTGAATTTTAAAATTAAAGAATATGCACATAAATAAAATAAAAAACATTTTATACCAATCTGCAAAATTCTGTTTCTAAACTTTATACTAGATATCTGAACACCTATATGATATAGAGACAAATGAAGAAGAAGGATCGACTTTCAAAAGAAGAAGTTGTAATTATTTTTATAGATCCTTTCCATATAGAATAGCATTTGTAGCCTATATGATTTTTAGCAACATAGCATAGCATTTTCATCTTATGATATATAGGTAAACATAAAATATAGAGAAGCACTAATAATATGAAAGAGGAAAACTATAAGAGGTTTAAGAAGAAACTATACAGGTTTAGATAATCTAAGGAGCTTCTGCAAAACGTTAATCGGAAAAGATATTAAAAAATCATAGGATCTAACAAAATAAATTAAGTGTTATAACACGATTCGTGTCAGGACACTGTCGGCTAAAGTGGCACTTAAAGAAAATTGGAATAGAAAACGTCGTACATGTAGATAGGTTGGGTGTAAAATTATAAGATACCATTTACATAATTCCAAAAAAAAAAACCCAGAAAAAAATTTCGAAAATTAAACATTTAATGACAAGCTCTTTAAATATGGAAGGGGCTGCAGCCTTAAACCTCTACTTAACAAATTATTGAAACTCTGATTTTGTAACCACCTATAAAATCTCTTCTAATTATATTTTTATATGCTTATTTGGTTTTTTTTTGTTTGTTTTTCGTTTATTCCCCACCCACATAAATGTGACAAGGAAATTACACAGCCTTTCCTATTCAGACGTGGCTGTAAATGTCGTAAGGGGGAATTATTCTTACGACGTGTATGGTATGGTATGATAACCCACACTCCCTCGATCTCTACAACATATACACTCATTTTCATACGTTTTACCAACTAGGTCACCGAGGCCCCTTATTATGTTATAATAGTCTTAGAATAGAACATTTTTTATCGAATTTTTTTTTTGAAATTTTTTTTTTGGAATTTTTTTTTTCTTTGTTTGAAATTTTGTAACAATGAAATAAATTTTTTTGGAATTATGACAACATCCCCATGCAAATTCTGTCAAGAGGAAAAAGAATCTTCAGGCCATATACTCAAAAACTGCGGATATATGTTCATCTAGAAGCATACTCCTTTACTGAAAATGAACTGTCAGCAATAAACCTTTTACAGAGTTTTAGTTTAATTGAAAACGAAATCCACAACATATAGTAATAGGAGGAACACGTTATAGATCTAAATGAATAAAACTGAGCTTGAACTCAAATTTTATTTTTTTAAACAAAATGTACACCTAAACTTTGTTTAAAAATGTAAGTTTAAGGTTCTAGCTCAGAGTTTTATACATTCGATCCGATATTTTCTCCTCTTTGAGTTTATTATCTCTATACCTTCTTTTTCCTTCTATTTCTTAAATTTTCTTATATAAAAAACATAAAACTACCATTGATTTAATACATACAGTATTTTCTATAAATTATTTTATTTACCTTACATATCTGATTACAAAAAAAAACAAAAAATTGAAAACTTAAATTAAAAGACCAAAAAAATATTTTTTTTTTATCCTGTTTTATATATTCAATGTCATTATTCGTTTTAACTATAGAACTATTAATAAACATAAGATAACTATCACTTACCTACAACTTTTACATTTTGAAAATAATCTTTAAAAGAAAACAAACAAATTGTAGCATAAATTATCAAAAAACAATATATATATGTATATGTAATAAAAGAAATATTGTCTTTTTTTTTTTTTTCTTTTTTTTTAAATGAAGCAACATCAATAAATTCCAAATAGTAAATAAAATACAATTGAATATTATAACTAACTTACAGGAATCATGTTTCAAAAAAAGTAAAAAAAAGAAAACTTACCAGTTTACAAAAAAAAATTAAACATAACTAAGCCTACACAAATTCAATTAAAAGTAAAAAAAAAAAAAAAATAGAAAACAAAATCAAAAACAAGCAAATCGAAATTTTAAAAAATATCCTATAAGTTTATTAAATCAGTAGTAAATAATAGATATATAGGACGACAATATCTAAAATTACAGCAGAAGCAGGAACTATTATAATAATAATAATAATAATAATAATAACAATAAAAATAAAAAATCTTCTAAATATAATCCAACAGTAATAAAAAGCAATAACAGAAGCAATTGAATTTAATTTTATGACCGACTATAAGGAACCTCATAATTAATACCCAATTTAATGTACTATAGATTTTCAACTAAATAAAATATTTTCTGATTTTCTGATTTTTAACCATTTATGGTTTAAACCACGAGACATCATTGTTGTAACATTTACCAATTAACATTGACAGTTAAAATGTGTTTAGATGATGCTTTTCTTAACACAAAACTTTGTAAGTGTATTGCATATATCTGCAGTTTCATATATTTAATTTCAAATTGTTTTTTTTTTTTTTTTTTTTGTTTATGTAACTCCAATTGAAATAATTTTTTTTCTTATATGCACAAATGTAAAAAAAAAAAAAAAAATTTAATACTAGGGTGTTATAAAAATCTTATTTAAATTATAATACATAAATTCACATTTTAAAATATACAAACTAACGTACCTTAATATATTAATTTTACTGAAACAAAAGTTTAAATTTAAAAATTTTGTCTCAGTAAAGTTATCTATCCCATTTTTTTTTCTTTTTTACCACATTTTATTTTACTTTCATAAAACTACAAATATATATTATTTGCGTTCCTTTTAGACAAAAAGAGTGGTTGAAAATATTTGAGGAGTATAGTTGGTAAATGGAACGCTAATTTACTATAATCGTATTTTCTCCTATCAATGCTTTCTCAAATGACCCGTGTAGTTGATACTAGAAAAGAGTAGTTTACACTGTAAAAGGAACTTAAAACATTATTAATTAATAATAGTTAGATAATTTCAAAACTCATCTTGACTATACACATTTACTTATACAATATTTGAAATTTCTTTAACATTTTCTTTCCAAATTAATAGCAAGTGATCAAACAAAGATGATATGAAGATTATTATATGAGGCTAGAATTTTAATATTATGCTTCAACTTCTATATTATGCTTCTACTTCTATATATATATATTTATAATATATACATATACATATATAATTAACATCAACACTATTATATCCTATTGTTGGCTTTTTATTTTAGAAAAAATAATTACTTTAATTTTTAACTTTTTTTAATACATTAACTAAAATATCACTGTAAGTTATTATTTTTATTTAAGCATTTTTTTAATCTTCAAAGCAAATGTGAAGTAATGTGTCTGCACAATTTTGAAAAGTACATAAATGTGTATTTTTGTAAGTTTTACATGTCGGACTCCATATGCAAAATGGACTCGCTGTGGGAGCGAAGTAATTTAAGATTCATTAATTCGTTACAGTAAAATAACTTTTCAATGATTTTTACATATTTTTGCTCTTAATTGTAAATTATTGATTGGCTTCAAACATTTTAAATGTATTCTTTCTTACCAAACAAGACGTATATACGGGACTTAAGTGACCTAGTGAGCGTTTAAAATATTAGTGGGTAAGAGCACAGAGTATTGAATTTGAGAGTGTGGGTTCAAATTCCTCACATACTTAGTATAAGAATATTTCGCTCTTACGACATTTGCAACCACACCTAAAACGAAAGGGCTATGAAGTTTCATTGTGAAATGTATGTGGCATTGGAATAAATTAAAAAAAATCAAAGGATATAATAACAAATTAAAATCTGTTAACTCATTTCCTCATATCAATTTGGCGAAAAAAAATTTCGATTTTGTACCATGAATTAAAATTTTTAATTTATACTTTTCTGAATTCTTCTTTAAAAGTTTAAGTATTTTACTAATATACGAAGGATAACCATACAAAGACCTTGTTTTAAAATATTACTACTTACGACAACTTTTGAATTTTAGGATTTCAAATTAAAAAAAGAAAAAACGGCAAAAAGAAAATTTTTCACCCTTTTCACTTCTTTTTATTTTTGATAACTGCATAATAATATTTTTGCGTATTTCAATAAGAAAAACCATAAATTAAAAGTTTGGTATTTAAACGATTTTATTGATATGTTAAAAATTGATTTATACAAATAATTTTCTTCTTGTTTCTTATTTAAGATAAATCTTGGCTTCACTGCACTGCTTTTTTCACTATATCCCAAAGCTTTATCCTTATTTTATTTGTCCTTCAATTTATTAATTAAAGTTTTTAAATTTCAAAAAAAAAAAAGTTTTAAAACGAAGCTTTACAATAAATTAAAGATAAGAGATCAACATCTATGGGGAAACTGGAACCAATGGATACATGATAAAATAGAATAAAACAAGAAATCAGAAACAGATGAAGAAACATACAGGAAACTATTCAGAAAACACCGAGAACAAACCAAAACACTAATACCAATGTTTACTGATGCCACTAACGGAATAAGAGGAGTTGCTATAGCGATTATAGTAAATGAAAAGCTAATAAAAACCACCTTACTGCCCGACTACTGTCAAATATACGTAGCGGAAGAAATGGCTCTGCTGGAAGCTGTCAAAGAAGCGCAACAAAGGAACAAAAAATATGTAATATACACTGACTGTCTTAGTGTAGTTAGGGTAGTAAAAAGCCAGACAACAACAAATCAACAAATCAAAAACATTAGAAACATCATAATAAAGAATAAAGGGAAAATTCAAATCGCCTGGATACCAGGACACGTAGGAATAAGTGGCAACGAAATGGCAGATCAGGAGGCAAAAACTTCATTAAAGCGCCCAAATACACGTTCAGGCCCAATGTCATATACAATGATTAAGAAACAAATGACAGAACACATTAAAAATATAAGACAGCAAGAATGAGATTGCTCAACTTCCTTTAGGAAACAAATCTTCCCAAACATTACAGAAACCAAAATTATTAACAAAGGAAGCAGGGAAAACGGAATAAAGCTGTCACAGATTAGAATGGGGTGCACCCTATATGCACACAAACACATATTCACCGGAGAAAAT
Organism: Poecilobothrus nobilitatus; assembly: GCA_947095535.1. NCBI lineage: Eukaryota > Metazoa > Arthropoda > Insecta > Diptera > Dolichopodidae > Poecilobothrus > Poecilobothrus nobilitatus. The sequence continues at coordinate 189,304,451 of OX352773.1, forward strand.
CCTCGCATTTGTCGATTCTTCAACAATACTGTAACAGTAAAACACGTATTTTTAGAATGTCCGGAAACACTTAGAATCTGGGCTAATGGATCTACCCCAATCACAAAAACAATAACTGGAAACGACAAAATCGGCAAAATGGCAAAATAATAAAACTACTAGAACACTACGAAATATGGAAACAAGTATAAATAAAGTCACAAAGAATAAAACGCACACATAAATAGAAAATATAAGAATATAATTAGTTTTAATATAAAAATAGATTAAGTTTTTTAAGCTGGCCCACATGCCCTTATGGTAACCGGCCCAAACAAATTAATAAATATGTATTTATACATTTTATTAATAAAAATAAATAAATAAAATTCTAGTATTAATTTTAAGATAGGATGTTCCTAAATTAGTTAGATAGATAAGTTGAGTTAAAAGATGAGATGAAAATCAGATGAAACTAGAATTTTAACATTATGTTTCTACTTCTCTATATGTATATATATAATATATAACAGTAATATTATATAACATTAATATTCAAAAATTATCAAAATTCTTCGTAAGACATCTTAAAAATTTAAAATGGCTAAGAAATACCAGAATAAATTCAATTGGTAAATTGTGTTACTGATTTTACTGTAAAATTTTATTTAAAAAATATTAAAGAATGCTGAATTTGTACAAAAAATAACTGCAAAATTAAACTGCGTAAATGTGCATAATACATAAAATAGGACGTATCAAAAATATTTTTACATGCGGTATATATTATTGTACCACAGGTTGTACCTTAAAGGTTCGAAAAAAAAAAACAAAAAACAAATTAGGATTCAAGATACATATTATACATTTTTTAATATTCCTTAAGAAACTTTGAATATTTGTTATTTTTCTCTCGCATGAAAAAATATTTTTTTTGATCTGATATATCACATAAAATTCACGTAATTTTTTCATACTTACTTATATTATCAGTGTTGCCGTTTATTTGTATTTTATAAATTGATAAAAAAAAAATGTTTGTAGTCTTGAAAAAAGTAAGCTATTTTAACAACTACATTTCTCTACCACATAAATGTGGACAAGAACTTACACAGCCTTTCTGTTTCAGATGTGGCTGTAAATGTCGTAAGGAGGAGTAACTCTTATACGTATGTGGGATTCAAACCCATATTTCCTCGGTGTTTACAGCGTATTTTATGAGCTCTTACCCACTACGCCACTACAGCCGTTGATAAATATAAGAACGACTTTTACTTGAATGTAGATCAAATTTTGCTTTATTGTTGAACAGCTTTTGGTATTTTCCTATTAATACATTCTTTATAATTGATTGATTCTTCATTTAAGATTGATTCTATAAATTATATAGAATGTTTTAGTTTCAGAAACATACAACTTACATTCATCTATTTATGTTAGAGTTTAATTTTCTGCACTGTAAACCTCATTGATCCTTTATTTTGTACAAAGTCAAATGACAATTTATTAATCTTTTTGAAACTAAAAAATTTGTTCTGTTAGTAATGGTTAACCTTGTCACTGTACTTAAAACTTTAAATAAGTAACTAATGACTAACTAAACACTAGGATCGGATGCGTTTATACTAATATAGGTTTAGCTAATTGGGAAGATAATGAAGGAAAATGAAAGCGCGAATTAAAAATAACCTATAAATTGATTTTCTGAATTGTAAAAATTGTAGAAAGGAACACTATATATTGGCAGAGGGAAATATATTTTAGGTAAGCATGTTTCTCATTTTAACAGTTCTCTCAACTAATAAATATCAATAACAAGTTTTAAACAATCTAGAAATTTCCACTGTGTATAAATGCGAGCACTTGCTATCTCTCCCGTCCGCATCGTACATTATCATTTTTGCGGATTGATTTGATAATTAAAATAAAATTGTGGAAAAAAATTTGTTTTTAGCAGTTTAAATTTTCAAAATACGGTAAATTTAATGTTGTATTAAAATAACTAATCTACTACATAAACTGTATATATAATCATATGAAAGGACATACTATAAAATTTCCAAAATAAAAAAAGTATTTAAAAACTAATAAGATTTTTTTCAAAATTCCACTTTATACTTTTAAAGAATTTTTTTTTTGAAGTCGCGAAAATTTTTTTTGTTGTTGGCCGATAGCAACAACTATTCATATAAAATGATTGTTAAGTTATAGTTAACATATTATGTATATATGTATACACAATACTTTGTTCATTCACATAACAATAAAATTTAATAATATGTGATATGGATGTGATATAGATGGATTTTTATTAAGTTTATTAAAAAACAAAAAAAAAAAAAATAATAGAAAAATATGTGAAAAAATTGAAAAAAAATATATATATAAAAAAGAATTCTTAAAATTTCTCCACCCGTGTATTAAAACGTACCACATGTGGTTATCATTTAATGCAAATCTTTGTATGCAAAAATAAAAAATATTCTTTGATAGTTTTTGGCGTTTTCTCAATTTTTTTTTTGTTCATTTAATATTAAATGATAGTGAGAATTATGTGTTATGCATATGTAATCAGTGTGAAAAGAAAATTATTTTTAATAAGAATACCTTTAGGACATGAAAAAATCAAAAAAAAAAAAAACTAAATGTTTGAGTTCGTGATTGTAAAGTTAAAGTTTATTACTTTGTAACAATATGCATATGGATTTTACATACTTTTTCTAAAGTTTTTTCATTCATTCCTCAAATGCTATTGATATCTTTTTTATATTTTTTTTTCTTTTCAAATTATAACCTTTGTTCCATATCTTTTAATATGATATTGCCTTACAGTTCAATTTTGAAGATATTGGTGAAAATTTTTGAAAGGGTATTTAATAAAATTATTACCATTATCAAATTAATAGGATCATTTTATATGTCATGACTTGAATCTAAAATCCAACATCATCGCTAATATTTTTCTTTTGTATTGAAATAAAATAAAATAAGTTATGATAATTTAATGAACTTGTAAATGAATATTAAATTGTTTTCGACATTTTATTCTCTATTTGTAATCTTTGTATACTAATAATTCCAGATTTTTTTTTAAATTTTAATGCTTTTTGATTTATTTATTCATTTTAAAATACATTCGATATTCATTAAAATACAATAAATATAAGAGTTTAAGCTGTCGCCTATAAGTATGCAATTTTATCTAATAATTTTCTAATTTCATTATTTGGTTTTTATTTTATAAGAGTCCTCGATAGTCTAGTAATTAAGCACGTGGCTTATTAACTGTGGGGTGCAAGTTCAAATTTCGCACGGATAGCAAGTGTTTTTTATTGTAAGAAAAATTACCCAAAATGTAGTTTTCCATAATAAATCCCACTTGCTGCCAAATATTTAAGTATATTTGGGAGCAAATGGGATTTAAATTAATAAGTATATGTAGTTTTGAATTAATTTCAAAGAAATGAAACTATAAAATTATTTATAAAAATTACATTTTGAAATAAATACCAAAAAAAATTTTGTTCAAAATCATCTGCCCGCTGTTATAATGTTGAGTTATAATGTTATAACGCTAAATATTAATTTATATACCTATTATTTTTTTTTTTTTTTATTTATGATAAATAAAATGGCCAACACATAATTAACAATTGGTCCCATTACAATTAGATCAAATTCAATTAAATCTGAAATAAAACAAATCAGATTTTAAAAATTTTAAAGAATTTTCTATTCATGCCAATTAATATTAACTTCGTATTAACTTTTCTTTATACTTTAGAATTAATAAAAATAAAAACAAAAAAAATTCTAAAATGCATTAATGTGTAGTAGCCAAAGGCAATTAACATTTGCATATATTTAAATAAATTTACTATTAAAGATCTAACTGATCTTTTCCCCTATTTGAATAACATTGCATTAAAATAATAAAAAAAAAATCAAAAAAAAAAAAAAACAAAAATATAAAAAAAAATGAAAAACAACTCGCGCTTTGTAATGTAAATATTCAAGAAAATTGTCATCGAATTTGTTTAACATATACTTATTTTAAATTTAATGTATTCCTTGCAATTTAATTTTTTAAAATAAAAAAAAAATAAAAAGTACTTAATTTAACAATATACTATACTTCAACTTCCTACATTTTTAAATGCTAAACTAATGTGATAAACTTTATACATATATTCTCTTGCATAAAATGATCACAAGAATCTTAAAAAGATTAAAAAAAAAAAAGCAAAAAATGGCCAAACTAATAAACAGAAAGAAGTACACAAAAAAAAAAAAAAAAGGAAAAAAAAACTTTTCAACAATAATAACGAAAACAAAAAAAAAAAACGCACAACATTTAACTTATTTTTTGTTTCGTCTCGTTTTGTTTTGTTTTTTTTTTTTTCTATGTACCATCATCATTCCATTTTACTATTACCCACATCATGTCGTGGGTACATATTATTATAATTGTTGTTGTATATTTTTTTTTTTTTTTTTTAGATAGGGCTATTTTCGTAAACCACTGAAATAAAATAAAAACAACATTCTAAAAGTCAGACGTTAAAATAATAAACAAAAACAATAACTATTAGTATTAAAGAAAAAAACAAAGAAAGGAAAAGAAAAGAAAAAATCAAATCTATAAGAATGTTTAAGACTGCGATAAGAAACACCCCCGGCTTCAAATAACAGCAAAAATAAATAATGAAAATGCGGAAATTTTTTATTTTTCACTCGAATAACTTTAGAATTCATCTGAATAATAATAAGTAAAAACAACAAAAAAAAAAAAAAAAACACCAACATTTAATTTTTATTCTTTTAAATCGTTGATAAAATTCTAAAGAAATATATTAAGTAATGGTAATTATTTAGACAATTCAGACAAAATACGTACGATACCATGTATATAATATATATGTATATACATATAATTTATAACAGACAAAATACAGCAAAATTTTTCTTTAACTTAAAGAATTTTTAAATGTTTTTTTTTTTTTCTTTTAATTTAATTTAAAATAATTTGACACCTATTTATTTATATATATATGCATGCATGTATACGATATTTTGTTCCACGTATATTTTAAAAATAATAACATTTCATGAACATGAAATTAAAATATCAAAAAAAAAAAAACAAAAAATAAACTCATTAGAATGTTTTTCTATAAATTCATTTGATTTTTTATTTATCTCCAATTTAAAAAAAGCTGAAAAAAAAAAATTACATCTTTTCATTGCTAATATGATTGCTCAGAACCAGATATAAAAATAAAATTTCAAAAAGAAAATAAAAATAACCGAAACCTATTATTATTAAAATTACTTTGTTTGTTTGAAGCTCCCCTATATTGTATATTTTATATTGGCAGCAAAAGGTAGTGAGTGCTTTTTTTTTTTTTTTAATTTTTCACTTCACTAATTGCTTAAAAGTAAAAATTAAAAAAAAAAAAAAAAAAAACTTAACATAATGAAACATAAATACTTCATCTCATTGTATATCCATATATACTTATATGTATCAATTTAAATTTTTCTAATTTTTCGATCATATATATATATACAGATATGTTATCTATCAACCACCCATTATTAATTCACCTTTACCACAATTTTTTAAATTGTATATTCCGTAAACGGTACAAAATTGATATAATATAATATAAAAAAAAAAAAAAAGTAGCTGGTTACTAGCTATAACTATTAATATTCTAATTTACAATTCTTTTAATATTCTTAATGATAATAAGTGATTACGATGATGATGATGATGATGATGGTAGGGTTGATAGTAAAATAATGAACGAAATTATCTTTTTGTTATTTTTTTATTCTGTAATAGAACACAGTGTAAATAATTTTTTTTTTTTTTCTTTGTCTTAATCAGTCTAATGTAATTCTATATATTCTATACAAGTACTTTTACCTAAAAATACTTTCGTCTTAAAATTAAATTTTTTAATTTTTGTAAAATCCCACCATTTCAATTAAAAGACCCAATATCAATTTTCTTATTTAAACCTAACACTTTTATACATATATTTCCATTCAATTTATTTTCTATTCTTTAATGAGTTCTAAATTAAATTTCCATTTTTTATAATAACCTAAAATCTGTTCTTCATTAGCTGCGTAAGAACTATTGAAATTATAACGAAACTTTTGAAGACAAACTAAAAGTACACCACTTTAGCAATTCCTTCAATTCTGGAATATTATATATTTTAGACTAGATCTTCACTAAATTTTAACTCTCTACAACCCTTCCATTCTATTAATCATTATCGGACATCATTTACTAGTAACTAGGTGGTAACAAATAAAGTTTTACAGATGCACGGTTTCATTACAAAAGGTTTTTAAGCTGAATTGTTTTAGACGATTATACTTTGTTCTCAGTTAAAACATGGTTGCTTAATTTTAATGGTAACTTTCCATGGATGGATTGATAAGAACTTTACATTCATTCTTGCATGATAAAGAGAATTTTTTTTTTTCTTTTATATTACTAAAACAACGCCAAATATACTCAAAATTAAAAAAAAAAAAAAAGGGCAAGACGAAAAAAAAAACGGTATAAAAGGTGAAAAAAAAATATGATGGTATGATGGTGTATAACACCATCACCAAAATAGTATGATGATACACCAAAATAGTATGATGGTGTATAACACGTCAAAAAAAAAAAATTTTTTTTTTTGTTATTTTCATTAGAATACGAAAAATTTCCGCAAATTTATTTGTACACAATACACATGTGTCTTATATTTTCACGATTTTATTTTTATTAATTTTTTTTTTTTTTTTTTCTAAAATGAAATAAAAAAGTTTTTCATTTTTATATGATGTTGAAGGTGGCAGCTGTGGTGACACGATGATAGCAGTTAAGTTGACGAAATTAGTGGCGGTAGTAGTGGAATTTTAAAAAGTAAAATTCATTTTTATTTACTTATAGACATTATGTTTCATCAAAGAAAAAAAAAATTATTTTTTCTTCCATATTACGCAAAATTGTTTTTTTTTTTTTTTTTCATAAATTTAAATGCATACCTAAATATACTGTACCTATATTGTATATTATTAAATTGCACCACAAATTATGGGGTCATGAAACTTTTGCATACAACATGCATACTTATAAAAATATGAAGAGTAAAAAAATACAAAGTACAAAATTTTTTTTGGTGATTTTTGAAATTAAAAAAAAAAAAATAATTGTAGTTTACAAAAAAAAAAAAAGAAAAATAAAATAAAAGTATAAACCGTAAATTTTGCAAAGATGAAAGAATTAAATGTAAAAATCTTTGGAAGTCATTGAACTGATTCTTATTTATATAAACAAATTTCCGAGGAGATATAATATATTAGATCAATGAAGAAAGTCAAAATGCCTCTAAGAATAAAATCATCTTCTCAAAAGTAATGGAACTGTTTTTATATTAAAATCTCTTCTTCAAACATTTTACGGCCATAGTTCGCATTTTATGATGCATATTTTTAGTAATGAATTTTATTAGGATTGTTAACTGATATATTATTATTTCTTTATTGTATTTCTTTTTTTGTCAAATATTAAAATGTTGAATAAAAATGGCTATTCGTCAATATATGTATGATCAATTTGATCCATTTGAATTCTATTCTATGATGTACGAAAATTCTTCTCTAATAAATAGTTAAATAAATTACTAGAAATTAATTTTTTTATATTGTAATTTTTATTATCTACACTTTAGACCTATGAACTTTCAGTCAAACATTGTCAGTAATAATATTATAGAAGAAAAACAAAAATCATTTCTTCCCTGTTATGTATTTTATTTTCTCATATATATATATAGAAAAAAAAAAACCAGCATTTTACATAATTGGAAAATTTTTCTTATAATCTGTTGAAAGGATGTTTAAAATTATGAAAAATTATTCTTCAAGCCAAATATGTATATTAGAAAATTATTTTTGGTTAATGTATAAAATCGTACGTATATGTATTTTTAATGATTATTGATAATATTATAATGTATATTACGCATTATAATGTATTAGATTGTTGATATAAATTGATTTATACATATATATATATGTATATACGTAAAACTTTTTTTGTGTTTGGTTTTTTCTTTTATCTGAAGTCTAAGGTTATCAACCCAATATTTTATTGAAGGACGAAGTATCATTTATACAGTCACCTAACCGAATACGTGACTTTATCCTAAAAACCGCTCTAAATTACTACACGAATGAAGCTAAGGATATGTAAAAAAAAAAACAAGTACTTTGTTTTGCTATGTATTTTTAATATTTGCGATGTAATTTAACCTACATTTCAAATTAAACCGCACATGCACATAATCCGCTACACTGAAATAAGGTTATTCAACGGTTGCGTGAAATCTGTGGTACAGCTGTGTGATATGGTAACCCGAAATAAAATACAAGAAATGCAGATCTTCACCAAAAAATGCTTAAGCATAATATAGGAAAAATTTGGTTGAAAAGAATACTAAACGATGAATTATTAGTATTAAGCCAGTCAAGAACCGATTCAAATTCAAATTCCAAGCAGAAAATCGATCAGCCATTTCTTCAGATCTCCAACAACATCAATGATACGTCTGGCGTTGGACTGCGAAACCCTCAAAGTAGAAGAAATGTGGGAAAGTCTAAAAAGACTTGATGGAAAAGGCTCAAAGTGAAATAGAGAGAATTAGAAAAATTTGAGCTGAAAGTAAAAGAATAGGACAAAATAGAAAAAATTTAATAGAATTTTTGGAAAACCCATGTTTCCTAAAGGGAAAAAAAACCTGAAGAAAAAAAACTATACAAAAACAAAAACGGTCCAAATTTAAAAAAAAATATTAATTTAATTAAATACATTCATTTTAACTTCTACGAAATAAGAAAATTCTAATAGAATTATTTGTATATCTAATTAAGATGTAATAAAATAGTAGATGTAAATAAAAAGTTGAAGAATAAACAAATATCTACAGAATATCTACAAATATCTATATCTAAGATTTTAGACTTTTTAATGAAGCTATGAATGTATATGTCAAAAAATATTTGAACGAGGAAAACCATTTGACAAATTTGTTTATATTTTGCTTTATTCCAATTGAATAAATAAATTAAATTTTTTTTTGTCTTCTCCGCAATAATTTCTATTTTATAAAATCATTAGTCATTACGCATTAATCATTATTAAATGTGGACAGGAAATTATACAGCCTTTCCTGTTCAGGCGTGGCTGTAAATGCCGTAAGGGGGAATAACTCCTACGGCGTGTGTGGGATTCGATCCCACACTCCCTCGGTGTTTACAGCGTATTTTATACATTCTTACCAACTAGGCCACCGAGACTCCTTCAAATAAAATTTTAAAATGATTAAATTATATCCAAAAAAAATCAATCACTATAGAAATATATAATTCCTTTATTGATTTTGTTTACAACTTTTATTATTTATTAAAATAATCAATTTATTTTGATGGTATAACATAAATTCTAAAACACCCTGCATTTTTTTTTTTTTTGTAATGTTATCGTTGTTCCAACCAAAATATAATTTAAAAAGTTTTTTTTCTATCAAATTCTGTTCCTAACGAATCTATAATAAATACATAAGACATAGGAGGAAAAGAGATCCATGGAAATATATATGTATTTACTTTTTTTTTTAATTTAAGAATTTATTTTTACCATCAGTCATTTTTTTTTAAAGAAAATAAATGTGATAGATTATTTAGTTGTTATTTGAATTTCTCTGGTTATATTTTTAAATTGATTTTTTACTTTGGCATTTTTTTAAAGATGAAATTAATAAAGTATAAAATCATAATTTTATTTATATTTAGTTAGTTAGTTAGTTAGTAGTTTATTTTGAGATAAAGTACTACACTACAACTTAAATCTAATAATTAACTTTAATAAAAACAAAGAAACGCCTTGGCTAGCTGAAAAAGATTTTTAATAATAATATTATTAAAAATGGTCTAACTTGGAATAGAATGGTCTAACTTGGAATAGAAATTTCCACAATTTTTCAATATTATAACATCAATGGTGTCTATACCAGCCTTATAGTGTAGCATATTTTTCTACGCGTAGAATAGTGGCGAAGTAAGTTTAGCATTATTTTTAATATTTTATTTTGCATGATTTGCAGTTTTGCAATATGCATTTTTGCACATGTACCCCACATTGACGAGCTATAAATTAATATTTGTTGAAATATATAGTTGTCATGATAATTATAGTTTATTATCTGTCATGGATAAATGTGAAGATCCTGCTTATAAAAGTATAGAGTGCTCTAATGCATTTATTTATTTTCTCTATTATTTGACTAATATGTGGCTTAAACGTTAATCTTGGATCAAGAGTCACGCTCAAGTATTTAACAGTATTTGCCCATTTAATATTTTTTGAATCAAGTGTTAGAATGAACGCCTTAAAAAAAGCATTAAAAACTCAAAACTCATTAGTTTATATTCATTTATAATTTTTTTTTTTTTAAATAATAACTGCGACATTTTCATGGAATCTAAATAGAATGTAAAATTAAAAAAAAAAAAAAATATTTTAAAATGACATAAAGAACAATAGATTAAATAAAGAATCAGAAATTAAAACCTAGAAGTTTAATTGGTTTAGATATTGATATTTATATTAAACGTAGTCCATATCGAAAACGATTCCCCACCGGAATATTTCTTTATTGATTTATTTTTATTTCCCACATCATATGCAATGTACTGAGAATATAAATGAACATCGGGTATTTTTAAGAAATTTAATTCTAAAACTAAATTTAAATTAATACTAAAAACTAAAAGTTAATAAGTCACATTACACTTTTTTTTTTTTAAACAACTCTTCAACAACAGTTCATTTCTAAAGTTTTTTAAATATTTATTAAGTTAATTTTTTAAATTCATGTAAGTTTTGGCTGCGTTTAAGTTGAGTGTTAAACTTATTTATTGCACAACACTTTAATCGTTTTAGCTTCTTAGTTGTAGTTGCTTTACCACAAGATGTCCTCTATTTCTAGTATTGTATAGTTTTGCAGGTTATCTCTTGTTATAATTGTTAATGAAGATTTCATTTTCTTGCTCATTATTTTATACACATATTCACATTTTTCGAAGTTTATTTACTGATTTAAATCGAGTTAATTTTTGGTTATAATACAATTCCCTTGTACTCAATCTAGCGTTCAATTTTGTATAATATTTTTAAAGATTTTTTTCATGATAATACCAGCATTTGATTGACATGGAATTTTGTATACTGTTACTTCAACTGCATATATTTTAACGCATTCATGACAAAATGTACCTATTGTAGATTAATTTAGCAGCTTTGATTGGAACACCACCTGCCCTTTTGATATAATGGCAGGTTTCGGTATGATGTTTTTCTTTAATTGTTTAATATGTTTATCCCATTTAAGATTTTCATCTATTAGTCATCCCGAAATATTTCACTTGTTCAATTTTTTCTACCGTGACACCTCTTGTTTTTTTTATAATTTCATTATATTTTTCCCTTTGTTTTTTGAATACAATATAATATATCTTTTTGGTATATAAGATATTATGGAAGTATACAGTGATTGGCTGGATGGTAATGGACGCTGTATATTCATACATATTTAAGTTGTTTTCTAATTGAATTAAAATTTTAACCTTAGATACAAAATTTACATCGTCTACATAGATTGTATACTTCGATTCAAGATTACACTTTAAAAGATTCATTACATATAAAATGAAAATAAGTAAATAAAGAAGTAGGTCCAGCAACGATTCATGTGGAACTTTAATATGAATCAACAGTTCAGAGCTTACAGTGTTTTCAATTCGCACACAATGGGTTCTATTTGACAAACGACTCCTAAATAATCCATTTGATATACCTTTAATTCCCAGTATAGGTCTTCCAAAAAATCTTAGTAGCTTGTAATGATTGCATATTACATTTCATATAATATTTTTATTTGAAAACTATATTTATTTGAAAAAAATATAATATTTTTATTTTAAACCCAAAACTTTTCGGCTGAAAAACTGGCGACTTACTCACTATGCCATTGGTCAAAGGAGTATCTAAATAAAACAAATATCTAATTGATTCTTAAAAAACGAATTCCTTTTAAATTACATATTATTTATTTTTTTTTTTTTTTATAAAAGACTAAATTTAAATTTTATATTAAAAATTTGAAGTTTTCGAAATGTGTAGGTACAAAATAAAATACTAACACAAAATAGAAATAATATAGATATAATATACAAATGTACTAATTTTTTTAATAATATATTAAAGTTATTTTTTTTTTTATTTTTTTTTTTTTTTTGTTGCAATAATTTAGAATAAATCGGTAATTATTTTTACTCTCATTAAAATTTAACCACTTATCTAACTAATAGTTTATTTCATATAATTATTTATTAATGACACCGCCTTATCCTACAAAAAAAAATAAAAAAAAAATAAAAAAAATATAAAAAAAAACTAAAATTTTTCTCTTTGCAAAAAACATAAACTAACACGTATAAAATTTTCAATTTTAAAACAACTATAAAAAAAAAAAAAAAAAAAACAAAAATGAATTAATTAATAACACTTGTTATGATTTTTGTATTCACCTGTATTTTAATTTCATGATATACATAAATATTAATATGTAGTTATATATTTTAATCGCATTGTATCACAAAAAAAAAAAAAACTATAAATTTTAATTTGAAAGGATGTCGTTATATTCAATTCTTTTGACTATACATATATATATATATATATATATATACATATATAAAAAAGATGTTATGATACCTCTACAACACATATTATAATTTTATAACAAAATTACCACATTGCTTATGTATATACATTTAAAATCCGACAGACAATGTTAAAAGTATAAAAAGAACAAGTAATTTATTAATAAATTTTTTCTATAACTCTAATATAATCTGATCAATTTGTTTTGTAAAATTTGACATAAAGGAAGGAAAGAAAATTATGTCTATAAACAACAAATCAAATGAATGACAATGATTGAAATACGTTAAAGTGATTTAACAAGAAAATTTTACGGCTGTTAATAATAGATTTAAAAGTTAATAAAACTCTAATTAATAATTGACTAATCACACAAATAAAAAATAAAATAGAAGTATAATTTTAAGTTTTGAATAGTTATGTACGATTGTCGATTATTATACACGATTAATGAAAAACAAAAAAAATTTTTATCATTTATTTTAATCATTTACAAATCATATATTATATTTTTTTATCATATATTTTTATCATTTATTAAATGTTTTTAATTGTCTGATTTCCTTAAACATTACTTTATTAATTTTAATTTTTTTTTTTAGTATATGTACTCATTAAGTCATTATACATATTAATAGGCATTACAAAGATACTTATATCAAGGTTGATTCTTGAGGCGTATTCACTTCGGTTCTATAAGCCGCTGTGATAAAAGAAAGTCAGAAGTAGTAGGAATCGACAACTGGTCTCAGCATTTAGATGTAAGAATAATTGAAATAGACAACTATACCAAGATCATCAAAATGAAATATACTAATATTAAAAAATTATATCGTTAAGTTTATAATATTTATGCTCATAATATTTATGTTCACATTCAAACTCGAACACTCTCGATTGATACATCAAAGTGCTTAAGTATTCGAACAATAAGGATACTTAATTTATTTATTTTTTTTTTACTTTGATATTACAAATCATATACCAACATTAACTTCTAAGGTCATTATACGTTAAATTATTTACTCAAAAATTAACATACATTTAGGCGTTAAATATTATATTATTATAAATATTTTGTTAATAATCTTTTAAATAGTTTTAAATCGTAGATCGTAGATACCACTGATATATGAATTAATATCATAAAATAAAGTAAGGTTTCAAATATTGAAAAAAAAAATTAAAAAAATAGTATTAATATTGAAGACATAAAAAAAAAAAAGTTATCAGCACAATACTTATATTCACTGCCCCGTTAAAAAAGAAAAAAAAATTAAATTGTTGTACCTGTAAAATTTGTCACTGTCAAAACCATTACACTGTAAAATTAGTATACAATAAAGCACATTTTATGATAGGATCAGAATAACTGAAATAACTAAATAAAAAAAAAAAATTATTTAATTTTAATTTATAAAGAAAAAAAATAAACCTAATAAAATTATTCTGATGTGCAGTCACATTTATTTTTATCAAAATACGTTTACAATTTTTTTTCATTCTATAGTAGGTGTAAAACATATTCAAAATGCGTATCCATGAATTTAAAAAAAAAAAATATATGATCTATCTATACAATACATAAGGATTTAATATACCTAGATATTATATACTTATAAATATAATATATATTTATATGGCTTAGTTTATATTAAGAATTCTAATGGTTTAAAAGGGTTTAATCAAATATTTAAAAATAAATATTTTTTAAACAGAAATAAAAATTTATATGTATTCAAATTCTCAATTATGAAGTTCTTATCATTTTAAATCTTCAGGAAAATGATTTTTCGTATTTTAAAAATGTAGTATATTATCAATGTACGAACCTACACATATGTTTTTATTTACTAACTAATTCTTAACTATATTTACCTATATTTATCTGATCTTTAGAAATATCTTAAGTTCAATAAAAAAAAAAATGAAAATGTTTTAAATATCGAAAATGGATAAAATTAAAGTATAAATAAAAATTAAAAATATTGTAAAGTTATTTAATCTAAGTTTTTTGTTGAAAGTAAAATTGAAATTCTCAATTACTGACAAATATGAAAAGTACTAAAGTTGTAGAGGACATTCAGGAAAACTATAGATAGAAAAATAGATTTTTAATAGCATTATATAATTCAGTTTCGATTTAATCGTAATCAATTGTCGACTATAGAATGTTAATGAACTCCTAAAATAATTGTAGGAAATAAAATCCATAAAGATCCTTTAAAAAGATATAAAACAAAATCAAAATTCCCAATAAATAGATTCAGGTTCATGTTAATTATTTACTATAATTTATATAAATACCTATATGTACATACATAATAATATGAATATGAATATAATAATATAAATATAATTTAATATACAAGTACGTAACTATTTAAAAAAAAAAAATTCTAACATAATTGTATAATTTCTAAAGAAAACATGAGATTGCCCACAAATAAACCAAAATTAACTTTTTCTTGCATTTCATATCACGTATATATTTATACACATATGCACATATATATACATAAATATATTAAAAGTTGATAATATGCAATATGCAACTATTATTATTAAAAAAAAACAAAAAAAAAAGTTAGGATGAAATGAAAAAAAAAAAAAACAAAAATCAACCACATCTTCAGGTTGAATGCTTTCGATTTCAAGGTGCGAAAAGTTCATTGTCACCGTCATCAACCAACATAGTTTATTTTATTATTTTTTTTTTTTTCAGTTTTAACAAAAGAGTATACCAACATTTGCAACATGTTATTATTTTGTTATGTTCTTGGTGGTTGAATATGATGACTGTTACTATTATTGCATTGTTTTGTTTGCATCATAGTTTATATGAAGCTGATAAAAAATTTTCTTATATATTTTATTAGTTTTTTTTTAATATTCTTGTTGTTGTTGTTTTTTTTTTTTTTATGTCCAATTCATTTTAGCACCTTCGCATTAAAAAAATTTTTAAAAAATAAAAAAAGAAAAATAAAATTTCTGCAATGTAATAAAGAAAATCGTTTATTATATGTGCAACGGTGAATTTAAAGGTGTTATTTGAACTGTATAACATTTTATTTTAGCTCTTTGGCAAAATTTATTAAATAATTTATTAACGGACTGTTGATTCTAAATTGTGGGAAAATAAAATTATACATACCTTCATATATGTATGTAGCTATGTATATAAAAAAAAACCAGTTTACTTAAGTTACTAAATATATTTATATATATATATATATTTATTTTATAATAAATAATAGAAATTTAATTAATCTAATATATATATATATTAAAATTACTTTTACTGTAGCTCTTCTTTCTCATTTAAGTTTACATTATTAAAATATTTGTTATATTTTATTCAGAAATTTATACAAGAAGTAAATTTTTATTTTTAATATAAAAACAGAAACAACTTATGAGTTCCTGAAAATTACTGACTAAATTCTATGTATAAAACAAGCTGAAATTAAACATTAACTACATATTTACTTATCACAATTCTTTTAAAATCCATAACCTAATTGTATTTTTCTAACCGGTTTTTGTGCTTTACAAACTCTTGTGCACCTTTTAATCGGAATTTCTATAGTTAAATAGAGTAGTATATGTATATATAATAACTTTTCTTTCATATAGGCACAAAATTTAATAGCAAAATAAGTTGATAATATAAAATATATGTTTTCCAGTTTCCTGTTCCAGTTTATTATTTTTGATGACAAAGTTTTCAAATATATTAATATAGTACTTTAGCCAGCTTGGTAATTGAACCTAATTAAAAATTTTTATAGATAATTTTTTGACAAATAATAAGTATACCGAATTTTAGTTATGTGCGGATACGAAGCATTTTTAAATTACAGGGTAACAAAAAACGACGGGGGTCATACAGACAGATTTTCAAAACAAAATATTTTTTTTTGAATCAGAGAGATCAAAAACGTTATGGTATGAGGTTCAATTACTTGCAAGTTCAAAAAGTACCTTCATTAAAAATTTACCTTCCTTAAAGTACTTATAGAAGAAAATAAAAAATTAGCTATCTGAAATCAGAATAGAAAACCAATACTAATAATTGAAAGTTGAAAGGAACTCTGGATAAGTAATGCGGAAACATAGAAGCATTACAGATTTTCCTTAAGAAAAACAGGATTATCCTTAAAATATAATGAAAATAAACTTTATTTTTTTTTTTTTTTTGCTTTACACCTCTAATGTTTACTAAATATAAAAATAGATGTTTAAAAGTGTTTAATGACTGTAGATCATGTACAAAAAAATTATATGTATGGACGTACATGAAAGTAATATAATATAATATACTAAAACGATTAAGGAAGGAATTCATTACTTCATCAAGTTATACATATGTATATTTAAATATACAAAAGTCTGTATTTAATAAGTTATAAACTAATAAAAAAAAAAAAAACGTGATATGAAATAAGGAAGAGAGAAGTTTAAATAATTGATTGATTGATTTAAATTGATCGATTCGGCAAAAAAAAAAAACGCAGATGAATGCAAAGTGTTAGAAATAATTCTATAATAATTTTTAATAGTCTCTTTATTTAGTTACTTTATTTATTATTTTTTTCTTTTACCGTTAATTAATAAAAATTTTAATACAAAATAAAAATTTAAAAGAATTTTTTTTAACAATCATCTTATTAAAAATAACAGAAGAACAAAATATAAATTATAAACATATCAAACATTATTAATGTAGTTTAATATAAGCAAGTATTTGTATATAGGAATAAATTAATTAAACAACTTAAAATTGGGAAAATTATAATTTTTATAGTTATAGTAATATATAAAATAAAAAAAATTAACTAAAATTTAATTAAAATTGATAGAAAATCATTAATTATAGAATAGAATAATATCAGTACTAAAATAGTGTTAAAAAAAATATCTACTATGTGTATAATAAAATTTTGTATAGAAAAGTTCGATATGTTTATGTCACTCTAATTAATGTTTTAATAACTAATATAGAATATTTATATTAATATGTTATTTTATGCTCTTAAATATGATTAAACTAAACTTTTAATATTAGGATCGATAAATGAGAATAATATTGACATATAATATATAGATAGATATACACCAATAAAAATAAAAAATGAAACAACCACCTAATTTGTCAAATCAAATAATCTCGTCCATTCATACTTCCTTTGGGTGTATTATACTCCTTTACCCAAAATATCAATATTCCTCAAATACTCCTTTGAGATAAACATACTCATGAAATGATACTTTAGAATTTTACCTTGTTTTCAGTTTAATTTTTATTCTTTTGCCCAACTCTTTAAAAAATAAACTTTTTCTCAGTCTAAGTTTAGTTTCTCAGTCTTCTTCGTTTATTTTCAACTTCCTTACAAATGTCAAATATTGCTAAATGTCATTATGTTTATTTAATTGTTTTGATTTTAAAATGTTGTATTATAACGGTTTGGTTTGTAACTAAATTTTACTATGATTTGAGAAAAATTTTTAAATTATTTTTAGTCATATGACTGCGTAAACAAAACTGGGAAAAAATTCCTTAAGTGATAAATTGAAAAAATAATATATATTGTATCGCAAAACAATAAGAACCCATGATCAAATGTATTTCTTGCAATGGTCACATTAAGAACTCATTTAGAGGAAGAGCAACTAAAATATAACACAATTATTTGGAATCGCCTTAATCAGCATTAAATACAGAAACAAAATCATGAAACAAAGTTAAGTTCATTACATCGAGGTGAGACTAAAGTGGAAAAAGATAAGGCTAAAAGTTATATAAAGTTGAAGGTTTTTTTCCATATCATACAACGTAACACAATAACACAATCACAGTTTTCGAAGTATGGAATGGATAACAATAATAATTTAAAATATATTCGATAATAGATACCTTTAAAAGAAAAAAAAAAAGGTGGTTACCTTACTTCTTTATACTTAATGCAGTCTATTTAAATTTTAAAATAAAGTTAACAAATTCTTCAAAATATCTAAAAAGAGGAAAACATACTGGAATAAGAGAAAACGAAATGAAACTTTCTTTGAAGTTTCGAATTGAAATTAGTTTTGGCTACTAAATGCAAATCAGCTGGAGTACAAAACTTTTATAACAAATTACCAGTAGAAATAAAAAATATTAAAACAAATTAAGAATTTAAACTACATATATATATATATTTATATATATATATATATCATATACATATATTTAAATTGAAATGTTAAATATGTTATTTAAAAAAAAAATAACATACAATAAGCCAATACAACCACAAGCCGCAGGTGGTTTTCTATTATAACTTGCGCTGTGCGCTCAAACAAACTTGCGCTCAAACAAACCTGGTGTAACAAACACCTTGAATTATGGTGTAACAATCAACTAGATTCTTATCACTAAATCAGCGCAATATTGGTAATGTATAAGAGAGTTTTTAATATTCGATCGGCAGACATACCAGAAGGCTAGAATTTTCCTAATGTAACTCTTGCCAACTTTTGCGAAGTAGAAGACGAAGAAGAGTTAAATTTTCACCTGTTATTGTGTAAATGCCCAGTTCTTTCTCTAAAATGAAAAGAGTTTCTGGCGAAATTATTATTAAATAACATTTTGGATCTGTCGAAGGTAAACTTAATCAATTTACAGCGCTTTGTAACAAGGTTGGCCAATGGTTTAATTATGAAAAAATACTAAAAATACTTTAATTTAAAATAAATTTTGTACACCTAATAAAAATACTATTATTTGATTAATTTTAAAAGAAACGAAAAATATTCCATATATTTAATAAATTATATAGCTAGTATATAGGTAATAAATTATATAGTTAGCTATTAAAAAATAAAATCTTAATGAAAATCTGTAATTTTTCAAGATTTTTAAACTAAAAAATGGTACGTAAATTTTGAACGCATTGCTATTGAATTGCTTTTTAAAATATTTAAAGAAGTTTATATGTATGTAAGTACTTATTTACAAAAAAAAAAAATAAATAAAATGTTCAGCAAATTTAATCTCTACATTTCTTTCTATTTAATTTCCCACTTTACTTATTATAAATAGTTTTAAATATTTTCAAATAGAAGAATTTTAATATCAATTTAATATAATCAATATAATTAATTAACTTTTAAAAGATTTTTCTTATTTTATTATTATTATTTATAAAATGGAAATATGTATTATTTAACATTAATGTTCCATGATTTTTTCTTTTTATTCAACTTTAAAATTAATTTACGTAGTTAAATTCTAACATTTATTCAATTATTTAACTAAAATATTATTTAAATCCAGATAAAATTTTATTCCTTTATTTTTTTTTTTTTTTTATTATTGACTTTCATAAATTCTTTAGAGCTCTTACAAAGTTTTTAGATAATTTCTTAATCGTCTAAATTTGAATTTTTCTTAAGATACCTAATCAATTTTTAAAATTTTGCCTGAAGGTTATTATTATTCTTTTGCATTTTTAGAACTTATCATAATTTTGATTAATTTTTGTTACACACAATATTGTACAATATTACAATAATAATAATAATAATAAGTAAAAAAAAATGCTTCAAAGACAAACTATTTTTTAATCGCTATAATAATAAAATTAAAATAATAAGTAATTTTATATTGGAGATTCATTTTTAAGGTTTTTTGAAATATTTAAATATGTAAGTATGTATGTACATACATCTGTAGACTGTACTTAAAATTACAGCCGTACATGCTTTTATAAACAGATTTGGGGAACATATTTTTTTGATTGGAAAATGAAAGTTCAATTTAACCCTTTCATCCCCTCTACCGTTATTTATGGGAGAAAAATTTTCAATTTGTACTATTTAATTAATTTTTATCCCCAAAATACAAAAAACAAAAAATTTTGGACGTAGATGTTTTTTTTTATTGATGCAAATATGCATTATTAGCTGAAAATAATTAATTTTTTTGAATCAAAATTATTTTGTTTTTTCTATCAAAATAATATATTATTTTCCAAAAATTTTTTATAAATAAAAAAACAAAATTATAAAACTAAATCGATATTTGCTTCATTTCTTTTAGGTTTTCGCCTAATTGAAGATAAAGGATGGATACTACGAAATGATGAAAGCAAATGCTCTGACTATTATCCATCCAAAATACGGCAGATAATGGGATGTCATCTACAGAAGTTGTGTATACTTTGAAATCACCACGAGATAATTTATCATCCTTGAACTTAAAATTGGATAGTCTGTTTTTTCCTACTGTTCCAATTGAGTATACTTCGTTTCTAGCTAATTCCATCTGTAATTGAATACTTGTATAGTAATTATCAAAGAAAGCCTTGAAATTTTGATGTTTTGGAACATTTCTTAATAAGTAGTTGCTCAAATTCCTGGATGCTTCTATATATATTTTTTTCATTCGGCTGAAGGGTTTTTAAATTATTTTCTTGTCCGGTATATATTTCGAAGTTATGTAGAAAACCGGAAACTCTAAATAATACGAAGAATTTAAAATTCCATTTTTTTGGTTTTTTTGGTAAATATTGCTTTGAAAAACGACCGACCTTTCGTTGAGCACATTTGTTCTTCAATTGCTAGATTTGCTTCAACAGGAACTTTTTTGAAATTATTTAAAATATGATTGTGAAATGGACCGATTTTAAAAAGCCGATCATGATTCGAATCTTCTCTCGGCAACATTTTATCATTATTGTTAAAGTGAACAAAAGTTTTAATTTTGAAAAAAAAAATTTTTGTTATCAGCGTACTTTCACAGGACAAACATAGGCAAAGAAACAAATGTATGGCTATGTACATAGGATACATTTCAAGTTTATAAACAAACGTCATTCCAACAAACACCAATCAAACAATAGACTGACTGGAATGCTTAGTTGTCACAAAAATAAATAAAATATTTTGCGTAATAATTGTAAAAATAATTTTAGGAAGAATTAAATAAATTAAATTATCTTGGCGTTTTTATTGATAATCGAAAAAATGCAAAGAAATCGTCGTTTCATTTTTAATGTACCAATATTCTGACATAATTTTGCCAAAAAAGCACCTTTTTCCCTCTGTTGTAAAAATTTGAAAAAGGAGTAGAGAAAGGTTCGTTTTTCCCCCACATGTAAACAAGGTCAATGATGCCAATTTGCATCAATAAATTTATATAAAAAATTTCATTTACCATCCAATGATGCAAATTTGCATCTTTAAAATTTGATATACAAAACAGGATCGTTTAGTAAAGATAAAATTACATATTTTAAAAATATTTATATTTCTTTTACCAAATGTAAAAAAAAAATTGTTGCGAGAACGTTTTTTCCCCGAATTATTTACAAAAAACTTAACTTGATTTTTTGGCCACCTTAGTATTTCAAAAGTCGTTACAGAAATAATTTAAATAAACAATTAAATGTCAAACAGATTAAGTTTCAAATGAAATTTTTTGAGTCAACACTTTACATATACTTAAAAAAAAAGACGGTTTAACTTTAAAATAAAACACAAAAATTTCTGTTAAGTAATTTTATTTTATAGATGCAAATTTGCATCAAAAATGAGATAAGTAACCAAGTACATATGTATATGTACATAATAAATTTATAATAGAATTATAATTTTATCTTAATAAAAGATACATATGTATGTACATTATATGTACATTATAAATATAAAAAATCAAAGATTTTAAAATGTACAAATAAAATAAAAAGAATAGTGAAATTTACAAATCTAAATTATTTTTTAATTACATACATATGTAGATACATATGTACATATATAAAATTTTTATTTTAAATAAAAATATACCTAGGTATATTAAAAAAAAACATTTCATGCTTTGAGTAGTCCAATTCAAATTATTTATTAGTTACTAAAAATATAAGGATAATTATCAGAGTAGTACAAAATAATAACATTTATTATGTTTCAAAATTCATTTAGTGGGACGTAGAATAAGAATATTACATTCAACTCGTCCAATAAATTTGTTTTTTAGGATTGAATTTTAATCAAACATTTGACTAATGATTACTACCTAGTTCTTACCAAGTACCAGCTACTTCGTACTGTGTGTTCACTACCTTACCGATATGTGATAGTTTTATATGCAACTCTCCACTAATTCAATTTACATTTATTTTTTATTTGTTTTTGGTTTATTGGGATGATACATTTCTAATTTCTAAACAATATTGATAATTGACATTACATAAATGTCAAATATACACAACAAAACTGTCAGGAATTTTCATTAAATGGGGACCCAGCCAGCTGCTTATTATATTGTCATTTTAAAACAAATTTTATAAAAAGATGTTAAAATATAAAATTAAATTATTTCAACTTCAATTTTAAATATTCTTGTACTTTCGATAAATAGAATAAATAAAATATTAAGTGAATAATTTTGTTTTTAAAGTGAAAGAACAAAAATTAAAAAGTTTGAAAATATTTTTGAAAAGTTGAAAAAATTTTGTGTAACTCCATATTGTTTAAAAAAAAAAAAGAACTTAAGGAGTGACTTTTTCAATGGTTCTCATAATTTAAGATTATAAAACAAATATATACATTGTAAATTTGGATTCATGGCTCAAAGTTTTACAATGGAGTGTCCTGCTACACCTGAACGAGTTGATCAATGCCCAGCAACCCCTGATTATGTTCGACGACGCATTAAATCCCCTGAAAATACAAGTTCATCGGATGAAAGTACTTTTTTGAACAATAGTCGTACAGCAACAGGATCTCCACCGCCAAATTGCGCAATTTGCTTAGGAAAATGTAAAAATAAATGTTTTACAGATTCTTGTTTGCATCAATTTTGCTTTAAATGTTTATTGGAATGGAGTAAAGTAAGAATGAAATTTGGTAGTTAATATTTTCAATTATTTATATATTTAATATTTCTTTAAGGTAAAAGCTGAATGTCCCCTATGCAAGCAATCTTTTAAGTCTATTATACATAATGTTAAATCGGATGATCAATTTGAGGAATACTTAGTTCAATCACCACCAAATACCTTTCAAATGTCAGATTTTTCCAGACCTATGCGAGCACATATTCAAATTCCAAGGTGATATCTTTATAAAGAGATTTTTATTTTTATTTATCATATTTTTGTAGTCGAGGATTTTTTAGTGCTGCTATGCACCCACCATCAAATACTATTAATCAATTACGCTCTAATATATCAACTAGATTCCGCCGTTATGTATATGATGGAGGACTGTATGCTTTACCCTTGCCAGATGTAACTGGACGATTTCGTGAATGTTCCGCAAGATTTTATAGGTAACTTAATTGTACACTTCTATAAATAAATTCTTTTTTTTATTACTAATGTATATTGTTATGTATTTTCAGAGAAAATATATCTCAGGTTCACCGGTTGATGCCATGGTTAAATAGAGAATTAGTTTGTTTATTGAACCAAACTCATTATGAAACAAGCACTGTACTATGTATGATTCATGATTTACTTACAATATTTAATATTAACTCCCCAGATTTTCGCCGACGTGTATTACCATATGTAAGGTTTCTTTTATTTTGCTATACTAGTTGATTTTTTGTTGCACAGTTTTAATATATTGTATATTTATAGTTAGGAAATCATACAGCACATTTCATTCATGAATTTCTAAATTTTGCACGAAGTCCATATGATATGATTGGGTACGATAGAGAAGTTCGATACGCTATTAATCCAAATGATGAAGAAGTTATTATTAATGGTACTTCGTCATCAAGTGATTCCGATGATATAGCAGAAGTAACAGGCCAACAAATTTCATCAGGGTCATTATACAACCGTAGACAACGTAACAATAACGGTGGAGTAGGATTGACTATTGAAGCAACGAATAATCCAAACTCTACAGTATCAACAGTTCACATAATTATTGGTGATGGTGATAGTAATGGTAGTAACAACAGTAATATTAGTGCATCCAACATTGGAAATCAAGCTTCACAGTTAACAGCAATTAATTTATCAACAAATAACAATTCATCTCTCATTCCAAATAATGCAAATGGTAATCAAAACGATTCCGAAGTAAGGATTTTAAATGATACACCAATTGAAATAACAGAAACAAACCAAACATCACATCAAAATAATGATGATAGAATATCTTTGCATAGTAGTGCAAGTAGTGATACTTGTGAATTTGTTTTAGAAAGAAAACCACCACATTTACGTACTCCTGAAATGGTTAGCCTAGATTCAGATTCTGACAGCGATGTAGTTTTTATTAGTGAACAAAAACAAACAGAAGAGAACGCAAGTAACGGTCCAGCTCCTGGAACAAGCGGAGTTTCTTTTCGAGTTGGGAGACAAACTAGATTAAAAAATTCAAGAATGCGAAATATAAGAGGTATTCATGACCATTTATAGTTATTTTTAAAAAATTGTTTTCAAATATATTTTAGGTATTTTTACAGTATCATCCGATGTTGATCATTCATCAGATTCAGATTTTAAACCTCCTATTGAGACACGATCAAGTCGTCCAAAAAAATTGAGAACGAGACAATCAACAAGAAACAGTAAAGATAAATCAGAGCCATCTACATCCACAGGTATTACAGGTAGTGGGAAACCAATGTCATTATTATATTCTGCATCATCATCACGTAGCAAACGCAAAAAGAGTAGTATTTCAAAATCAGAATCTTCTGGAAATCGTAATCGACCTTGTGGTGGACGCGGTTATAAAACAATATATGAATCTAGTTCATCATCTGAAAGTGAAAGTTCAAAAAATGGAAGTGATGATGATGATCATAAATCTTCTAGTTCAGATGATGAAAATAAAGTTGAGAAAAAACCTAGTAAAAGCTTACTTTCTACATGCTCTTCATCAAATACATCCGACAGTACTCGAAGTAGTAGTAGTAGTAGCAATAAAAGTAACGATAATAAAAAACATAAGAATAGAAGTATAGACCAGAATACTAAATCAAATAATAGAGAAAAAGTCACCACAAGAAGATCAACTCGAAGTTCGAGTTCAAGTTCAAAAAGTTCTTTTTCAGTTACAACTGAAGAAAATCGAAGTAGAAGTAGCAGCAGTAGCAGTAGTACTAGTAGTAGTAGCAATAGCAGTAGCAGTAGTAGTAACAGTAGTAGTGGTAGTAGTAGTAAAAGCAGTACTACCATTAGCAGTGAAACTACTACCGATAGTTCTAAAAGTAGTATTAAAAAACATAAATCAATTCGCAAAAGTTTAAAGCATGAAAAACATCATTCTAATAAAAAACACAATAAGTTATCAACCAAAACGAAAAGTAATAAAGTACATTCCATGCGGCATAAGAAGAAAGATCAAGGTTCCAGCAGTAACAAAAGTAAGAAAGATTCAAAGAAAAATAAAAGAAAAAATAATGGAAGAACAAAATTGAATGGTTCATTAAATAAAAAAGAACACAGAAATAAAAAAGATAAAAAGCGTAAAAGAAAATTATCCAATAAAATCAAATCACATGGTTCTACAGCAGAATTTTCTGTATCTGATATTGAACCTTTAGCTAAGCATGTAAAAGTTTGCAAAAATGAGCTGGTATCAAGTGAAAATGAACAAGAACATTCTGAAGCTAATATTGAAAATGAATCATATTTACAACCAGATTATCAACAAGAAGAACATCAACATGAACAACAACATCAGGAAGAAACAGAATCAGAACAACAATTTCCAAATTCTATTTTATTATGTTTTTCAAATGATGTTCAAATGCCAATGAATTTATCAACGACTGAACAAATTCAAAGTGAACCATTACCCTCGCCACTACTTCATAATAATGCACAACAAGAAACTCATCTTTTAGCTGATGGATATAATTAATTATTTTATAGTGTTGGTTTTAAGCTTAAAATAATATTAGCTTATAAATAACCTAAAAGGTAACTTCACCCAATCTTTTTAATTGATAAGGTATAAATTAAAATATAAATTTATTATTTATTTTATTTTAGACTATGTCGTTAAAAGATGTGATTTACATCTTGTGAAGCATAATATCTTTTACGTTCTATAATTATACATATACATATATAAAAAATATATTAGCAATATTTAAAAAAGATTTATAGTTTGTTTTTTTTTTTTTATTTTAAATTTTATGTTTAAAGAATCTATTTAAGTTTTTCATTATCATTTAATTCGAATTAAATATTTAGATTATAATTGTATTTAAGTAAAATTACTTGTAAACACAACTTTAAAATAAATAAAAAAATAGTGGGTTAACTTTATAATTTAATTGTAAAAAGTGTTTAACTATGTATTGTCTTTTTTTAATAAAATTTGAACACCTTTGCTTTTAAGGAAGTTTTAAAATTTAATCTATTACCAACAAAAATAAAAGAAAATAGGGATATAGGGGAAAAAAATAAATATACAAGTTTTAAAATTTTTCAATTCTTAATGAAGTTATTTTAAATTTATTTATTTACTTATTAAAATAAAAACTTTTAAAAACTAAGAAATGATATTAACTATCTTAAAAAACGAAAATAAAAAAAAAACATTCCTTCAATAATCATATTTGAATCCAGGATTCTTAAATTTGAATTTTTCTATCTCAAATCGAAGTTTGTTTTCTTTCACCTCGGCTAAACGTTTTATCTGTGAAGCAATAGATTGTACATCTATAACTGGAATTGCATCACCTTCATGCGGCAGAGTATTGATAGTATAAGCTGAAATACAAAAAAATTTAATATTCAGATTAATAATAAAAAATATCTATACCTATTTCAGATGATAAATTGGAGGTTTGGGGTGCAGCATTTAAAGTTTGATGTAAAAGTTGTAAATTTTCTCTTGACGTTGTTATTTGAGCTGGTATAGCATTACTAGTTACACTAATTGTTGCTGTTGGTGGATTTGCATTTATATTACTTGTTTCATGGGTAAAATCTTGGGTATTTGCAATTGAAATCGGTATATGAGTAATAGTATGTGTTTGAGGAATATTATTTGCTCTCATTCGTTTTAATGGAGGTGGTGTCGCTAAAGTAATTTCATTTTTCTTTTCTTGTATCGAATTATTTGTTGTTACAGTTGTTATTTGTTGTTGTAGCTGCTGCTGTTGTTGTTGTTGTTGTTGCTGCTGGTGATGTTGATGCTGCTGAACTTCTATATGATTAGAATTATTCTGAATTTTCTTTTCTGGAATCTGAATTTGAATTTGTTCAACCACATTGACATCATTTGGGGTTGGGGTTGTGGCAGTTAAAGTTAATTGAGCCTGTGGCGTTGTTGTTAGCAATTGAAGTTCATGCTGTGTTATTGTTTCCAATTTTTGTTTAGCTTCTGTTTGTTCCATTACTTCTTCAAACAAACTCTAAAGAATATTTTTGTTTTAAATATTTTTCAGAATTCCAAAATTTTTTTAAAATACCTTGTCACTATCATTGTCATTGCTTTTCTCAATTTTTATATCTGCATTGTCAGGTTTCATGGATGTTATATTAATAATAGGTGGTACACAACCCCATAATTCCATAAATCTTACTTCTAAGGGAGTCATACGTAAATGTGTATTTCCTTCATTTATTCGTCGTTCTTTAGCTCTAGTTGTATGCTTCCAGTCCATTAATCTCTAAAATATTTTAAAATTATATTAACTTTTTTAGATTTATAAATATTTAGGTTTTGGCAATCTGTACTTTTTTCCATTCCTCTGCTGAAAGCTTTGGACCTTTATCATCTTCATTTAGTTTATCAGCTAATTCTTTCCATTTTAATGATAAATAATTTGAATCATTTCTAAAATATATTAAAATATAAACTAAAAATGGGTATTTTTTATTGCCTGAATTAAATCTTGCCCTGGAGGAATAAATCCTGTACGAAATATTTCATCTTCTTCTAATGCCTTTAAATATTGTTTATATTGAAAAAGAGATGTTTTCTTTTTACGCTTGTCAGGTTTATTTAAATAGTCTAATGATATAACACTCATTGTAAATTAATTTTTGCTATTTTTTTTAAAATACAATCTAAAATGTATATAAAAATAAACAATATTCCAAGCCAACTTTTGAAAAATGCAAAACCAAATGTCAATCAACGCTTGAAATTTAAAGTGTCAAAAATAGGGCGAATAAATTTTAGCGTTAGCTGTCATTTAATAACAACATTAAAATATTAAATTATGACTACACAGTACACTTACTACTGTATCTGAAGACATGAAATATCATCTAAAACTATTTGACATCATAATTTCGGACAATAATTGAAATTTATTTACATATTTCATAATTATTCAGTAGTAAAACATTTTCAATGTTCATAAAAAGTAAAAACTATTAACAATTTTTAAACAAAATTTTAAAAAAACGTTTTTTTTTAAATTTTGTCATGTTTTGGAAATAGAAAGAAACATAAGAAATAGAAACATAGAAAGGAACATTATTTCGTTAGCAGCTGATTAATGTAATGACATTTCACATTTACAAAACGAAATTGATAATAAAAAGTTTATTTATGTCAAATTTTCTATTTAATTTTTTAATATTATATTAAATTGGAATAAATATAAAGAATACCATTCAAATTTAGATAAGTAAGAAAAGTCAAACTTATAACACATTTAATAGTTTTGTTATAAAATAATATGATAATATATTTATGACAAATAAATTATCCCTTTTTAAAATTGGATTAATTTTCAGTTCAAAACTAACAATTTTTTAAAATGGCCACTCCTGATTGGAGAAAAGTTAATTTATTAGATCTTCAACCTGTTGAAAATGGGTCGAAAATAAGAGATGCTTTAAAAGATGGGCAATTTACTTGTTCTACGAGTGGAAGAGGACGAAATATTATTTGTGACTCGTTTGGGAAAATTCATGTATTTGAACATAACTGGGAATACATAACATTTCAGGGTCATGATACATCAATAAATTTATGTGCATTATCTATTCGAAATAACTTACTTGTAACAATATCAGGAGAAGAAGTAAATGAAGTTTTTAAAGTTTGGAATTTATCAAAAATAACAAAGGATTATGGAGCATTTTGCTTAAGAAAAGTTACTACTGAATTATTACAAAAGCCAACCGCTCTTTCATTAACAGATGATGGACAAATGATGGCAATTGGATACGATCAGGGCTTCATTTCTTTATATCGTGGTGATATTGGAAGAGACAATACCAAAACGTTAAAGAAAATTTTTGTTTCCAAAAGCGCTATTGTTGGTATTGCTTTTAAGGTTCAAGATAAGATTGTTAATATGTTTGTATGTTCAAATTCGTGTATAGTTGTTTACAATATAAAGGGTAAAGATAAAGAAATTATGACAGTTTTGGATGATAAATATTCGCCAACTAGATGTTGTGCTTTACAAAATAGTCAAGATTCGGAAGAGGAATTAGGTTTTATTGTTGGAAAAGACGATGCAATTTATTGTTTCAATGCAGATGGGCGAGGTCCATGTTACGTTGTAGAAGGACAAAAAACAATAGTTGATTGGTTTAGAACCAGTTTAATTGTTATCAGTAAATTACCAAAAATTACTACTAAACAATCTTTAAGTGTAATTGATATTCAAAATAATATTATTATATTTAATTGTAACATTGATGAAGTTTCTGCAATTTTTAAAGAATTTGGATGTTGTTATATATTAACAAAAAATAATGAATTATTTAGTTTAAGCGAAAAAGATTTGGAAAGTAAATTAAATATTCTCTTTAAAAAAAGTCAATATGAAGTTGCTGTAAAAATAGCAAGTCGTCAACAATATAATGCAGAAGGAATTGCTGGTATATATAAACAATATGCAGATCACCTTTATAGTAAAAGTAAATATAAAGAAGTTTTTGTTATTCTCATTTTTTATTTAAAATTTTGTTTTAGGAGATTACAAAGGTGCTGTTGAAAATTATAAAAAAACTATAGGTTATTTGGAGCCTTCGTATGTCACAAGAAAATTTTTGGATTCAAAACATACTAAATACATAACTTCATATTTATTAGCATTGCATCAAAGTGGACAAGCTACATCGAATCATCAAACAACTTTGTTATTAAATTGCCTTGCAAGACTAGAACTAAAAGAAGAATTAACTGATTTTTTGTCAAAAGAGAAATTTCCAGATATAAAGTTTGATTGGGATATGGCAATTAATATTTGCCGAAAAGCTTCGGTTGAATTATCCTTAGAATTATCAAAAAGAAATCAAAAACATGATTATTATGTTAATATTTTAATTGAAGATTTGAACGCATATGAAGATGCTTTAAATTATATTTTAAAATTATCAGAAAATGATGCTGAAAAATTATTAGAAAAATATGGTATTACTTTAATGAATAATTGTCCAGATAAAACAACTGAAGTTTTAATAAAATTTTGTACTGATAATAAAGACATTCCAGATAATATAAAATTTTCCAAATCCTTGAAACCAGAAAAATTTCTGCAAGCTTTTTTTAAAAATTCTGATAAGCTAATGGAATTTCTTGAAAATATTATAGAACATAGGACACAACTTAGTTTTGAAATTTTAAATACATTAATTGAATTATATTTAAGAAAATGGAACGGTGATGTTCAAATTAAAGATCGTTTGTTAAATATTTTAAAAATGTACGAAGGATTATACGATACAGATCATGTTTTAATATTGTGTCGTTTATATGATTTTGTACCAGGCATTGTTTGGATTTATGAACAAAACAAATTATATAATTTGGCTTTACGTTATCATTTAGAAAATAGAAACTATGAAGAATTATTAAAGTTTTGCGAAAGAAATGGATCTTCAGATCCTTCATTATGGTTACAAGTTCTTTGTGGATTAAAAATAGACAATCAAGCCTCACCAGAGTTATTAGTAGCTGTATTAAGTTACATACATACAAACACAGAAAAGGAACAACCACCTTTACAAATTCTTAATCACTTAGTAGTCGAGGATAAAAATATTAAATTGTCAAATGTACGTGACTACTTTCTACATGTATTAAAAAAAGAATCACAAATGACAAATGATGAAGAAAAAAAAGTAAATGAATTATTTCAAGATATAAATTTAATAAAAGATAAGATAGAAAATATTCGTTCAAAACCAGTTGAATTTCGAAACACAATGTGCGATGCATGTCAACAACGTTTGGTTATGCCAGTAATTTATTTTTCTTGTAAACATGCATTTCATCAAGAATGTTTAGGTGTTTATTCAGATAGTGACAAAGATTGTAACATTTGTCACGATGGATATGCTCAGTTGAATAACGCATTAAAAGCACAAAGCGAATCACGAAGTAAACATGACGAATTTCATAAGATGTTAACAAACTCGCCAGAACCATTTTCAGTTGTTTCAGATTATTTTGGTTTAGATCTTTTTAATAAAATTAAGGTATTATTTAAAAAAGATGATGAACAACCAGAATACTCACTAAAAAATACTCAACATTTAGCAAATTCTATAACTGAGGCTAAAATACGTTTAACTGAAGGTAATATAAGACAAATGCCAACCGAAGCTTTTGTATTAAAGGCCGAAGGACGTATTCGTACTGAGGAATCTAGTAAATATGAAAATTTTCAACAGGATAAAAAGAACCCTATACCATTACCAAAGAAAACAGTTAAAAAGTCTGATAAAATTTCTAAAAATATATCTAAATCTACAAATCCTTTTGAAGATGAACAGGATGTTTATAACGTAAAACAGAAAAATTTAAAATCTCAGTCTACAAATCCTTTCGAAATTGATGAATTAAATGAAGAAGTTTCAAGACCTGGAAGAAATATTAGATCTATTGAAACTTATAATAATAATTTAGATCCGTTTGCTTAATTTATTATTTGTTTTCTATAAAAATAATTTCACTTTATCCAAATTATTGTAAATTTAATATTATTTTAATAAGTATTATTTATAATTCTAAAACAAAGTGATAGTAGAAAACTTAAAGTATTCAAATATACGACATTGCTTCTTTAATCGTTTTCTATTTTAATATTTTATTATAGAAATATTATTAGCACAATATTTTTGACATGTAAACTTTAGTACCTATTTTAAATGTTTATAAAGGATTAATAATTTTTAATTCAAATCATAAAAATAAATAACTACAAAAACATTAAAATATATATATATTTTTTTATTTTTATATAAATCTACAGTCTTTATTCCATTTATAGTAAAAACATTGTAATGTTAAAGGACAGCAAACAAAAAAGATAAAAATGTTTCTTCAAAACAAAATAAGCTTAATTTTAAATGAACACACTTATTTTTATACTCCACAAAAAAATTAAAATAATTCAATGATTTAAAAACTTGTAATGTGTTAATAATAATAAAATACATATGTGAAAGTGAAAATCGAAATTTTTGACTCTTGTCTAAATTAAAAATTAATAAATACTAACTTATTAATTAGAATTCGTATTGTTCAATTCATTGTTTTAAAATCAGCACGTTTTGTTTATATATAATTAGAACTAAAATTTTTAATACGTTTTATATTTTTTAAATATTTCAAATTGTTTTAAATGAAAAAATTAAATATTTTCAATAAACAAAAAAAAATTTTTTTTTGGTATATTCAGTTATTCAGAAACTATGACTTACAAAAACTTATTTACATTAAAAAAATTTTAATATGATAATGCAATATAAATTTAAGATTGAATCGATTAGAGATCATGTAATTTTTAAGAAATTATTTAATATTTCAATATAAAACGTTTTTATTAGAAGTTCAATTAAAAATTAAAAATGAATATAAATTTATTTTACAAATAATTTCATTTTACTCTAATCATTTTCTTCATTTAAATCAATTGTTTTAGTTTGAAACCTCATGCGTTTAGTATTTTTAACAATACGATCACCAAACAATAATTTAGGACAACCACCAGGTAACTGATTCCAAATTTTCTTTAATTTAACTATTGCTACAGCATTGAAATTAAATTTAGGTTTCGTTTCTTGATTCGAATTATCTTTTTCTTCTATAAGTAATTTTGATTTTTTTTTAGGTGAAGCATGTTCAATAATTGTTGAACCACTACAGCCTCGTTTTTGTTTATTTGTAGAAACATCAATTTTTCTAAAATAGCAAAATGAAATACATATAATTTTAAAACTTTATAAAATATATATATAATAAAATTGTTGAAACTTTACTTACGAAACATATTTGTTTAAGGTTGGTGCTGGAGCAGCACATATTTTATCTGGTTCTTCTGGATGAGAACCATAATCTTGACCCATTAGCCAATTTTCATATCTTTCAGGTTGAAATCTTTTAACAAAGGTTTCCATTGATATTTTAACCATATCCTTACGACAATGACATTGTGATGCTCTTTTTCCATATTCTATCCACCTAGGAGTTGCAAAATTAGTTGACTCCGCTGCATTAAATCCATGATTAAATCCAGCATGATAACCCAAAGGAAATGTTATC
The DNA here is from genome assembly GCA_947095535.1 of Poecilobothrus nobilitatus. Lineage (NCBI taxonomy): Eukaryota > Metazoa > Arthropoda > Insecta > Diptera > Dolichopodidae > Poecilobothrus > Poecilobothrus nobilitatus. Next base: position 189,338,709 of record OX352773.1, read on the forward strand.
ATGAATTCTCCAGGTTCTTGTGTAATCTTATTAAATGGTATATGATGATTTTGTAATACTTTTGGACTTATTAATGTCATTTTATGTCGTAAATGTGCATTGCAAACATTATAGTTTTCATTAAATAATTGATTAGCTAATTTTTCAAATTTTCTACCATATTGCGGTGGTATAGCATACCAAGTTTTTGGTGCTCCAAAATGCAAATAGTTAATTGAATATAAATCCATATCTTCTGTATGCCATGCAAATGATGTTTTCCACATACCAAAGTATAAGTATGCAGTATTTACACCATCAATTTCAATACCATAATCAGTATTTACATAATCTAATATTGTTCCTAAATTATTTATATTCCATTGTTTGACTTCAGAATCGGTCAAACTACCGTTAATATCAGCACCATAAACTGGTGCAATGTATGTTACATTTTTCCAATATTTTCGTTCCAAATCATCATAATCAAAATGTTTCGGGGTTTGATAACGTTCTGAATTAGCTAAATCTCTAAATTGCCTTAAAGTCATTGGCCTTCTTTGTATATTAAATTGTTGGTATTCACCTTGTTTACCAGATACAACTTGACAAATTGGTGTTGGGATAGTCATATTAATTTCATCCATTTCATAACCAGATTTTCTAGCTTTCCATTCAGAGGGAGGTATTACTTTAACTAAGCCAGCTTTATGTGCTCCACGTGATTCCATGTAATTACTAAAAAGAAAAAAAAACAAAAAAAAAATTTGTTCTCATTTCTATAAACATTAATATCCATTCATCCATTTTAATTTTAATTTCTTACATGTATTTAGGGAAGTCTTTAAATTGTTCCCATGATGGCCTAAATGTTAAGATTACAGGATTTGATGTGTTTAAATTCATGTTAAATAATTATATATATAGAACAATTTTGAAACGTTCAATAAAATTAATTGTTTGTCATTTTTTTAATTAAAAAAAAAAAAAAAAAAGAAATCTATTATCGATATACCAAAATAATAGTAAGTAATCTCGTAGTTGTAAATTATAATTAATAACTGACAGATTTTACAAATACAAAAGCAATAAGTTTCATAATGTCAAAACTTCCATAAAATTTAAATTGTACACTTATAACAGCGCTATCTGTTAGGCTGTTAATTAACAATTCAAATTTAAAATATTTTGCTTTTACCTTTTTTTTTGCTAAAAAGAAATATTTTCTACGATTTATTCAATTCTTATATTTATAAAACGATTCGTTTTTTATTAATAAATTATTTTATTTGCTATTTAAAAGTAAAGAAGGGGGCTGAAGTTGAACATTCTGAAGTTGAAGGCGGCAGCCTTCGACAATACGTGAATAAAAAGAAGTTTGGAATTATTTTAATATCGAACAATTCTACAATTTTATCTTATTTATTTTATTTTATTTTATTATATATATATTATATTAATGAGTTATACGAAATTATGTAATTTTCGGTGCAGTGACAGAACGCCAGAGAAAATAAAGCCCACGAGTTTTACAGTTTTGGAGTTTTGAATTTTAGAGTTGGATAAAAATATGGGTATTCCCTTTTTTCAAAAAATTTACTAATATGAATATATGTGCGATATTCTGAACTGGGAAGGATTTTAGAGTTGGTTACAAAATCATGTCACAAATTATATCCAGTCAAATGAAATACAGTCTCATGATAGTAACCTTTGCGTTACTCATTGGGCTTTAATTCTTTTTCGAAATGGACTTAAAGCCCACGGGCGGTAATTCCAAAAGTTTTGAAATTAAAAAATTTTAAAAAAAATTCATTTTACATAATGCGCGGTCATAACGGTATAATAAACGTTGAATAAACAAAATATGTTTTCGATTATTTATTAATCGATTATTAAGTTCCGTTTTAAGTTTTAACACACTACTTTCATTACACTGATTATAAAAATCGGGCACAGTTTTATAAGCAAGAGCAGAATACCTACTTATATTTTGAAAACTTTAATGTTAATAACAAATACGTATTGTCTTTTCTATTGTATAAGACTTTATTGGAGCATTTTAGCTAAAAAGACATCAAAAAGATGTATTCAAATCTAAAGATAAAAAACAACAATTTATTTTATTATTTTGCTTATTTTAGTTAAATTAAAATTTTCGGCTACTTAAGAAAGATTTGAAAAGCATTAAAAAAATTTTCTATGAAAAAAGGAACCAGAGAACTATGAGGGTACTGGATATCTAATGGGAGCCGTCAAAAATTCAATAATTACATATTGCAGTAAATAAAAATCGAGAAATTGTAAAGTAACTTCAGTAATTCCTTAAAATTTGAAATCCGGATTAATGTTATTCAATTTTGAGCAGCCCAATTGGTCTAAACCCATTTGACCCAAAAACGCATTTGACATAAACCCAATTGGTATAAAAATACTTTTAGCATAAAACCAGTTAACCTAAAAAGACATTAGCTAAATTTCTTTTATACTAATGAATTATACTAATGAATCCTTCCATTTATCCATACTAATGATTCCGAAATCATTCTTTTCCATGTTAATTCGCAATCATTCTTTTTCATATTAATTCGCACAGAAATGTGTATGACTTATTATAGATTGGATTCCTGCCGTTTTCTGTGTTAATTCACGCACGCAACATAGAACTATAAAACATAGAAAATGGTGTACAGTATTTCGAACCCATTCTTTGTAGCAAATGTTTTGGAATTCCTTGTACTTATATAACTGAATTCGGTGTGAATCGTTTGATTTTGCAGTTGGAAAGTGATACGTTTTCCGTGATTGTGTTTGTGATGGATGATGATGATGGTGATGCTGATCAAAATGGTGATTAATGATGGTTATAATTCTGTATTTAAATTTATTATTAATTTTCGTCTAAAAATTTCAAACTTCGACTTTTTTAGTTCCATATCTAAATTACAAATTTAAATACAGAATTATAGTATCACATCTAACGTCTATATAAATTTGTCATTCTCGAAGACTCATGATGAAAATTTTTTATATGTTGGTAGTAATTTAATGTCAAATGAAAATTTTACCATATTTAAACGTTCAGCTAAAATTATTTAAAAAATAGTAAATGAAAGTACATATTCATAAGTTGGAAGAAGCCGTCGTATCTTGCGAATCAGAAGTCGGACCGAAGTGATTAAAAAAACCTAGTCCCGATTCTGTAATAGAAATTAAAATAAAAAAAAAATGAGAAAAGTAATGAGTAAGTATTTTTTTGGGTATTTTTTTTCTACATTTTAATTCTACAACCAAATTAGGGAGTACCTTTTATAAATCATATCGGTCCGACTTCTAGTTCGCAAGATACCGGGGATTCTTGCAACTTATAACTATGTATGTGCTACCTAGTTCAATATACATATAAAACAAAAAAAATTTTTTAATTTGTAAAATATACTAAACAAAAACAACATTTACTAAAATACTAATTTATTTTTAATTATACATACTTCCTTTCCACTCTATCCATTTTTATATTTTTATTTAAACTTAGACTTAACTAAAAACTAAAAAAAAAATACTTAATTCCTAAGGATTACTTAAAAGTGATATTTATCGTACAAGAATTTTGCAGTCAGTCATACTCTTCGTATGGTAAATCTTCAAGAATATGGGTGATAATAAATATGATTATCGTTATCGTCATCGTCATGACCAACACTATCAAGTATCAACCTTATTACGTATAGCTAACAACAAAAATATCATCTACAAAAATGTATGTCACATGTCCCATTTGCCAACAAGATTTTATGCAAAGTAAAGTGTCCCATTAGTAGTAATGGAATTTTGCTAAAGTTCTTTTTATACAAATTGTTTTTATGCTAAGTGGTTTTTTGAGAAATGTATTTATGCTAAATGTCATAGACCCGAATTTTGAATAATTACCGGAATTTAAATACAGCATAAATTTCAACAAAAGAAAAAAAAATACTGGTTAATAAATTTATAAATTTAAACTATAAATTAAAGAAATTTAGTATAATTAATTTCAGCTAAAGACAATGGTATTATTTTATAATTTTAGAGAAATATCATAAACTTTCTGTAGCAAAAGTAAAGTAAAACTGGATTTTATTGGTAAAATAATTATGTAGAATAGTATTTCTGTTTTATGTATTTATATGTAAGAAAAGCTATTATATGTCGCAATACTAATATAAATACTAAGTTAAATAAAACAAAAATTATGTTAATTATTTTGTTTTCTTAATTTATTTTTAATAATATTGTAACATACAAAATTATACTTAATAATAAAAAGAATTAAACTTAATATTTTCTTATATGTTAATATAATTAATGTTTTTTTTTTTTTTTTTCTTGTATTTTAAATTTAATTTATACATTTTTTTTATAAATAAAAGAAAATTATAATAAAATAAAAAATAAAAATCGGAAATTTATAAAGTTTTTAAATAATTAAAAATTTTAGTTTTATGGTGTCAAATTACTATTTCTGAAAAAAAATTTGTCGGAGAATTTTTTTCAGCAGTACCTAAATTTTAGTTTTAGATTCATACGCGCCATAAAAAATAAACGACAGTTTTGTTTTTTATTTATGTAAAATATAAAATAAAAAAATTTTTTTGACATTCAGAATCAGAAAAACAAACGTCAAAAAATAATTTCTCCATGATTGGTGAACATTTTTATTGATTTTTATCGAACCTTATGAATTCAGCTAAAAATAATTTTTTTTTTTTTTAACTTTTAATAAATTAATAATATTTTTTTAAAAAAAAGCTATTTATTGTTTATTTATATTTATATTTGTGTTTGTTTTTTGTTTGATTTGTTTTATATTTTTTTCTTAAATATATTTTATTTATAATATAAAGTTTTAGAAATGTATAAAAAAAAAAAACAATAAAAACAAAAAATTTTATAAACTTTATACAACAACAAAAATTACATACTGACGAAATAAAAATATATTTATACATTATTTTATATTATTATATATATTTTTTTTTATAAATCTAAATATTTTATTATTTACTTATTTTATTAATTGTTTTTCTTTATTTTTTTTATTTTTTATTTTATACATATTTATTTATTTTTTTTTTTATATTTTTTTTTTTTTTTTTAAAGACAGATTTTTGATAAAAATGAAATGAAAAAAATTAAATAGATAAATTCATATAGAAAATAAAGTATAAATATGTATGTATGTATGTAGTTATTTTCTTATTTTTATGATTGTATCAGAGTTAATTGAATGACTAAATTTTATAATATTAATTCGATTTAATTACATTTTCTTTTAGAAAAAGAAATTATTTTCATTTTGCGACAATTTTATTTAAATTTTTTTCTTTTTTCTGACTTTTAAAAGATTTGTAACATTTCAATATTTAAAAATAAAATAAATATTGCAAGGTACAAATAAAGAAAAAAAAAAACAAAAATATTTAATATCAGTTAAATACTATAAAATTTAATTATAATATTCGTATATTAATTTAATTAATTAAAAGTATATTGAAGTGAAATGAAATAATTTAATTTTGAATGAAATTTTTTTTTTCCCAATATTTTTGAAGATGATGAAGTAAATTTAAAAATTATAATGTAAAGATTTTTATTTCAATATTCGCTCGAAAATTTCACTTAAAGAGTGAAAATAAAAACTTTAAATAAAATTTTTGAGTAAATATATATATTTAATTATTTCACCCCTAAAATTATGATATATTATGAAAAATAATATAATATAATATTTTAAAATAAATAAATTAAAAATAAGAAATAAAAGAATATTTAATTTAAATAATAGAAAAAGAAAATAAAGTTTTTTGTTTTTTTTTTTTTCTTTTTGTAAATTCTTGATGAGGTAAAATTGTTTAACAAAAACCATTTATTATTTTTCTTTTATTTCTTTTTCACTCATTAACAGTTTTTGCTTTTTTTTTTCGTTTTTTTTTTTTTCCTTACATTAATTAATTCTGTTATATTCTCGTTGATTTAACACATCTGCCACGATAACAAATTTCTGTTTCATGTGAGACTTCTTTTGATGTTGATGTTGCAAAAATAACATTTTTCATTAAATTTTTATGAAATAAAGTATCTTTGGATGTTGTTACGTCAAATGATGATTGTTCAGTTTCTGGTGAATTTGTTGTTGATGATGGACGTACTCTTTGTATTGTTTTATATTCATGTTTACGTGGTATAAAATTTGGTTTAATTACATCACCATAATCATTTTCTTCTTCTTCAACAGCAAATAAATTTTTTAATTGACTTCTTACCTCATCGAATAAACTTGGTTGTGTTTCTAAATCATCAATATTTGTTTCATCAACAAGATCACCATCATCATCATCACCTTCTTCATTATCATTATCATTTTCGTTATGTTGTTGTTCATCAAATCTTCTTGAAATTATATCACCAATACTATCATCTTCTTCATAATCTTGATTAAAAAATCTTGTTGTTGTACCATCAAAATCATTAAATGGTTTTATTGTTGAAGATGATGATGTTGTTGAAATTAATTCTGATAATTGATTTAATTCAGATGTTGATGATGGTTGTTGTGTTGAAATTGTAGATGATGCTGTTGTTGTATCACTAAATTTATTAGAATATATACTTGGAATTGATGTTGTTTTAAATGTTGAAATTTCTTCAGTTGTTGATATTGTTGGTTGAATTGTTGTAGAAATGATATCAGTTGGTTTTATTGTTGATATTGTTGTTGTATTTATAATAGATGTTTCTGATATTTGTGGTTTTAAAGTTGTAGTTTTTTCGTTATTATAAATTGAATTTAAAAGTTGTGTTCCAATATTTTGTGATTCTGCAGTTTCAAAAGCGTCAGATGTTGAAGATGATTGAGTTACTCTGACTTTTTTCCATACACCACGTCTGTTATTACTGTTATATTTATCATTTGCAGATGCTTTTAGTTGTCTTGAGTTTTCTTCCTTAATTATTTTCGTTGCTTCATTTGCAGCTGCTTTAGCTTCTTTTTTTGCAGCTACTTCACGTCCTAAATCAGTCATTACTTGTTCAAGAAGTTCCTCAAAAGTTGGTTCAACTCTAAATATATTTTAAAGTTTAATTTTAAATAGTATGATAATAATTATTTTCAAAATAGTTTACTTACGTTTTTTCAACAGTTTTTCTTTTATTGGATTTTGCATATTTTTCTTCTGGTTTTATGACGGAACCATACGTTTTTATTTGTGGTCCAAAACCGGCGGAAACATTAAATTCGAAAGTTTCTGAATTCTTTTTGGTATTTTGATTTGCTGGACCGGCTGTAACAATATCTTGGTCATTATCATATTTGACTGATTTTTCAGTTTCTTTTGTATTCAAAGGTTTGAAGTTATCTGATCTTGAAAGAGTAGGAGACCATTTTGTTTCTTGAATGTCTAAATTATACTTTTGTCTAACAGGGAATCTTCGGTTAAATGTTGCCTAAAATAATAAATAAAAATAACAAAATTAGGGAAACCTTTTATATTATTTATTAATTAAAATTCTCTTACTTCGTTATTTTTGTAATCGTCATTGTAAAAGTCTTGATTAAATTTAGATACTTTCTGTAAATTTTCCTTTTCTCTTTCAGGCTCTGCAGTTGTAGAAACCGGATGTGGTCTACGTGTGCGAGCTCGAACTTTAACAACTTTTCTGGGCAGAGAACCGTCTGGTCTTCTGGGACGTACCTATATTTAAATTAAAAAATATAAAAATAAAAAAGTTAAGTTAAAGTAAAGAAAAGTAATTTTTTAGTAAATTTTGCAACAATATTTGATTCATACCGTAAATCTTTGATTTATTTCTGTTGTTGTTGTTGTTGGTGATTCTGTTGTTGTTCTAGATGGTCTTGTCCTTCTAATGAATTGTGGTCGTTTTGTTAATTCTTGAATTATTTCGGTCGTAGTTGTTGGTGGTGGTTTTTGTGGCGGTTGTGTTGTTGTAATAATTTCATTACCAATTGGTTCTGTGGGATTTATTTCTTCTTCATTAGGGAAATAACCTGGTCCATAATTATCTTGGAATTGTTGATGCTGATATTGTTGCGCGATTTGCATTGGCTCTAGGAGTCCTGGGAAAGCTTCTCCAAGTGCGCTTGGTGTTACAGTCATTACTTCTTGTGGCTTTTCTGTAGTTGTCGTAAAGAATGGTTTTCTTGTGGGATGCTTAAAAACAGGATAATTCTGTTTTAAAACATCTCTTTGGTAATCGAGATTATCTTCATCAAGATTGTCTTTGTTTTTCTTTAATGAACCTTGTTTACGTGTTTTTGAGCGGTATGTTTTACGTTCTTCATTTGTTGGATTGTAACGGACACGATTTGGATTTCTTATTGAAGTTCTTGTAGTCCCTCCGGTACTCACACTGCTGCTCGAAGAAACACTTGTAGTTATTGCTGAAGAACTATTACGTGTTGGTGGAGAATATGGACGTCTGGTGCGATTGATAGGCCTTCTAGTGACGTATTCGTCAGATGATGAATATGAAATAGATGATGATGTTGATGTTCTTGCTGTAGGTCTTCTGCCTCGATTAATTGGCCTTCTTGTACGGGGACTAGCCGTTGTTGTTGTTGTTGTAGTTGTTGCTAATGACTCAGCATTTTCTTTCTCAATAGCATTAAGCCGTTCATTTTCTTTGAGGGCATTTACCAATCCTGGTAAATTTGGCGTTAAAGGTGGTAATTCTGATGGTAAGTTGTATGTTTTTTCATATAAATTTTCCTGAGATTTTTCATCGTCATGATTATAGACAGTTACTTCATTGTCGTAATTTTGTCTGTGGTTATTTGGAATATGTGTTGGAATGGTTGACTGAACATATTCTGTTCTTGGCGCTAGTGTTTGAACTTCAGGTTCTTGTTCTGGTTCTGTTTGTGTAATAAATTTATTAATTGGCTCATTTTTAACTTCATCTACATTATTTTGTTCGTTCTCTTCATATCTTGGAATGCTACTTGGTGTATAGAAAGTTACTCTAGGAGTTGTTGTACGTAAAGTTGATCCTTCAAAATATGATGAAGTAGAAGATGGTCTATCATAGTCAAGTGAAACAGGAGTATATTGAACATTTTCAAAACGTGTTCTTACAGTTGTTTCTGGTGCTGTTGGTTGGCGATTTCGGTTTCCCCCCTGTTGTCGGAAATATTGTTTTGCTCTGTAGTCATCATCGAAAAGTGGTTTGGATTGATATTTATGATGAAATACATTAGGATCTTGTGTTGGTCTAATAGTTGTTTCGAAAAATTGTTGAGCTCGGGTTGATTGAGTATATCTACTTGGTTCAAACGATTCACTGTAATAATTTTGAGGTGTTGTAACGACTGAAGGTTGTGGTGTAGTTGTAATTCTTGTTGATAGGGTTGGAGGAGTGGTTTCTGGTTCTAATTTTGTTGTTGATAATGTAATTGTCGGAGGTCGGAAATAATCGTCATTTCCAATATTGCTTGGCATTGGTTTAAATTGGGCATAGGGTTTAACTGTTTGTGTGAATGCCGGTTCTACTGGCCTTGCTTTAACTCTTTCAACAAAAACTGGTTCGGAAGGCCTCTCAGGTCTTTCTGGTCGTTCCGGTCTTTCAGGTCTTTCAGGTCTTGGCCTTATTGTTTGGGTAAATGCAGGTTCAACAGGTCTTTCAACTAATTTCGGTTTAATTGTTTGAGTAAATGCCGGTTCTACAGAAGGTCTTGTTCTTTGATGGTGTTGTTTATGAACTGTTTTTGGGGAAGATACCTCTTTTATGACATCTTGGTAAGCATTGTTGTAGTAATCTTTTTGTGCCTGACTGACAAATGGTTTTTCTTCCGGTAATTGTTGGCGATAAATGCTTTCTTCATAAGGAGTAGATGATTGGAATCGTGGTACATGCTTGGGTGTTGTACTTGTGAATCTGTTCTGTGGTGTACTAGAAACAAAAGGTGATGAATTGAAAGCTTCTTTCGTTGTCTGTGGTCGTTGTGGACGTCTTGTTGATCCCCTGCTATGAGAAATATCTTCGGTTTGGAATGGTTTATTAATAACAATGGAACCTACATGAGGTTCTGGAAGAACTATTTTTGAAAATCCAAATGGAGTTTTGTAGCTAAGAGGTGCTACGAAAAATGGTGTAGTTTTTAATGTTGCATCCAAATTAATTTGATTAAAGGTAGATAAATATGGCAAATCAAATTTGGTGTAACCAGAAGGTGCTTGAAGTCCCGATGGACCTATAAAAACTTGTGGAGAGGTTTTAGAAGGTGAATCTAAAACTGCGACTGATTTATCACGACTAAGAATATTCACAATATCATATGGCGTTGCTTGTCTAGAAGTTTTTTGTAAAAACATTGCTAGTGGTGGTTGGTGAGGTTTGGGTTTAGGTTTTGTAGCTGTAAATTTGGGATTTAAAAATTGATTAGAATTTGTAATTGGACGATAGGTTGTTGAAGTAGTAGTTGGTCTTTGAGTAGTACTTGTTGTTGTAGTTGTAGATGATGGTGAGCCGAAATAGTTTCTTCCACTATTATCTAATGGATCTTGTGTGTAAAAGTTATTAATCTGTAAAGGATTTACTGGCTGCTGCACTAGATTATATTTCGCATTATTATAACCCAGTTGTTGTTCACGTTGAGGTGAGAAAAGTGTATCGTATGGAACATAAAGCAATTGTACCTCCTCTTCTGGTGCTTTTACTGGAGCTGGTTCCTGTGGAGCATAAATGTTTTCTATCGGTTCTTGAGATTTATAAACATTTTGGAATGGTACTTGAAATGAAGTTGGTTTTTGAAATGATTGTGGTGCATTTGAATATATATCTGGTCTATGGGCAATTAAATTCTCATGATGTGCAGTAGTTGACGGTTTTGAGTCTTTAGTTTTTGATTCAGATATTGGCTTCCTTTGAAGCAATGATTGATGTTGTGGTTGATGTTGCTGTTGTTGTTGTGGTTGAAGTTGCGGTTGATGTTGTGGTTGATGTTGCATTTGAGGAACTGATTGCGGATGATATTCTGCTGGAAATTGTAATTGTTTTTGTTGCGTAAATAATGGTGAAGTAATTATAGAATGGGCAGGTGCTGGTCCGAATGAATGTTGAATTTGATAACCAGTTTGGATTGGTTTTGATTGTGTACGTCCATCTACTGAAAATGTAGGCATTTCAAATTTGAAAAACGATTGTGACGTTGGCTGTTGTTGTGGTATTAATGAAGCTTTTTGACCGTCTGATTGTGGAAAATGTTGAAATTGAAATGGATTAATATAATTATATACAGCTGAATTTTGCTGAGTAGCAGCACTCTGAAGATTACCACCGGTACCGCCAAAAACATTATGTGGATACGTAAGAACTCTTGCATTACCAGAACGATCAATATTTGGAGTTGAAGATGAAATACCAATCGATGAAGGTGTTGTTATTGGTGAACTATCAGGTTGTGGTGCTAATGTTGATGAAACGAAAGCTGCTTGTCGTGCAAATTGATGCTGATGTTGTTCTTGATTATTTGATGTTAATGGAATCCAGTCATTGATTACTTCAGGATTTTCAATTAAATCGGGTGATATTTGTCTAGACCATCTTTCAGCTGTAACTAAATTTGTTATTGTTGATAGAAAGTAAATCGTTAAAGTTAAAATCACAAATATTTTCGGTCGCGTCATTTTGATATTTATTTTAATCTGTCAAAAAAAATATAAAAATATTGTTATATAATTAATCAAAGAAAAATTTTAAATATATTATATTAATTATTAAATAACTTAATAAATTAATTATTAAACAAATAAAAAAAAAAAACTCCTGGGTGATTCGACAACATTTAATCGTATTTCTACAATAAATTTTATATAAAAATATTAAGAAATTGATGTTCATTTCATTGATTATTTAAATCTCAAAAAATTAGGAAAATTCTTTTTTATTTTAAAGCGTTAAAATAAGAATAATTTTTTAATGATATTAATAAAAATCAATTTATTGTTAAATAAAGAATTTAATATTCTATTTTGTAAGAAAATATTCAAGTTGGCCATAAATTATTTTCATTTTCATCGTTATTCCTATAAAAAATTACGAAATTTCTTTGAGAAGGTCTAAAGTCTCTATATTATAATATATATAGGTAAAATAAAAATTTTTTAAGAAAATTTTCATTTAAAAAAAATTACTATATATACTAAGAATGGAATTAATTAAGTGCAATCAAATAAAAAAAAAAAAGAAAAATTAAATACGATTTTTCAATGAAAAATTTAAAATTTCAACATTCACATATATATGAGTATGTAGATATAAGATGTTAATATAGATCCATGCATCACGGTTATAAATTCAAGGTTTTTCTTCAAAATATTTTGTGTGGCGTGTTAAAAATCAATTTGATATGTGTTTATTATTTTTTTTATTTTTTAGATTCCACTTAATTCTATCTAAAGTAATTTTGTTTTTTAATTAGAAACATTAAAAATACAAATAAATATAAAAAAAAAAAAGTTAAAAAAACAAAAAAATTCCATCAAAATTAACTTTTCTATTAATTAGAGCGCGAATAAGCGAGAAAAATTATAAGAAAACGAGAAAAAGCAGAGTAAAAAAAATCGCAATATCCGGCGTATTGAATACCAAGAATAGTATCTTTGCAAAACAACAAAAAAAAAAAAGTAAAAAATAAAAAAGCTACAAATATTTTATTTTTGAATTTTAATGATTGAATAAATTGCACAAAATAATCTATCATTCCTAAATTAATATAAGTGGTACTTCTCTCTAATATTCATTTTTAAAGAATTAGTGAAACAAATATTTTTATATTCATTTATTTTTGCCATCCGACATCAATTTTCCAAATATAAAAAAAAAAAAAAAACAACAATTTTTTTAAAAAGGAAATAATTACGCAAATTACCACCTTAAAGTAGATATACATTATTCTGAAATTTTTAAAATCTGTGAAATACATATTAATTATATATATACAAGTATGTAAAGGTGTTTTATAAAATTCTTTTGTTTTTTTTTTTTTTTTTTTGTTGTAAATGTTTCGTTTACATTAAATATCAGATAACAATTTTTAATTAAATACAAAATATTTTTAATGAAAATATACTAAATAGTAAAAAAAAAAAAAAAACAAACACAAGAATTTGATCTTAATTTAATCTAAAATTAAAGTTAAGAAAGAAAAAAAAAAATATATTTAATATGAAATTAACAATGAAATGATTCTATTTTTCAATATTTACCATAAAAATTTTAATTATATCTACTTTCAAAAGTTTCAATGAAATTCTTCAACTTTATGAACAAGTCGCTGAACCCCTATACTAAAAAAAATATTTAATATAAACTTATAGAATCATTCTAAGGTTAAAATGTTAAAGATGTTTATTACATATGTAGAATAATCCTTTTACGTACAAATACATATAAATTCACATATACATACATATATTATAATTAAAAAATTTAATTAAATTAACACTTAATAGTAATGCTAGTTTAATTTTATATCAAATTTAAGTTAAGAAATATTTTAGAAAAAAAACCGCATCAGATAATTAATAGACATTATCCGAAGAAAGTTCTGCAGCTAATAAAATATAAATAAGAACTATATGGTACTGGTACCTACTTTCATGTTTTATAATGATGAATTTATGGTTTCTGGAAACATAATTTATCATCATGATAAATGTCAAGTAAAAAATAAATATTTTTATGATTTTTTAAAAATTTATAAATCAAACCGTATAGTTAAAGTTTATTTTATAATTTTTTTCATTATTAATCGTGACATTTTGAATTTTTCGTAATATTTTCTGTTATCAATATTCAATATTTTTTCTGGAAGTTTATTCTTAAAATATTTATTTTATTATATGTATGTGTAATGTATGTATATATCTTTTTTACTGTAAAATACGTCTATTATATGCTTTTATATTAACTCGTCGCTGTCGGTTTAGCTATTTATTTATTTATTTATTTGTCATTCTGTCACGCTTTTTATTACCTTCGTAATTTGTTAGCAACATTTGTAAGTGTTGTATGGTGCAGAGGAAAGTGTACAGGTTTCAAAAGTGGGGGTCAAGTTGTTCGAGTCCAGTTCAAATGCAACTTTTTTTTTTTTAACTATCTATTCATCAACATTTTTTGAATAAAATATGTATATATTTTGTATATATGAATTTGAAACTTAAATTTTTATCTCTAAATTCATGGAAACAATACACACGCAATATATTTTTGATCTTTTCTCCTATGTTTTCTCCTATAATAGTATATTTTTATGTATGTTGCTAAATTATTTTGTTTACAACATTTGTTTAGTATTTAAATCAAAATATTTGCTGTCAACATTCTTTAATGCATATTGAATATGCATGGTTAAAAATTAAGATTTTATGTTCGTAATATGTTCATTAAATATTTAAGTGTTGTATAGTGCAGAGGAGAGTGTACAGGTTTTGAAAGTAAGAGTAATTTGGTTCATATCCAATTCGTGTACGTACATTTTTTTTTTTGTTAACTGTATTCATCAACATTTTTTTAACAAAAATTTTATGTATAATATACACATATTATTTGATCTTTCCTCCTATAATAATTTAGTTCAATCAATCTTGATGTGCACATGTATTTTGTATTAGAATTTAGCAAAACACAAAGTATATAGGTACAATATTTTTATGTTGCTAAATTATTTTGTTTTAAAACATTTGTTTAGGGTTTAAATCAGAATATTTGTTGTCAACATTCTTTATTGCATATTGAATATGTATGGCGTTAAAAATTAATGTTTTATGTGTTTTATTTAGGATCATTTATTATGTCTATTGTGTATATAGATATACATATAAAATTTCATTCAAAACAATTCCAATTGCCAAATTAAAATTACATACATACATAATATATTTTTGTATGTACATAGTAAAGAATATAAAAAGTAAAGATCATTACACAATTATGCTTTTGCGCATTACGCATTATGATTTACAAACAAAATTTTGTCAACACAAAAAATTAAAACTACGTATGTAAATATGTACGTACGTATGTAAATAATATTATGTTAAACTAATTTCCTAAATTATTTTGTTCCACTCCATTTGTTTATAATTTAAATCAAGATGACTGCATGATCTTATTAAAGGATTAGCAACGCCGTCTTCTCCATAGTGCTAAATGTGCTAAGCACACGGGCGCGCCGTAAAGTTTAGGTTAGTCAAATTTTCACATTACAAAACATTGCCAAAAAGAAAAGGCATTTCCAAAAAAAAAATTATTATTTTTTTCGAAATTTAAAAAATTTCTCCGAGAAGCCCCTTTCTGGTTTAAAATAATTGATTATATTTTCTTAAACTCTGTCGGCAAGTAATTAATAAATTATATTTTTATAACTAACTATAATCTTATAGGCGGCATAATTGTGTTATTTCCCACACAATTGTTTTTTTCCCACAAAATTAGTAAATTCCAACTTTTTTTTTTGCAAATTAACAAAAAAAAAATGTGGGAATCTAAAAGTTAGGTGTTCGAGAAAGACGCCTTTGAGGATTAGGTAGGTACTAGGTGTTCAAGGTTAGATGTTTGTTTGGATATACGATATACTACTAATGCTATATTATAGAAATATACAGTAAAATACATTTATGTACAATATATATCATTTTCATACGTGTTAGAAATGTTACTTCAACTAAAATTATATTGTAATATTTATAATCACAGTATTTTGGTACATATTTTACTCTTCGAGGTACTTTCATTAATTATGAATTACATACTGGAATAAAAAATTTTTACTCTTGCCATATAATAAAAATATCCCATATTTTTTAAATTTAAATTATGTGCTTCATTTAAAACTAAAAAGTATAAAATAAAATAATAAGTAAAAAAAATAATTTTTAAAATACATATGCTTTTATCGAAACCGAATTCGCCCCCTAAAAAGTAGAAAATAAAATTGATTGCAAAATTTAGCTTTTTGGACTGTTATAATATAAAAGTGAGTTGCTAGTGCAAGCATTTTGGGCTGTTATAATATAAAAGTAAATTGCTGGAATAAAAAAGAAACACGAACCTCAAATTTCGCAGATTTTTATTTAACCTTATTCCAGCAATTTACTTTTATATTATAACAGCCCAAAATGCTTGCACTAGCAACTCACTTTTATATTATAACAGTCCAAAAAGCTAAAGTTTTGCAATCAATTTTATTTTCTACTTTTTAGGGGGCGAATTCGGTTTCGATAAAAGCATATGTATTTTAAAAATTATTTTTTTTACTTATTATTTTATTTTTCATTCAATTTAAACTTTTTTTCATTCAAATTAAATACTTTTTTATAATTTAAACCAAACTTTTTTCAATCAAATTAATTTGAACGAAAAATTGTTTAATTTTAAAAAAAAAAATGGTTTAATTTCAATTAAGGGTTTTTTAACGTTTTTGAAAAAATATTGAATTTGGATGAAAAATTGTTGTATTTAAATGTAAAAAAGAATATTATAATATAATTTATACACATACATGCATGCATATATGTAGATAAAATGATGAATAATCCTAAAATTTTACTTTTAGCAGATAAGTTAATTGGATTTGATTAGTTTTTTTTTTTTTTTGTCCTATAGAAAAATATTAACGTCGCCTACATATTTTCATTTATAAAAAAAAATTTGGTTTTTAATCTTTTTTTATGAGAATAATTTAAAAAAAAATAAAACAATGCTGTATGTAAAAAAACCCATATTGTGCTCACATTTTAATGCTCATATTTTATCTAATATATATGTATATATTATCTAATATATATGTATATATAAAATTTCAATTTTGCTGAAAATTTTAAAAAATCCAGGAAAATTTTCTTTAAAGAAAACCTTATCTATTTAGTTAAAAATAAGTATTTAAGAAATGTTTAAATTTAATACATTTAATAAAATTAATTTTTACATTTCAAACTTCCTTTGTGTATAAAATTTGTAGGTATGTGTATGTATAGGTATGTATGTGTAGGTATGTGTATGTTTCATGTTTCATGTTTTAACGCATCATAACTCTTCAGTGGAGGAGAAAATAAAAAAAGGCAGAATATAAAACTAATGGTTTTAAAGGCGCTCATTTTCCAAAAGACTATATACAAAAAAAACAGTTTAGAATATTGTTACTTGCACCAAATTTTTTAATTTTTCTTAGACTTTTATAATATGTTGACAAGAAAATATTGTTAAAAATAAAAAGATATTTTTTATTAATTTTAAAGATGCCCTATATAATTAAGAAAAGTTGTTTACACCTATACAAATAGAATTTATATAATGTTGGAACTTTTTCCGGTTTATTTTGAAAAAATTTGTACAGTAGCTTAAGTTACAGGTGCCTAAATAAAAATTTTCAAATTTTGACCACTCATTTTCACCACTCTTAAATTTAAGGGTGCTACCAAAAAATCTGAAATATCTATCTTCTTTCATCAAAATCAGGGTTCTACTTAAAAGCGTTCTGTACGTAGGTAGATATGCTATAAGAAATTTTGTTTTTTTACATAACAGTAAATTTATATGTATACTAAGAAAATGACGTTTTTAGATTGAAAAAATTTGAGAATAACTTGAGCACAACTTGAGCAATTTGAAACTTACTCTTTTTCAAACTTTGAGAGGATGTATAGCTCCATTAGGAGCGGACTATATACATAATACATACATAAAATAATTTTTTAGGAGACTTATTCGTGATTAAAACTTCTTTGTTCTATCTTATACGGTGTAGAATTTGTGTTAGCAGTTGGACAGACATAGTGAAACTTTTATACTAAATACTAGACTAGGTTATAACAAAAAGAAACAAAAAAAAAAAGAGGAATTCATTAATTTGCAAATAACATCTAATAATATCTATTAATACAATTTCAAATTTAATATTAACTAAAGGCATCAACAACACAAAGAATAATTGCAATAAAAAAATATTTTTATTATAGAATAATGTTTCCATAGATTTAAAAATCAATTATGTTTTTTTTTTTATTTTTAACTGAGATAATCAAACTTTCACATAATTAATAAGTAATAACTTTTTTTTAAAAAATCTATAATTAAACATAATCCATTATCGTAATATTTAAAAATTTTTTTTTTTCATTGTTTTAAAATTATAATATCGGACAGCTTAGGCTTAAGGTTAGGATCTATTATAAAAATTTATTTTTATATATATTAAATTTTGTATAAAAACTAATTTTTTAAATAAAAAAAAAAAAAATAATAAGCAAATTATCAAAATTGTTTTTGAAAAATATGCTGAAAATAGTCTGACGCGACTTACCTTTTTTTTTTTTTTTTCAAAAATCTTACACTTTCCAAATAATACAAGTACATATATAATACTATAAAAAGTGTTTAAGATACATATATCGAGTGAATTTATAAATGATATGGTTAATTATTAAAAAATCCAAAAGATAGCAAATAAATATTCTGAAAGTTTAGATATTTGTTTTAATTTATAAAGTGGGTCTGCCACGAAAGGTCGCTTTATTTAATCTCGCTTACAAAATTCTCACTATTCCAAAATCCCGCTTACAAAAATCTCGCCCGGTCAAAATATCGCTTTTTTTGTTTTATTTTTTTAAATTTATTTTAATTTTATTGTTAAAAGTATTTTATTTTCTTAATTTAATTTTTTAAGTAATAAATTTGTACTATTTATTATTATATAATTATTAAAATCTAGGTGGTAATCAACAAATCTCATATTGGCTTATATAGGTTAATATCTGAAATGATTAAGGAACTTATTTTGGCTTTAATCAAAATTGAGCGAGCAGAGTGTGGGGAATTGCGCATTCCAAAAAAAATTAAACAAATTAAAAAAAATAAGCGCATTGTAGCTATTATAAAAAGAAGAAGAAAAATGAGTAGGCTATCATTTTTAAAAAGGATCGCCCAAAATATAGTTTTAAATTAACATTTTTGGTAAAAATAAGGCGGTTTATTTCTTATTTTCTATTTATAAAGAATTAATATTTTGTTTTTGTTACAAATTGAATTATGTTTTTGTTTTTCTATTTCTTTGTTACACAATATTTACCTTTTGTTATTATACAAATATAAGAAAAAAAGACTAAAAAAAATTAAATTACTTCATTCTTTTATTATTTTTTATTTTACACGAAATAGCGAGATAAAAGCGATATTTTTATTAAAGCGAGATTTTTGTGAGCGAGATTAAAGAAGGCGAGCTTCTGGGACGCACCGTTATAAAGTTTAAAGAATTTTTCTGTCATTATTTCAATGATATTGACATTTTTAAATTGATAAAATGTTCAGAATAAAATTTTAGTTATAAAATTAGTTAAAACTATTTGAATAGGGTTTATTTTGATATTCAGAAAATCAAAATTTAGATAATTTATAATTCTGACAATCAAAATTCATAAAAATCAAAATTCAAAATTTTTAAAATTCAGACAATTCAAAATTCAGGCAATTTAAAACTTAAACAATTCAAAATTTAGACAATTAAATAAAGATATTTAAAATTCAGAAAAATTAAATATTAAATTCAGATATTTAAACATATATCATAAAAAATTCAGATTTTCATTTTTTGTGTTAATTCAAATTTAAATAGTGAGCCTAAATCCCCGCTAAAAATATTATTGAAATCTTGATTTTGTAACCAACTTTAAAATCTTTCCTAATTATTTTTTACGTACATATGTACTTATTCACATTCTCATTTCAATTATTTTTTATTAAAAGGTCTATTAAAATTGTTAAAATGAAATTTCGAAATTTCCGAATTATAAAATGTCTGAATATTGAATTATCTGTATTTAGATTTTTCCGTATAAATTGAATTTGTCTGAACTTTGAATCATCTGAATAGTAAAAATTTTAATTTTGTTATATGAAAGCTATAAATTATATAGAACATTTTTCGGTGCCCGGAAATAATGCCCCAGGAAATAAAGTCGATACGGCTTTATTTCCCTTCTGATGGCGAAATAATGTCGAAATCGCGAATTTCAAAAATTCGGCTTTATTACCGCTTTAAAAAGGAAATAAAGTCGAATCGACCTTATTTCCATTTTCTAAATATGTATTTCATTTTTTCTTTTGATTTTGACATCAGTGATACATGAGGAATTTCTGTTGAAATATGCATAGAAAATAATTAATAGGGATTTTAGACTTGAATATGAAATCAGAGTGTTCTATTTTTGCAGAACAAATTTACTCTGGAAAAGGGGGGCAAACTTGATTTTGTAACCAACTCTAAACACCCTCTTATTTTTGTTTTCAGTTATATTAAAAGGTGCAGTAACTGAACACCCGGGGAAATAGATCACGCTGGAAATAAATAAGGATACGCTTTTTACAGAATATTTAGATATATGCATATGCTAGTTTCTGAATTAGGATAGATTTTAGAGATAGTTACAAAATCAAGTTTATACGCTTTTTCCAGAATATGTATATAATCCTCCTAATTCAAAACTCGCATATGCATATTTTTAAATATTCTGTAAAAGGCGTTTAATCCTGATTTTAATTCAATTCTAAAATCCCTCACAAAATCCCTGACAATTGGAGTATTACTTATATACATATTTTCGAAAAAGGATATAACCTTGATTCCATAACCAACTCTAAAATCTCTCCCAAATCAGAATCTCGCACACATACATATTAGTAAATATTTTGAAAAAAGGGGTATCCAATTTTTATCCAAAACTCTAAAATCTCTCCTAATACGTTAGCTCTACATATTCCATTACACTCTTCTTTTAACAACAAAAAATAGTGTGGGTCTTAATTTTAATTCAAAAGGAAGCCCGAAAAGGAAGCCCTTATTTCCTCGGGCGTTCTGTCACTGTACCATATTAAAAATATATTATTTATTTTTGTTTTATTTATTATTTTATTTATTTCTAATGTCATTTCTGGGAACTTAAATATTTTTTTGATATTAGCATCAGTGGACGTGTATACCAACAGCGTAGGGAAGCACCCGCCTGGGACTTCTCAACAGCCCACCGGCTACTTGATGTAGCTGTCTCGCCCGACAGTTACCGGCACGCAGCGCGCGGGTGGCGCACGCTTCGCGGCCGCGTTCGCGAGGTCTGGCCATAATATGGAAAATAAAAGTAATTGTTGAAAATATTCGGATTTTATAATCGATTACAAAATCAATGTTATCCGCTTTTTCCAGAATATGTAGCTATAAATATTCAAAAAATTTGCTATTAATAGTTAGAAAATATTTAAAAAATTTGTTATTAACATTTATTGTCTTACATCTGTTATTTTACGGTGACCGGAAATAATGCCCCAAAAAATAAAGTCGAATCGGTATTCGACTTTATTTCTTTTTCAATTTCGGCATTATTTCCTTTTCTAATAAGGTCGAAGGTCGGTAATAAGGTCGAATTCTCAAAATTCGCGATTTCGGCTTTATTTCCGCATCGGAAGGGAAATAAAGCCGATTCGGCTTTATTTCCTGGGGTATTATTACCGGCACCCATTTTTCGATGTTAAAGGTTTACTCCCTTTTATAAAACTTTCTTTTCTACAAAAAAAAAATTTAATCAAATCAATCTGTGGTTATATATTTTTTTTCGTTTTTTTTTGTATATATATATATATATATATATATATAAAAGTATATAATCTGTTTTATAAAAAGATAAACAGATGGAGACAAACAAGCCAAGAAAGTAATGGTAAAACTAATAAATCAAAATTTTTTCAAATTTTTTCTAAATTTTCTTAAAACCAAATTTCTCAAAATAAATCCGGTATATTTTATATATTTTTTATATATTATTTTGTTGTAATATAAAAAAAAAAAAAAAATTAAATTACAAATTGCTGTCAAGGTTAATTTTTAATCATTTTTTGAATTCAATTGAATTTTATAAGATATCGTTGAAATTTTTTCATTTATTTATTTTTTAATAAATTATGTACTTTTACATATATAAATATTATGTTCATGAATAGTTAATAAGCATAGAATTAATATGTATATATATATATATATATAATATTTATGTATGTATCTATAAATTCTGTATAAGTAATATTATTTGGAAAAGTTGTTAAAAAAATTAATAATGAATTTAGTTTAAATATTTCAATTAATTGATATATAGATACCTTATGTTTGCATAATTATTGATCACAACATGAATTTTGGTTTAAAAATAGCAAAAACAAAAAAAAAAAATTGTCCCGGATGTTTTTCTTCAGAACTTAAAAAAAAAACAAATTTCATTACTTTAAAAACAAAAATCAATTAAAAGATATCGCGTATTCGTGTGTGTGTAGGATGGCATTTTAAAAGATTTAATTGTATCAGATCAGATTTAATCATGATTTAATTATTTTAAAAATATATACTTAGTTATAGATTTGTTATTTAAAATAAATATCTATATGGATATATAAAGGAATTTTAATTTTTCAAAAAACGACTTAATTTAATTAGTAATTTAATTACTTACATACATACATAATATGTAAGTGTACTTTAGAATATATTTAGAAAATTCAAATTTGATATGACTATGTTTTGAATAATATTTCAATTTATTTTAACTGTACTTATATTATATGTACTTATATTATATTAAAAATTTTTTTTTTGATATACATATCTTAATTTCACACAATGGAATGTCATAAAAGGTGCTTGGAAATAAAATCGATAAATTAAAAAAGAAATAATTTCGATAAAATTGAATTCTTTTTTCGACTTTATTTCATTTTTTATTTGTCGACCTTTATATCATTATGAAATAAGTTCGAAAGAATCAAAATTAAATATGGAAATAAAATAAGTTCGAATTTTCAAACTCTTCGAATTTACATTTCATATAATGAAATAAAGTCGATTAAATTAAAAATGATAAAAATTTGACAAAATAATAAAATTAATTAGGTATAGGAAAGATTTCAAAGTTGGATACAAAATCAGGATTATTTGTTTTTTTTTCAGAATATACATATATTATGTATATGTATAAAGATTATATATATGTATATGACATATGTATATTTCAGATTATAAACTATAGAGGAAATAATATTATAGTTGGATTTTCAATTTATGGATTTTTGTTTGTGAATTTTTAATGCTTAATTTTAAAAATTTTAAAACCAGTTTTATCTTTGACTTTATTTCAATTTAAATTTTGTCGAATTTAATTTATACTGAAATAAGTTCGACAAAATTAAAAATGAAATAAGTTCGAACATAAAGACAGTGTAATGTTCATAATGAAATAAGTTCGACAAAATGGTTAAAATTAAAAATGAAATAAATTCGAAGAAAAAAATCAAAATATTTTGTCGAAATTATTTGATTTTTGGTTGCGAACTTATTTCGTAGCAACGTTACAAAATAATAAAGATTAAATATTTCAATATCATTAAATTTTTTAAAATCTATTTCTGAATCTATTTTGAATGAAAGAATTTAGGATTTGAAAATAAAAGATTTTCGTTTTTTCTACTATAAAAAATCTTCAGGTACACCTATACATACAAGTATTTTAAAATTTTCCTTTAATTTAACAGAAACTCTATATACATCTTAAATGTTATTTTTCAATTTTTTGTATTTATTTTGTGTACCTTTTTCTTTTAATTTTTTTAGATGACATTTAAAATGCATTGGATCTATGACAGTTCGCCACAACAAAAATATCATCTACAAAAAATGTATGCCAAATGTCCTATTTGTCAACTAGATTTTATGTGAATTGTCCATAATTAGTATAAATCGAATTTTGCTAAATGTTTTTTTTATGCTACCTGGGCTTATGCCAAATGTCTTTTTGAGAAATGGGTTAAAGCCAACTGGGATGCTCCCAATGTATTATCTCACTGTTAATTATTTTTAATTCAAATTTTCTTTATTTTTTTTTAAGATTTACTCAAAAATTTTACTAAAATTTTAATTTTTTAATAAATAAAAAGATGGAGGAAAAATATTTGATTTAATTCTGTTTAGCACTGCATGCATTATTCATTTATTATTATTATTATGATTATTTTTTTTTTTGCTAACAAAAAAATAAAAAAGAAAGTGAAATTTTAAAAGTTAGAAACCACTGAAAAGTGTGTTTTTTATTATTGTTTTGTATTTTTACGAAAATAAAAATTGAAAAAATAAGATTTTAATTTGAAAAAAAAAAGAAATAAAAAATAAATAAATAATGCAATTAAACAGGCAATGATTAATAATAATAATAATAATAATAATAATGATTTTCATTTAAAATTAAAGAGAAATTATTGAATTTGAGATAAGATTAAAATAGTATGCTATGATCTTGTTAATAGATGATTAACATAATTATTTATACTTAGTTAAAAAAAATGTTTAAAAAGTTTTAAAATGTATAAATAATTTGAAATTTGATTTTTAATTAATTCTAAAACGAATGATAAAATTTTATTATTATACTTGGTAAAATAATGCAATGATATTATATTGGGAAAATATAGCAATTCTCAAATATATATCCCACTAAATTTGAAAGTATTATAATTGGAGAATTAGTTAAAGTCAATTCACAGAAATTTTAGACTTTGCTAGGGAACATACCCACTCGACGTTTTCATTCTTCTTTATTATTTGCTTCTTTTTTTCAAAGTGTTCCTGGACAATTTAGGGCAGCGTGTTTTCATGTTATTTTGAGTCTCTCTCTTGCTCTTGATCCTCCTTGCGGATTTGCAGCTTAGCAAAGTTTTGTTATGCTTTTTCCATTTTTTCTTAATATGTTCCTTATTCATTTCTTCTTTTGGTTATTTGTTTTACTATAGGAGATCTTTATTAGCTAATTCCTTATAATAATTGAAAGACGGTAAATAACTTAAAATAATTATTTCCTGTCGTAAAGAAATACGAGGATGTAATGTATAGTATTAATTAATTTCGATATGATATGTATAAATATTTAAAACAAAAAAAAAAAACACTATATAAACACTATATACATACTATATAAAAACAAAGGTTTTTGAAGGGTGCTACATTTTCCACAATAAAAAGCATTCTTATTATTGTATCAATATTGGTATCAACTGCTATATTGGTATTGGTATAAATTAAAAAAAATTATGTAAAATTAAGAGACATAATCTATTAATTTGTTAAATTTTAAGCAAACTGGATAATATATTAAAGAAAATCTGCTAACATAATGTGAAAATAAAATGTTTTGGACAAGAAAATATTTTGGGTTTCGGGTGCTTAAAATTAGCTTTTCTCAGTTCTTATATAATATCCTGTCAAACGGGTGAGGAAAGAAAAATTATTAGTTCTTTATTCTTAAAGATTTTACCTTTTTTTTGAATTTCAAGTTTCTAACTCGGGTTTGAAGATAAGTAGGAGAGATCACAAATTTTGCAATTAAAAGTTTTTCAACAACGGTGTAAGTTTAAGTTCTAAATTTTATAAAAATTTGCAGTTTTGATTTTTAAAAAATTTCCTGGTGTTTGGCGCTTTCTGATTAACAAAAGGTTCGCTATATAGAACTTAAGTTATTATAATCAAAATCTGAATATAATGTTTTTTCATACATTGCAAAGCTATTGTTCGGATGGAGTTATATACAAAATTATTTTACAACTGTTTGGATTTTTATAAAATATACCTATATCGGGAGCACACAATTTTCTTGAAAAAAAAAAACGCTTTTCCAGAATATTTATTTAAATGTATGTTATTCTCAAATATGAGATATGATGAGATTCTCAATTAGGAGGGATTTTAGAGTTGGTTTAAAAATTAGGATATTTCCTTTTTGCAGAATATTTATATTAATATATTGCCGGATTGTAAAAGTCGGGATTAATGAATTTTTGTGACGTGCTTAAATACTTGATATGTAAACTCTCAAAAGAATACGTTTTGATAATTTAATTAAAACTATATTTTTATAGGGAGCGATAGCGTATCAAAATCTCGTGTCTCAAAATCTCCTGTTTCAAAATCTGGTGTTATATATTTAATATATAGATTAATATGTTAATGTTGAAATATGTATGCGAAAACATAATTAGGAGATATTTAATAGTTGGTTACAAAATCAGCGTTCCAGTAATTTATTTAGCGTTTGGGGCCGGCAGCCCCCATTTTTATCTTTTCAAATCATCATTTCAAAAAAAAAAAAAATTTTAATTCAAGATTTTATTTTCAAGATTTTTTTGTTCAAGATTTTTTTTTCAGGTTTTTGTTTTTCAAGGTTTTTTTTTTCAGGATATCATGGGGGCCAATCTATATCATTTATATGTATGTATCTTAAACAGTGTAGAATTTTTGTATATAAATTGACAGACGGACGGAAAAAGCGAAACTAAAAACCAAAGCAATTTTTAAAAATATTTTAAAGAATGTACTAAAAATTAAATATGTATGTATAAAATACAACTATTCATTTACTTTACTTTCCATTTCACAAGAATTCAGACAACTTTCAATTTCTTTTACATATTATGTATGATATTATCCGTTATTAATAATAATCTATATTTATTTAAAAAAATTATTCATTTTAAAATAAAGATCACTTAAAAAAGACTTAAAAAAAAGACATGATACTCTATACTTTTTATATTAAATTTTAATGCTTAAAAAAAACTCTTCCGCTAGAGGCTCTACAGTTTTTATCAATAAAATAATCAATATTATTTAATTTTTTATATATTTTTTTTTTTCCAATGTAATCTTATGGAAGATAATATGTAGGAAAATCTTTTTGTTTTCTTGTACAACACATGGGTGTATAATATGACAGGGAAAGTCTACCGAATTGTTTGTATGATTTATTTTTAACTTTCATTTAAAATGTTTAGTTTTTTGTTTTTTTTTTTATTTGTTCTGTAGACCGGCAAAATAATGAATTTTCACTAATTTTTTAATAACTGTTTAGGTAGGTTTGTTGGGTTATAGATATTGCAGTATCTTAAGTTCGGATATTGATAATTAATTAAGAATGTCACATAAAAGAAATCAGAAGAAATGTTGATTATTTTAGATTTTAATGAAATGATGAAATATTTTGGGTTTCACTCATTAAAAAAAAAAAAAGAAAAGTTTACCTTATATTTGTTGGATTTCAAAACTAATTTAAAAAAAAAACCCTAAGAAAAAGTACTAAAATGGGTGAAAAACAATTTTTAGCATATTTTTTAAAGATTTTTTTTTTTAAATTAGCTGATATTAGTTTATGTTCGTCCGACTGTTTACAAAACTTTTACACCGTTTAGGATAAAATAATGAAGTTTTAACCATAAAACAAATGTGGAACATTTTTATTATGAAGTTACACTAATTACGAAGCTACTGACAACCCGTCAAAGTAGGAAAAAATCTAAAAACGCGAAACGGTCGGTATTTTTTTTTTTTTTTTAGCTTTATAAATCAATATCAAAATTATACAATATTGCTAAATTTACGGTAATGTAAAAACAAAGTTTTGTAAGATTTGGCTTCCATCATCTTCCTTTTGGTTATAATCTTGAAAATATTGAGAAGAGACCTTTCAGAATTAGTATAAGTTACCTTATATTTTTTGAATAAAATACCAAAATGAAATAATATATGAATATGTTTACATGTATTTACGGTTTTTTTTAAAGGGTATCAGGAAATTTCTTACAATTGAAGAAAGTATCTCTACCTTTTGAACAATTTTTTCTATTATTATAAAATTCTAAGAAAAATTACATAATTTGGTGTCAGTTACAATTCTAAATTATTTTTGTTATCTTTTGGAAAATTTGCATCTTTAAAAACCTTTAATTTCACATACTGTCTCATACATTTAAATGTTTACTATATGATATATATATTTGCAATATTACATAATATATTATATATATATATATAATATATATGTACATTAATTTATTTTTCATTTTAAAATTAGAAAAATTCTTTATCTTTTGTCTGGTTCATTCTTTTTAGAACCATATGAAATAAACAAATGCATTATTTGTTTCAGTTAGACTAATATTCCGTTTTTTAAAATTATGATTTCATTCTTTGATTTGATTATCGCTATTTTGCGAGATCACGAAACACAATTAATGCTAATTGTTACCTTTTTAAATATTTAACTTTTTATATATGTAACAATGTAATACTTATTTATTATGTATAAATATATGTATACAGCACAATCAATTTGAAATTAACTTTTATTAATAAAAAAGTAAATATAGAGAATAAATCATAAGATTTTAAAATGTATGTATAGGTGTATTTTACATCCCACTTACATTTTGTAATTTAAGAATATTTTTATAATTTAACCCTCCAGAACTTGCGTACGGGTCTTTTCGACCCAAATCTATTTTAGAAGTCAATAACTATTTTTCTTAAGCAAAATCCTCTTCATTTTCCTATTACCTGTGTTTTAATATTTTCTGAATACTGTCATTTTGTGGTTGATTTTTTGAAAACGTTATTCATATTTCCAATCTGAAAACAGTCTATGTCACTTAATTTCCAATTTCTTAAAATCTTTATTTGCTATTATTTTGAATTTTATGTTCTAAACACTATTAAACTTTGTATTGAAAAAGTGTTTAGCATCAAATTTTACATAAGACTGTAAAATTTCATTAATTTTGGATTTATAGATTTGCAGCAGTTACAACAAAAAATATTATAAATGCAAGATATTTTATGTATATTTTTTTTGAGACTTTTTTTATAATTTTTCTTTTTTATTAAATAAATTTAATTAAATATATTAAATAAATGTTTTATTATTTGTGAAAAAACTTATATTATCTGAAAAAAAAAAAAATATTCAGATGATATCTTATATTATTAACTCACATTTATTTATATTTAAGTTTGGGTCAATATGACGCAGCGCAAGTACTTATGAAAAAACTATTGCACGAGTACTGTACGGTTAATTTTAAAATTCTAATTTGAAAATTAATGTGTTTCCTTATAGTTATATGAAGTCATTTAATAGCTTTTCATAAATAATTAACTACTCATATTATTATACATATAGTCAAAATAAACATTTTAAAAAAATCATAATATATTGCATAATTAAGTATATAATAGAAATACAAAGTTATACATAACTATAAAACTTCTCAATTTAATTGTAAATTATTTAATTATGTGTTTATACATTCTTAAGATTATGTATATCTATATACAAAACTAAAATTCAAAGTATAGATACGTATTACCATGTATTACATACCGTGTATGAATTTAAAATTTTTCGGAATTGTTCCACCTTTTACAAAAAAAAAATACATTTTGTTCATGTAATAAAAAGTGAAAGAATTTGATTATACATATGTCGTTTATTTTTTTTAATGAATTTTTCACATAAATGTAATTTGGTTTTTAAAAATTACACCATATTAATATAAACAATGAATTATTGAATGAATGAATGAGTAAAATGAAAAATATTTCTTTAAACAATGTAAAGAAAAAATAAAATGTCAAAATTGTCTGAAAAATTCCCAAAAGGTAAAAAATTTAATATGGTTTCCTGCTCTTTCTTTTTTATCATAAAATTTTTTATTTTTGTTTCTCAAAATAGTAGAAACATATTAAATATTTTTTTACAAAGTAAAACTTATGTAAAAAGGAAAAGTTTATTACATAGAAAATAAAATTTATCTAATACCTTAATATGGCAAAATAATCTTAAGTAACATACATATGTACCTATGTAATATATTTAATCTATATGACTTTATAAGTACTCATATAAATACAATTTAAAGTTTACATAAATAATAATGTAAAGTTATTAAAATTTAAACCGCACAAAATTCTCATTTATTTAAAAAAAAAAAGTACTGCGAAAATTTTATAACAAAAAGTATTTTAACCATTTCTTCACAATAAAGTACCTATGTTTTCTTTGTTTGTTTTTTTTTTTTTTTTTTTGCAATAATAGTAATGAAATTTAATGATTTTTTAACAAGGTTAATCGAAAAGTTTTCAAAATTAATACCTATTGAATAAATTATTTTGAAAAAAATTGTATATCTCTGGCGAATTAGTTGTCTAAGAAATATAATTAGAGTTACCGTTGTTACATAATTTTAATTATATTTTTATTTTAAGTTTATTTTAAATTATTCCTTTTCAATTTGTAATGTGCAATATTATCAATCATTGTAAGTACTAAGTAAAATCAATCAATTATTATTATCAAACTGATTTTAGCAATGTTTGAAATCATAATCTATAGTTGATCCCAATAAATACTATGATTAACTCTGTCAGAAATTTAAACTGTAAGATAATGTAAAAGTTCAAAACAAAACTGTAAAACTGTATTTTTGTATTTTGCATTTGTATTAAACGTTCTATCCTAAAGTTTGGTTTTGGTTGGTTAAAATCCAACACTACGCTGAGGAACCACTTGCAGTTCCTCTTGGTGACTTTCGAATTTTCCACCAACCGTCGTAAAGAAAAAGAAAAAAGAAGTAGCACAAATATAATATTATGTAATAGTTTGGTGACCAAATTCATAAACCGAAATTCATAAATAATAAAAATACAAAAGCCAAAATTCATAAAAAAAAATCAATAAATTCAAAAATGTGCCAAAAAATATTCTGGATAAAGCAAAAAATTCTGATTTTGTAAAATTTTAATTCAACATAAAAAAAAAAAAAATATATAAAGCAGTCGGATTGCCGCCTCTAAGCCCCCGCTAAAGAAATTATTGGACACTGATGTTGAAATCATGTCAAAAGTCCTTCCCAATTATCATTTTTACATATATATTTAAATAAAACAAATTATTGAAGCCTGATTTTGATTTTGTAACCAATTCTAAAATCTTTTCTTATTGTTTTTACATACATACATACATACATACATATTTCAATAACTAAATATCTCTTTAAAATAACTGTGAATTTTTTTTTGTGGATTTTTTTTTTGTGACAAAAATCATTATGGATTTTGCTTTTTTTGTGGGTTTTAGAACTCACCCTATGTAAATTAAAAATTTTTGGAATGATGTCAAAAGTCATTAAAAACTATTCAATTTAAAGTTTAGCAAAGAAAATTGAAAGAAGAAAGAAAGATTGTTTAGTAAAGAAAAATTTAAATGTATAGAACTTTATAGAGCCAGAAAACTCGTTTAATTAATGAAACAATATTAGAATAATATCTATAATCCAAAATATCATTTCGACTTATTTTTTTTTTAGAAATGTTAAGCTTATTTCATTTTGGTAAATATTTATAAGAACGTTTACCAATCTAAACACCAAACAATGTTTACCAAATACAAATTATGTCTTACAGACAGATTATAGAATTTTAATACAAAATTTTATTGTTTTATTTTTCTCTACTTATTAATTTAAAAAAGGTGTAAAACTAACTAAAATATTATAAAGAAATCAAATAAGACTTTTCAATTTCAATTTTGTGGTTTAATTGACTATATGGAAATTTTTAACTTTACTATAGCTATATAAAAATTTTTCCAATTTTTTATTTTATGTCTAATATGTCTATACTATATAGAATTGTATTAAACTGTTTTTAAAATATTGAAAAAATTCAATTTCATTGTTTACATTTTTTTAAACCAAAAAAAAAAAAATTTTATACTTCAATTACAAGTTTTGCTCAAGGAATAAAAAAGAATTGCACAGACAGACCTCTTCATTATTGGAAATGTGGTTTAATATTTTTTTTTTCGTAAAATTTCGAAATTGAATTTGATTACAAATATGTATAGGTTTTTTTTTTAGGGAACTTTATTAAACGTTTAAAACTAAACAAAAGGTAAGTAATAATAAAATGTTACTATCTTATAAAAACCAAATATGGAATTTGTTTGTTTTATTAGATGGAACGCATATAAATTCAATACAGTAAAAAAAAAAAAAAAAAATAAAAACAGCCATTATTGTTCCATAAGGCATTTAAATGATTGAACGTGATCATTATGATGATCGTTTTGAAAACCGCATTTAAAAAATAAAACTCTTAAAACTGTAACAAAGATATTTAACAAAAGTAAATTTAATTTCTTTATGTTTTACAAAACAAAAGAAAATGTTTTTTTTTACAAAGTCAAATGAAAATTTAAAGAAATTGACAACTTTTTAAACATTAACGATTTTTTTTTTTTGTTGTAAATTCCATTTTTTATTTTTATAGGTATAGAGTTTTTAATTTGACTAAAATTTTGTGTCGAATTTTCGTCGAATTTTTATTGAATAATTTTACAAATTTTATAAACTGATTTAATCAAAATAAAAAAAAATGCTTTAAGGAGGAGAAGGTAGTGTAGAGTAGACTGTGTCAACTCTAGGATACAGACACGAGCATAATATTATATGCTTCTTTCATAAAACTTGATCATTTCTTTTACAAGATGTCAGATTTTAAAATCTGGAATTAAGTTCCAAGATATGAAAGCTAGAATAAGAATATGAAAGCTACCTGAACCTGTTGGTCTATAGAGCAATCATAATTCAAAGGTATGTTATTCTGACAAAACTTATGATAATTTTTTAGAAAATGTCAGATGTACAGTTTTACTAAGTACCAAGTTATGGTGATATAAAATATGCTTATATATATGAAAAAAGAAGTTGTATGACAACTACCTGAACATGCTGCTCTACCCCAACAAAATTTTACAGAAATTGTTTAAATGCAACTTAACATCTTTTTGCAAAATTACCTAGGTCCATTAGATACTGTAAGTTGTTTTTATATAGAAAAAGAAGTTGTGTGGAAGCAATCCGAACATGTTGTTTTATATCATTATTTTCATTTAAATCTGAAAGTTGTATGGCAACTACTAGAATGCGCGGGCCGAACTTGCTTCATTTAAATAGCGAAACTAACAATTTTACAAAAGTGATATGGTAATTCTAGCTTATTAATTTTTTGAGTTATCGTGCGAACGGATGGGCGTACGTGCTTATATCGATTTAGAATTCGATTCTGAACAAGAATATACATAATGCACTTTGCAATATCTAGCTTGGATTCTTAATGGCTTTACAAACGTACTGTCAAATTTATTATACCCTTTTAAACATACCTTCATATATTGGTAATAAAATCATAACATAATTCGGAATGCTTTCAATTTATTTAATCATAAAAATCAAAAATATTTGCATAAAAATTCTACTTTTATGTTTTCAAAAAAAAAATTTGCGACCTTAAAATTTAAGGATTTAAAAATATTATACTTGACATACATATTATATAATATGATCTATTCTTTATATAAAATAAATCACAATAAAGATGTTAGATTTTATCAATATATTCTCCCACATTGTTTAAATTCAAATCAATATTTATTAAAAGAATATTCAATTAATTTTAACTGTGATCTACATAATTACAAAACTTTTAATATTTGTAACATATTTTTGATTTTCAATGAATGAAAAATCCTACACTTATTTTACAATAATATTATTGATAAAGAAAATAAAAGGAGAACAAATGTAATTTAATTGTTATATAATCTTAGCTGATGGCTTTGAACTAATTATATAAATTCCATCAATTTAATTTTTTTACATAACCTTTAAAAATATATATTATACACAATATGTGTATACAATAAATTCTTTAT
The DNA here is from genome assembly GCA_947095535.1 of Poecilobothrus nobilitatus. Taxonomy (NCBI): domain Eukaryota; kingdom Metazoa; phylum Arthropoda; class Insecta; order Diptera; family Dolichopodidae; genus Poecilobothrus; species Poecilobothrus nobilitatus. The sequence continues at coordinate 189,372,365 of OX352773.1, forward strand.
CAATTCAATTAAAATTTGAAATTTCATTTTATTCACTTTTTGAAGATATTTATACCACCATTGAAATCATACCTTACATTGAATACCTTAATTGAAATCTTTTAATATCATTAGTTTCTTTTAAAGCTAATTATGTACCTATATAACGTACATACATAAACTTGACCTGAGTCTAAACATTTTTGACTTTTTCATTTATCAATTCAAATAATAGAATAGCTATTCTGTCATTCAAAAGATGAAAAAAAATAATATCTTAAGATAATTGCTTGACAAATTGTTATTATCAAGCAAACTTGAAATACTTCTTCAATTTTATATGAAACCGCGATATTTTAAAATTTATATTTAAACTTAAATGCATGAGTTGAAAAAATTTATTACATACATAGGTGGCAATTTTGTCAGCATTTTTGTCTGAATGAAGCAAAAAAAAAAAATACAAATCTTAATTTAAAATCGAAAAGAATTGTAAATAATTTGAAATGAAATGATAGTCTTATAAAATCATATTTTGCAATTTTAATGTAAAAATAACTTGAAAACAAAACAAAACAAGACAGAATGCAAACCAACGGTTTATAAAAGTGCAAATTTCCAAAAGATAATACAAAATGTTTAAAATTGTGCCTTGCTCAATTTTAAAATAATGAAAAATAATAGGACTATTTTTCAATTTTGAGTGACTGTAAGTCTGGAAACCTACATAACCGTTATAACCATAAGAAAAACCATAAAATATACGTAAAAATATGTTACTGAAATTTTATAGAATTATCTATGTCTTGCCGAAGAAAAATGTGTACAGGTGGCTAAGTTACAGGTGTTTAAAAATAGTAAATTCATCAGTCATTTTCAATTTTTGCGCCCTAATAGCTCATAAAAAGTGGTTAATCCAAAAAAATTTTCTGAGGAAACTTATACTAATTCTAAAAGTTTTTTCTTATCTCATAATTTCAAGTCCCTATCTTAAAGCATTCCGGAGTTATATGAAGGTAGAAAAATCATGCAAAATTTGGTTTTCACATAACGGTAAATTTAAATATCAAATTTAAAAATATTGTATAATTTTCATATTGATTTACAAAATTTCTGTCGAATGGCGTTTTCAAATTGAAAAAATATTAAGCAGAATATGAGATACACGTATTTCAAAATAGGGCTTTTTCAAAGTTTGAGGAGCTTTAGCTCCGTAATGGATGGGGCTACATAAAAAAGTTTTTCTACAACATTAATTTTTTTCTGCATTTTCTGTTGTAATTCATTCATATAAAATTTGAATGAATTAATGTTAATTTAGTTAAACAAGGTTAAATGGTTGACTAAAAATCTGTCGATATTGTTTTAGCTGATTCTCAGCATTAAATTAATTTTAGTTTAAGTATAAATTTTAAATAATAATAAATGCAGTGTTAAGATCAACCACAAACAAAGTCGTTTTGTTTATGTTCTAAAGAACATAATATATTTATGAAAAAGTAACTCCCATGGTTAACATTTTTTTTTCTCTATTTTTAATGGTGATTGTATAGAAGTTTCGTAAACAGACGAACAGACGGACCGACAGATTGAAACTAATAGCGACATTTTTTCAATTTTTTTTTGGAAATGTGCTAAAAAACAAAAACATTTTTGTTAGTTTATTTAATGAAGATGTTGTAATAAGAAATAAAGATGAAATGAAAGTACATATGCACATACATTGATGATACATACATACATTTAAATATTGTACGCACAAATCAAGTTGAATGTATTTTAAATTTATTGTTAAGATAGTCATTCACATCATTTTTATAAACGTTCACAAGAAATATATGTATATTGTACATATGCGTTTTTGTTTTTAACATAACATAAAGATTTTCATGTTCTGACAATGTAAATATGTTAGGTTTTTTTTTTTTACTTTTGAAAGTCAAATTCTTTAAAAGCGGGAATAAAAATATTTTAAAGATATCTTTTAGATAATATATTTTGTGTACAGGAATATAATGAACATTATTACTTATATACTTGTACCAATACATTATTATCTTATTTAATTTTTTTGATGCTCTTGTTTAAGCAAGAAAAGCAAAGCAATTATTTGAAGCATAACATTTGTACAAAATATTCGGTCAACCATTAACTACATACATTAAATAAAAAACGCATGTGAATTTGTTTTTTTATAGTTAGTTTTAATTAAAGCCAAGTTTAAAAACTAAACAAAAAAAATTTTTATTTGTAAATAATTGTTTTTTTTTTTTTTTGTTTGAAAACAATGTGAGTTTTTTAAATTCACGTCAAAAAAATTAACAAAAAAATTATTGAATTTATTTTTAATAATATATGTATGTAGATAGTAATTTAATTATATAGGTTATTAATATCAAAATAACAGTGAAAAAAATTAAATTTTTGCAATTTATTTTAATAAAGTAAGTAATTCACATTTTAGGAGAAAATAGAAGATTGAATGAAAAGTAATATAGTTAGAGTACTAAAATGAAATCCTAAAATAATAATAGTATATTGAAAACATTATATTGAATATTAAGTATTCAGTTTTGAAAATAGTATGCTCAAAAAGTTTTTTTTTACTTAAAGTTTCACTTTCTTTTTAAAAAAGAAGGAAAGTATTTACTTTGACATCATTTAAATATTTTTATGCTTAAATTATAAAGTTAATTAGAGACACAGCACTTAAACTCTTGGGGTCGAATGCGTAAAACTAAGCTTGATATCAAATTTTATTTTTGGAAGCAAAAACTACATTTAAATTCGTAACTTTTGTTTAAAATGTGAGATTTGAATTTAAGCTGACCTTTATGTATTTGACCCTTAGTCTCAGTTAAATAATCAGCATATATATTATAATAAAACATTTTGAATTTTAAAAGATATGCGATATAAGTTATAATTGGGACCTCGGTGGCGTATAGTGGCTAAGAGTAAACACTAAGAGCTGTAAACATCGAGAGACTATGGTTTCGAATCCTGCACACGTTGTAAGAGTTATTCTCTCTTACGACATTTACAGACACGCCTGAAAAGGAAAGGCTGTGCAATTTCCTGTTCATGTTTATGTGGCAGAGAAATGCACTAAAAATATTCTTATTTATTTATTGTACTGCGTGGTCAAATGAAATTTAGTTAGGGAATGAAAATTATTTTTAAATTGGCAGGGGTATTGTGAAAAAAGTTGTTAATTATCATCTTGAGTCTTTGCTCGTTGTATGTATTAAGTATATATTAAGTACAAGTATTAAAATTTCAAATCATATAGGATATTGCAATATTACCAAACAATCGGCTACTAAAGTCAAAACTAAATAGGTTGAATGCTATTTTGACAATATACAATAATATTATTTATTCTGTTTATATTCTATATTATACTTTTACATTATATTTGAGAGCAAGGGATACTTGTTTTCAATTAATAAAAATTGTTACCTCTGCAAGACTTGAAATCGTATTCCAATCCGTCAATTAATAAGCTACGTGCTAAATTCCAAATGCACAGAGGCGTCGTAGTAAGTTCTTTTTCGTTTTCTTGCTTAAGTTTCAAAATTACATAAATACTATGTTTCTAATATTTGATTTTTAATTAGGTTATATTTTATTTTGATTAGAATTTCCTTGGTTTCTCATTAAATGTATAATGAAATAATACTAAAAATATATAATCTTATTTTTTAATAAATTGAAAATAAATCTTAGAAATTATTGATTTTAATATTAATTTTTTTGTAATAAAAGATAATCATATATTAGTGGGTAAAAGTCCTAATATATTCTAGTTATTCAAAAAACCACAATTTACCATAAGGCTTATCCTATACTTAAACATCAATAATTTTTATTAATCATATGAAAAAAAAATGGTATTAACTGGACGAATAATCAGCATTTGTTTCAAAAATTTTTAAATTAATTAAACCGGTTTTTTTTTATTATGATATATTCTATTAAGTATAGTATAAGAAATAAAAAACGATATGATACCGCAAAAATGCAACGCATAGATTGAATCAATGCATCACAGAATCTTATATATTTCTCAATGCAGAAGTAAGGATTAATTCATATATGATACATCAAATATCAAACAAACGTTTAATAGAAGAAAACTATACAATTATGTACAGAGAATTCGTTAGCTCAAAGATGATACATGACAAAAAAACAAGAAACAAAGCTCATGCTAGTGCGGCTATAAATGAAATACTTTTACAAATGCGACAAGATAATATATCACTTATTACATTTAAGCACATAATACATTAAATACTTTTTTTGTCTTTCCTTTAATTTAAAAAAATGAAATATAAAATGAATTAATATTTAATATATTAATAGATATAATAATAAATATGTAGAGTATTTAAAATATTTATCAATCAGTAAGCTTAATATAATCTAATGACATTTAAATTTATTAAAAATTAAAAGTAAATATTTCAATCCATTTGAATTATAAATTTGAAAAAATATTAAAGAAATAATTAAATTTAAAAACAATGAGAAAAAGTGTTTAAAATAGAATGTATCAACTGTAGAATACCCGTATGAACATAATATATCCTGTTTGAATTAAATTTGATTATATCTTTCAAAATTTGAGATGTTTTATTTAATTAAGTACCGAGATATACATATTTATATCAATTTCGAAGTTGTATGACATCTACTCAAAGTTGTTGCCCCGAATCAATTATATTTTACAAAGGTTATTGCCGTAAAACTTGTTCATCTTTTATAAAATTTCACTCTATGTAAACCTACAGTTGGTCTACTCTCTAGTGCAACCATATTTGATTGATTTTAACATACATGGTTTAATCAGCTAAATTTTCGATTTTGATCCGATCCATATACGCTTGAGTTTATATCTAGCTCGACTTCTTTAAGGTATCACTTATAATTTTTGGTGTCTCAAAAGTAATTTATTATACCTTAGAACATCCTAATATATGGGTATTAAACATTTATTATAGAGCCTGCATACAAAAATATTTAATTTACACAATTTTTTTTTACATTTTTATTTGCAGACTATATTTAACTTATTAATAAATTGTTTAAAATTTGTAAGTATGAGTTTAAAAATTATTAAAAAAATTTTGTATTTTATTTACGAAATATTGATTAAAATATAGCAATGTACATATGTCCTAATTAAACATAATAATATAATTTTCATTACTTAACATCATGTCTAAACTATTATTATTTTTATTTTGTTTAAATGACTGTAAAGTGAAATTAATTATTTAATTTGTCATTTTAAAGTGGTATTAAAAAAAAAAAACAATAAAACAATTAAAATTGCTTGCAAAATAATTTTTTTTTTTTTTTTTTACATGTAAAACACTTACAAGCACCTTTTGTGCTTTTAAAAACGAAAGAAATCTTTAATTAAACGCACATTAGTTTTTTTTTTTGTTACTGACGTTTTTTTTTTTTTTTTTTTTTATTATAAATGTTAATTTGACTTTCTAAGAAAAAGTAATTTGTTTATTTATTTCTTTCTTTTAATTTTGCTCTTCTTTCGCTTTTTTGTTTTTTCTTTGTATGCGATTTTGGTCAATCGGTCGTCATATTATATACTTTCCATCTTATGGAATGCCCTTAAGCCGGATCTTTTTAATATGATGACAATGTTGTAATTTTCATTTAATTTTATTTGATATAAAGTTAACTTGACTTTTATTAATGATGGTATTAGTGAATATGTTTTTTGGTTGTTGAACAGTAATTTTATTTAATAATTATGATAATCATGACGATGATTATGACGATGACAATGACAATGACGTTGATTTGTTGATTTAATGAATGAATCATAATATATATGCAAATAATATAAAAATTGCAGAAAATGATATAAAATGTCATTGTATATTAACAAAAAAGTTAAGTGAAAATAAATATTTTCATTATGTTAAGTATACTACGTATATATTTTGCCATAATTATAAATAAAAGAAAGCTTAGCATTAAAAGTCTACTAAAAAAAAATATTTTTTTTTAAGGTTTACAGGATAGTCAATTTAATTTAAAAATACAATCACTAAATAATCACTAGTAATTAACTAAATTTTGTTTTTATTTATATAGAGAAGTTTGTAGCTATTTTATTTTAAGTTTTTTGTTGTTTAAAGTGATATTTTAAATTTCTTTATACGAATTAAATTCAAAAATTATACCGTGATTTATTATTATTTGAGTTAATTTCCTTTTAGTAATATTTTGACTGGAATTTAAAATCATTTTTAATAAATTAATAGATATAAGATATCCCGGTTTTAGATTTTTTTTTATAAACATAATAAAAAAAAATTTATTTCCGGCATACTGTGAAATTGAATAAATTCTTTTAATTGATTATAATATAAAATTAAACTTACCTTTAAAAGTATTGTAAAAAATAATAATAAATAATGCTGGACCTACAGGAGGTCAGCCTGTAAAAAAAAAAAATAACACAAATATTTTAATTTCATAATAATAAATTAATTTATATAAAATATGTAATTCAATTTAAAGCTTCAAAAAATCAATTTTATGATAATACATTACAATCTAATTGTTAAATCAAATATACATAATACATAGGACCAGGATGTGTATATAGCAAATTAATTCTATGCAATGTTAAATTTATATACAAACATAAGTCATTTTTTAGTTAATTTTTCAAAACATTTTTGAAAAATTTGCCTATTTGTTTCACTTTATCTGTCCATCCGTCCGGTCACATTGAAAAAAAAAATTCCATACCGTTTAAAATAGGGCAATAAAATTTTAGACATGTATAGGCCTTTTAAAATTAAAAAAATTAATGTTGTAGAATAACGTTTTTATGTAGCTCTAGCCGTTACAGAGCTGCATCCCCTCAAAGTTGGAAAAACCCTATATTGCTTCAAATCTTTCTTAATATTTATTCAATCTAAAAACGCCAAACAACAGGATTTTTTTAATCTTTATAAATCAATATCAAAATTATACATTTTTTTTTTAAATTCAGTATTTATATTTACCGTTATATGAAAGGAATTTTGCTTCCATTATATCTCCGCAACACTTTTAGTTAGAGGCTTGAGATTTTGAGAGAAGACAAAATTTTTAGACTTAACATAAGTTGCCTCAGAAAATTTTTGTATACCACCTCCTGTTAACGGTTATTTGAGCATAAACGTTAAAAATTAAACCTTAAACATTATAAGTTTACATGTATTAAATGGTCTTATCATTATATTATAGCCTTTCACTCAAATTAAAGAAAATGTATCTTTATTTGTCACATTTTTCTCTTATATCGTATATGAAATTCTAAGAAAAAATTACAATTTTTGATGCACGTGCAAGTCACAGTAATCTAAACTGTTGGTTTTTTCAAAAATGTGCACCTTCAAAAACCATTGATTTATATTTTGCCTTGTTTTTCTTTTTAAATCACAGATTAGATCTGACTATCTAAGCACCATTTAATATTACTGCTTTGATTGAAATTGTATAATAATTGGATTTGTTATATTATTTTTATAAATTTTAAAAATTTGATTTACTTTTATGTTCGATGATTTTTGTAAATTTAAAAATCAGATAACGGTTTATGGCAGAAATCATGAACAAACTTATTAAATTATTTATTATTTTACACAGATACGGCAAAATTAAATGTTACAATTATTGATAACAGATACAAGACAAGAGCAGTATAGTAAAATTATTATAAATACCGAAAAAATTTAAAAGTCAAGTAATAAAAAATATAAAAACTTATATAAAAACTTAAATATTTTTGTTATTTCTTTCCTTTTTTTTTTTTTTTGAATTTTCAAAGAAACAAGTTTCAAAAAGAAAGTGAATCTGAAGAGAAAAAATCAACTCAATAATATATAAAAAATAAAATTCACCTTAGTTTATTTTTTTGTGGAAAAAAACCGAATATTATTACTATAATATTAAAGTGGTTATTTCAAAAGAAAGTAAAATAATACAAAAGAAAAAGAAAAAAGGGGCTATATTGCAACTTCATTTAAAAATTATTTAAAACCGCATTGAAAAAAAGGGCAAAACTGCATTAAATTTAATTTTTTCTTTTTTTTTTATAATTAATATTACAACATATATAAAGGTTGATTACCTGTTTCTTTTTTGTTGTTTTTCTTTTAACTGTATACAATATCTTTAAAATATTCCTAAAATTATAAAGCCAGATATAAAAAATTGTATATACTGTTTATTAAAAAGTGAAAATATTTATATTTTTTTATAAATAAGTAAGTTTATATATCTAATGTATATATATATATATATATATATACAAATAATAATATCATTTTTATAAAGATACACAAAAAAGGTAATTTTAAAAAACAACAAAAAAACAAAATCAAAATACATAATTATTATGAAGTATATAATCAAAAGTATTAATAGTTTTAATGGTAAAAGTAATAAATATATCAAGATATATATTTATCGCATGCAATAATTGGAATTTTATTTTAAAAGAAGACAAAAACAAAAATAAGGTGTGTACATTTCTAGGGTATTCAAATATTAATGAATTTTTTTTTGTTTTTTCAAATTTCCTTTATATTTACCTTAAAAGGCGCTTTTAGTGGAACCGTTAAACCTTTTGAATGTCAGTTAAATATAATATTGGTATATATACATTTTTTTTTTTAAAAGTATATTTAAAAGTATATATGTAGGTATACATATAAAAAAAAATGAAATTTTATACCGAATAAAAAATAAGTAAACAAAAAATAAAATCATTGAAAGTGATAGTAAATGCATTTTTAAACTCTCTTTTGATTTTTTGAAATAACTTACAAAAACAAAAAAAAAAACAAAAGTAAAAACAATAAATAGCTTTTCTTACAAATCTGATTTTTAACTTTTTTCTGATTTTTTTTTAGTTTTCTTTTATGTAGAGATTTTTTTTTTTAGTTTTTTTTTTTTTTTGTAAAAGTTACTGGCATTTATGCACTTTATTTTAATGGGTTTGTTATAACAATTTTTTTTTTTTCAGAGACTATATCAAAAAATCACTCTGTTTTTATATTTTAAATAATATATGAATTCAGTCTATGGTTCAATTTTATTTCTATTTAAAAAAAAAAAAAAACGCAAAAAAAAACAAATAGTTGTATAGTTTTAATTTTCTTTTAATTTTTATATTTTTTTTTTTGGTGTGATGCCAAGTCAACCTTGATCTTCACTTGAAACCGCCAGAAAAATATGACTTTGAAAAAAAAAAAAACAAAAGAACAAAAAAAAGGTGCTTAAGTGAAAGAAAATTTCTTTTTTAATTCCGATTTTATTACGGTTTTTACAATATTGGACACCATATAATTATTTCACCAGAATTTATAAAAATTTCAAATACATACATACACACATACACACATATGATATATGTATATAATATGTTATTTTAAATATTTTTAGATTATTGATCAAAAGTATATTGATATTTTGATTTAAATTTTGATATTAAGTTCAAGTTTAAATTATAGTTTGGATCATAAAGATTGATTCATAGTGGTTCATAAAAAATAAAAATAATTTGTTGAAATTAATTTAATTGTTGATTTTTTTTTTTTTCAATTGAAATTTAATTAATTTTCTTTTATATATATATATATATTATAAAGTATTAATTTATTTTACGGTTAAAATTAGGTTAATATTATGATTATTTTAAAATTTAAAATTAATAAGAGAAATAAAAAAAAATATATACTTTACATATATGTATATAATATTATTATGTATTTTTCTTTTTAGAAAGTATTTTGGTGAAATTTTTTAGATAGTTAAACCCCTTCCGTGTTTTTTCATATATTCGAAAGAGAGAATAATATGTATATATAGTAAAATTAAAAAAAAATTTTTTTAATAAATATTATACAAGTATTTAAATAATATTTTTGATTTTGAATTGTAAATTTTCCAAATACTTATTAATATATGTACAAAAAATAAACAATGTTTTATTTTCTATAGAAAATTTCATTAAAATTGTTAAAAAGACAAAAATAATGTAAAAATAATGTAAATAAATGAAAAAATTTTGTATATATATTTAATATAATTAAATTAAAATTAAATTTTTTATTAATGAAAGTATATTAATTTTTTTTTTTTAACTTTTAATTTTTTAATTTAATTAATACCTACATATATATAATATTAATCTTCAGTTTCTGTTTAATAAAACAGGAAATTCGTTTTTCATGTTAATAAATTTATTTTACATGTTTATTTCAATACAATATATTTTATTTAAATGGTTTTATTCAATGATTTTATGGTTAATCTTATTAAATATACAATAGTTAATTTCCTTAAGCATATAATTAAACGATACTTAAGATATATTTAAACAAAATGCAAAAAATTAAAAATCATCAAATTAATTTTATAGCATAAAAAAAAAGCATTAGTTGCAATTATATATACATATTTATAAAGTTTTATAATTTGATGAATCTTTATATTAATACATTAATATTTAGGTAAATATTGTAAAATATCTACTATGGGTATTAAAGTATTAAATTAAATATAATTTGAAGGTTAAGTTTTTAAAAAAGAAAATGATGTAAAAAAAATCATGATTTTTACCAAATTATTGTATATATATATACTCGTATATGTATTATTATTTAAACCATTATTTTTTATTCATTTTTTAAATGAATTATTTAAGTAAAATGTCATTGAAATCATTATATTATGTACCTAATAGAATATTTATATGCTTAATTTGTAATCCTATTTTAATTAATTTTCTTAAAAGTATAGTTATGATAATGCAAAAAAAAAAAAAAAAAAATTAACAAATTAAATTATAAAACGTTTAGTTATTAAAATTATATAACTGATATCTTTAAATAGTGATTAAAATTAAGTACATATATATATTTTATCTAAATATTAAAAAAAATATATATATATATTTTTTTAATTGAAAATGATATATGGTTCATTGATTTTTTTGGAATTTCATTCAATTTTAAGTTAGGTACATTTTGAAAGTTTTACAGATCATTAAATATAGATGTTCAAATGTAATTGGTATAAGATTTATGATCAATTAAAAATGATTAAATGGTTTATAGTTAAGTGAATTATGGATGAAAAAAATAATGAAAGGGAAAACATATTTTGAAATAATTTACTAAAATAAAAAATTCTATATATTTTGTATATTTATAGAAAAACTAATAAAATGTAAGATAATATTATTTAAAATGTATCTATATTTTTCTATGGATAATATTTAAATATTTTTATTTAGATTGTGATGAACTAATAAAAGGGATTATACCCCACACACCTAGTAAACATAATTCCATCTTACGATATTTATAGCCACATCTCGAATAGTATGCGTAATATTATTAATATATCACATTTATGTGGCAGGGAAATAAACTAAAAAAAAAAAAAAAGGATTTTATATAAAGATGAACAGAAATTGAATTTATAACGTTTTTACAAAAAAAAAATTTTCGGTTAGTTTAAAAATTTTAATATATTTCCTAATGTCGCTGATTAATAATTTTTAAAGTTAAATACAAGTATATAATTTATTATTGATGAATTCCATTTAATTTAACAAAATCTACATTAAATTCTAAATAGAGGAAAAGGAATATAGAAAGGATCAATTTATATTTTGAAATTTTCTTCTATTTTACGTGGGATGGTGTCATAATTCCAAAAAAAAATTCCAAAGTTACAAAATTTCAAACAATAAAAAAAAAAAAAAATTCCACAAAAAAAATTCAACAAAAAAAAATTCCATATAAAAAAATTCCGCAAAAAAAAATTTTACAAACAAAAATTCTCAAAAAAATTTACCAAAAACTTTTTCAAAATTTAGTAAATTTTAGTTTTAATATTATATTTTTAATATATAGATTTTAAAAATTAAATTGATGGGATTTTAGAATATGTTATAAAAATAAAACCAGTGTTTTAATATTTTGTTTAGCGGTGGTTTGGGTCCAGCAACCCCCACTATTTAAAATATATATGGGAGATTCTGAATTAGAATTGATTTTAGATTGGAATGTAAAAACAGGTTAATTTGCCTTTTATAGAATATATATATATGTATATATATATGCATACATGAAATTCTGATTAGAAAGGATTTTAGAGTTGTAATAAAAAAACAGGATTATACGACTTTTCAGTATATAATAAATATATTTATATATATTTGTTTATGAGAGATTTTGAATTAGGAGGGATTTTAGAGTTGAATTCAAAATCCGAGTTCTACGCTTTTTCCAGAATATTTTTATATATGTATATGTGAGATTCTAAATTAGGAGAGATTTTATAGTTGGTTTCAAAATCAAGGTTTCAATAATTTGTTTAGAGGTGTTTTAGAGGGCGGCAGCCTCCACTTTATTCAATATATTGTTGTTGAAATGTGTATGTAAAAAAAGAAATAGGTGGGATTTTGTTGTTTATTACAAAATCAGGGTCCAAAATTTGTTTAGGGCGGTTTGGGAGTGGTAGCCTCCACTATTTTAAATGGCTTGTTGTTGAAATGTGTATCTAAAAAGATGTTAGGAGCGATTTAATAGTTGGTCACAAAATCATAGAGTCCCAATTATTTGTTCAGCTGGTGTTAATAGCGGCGGTATTTAAAATGCTTAAATTTTGAATTTTTTTGGAATTTTTTTTTTTGAAATTTTTTTTTTCTGGAATTTTTTTGTTTTGGAATTATATAAATGGTTTTTTGGAAATGGAATTTTTTTTTTTTGGAATTTCGTACCCAACCCTTTTAAGTGTATCTTTGATCGTTTTTTTTTTCACTTAAATAAATTTCTAAAATTAGATCTGATAAAGTTTTTCTTATAAATATTCTACAAAAATCCAAATATACTTTTGAGCTATAGTTTTTTTAGTTATAACTTTTATTTATTTATTTATTATATTCTATAATTTATTTAAAATATTAATCAATCTAGTATTATAACTATGTAGTCGAAATAGTCCAAAAGACCGTTTATTTCCTAAACATATCGAATATTATCTTAATTGATTATTTATTTTAATATAATCCAATTGTAGTTTGGATCCGACTATTAGATCATATCAATCTTTAAATTTTAATAATTATCGTGATAACTGGTAGTGAAATAATTAATAAAGCATTTCATCTTCTATACGAATAAGGAAATTATTTTATAATATATATTAAATGATATGACATATCTAATTTATTACAATTAGAAGAAAATTATTACAACATATTTTATTTTATTTATAATGAAAGCATCATTTAAATTTATGCAATTTTTTTTTTTGTTAAAAAGTGTAAAAATGAAGATATTTTTTCGCTAATATTTTCCGCTTTATCAAAACAAGTTCATCGACTTTCATGTTACAATAAATTTTTGATTTTTTTTATTTTTAAAAGCAAATTATCAACCCAATTTTTTTCAGAAATTAATACTGTAATTTGTTGTTCCATAGAAAGATCTAATCTGAATAGTATTTTTTATGTTCAATTAATTTAAAAAAAAGTATAGTAAATTTTAAACAGGAAAATAAAAAAAAAATTTTAATATGTATTTTGTAATTTTCCGCCAAAAAATTCAAAACAAAGTTAAATTTACATGCCATGCTACACCTTAAAGTTGGAAAAAAAAAGAAGAAAATACTAAACTTATTTTGAAATATTTTCTTTAAATTTTAAATTAAAAATTATTATAAAGAAAAATAATTCATCACGTCCATGACATTCAAAATTACTTAATAAATGGTTTGAATTTCGTTTTTATTTGTAGCTAAAAATTTTTTTTTTTTGCAACAAACAACTAAATTTTTTGACAGCAAAATGAAAAATTCGTTATACGGAAATAAATAAATTGTTGCTGAAATTTAAAATCAAAGATAAACCAGTATATAGATTTTGAAATAAATTTAATTTTAAATTAAAATGACGTGAATTGAACTTCCTTTTTCTAAATTAAATTTAATTGAATCCAGACATTGTGACAATCTGATTTTTATTTGAAGTAACAGGCTTAATTAAAGTTTATTCTACGCACGCTATACCAATGTAACTCAATGTTACCAATGCAATTGTTGTTTTGAAATGTCCTTTATGTGTTTATTCTGCATTTTGAAAGTAGAATAATGTTTAAATACTTATTTTTTTTTTTTTTGGCTAATTTCAGGATGTAGGGATGATGTTCCGAAAAGTATCTCAAATATCTAAATAACTATAAATAAATATCTAATAACTTAAACAAAATCTAGATGCCTTTGATATGTATGTTTTAACTACATATTTAAACCTATCTGCCATGGTAGAAATAACAGGATAACCATCAATCTATCTATAAATGCACGATTTTGTTGTTTTGTTGCTTATTCGATTGTTCATACTTAAATATAGCATATTAAAGTATGAATACAGTAGGGTGTCTGATTCTTTACTTGCGTTACTTGAATTTGAGTGAAATATAAATAAACCAAAAAAGCAGTTGAATTTTTGGAAATCTTATGATTTCTAAATGTATTAGATTTAATAGATATTCTAGAAAATAATTATATTTTTTTTTACACTAGAGCCTCGAATTACGTTATAATTTTCCTTTGCCTTTTTTTCTGTTGACTGTAGACGAAAATTTTAATACAATTATTTTGATTGTGTCGTATTTTGGAGGTAACGCGAAATTTATCAATTTCAAATAAAATTGATTATTATGTAACATAAAAATATAAAAAAGTGGATTACCTTATTATAAAGAATAAATTTAATGAATTTTTATGAACATATATTTCGAAAGAAAAATCTGTAGTACCTGACTTTAATCCAAAGATAGATCGATTAAAGTTACTTCTTGGAGGTAATGCTAATGGTGATTGTTAACTAAAGCCCTTCTTAGTTTATTATTCTGAAAATACCAGAGTTTTAAAGAGTTTCGATAAACAAGAGCTCCTCATAAATTGATGCGGAAAAAAAAGGATTGGATGACCAACTATGCAATACCTAAATTTAAAAATTCTGTGAAGTTGAAAATGTGACTTTTAAAAATATTATAATGCCAGCTCAACTTTCTCGCTTGGTTTTTTTTAAAAATATTATAAATTTTATAATACCGACGGTTTTCTACTCGTAGTTGATTTTTTTAATATGAAATTTTCTAAAATTTCTATATTTTCATCCAAATCCTAGGCTAAAATATTGCTTAGAATTTGAAATTTCAAATATTTTAACAAAAATGGGTCTTTAAATGTTATATAATTTAGTATAAATAAATAAAGTCTTAATAACAATAAAATTTTTTTTTTTGATAAAAAAATAAATAGACCTTAAATAATTTCTTTCTTTTATTTAAGTCTTGAGAAAAAAAAAAAAAAACTTATATTATCTTAGTATGACATTTTTTTTTTTAAATTGCATAAAAATTATTTTTATTCATATGATATGACATAATAATAATACCTTTTTGATTAATAGACTTTTCTTCTTTATGTGGGAATTTTTCTAATCAATTTGTAAAATTACAAAATTTTAAATTTCATTACTATAACAAAATAAATAAATAATAAAATTTTTGAATGAGTTTTTAATAAAATTTATTAAAACAGAAGAATTAATTTTAATGACATCCCAGTGAAACTTCCAACCAATTTAAAATTAAGGTTACAAGTGGTATATGTATAAAATATAGATATAGTAAGTGATTAGCTAGTTAATTTGGAATTTTATTTTATTTTTTTTTTATTTTTGATGTAATAATTCTCTATGTAATCAAAATCATTATTACTGGTATTTTTTTTTTTTTTTTTTTTTGCAGACCATCCCAAAAGTAATGACAGTTTCATTTTAATTATTTTTCAACACCTTGGTATTTTTGTATATAAAAAAAAATAATCTTAACGTTACAAATATCAATTAGTTATAGTTACCGGGTTATAACTATAATTTTTGTTTTGCTGTTATTATTACATTTTAAGGTTTGCAATAACTTGTTAAAAAAAAAAAGACAACAAAAAACAATAATAAAAATATTTACAAGAATTTCGTAACTAATATTATAAAACTACCTATTAATTTGTAATATCTATTTTGTTTTTGTTTTTTATTTTGTTATTGTCTGTATAGACTCTTATTTAATTTACGGTATGTTTCATTTAAAAATAACTAACAGAAAACAAGTAAAAATAACAGTAAAATTAAAGTAAAATTACTGTTATTTTCAATTACTTCCTACAAAAAGTCACCCAGATTGTTAGATTGATTCGTTGCTTGGTTGGTTTATTCTGTATATGTATATTATGTATATGTATATGGTTGAATTTTATTTGATGAAAACAGTGAAAACATAATTAGCCATCAAAGAAGGGGGGAGGGGGATTAAAAACAAATAAATCAGGTGGTGGATTTGTCATTTAACTGAAATTTATTTCATTATAGATTTTAACTACCTTAATAAGTATAGATACATATATGTATTTGATTTTTTAATTTTTTGTTTTATTTTTTTTTTTTTTAATTAAAAGTTTACAAATTTAAAAATAAATATAGATAAAGCCGGATTTAAAAAAAAAAGAAAAAAAATAATTGTTACAAGCTGTTGATTTATTTTTTTTCTTTTTTGTAATGTTTTATAGTTTCTTTAGTTTTTTATTACTACTATTTTAATTTACAATATTGAATTTTTTTTTTTGCACATTATATGCAAGTACAACAATTGATCTAGACTTTGTTATAAGTATGTCTATATAGCTTTTATCTTTGATTTGGTTTGGTTTTAGCTTGTAATTGATCGCACTTGCAATGAAGCCATATTACAAAATAACATGTTTTAAATAAAATATTTATAAGAAAACTGATTGTGTAGGGGAAAGATGTACTCAATACAAATATAAAAAAAATGTAAAACAAAAAACTGGTAAAGAAAAACTAGGCAAAACAGCATAAATAGGTCGGATTGGTCTTGTTTTTATCCAACAAATATATGTATGTACCTATACCTTTTTTTTTTATCTTTGATTTATTTATTATAGATATTTAGTTGAACATCAAAATCTGATCATAAGTTTTATTGCATAATTTCATCTTTTTGTTTTTTTTTTTATTAAATGAATTAAATAAATAGAATGATGGGAAAATGTTTCTCCAATCAAATGATAATATATATATGTTATATGTACTTAAAATGTAATAACAAATTAATAGAATATAAAGAAATTTTTTTAAAGTTTTATTAAAAAACAAGTACTTAATTAAAAAAAATTGAAAACAAAAAGATTTATTTTTTTGTTGTTTTGACAAAAAAAAAAAATATCAATAATCATAATGTATACATAGAGTGTTGGCCATAACATACGCCACTTTTTTTCTTATAATACAAATTTTTATTTAAAATTTACAAATCACACTGCAATTGTTCTTTTTTTTACTTTTTTAAATCGCTTAAAGTTTAAAATTAAAAATATTACTTCAAATATAATATTTAACAAGCATAAAATAAAATATTTTATTTATTAAAATGTATTGGTGAAAATCGATTGGACAAAACATATGCAACTTTTTCTATCACACTGTACTTTAATTAAAATTTATTAAAAATATTACTGCATTGACCGTTATTCTAATTTTTACGCATGAATGCATTATTATCATCTAATTAATTTTACAAAATAAATTATTTAATTATTTTCTAAAGTTATTAGAGTAAAGTTCTTGCAATATTTTAATTCTAAAAATAAAACAAAATTTTTTTAATGAAATAAAGCGAGAAAAACGTATTCTTCAAAATTTAATTAAAAATTGTTCGAGAGTATATGAGTGGTGTTAAACAAAGCGTTTTGATTATAAAATATGATATTAATAAATCTACTATAAGTACACCGGTTCTACAGAAACTATACACTGTGGGAAAAGCCACGTAATATAACCAGAAGAGAAGTTCGAATGATAATCCGAAAGATAAAGCATGATCCTTTACATTTCATCCCGTAAATTGCAAAAATAAATTAAATTTAGAAATAAGCTGTAAGAGAATTCGCAAACAGGCATTTGAAGGTGGATTTAAATTTTTTAGAGCTGCAAAAAAAACTTTCATTTCAGAGCGAAATAGAAGAGAAATACTAGATTGGAGTTAGCACAAGAAAAAATTAATTGGACAGTTGGAAAATGGAAGACGGTACTGTTTTCAGATGAATCAAAATTTAATTTGAAAGGATCTGATGGTATAAAAACTGTACGTCGACCTCCAAATGAGAGCTTCAATCCACGTTTCTGCAAAACCACTTATAAGCATGGATTAGGCAGCATAATGGTATGTGGATGCTTCTCTGGGTAAAATATTGGCCCGATTCATAAAATAGACGGTATATAATGGATAGATTTCAATATAAGGAAATTATGGAACATGTTATGTTGCCATATGCTGAACATCAAATCCTTTTGTTTTATACATGTTAAATATTATATTTGAAGTAATATTTTCCATTTTTAAGTTTAATGGATTTAAAAATGTAAAAAGAAAAACAATTGTAGTGTAATTTCTAAATTTTAAATAAAAAATTGTATTATAAGAAAAACAGTTGCGTATATTATGGCCAACACTGACATATATCAGTTTATTTGTTAGTTGTTACAATTAATATTTGAAACTAGTTTTTAAATTTTCAATGAATTTCAATTTCACTTTCTGTTTTAATATTTCACTTGTTATACATTTACAATTATAAATATGTATAGCTGGTATATAAACACATTTTAAAACAATCAGATTTTACCAACAAACCAAATACAGAAATAAGCACATGTGCTGCATGCTAACAAATAATAATATATGCTGAAATACCAGTTACTTTCCATTGAATTTTTACTTTTCAGTTTGGATTGGTTTTAAATTTTTTATTTTATTTTAATTTTTTATTTTTTTTGTTTTGGCTGTTATTCGAATAAAATGGGAATCAATAGAATTCGAAATTTATTTAATTTTCATTTTTTTTTCCTTTCCTTTCAAATAAATGTTATTATATACAGGTATATATAAAAATTTTTTTAAAGGTATATATAGAAATTTTAACAGTGAACTTTAAATATCGATTTAAAAGATTTCTGATAATAAAAGGGAAATTTTGAATTTTTGTTTTTTATTAGATAGATTAATTAATTGATGTTGTTTTTGTTTTTTTTTTTGTTGTTAAAATAAATTGGAATTTAATTAAATTTTGACTTTGTGCTTATTGAAATTTAAGATAATAAAAGATAATTTAAGTATATTAATGTTATTTATTACATACAAATTTATATAAAAATTATACTAACTATAAAATGTATCTCAAGTTTAAACAATAAACTTGTGTTTGTAATTTTCATTTTAGCATTTTCTTGTCAAATTAAATAATCACATATGTATGTACAAAATATAAAGAATCATTTGTTTAAACATTTTTGTTTTTCAAATTTTGAAATTGAAAAATTATTTTAGAATTTAAGTTCAAAATGGGTGGTTTAAGATGAAAATAAATTGGTTACCTGAAATAAAGCCGAAATGAACTTTTTGGCTTTAATTCAATTTCATATTTAAAGTAAAGTCAAAATCATTAACTTTTTGTTTTCATTTAAAAAAAAAAAAATAAAGTCAAAATTAAAAAGAAATAAAAGTCAAAAATATTTTTTTACAGATGTATTTTAATAAAATTTTAATTCTAATTCTCTGTTTTTTAATTCTCTTTTTTTATTTTAATTGTAAAATCCTTCATAATAATTTATTTTACATATACATTACAAGAACAAGGTATTTTCCCCACTAAACAAATTAACGAAATCCGGATTTTGTAACGAACAATAAAATAACTCCTTATTATTTTAAATACCTTATATAATAATATATATATGGGGCATACCCCCATTTTTTTAATGCCTTTATTAATGTTGAAATATCTATATAAAAAAAATAATTAGGAGAAATTTTATGGTTGTTTACAAAATCAGGGTTGCCCTTTTTTCTAGAAAATGTACATTTACATATACTTAGAAATTTTTCGATAACAACAATTTACTTTTCACAAAATTTCTGGAAAAAGACATTTAAAAAAAAAATTAGAAAAATTGAAGTCAATTCGTTTTATTTCAATTTCAAAATGGAAATAAGACCAAAATATAAAAATTCGCAATTTTGACTTTATTTCAAATTTGAAAGATTCAACTTTATTTAATTTGGCTTTATATCAAGTAACCAAATAAATTTATGATTTAATTATGGTATTCTAATTATACAATTGCTCTGAACCAAATTAAATAACTCAATTAAATACATATTTTTTTTTTTTTTAAAAGAATTCAACTTCAAAAGGTTATTAAACTTTAATTTCATTATTGTACATTTATTTACTGAATTTAACATTAATAAAAATATTTATTCTTATAATTTATTCTTCTAGAGATTTATTAAATATTTATTTCTATTTAATACGTGATAGTAATTTAATTATAATTTAAAATCTGTTTTTTTTTTAAAGTTTTCAGTTTTGATTAAATTTTCTTAAATAAAAATAGTAAGGTTTCTTTGAAAATTAAACCGCTGCTGTTTGTAAGTAATCATAAGATCAAGTAAAAAATTATAATGGGACATGACTATTAAATTAAGAATATGAAATTCAAAAATGGTTTTTAAATTTTATTTTTTTTTTATTCTTATATAATAAATTTATTTGATATTTTTTTATTTAGAATAAAAAATTAAAAAGTAAAAAATTAACATTTAATGCACTTATTTTTTTCATTGCATTTTTATTTTTAGTACTATTCATTTATGCTGCGCAAAAAATTACAACTTCTTCTATAGCATTTTAAATGTAAATGCAAATTTTAAATAATTGTACTTATATAAGCCCTTCTGCTTTTTTATTTTATTTTTGTGAATGCTTTATTATAATTATTATTTTTGACATAAAAATTATAATTGGTCTTATGATTTATGTATTTTAAGATCAACTTTGTTAAACAAAAGAATATAACAACAGTCTATAAAGATGTGTTAAAAATATTTTTATACGATTTCAAATCTAAATTAACAAAACAGACAAAAATTAAGTCTTTTATAGATTTAAGTGATTTGAAAGCAAAGACTAAAGCACACTACTATAATCTCTTTATAGTTAGTTGGCATTTAATTCAAGTAGTGCATATTTAGTACAGGGTATATGCATTGGAATGTGATGCAGCATTTAAATTTTTATTTATAGCATATGAAATTTGCTACGTTTTCATTGTAAAGCAGAAGAAAAACATGAATTAACTAAAAAAAAAAAAAAATAATAAAAATAAAAATGTAAAAATGATATATAAAACTTTAAAAAATATTAAAAACTTGATTGGTATTCGAGGCTGTGACTAAAAAAATATAACAACAATGATAGAAATTATAAAACGAAATGGTTTTTTTTTTTTATAGAAAAAAATAAAAAAAGAACAATAGAAACAATTGAATTAAAATAATATAAGTTGTTTTAATTTTTTTTTTTTACAGGCTATTAATCAACAATTTTACAAGTTGTCATTAAGTATGTATAGACGATACTTACTTTTTTTTTTTTTGGTCAAAATGTATAGATTTATCAAGTCCATATTTTTATGGTATAAAAATGTATTTAAACCATGAAAAGTGTGATGTTTTTTTTTTTTTTTTAAAAAGAAAAACTTAAGTAGTTAACAGTTTTTTCTTTGAAAAATATCACAAAGATTTTTTTTTTTTGGCATAAAAATTGCTTTGACTTTGCTAAAAATTTAACATAAAAGGTTTTCTGTTGTCTTATGTTTTATTTTAATAGAAATTTTCTTGAAAATTCTTCACTTTTTTTTTTTTTTTTGAATTGATAATAAATTTTTTGAAGAATTAAAAATAAAAACAGCACTAATAAATTGAAATATTTCAAAAATTATAGGTTATAAATTTAAAATAAATGTCACGTATTTTGAAATAATTAATTTGTAACAAAAAAAAAAAAAAAATTTTTTTTACTTTAAATTGAAATCACTTCGAATCGCCACGTTATATTTTATATTATTTATTAGAAATTCATTTTATATTTAATAATTAATATTTTCAGATTATTTTATATATTTTCACTTGTAATTTTTAAAATTATTTTACTTTGTTTTTTTTTTTTATGTAAAAATAATGAGTAAATACAATAAAAAATAAATATTAATAATACAAGATCTATATTAATAAATTATAGGATATAGTTTAGAGAATGTATAATTTAAATTATTAAATATTTTAAATAATCTACATTAATTTGTAATTTTTTAAATAATTAGAATTAAATATTTATTTTAAAACATGATGAACATGATACATATATGTATCTAATCCATCTCTTTTTAATTTATTTATAAAAAACCATGTACATATAATTATTAAAATTTGTATAACATCAATAGATATAGAAATTTGAATTATTGAATAAAAAATATATTTACTTTTATTATTTATTGCATCTCTACAAGATAATTTATAAAGATTTTCATTATCACAAACAATTTTATTTAATTTACCAAATAATTCAATTTGAGAAATTTCTAAACCACAACATGAATTTGGATATAAAATATCTTTTTTTTTTTTATAATCATTTGGACCATCTAAACCACAACAATATAATGTTTTTTCAATTTCATATGAATTTTTTTCATTTTTTTGATATTTTTCAATTTGTTCTAATGCAATTAAATTTTCATATTTTGTAAAATCTTTAATGATCATAACAATAATATTTATTATAACAAATATTATTAAAAATATCATATATATAATTGATATACGATATAATTTCTTTAATGATATATAACATCCAAATAAACCAAATATTAATAAAAATGTACCAATTAATATAAAAAATGTATAAATATCATTGATTATATTAATATATTGTATTGTAGTAATTGCAATTATAACACTAATACCAAATAATAAATTAATAAAATTTAATACAAATAATATAAAACCAATTTTTGGATATTTCATTTTTTTTTTTTTTTTTTTTTTAAGTAAAAACTAATAATTAAATAAATTATGTATTTGTATATATATAAATCAGTATTTTAATTAACATTTAATATAATATAAATGCAAAAAAAAAAAAAAAAACTAATTGCAATAATTATTTATTTTGTCTTATGTTTGTAAACGTTAAGTTTAAACTAGGAAAGGTATTTTTCTACAATATTTAATTCAAATTTAAATATATTATGATAATTTTTAATTTTAAAAATAAATATATGAATAATAAAATTGAATAAAAAACCACATAAAAAAATTAAAAAAAAAAAAAAAATTAAAAAAGCAATGGCATAATATAAAACTAAAAAGGTAAGTTATTATTTCTATAACATTTTCACTATAGATTTTGTTTGGTTAATAAAAAAAATAAAATTTTAATGTATTGGATATATGTACATAATTATGTACTTAATACTTTCTTAAATTTTACTTTTTCTTTTTGACCAAAAATTACTGGAAACTTTTTTAGGAAATCAGTATTTAACTTTTCCTTGAGATTGAATGTGAGTTTTCCTTAAGTTATAGTGATATTGAAAATTTAATACGTAGATATAGAATTTATTTTAGCCATTTGTTAATTATTTTTTGATCTGACAGTTGATCGAACACAGGAAAAATAAAACCTATTTCAGAGGAAAACTTTTTTTTTTTTGTATTTTGAAAAATAACCATTTAATTGTTCAGAAAAATGAATATATATTAAAAAAATTGATTTTCTATTAAATATTTAAATTAAATATTTGTAAATTTTAATAGAACTGAGTTTATTTTATTTCTAATAACAATTTTAAGCGCTATGCCATAAGTTCGAAAAAAAATATTTTTTTTTACCTTTTTATTGTTTTGCGAATATTTTGTTGTATATTTTCGGAGAAAAGGGATATTAAATTTTTTTTTTTTTTACTAATTGTAACTAACTAAACTAATTGTAATAAATTGACCTAATAAATATTGTTTCCAATTCGAATTCTTATTAGTTCTTGCTTTTTGAAAGGTATATGTAAGAAAAATTATAAAGAAATATTTTATCATTAATTAGAAAATCAGGATTTAATGCTTTTCTAGAAGATGTATATATGTTGTTTTTGTTTTTTTGAACTTGTCATTTTCATTTTTCGTTTTTATCTCCTAAGACAAAAAAAAAAAAAAAAAAATTAAAAATAAATTCATACTAAGGTCATTTTTAGATGTTCGTACTTTTTATGACATAAGTACGAAACATATGGATAAATTTTTTTCATACATATTTCAGTTTTAATTTTCGGACTTATCACTATTTCGATATACCGCTATACATTTTTGACTGTTATTTAACTAAATTTAAGGTTCCCTGAAATAAAGGCAATTGTAATAAAGCCAAAATTGCCGTTTTTTTTTTTATTTCAATTGCACAATTTGAAATAAAGCCAAAATCATAAATTTTTATTTTAAAATTAGAATTAAATAAAGTCAAAAATTTATTTAAACAGGTACAGTTTGGTAAAGTTTAAAATTCTAATTTTTTTAAGTTGAAAGGTGTAACTAACCAATAAAATCCGACCTATTTAGAATCTCGCATATACACATATATATATATATATATATATATATATATATTGTATATGTATATATGTATTCTAAAAAAAGTGTATAACTCTCTCTTGTAATCAAAATCAAGATCAATTATTTCAAATATGAAAATGAAATAAAGTCAATTGGATTTATTTAATTTGGCTTTATTTCAGTGTAACACATTTAATATTAACATTTTTTTGTCTTTGCTGCAAAAGACTTAATAACAAAAAAAAAATTATTTATTATTATATATGCAAGCTTATATTTGTACATATTTCCATTTAGCATTTTTTTATATACGTATATATAGTTTAACATTAAGTTGCATTTGAATGACAACTAATTTCCTTTTCCTTTTGTTTTCCTTTTCTAGTTGTATTGCCTTTTTGATTTATTAAAAAATGTTCTGATCAAATTTTTAATAAAAATTTTCATGACATGTATACATATAGTATATAAAATAAAAACTTATTGCTAACTATATGTTCAAATTTAATATTTAGGAAAGGTTATTTATTTTTCCCTCAATATATCTATATATATATATATATTTTTAATTTATATATAAGTCACTAATAATAGTAAACAGTTTTCTAAAAACGTTTTTAAAAACAATTAAATAAAAATCTGAAATGAAAAATTCAAAACGGAAATAGTTTTAAAATATTTTTAAAGTGGTTAGAAATATACAATAATTATACTTATAGCGAGTTATTATTGACTGTTAACATTGTACTTTGAAGTATCTACTAATTGTATTATTTATATATAAAGTATTTATAAAATATATTTTATTTTTAATTGTACTTTATGAAAATTTTTTTTATTTATATTTGTTACCGTTATATTTTTAAGACATGTTAAAGATCTCTCTTATGTTGATGAAAGACTGAGTACTGACTACAAAAAAAAAAAAACGAAAACGAAAAGGAAATTAAAATTGCAAATGAAAAAAAAATACTTAGTAAAATGCAAAATGAGATAGACAAGTACTTGAAGGATGAAATGTTTGAATAGTAGTTATTTTACATGTAAGTATAACTGACTTCAAATAAATATGTAGAACTAGCCTTGAAAATAAAAAAAAGAAAAAGTATTTGGTAGGATTTGTTAATCAGTTTTCAATTTTGATTCAAATTTTCTTTGTTTTTTCAAAAAAAATTTTCTTATTCATTGAATTAATTAATCATATTTTAAGACAATTAAGTTTTTATAGTTACTTACAAATTAATTACTTGACTAATTTCCAAAAGAGGAACTAATTAAAAATCTTATAATAAATGTAACAAATGTATAGTTAAACATTTATTTCAATTAAAATTTTTAGAAATGAATATCATAAAAAAAAAACAAAAGTAAACAAAAAATTGGCATTTGTAACAAAAGCAAAACAAAAAAAAAAGCAGAAAAAAAATTAATCGTTGAAAAGAAGTTAATTTAAATTTTAACAAAATTGTTTAAATAGTAATTAATTAAATTTTAATAAAAGTTTTCCTGTTTTTATTAATTGGCACCTTAATACATGTATTTATAAAAAGGAAGTTGTCATTCCCATTATTGCTTTTTTTTTAATGAAAAAACAATTAATGTCTTTTGAATTTGATTGATTGTTTTAAATTACAGAACGTTCGTTTCCTTCTCCATTTTGGCTTTTTTGTTTTTTTTTTTTTTTTTTCAGATCTATGATTAACCTTTCATCTTATATTAAAATTTAAAACAAAAAAAAAAAAAAAAAAACTTAAAATATGTAAAAATAATTGAATTCAAGTCCAAAGTATTTATTATAAGCTTAATTAATTCAAATTATGTATTTTTGAATTTTTATAAATTTAAATTAAAAACATGAGAAAATTAAAGAAAAAAAAAATTTTTTTTTTTGAAAGATTCATCATGAGAGTCAAGGTGAGAAAATCACCCGCATTATAATGAAAAGAATGAATATTTTTTTAGTTTTTCTTTTTCTGCTTCTAATTCAGCTTTTTAATGACATTTTGTCAAATTCTATTAAATATTTGTTTTGGGTTATTAACTTTTTTTTATTTTTTTTTTTTTTGTTTTTTTTTATCTTTTCAATTTAACAATAATAAATGAAGAATTTAATTAAAATTTAAATGAAGGACAATAAATAAATGTAAGTACATACCACAGAAAATCTCAATTAACTACTTTTAAGTTTTTTTTTTAAAAAATTTTCTGTAAAATGCCAAATGGTCACTTGTTTTGTTTTTTTCGAAGTCATTCAAATTCAATATTATAAAATTATCAATTATAAAAATTGATTAGTATAAAAAAAAAAGCCTCTTAAAGTTTTAAAAATAATATTTCAGGTGATTTTAATTTATTTTCGTTTACATTATGGTAATTTGTAATCACAACATTTTTTCCGGAAGTTTTTTTTTTCTCAATCTATCTATAAAACAAGTACCCGTATTGATTGATTAAAAAATATCTTACAAATTATTAAAAAGTTTCAAAAATTAATAAATATAACTTTTAAAATTACAAGTATGTATTTATTTTATTATTTTAAGTTTCACTAAGTCGTTATATTTACTGTTTTATTTATAAAATAAAATAAAATCTAGAAACTTAGTTTCTTAAATGACTTTGGAGATGACACCTATTTCCTCATAGAGTTTTCAAACATAAATAAATAAACATATATAAGAACATACATATATAAGAAAAATAAGAAAATGTATATGTAAACCAAATTTTATAATATTTCAAATCATTTTTTCTTTCTTCAATAATCTTAACTAACTTAGTTTAAGTTTTTGTTTAAATTGAATAAATTTATATTTAAATTTAACAATAATTAACGAAAAAGGAAAAAGAATTAAAAAAAAATTTACACCTGAGATTAATTTTGTTCTTTTTTTTTTTTATTTAAAGAGAAAACAAATTTTAATTTATTTTTTGTTCTTATTTAATTGTTGCAAAAAAAAAAAAAAAACTTAATATTAACCGTTTATTACAAGCATTCATGACATTATGTTTCTTATACAGTTTTAAAGAAGATTAGGTCAGTGAAGGTCATCACACACATAATATCTTTTATTTAACCTAAAACAATTTAACATTATTTTGAATACGTATACATTTTTAAGCAAATGTTAATGAAAATAATAAAAAAGATAATAAAAAAAATAAACAAATAAATCTGCAAAATAACACAAGATTTATAGATGATATTTACATTGTCTCTATATACTATCATGACACAATTTTCTTTCATGCAACAATAAGATTTTTTTTTTTCTTTACAGGTATTTTAAATCATGTATACATAATATAATGAAGACATGTAAATTTTATTTCAATAATTAACTTTGTAAACTTTCATTATTGAAATTAAGCATTTATAATATGATTCTGATCAAGGTCAGTTAGTTGAATATATATATACCTGTACATATAAATAAAAAAATAAACTTTTACTTTTTAACTTTTAACCGTTATGCGATTGTACAATAATAAAATTAAAAAAAAAATTATTAGAACAATTAAAAAAGATAATTATTAATTTTTTTCTATTTTTGTATATTAATCTCATATGAAATGGAATTAGTCAGCAAATTTTTAATTATAGTTTTTTTTATATATATATAAGATTTTTTAATATATATATTAATGTTTTTTTTATTCTTATTTATGTCTGCTACCATAAAAATAGTAACTATTATTAGTTGTATATTATATACAGAATATGTGTATTATATATTATATTTAATTTATAACTATATAAATTATTTAAATACAAAAAAAAAAAAAACAAAAATAATAATCTAAAACATATGCATATATATGAGTACAAAAATGTGTGAGATTTTTATTGTATGACAATTTTATGAATACGAAATGATATTTTTACTCCAGTTATAAATTTTATTAGTTTTTTAAATGTTAAAAATAAAAAGAGAAAAAAAAAAAAAGATACAAAGATACATTGTTCAAGTACGTTCGCTTTTGTTTTTTTTTTTTTATTTTTTTTTTGTAATATATAGTAGTTAATAAATAGTTATTTTTACAGGTGGAATATATTAAATATTTTTAACAAAATGATTCAAAACAAATATTTTTTAAAGGTCTTTTGTGAATACTTGCAAAATATATTATTAATATTAACCTATGTAGACTTTTAATGAAACATGGTTGTGAATATTAAATTTTTTTTTATATATAGAGGATGTAGATATTAAGATAAAATTGCTGTTAAAATGAATTTATGAAAGAGTGATATAGTTGGTAACTTTTTAAGAATTAAAAAAAAAATTAGGTTTAGATGTCTTAATCAAGTTTACTTCATTAAAGGTACCGAAATCAGTATTATTTTAAAATTATACCAGTGACATAAAATCTAGATTCAAACTAAATTGTTAAAATCAAGACTTAATTTAAACTGTAGAGCAAACTAAATTGTTAAAATTAAGATTTCATTTAAACTGAAAAACAAATTTACTTACTTAAAAACAGAAAATTTGGAAAATTTTTTCTTAAAAAGACATGAATAAGAATATCTGAATATCCGAACTAGTCGAATGTTTTTCTATATAATTTAATTTGCTGTCAAAATATATGTTATTTTTTGTTATTCTGTCTGGTTGAAAAGGTACAGATATTTCTGATATATATATACCTAAACCTTTATTAGTTTTACTTTAAATTATACATATTGTCTCTTGATTTAATTTAATGAAGGTAAAAAAACTATATAAAATTATTTTGTAAAAATTAATAAAAGACTAAAATAAATTTAAAACATTTTCAGTAACTATATATGTATTTATGTACGTATAGTGGTTTGATTTTATTTTAAAGAAATTTTTATATTGTATCTATAATATATGTCTGCTATAAGAAAATAATATATTTTGTTCATGAGATTAAAAACAAACAAAATAAAACGTGGTAGCTTTAAGGTAATTTATAGGTCTATTACACGAGCTACATAATGTTATATACATATGTATATCTGATCGTATATATTTAATTGTGAATATCATTTCAGTTTTAAATTCAATAGTGAGAAAAAGGTTTTCTTTATATTAAGTAATTTCTATATAGTTTGTTTTTCTTTCGATGAACAAAAAAAAAAAAAAAACAAGTACAGCCCTCTTTATTGAATTATACAAACGTAATTAAATTTAATAATTTGTTATTAGTATACATTTATTATGTAGTTTTGGGTTGAATGGAATTTTATGTTTTTTGGTGTTTTTTTTTTTTTTTTTTTCGTTAAATAGAAACGTTTAGATTATGTTTTATGTAAATTACTAATAAAAATTGCATTGAAATTGACTAGAAACTATATAAAAGCTATTAATAGGTTTATTGCTCTCAGTTAAATATGAAAATATTTAAATCCGTGTAGTGTTACTTTGTTCAGGTGTAAGCTGTTTAATTGAACGTTGAATCATATAATAGTGAACTGTATTTGAATCCATAATTTTAGATCAATGATTTTATGTTAATAAATTATGCAATTTAAAAAAAAAAAAAAAAAAAAACTAACAAAAAGCCAACAATATTAATTTTAAACTTAATGACTAATAAAAATTCATTTATATAGATTTCTTTATTTATATTTATATATATATATATTTTAATTTATTGAATGTATACAAGAAGTATGTTAAATCAAGCATGTTAATCTAAGTTATTTTAAATAAACTTACAATTATATTAAAATAAGAAAATATAATATTTAGAATCATATTATGGGAAAGAAATTGGATATTTTTATTAATTGAAACCAATCAATATTCAAATCATACCAATATGTACCTATATGTATTTCTAAACTTTTTGGTTTTGAAAATAAAAAAAAATTTCCTTAATGGTTTTCTTTTATAATTAATAAATTGAATTAACTTTGTTAAATACTAAATACATATTAAAGTAGTTTCATCTCAAGTTTCAAGTCAAAGTAACTTTACAACTAAAATGTTATTATATATAGCTCTGAAATTTATTGTAACCGTTTTTGTTCTCATATATAAACCTTTTAGAAAATTTGTTAAATTTAATGGACGATTTTTTAATATCAAAACCATCTTGAAATTTAATAAAATAAACAAACAACAATTGAGAAGGGAACTTTAGATCATATAACTGTTATAACTGTTATAACAATTTTTATTGTTCTATATTGAATCAATTATTAATTTTGAAAACGGAAAAATTTAAAATAAATTTTAACTGATTAAGAAGCAGAAAATAAAAATGAAATGAAATAAAATCTAAATAATTATTAGTTTTAATAGAAAATTTCACACGAACCCTTCGATTCACGAACTTTCGTTTTTAATACTATATAAAAAAGAAAAATACTTCCCACAATTTTCTTTTCTGTTACACACTATTTAAAACCGAAAAAACAATAAAAATAAAAAAATCGAATTTCTCATTAAAATTTATTTTGTTTATTCATTTTTTGCTTTTTTTTTTATTGCCGAATTGAAGTCATTGAACTTGTAATATGAAATTTTTTTTTTATCAAATTGGTTTTATTTTTTTTTTCTTTAATAAAAATAACTTTTTCAAATTTTTTTTTTATTAATTTTAATTTAAATCAAAAAATTTTCTAATATCACTTCCATTTTTTTTTTTTATTACTTTTATTTTATTTTTTTGTTTTTGTGTTGTTTGACTTTGTTTTTGTTTACACATTAATTGCATCAATGATTTTCCAGTTCAACAGATCATCCACACTTGACTGGAATCATGAATTCCTTTTTCCATTTGATTATACCAGTTTTTTGTTTTTTTTTTTTTAAATTTTATTTTGTCGATATATGGTCAACGTCGTCATTGTCGTCGTTCATCAGGTATGCAATCAAATCATTGAGAAGAAAAAAACTAGAAAAAATTACACTAATTTTTTTTTTGAAGCATTGGTTTTTTTTTTTTTTTAATAAAACGTGGTTTTTATAGAGACGTTTTTGTTTTTTTTTTTTTTGAAAAAAGGAAAAGCGATTTAAAAAATGAAAACTATTAAATTAAAGAAAAAAAAAAAAAAAATTGCTGCCACATGCCAATCTTTTACACCAGTTAATTATCAATAAAGAAAAACGAGTAACAATCGTTTTTAGTAGAATAATGATAGAAAAATATAGTGCTACTGAAGAAGAACGATATTTGAATTCCACTTAATTGAAATGGTGTGGTTGGTTGGTTTAATTTTTTTTTTAGTGACTATGTAGTGATATAAATGAAGGTGATTTTAATTAAATGAGAAAAAGTTGGATGTTATTTTGTTTTTCTTTTGTGGTTCCACAAAAGAGGAAAAATAAATTTAAATTTTTTAAAAAATCTGCAAATAATTTAAAAACCACAATTTATAGTGACAATGAATTATATTGGTGTTTGGTAGTTTTGTATTTTCAATGTTAAAAAAATATTCTACAAGAATTTTTATTTTTCTTTTCCTAAAAATACATTAACAGATGAGTTGTTGTATCATCTAACTAAAGGATAATAGACAGTTATTTCGAGTAGCATTATAACTTTCAAATAAATTATTTAGAAATTGGAATAAATTAGGTAAATTTTGGGAACTGGTTTCCAAAGAATTGATAGTAAAATTGAGCTTTTTATAAATTAGCTAAAGCCCTTATTTATTTGGAACAAAGAAGTTGATTTTTTTTTTTTTAATGCATTTCTCTGCCACATAAATGTGGATAGCAAATTAAACAGCCTTTCTTGTTCAGGCGTGGCTGTAAATGTCGTAAGGGGGAAATAACTCTTACGACATGTGTGGAATTCAAACCCACACTCCCTCTGTATGTACAGCGTATTTTATACGCTCTTAACCACTAGTCCACCGAGGCTCTTACAAGTTGATTTTTTTTAAAAGTATTTATATATTTAATCTGTATTAGGGGATGAATATTTTTAATAAAATGGTGTAATTTGGGATAAAAGCGATCTGAAAGAAGTATAAGATTTTCAAAGTGTTTGCAACAAAGCTGAAATCAGAACTTTAGTTAATCACATCCATCTCCTATATGTCCGTATAATTTGAATCCTTAAATATAATAATAATATAATAATAAAAAACAAAAATAGAATCAGTTCAATGAAACAGTAATAAGTTAAATTCTAATAAATAATAGGTGCAATACAAATGAAAATAGGTAAATAAAATTTATGATATGTTAAAAAAAAAAAAAATTATTTATCGATAAAAATTTAATCACTTTAAAGACTTTTTCCAAAAGTTAAGAAATACTTAGATTGGACAGATTCTTGTAATTTTTTGTCAGATTTTTGTTTTTTTTTTTTATTCTAGTATTTTTGTTATTAGCTAGCTTTATATTTTACATCTCTGTTTCTTTTATCTTCTATCTCTTTTTTTTTGTTTTTTTTTTTTTTACTTTATAGTTGTTTGATATAGATATCAGGCAGTCAGGATTGTTAGAGCATGAAGTAAATTTCATTTCTCTTCTTTTTATACTAAAACATGCTCTTGTATTGACCCAATTTTTATTCAATCATCAGAAAATATATGTGATGTCTTAAGTTTAATGGAAATTTTTTTTGCAATAATGTTTTTTTTTTGTGCTGTTAAGAAAATACTTATAAAATTTTAATTTTTGTTGTAAAACATACACTAAACAGATTGATTGTTTGCAATACTGAAGTTATTTTATATTGAATAAAAGGTAATCATTTCAGAAGTTGACAATATTATTTCTGTGGAAATATTTTACGGACAATTTTTTAACAAGTTTCTAATAGGAATTCCATTGAATTTTTTTAGTTTTTGTACTTGTAATTTATTTTATTTTAATATTATTTTTGTTTAATTTTTTTTAAGGTCTGCTATACTTACAAAAATAAAATGAAAATATTAGAAAAAAATAAGAAAATAGTAAAAAAAAAAAATTGACCATTTTTTGTAGAAAATTTGAAATTCATTTTCATTTATCTTTAAAAATTGTATTAATCATCTTGGAACATTTTGTTAAAATTAAATTTTTTTTTATACAAACCTTAAAAAACTGGTGATGAAGTTTAAATAAAAATAAATCCAAAAATAATCAAATTTCCAAAATTACTTTTCCTTTTGAAAAATAATTTAATTTTTATTTATTTTAAAATAAAATGCTTAATTTTATTTAAATAATTTCTAATTTCCTTAGTAGTTATAAGGAATCAAATGTCCCTTCTTGAAATAAAAATAATTCGTTTTAATATTTTTTTATGAATTCATTTTTTATTTTATAAAAATTTCACTTATTTTTAATTTTTTTTTTTAATTTATATTTTTATTTTTCATTTAAATTTCATTTAATTATTTTATTTATTTAATTTCTTAAAATCTTTAATAAATTAAAATTAAAAGAAAACTAATATCCTTTTGTAACAAAAATTGATTGCATTCACATTCAAATGAATACAAATAAAAATTTCCCTTTTTCGAAGGGTAACTGTCAAAATAAATAATTATTTTGTTCCTTATATTTGGATCTTTTATTATAGGATTATTTCTATGCGCGTCACAAAACCAAACTCGAACGCGTCTCAAGACAAACTGAAGAATAATCTTTAAAATGAAAGAAAATGTTATGGTCGTTTGCAGAAAGCTGAGCTTTTTTTCTTATTATTATTTTCATTGTTATTCTTATTTTTCTTTTGTGTTTATTTTATTTGCAAAAAAAAAAAAAAAAAAATTATATTAAAGATCATGTGTTATGCTGTTTATATGCTTTTGATAAAAATAGTGTTATATTAACATAAAGTAGGTATATGTGTATATTCTTTTGAGTGTGGAGATTTAAAGCTGCACTTTGTGCTTTATATTTACTTTGATTTATAAAATTTCGATTTTCTTCTTTTGAAGATTTCTCTTTATTATTGTAGTTGTGTAGCTAATAAGATTGGTAAATGGTAAAACTACAATTTATTTGTTTAATTTTGTTTTTGTAGTTGATAAGCGAGTGTATCATATATGCATATATAATATTTTATTTTTAAAAATCAGTTTTAATTTCAAAAACAAGTTTAATTGCTATTACTAGGTATTTAGGTAATGATAATAAAACTTGTTTGATATATAAATAGAGAATGTTTGATTTAAAGAATATTGAATCAAACATGTTTATGTTTGATATGATGTTAATGGAAGAGTTTTTATTGGGGTAAAGATCATTGAATGATTGTAAAATTTTATATTTATTTACACTCATTTTTTTTTTTTTGGAAATTTTTAAAATATCTTTTGCAATTTGAATTTTATTTGCTTATTTTTCTCTTACAAATTTTTTAAGTATTTTTTTTTAAATACATTTTTATAAAAAAAAATTTTTTTTTATTTTGGGAGGTTGGTTTATAATATTGATTAATTATGTGAAATGATGAAATGAATAAATAAAAATGAGGTGCTAAGATTTTAGTGAATACCAGCTCATAAGTTATAAATTACAGAAGGTTTATGCAATTAAATATTATTTTAAATATAAAATATGATGAAGAGATTGAAATTGAAACGTATTGCAACATTTAGCACAATATATTGTTATTTGTTAGATATGCTAATTAAAATTTTCATTTTAATTCGAGTAGGAAGGAAAGATGATAGAAATGTTGTAGGAGCAAAATTCTAATAAGAATTATTATATAATGATGAAAAAGAAATTGCTGTAGCAATTGTTAAGTCTGGCAACATATTTATACATATATAAATATGTATATATATGTTATGTGCCTACTGTTTAAAAAGTTAAAAATAATTTATGTTTGACAAAAACAAGTATGCAATTTTATAAAGTGGAAAAACTCATTTAAATATTAAATTGAAATTTAATTTATTTAATACTATCAATTCAAGTTAAAAACCTAAAGTTAAGTTTTATACCGAAAAGATACATAGGTTACAGATTGTGTTGAATTTAGTTGTTATTTTAAATAATAATAAAAAGAGGGATGATTACAGAGAATCAACAAATAAGTCAGTTATTTATTTAACATGCTTTATTACTGACCATATATATTTGATCTCTTCTTAATTTTACAGAAAAAAAGACTAGCTATATAAAATTTCTTTTATATTTTAATTAATCCAGATTAGTCTATTTTATCTGCATTTTAATAAAACAAAAATTAGATTCAATTCAAATTCATGTTAGGTTAAATCGATCATACGCAATATATTATACATAATTATGTATAAAACTTTAACATATTATGTTGAAGATATTAAAAATAAAAAAAGAAAATCAAAACCTAAATATCTGGATACCGTTACAGTTAAATTTATATTTCCATTAACTAAATAAATCAACATAAAATTATTATAAAGTTGCATAATTGTTTAATTTGAAAAAAAAAAAAAAAACCAAACTGGAAGGATTTTAAAAGAAATGAGGAAATTATTATACAGCTCCGTAAATTGTAAACCAGTTCAATATAACTGGCAAAACTATTTGAAAAATTTAAAGAGCTTTAAAAAAGTTATTAGTTAGTTAGTTATTATAAAGTAAATTTTTTTTCTTTATGTAAGAAATTAAAGCAGAGATAAAAGCAAAAAAAAAAAAAATTAAATAAAAATCAAACCAAATTAACTTTCATTTTCCTATTATTGCACTCTCTGTACATAAATTCTTCTATTCATTACTCTTTTTTTTTTTTTTTTTTTTGTCAAAGGTGTACATATGTAAATGTTTGCATATCTGTAAAGTGAACATATTATATATACAAAAAAAAAATTTTTTTTATTTTTGGTTTTATTATAATTTAATTTAATAGTTATATTATTGGCATTACCTTTTTATATACTATTGTTGTAGTTATGTTCAAATTAAATTTAAACTTGTTTATGAGTGACTTCCATGACTAATTACTTCCATGTTAACATGCTACACTAATAAACTACTAGTCTAGAAACCAACAAAAAAAAAAATTTATAATGTGCTCAATAACAATTGAAAGTGGTTAAAAAAAAAAACAAGTAACAAAAATAATGAAATACTTTCATCGAAAACTAATATTGAACTTTTTCCGTAATTTTTTTTTTTTTTATATTACAAAACAAAATAAAAAATTAACAACGGAAAAGCAGGGTTGAATATTTTAGAAAATAGTTATTTTCTAAAACAATAAAATGAAATTTTTATAATAAAAACAATGAATATTAATTAATTTCATTATTTATTTTAAATATATTTTTTATTTTTTTATTTTTTTTGTGTTAAAATATTATTAAAAATAAAAATGAAACACTCTTTAAGATGCATAATGCATAAATTGTATATGCACTTTTTAGAAAATAAAAAAAATTCGTTAACTTTCGTTTAAAAACAAACCAAAATTATAAAAAAAAAAAAAATTAATATAAAAAAATAGTGTTAATTATGTGCGTTTACCATTTAATTTTTCTCGTAACTTTTATTAATAAATTAAAATATTTAAATTTTTTTTTTAATTTATTTATTTTTTACTTAATATTTATTTTACAAAATGATAAATTAATGAAAGATAAGTAAAAAAAAAAACTAAAGAATTGTGGTTAGTTCCAAGTTTAGTTTCCGTTAAATTTATTTATATAATATATTATTAAATAGAAATATTTAATATTATTAAAATTATCGGCTACTAAAGTTATTATATAGATTAAATACTATATTTTATTTATATAATAATATTATTTATTTTCATGAACTGCATGAACTACTCCAGCTTAGCCACAGAGCCTTTCTTTTGTTAAATTTTCAAAAAGTTTGTGGTTAAAAATAAAATTGCATAATTTAAGGGGTATTTTATTTTAAGGTACATATTATTTTTCATAAAAATGTTTTTTTTTTCCCCTAAGGGAGGTGAGAATCTTCCAAATACACCAAGAATTTTTCCTTAGTAGTGTCAGATTCTTACTGACTAAACCCACTTCCCCCTTTATCCAATATAATGGGATGAAATCCTTACCTGGTAATACAGCGTTAGGTTATACTGCGTATTGGCTAGGAAGTAGAGATATGAAAGGATAGGAAATGGATGCGGAAACATTGAATTGGGAGTGGGACTGTAAGGAAACAATGAATGCTTATTATTGTTACTATCTTGCGTTGTTACAACTGCATGTTGTAACAGTGACTATAGCTGTTACAATGGTTACAACATACTGCGGGTTGTAACAGTGACTATAGCCGTTACAACATTTACAAAATGCAGTAGTATATATAACACCTTGCTGCATGAGGAAATTATTGAAGGCAACCCCCACTGTCACTGTAGCAGCTATTATTATTGGTATTAGTATTATTTATTAAAATTATTATTATTTTACTAGAGTCAGGGTCATCAGTGTATTATAACATGCAGTAGTATATAACACCTTCCAGCATGATATAATCTAAGATAGCTCGACTGTAGCTGTTATTATTATTATTAATTATGCGATATACACTATTATAATATTAAATTACTACATATTTTTTTTTATGTGACCTGACCTGGGTTTGAACCCAAAACTTTCCGATTGAAAGGCTGGCGACTTAACCACTACGCCATTAGTCAGATAATTTTTTTTTATTAATATGGCTTAAACCTTTCTGAAACATTTTTATAAATAATATTATAATTTAGTTACTAATATGCTATAGTATATACCGAGGTTCAAGTAATTGAAATTTCATAAATATAAAAACTGACAGACATATGAAAAAATAGTATAGGATAAAAATAATCAAAAATAATTACAAATAAAAATGTTCAATTAAATTTTTATTTCTTTTCTTGGACTTACAAGTCTTTTATGATGATTTGAAAAAATTCAAATATACAAAATGCTATATATATATATATAAAGTTTTGTTTGAGTTCACTGTCCATTACAAGTATTAAAATTAAAAACAAGGCTTGCATTTTATTATCATAAATCACTGATTTAATCTTTTATCTATTAATATTATTTACTAACGAACAACTTATTTAAGAAATTGAAAACAAAAAAGGTAAATATTTTGTTATTGTCTATTTAAAGTTCAAATAGAAGAAAAGAAACACAAACACAAAAAAAAAAAAAAAAAGAACTTGCAAAACTGATGATAGACCGATGAAACCTAGTTTGAAAAAAAAGTACTTATAATACGTTTGTTTTTCTTCTATTTTTTTTTTTTTGGTTTTTGAGTTTTCCATAGGGAAAAATTTCTGTTAAATTAAACAAAAGCGAAAAACTTAAAACAATAGATATATACCTAATATTTTAATAAAAATTAGTAAATAACAGTTATAAATATCAATGCAAGAATAAAAAAAAATTACAAGATTTCTGACAAAATAGTGTACGAAAATTCGTTTCCTTTATTTTTTTAATTTATTATTTTTTGGCTCTTATAAATGAAAAATTCATTAAATCTTAAGTGTATCTAAACTTAAAATAACTAAAAGTTTCTGTATGTTCATTGATTTATAGTTTTAATTTATTTGTTTTACTAAAAGATTTATGGTTTTTATCTAGGTTATTTGTAATAATTATTTTTATCAGTTTAATTAGAATTAAAATTTTAAAGATATTATTTTGAAGTCGAAATAAAATTGAATAGAATAATACATCAAGTTTAGTTTTTTTGAGATTTTAATATCTAAAATCTGACTTAAATCTTGTTTTATTATTTTCAAATATTATCATATTTGTCGAGCCTTGGTGGCCTATAGGAGGGTATAAAATATGCTGTAAAAATCTAAGGAGTATGGGATTGAATCCCACATACATTGTAAAAATAGTTCCCCCTTACGACATTTACAGTCACGCCTGAAATGGAAAGGCTGTGTAATTTTCTTGTCACATTTATGTGACAGGAGAATAAACAAACAAAAAAAAAACACATTTGTAATTTTTTTTTGTTTTTTTCAAAAATGACCAAAATTAATAAATAATAATTTTTTCATCTGATCTGAATTTTCTAATATTGTATAATTTCCAAATCGAATTTTTAAATGGATTTTTTAATTGATAATCAAATCGAAATATATTGTCAAATTATCTACTGTCCAATCGCATTCATCTATTTTTGGACTAAAGGTCTATTAGAAATATAAACAAAAACATATTTAATGCTCCATTTTTAATAAAATGTTTATTGAAAAGTTCGGTAACTTAGTCGAGCTTAGATTATAAA
The DNA here is from genome assembly GCA_947095535.1 of Poecilobothrus nobilitatus. NCBI lineage: Eukaryota > Metazoa > Arthropoda > Insecta > Diptera > Dolichopodidae > Poecilobothrus > Poecilobothrus nobilitatus. Next base: position 189,412,116 of record OX352773.1, read on the forward strand.
TGCTGTTCCAGAGAAAAGCTTATCTTCATCGTTATTTTGACGTTATTCTTTGAATACAAAAAATAATGTTTTTTTTTTCCTTAAGGGATGTGGGAAACTTCCAATGACACCAAGAATTTCCCCCTTGGTTGAGTCAGATTCGTACAGACTAAACTCACCTCCCCCTTTAGCCAATATAATGGGATGAAACCATTACCTGCGAACGCAGTATATTGGTTAGGGAGGAGGGATAGGAAATGGATACGGAAACATTGAATTGGGAGTGATACTGTAAGGTTTAAATTTAAAAACCTACAAAATAGCTACTTTTTTTTATTTATCTACAAAATACCTAAAGTACTTACTTATTTTTTATAGTCAATAGTATTCCAACTAAAAGTTGCAATGAGTTTCAAAAGTTTCCAAAAATAAATTTCTTTTACGACTGACAATTTCTATACTATTCAAATGGATGAATATAGCTTAGGGAAATGAGGTTACTATAAGAATATCGTAATTCATCTAATTTTCGAAATTAATAATTTATAGTTATATGATATTCACGTCAATTTTGTTTCTTCACTGCATTAATTTTTTTGGCTCTTTCGTTTAGTTAGAATAGAACTTTTTTCTCTCCGTGAATAGTGACTCAATTTTGTTTTATCAGTTAAAAATTAAGTAAAATGTACATATTTTTTTTTTCGAAATTTCTTTGATGTAATAATTGTGTTACAATAGTGTTCTTTTTATTCTTAATTTCAAAAATTAAAATAAATCGTGGGTAATTATAATATTACCAATAAAAAATTTCTACCAATTTTAATAATGTGATCAATTAATTTTTTTTATTTTATTTCAATTGAATTTTATTATTTAATTGGCATTATCTTTCAACAATTAGCAGCATTACTTTATGTCATTTTCTGGGCTTATTATCCGTACCGTATAGTATGCAATTTTTCTATATTAACATTTTTGATACAAAATAATTTTTTTTTAAATTCGCGGATTGTTAATATTAAAAAAATGATGTAAATTTTTTTTTTTTCCTTTTTTTTTTTAAATATTTATGTTAATTGTGTAAAATATAATAAAAAAAAAAAAAAAAAAATGAATTATAAAACGAAGTTTAGATACATTTCTTTCTTTGGTTTGCATTAACTATTGCACGTTTCAGTTTATCTTTAGTATATAAGTTACAACAATTTTTTTTTTTATTATATTACAGGTATTCCTTTGCAATTTTCTTTTTCTGTTTTATGTTTTTTTTTTTTGTTGTAAATTTGCAATGCAATTTTTGAAACAAGTTGACTGAATTGATGATTATCTAAGTAACGCGAAAAAAATTTCCTTTTTTTTTTATTATAATTTTTTTTAGCATTTTTACATATACAAAAAATAACGCCATAATCCACATGAATACGAAATTTACTTGTTTTGTTATTGTATAAAATGTGTTACTTGTGGTCGAGTTCATAACAAATCTAGAGTTTGGTTTTTGTAACTAACCAGTTCAAAGTTAATATTAAAGTTGAATAAGAAAATGTATGTGAAATGATTATATCTTGGTTATTTGGTTTTTGATTATTTTGTAACAAGAAGATGAGTGAGTTTCTTTTGTTTTTATTTATTTTTTGTTTATCTTTAAGCGGTTTATTTAACCGAATTTTCTTATTATTTTACATTTGAATTGATATACAATTTGACATATTACCATAGTTGGTTTTTTGAATTTTTTTTTTTATTTTTAAATATCCAATTTTTACCATTTTTAGTTATCAGTTCAAATATTTTGTTTAATTGAATGTTCTCTAGGGAGTTTATTTTGTGTCATTAAATAAAATTTAAAATTAAATTCAAATTAGAGGACTGGGTGGCCTAGTGGATAAGGGCGTATTAAATACGTTAAATACACCGAAGGAGTATGGGTTCGAATCCCATGCATATCGTAAGAATAATTCTCCCTTAAGATTTTTACAGTCACGCCTGAAAAGAGAAGGCTGTGTAATTCCATTATCATATTTATTTGACAGGGGAATAAACAAAACAAAAAAAAAAATTTACATTACATTTAATCAAGTCTAAATTAAAATTAAATTTTTCTAGTAATTTTATAATATCGTATGGCCTCATTCGATATTTATATATTTAGAAATAAAAAAATTAATAACTGTATGTTTAATTTAAGTATTTGAATAAACTTTACATAGTTTTAAATTTATTAAGAAATGTAAAAATTTTAATTTTCAAATTTTATAGAAAAAATTTTTCACAATTCCATTACGTTAATCTTTATCAAACTTGTTTAAATGGATTTTTAAATCATCACATAATCAAATGTACGTCAGGTAAATAAAGTATACTAAAAAAAAAAAAAAAAAATTTTCCTTATCTTAAACAAAAAACAAAAAAAAAACTGTACCAAATGGATATGTTACTATTTTTTTTTTTGCACTAAAATTACTTTTATTTGGTGCAAACAAAAAAAAACAAAAAAAAAAAACTAGGTACACTACTAAAAATTTTCAACCTGATTAGCGGTTATTGAGCTTTCGCATAAGATTTTCCAGCTGAATAGTAACCAATACGTGAAAATTTTACCAATAATATCATCATTACTTTTATTTTTATTCACGTTTTTTGAATTTATGGTTATTGAAATCAAAAAATCACTTCCAATATCTCCCAAAGCTCTACTTTTAATATTGTGGATTTTGTTTTTTTGTTTTTTTTTTTAAATAAAAATGGACATTAAGGAAATAAGTTTTTCAAAATGCATTCACGGACATATATGAAGTATATAGGTATGAAATTTTTTTTTTTTTTTAATTTAATTCACTTTGATTATGCAATAATTTGGTGGTGCTGTTATTTTTTGGTTAATATTTCCTATATATCGATTTAAGGTGTTGAGTCTGAATTAAAAAACAAAAAAAATAATACGCGCCTATAAATGAAAAAAATTCGAATTTGTCGCTTTCTTTTTATATGACAATTAAAATTTATTCGTTATTTTTTTTTTTTTTTTTGAAATTACATATTAAAAATTTATGTCTCATTGCTATTTTTTTTAATAAAATGTAATAATTATTAAAGAGTATTTTGATTGGAGGAGGTAAAATAAAATAAAGAAAGAAGAAGCAAATTTTTGAAATAAACTTTTAGTTACTTCTATTAATGAAATTAAATATAAAAAAAATCATTGATCACTTCTTTGGATAATTAAATACTGTAATAGCTTAGGTAAAAAATAATTTCGTTGAAATAATTGACAATTATAAATATTTTCAAAAAGGATATAAGTATCTATCATAGTATTAGATTTTTTGTACTAACATTTTCAGTTATTTAAAATTTTTATAAGCATCTAATATGATTATAATGAGTACTTGTAAATATGTATTTTATACTTATCTTGCATATCGGCGTTCAAAATAAGTTTTAGCACCTAACTTAAAACTCTACCAGGAAAATATAAACACACTATGTATAAATGATTAATGAATTTTACCGTTATAAAAACTTGATTTATATTTTATCTCCATAGATATAACTAGACATATTGATACTATAAATATGTCGTTTCTTATATAAATATTCAAATAATTTTTATACATACCTTCTATGCGTAATTGGATGTAATTGGTATAGGCCAGGGAAATATTGTTTATAATACGGAAAATATTTACAATTTTAAATATTAAACAACATTCTTCCAGTAATGATAAGTATAACTTTTTAACTATAGTGAAATTACCCGTATCATGTGTTTTCTGCCTTTTTCTTTTTATATTTAATGTGTAATTTTACAGTTATTACTTCTTATAGGTATTTAAAAAAAAAAAAAAGTATAATAAAAATTTTATCACTCATATTAAATACTTTTAAGCATTTATGGTAAGAGTATTTTCATAAATTTGGTATTGACTAGGTTATAATTGTTACAGAAAATTACGCAAAAAAAATCAATGAAATTTTCTTTTGAATAATACAGAAATTTTAATCAAAGTTCATTGAACCTAAAATTTAATAAAATAACTTTAATTTCCTTTTCAAATCTTATATAAGCCGATTTATTTTAATGAACTTTTTATTTTTAGTACACACCTAAAATTTTAAATGTTATATAAAAAAAAAATCTTCTCAATTAACTTAATTCCAGTGCTTTGCAACCTTTGTTTGAATATGGTGCACTAATTTTTTTTTTTCAGAAAATCCGAAGCACATCACAACAGAAAATATAAAAACAATATGTGTATAAAATATTTTATAATGAAAAATTACTTAATAATTTAATTTCTTATCTGTTATTCTTTCATATCTCTTATAAAATAGATAAAAATCTATTACTAATAAGTAATAATTAATGTGATACCTATATGTGCTTTTTTTAGTTAACACATACGTATATATTTTATATGTATACATGTTTGAAAGTGCCACAAGAAGTGCTTGGACAAGACCCTTTAAGCATAATAGATTATCATTTTTTATTAAAACTAGAGTTGATAAACTTAGTTCAAATAAGGATGTTATAGAAAATGGAAGCAGAATTGCAATAGTCTGTTCAGAAATTTGTATTTGAAAAAATGTCTTTCACCGATTTTTGTGTAGTAGATTTCAGCGCAAGTGTGATTTTTAAAACGTAAGAATATATTTAAAATGAGAAAGAGTTTCTTAAAAAAATATTACATAACTATTTGAACTGATTAAGTGCGGGCACATTCAATATCATTTCCCGTCACACATGATTGTGCAACTCTGACTTAATTATTTGATTTAACGGAGAAATTTTCACTCATAGATTGACATTGAGTCAAAAAGGATTTTGATAAAAATTTTTGATCTTTTTTAACATAAAGTTAATGATCACTAACAAATTAAAATAAATTTCAGCCAGGAAATTAAATTGTAGTATTTAAATAATTTTAATTTTAAAAATTTCATATTTACTTCCTTATTAACTTGTCTATACATTATACATATTTTACTAATCATAACATTGACTCAATATTTTTAATTTTTGTTGCTGAAGTTAATAACTCGGATCAGACTCAAACAAGAATTCATAAAGATATTTGTCTATATATAAGAAATAAAATTTAACTAAAAAATGGCAACCATCTAAACATCATTATAATTTAACTGCAAAATCATCCAAGTGGAATTTGTGCTGTCAAATTAATAAATTTCAAAAGAAATGGAAATGATTTTATGCTTCAAGAATTTTTTGAACTTGAAATTTTATAATCCATAATTAATTGAAAATAAAAAAAAAAGAAAAATTTAATTGCAGAAAAGATACAGGTGATAATATCTAATATGGAAATAATATCTAATATATGTATTTTAATAAATATTTTGTAACATTATTATGCTCTCCATTATACTATAGTTTTTTTTTACCATTTTAATATGGGAATTGTCAATTCAATTAAATTTAAATTTTAGAACTTACATAAAGTTTAAAATTATGCAGAACTCAATTTTTTTTTTTTTTTGACGAGGGTCGGTGAAAAACTTCGAAAGTCACTTAAAAGAAATGAATGTGATTCTTTCGGATAGTGTTGAACTTTAACCGATCAAAACCACCCCCGTTTTAAATAAAACTTTAGGTTGGGACCTTTGATACAAATATACAGTTTGGTTTACGGGATAGGGATATAAGAGGAAGGATTCTTAAGAAAAAAGGAATTTACCAAAACCAAAAATTTACGATTATGAGTAATGGGTACGAAAATTGGTAGAAACATTTAGAAGAAAGATGTTAATGTTTTTCTTAAACTATACTAAATCGTACACATATGTGTTACCAATTTTTGGGGAAATTAATCTTGAAATGCAAGTAAGTACAGCCTTATTACATAAATATAAGGAATTAGTACAGCCTTATTAAGTAACCGAAAATATTGTTTTTTTAATATTATTTATTTCAAATCAAAAATTTTATTATTATTATCAGACACATTACGGCCAATTTACATGGAGATTTCACAAAAAAATTTCTTTTCTCAATGTCGAACTTTTTTTTTTTTTATTTTCATCTTATAATATAAATTTAACATAACATAAGATATAATAACATTACATTACATTAATTATTAGATAATTTAATTACAAATTAAATCATAAAGTAAAATTTCATTACGCATATATACTTATATAAATTTGTCTTGACCATTTTTAAATAAACCAAAAAAAAAAATTACTTAATAATTTTAATGATGTAAATATTATGGAGGTACTAAAAAAGGTATACGTATACAACGTATAATTTTTAATTAATTTTTCGAAATGAATTCATTTCTTAAAATAAGGCATTTATTCAAGTTTTCTAGCATAAGATTTTTATTACATTAATATCAAATTAGTTAATTAAATCAAATTTCTTAATTTAGTTTATAAACATATGTATATGTAAATATATATATATATATATATATATATATATAGATATTATTAATTTTGATTTATAATAAATCATCATAATATATAATATAAATTACATTTAGTAAATATAACAAGTTTCAGATTATTCCAATCTTATATTTTTAAAATTATTTCGTGTGTATAGGATTTATTTATGATTTCGAAATAGTCAAGTTTTTTTAATTTCGTTTAAAAATAAAAAAAAAAAAAAGAACATCGAATTTTTCCACACTCTAATTTTATTCAAAATATTTAAGATAATTAATTGGGACATTTAATGCAATCAGAGTAATGAATAATTATGAGGAAAAATAAATAATTTTTAAAATTACAAAATATAAAATAAATTTTAAAATTAAAATGCAGGTTTAACAAAAATAAAAATTTATAGGAAATTTATAAAATTCGGAAGAAATAAATGTATTTTATACATCAACGCAATATGCTAATATTCGGAAGTAAAAATTGACAGTACAGTAAATTGATTTTGATGACTATACAAAGTGTCATTAATTTTTGGAAAAAAAAAGTCGACTTATTTCATCCTTATAAGATTATCAAGATAATCAAATCTTATTTTAATCTTTTTTTTTTCCTATTTCTTTACAATCCTATCAATTCTATGCTGTCCAGTTTTAATCCTTATGTATAATTCAGTTTCATTATGATAATCAATTTCAACTATATAATTAAAATAATTTTGTTTTTTTTTTTGTATTCCATTAAATTTTCCATCAATCATTATATTTTCTAAAATGTGGTGAATCAAAACTAAGATTGAAAACAAAAGTATCCAAAATATAAAAACGTATAAAAACTTATAAGATATTAAATTCAAATAGAAATTTGGAGAAACATTATATACACATATGTACATATATTGTATGAAAGCAGATCAAATTTATAACAAGTTTTAATTTTTGTTTTTTATGAACAAGATAATTTTAATTAAACAAAAATTTGTTTGTACAGTTTTTAATTAAATGAAAACCGTTAAATAAGATTAATTCCAGTAAATGTGTATAAAAAAAAAAAAAAAAAAAAAAAAATTTAAAAATTGGAAAAGAAAAATTAAAATAAATTTATTAAAAAATATAAGTTTTCAGCTTTATTGAATTTGAGCAACTCAACCATTTTTCATTTAAAGATATTTCTAGAATTCTGTTTTTATGTTTTTTTTTTTTTTTTGACAATCTTAAATCTAGGCTAGTAGATTTATGTTAAGTTTATATTCAGAAAGCGTAGAAAATTATTCATAGCAAAATTTTAGTTAATGCAAAACAATTTTAATATAACCTTGAAGTACGAACTAATAAATTTAATTAAAAAAAATATTTGAAATTACATCATTTACATCAAAAGTGCCAAAACATCACTAATTATTGGAAAGATGGATTTTTTTTTGGCATATGCCAAACAAAAAGAGTAACAATAACCTTTTTTTCTTTTAATTTTTGAAAAGTTATTCACACTTTATTTTGACAGGTTTGATAATCCAAAAAAAAAAAAAAAAAATACTTTTACACCATCTTGATAATCTTATTGATTTTGCAACTAGAAAAATAATGTTGTAAATATAGACTTAAATTGCGATTTTACCCTTCAGTTGATCTTTTAAATTTTAAAAACCAAAAAAAAAAACCTATGTATGTATTTATTTATTAAAATAATTTGCTAAAGGGCATTTTTCATACCTATTTCATTTAGAAAAACAAAAACCACAAATTTAGGACATTGTCAAAGAATTTGAATATTAAAAAATTGTTTACAAATTTGCACACTAGGTGGTGTTATTATTATTCAGTTTTTAATGTTACTAATATAGTTGTTAAAATGAAAACCTTGAATTACTTTACAGTAAATCAATTTATAAACTGTCATTTATAATAAATATTTATAATACATAATTTGTTGTAATAACGGTTCCCTTCTAAAGCTACTCCCATTTATTGCAATTTTACGTTATTTTGCAATTTTAATATTATGTTAAATTAAATAGTAAAAAAAAAACAAATTTTTTTTAAATTAAAATAAATATGTGTCATATTTTGTGCATAATGCATATTATGACTCAATACAAATGAACTGTAATAAAAATAATATTATATTGTAGGTCATATAATATTAGTAATTATAAAAAAAAAAAAAAAAATATTAACTGTAAAACCCCTCCATTTATATTAACTTTAATAATATTATCTAGAAAAATAAATTTTGTTTTTATTAATTTTGTAATGTAGACATTTTTATACAAAAAAAAAAAAATAAACGCATTACAGAGTAATTAAAATTTTCTAGAATTTCTTTCTAATAGATTAATAATTATTTATGAAATAATTGCTATGTTTTTTTTTTTAGTATCATACATTTATTGAGAAGTCATTAAGATAGATTAAGTTTTTATTAATGTTGTTAAGTTTTTGATTAAAGGTTGTTATTATTAAATACATACATACATATATAAAAAATGATAACAAAATAAAGTTTAAATATTAATCATATATAATAGAATAAGAGTTTTAATATGATTGTAAGACTTGGTTTTAAAAATTTACAATAAAATATTTAATTTAATACTTAATTTATGATTCATGCATCATCAAGTCTTGAATCTTTTAATAAGATAGGTGGTGTACAAATCAAATTCGGTGTACGATTATTAGAGGATAATGAAACTTTGGAAATTTGTTACGTATGCGCTATTATATCTCTAAAGTAAATCAATTTTTTTCCTAATGATATGTACTTATATTTTATATTATTTGAAGCAAATACCATAGAATAATTTCTTTCCTATTTAAAAAAAAAGACAAAACATTGTATATGGCTAAAAAATCTATATTTAAAATTACCTTACCTTAATACCTATAAATACCTTAATTTGTTTTTAAAATGTCAATAGAAAAATGTATAAGTTAATATACAATTATATATTTCGAATTCGAAATACAATTATATATTTCGATAAGATGTATGGAAGGTGTTACTTTTAATCATTTAAATTACGACTTGATATCAAATAATTAATAACTGTCAATCACTGATGCTTTTTTATTCCATATTTCTGTAATTTTTGCCATGCATAAAAGTATGTGTATATATAATTCATTCAAAACTCTTACCACCGCATGATTTATTTTGACAGTATCTATGTTTAATATTATATTTAATTTGCTAATACTGATGAAAGTATAGAATATTATTATATAAAATTAAAACATCTGCTCCTTCTTATCTCTTTTCACTATAATGGCTAAAAACTAATATTTATATTATTTAATTCTACTTTTGGGAATATTGAAATACAAAGTTTCTGTATATATACAAATATTTTTAGAGTGTATCCTCTAAAAGATCACAAGTTTGATTGACTTTTTATTTCTATCAATATCCCACCTTTTTCAGATATCATATAGAAAAACCTGAATAATGCTTTTAATATTCACCAGAAAACTTGCATTGTCAGTGAAAACTAAACAAGAATAACTTACGCAAATAATTTTTTACGCTTTTTATTACGTTTTTTTTTTTTTTTTTAATTTTTATTTTATAAGTACAATAAACATAATTTTCTTCAGTTTATACGTTTTTTTATAATCAATCATTATTAATAAACTTCAATAAATTTCAAAAGTATTAATTAACTTTTATTAATTTTTTTAATTATCTACCAAAAAAATGTAAAAAAAAAAAAAAAAAATCGTGAAGGAAATGCTAAATATTTTTTGATTTAACATCAATTTGCAATCATTGTACATATAAATCTTTTAAAATGCAAGTTAAGCGCTAATGAACTGACCGTGAGAAAACATAAAAATTTTTTTTTTTTTTTTTTAAATAATTTTCATTTTTATATGAAATTATTTTAAAAATGAAATTTAATTTCACAATATGGTCCTCAGTAGAGGGTGAGAAAATTATAAAATGGCTAGATAGATAATAATTTACAGTGTTCGATTGAAAAGGATTTTTTTAATATTGCATGAGATTTTAAAAAGTTTTTCTCTCATGGAATACGAAATTGTTTTTATTTTATTGTTGTCGGTTGATATTAACATTATTTAATATAGTGATGTGAATCAGGTCCAGTTTTATTTTGTTTCTTTTGTTTTCTCAGTTAAATTTAATATAGAAATTGTTTTTGTTATATGGTATATCTTAAAAATGTTAATATAAACTTAAAATATTGCATGATAGATATGCTCATAGTTAGGTATACATCTAAATTTGATTTAATATAATATTTATTATGATTAAATATCGATTTCCTGTATATTATAAAAATATTTATTTAAAGTTTGGCTGATTTTAAAAATTTCATGATGAATAATGAAAGTAATATAATATTTATAGCATAGACAATATTGAACGGATTGTGTAGCTATACTAATTATGGAGATAAATTTGATTAATTTAAAATCAACTAAATAAGCACAAATTTCAATAAAAACCAAAATCATTTATAATAGATATTTTTGATTAACTTGAATCTAAAATTTAATAATATAAAAAAAAAACAAGCCAGAAAGTAAACCAACGGGTTTTAAAGGCGCACATTTTCTAAAAGACAATGCAAACTGTGATATATATCAAAATTATTTTTTCTAAGAATTTTATATAACAAGAAGAAATCTGAAAAACTTTCTTCAATTTTAGAAAAGAAAAACTTTCTTCAATTTTAAGGAACCCAGAAAAACCATTAACATATGTAAAATGTTGAAACTTTAATTCTTTCGTTTCATATTGAAAAAAATTGCATAGGTGCTATCTAAAACGGTAGGTACTAAAAGGATACCGAAGTTATGAAGGAAAAAAATCTTGCAAAACTTTGCCTTCATATAACGGTAAATGTAAACAGTAAATTGCAAAACATTGCATAATTTTGATATTGTTTTATAAAGGTAAAAAAAAGTTTCGGTCTTTTAGCGTTTTTTTTTGGAAAACTACTGGAAAAATTGGAAATCAATCTACCTAGTAGATTGGAAAACTACTAGGTAGAACCTGATATATATGTATATTTGAATTTGGGGGCAATTTTGCAATTTTAAAGGGTTGTAACCCCGTAACCTTGTATAAATCACAAAATTTTACAATTACAAGTACAATTTTATTACTGCAGCTTTAAGTTTTATGAATTACAGATGAAAGGTTTGTACAGATGCCCAAGTTACAGGTGTGTAAAATTATCAAATTTTCAATTTTTGAGAAAACTTGTCCTAATTCTAAAAGTTTTTTCTTCTCACAAAATTTCAAATCACATAACGTTACACATAACGGTAAATTTAAATACTAAATTTAAAACATATGTATAATTTTGGCATTGATTTATAAAGCTAAAAAACTGTCTTGTCGTACACCGTTTTCAAATTGAAAAAACTGTTAAGCAGAACTTGATATATACACATAGACATACATAGGACTTTTTGTTTTTAAGTTTGAAGGGCTGCATAATGGGTGGGGCTACATAAAAAGTTGTTCTACAACATTAATTTTTTTATAAAACTTATCCTATGGTTAAAATTTTATTACTCTATCTTTAACTGTGTAGAAGTGTTTTAAACAGATGGACGGACGGATGGACAGAATGAAACTAATTGGAAAATTTTTCAAAAGTTTTTTTTAAAAAGAGCTAAAAATATTATTGATTGATAAATTTTCCTATAACATTTAAATATCAGTCAAAAATTTTAAAAATAACAATAATTAATGCATATCGTGACAAAAACGCATAAAATATTCATCATAAAACCTTTTATTTCATTCTTTCATGTTATAAAATTATGCGCTTGATAAAAACTTTTACTTTCTGGATAAAAATCTCTTTAAAAGATTGAAAAAGAATGAAATTTCGTATGAAAAAAAAAACAAAATGAAAAGTCAATAAATATGTAGTGTGTTGTTAAAAAAAGGTGAATATTTATAAAAATATAAACTCTCAGTTAAAATCCGGCTTTGAATTTTTTTTTTTGTTTTCCTTTCCTTTGAATAAATTTTTATTCAAGCATTTTTTTGTTATTAAACACTATACAGTTAATATGCGCTGATGTTCTTACAAGCACTTTAAAGATTAATAAAAAAAAGGGTAAATTTAAAAAATTTTCCCTTTGTAATATTTTCGGACAATAGTTTTTAACAGAAAAAAAAAACCAAAAAGAATATAGTTGCTCTTGTCAATTCTAAAATATTTGTACCAATCCATTATAGTGTTATAAAATACAATTATGCATTTACTATTTTGTTTATAATGTTGTAAAAACATTATCAACTAAAGATAGGTACCTATCTAATTATAATTACAGTACATTTCAGTAAACTGAGTTCAAAAATTTGCATGACATGTATCTAAACTAAATTCGAATATTTTAAGTAAACGAACTTGCATTAGCCTATTTTAAATTGCAATCAATTGCAAAAATTTTAAATTGAATCTAAAAATTTGTGTAGCAGCTATTCTAAGTTGGACCTTAAGCAAAAACAATTGAGAACCTATAAATTATATTAGAAAAATTTTGGCTAGTTGTCATAGCTAAGTTTTTTCATTTTTTAGTTAACGTGTTGACACTGGCGAACAGACATTTAACTACATATTTAAATCGATTCAGTTTACGATACTAAACTGATCCAAATAAATTTAATTTTATATCTATCTTGACTTGTTCTATATGCGTTACAAACGAAGGAGCAATTTTGATATAACTATGAACTACCGCTTATGCGGGTATAAAAATCGGTGAATAGTATCAAAATTAATGTAAACTAGGTTTAGTAGCTGAAGTAAATTAAATTAATGGTTTACTTTTTGTGAAAAAAGGTATAGATTAAAATCAAGTATAATTGGTATTACCGTAAAAAGGTGACCATTTATTTTGGATATGTCCTGTATATTATTTAATTTTAAATTGTGTTATAAATTCAAATAAATTTTTTTAGTATTTTAGTATATTTTTGTTTTAAATAGATTTGAGCGAGCAGCTGCTGTTTAGCACATTGCTCGAAATTTTTTTATTAGCTCCATTTATTTACAATCGTTTAAGATGTAGTAATGAAATCTTAACCATGAATAGTTTTTATTAAAAAAATCATTTTGTGAAGCAACTATTTTATGCATCTCTACGAATTATCGAGCTATAGTTGAGCAAAGTTGGAAAAATACATTTTTCAATTTAAGAAATCTAAATGACAGGAAATATTTTATAAGTTTTTAAATCCAGATAAGATTTATAAAATTTTTTGATATTTAGTATTTAAATTTACCATTATGTGAAAACAAAATTTTTCAGAATTTTGATTCCTTCTCTAGAATTTGGTTTCCTTTGGTCTGTTTAAGAGCTAGAAGTCAAAATAACAAAATTCGTACAAGAAATTTATTTAAAGTAAGAAGAAAAAATTAGAGATCCAAAATGATATTTTTACATATTATATGTTGACGGCTTTTCTTAATTAGATAAGATAATCCTTAAAATTGAAGAAAATATCTCTTAAGTTTAGTCATTATTTTTAAAATGTTTTATTTCCTTTTTGAAAATATGAGCTTTTAAAAAACTTTAGTTTTATAGCCTTGTTTTTAATATTGAAAATTCAAATGTTAAATGTTTAAATACATAAATGCTTATTATGCTGATTACTTTCTTTCAATGTCCAAATATTCAGTTTTAAAAGTAAAGAAATCTGGTTACTTTAATTTGAATTCCGTGAATTTTTGAAATATAGCTTTTAAAGAGAAGTAATAAAGGTGTTGTGGAACTAATTCAAAATTAAATTTAAAAACTGAATTATAATTTATGTATGGAAGTCCATCATTACATCTGATATTGTTATTACATATAATTATTATTATTATTATTATCAGTTTTTGTGGTTTATTTTATTTTATTTTTGTTTTATTGATTTTCATTTTCGTTAAGTCCGGATGTAAAAAAAAATATTTAATTTTTTTTATTTTTATTTATATATATATATAAATATGTAGTTTTTTGTTTTATTTAAAATTTTTTTTTTATTCTTATACTTTCTGTTGCCGCTTTACATTTTCAATCTTGCGATACGATATCATACCTACATTTTATTATTATTCATTTTTATTTACTTTCACCTGTGACAATAACAAATATAACGTTATTATCACCGTCAAAAAGTTTTATTTTATTTGGTGTTGTTGTTTTTTTATTTGTTATTTTTTGTTGTTGTTTTGCTGTAGTAACGATCGCTTAAGTTCGATATTATTAAGTTCAAATATGTGTAAAAAATTGAATAAAAAAAATAAAATAATAATAACTTTTATTTTCATTTATAAATCTTTTTCCAATTATATTGTGATAGTTTTCAATACATAGATATACATACATATGTATATTTTTAAAAGAAAAAAGCTAAAAATTTTTAAGTGAAAAAAAGAAATTTTTTTTTTTGGTTTTTGATTTGAATTTTATTGTTTGTGTATATTTTTTTCTAATTTGAAGGTCAAATTTCGTTTGAAGAATTTTTGATTAGAAATTTTTCATTTTGTTGTTGTTTTTTTTTTTTTTTTTAAATTGAAATAAAAATTCGTATTTTATTATTATTAAATTGAAAAGTTATGGAAATTTGTATTTATATTATATGTAATTAATTTGTAAAGAAAATTTTTAATAGTAGATTTATTATATCATATACTTTTCATATGTAATTTCTTCTCCTTGTGGTTCACTTAAAGAATTTAAAAATTTAGTAGCGTCTATCTGTCTTTTTGATATTTTATTGATATTTTTTATTTTATTCAGGTTTAACTTAGTTAAATATTAAGAATGGATAAAAGGTATAATGTTGAAGTATGTATTTGAATTGATTAAAGGATCGAATAACACGAAAATATTTTCCCTATAAACCCCGCGATATATCAATCATCGATTAAAACAAAATTTTGCATCCTCTATAAACGGTATTACAAACCGTACCACATTGAATAATTTTACTTTGAAATATAATTTAAATTGAAATATTAGGGCATGATGCATCAATCTTATGATGAATGCATAACAAAACCAGTGTTTTTTAATGATCAAATTACGAAATTTTTTGGAGTTTTCATACAAATCATTAATTCAGCTTTTTATCAACATTAATAATACACCTGTTAAGAGTTAGAAAATGCATATAAATTTCTTCTTTTTTGACAGATTTTAAAGTGACATTTGACAATCAGCAACCATTAAGCTTGGTTTCCATATGCGAGAATTCCCCGCGGGTGCCCTTGACTGATCAAAAAATACTTTTTATTGTCAAAAAATATTGTCATCAAAAGTAAAGATAAATAATTCAAAAAATTTCAAATTTAAAAGTTATTAAAAACATTAATTTATACAAAATAATTTATAAGAAAATAAATTG
Source organism: Poecilobothrus nobilitatus (assembly GCA_947095535.1). NCBI lineage: Eukaryota > Metazoa > Arthropoda > Insecta > Diptera > Dolichopodidae > Poecilobothrus > Poecilobothrus nobilitatus. Next base: position 189,427,890 of record OX352773.1, read on the forward strand.
TCACAATAAATAAATTTCAGACAATCTTAAATTTTTCTATAAAATATTTCAAAACAAAAAAAAACAATATATTGACGTTTGTTAAAATCAGTCTAAATAATAAAATGACATTTTTCTCAATGTATGTATATGTAAAAATTCCCACGATTCAAGGTTAATTCAATTCGCGGGTAAAAAACTGTCGAAGGAATGAAAAATTCTTCCGCGCCCGCGGGGAATTCTCGCATATGGAAAGCAAGCTTTAACAAATTAAAAATAAAATTTGAAAATTTTTAATTTGTTGTACATTTAAAAATTAAAATTGTGTCATTAATATAAATTATAATATTGTTCTTTAGTTTTTAAAATATGTATGTATTATAGTAAATTATGGCCAAGAAGGCAAATGCTTTAATTTAACATTTTTTATTTTTTGTTTTTATTTATGTTTACAAATGTCAAAACAAACTTTCAAAATAATGTTAATTTACATACATATGACAAAAAAAATTTCCATAGTCATTTTTTTCGTATCTATAATATGAAATATAAATGAGTTGAACCTGGAAATAAATACAGGAAAATTGGTAATTATTAATCACCATACTAATGAGTTTGATAAAATTATTCATAAGAACAAGGTAGTTAAAAATTTTCTTTTTATTTATTTTAAACTAAATTATTTATGCCAACAATTATTTTGTAATTAACTTTTTTTTTGACACTTTAAGAATACTTTCTTATATTTTACCGTATATAGAGATTTTAATTATAATCCAACCACAAGTTAATAACGTCCATATAAAACTTAAAAAAAAAACAAAAAAAAATTTTTGTTAATACCATGGTATCGTTTTATTTGACGATATGGTATGAATACTGTAAGAAAGTATCGTACTGTGAATAAAACAATGTTAAATTTATTTTACACATGTTTTTTTTTTTTTCTTAAATTATCGTGTATTTTTAAACATGACAAAAAACAAAAGAGAGAGAGAGAGAGTAGAAAATCGAATAAAATTTAATTGTAGGTTTTAAAGAAAATTAAAAAAAAAATTTTTTGTTAAGAATAATTGAGTTATTTTTTATAATAATTTTATTAAACACAAAAAAAAAAACAAAAATGAAGTTGTAAGTTACTGTTTTGAAAAATTAATAAGGAAATTAAAAATAAAACAGTTGAACTTTATTTAAAATTATAATGAAATAAAACAAAAAAAAAATCGTTTTATTAACTAAGGAATTATTACAATTTTTTTATACGACAAATATACGAATTTAATTTACAAATATAATACACTGAGGGAGTGTGGGTTCCAATTCCCTACACGTCACCAAAGAAAAATATTCTCTAACGACATTTACAGCCACACCTAAAAAAGAAAGGTTGTGTAATTTCCTTGTCACATTTATAGGGCAGGAGAATTAATTAAAAAAAAAAAAAAACAAAAAATTATACAAAAATTATTTTTTGACTTTTGAAAATAAAAGTTTTTTTTTATATTATATTTACTATATGTGACCATTTTAAATTAATGAACTCTATTTTGTTGAATGTGTTGAATAAATACTAAGTATAGTGTAAAAATGAAAATGTTTTGTATTAAAACAATTAAAAATAAAAAAAAATTAAATAGCTATATTGCTTCATTTCTTAAAATTTTAAAATTTACTTTAATAAAAATGTTCAACTAAAATATTTACTTTTCTTTCAAATAATTCATTAACAGTGCAATTATTTTATGTAATTTTAAAATGTATACTTTTTCAAGTATCTTTGGTAATATTAATATTAATTCACATTAAATATCTTTCGTTTTTGTTTGTTACCATAATTTCTGGTCTATATTAAAAAAAAATAATTGATTCCATAATAAGTTCAATATTTTCTTTATTCTTATTTTTTTTTTTTTTGTAAAATGACTATCTATTTGAATAACATTAGCTTTGTTTTTTTCTCATATCTTTTGAATTCGAATTTTTAATAATGGTATACCTAATTAATTAAAAATTTAATGAAATCATCCAAAATATTTAAAAACTTTAAAGACTCATATATAAATTCATTTATTCATAATACAGAAAACCATACGATTATTAAAATTTTCATATTAACTGAACATTATAAAAAAAAAAAATTCCAAATATAAAAATTTTCTCATATCTTCTTTATTATTGCCAAATCTATTTTCATTTTTTTTTTTCTTTTCAAGTCTATTCAAAATCTTGAACTTGCGCTACATCAAACCTAAACTTGTTACTAATAAATTATCACCTAAAATCATAACAATATTCATAATATTTTTTTTTAAATTTCTTTATTAAAAATATAAAACAAAGCTAAATATAAAAAAATCTTTAAATGAATGTCAAAAAAAAAAAAAAAGGAAAAGAAAAACAAAGAAAAAAGATGGCTCTGCAATCATTCACCTGTTGAATCAAGAATGCAATACCTTATGATTTAAAAAAAAAGAGAATTAAAGGAAAAAAAAATAATAATAATTTAAATTTTTGTAACATTTTTAATTTAAAAGAAAATTTGTGTTACGAGTATAATGACGTTTGCATTAAAATTCAATAACTTAAAACTGGTAAATATGGTAAATAAGGTTGTTCCAGATGATCTTAGGGTATTTTTAAAATTTGATACCTTGTTTTTTTTTTTAATTATTGATTAGTCTAGTATGTTTCGAATTGAAAATACAAATATTTGACTTAATAAATTAAAAGACATTTTGATTTAATGTCATCTGACTAATGGGCAGTGCGTAAGTAGTTGGTCTTTCAAGCGGAAAGTTTTAAGTTCATACCCCGGTGGGGCAAAATATAATAATGTAAAACAAAAATAAATAATATTTATTATAAATTAATACTTGTAATTTAATAGCTGTAGTAGCTGTAGGTGAAATAGCAAAAGTTCATTTATTTTCTATGTTTTTTCTATGTATGTATGTGTGGTTGATTTATTGTATGTGGTGAATAAAAAAAAATTTTTTTTTTAAGAATTAATAATTGATGCACTTATATTGATAATCAAAAGAATGTAGTTAATGATTTTGAGTTAGAAAACAAAAAAACTTGTTTCAAAACAAACAAATGAACCATACTTTAAAATGTGTCTTTAAATAAAAGTAAGCCTTTGGAAGAATAAACAAAGAAAAAATTATAACTAATTAGGTCAGAGTATGATAGAAACATATACAAATAAGAGTGTAACTTCAAGATGACTACTCATGAAACGAGTATATAACTGTCCCGTAAACGAGTACATAATCCCTTACATAAGTATATTTTGTAAATTTTGCTTAGAAGAAAACAAAATTCGGCTATCTCTTTAAAACAGTTAGAATTAAAAAGCGAAAAGGTATCTATGTGATCAGACACCTACAAGAAAATTTCAAAGGGAATTCATATTTTATAAACAATTTAATTACCTTAGTTCACATTCACATTACAATATTTGAATTATATTAATTAAAATTTAATTTTTTATTACATATATGTATGTATGTATTACATCATAATTATTTCGAAACAGGAAATTTTCAGATTATTATAAACCACAAAAACTTTTCACAATACCATTTTAGTAAAAAAAAAAAAAAACAAAGTTGAAATTAAAAAAAAAAAAAAAAAATGTATTAACAACAGACAAGTGAAAATAAAAAAAATATTATGAGAAAAAGTTGCGTCTTATAATCTAAATATGATGATTGAGTTGTCGTCATCTCTTCATTATCATCATATATATATGTGTATATATGTACTCGTATTAGGATGATGTTAGTTAATATTCATTATTTTAGTAGTTACTAGTCAGTAAACTGCACAATGATAAACCAATGACCGGTAAGCTCATCATTAGTCTCAACTCATATCTAAATTGTATTGTTATTTTTTTTTTTTTTAACATTTCTAAAGATTCAAACTAAAATATATTTCTTTTTTTTTTATCTTCAAATTTAAATTAAAAAAAAAAAAAAAAAACAGACAATCTGAAAATTGTGATGATGATGAAAAAGTGGTGCTTCAAAAATTACTCTCACTTTGTATAATAATAATCAAAAACGTGCGCGGTAATTTTATGTATAGTATAAAAAAAAATTTTAAATTCACCATTAAATTGGAATATTGAAGATGAAAACAATCATGATGAAGATGATGATGATATGATGTTGTCAGTGATGTTATTAATGGTGATAATGATGATTCTTATTTTTTTCTTTCTTGCGATGATAATCATGTGATGATAATGATTAATAATAATGAATAAAATGATAATGTTATTGAAGAAGATGTTATGATGATTTTGATACTTTCTATTGAGGTTTTTAAAAATTTAGTGTTTAAAAAGTATGTGTGTGATCGATCAAAGGTAAAAAGATGTTCTAAGTAACAATTTGTTAGGATAGTAAGACAAAATTATCACTTTTTAATCGGTACAATGATTTTTTTTTTTAAATTTTCTTTTCTTGTATTTTCTTTTCTGGTATATTTGTATTAATTTTCACTTTTATTTCAATTTATGAGTAAGTGATTTTTAAAGATGAGTCTGGTGTAGGTTTTAAATATAAATTATTTTCTTGTTTTATTGTATAGGCTATAAAAATTATGTTGTTTTCTGTTTTTTTTTTATTTTACCCATCTTTATACTTTTTCTCTTAAGTAATTTTTACAGAATGCAATTCAGTTGAATCATTGTTTATTATGTCTTTAAGTGAATTGTATTTAATTTTGGTTTTTGCAAAATTTTCTTCACCTTAAGTAAAAAATATTTATTTATTTTCTTGTTTTTTTTTTTTTTTGTGTTATTACTTATTAGTATTAGATAGTCAGCCTGTCTAAGCAGTAAGCCTACCTATTTTTTTTGATTAGTTTTAAGTGTTTTTAGTTTTGTTTTTAAACAAATTCTACATACCATGTTAGTTTATCGTGTCAATCGTGTGCTGTATAAATTTTGTATAGATAAGCTTACAGCGGATAATTTAATTTTATTATAACTAATAGAGTAAAGATGACGACTGTATATTAATTTCATAAAATAAGATTATATAATGCAATTTATTGTAAGTAAATGCCATTTTTAGCACATTTCCAAAAAATTAGTCTATTAGTTTCACTCTGTACGTCCGTCCGTCCGTCTGTTTACAAAACTTCTACACCGTTAAAGATAGAGAAAAAAAATGTTCACTATGGATAGGTGACATATAAAAATTAATGTTGTAGAACAACTGTTTCATATAGCCACATCCATTATGGAGTTGCAGCCCTTCCAACTTTGATAAAGCCCTATTTTTAAATACGTTTATCTCATGTTCTACTTAACATTTTTTCAATTTGAAAACAGTAATCGACAGGAATGTTGTCTTTATAAATCAACAGCAAAATTATATATTTTTTTTAAATTTAGTATTTAAATTGACCGTTATGTGAAAACCAAATTTTACATGATTTTCTACCTTCATAACTCCGGTACGCTTTTAGATAGCGACTTGTAATTTTGAAGTAAGAATTAGTATAAGCTTCCTCAGAAAAGTATAAGCTTCCTTTTTTTTGGACTACCTCGTTTATGAGCTATTAGAGCTCAAAAATTGAAAATTTCCTATTTGTAAATACCTGTGACTTAGGCACCTGTACACATTTTTCGAAAAGACATGAAATTTAAAGCTTCTGTAATATATTTTTGCGTGTTCTGTAATATATGTTGCGTGCGGTTTTTCTTAGTTATATAGGGTTCCGCATTTACAGCCCTTCAAAATTGCAAAAAAATGCCTTTTCTCACATTTTTTCTTATATAAAATTTTCAAATTTTCAATTCTAAACAGGTTGTATTATCTTTTGTAAATGTGCGCTGTTAAATATCGTTGGTTTACATTCTGCCTTGTTATTTTTAATTTTCAGCTTCTATATCAATAAAGTTAACTTAATTTTTAAATTGATTTGAATTTATTTCATTTTTTTGTTTTTTATCAAAGTATTAATAGGTAAGCAAAATATTTATATTACACTGTTAGCTATGAAATTAAATTGATTTTTTTAGTTATGTAATTTTGAATTCTGATACAAATATTAAAGAATATTGATTTTAAAATTTTGAGATTAAAATTTTCTTAAAAATTAGCTTATAAATTTAATTTTCGATTTGAAAAAAAAAAAAAACATTTTTTATTTAATTATTGTATTACATATTGTCAGTTGTCTGTATTCAATTAAATAAATGTATTCATTCTTATGATCTATCCTTATGATGGTACATCGATTAACACTCTACTCTGTATTTATATTGTTATCAAAATATTATAGGTTCAACTTTCTCGATAGATTGAAAGGGTAGGAGCGCATGGGTTTAGTTACCAAATTTTCATAAAAAAGTCTTGACTCTTGGGTTGAAATCTCGTACAGATCATATCCAAATAAATAATTCAACTATATAAAAATATTATACTAATCGGAAATTATTGTCTATGCATGGTTTCATTGTTCTTTCTTCAATAGTGCATAGAAGTGTAATAAACAGACCAATGACGCAGACGGATGACAGATGGATGGACAGAGAAAGAAAATGACAGATCTACAGAAAAAAACTAATAAGATAATTTTTCAAAATATTTTTTTAAGGAGTATACAGTATAGTAAATCATCATTGAAGGGAGTTTCAAAAGAAAGGATACTTAAAATTAGATCGAAAGACAAAAAAATATACAAAAGAAAACTTCGAACCCAGTACACTAAATACTTTACTACAAATTAACTGCACAAAGAATTAAGTAGGCAATAAAAAATATTAATTTAGTTTTCTTAGTGCTCACATAACAGCATCAAGACCTTTAATCAAAATTTAATTTTGAGACGTCAACCCATTATCATAATAAAGGTTGAAGCCTGAAGGCTAATTGAAAATTAAATTCAAAATCCTATAACCGAAAAGATTTTTATATATAGTTATGTACATGTATTGTATACTTTATATTGTAATTAAAAATTTTCTTGATTTTTTTTAAGTTTATTATCTGAAACGACAAAATTATATAACTCTGACCAATTATGGTTTATTTACGTGTTCAATTCATAATAATTTACACTTATACTATTAGGATTTTCTTTTTAAAGGTGTGACAATTATTTTGTCCAGTGATCATACAAATTATCACCACATTTCAAGTATGCGCATCATTAATTTTTTTAAACATTTGGTTTTTATTTAGTTTTATAAATTGAAAAAAAAAAAAGAAACCATATTATATTGAAAAATGAAATTTAAAACCTATTGAAATACGACATAATTATATGTATACAGCACGTTCCTATTTTTCATAAAGATGATTTAAAATATTATGTTGTACATTGTTATGTATATGAATATATTCAAATATAATCCTACCCTGGGGGATATGAAGTTGACATGGATGGTATAAATCTTTAAATAATATGCATATAATAATATAGTGGTCTTTGAAACACGCACTTTTTTTTTTCTTTTAAAAGCTAAAGTGTTCCATGTTTTAAATGGAAATGTATTAATTTGTTTTGAAAGAAAAAGTTAGTCTCTATTGTAATCACTTTCAATTGAAATTTAATTCATTTTTCATTTTTGTTTTGGTAATGGTGTTTATAATACGTGAAAATATTTCTAAGCGTTTGTTTGATAATTCGCCAAAGGCAAACCTATAATTTTTCTATTGAACCGCAAAAAAAGTATATATAATAATTATATATATTTTCTTGGTATTTTATTTGTATGTAATTGTCATGTAGTATATGTATATTTTGTGTGTAAATATGCATATATATTTCAATAAGTACATGTAAGTACCTATACTCATTATGTAAATTATCACTTATCTACATATGGTGTTTGTTTATCTTACAATAATAAAAATACAAAAAATATCTAGAAATGTATCTGTAGATTATATTTTATTTTATTAGTAGGTAAGTAACTTGTCATATGTACCTTTTTTTTTAAATATATTAAAATATTTTAATAAATTCGTTTATTTACATAATGCTTCAAATTTTTTTCTGCTTTTTGAATGTATATTATAAAGTAGACTTTCTTTGATCTCAAAATTGGTAATAATTTATTTAAAAGTTTCTTCTTTGCAAATATATAGTATTATTTACTAAAGATACTTTAACGGTAAGTTAATAATAATATTCATTATTTAATATTTATTTTTGTAATATATTTATTTAATTTTTTAATGAATGCTGGATGGAGTTAACATTCATGAGTTATTTAATATTTTTGGTTATTTAGAAATTATTAAATCATATTCAAATCAATTTGGACATTTTATTTCCATTATTTTAATGATCCGAAATATTACCTACTTTTATATTTATTATGAAAGTAAATTTGATTAGGATGAAAGCAAATCTGACCCAAAAGTAATTTTATTAGTCTTACTAATTCTATAATTAAAAAAAAATATTATAATTTTCACTTATCTAAAAGGTTCTTAAAACGATATTATGAAGTAGAAACGACAGTCAGATCATATTCGATATTAGTAATTTTTATCCGATATTAATAGTTTATATCGTAATAATTATTAATATCGTAATATAAAATAAAAAAAAGGAATAATTATGGTAGGGGCAAAAATTTACAAAAAACAAAATCCATAATGATTTTTGCCACAAAAAAACAAAACATCCACAAATTCTTTGATGTTGACATAATATGTGTGTCAAAAAAATTATTAGGAAGGACTTTAGAGTTAGTTACAAAATCAGAGTTTTTGGCTTTTTAAATTTTTATAGATTTTGAATATGTGGATTCCTGGTTACGGATTTGTTTTTCTGGATTTTGGCTTTTAGATTTGTATTTATGGATTTTTGCTGGTGGCTTCCGTCCGCAACCCTAACAATTATTGTCTAAGATAATAAATGGCTCACAAGTATAATGCTTAAAAAGAAACTGAAGGTTAGTCAAATATGAACAAATAAGCGATCTAGTGGTTGCCTTATACTTATAATAGTAATGGGAAGGTAAGAAATATTAAGTAGAATTAAAAAAACAAGTACTTATATCAAATTTGAAAATTAACCGTTCATAATTAATTGAATAATTTTATTTTATATAGGAAAAAAAGTATTTACCTATAATTATTTCGCTTAAAAATAAGTAATAAATCAATTTTTTATTATATAAATTTTGTTATTTTAATTATATTTAAAATTATTAAAATTATAGTAAATCATAATAAAGATGTTATAAAAGTTGGAGTCTCAAAAAATAAGAGAAAGATAAAATAGGTTTGATTTATTTTGTAACTTAACTGAAAACTAAGTTATTGATGAGGAAAATAAAGAACATGCTTGCTTATAAATTAAAATACCGCAACGTTGAAATTGTTCTTATATTAATTTTTTTATGGTTTTGATGTGTTATCGTCCTAATTGTAGCGTAAATATTTAAAGTCATTATACCCGTACGATAGGATCGGGTATAATAAAATTACTACTCCGTTTGTAACACCTCGAAATAAGCGAACTAGATATACCTTCAAAGGTACGGATCGGATCAGAAAAAAATTCTAAGACGTTTGAGCCATGTCCGTCCGTCCGTCAGCACGCTAACTCAAAAACTAAGAAAGCTAGAATCTTGAAATTTACACAAAATATTCTGGGAGTAATTTGTAGGTTCCCTATTTTTTTTGGTTGAGTTTGGACCAAAACTTAGGGTAGCTCTCGAACACCTAACTTTTAGATCCCCACATTTTTTTTGAAATAGAGCTATGAAATTTTAACTGCTGATGCAGTTAAAATTTCATAGCTATGAACTCACAAAAATATTAATTTTATTTTTAATAAAAACGGTTATTTAATTTAAACGGTTTAAGTTGGAAACTTGAAATTTTGACAGATGAGTCATTTCAGAAATTTTTTTTGTATCACCCCCTGTTTAGGAGCTGTTAGGGGTCAAAAACTGAAAATTTCCTATTTTTAAACACCTGTAACTTGAACACCTGTTAAAATTTTTTTGAAGTAATACACAACAATTAAAGCTTCAACATTATACTCTTATTTCTGTTAATAATTTTTTATACCCGTACGATAGGATCGGGTATAATAAAATTACTCCTCCGTTTGTAACACCTCGAAATAAGCGAGCTAGATATACCTTCAAAGGTATGGATCGGATCAGAAAAAAATTCTAAGACTTTTGAGCCATGTCCGTCCGTCCGTCCGTCCGTCCGTCAGCACGCTAACTCAAAAACTAAGAAAGCTAGAATCTTGAAATTTACACAAAATATTTTGGGAGTAATTTGTAGGTTCCCTATTTTTTTTGGTTGAGTTTGGACCAAGCCTTAGGGTAGCTCTCGAACACCTAACTTTTAGATCCCCACATTTTTTTTGCAATAGAGCTATGAAATTTTAACTACTGATAGATCTCACAAAAATATTAATTTTATTTTTAATAACTTTTTTTTGTAGCCCCACCCGTTACGGAGCTACAGCTCCCCAAAGGTTCAAAAAAGCTCTATATTTAAATTGTTATAGCACAAGTTGTATAAGGTATATCTTCATTTTGAAAACGCCAAACGATTACTACTTTCATTAGCTTTAAAAGTATATATACAATAAATATATATTTTTGGCATACGGTGTCTTAATTTACCGTTATGCGAAACTCAAATTTTGCAAAATTCTTTAACCCTTCCATCTTCTAAACGGTTAAAGTTGGAAACTTGAAATTTTGACAGAAGTTAGATCTTTGAAAATTAGTATGAGTCATTTCAGAAATTTTTTTTGTATCACCCCCCGTTTAGGAGCTGTAAGGGGTCAAAAACTGAAAATTTTCTATTTTTAAACACCTGTAACTTGAACACCTGTTAAATTTTTTTTGAAGTAATACACAAAAATTAAAGCTTCAATATTATAGTCTTATTTCTGTTAACAACTTTTTTTTATAATATAGGGTTACTTTATAATTGACGAAAGTGTTACTTGATTTTTTCAAATTTTCTAACAAATTTCTTTAAAACGAATTTTTTCCATTTTGTTTTACTCGATAATTTGAAATTGTTGAGGATATAATGCGTAGTACAAAAAAATGTAAAGAAATAAACAACATAACGGTTGCTTGAAGAATTTTTATTTATATGATATTGATATATATACATACTTATATAATATCATGTTTATTTACATATCGTATATGTCACTAGTGCATGAATGATAAGAGTATAGATGTATATTATATAGCGCCGTATTTACATACATATATGTATTTTATTGTACTTATAAGAAATTATTCTGTCAATGGAATATTTAAATATAATATAATATAATATTTAAAATTATATTTACTGTTTTGTACTTAGTAAATTTAATATACATTTACCGCTTAGTATTAAATGGTACTATAGAATATTTGAAAAAGTTTTGGATTGATAATCGTTATGTGGAAGGTTAGAATCTGCTTTTGAAGAATGTACATATAAACATGTAGTTTGAATATATGTACAACCCATAGTTCTAGAAATTATAAAATTCACCCAAATTATTTTAAAATACTAAAATATTAAAAAAATAATATTGTAAGCAGAGTGACAGGCTGTGAACATACTAACGGTTCGTACGGGTATCTAAGAGTTGACAAAGTCAACTGTATTCTTCCTCGTTTTAATAATATAGGGTTACTTTATAATTGACGAAAGTGTTACTTGATTTTTTCAAATTTTCTAACAAATTTCTTTAACGAATTTTTTCCATTTTGTTTTACGCGATAATTTGAAATTGTTGAGGATATAATGCGTAGTACAAAAAAATGTAAATAAATAAACAACATAACGGTTGCTCGAAGAATTTTTATTTATATGATATTGATATATATACATACTTATATAATATCATGTTTATTTACATATCGTATATGTCACTGATGAATGAATGGTAAAAGTATAGATGTATATTATATAGCGCCTTATTTACATACATATATGTATTTTATTGTACTTATAAGAAATTATTCTGTTAATGGAATATTTAAATATAATATAATATAATATTTAAAATTATATTTACTATTTTGTACTAAGTAAATTTAATATACATTTACCGCTTAGTATTAAATGGTACTATAGAATATTTGAAAAAGTTTTGGGTTGATAATCGTTATGTGGAAGGTTAGAATCTGCTTTTGAAGAATGTATAAACATATAGTTTCAATATATGTACCCATAGTTCTAGAAATTATAAAATTCACCCAAATTATTTTAAAATACTAAAATATTAAAAAAATAATATTGTAAGCAGAGTGACAGGCTGTGAACATACTAACGGTTCGTACGGGTATCTAAGAGTTGACAAAGGCAACTGTATTCTTCCTCGTTTTTTCATATTTATGGCCAAAGTATACTTCAATTTTTCTTTTAAAATGAAACGTTTTAAATAATAAAACAAAAATTTTATTATTTTTTTTTTTAAATAGAAACAATTTTTAATTAAATTTTTTGGAAAAGTTTTAAAATGATAATAAACCATAAACGAAATTTCAATATTATAATGCAATAAAATAAAGCTAGATCATATATTTTACTTTCGATTTCTGTATAATTTTTTTGTATGGTATATACATTAAATAGAAAAATGCATAATTATAAATTTTTTCAATTAAAAAAACAGGAAAATAAAATAGAAGAAAATTTATCATTAATTTTAATTTTTGTGACCATTACAAATTAATAATTATATTTTAAACTTAAATTAAGTCTTTAACGATTTACTCTTATCTCAATTTATTAGTTTTTTTTTTTTCTCTTAAGCTCAACTTTTTTTTGTTTTGTTTTGCTAAATTGAGTGACATAATGAGCACTAATTGAGTTTTTCCCAATGCTTCGAATGTAAAAAGCAACAATAATAAAAATAAATGAAAAATTTCATTAAACTTTTTTTAAAAATTTTCTAATTCTTTATTATACTAAGATGTCTACATAAATGGGTGAAAGTATTTTGTTGAAAAAAAAAAAAGAAAAAAAATTAAATTTCGAGGTGAATTTTGATCATTTTATAAGTCGACAAAAAACAAAATAAAAACAAAAATTGAGTAAAATAAAAAAAAAAAATACAAAAATTGAACTTTGTCGATTCGATTATTTTGTGATTGTAATTAATGATCGAGGTGTGTCAGTAGATATCTAAAATGTTTGTAATCAATTATAGTGGTGAAGTCAAACGGAAGGAAATAATGAAGTTATGAATGAAAATAATTACATTTAATATCTAAAATTTAATCTTTATTGACAAAAAAAAAAATTATAAAAAATATATACAAAAAGTTAATTTATTTCTTGTTTTTGTTGTGTTCTTGTGAAGGAGTTAATAAGTGAAAAATTTTAATGAAAAAATAAATTTCTTTTATATTGAAAAATTACTTTAACATCCTGTTTTACATAAATTTCATATAAAATCAATCAATTTAAACTTAAACTCCATCATAATTAATTTTTGATTATTATTTATTTTATGTTTCTAAAACTTTCTAATAGGAGTGAATATTAATGATAAATTCTAATTTTATTTTTAAAAGCTTTGAGATATCATCATGCTTAAAATCCAAGAAAAAAAAATCTAAATGTGTCAAAACCCAAACTCTTTTAAAAGGCAAATTTTCAAAATTCAAATGCATCAAAATACAGTAATTTTTTGTTTAGATGTATATTATTTAGAAGAATGGATTTTTTGGGGGGGTTGTTATTAGGTTACAAATTTACCGGGGTTTGACTGCGTTTTCACTATTTTCATCACTTTGTTATTGAAATCTGCATGTAACAAAAATAATTAGGAAGGATTTTATAGTTGGTAACAAAAGAGGGATAGTACGTGTTTTACAGAATATATGTATATGTTTATATGTGAGATTCTAAATTATGAGGGATTTTAGAGTTGGTTACAAAATCAGGGTTTCATCATTTGTTTTGTGGGATTTTGGAGCCGCAGTCTCCACTGTATTAAATGCCCAAACAAAAAATAAATCCCATATTTCATTTAATTTATATTTATTTAAATTTTGTTTGAAAAAAAAAAATACAAGTAGCAAAGAGATTTTAAGCAAGGGTTAAGCCTATTTTAAAAAAAAAAAGAAATATCACTGATAAACTTTGCAGTTCTTCAAATCAACTACAACTTATATTACCCTTGTTTATGAAATTTTAGGTTTATGTGCTTTGTTCTTTATTAATATAAGATTTTTTTAAAAATTATAATAAATTATGATTTAAGACTTGAGGCGCTATTGTCTATTATTTTCATTTTAAATATTTGGATTTTGAAATTTTGAATTTAGACCCATTTGGATTTCAAAAGTTTGGATTTTAATATTACGATTTTGAAAGTTGGATTTTCACGCAAATCCGATTTAATTTATGGTACCATACCTGTTTTTATAATATTTCACTCAAAATTAATATTTGGCTTTTTAAATTTTTTAACAACTTGTATTTCTTAAAACAACAAAATAAGAGATTGTTATGAATTGCAATTGATTGTTACTATATCAAGATTTAAATACACATTTCTAATAGATTTTTTTTTATTAGCGGCTGAAAAATAGATACAAATTATCGAAAGACATTAAATAAATGTGAAGTTTTGAAGAAAAGTTTACGACTTTAACCAACTAGACATTATTTATGTTTTTTACCAAAAAATAGGTTAGAAAATCTTTGATACAAATTAAACTGATACACATAAGTAAGTTACAGGAAATTGTAATCAAACTTATTTTGAGTTTTGTTGTAGATAATTGAGAAAATTTCAATGTAAAATGTTGTTTTCATAATATATCTGGTGAATAAAAAGAGTTTTCTATACTGGACAAACAAAAAAATTAAATAACACTAAATTTTATATAATAAAATTTTTTATTGCTTAAAAAAATTATTTTTTTTTGTTTTTTTTTTTTTTAATTTGCTTTAATTTTATTTAAAAACAAAAAGAAAAACATTTTTTTTTTTTTTACTGATTTTAACACTTAAAAATTGGATAAAGAAATTTTTGTTTAGGAAAATTTGAAATATAATATGTTGATTTTCTTTTAATAATTTTTAAATATAGAATAAAAGGTGGGAAATATACATACATTACAATATATATATATATATATATATAATACAATATAATAATAATATATAGATTGTTATATTTTTCATTTTAATTTACAATTTTTTTTAAATTTTTATTTGAGATTATTTTGTTATCTACAGATATTATTTCAAAAAGTTTTTTTTAATAAAAAAAAAATAAAATAAATAAAATATCTTAACAGTTTTATAAAATTTTTTTTTTAAAAGAAAAAAAATTACTTAAAATATAATTGTAATTGAAATTTTATATAAATTTGTAAATTGGAAGAAGAATTTTATATTTATTTTATTAAATACTTTGAAATTAAATAAATATATTTTTTTGGTATCACTTTGAAAGCCCATTTATTGAATTGATTTTATATATATATATATGTATATTATTGTGAATCTTTTAAAATACTTCATTTATAACCTAATCATGAGCTAATTTTAGTTGCATTGTTAGGAATTATCTTAAGTAGTTGCCTATCATTTTAAATAACTATAACTACAAATGACTCTTGTAAATTGCATAATCAGAAGGAATGTTTCCCTAATATGTATATTATATATTTATAGCCTATCCAATTATCATGTACATTTGGCCGAATTATTTTTATTGTAGCGCTCAAAGTGATAACAAAAATTTGCAGGAGTAGTAAACAAAAAAAAAATTATATGATGCGATTTCGATTTTAATGTTACATACTTGTATTTAACTTAAATTCAGTTTGCTCTGCATTGAATTTAAATTTTTATTAGATATTTTATTATAATCGCCATTTTCTAAACATTTTTCTACTATCAAAATTTTTGGCTTTGTTTATTTGAAAAAAATAAAAATAAAATAACACTAAAAAAAAAACTATCCTTAATCGTTTAAAATTTAATATCATTATTATTATCCTATATCCTAATAACTGTGTTTCATGTTCTTTAAGAATTTTTCGAATAATTATTAGATTTTTTTATTTTATTTTAAGTTTTAACATATAAATTACATATATAAAGTAAATACATATATATACATATACATTCATATAATAAGATTATTACAATAAAATAATAGAATTTTTTTTTTTTTTGTATCTTTAGTATAGGTACAAATCTTTAGTTTTAAATTAATAATAAATTTACAGAAGTTTTAATATATATATATATAGTATTTTCTTTTAGTATATAATTATATATATATTTATAAATTTTATATATAATTATGTTTTTTAGTTTAGATAATAATTAATATTTATCATTTTTGTTTTTTTGTTATAAGTCTATTATTAAATATTATTATGGAAAATATCACAAAATTTTAAGTAACAAAAAATGAAAGAAAAAAAAAATTTATGCGACAAAATATTATATAATTTATATATTTTTTTTTATTAATACACTAGTGGTCAAAAAAATTTTTTAGTTTTCCTTTTCTTTATACTTTGTGCAGTTGATTAAAAAAAAATTTTTCGAAAAAAACAAATATTTTTTTTTAAGTATAACAATAAAAACACTTATATAACTGATCGTAAAAATATATATTTTGTAAATTAAATATAATATTATAAATAATAAAATCTTAAATTTGTTGAATTAAGTAATATTTTTGTGTAAGCTATGATTAGACTACATGTCCTTGTGTCGGATAATTATATTAAAAACAATTAAGGAATGTCGAGTTAATGGGGATATTTTTCTATTATCTATACGAAATATGAAACATAACCCTATATTATTGCAATATATACTGTCCGATTGGGCTATATGAAATAATGTCGATTTCAAAAAATGAAATAAAGTCACAATATTTTTTTGTCATTTTTTGTCCCTTATTTAATTTTTGATTTTACGAAATTATTTAATTTTTGATTTGTGACTTTATATGATATTGTCACAATGCTTGTACATAGGCTTGTCATAATGCAACATTAGTAATAAATATCTAATTATTAAATGATATATAAGGCCGAATAACTGAGTCTCTGTAAATGTATAGCATAAGGAAAGAAACATGTATATAATATGAGAAATAAATAAATAATAATAATAATAATAAAAATAATAATATAAGACTGAAAGCGTAATTTTTACGTCTAAATCTTTAAATTTTTCTTGACAATTCTTGTCAAATTATTTCGTTTTTGATTCCGACATTATTTCGTGCGACACTATTTCATAGAACCGTCCCCTAATATATTTGTTGAAAAATTAATATTGTATTGAAATCTATTTACATTTTTTTTATTTATAAGATTCACGGTCAACGTGAGAAAGTTATACTAGGCTTGTCACGTATTTCTACTCTATTGCCTAAAACTTAAGTTCATTTTATTGAAAGGTTCGGTAAATTCGTAAATTTAAGTGTTTATTTATGTTTAAAATTATTTTATTTTTTTTTTGTTATATTTTATTTAATAATTGAAATAAGAAAGATATTTTTTGCAAAATTAATCAATTTTTTTTTTTAATTGGACCAACTGTTAAATGAGATGGTGTAGTAGAATTGCTGAAATAATATTATGAGCTGTATTGTGCGAATTAAGATTGTTTCTTATTATATTGGATATTAGTACCTAAATAACATTTTTATCACATTTGCTGTTTCCAATGATGAATCCAAAGTAGAATAAAGTTTTTGATTTCTCAAATGAAGGGGTTATTACTTTAAAAAAGCTGTTCACTTATTATTGAAAAAAAAAAAAAAAAAATAGGTTCTCTGTAATTTTAGAACAAGTAAGCTGAAATTGGTATTTTTTAATAATTTTAATAAATAACTTAATTATTTTATAAAAGTTTATATGTCATTTGTAAGCAATTAAAAAATTCTATCGTTATTACACATATTTTATTAAAAAAATAACAAAAAAAAGAGATTAGATATTTTCAAGTAACATAATACGATATTATTTAAAAAATTTTTTGACCAAAAGTGTATTTATTTATAAGCCATTCTGTATACCAGTATCTTAAAAATAAAATTTATTTTAAAAGGTTCATTAATTTTTTTGTTTTTTACTTTAATTTAATTTTAAAAGTTCATAAGTATTTGCTTTTCTATTTAATTTTTATTTTTTTTTAATTTAATTTAAAACAAAAAAGCATAGCAATTGTAAATGTATATATATTGTATATATATAATTTATATTATAATTTTTAATTTTTTAAAATTAAACAATAAATTTAATAAAAATAATTTTAAAAATAAAATATATATATATAAGTATCTTTTATAAGCATTTATATATATATTTTTTTGTTTTATAATAATATTAATTAAACTTAAATTTATAAATATTTAAATATTTTTTTACAATTTTCTTTTTCTAGGCTTTTCTTTTTTTTTGCTTTACATTATTTTTTTTTAGACTAAGATTAAACATTTCATTTTAAGTTTTTAAATATTTTAGACGGAAAAGCTGTGTTCAAATTTATTTTTATCTTTATAATTTATGTTTTTGTTAAAATTTTTTATCAAAAATTTTTCATTAATTTTAATCAATTTTTAAAAATAAAATTTTTTTTTTGGAAATTTATATATAAATAAAAAGTAAAGGTCCTTTTTTATTAAAATAACTTTATTTAAATTAAATATAATTAGAAATTATTTAATAAAATTATATGTATATAATAAAATTTAGTCAATTATCTTTCAAAAATTGACGTTTGGTTGTCAATTGACTTTGGACATATTATCTTAAAGCACTTTAATGGTTTAAAATAGTAGTTTGTCAGAAAACAATGAATAAATCTTCGATCTATATTAGTCTAAAATCTTGCAAAAATCTCGCAATTCTTGAGGTATTTTACTTTAATTTAAAATTTTAAAGGTTAATCAAAATATAATTTTTAATATGAATTCTATAAAATTTGTTCTAGATTATAAATATTTTTTGATAGAATATTCCATGCAATATGCAATAATTTGGGATGAAAAAATTATTTAAATTAATTAACGTTTTAATTTTTGAAAATATGTTTTAATCTAACAGCAACTGAAAGTAAAATTTAACCGAAAACGAAATTAATAAGTAAATTGTTTTTATATTAATATAGGTACCTACTTTTCTTTTTTCTTTTTAAGCATTTTTATAATTTATAAATATATATAAAAAGCGTAATTTTAATAAATAACGATTAATAAAATAAATTTTAATAGTTTTTATTATTTTTTTTTAATTTTAATTTAAAATTTATTAATACATATTATATTTATAAAATCACGAATTTTTTTTGTGCTAAAATAAATAAATAGCTATATTTTATTAATTAAATTTTATTAATTTTTTTTTTTTTTTTAATTGTAATATAAAATTATAGTTCTTATAAAATAATTCTTTTTGTTTTTTTTTTCTTTTTTTAATAATATTAATTCATTTTATGTATCACAAATATTAAATGTAGATTTTTTTAATATAATTAAATTTTTTTTTTGTTGTAATTAATATTTAAATTTGGATTTTGAAATTTATATAAAAATCGGCAAATAAATTAATTAATTAATTGTTTTTTTGTTTTTTTTAATATACGGGTACAAAAAAAATATGTTAACAATTTTTTTTAATCAGTTTTACATTAATATAATATACAATAATTAATAATCAATTAATATATTATAGTTTTTTTGGTATTAATTAATTTATTATTTTCTGAATCGTTTTTATTTATTTTTTTTCATTATAAATAAAATTATTTAACATTAAATTAATTAAATTTAATTTGTAATTTTTATTCTATATATATTATGTTTAGTTTTATTGTTTTATTGACATTTATATATTTTTAAATGGATTATTTTTGTAAATTTAATTTGATTTTTTACATTTAATATTAAAAAAAATTTTTGAAATGGATTTTTAATGATTTTGACATTTAATTTAATTTAACTAGTTTTTTTTTTTTTATAACATAAATATGATTTTAATTTTGTTGTTTTGATTTTTTTTTAGTGCTTGATTTTTGATTTTTGATATTTGTATTTTTTTTTTGGATTCATTCATCGAGCTCATCATCTTTATGAATTTTTTTATAACTTCTTAATCTAAATTTGTTTAATTTGATATTTTCACTGCTGGTCTTAAAATAATTCGATACATTTTTTATTGATTTATTTACAATTTGTGGGCATGGTATATGATGATGTGATGTAATTGTTGTTGAAATGCTGCTATGATGTGATCTATCACTATCGCTAGACTAGGAAGGTTTTTGTTTCCGTTTCGTATTAAAACGTTGTGAATCCATTGAATTTGATGAAAGTTCTCGATAATGAATCTATTAAAAAAACAACAAAAAAAAACAAAATTAAAAACAAAAAAAAAAAAAAAACTTAAAACCACTTACAATATCAATATCATCTGGCACCCTTGATAGATAGTCTAATATTTCATTATTTGGAACAATATTAGGACGTATTATTCGACGACCAAACTTCCATAAACCCCATATAAGTAATAAAGCCCTTAAAGGTATATAATGTAATACTATACATACTACTATTAAGAATATACAAGCTAACCATGTCAGTTCGGGGACGGCAAAATAAAATGTACTGTAATTAAAAGAGAAATTTTTAAATATTATTTAAATATTTTGACAATAATTAATACAATTCAATTTATTTATAATTGCTATTTATTATCTTGTTTAAAATAAACAAAAATTATCAATCAATCAATCAATCAATCATGTCTATTTACTTTTTAGTACGTTCACCAACAGATGCTAAATAACCAATTGTATTTTGTACACTTTGTGATACTTCCTGTATTGCATGTAATTTTTCTTTTATTGACCTTTTCTCTCCACCTTTATCCTTATCATCATCATCGTCATCATCATACATAAGAGAATCATCATAATCGAAATTTTCTCTATTTACACCAGTCAACCAACGTACGAACCAGTTTCTGAATTTTAAATTTTTAAAATACACAAAAAAAAAAATATAATATATATATATATAAAATAAAATAAATATGTATATAAAGTTTTTATGGTGATTTTAATATAACAAAAAAAAGAAAAAACTAACAAAAACAAATGTAAAATATAAAAATAAAATATTGAAAATGCCAGAGGATAAAATATTCAAAAAAACTAAAATAACAAGGAAAACCATCGAAAAAAAAAAAAATAAAAGAAAATTGTTATTTCATTCAACTTCGATAAATTGTATTAGCACGAATAAATAAATTACATAAAAACATATTCACTTTTTTATCTTTATATAAAGCTTTTTATTAAAAAAAAAAATATTGAAAGAGAAGATCGAAGGTTTCAGCGTCAAGAAAATTCAATTATATATCATTTGTCGTTTGTTATTATGTCATATAGTCACAATTTTTCATAAAGTGAACTAAAATCTCCTAGTCCAGACAATGAACCAGCAGAACTCTACATACAGAATTGAATCATTTTAAAGTACAAAATACATAATATAAATATCTTGAAATATTTTATAGATTTGTAATTTGTATTTGAAACGTGCAGAAAAATATAAAGAATTAAATATTATCCTATTTTATAATATAGAAATTTACGTGAATATTTTTGTATCCTCTCGTATTGGTATTGAGGTATTGATAACTTAATTAAATTGGCGTTAATTTCAATAAATTAGCATATTCTATTTTTTACTTAAACTGTTAAATATTTGTATACAAAAAAAAAAAAATGTTTACTAACTTAAGTATCAGACACACTAAAATTGCTGGTATTGTATCTATGGTTCCATATAGACACAATAGAATGTATACAATTAAAGCTATAAGTGAACGTATTGGTGATTCCCATTCAAAACAGCTCCTGATTAATGATGATAAAAATAAGAAAAGAAAAGAAAAGAAAAGAAAGTATAGTTAATACAAATTACATTTTATTATCATTCGTTATAAGTTGAAGTAAGAAATTGTTAATTTTTTTAAAATGGATTTTTTTTTTAATAAGGATATAACGTTACTTACTGAATATAACGAAATGCTGCTAAAACATTCATAACAATTGTCTTAAAACGATTGAAATTTTGTAAAAAAATTTGGCGTTTAAATTTTTTATCTTGACTAATTAATTTTTCTTCTTTTGGCTGAATGACACGTATCATTGCACGTACTGGATTCCATATTACAGACATTTCTAATTGTATCTAAAAATATATAAAAAAAAAAAAAAAGAAAAACAATAAAATGATAAAAATAAAATCATTTGGTTTTTTTGAAATCTTCTGCTCCTTTTTTATAGAGTTTAAAAGATTTGATTGTTAATGCACAAAAGTAATTCAAATTTACTATTTGTTGACTTTTTTATTGTTTTAAAAAGGGTTTTATGCATAACGAAAGGTTAAAACATTTTTCACGTTAAAAAAAATTACGTGACTGCTATTATTCTTTTTTTTTATTCCTATTTACATGTACATTTAAAAAAAAACCAAAATATTTTTTATTAGTAATGGATTTTTTTACAATCAAATTTTAGATTGTAATGTAGTAGGAAATAGAAAATTATTGACAGAAAACAAAAACAAATGTCAATCATTGTTAACAAAATTAAATCAGAATCAAAAATAAAAATTAATTTTTACCTGTGGATTATTGCCTTTCGCTCTAGCTACCATTTCTTTATTTTTTAAAGGATACCATCTTTTAGCTCCATTTTTAATTTTTAATAAAGGTATTTCAACTTTTCCTAAAAATTCAACTTTATGATCTCGATCTTCATCATAAACTGTTACCTCTAACACTGATGTTATGTCTTTAACATTACTAAAAAAAACAAAAAAAAAAATTATAAATTAAAAAAGAACCAAATTAATATAATACTAATTTATTCGTTTCATATAGTATTAAAAAAAAATGTTTTACTTACAATGTAAAAATTTTATTCCAATTCGGTATTAATGTTTTATATTCAGTTTGTGTTTGTAATCTAGCATTAACTAATTCTAATACACAAAATGGATCTGATTTACCACCTAAATCAGCTGCTGCTAAACCACTTGCACCATATACTTTTACCGTTAAATGTCCAACATCACGTAAATTAGTAAATGATCTACGTACTTGATAACGTTCTCTTAATTTTTGTCTTAATTCAGGACTTTCTTTATATGATGTTAAATCACTTATTGTTTCTGATGCTGTTGTACCACTTATTGTTAACATAATATTGACTTCACCTGGACAGTCTTCTAATTGTACCCATATATTATGAGTTGTTTCTCTTGGTTGATTTGCTAAATCAATAATAGCTTTTCCAAAACACATATTTTTATTCCATAATTGTAATTCTAATTGTTGATCTTCATCAAATAAATGCAAATCAAATTGTTCAAGCCATCTTTCAGACCATGATGATTTTGTTTTATATTTTTCATTACCTAATCTATAAATATTTAATTAAAAAATAATTTATAAATTATGAGTCAGTAATAAAGATAAAGTCATATCCAAATTATTATAACTTTTTTTTATTTGATTTATTATTAAAATGTAATGTAAATATTTATTATTGATTTTAGTTAAGATTAATTTTCTTTTAGGTAACTTATTTATTAGTCATAAACTAGATTTTAGAGGTAAAAAGAACTTTTTTAATTCATTATAATTTTAATTGCTCCAAAATCAATTAAAAATTATATGACAATACAAAAAAAAAAAATTAACAAGCCTGAACTGCACGTTTACTTGAATTGAAATTCAAGAGATTTTATAATTAAGTAAATAATGTTTGTAACTATTTCAGTTTAAAAGAAGTAGAATGTAATTCTTGAGAAGCAACAAAAATTTGTGTAGTGATTAGTGGATGAATCATTGTGATTTTCACCTTTCACATTATTGTATGACACACCTGTTTGGATTTAAATATAGATATTTTAATAAACCAGTCAATTGCATATGACGAAAATAATATATTATATTATAAGGAAACTCTCCTTAGGTGTAAACATTATACAATCAACTTCAAAATCAAACAAATTACATATAAAACTTTCGTTATTATGAAATGAAGCTAAAATCTAAAAGATCACAATCACCACAAAAAGCTGAAGAAAAATAATTAATGTTAGAATTTTAGAGGTATGAAAGAAGTGTTTATAAAATAAAAAAAATCGCTTAAATTAAATCTTATTTATTTAAAGCTATATTATTAGCATTATGATACTAAAGATAGGATTGTATTGTGAATTTTCCGTATTCGATAAGCTCTATTTCTAATGTATAAGGTTTTGGAAAATAATGTATTTTCCTTAAGATAAAGAATAATTAAGTCACAATCTAATATACACAACGAAAAACCCAAGTTTAAAAATGTTAGTCATAATTTATATGCATTTTTTGTTGATGAAGGTTGAGCTAACGCGTCAGTATTCATTAGACTCTAAATCCGTAGTGCACAATTTAAATGTATTCACCGCAAAAAAATAAAAATAAAAACAATTTAATAATATAAAATACAAAAAAAAAAATTTTACCTAAATTTAAAATGTGCTTCATTTAATTTACTTCCATCATCTTGTATTGGAAGATCTCTTGCTTTCACTAAAACTATTGTTACAACGGAATTCCATATTTGTGATTTGAGCTTTTTTGATACTTCTGATAATCGTTGATGTTTTTGATAATGCTGAAATCATAAATTAATTTTATAAAAAAAAAAAAAAACACAAAAAAAAAAAAGTAAAAGAAACTTTCTTACAAGAATAAATTTTAAGTATTTATAAACAATACTAAAATAAAATATGTTAAGTATCAAACCTCATTAAGTGTTTTCCGAGCACATTTAAAAAATCTTTTTTTATTGTCATAACAATTTTCTAAAGTTTTTATTTTTATTGATATTGATTTCATTGAACAGTCCATTGTTACAATAATATTAATAATAATAAAATATTAAAGGTGGATTAAATTTATTATTTTTTTTTTTTTTGTTGTTGTTATTTTCTTTTGCTTTTTATTTTTTGTTTTTATAAATTGTTTATAATTTTTTATTGTGTACCCTACTAATTATATCAATTAAAAATGTCAACACAATGACAGCCGTCTAAATTAAACAAATATTTTGTTATAATCGGATAATCACCGTACAAGTAACTGACCAATCGACCGACTATAACATACTACTATAGTTTTCTAATACTGTGTTTTTATTATTAATGATCGAATTGTTGTTGATTACATGCTTTATTTGTTTGCTTAGTTAATTACTTTGGATTGTCAGTCGGTCGATCGGTCGGTCGGTCAGTCGGTCGGTCGGTTGATTAATTTTAGAGAATTTCGTTTGCATTTGTTGTTGTGTTATTTTTTAATTTTTGTAAAAATATTAACAATGATTAATATGAGTATGAGAAAGAAAGAAAAATGAGAGAATTGATTAAATTTAACGATAAGCTCAAGTAAATAATTTGTTTAGTTTGGTAGTAAAGTAATACGATACTTTATTTTATGTTTTATTTTTGCTCGTGGGAAATCAAAACACATCTGAATGAAAGAGAAAGAACATTTTTTTTTTTTTTTTAAGTTTATAAAATAGAGAATTTCCATTAATATAATTAACATTTCTATTAGCAGTTGACTGATGTCTAAAAGTAATAAATGAAAAAGTAAAAACAAAATAAAATGAATTGTGACTTTTTTATGCAAATTTTGAAGTTAATGAAAACAAAAGAAAAATATGGTTAACATAATTAAATTGAGTGAAAATTGTTTAAAAAAAAACATAAGAGTAAAAAATGAGTGAAATAATTTTATTAGTAATTTTTAAATAAAATTGCGACTATAAAGAGATATTATTTTCGTAATTTTTAATCGAAATGATTAGTAGCCAGGAAGAATACGAAGGAATTGAATTATTTTTTTAATAAAAAATTTAATCGCATTAATTAAGAGCTTAAGGTGTACTACTATAGATAACTTTAGATTGTAAAAAAGAATTAATTAAGAGTTAATAGTTTTGTGATTAGAAAACTTAACTTGATTTATTCATTTTTATTTTTCATTAAAATGTCTTTTTAAAGGTTGTTAAAACATTTGTAATGCTATCAAATAGTAAATGACCAATTTGATTGGTTGTTATATTTTATATCTTTAATTTAGTCAATAAGTAAAAAAATCTGAAGCTTCGTTTTACTGTCGGGTACAAAGGACTGCAAAAAAAAAAAAAACTTTTTTTTTGTGTAATTTTATATGTATGTGCAATATAATTTGTACATGCAATTTCATTTGTAAAAGAATTTTGATTATAGAAATATATGTTTACAAAAAAACGTTATAAATGCTAAGCTTCAAGAACACATACTCAAATATTGCCGAGCTTAAGTGGAGGCATGATATGTGCACCTAAGAGCTATTGCTTTATCGAAAATGAAATATTATACCAGCAATAAATTACTATAACTATGGACTATTATACCACTTTTTACAGATTTTCAGCTTATAGAAGCAGTAGAGCAGGCACATATACTCTATAAGAGGAGGCAAAATTCATAACACGTAATAATAGATGGATTATAATAGATCTATATTAAAAGGTTGCAGTGTTACAGATACGTATCCTACGAATAACCTAATAATAAATGCTAAGGTATGGGATTGATCACTAAATATTGGAAGTTCTTACTTACTTTCCGACTTACATATAGATCATCGTAACCAAAAAAATTTGACGAAATAAATTGTAATAAGAATAATAAATTATAAATCATTTTCAAGATATTCTTAAAAAAAAAAAACAAAAAATAATTAAGTTTTAAAAAAAAACCTCAGAAAAGAAAATGGTTTTTTTTTTTTATTTTTACGAAGAGCGGTTGGAAAAATCCAAAGTCATTCAAAGGAACTTGTACTAGGTTCCTCTGGGTAGTGTTGTACTTTAACTTAATGTCTAAAGTTAAAATCCAAATTGCTAAATCATTTAAAAAAGAAAAAAATATTGTTCTCAAAAAAATACAATGAACTTCAAATGATCTTAAAATTATAATATTGAATTAAATTGGAATTAAAATCGAATGTACACTACCAATACCAACAAATAAATTTTTTATGATATTTCATTGATATTTTATTGCGCACTAAAAATGCAAAATTTTTTGGCAATACCTTAACAATTTTTATAAAATTTTTTATATACCATACAATATATATAATGTTGTGGTCAAATAACCAGATCTAAAATTAAATATTGTGCTATAATGATTTCGTTCCATTCAACCAAAGAAATATTAATTTTTAGTTTCACTAAATTGTATGGGTTCCAATAAGTTTTTTTTTTTTTTACAGTGTTTATATAGATTTATATTTATTTTTAAAGTATATTAGACATAGATAGATTATAAAAGAATAGACTTTTTATCCATGTGATTTTCACTAAAAATCTTAATAATAATAAAACAAGGTCATAATGATAATAAGAAGAAAAGAAAATCCCAAGCATTTAAGTATTTGCTGTTGTAATAATTTCATTGTAATATTCTCGGTAGTTTAAGTAGATTTAAAAATATTCTTATTATTTATTTTGTTATATTTAAAAAAAAAAAAAAAAACTAAAATGATAATGAACTAAAATGGAATATTTTATATTATATTTCACATTTCATACATAAATCACATTTTCCTGCTAAAAAACTTATTTTAATTTATATTTTAATTTTATTTTTGTCCTCTACTTTAAAAATAAATAAAAAAAATACAATACATTGTAAATCTGTGAGCTTACTATGAATATATAAAATTTAATTGTTTGGATGCAGTATTAACTCTCAAGGAATTTGTTTCAAAAAACTTTACAAAAAAATAAAACATGAGGAAAGTATATTTAAACAGAGCTCTGAGAATTGTAATAACTAGCAAAACATTTTTAAAAATATTAATGAAAAATTTAATATTTTTCATTTTCATAATAGCATTTTTAAAGCTTTTTTTTATTTTATTTTAAATCTGAACAAATTTGAAATAATTTTGCCAATTTTTTAGCAATTAATTATAATATTTTTTTGGAATAACACTATCAAATGTTTCTTTTTATTTAAAATAATATATTCAATATAAACTTTATATATGAAACTTACTAATTCTTTATCTTCTTGACTTCTTGGCCATAATGTTGTTGATAAAATAATTTCACCTAGATTTGCTGATGGTCTATCATCATCCTCTAATTTTATTGTTAATTCTTCACATTTACCTAATTCCAATGTTGTTAAATCTAATTTAGCTGATCCCATAAAATCATCTTGTAAACCCCAATCATAATCAAATACTTTAATAATAATTGGTATAAATGGATCTTCAATTGGTACAAAAAATATTTCATCCCATGTTGGATTTAAATCACGACTAATTGTTTTTGATTTATGTAATACACGACCACCAATTTTAAATTTAACATAAGGATCACTTGTGCCACTTTTATCCATTGCAACTAAATTGCAACCACTTTTTAAATGTATTCGTAATTGAAAAAATACATATTGACGTAATTGTGCTGCTTGTTTTTGTTTTTTTTCTTCAGCCTGGAAATTTTAAAATTACAAAAAAAAATAAAAAACAAATGAAAATTACATATATTAAATTTTATTTTAAAAATTATTATTAATTGTTATATATACTTACCGCTATATATTCTAATGCTGTTCGACTTACTGTACCTGAACTAGTATCACCCATGGCACCTAATTCTTGATCTAATGATTCGTTGTTAATTGAAGTTTCGTTAATCATTTTATTTTCTCTAGCTAATGATGATGCACCTAATGTTGTTGCTCTATGACGTGGACTATTCGCTGGTGTACTATTTTCTGAGCTATAATCAGCTGCATAGTCTGTACTCTCTTGATGTTCTAAAAAATCATTTGGTGATTTACGACCTAAACGTTCTCGACTGCGTGCTCTTGCCCATTTATTCCGTAATGTACTAAAAAAACCATGTGTTTTTGCTATAACACCAGCTTGTGTTGCTGCTGCACTTTTGGCACGTTGAGGTGAATTTGATGGTGAATCAACACTACATTCGTGACCATTTAATTCGGAAGCTGATTTACTTAAATGTCGTGTTATATCATTTAGGCGGGATCGTTCTATAAAAAATTAAAAATCATAATTATAATATAATTTAAATTGTTTTTCTTTAACATTTGAAGTATAAAAAATAAAAGAAAATATTTATAATATGCAATAACTATTTTCTATTCTTTGCCAATTAAGATATGGCTTAAGATATTTACAACATATATATACATATATATTATTTTCTTAAACTTAAATAAGTAATATACATAAATATTAATTAAATGTTTTTTTTTTTATTTTTCAAACTGGAAATTGTAAATAAAACAGTTTTGAAATTTTTTATTTTCAGTGTGTTTGTATTTATAAGATATTATTGTGAAAATTAAACTGAAATTGAAAAAAGTGCGAAAATATAATTTATTTCTAAAATTCTTTATGTTTATGTTTGCTAGGAACAAATTCTACAAAGTAATTGTTTCTTTTGTAAAGTTTTTACAGTTATTAAATTAATAAAATTTAAAAAGAGATAAACAATTTCGTTGGAATGGAACAGCCTAAAAGTATGCAATTAAAATAATATTTAAATTTATTATATATTTTTCCGCTATATTCATAAAATAATAATATAAAGGGGCTTCGGTAGCCTAGTGGGTAGGCGTGTGGCGTATTAACCGAAGGAGTGTGGGTTCGATCCCTGCACAGGTCGTAAGTTTTTTTCTTTACATACCCCCCTTACGACCTAATATAATGTAAATATATAGTATATAATATAAACAAAATAAATAATATTAGTATATAATTTAATAATAGTATAAAAACCTATAATGGCCTTAGTAGCCGATGGTTCAATAATATTGCACTACATTAATGTATGTAATATTAATATAAATAAATAAAATAAAAAATAATATAATAAATTTATTCCTAATAAGAATACAGTTAAATATAAAAAACCATATTGAAAAAAATTAGTTTAAGTTTTAAATTAGTTTGGTTAAGTTAGGGTTAGGTTTTAGGGTTAATTAGTTGTAAACTTCTTTCTTTTTATTATCAGAGCGGTTTTTTTTGTACATTTTTTTTTTTTCACCAGTTACTAAATATAAACAAATAATATGAAATATTTATTAATATTAATAATTCATTATAAGAATAAATTACAACAATAATAATTAGATTAAGTGAACATACAATTCAAAAATAATATATATGTATTAACTTCGAGAGCTCACACTCAGTCATTATCCGAAGTAGGACATAAAAATAAAAATCATTCTTTTCAGTTTCAGGAATATGTAATACAATAAACTTATTAATAAATAAAACATTAAAACAAAAACCGCTATATTAATATCTGTATCTATTTTTTGTATATGTTCTTAACTTTAGAAAAATTAGATGCAAAAGTCAGTCAGTTTATTTAAATATATAATATACTATGCTATTTATGGTATATATATATGTATGTGGTGAATTTATTTATAAAAAATAGTAAGTTTTTTAGTTTAACTTTTATAACAGCAAAAATCTTGCTGAATTTAGGGGTTTTGGTGGCCGAGGGGTTAAGTACATGACTTCTTAATCGAGAGAGTACGTTATGGAAATTAAAAATTTTAGAGTTAAGTCATTTAATAAATTATCTTAATTCTCTTTTCCATTTAATGTCAGATAAAAGAAAATCTAAAATGAAAGATAGAAATGTAACAAAATAGCTACATAAACTTATAGTTATAATTATAAAGATTTCAAAAGTATTGTCAAAATCAATTCAGTAATAAATTTAAAAATAATAAAAAAAAATATATATAGAAATTAATATTTCATTATAATTTCTTTTTTTTAAATATCAAGGACTTTTTTTTTCAGTTAAGTGTATTCACCTACATTCTCTCTCTTTTAATATTTATTATTCTTTTTTTCTCCACGATTTTTATTTCACATCAATTCTTTTTCTTTCTCTACATTCTATGCATCTTTTTTTTTTTTAATGTTTTCCTGATCAACTGAAGTAAAAAGTTGAAAATGTAATTTTTACACAATTACTAAACAAGGTAGAATGTAAACCACCGGTTTTTAAAAGCGCACATTTCCAAAACTCAATACAAACTGTTTAGAAGTGTGACTTACTCAAAAATTTGAAAATTTCATGTAAATAAGAAAAAATGTGAAAACAGGACTTTTTCTGGAATTTTGAGGGGCTTTAGGTGCAGAACGCTATATAATTAAGAAAAACCGTTAACACACGTAAAAATATTTTATTAAACCTTTAATTTTCATGTCTTGCCGAAAAAAATTTTTACAGCTGCCTAAGTTACAGGTGTCTAAAAATAGCAAATTTTCAATTTTTAAGCCTTAATAGCTCATAAACAGGGTGTGGTCCGAAAAAAATTTCTGAGCAAACTTATACTAATTCTAAAAGTTCTTTCTTGCCTCAAAATTTCAAAACGCCTCTATCTAGAAGCGTGCCGGAGTTATGAAAGTAGAAAAATCATGCAAAATTTGGTTTTCACATAACGGTAAATTTAAATACTAAATTTAAAAAAATTGTATAATTTTGATATTAATTTATAAAGATAAAAGAAAGACCTGTCGAATGACGTTTTCAGATTGAAAAAATCTTAAGCAGAACATAAGATATATGCATTTAAAAATAGGGCTTTTTCAAAGTTTGAGGGGCTGTAGCTCCGTAATGGGGGGGGGGGCTACATGAAAAAGTTGTTCCACAAAATTATTTTTTTTATGAGACCTACCTATGGTTAAAATAATCTATCTTTAACGGTGTAGAAGTTTTGTAAACAGATGGACGGACGGACAGAGTGAAACTAATAAGCACATTTTTTCAAAAATTTTTTGGAAATGTGCTAAGAATGTTATATTCCATATGGAACAGTCAGTATAGAAAAAAGAAAAGAAAAGAAAATATGTATGTATGCATTATATGTGTTAGAAAATGAAAATTACAAAATTTTTTTTCAACAAATTCAAAATCCAACAGTATTTTTGTAACCTTATTATATACAACTTGGTTTCAAAAACAAAAACTAAAAATTTTAATGTATTAATCAATGTATGCAGAAGGAATAACACAAAAGAACACATGAATTATGCATAATGTTAAAGTTGAAAAATAATAATATTGTCTAGTATTTATAAGTGTTGTATTTTTACTAAGATGGGTGGTAAAATAATTGCTAGCTTTTAGATATAATATGTGTTTCATTCAATAATAGAAATTAATATATAATTTTTTAATTTAGAACTTAAAGATATTTTTATGGAATTGTTTAAAAAAAAAATTTGAAAATTTAATACATTGAAAAATTGTAATAGTTGACTTCTGGAAGCGTTATTTAAAATAAATTAGATAGTAAATTTTCAAGTTGAATATTAAAATATAAAAAAAAATATAAAAGAGGATTTTTAGTTAATCTATTATTTTTTTATAAGAGTTTGCATATGCTATACATCTTATAATTTGTAAAAAGTTTTTTTTAAGCGTATGTACTTTGAAAAAAAAATTATTTGCAAAAGTATTTTTTTTAAAATCATCTTTAGAAATTGTCTTCAAAAATAATCTTTAAAAAACAAAAAAAGTATCATTAACAATGATATTAATAATTTTGTTAGTGCCTCCGTGACAGCACTAATTCAAATCCTATACAGTTCGCAAAGATTTATATTAAAAAAATGTATTTTTCCTTCGATAATATATAATAAATGTAAATACATAGAAACTTATAAATTGTTTAGTAATATTTTGTAATTCTTATTTCATATAAATTAAATCACACTCATATATTATGTATATAAACCTATTTAGATAAATTTCACAGAAAAAATTTAGGGTAAAAGTATAGGGTATTATTTTACTTCAATTATCTTAATTAAAACTTTAAATCTTATTTCACTCCAATTGGTTTTATAATTTTCAAATTAATTCTATACACTAATATTAATTAAAATTTAAATCAAATTTTTGTTAAAACTATTAGTAAATCCTTATACCACCTTCAATAATATATTATTCATTCTTGTTTTCTATTATGTATTACGTATTATGTATTTTCTATTAGTAACTATATTATCTTATATTATAAATTATTTAATAAAAAATTAATTTTAACAAAAATCTGTTTTTCATATAATTTTTATTTTTTGATATCTTTTAATTTCTTTTCCTCTTCTTTTGTAACAAAAAAAAAAAAAAAAAAAAACAAGGATGAGAAATAAATCAAATTTTAAACAAGTTTCTAAAAATAAAAATCTTAGGCATATTTTAGATATACATACATATAGATATTATATATATATATATTAAAATTATAGTAATAAAACATGTTTAAAACTGCAGATTTAATGAAATTAAATTTAATCCTTGAAAAAGTAGAAAAGAAAAAAAAAATTGTTTAGACACAACTACATACAAACATATTTATATTATTTATAAGCTTATTTATATGTACTTGAAATATTTTACACATATGGGTTTATAAACAAAAAAGTGATATGAATATACAATCATGTTGCAAGGTCTTTTGTGCTATATTTATTAGCTTTTCAGTACAAATACTATGTTACGTTTTGTTTTATTTGTTTTATCTTTTTTACTTGGATAAAAATCGAAATATTATTTCAAAACAAAAAAAAAAGAAGAAATTTACATCAGGATTTCGTATAAAATAATAAAAAGAAAATTATTTTTAATGAACAAAATCTGAATTTTTTTTTAGCGAGATATTTTTTAAAGAATCGGGATATAAATCAATTAGTTAAAGGTGAAAATTTTAACAAAAATTAAAATTCTATCTACTGAAAATTAAATATTTAATGATTTGATAAATTGTATTATTGGAGTTACTTTCGCGAGACTATATATTTCATTTGACTGTATGTCAGTTGACTGTATTTCATTTGATTGGGTTTGATTTGTAATCAACTCCAAAATCTTCCCAAATTATATATTTTATACTCATATTTCAACTTTTATTAATATAACAAGAAATAAAGGCTGCCGCCCCTAAACTCTTGCTAAACAAATTATTGAAACCCCGACTCTAAAATCCGCCCTTAATTGTATGTTTTACATACATATTTCAATAACAAAACATTATTAAGAGTGGGGTCTACCGCTCCAAAGCCATACTAAACAAATTATTGAAACTATAAATTTTATAACCAATTTTAAAATCGCTGCTATTTATATGTTTTACAAGCTGTCAAATGAAATACACTTAAATGAAATACAGTCAAATAATAATAAGGGCAACTTGCAAAAAATACAGTCAAATGACAATACAGGCAATACAAGCTCAAAACTATTTTTGATATTTTTGTTACGATAATGAAACATTTGAATTTAAACATCAATTTTCCTACAGTTCCAAAAGGCATTTTTTCCAATTGCATCATCATCCCACTGTTATTTATTGCTTATTTAATTATACTTATATATTTTCTTAAAGTAAAATATAACAGTGTATGATATTTTTAATGATGGTTTTGTATATTATCAGCAAAATTACATAGCATATATCACACATAAAATACAAAACATAATAATATGTATAATGAAGTAAAAAATCTTACATATAGTATATATGATTTTTGATATGGATCTGAAACGAAATGTGTTGAGGATATATAAAATATTTTGAGAATGTAAACGTTTTAAAATAATTTACATAAAATACAACAAAGATACATGAAACACGCTTAAGATAATTGTATCGATTTATTTTAACTAATCTATATAAGTACAACATAAGTGGTTATGGAATTTATATAGGATTTTTATGAATTTAAGAGGATTGAAATAATTGAAAGATATTGTAGTGGTTAAACTCACTAAAATAAAACAATATTACAGGGATATAGGTCAAATTTTGCAAAGTGAAAATAAAAAGAATTTATTAAAGATCTTAAAATGTATAATGAATATTCTTTAAAATGTATTAGATACACCTATTGCGATTTCGCAAAGTTCTAATAATTAAATAGTTCCAATTTAAAACTTATTTCGTTTAATACTTTTCACTTTAAAAAAGGGATGTTTTCTTTAATTTTTAAAATATATTATCTTTCCTTTGGTTATGCTTATAACTTCTTAAAGATTATTCAACAAAAAAATAAAAACGTAAATTTTGAAGTGGTAAAAAAAAAAAAATCATTTAAAAACGAATTTTTCTTACTTTTCTATGATTCTTTACTTTAACTGTATTAAATCGTTATTATTACCCAAAAATTTTATTTATAGAAAGATTTCCTGTATCTTTATCACAATACCATGTTTATATTGCGAAAAAAAAAAATATTAAAAATAAATTTTAAAATAATGAGTAACTAACAAACATTAATTTTTTTTTATTTTTTGGAATGCGTGCATGTTATGCTTAAATAAAGAATTTTTCCGATAAGAAAATCACGTTTCCCAGTTATTTAAATTATTTTCTTTGTTCATGTTCCTAAAACGAAATCATATTATATTTTTTTAATATGAATTTTTGAAAATATTTTCCTGGAAATTTTTCTAAATTAGCTAAAATTATTCAATCCAATAGTCCAATAAATTTGTTGACAAATTTTGTATAATTTTTTTTTTTGATTTTAAAATATAAAATAATAACATTAAAAACAAAAATTGAATCATTATATTTACAGTATAAATTAATAGAACATCCTTTACTTTTTATTCTTTTAACGACTTCTATAAATTTAAAAAAAAAAAATTTGCTCCAAAACATAAAAGAATTCATTTTTAATGGAAAACAATGTTATTGCACCCAGATGGCGCTAAAAAAAGAATAAAGCTTGTTGTTGTTTTTTGTTTGTTTTTTGAAAACATATTTATAGCTATATACATATATAGATAGTTAGATGTATATTTATTTTTCATTTATTTTTAGTTTTTATTTTGTTTTTTTTTTTTTTGAAAAAATATTTTAGTTTTGACAAAACACACCTTTCCGGTATAATGATATGCTAATCAAATTCAGTTTTTCTTTTATTTTTATCTTTTTTTTTCAGAATTTTTCGAAAAATAAAATAAAAATTCAGTGAATAGAAAATAAAAAAAAAAAACGTTTTTAATGTTATTTTTTTTTTTAAATTTTCAAAATCATGGGAATTGATTTCATTTAAGCTATCAGTTGCCTATTAATTTTTTTTACAGAATGTATACTTTTTTTAATGAATTTGAGTAGGAAAATAATGTTGCGCCTGATTATATGCAATAACAAGAATCGTGAAACTGTATAAGGTAGAATTTTTGGAACTTCGGTAGCCTAGTGGGTAGGCGTGTGGCGTATTAACCGAAGGAGTGTGGGTTCGATCCCTACACAGGTCGTAAGTGTTTTTTTCTTTACATACCCTCCTTACGACCAAATATAATGTAAATATATAGTATATAATATAAACAAAATAAATAATATTAGTATATAATTTAATAATAGTATAAAAACCTATAATGGCCTTAGTAGCCGATGGTTCAATAATATTGCATTACATTTATGTATGTAATATTAATATAAATAAATAAATAAATAAGGTAGAATTTTAAAGGACTTCGGCGTCGTAGTATTTAATACCATGACTTAATGTACACTCTGATCAAATGCTTCACAGATAGTAAATTTTCACATAAATAACAAACAAAAATAAACAAAATAAATAATAATATTGTATAAAATAATAATAGTATTTAGCCTATAATGCTCTTATAATGGCCGATGGTTTAGTAATATTACATTATTTTGTATGTATGTATTGTCTTTTGAGTAAATAAATGAAATTTTAATTATTAAGAACTCAGTATTAAGGACAATATAATTATTTTATAAATTTTAAGTAAAATTAGAAAAATACCATACTTATATAACAATTTTAGAGATGATTTTTCGAAAAAATGGACATTGTAATTTTATACCAATTGATTGTTTCTAGTAATAAGCTCACAATTAGTCAAGAATGAAAAGACATAATTTAAAATTCGATACCAGATCATAATGAAATATTGCAATTGAATAGACATACAAATTTTTTTATAAAAGGGAAAAATTGAAAAAATTTTTGAATCTTATAAAAATAAACAATTTTTAAAAAGTTTTTTATTTTTCATGTTAAAACCTCTTCATATCAATATCAGACGTATGTCTTTAATTTTTTGAATGTGTTGTTTTTCTTTCATTTTTTTTTTTGTTTTTTGTTTTTTTTGATAATTTCATCAGTTTTATCACGAATCTATTATATACATATACAATATACATATTCTGTTAGATACCTATCTATTTTTATAATGTTATTGATATAGAATCGATTAATTGTTTATACTTGATTATTGTTTATATGTATTTTTTCTTGTTTTTTTGTTATGTTTTTTTTTTAAAGATAAATTAAATTTTATTAAATTTGATTTAATAATATATTTTCCTTTTTTTTTTTTAATTTCTTAGAAACAATTTACACACATATATTTTTTTTAAATTTTCTTTTGTTTGTGGTTTTTTTTTTTTTTTTGTTGAATTTCGAAATTAAATTGATGATTAATTGCTGTAAAAATGAAAATGGATCAAAGAATAATTTGTCAGGTGTTATATTGATATTTTAAAATTTATTACAATCAATAGAAAAATAATGAGCGATATTTAATTAAAATATAACGAAAACTGAATATTATTTTCTCAAGATTTTATTTCAGAATTTTTTAAAAGGACTTATGCCAGAATCTGGATAGTCATAAATTTATATTGATTAAATTAAACAAAAATTAATAAACTTAGTTAATATTTCATTGTAAAAATTCATAAAATATGTATCTACTGATTTTAAGATTGAAATTCATATATTTATATATATTTACAGTTTTGTTTTTTGTGCGAGGGTAAGTGGGAACCATCGAAAGGCACTATAAAGATGTGGAACGAGCACAAGTTCTGTATGAGTGTGTGGAACTTTTACTCACTAAATACCATTTGCCTTTTATGAACAAAAATAGATTTATGTTCTTTATAGTATCCATGTACTGTCTGATCAAGGGTAACTAAATTTAGGAAACGAAAATTTGTTTTAAATTGATGAAAATATTGTGAACAAAGTTGTTAATGTTTATCTTGAATCTTTTAATCTTTTATATGTAATCTTCACCAATTTTTGCGTATGCAGGATCTTGGAGATGATTCCATATTCGCGATGCTTGTACTATAAACGAATTTTCATCGTAAGCTGAAATCAAGAAGTAAATGTATACATGTTGAATATTAATTTAATTTTTAATTTAAAAAAATCTTGAATATTAGATTAATGCCATAGGAGAAACCGAGGAAAAATATAACGGGTAAGAACTGAGAAGAAGTTGAAAAATTAGAAAAAGAATTTTCTATCTCTTCAATTTTGATATTCAAAAAGTTTGAAATAATCGAAGAAATCATTAATTATTGTCAAATTCAACGAATAAAACTTAAAGTTAAAATGGAAAAAATTTTCAAAATTGAAATTAATAATTTATAAATGTTATAATAAATCCCAATTCATTTAAGTAAATGGTTCGAAAAAATGGTAATAAAATTTCTGAAAAAATTTTAATTAAAGTTTGAATTTAATGTTTTTTATTATAAAAATTAATTCAACAATTTATACATAAATATCCTAAACGACTTTTATTTGTATTTATGTTTTATTCCATATAGAGTTAAAATAACATTTTTTTTGTTTTTTAAATACGAATATATGATATGTACCTACATATTTTCACCTACAGTTTAATACAGTTTTGAAATGTTAGGTAAAAAAAAAACAAAATTGTAAATAGAAAATTAAAATAAAATTAATTGAAAAATTGTTCATGTCATTTTAACCAACATATACCTATACTGATGATAATGTATGGTAATACTAAATAACCCCATGACAATAATAATTTATTATGTTTTTTTATTTTTTAGAAAATTTTAACTTTTATTAGTTTTTAATTTGTTATATTGTACTTTTATATTTAATTTCTATATAATTTTTATATATGCTTTCTTTTTTTACCAAATTTAAATAATTTTTTAGTGAACTTTGGCCTCAATATAACATTTACACAGACATTAATTAATATGCACCCACATATTATTACGCAATTTCTAAAATAAAGCTGAACAACTAATTTTCGTCAAGCTAAAATTAAATGTTCATTATTTAAATTTTATTCGTCAAACCATTTTATACATACAAGAAGGTATAGTTATGTTCTTTTGCAACATTTTATTAAAATATCACTTAGAAATTATATGGGAACATGTTTTCAATAGTTTTACTATACTTTTAAGTATAGTGTTTCAATACTGGCCTATTAACAACCTGCCTCAAGGTAAAAAAATATTTTATTTTAATAATACAAATCATGTTTAATATGATTAGACAATATATTTAAAAGCATCGGACACAAAGTGCTTTATAATTTAAAAAGTTTCATATTTATTTATACAGTAATATTATTATGTTTATACCCGTACGATAGGATCGGGTATAATAAAATTACTCCTCCGTTTTGTTTGTATTATATGTTATATATATATATATATATATATGTGTAGATTATATATTATTTAGTTGCAAAGGGGGATTTATTTCAATTAGAACTGATTGGTACATGTGCATAGTGTAAATACTTACACTGGGTTAATAAATCATGTGATTAATAAGACAATCACAGAGATAACTGTTTTATATATTTGATTTGTAAATTTTCTATTATTAAATTTTATTTTACTCTTTTTACCAACTTAACTTAGTCTCAAAAAAAAGTTAATAAGAACAGCTTTTAAGATGTTATGTTATGATTATGATCATTTTCATGATAGAATTAAAATTATTTTTATGATATCTATAAGATTGTAAATTTTACATCGTGACTATGACGCACCGATCACGCAATGTAAATTTAATTTTTACTATGCATTTCTTATAAATATATTCATCAATACTGGCAAAGAACCCGAGACGATATTTCGACACCATACCGGAGTTTCTATCATTCTTCAAATAATATCTATCATTCTTAACGTTGATTTTTTTGTCTGTTAAACGTTGTTATATCACTTATTGCCACCAATATTTTGATATATTTATAAGAAATCCTTAGTATAAATAAAATTAAAAGGAAAATAAAAATCATGTCATCGTTATATTTAATAGGACAACGCATGACCGCAATGTGAATTCAATAATATTTTTGTAAACAATTTTATGAAGAAATAAAATACGTTGTCGTCACATGCGGCGTGGATATCGTGAGAATAGCAATATGATGCTGTTAGGGTATATCGTCATAGCGATTTCGCCATAGGTCATTCTAGTATAGTTGTAGTGTTTGTTACCAAAAAATAATCGGCTACTAAAGGTCATTACAGATCAATACTAATACTAAATTATACACTATTTATTTACATTTTACAATATATTAGGTTGCAACAGGAATCTGTTTTCAATTAATAACGCTTGCTGTCTGTGCAGGATTTGAACCTGTACTCTCTCGGTTAATAAGCCACGTGCTTAACCACTAGGCCACCGAGGCCCAACCATCGATTTAATTTTTAAAATAATAAATTAAATTAAATTGCCTATTTTTAGGGCGAGTTATTTTTTAATCATTTTATAATAATTATTTTTCTAAATCAAAAATATAATAACTATACATTCTGATCTACTATAATTAAAATATCAATTATATTTTTATTAATTTAATAATTTAATAATTTAAAGGTCCTTGAACTAATAAGATTTTAAAATTTATTAATAAAAAATTATTGTATTTTGTTTTCTTTTTTATCTCATTTTTTTCCTCTGTATTAAGTATTTTTATACCCGTACGATAAGGATCGGGTATATTAAAATTGCTCCTCCGTTTGTAACACCTCGAAATAAGCTAGTTAGATATACCTTCAAAGCTATGGATCGGATCAGAATCAAATTCCAAGTCGGTTAAGCTTTGTCCGTGCGTCCGTCCGGCCGTCAGCAAGATAACTCAAAAAGTAAGAAGGCTAGTGTCTTGAAATTAACACAAAATATTCTTACAACAATTTGTAGGTTCCGTCTTTTTTTTGGTTGACATCTGACCAAAACTTCCGGTAGCTCTCGAACACCTAACTTTTAGATCCCCACATTATTTTTGTAGTAGAGCCATTTGTAGTAGAGCCAGTCAGAGTTTTAACTGACAGATATCATAAAAATATTAATTTTATTATTAACAACTTTTTTATGTAGCCGCATCCGTTACGGAGCTACAGCCCTCCAAAGTTCGAAAAAGCTCTATATTTAAATTATTATAACACAAGTTGTATAAGGTATATCTTCAATTTGAAAACGCCAAACGATTACTGCTTTAATTAGCTTTAAAAATATATATAAAATAATTATATACTTGTGCCATACGATGTCTTAATTTATAATTATAAGTTAAAAGTTACCGTTAAAATTCTTGAATCTTTTTATCTTCCAAACAGTTTCAGTTAAAAACTTGAAATTTTGAGTTAGGTCTTTGAAAATAAGTATGAGTCATTTCAGAAAATAATTTTGTATCACCCCCTCTTTCTGAGCTGTATGGGGTCAAAAACTAAAAATTTCTTATTTTTAAACACCTGTAACGTGAACACGTGTCCAAATTTTTTTGCAGTAATATAAAAAAATTAAAGCTCCAATATTATATTTTTAGTTTTATTAACAACTTTTCTTAATAATATAGGGTTACCTTAAAATTGATGAAAGTGTGACTTAATTTTTCTAAATTTTTCTAAGAATTTTTTTAACGATTTTTTTGCATTTTTTTTTACTCGATAATTTGAAATTGATGAGGATGACGAACAAAAAAAATTAAATAAATAAAAATATAACAGTTGTTTGAAGAATTTATATTTATATAATATTAGTATACATACTTATATAATTCATGTTTATTTACATATCGTATATGTCATTGATGAATGAATGATATATAATACATATGTGGAGGAATACCTCGCGTAGTACGGTTCATCGGTTCCACAATTTAGCCGTACTATTTGAAACCGGACTAATCGAGAAACAAACTACATACAGAAAACGATAATTTGTTCCATACAATTTGTTTTTGCCTGTTTTTCAATAAGAGAAGTAATATATTCAAATGTACATATATTTATTAAAAATAACTAAACAAACAAAAACGATGCATTTTAAAATTAAAAATATTTTAGCAAAAGAAGCACCTTCTTCATGAAGTTTAATAACATTAAGCTTTTGTTCTAAAGTGAGCCATTTGCGTTTTTTGGTGGCAGAGTCACTTTCACACTTTCTTTTTTCGCTAATTTTTTTTTTGAAATGAGTAATTAAAATCTAATTATCCAAAAATTAACTTTACTCTAGAATTGTGAATCGAAAACTAATGGACAAAAAACATGTTAGCCTATGTTTTCATAATAAAGGAAAAAAACCGAAAATTAACTTATAAAAATAATTTTATATATTATGTAGTTACATATTATTTTTTTTAAGAATAATTTTTTCCAAGAATTTTTTTTCTTTACATTTATGTTTTTTTTTTTTTTTTTAAATTTCAAAATCGTACTATAATGAAACCGGACTAATCTAAGCCATACTATGCGAGGTATTCCTGTATAGTATAAATTATTATACATTTGACGCTTAGTATTAAATGGTACTATAGCATATTTGGAAAAGTTTGGGATTTATAATCGTTATGTGGAAGGTTAAGAAGGCTATGAACATACTAACGGTTCGTACGAGTATCTGAGAGTTGACAAAGGCAACTACATTCTTTCTCGTTTTTTATTATTTTTTTATTGTTTTTATTG
The DNA here is from genome assembly GCA_947095535.1 of Poecilobothrus nobilitatus. Classification (NCBI taxonomy): domain Eukaryota; kingdom Metazoa; phylum Arthropoda; class Insecta; order Diptera; family Dolichopodidae; genus Poecilobothrus; species Poecilobothrus nobilitatus. Next base: position 189,470,757 of record OX352773.1, read on the forward strand.
TATAATTAATTAGCAAAAAAAAAAAAACGAAAATTACATTAAGCAAATATGAACATTAATGTTCATTAACCTTCAAAGTAAATGATTTTATTTTTTAAATTTTTATTTTTAAATATCATTATGTATAATTTTTATTTCATTGAAGGTAAATAATTCTTTCAATGAATATAAATACGTAGGTACACTTAGGTAGAGTATTAATATAAATAAATATATTTACATACATATTTTTTTAGGAATTTTGAAAAGGTTCTTTAGGTTATATAAATTTCTTTTTTTATACCCGTATGAACTATGTTCAAGGGTATAATAAATTTGCCATTACGTTTGTGACACCTTAAAGGAGTCGAGCTAGATATAGTGTCAAAGGTATGGATCGGCTCAGAATCGAATTCTGAGTCGATTAAGCCATGTACGTCCGTCCGTCCGTCCGTCCGCACGATAACTCAAAAAATAAGGAGCTAGGAGGCTGAAATTTTTTTTACGTCACTTTTACAAAATTGTTAGTTTTGTTATTTAAATCCAACATTTTCGGTCGGCGGGTTCGAGTAGCTGCCATACAACTTCTATCTTTATATAGAAATAACTCAGTATCTATTCAAGCTAGGTTTCTGAAATTTTGCAAATGATGATCAAGTTTTATGGCAACAACTTCCGTAAAATTTGGTTGTGCTGGTGCGACGGGTTCGGGTAGCTGCCATACAACTTATCCGTTTAAATGAGAATAACTCAGTGTCTATTGAAGCTAGGAACCTGAAATTTAGTAAAGAGGTGTCGAGTTACATGCCAACAATTTTTGTAAAATTTGGTTGGTCTAGAGCAGCCGGTTCAGGCTTCTTGCACCTCTTGCAACTTAATGAAGCTAGGCGTCTGAAATCTTGCAAATGATGATCAAGTTTTATGGCAACAACTTTTGCAAAATTTGGTTGTGGTGGTGCGACGGGTTCGGGTAGCTGCCATACAACTTATCCGTTTAAATGAGAATAACTCAGTGTCTATTAAAGCTAGGAACCTGCAATTTAGTAGAGAGGTGTCGAGTTACGGGCCAACAAGTTTTGTAAAATTTGGTAAACCCAGAGCAGCCGGTTCAGGCTTCTTGCACCTCTTGGAACTTAATGAAGCTACGCGCAATAGATTCGGGTAGCTGTCATACAACTCCACAATTTACTTAAATATATCTCTGTAGTTCGGTACTACAACATCTGAATGTTTTTAAAAGATGATCAAGTTTTATAGAAACAGGATATATTACGTTCATACGGGTATCCCAGAGTTGACACAGTCTACTCTACTGCACTCTTCCTCGTTTTTTATCAAATTCATTCAAGCTCTCTATAATGATTATATTAGAAAATAAGAAATCGAAAAACTTTTATTAAATATTTTTGTTTATTTCAAAATTCTATTAGACCAATTTATTAGGTATGGTATGAGACATTAGGACTATTAAATCCTTTCTTTTATTTTGCAAATTTATTGTTTTTTAGAAGAAAAAATTAACTAATACAATAGAAATGATTTAACTATATATATATATATTTTTTTTTTTTTTCGTTTATTTCCATGTTTTGTCGTTTCATTGTACATATTCTCCCAGATGTTAATATAAACACGTACAATAAAGAACGTGTCCTGAATACTTTAATTGATTTTGTATAACAACCGAATTATTAAGTGTAAGTTATTATATAATATACATACATATATGTATTATATAAAATAAATTTTTTTACTTTATATGAACTACAATAATATATTTGTACAGTTAAACTTAGATATTATATAGGTGAAAGCTCAAGGGACCAATTATTCTGATAAACTTATAGAAAGTTATGTTAAGGTTAATTATTAAGTTTTTTATTTATTAATTTTTAGTTTTTTTTTTTTGTTTTTTTTTTTGTGTAATTTGTAATTTGTTGAATAGAGTGTGATAACATTATTTAAGCTAACATTCGAGTTAATCTTAACATAATTGTTGTGTGTAACAATGTAAATGTGTTAAAAGTTAGTTTATCTAGACAAATTATGTTCTAGTAAATAAGTTTTGACTTTATAAAGGAAGATTTTAAATGAACATCAATCAAGAGCATAAAACTAGGATGAAATCTAATGTAAAATCTATAAAATATTCTTAACTAATTAGTTTTTCTTTAATAAGCGTATAGTAATAAATTTTTGTTTGATTATTCCCATTTAAACTGAAATGGTATGATTCGAAAAATTTACATTACAAAAAATTCATGTTAAATTTAAACTTAATGGAAATTCCATTCTTCTAATGGAATATACGTATGTATGTTTTATATATATATATAGTTATTTTTATAGTTTCATTTATCTAAATGTGACTGTACATAAGTTTGACCTTTTTTTTTTCAATCTACAAGTTTACCTATAATATATGTGTTGAAATTGTCCTTTATTTTTTTAATATACAAAATAGCAAAGTAATTTTTTTTTTTGAATCCTTTTTTTACCATCTCATGTTATAGTAAAAGAAATTAAAAAGTTTTTTTTTTTTGGATTAAAAGAGTATGAGTTAATTATTTTTAAAATCTAAAGGATTAATAAAATAAATATTAAAATTTTTTTTTTATACACCTACATTAATAAATATATTAATATAAATGTATATGTGTATTACTAAATTTTATAAATTATATAATGCCTATAATTCTTTAAAAAAAACAAAAAACCAAAGATTAAAGGTTTTTCTGGTAAAAATTTACTTTAATAGAAAGTAGATATTAAAGATTTTCATGTTCATAAAAACTTTTCTAATTCTTTTACATTATATTAACATGAGTTAAAAACAAAAAATTTTAAATTTAAAACTCACGTAAATGGGGAAAAGCAATAGGTACAGAAAAAAAACAAAATAATGAATCATCATCTATATGGACCGAACTTCTTTTTTATTTCTGTTTTTTAAAATTAGTTTAAGAAAATAAAAACTTGTTGTATCCATTAACTTTGGTATTGAAATTGGTACAAAGGTGAAAATGAAAATGAATTATGAATGATGTTTCTACTTAAACCTGTCCTTAAACAAAAATATATATATATTCTTTAACTTTTTTTTTAATTACTGTCACCAAAATTACTGTAATTTTTTTTAACTTTTTATTTCACCTTTGATTTGATTTTTTTTTTATTTTTGGTTATCTTAACTGTCAGATGCCTTTTAAGTGGCGCGTAAAAAAATTTTTATAATGTTAAAATTTTCAATTAATGTTATTTTCTTACTGATCTTTAAATTTTCTTTTTATTTCACTGAAAAAAAAAAAGATTGAAAGAATATTTTTTTACGAGAATAAGAAAAAAAACGGTGAACAAACAAAATATAGTAAAAAAAAAAATCGTCTTGTGGCGAAACCGTAAAATATTAACACAATTTAAAAAATGTTTTCCTTTCCTTTTCTTTAAGGACAAGGTCGTATTCTTTTGTTGCAAATAATTTTTTTGCTTGTTTTTTTTTTTTCATTTTCCTCATTTGCTTACAATATTTTTTTTTAATCGACCAAGTTTTTCTTTTCTTTTCGGTCTTCTTTTTATCTTTTATGACTTAATTAATTATTTTTTTTGTAGTTGGTAACCACAACAAATAAAATTGTTAATATAATTATAAATTTTTTTCAATTAAGTATATTGTGCAGGTATTGTGTGTTTTTCTTTTGTATTAATATAAGTAATAATGTTTTTTTTCTGCAAGGTCAAAAATTTTTTCTATAGGAGTCTATTCCGAAATATTGTCCAGATTCATTACTAAATTTCAAACAATTCAATTATACTATGGCTCATAAAGTTTCAATGATGAAGTAGTTGATGGAGGAATAATTGAGGAATAATTGAGGATAATTTTTAAATGTTTTTAAAATACTGATTGTATTATCCAAAGTTATCCAAAAAAGATAAAAATAGATGAAGCTGAGTAAAAATAAAAATAAATGACTTAGTGGATGATCTATGTATCATTTAGCAGTGGAGAAGAGAAAGAAGATAAAGATATTTTCTAAATTTTTTAGATTTTGATTTGGAATTGTATTTTGTATAGCCGATAGGGCGCCACTGATTCATACGAATTAATAATTTTTAGAATATTGATTAAAGTATTGATTGAAGTTTATTTATCAAGAAATACGGCATAAGTAAAATTTCAAAACTTAAGAGGTAAAAAAAAATGAATAGTCGAAAAATCTTTAAATTGAATAACATGTCTCTGAACTGCATAAAAATATAAAATATAAATATAGAAAATATGTAATGGAGGATGATTATTTTAAATTAGGGGTTATTCATATTTAGGAGTTTAAAAAACAAAAATATTCTAAATTGATTTCTTCATTCAATGGATGATGGAATAGAAGTATGGAAGTTTTCGAGATGAGGGTTTAAAAAAAGTATTTGATTAAATGCAATATTAATATAAAAAAAAAACTCTTTTACAAAAATTTTTCAGTTAATTTGAAAAATTAAAAGTAGTATCCAAAATGTAAAGAAAGTTCGAAAAACTTTTTTGACAAATTTAAAGAGCTATATAATAGTAATGTAGAACAAAACCATTCGGTAATAATTGAAAATAAATATTCTCATTTAAATTACAAATGAAAAACATAGATTAAGGACCTTTTTAGGATGTATTGTTTTTTTTGTTTAAATATGTATTGTATTTTTCTGAAAAGTTTTTTTTTTTTAAATAATGTCAACAATGTGACATTTTCTCATTTATTCATTCATTCATTCATTCGCATATCTTCGTAATGCACATAAAAACTAATTATTAAAGTTTGCATCTTATAATATTATCAATAAAGTCCAAGGTATAGGTTATCAGTCAAGGAGAGAAAAAAATTTTTTTTTTTTAGTTCATTCCCCTGCCATATAAATGTGAGAAGGAAGTTAGACAGCCTTGCCTTTTCAAGTGTGGCTATAAATGTCGTAAGGGGAAATTATTCTTAGAGCATGTGTGGGATTAGAATTCTCACCGTCTCGATGTTTTACACCGCAGCTGATACGCTCTTACTCACTAGGCCATCAAGGCCCCCACAATAATTTTTAAAATAAATATTGTGGGGGCCTTGGTGGCTAGATCTAGATTTTATAAATGTTTAATTAAATGTTTATTTAGATTAATAGCAAATATATATTCGAGAAAAATTCAGAAAATCTTTTTTTATTGAAAATAATAGAACTTTTCAATTTTTAATATTAATCAAAAAATTGCGAAATTCTTTTATTTGAATACATTAATTTGACCAAAAGAGGATATAATAGATAAGAATTTAATCCTGGTGAGGTGATTTATCTTAATAAAAAGAAACAAATAAAGAAAACACATTATACTACAAACTTAACTAAACCCATGTACAAATACTATATGTGTATAATAGACCTAAAACATACCTATATATATATAGAATATATATATGAATATATGTATATATATATAGTCTATATAAAATAAGTATATTGTTTATTTTAGTTTTTGTATTTTTTTATCAAAGGTATCACTAAGAGGTTTCTTGATTCTTAATTTAATGTGAAATATATTGAAATTATCTACTTTTTATGGTCCCGGTGAAAAAATTCTCGAAAAAAAAAACAAAACAGTAAGATTTATAAACCTTTGAGTATCTGGATTTATTAGTAATTAAACACATTATAATACTATATTTCCTTTTTTTTTTATAACATATAAATAAATATCCCACAGTTGATCACCATAATTTAATACAATAATTTTTTGTTTTGTTTAACATGTAATTGTTAGAAAACAAAAGTTGGTATGTTTTACTTTTCTTTTTTTATTCGGAACTGATGTTATTTTAATTATTCATTAGAATTACTTAACTATAGCAAATTATATTTTTATATACTCTTATTTTTTAACTAGCAGAGTACCCGGCGTTGCCCGGAGTATTTTATTGGCTTATGAAATAAAAATTATTAACTTTTGTTTCTGCGTTAATATAATTTAATTAATATAGTTAATTTATTACCATGCATTTACAGATGCTGGTAGTTTATATTATATTTTTTATTAGATTTAGTTAAATTGAATAAACAGAGTCAAGAATTAGAGACAATTCTTATACAAAAAATTTTTAAAGGAATCAATAATCTATTGAGTACACAATTACGGCGAAGTGAATCTCCACAATATATTCGTTAATACCGAAACATAAAATTGCATTTCAATTATAAAAGACCATAATGTAACACATTTTTTTCGTAAATAATGTCACTTCATGCTTTTGTGAATTATCCTTTTAAGCACATTTTGAAAAATTTGCTATTAGGTTCGCTCTATCCCTCCGTCTGTTTACAAAACTTATATATTCGTTAATATTCGTTAATACGGAAACATAAAATCGTATTTAAATTATAAAAGACCATAATGTAATCAATTTTTTTTTGTAAGTAATGTCACTTCATGTTTTGGAGAATTATCCATTTAACCACATTTTGAAAAATTTGTTATTAAGTTCGCTCTGTCCCTCCGTCTGTTAAAACTTATATACTGTTTAATAAAGAGCAATGAAATATTAACTATGCATAGGTCTCTTAAAAGAGTAATGTTGTAGAACAACTTTTTTATGTACCGTCACCGTTGGAGATCCTACAGCACCGACAGCTCTTCAAATTTTGAAAAAACTTCTTTTTAAATGCGTACATTTCAGGTTCTGTTTAACATATTTTCAATATAAAAAATACATGATTGTTTTTTATCTTTATAAATCAACCAGAATTTTTTTACGTTTAGTTTTTCTAATTATATTTCCAAATTGATTGGCTAAAAATATGTGTAAAAGTTGTATATGGATAAGAATGTAAGGTTTTCTGTTCTTTAAATATGTATGTACTCATTTTTGATTAAATGATGTACAGAAATGTGAATATGTGTTCTAATTTAATTGATTAAGTTCATAGTATTTTTAAATATACGGATATTATATATACTATATGTACATATTTCAATGATGTTTTATGGGAAACATGTTATACACATGCATCTTATGTAGGTAGATCACATGTAAAGACCACATGTAAGTAATGCAATTCTGAATGATAGCATGATGATTGTCTAATGTAGGAGATTGTTTCTGTTTTTTAACAACGGCAGAAAATTTTATGTTGTTAAGACTTAAACACAGTATTCTTCAGATACTTAATAAGGTTAGTTTAATTAGTGTTCTATATTAGAAATTTGCATTGAAAGGTTTTTATGGAATATTAGAAACATATAGATAAAAGTAAAGAGTGTTGGAAATATCTTTTTAATAATAATAACAATACACAAAATTAGGCAAAATATTATTAATAAGTGCTCGTGCGGAAATGGGTTAACAAACGTTAACAAACATTTTATCACAGGCTTAATTTAGAACCATAAATTCATCCTGTCAAATTAGACAGAAATTAGAAACAAAAATTTTTTTTACAGTCTATCGTGTCGAAATGTGTTAATGTATCACAACAAAATTTATTGAATGAGTTTGTGTGCTAAAGTGCAATACTTGTGCAAATTTTCAATTGGTCAAATCGTTTAAGCAAAACAACAAAGAATGAGAATTTCATGGCCTGAAGTCTGGTGGGTTAATGTATCGTAACCAAATCAACTCAGAAAGCTTTTGTTATAAAGACCTACACTTTTGTAAATTTTCAACTCAATTGGTAAAACCGTTCAAGTGCGACAGCAAAGAAATTAAAAAATGTTATTGAGTCCTGGTGCCGAAACGGGTTAATGGATCGTAACCAAATCACCTCAGTGAGCTCCTGTGGTAAAGAGCTACACTTTTATAAATTTTCAATTCAATTGGCAAAACCGTTTAAGCGCGACAACAAAGAAATTAAAAAACTTCATTGAGTCCTGGTGCCGAAACGGGTTAATGGATCGTAACTAAATCAACTCAGTGAGCTCCTGTGGTAAAGAGCTACACTTTTGTAAATTTTCAATTCAATTGGCAAAACCGTTTAAGCGCGACAACAAAGAAATTGAAAAACTTCATTGAGTCCTGGTGCCGAAACGGGTTAATGGATCGTAACCAAATCAACTCAGTGAGCTCCTGGTAAAGAGCTACACTATTGTAAATTTTCAACTCAATTGGTCAAACCGTTTAAGCAGGACAACAGAAACATTTAATGAACTTCGTTCGGCTCTCGTGCCCAAACGGGTTAACGGAACTTCATAAAAATTTGTCACAGGCTTTTTTTCGAACCATAAAACCACCATACAAAATTGGACATAAATCGGAAACAAAAAATTTCTTGGAAGCCCGCCGGGTCGAATCCGGGTAACATATTGAATCCAAATTTCTTCGGTACCCGTCCAATGATAAGAAGAATATTTGTCCAAATTTTCAACTCAATCGATGAAACCGTTTAGGCAGGACAACGAAAAAACGAAACGGCTTTAAATGGCTCTCGGGCCGCAATGGGTTAATGAACCGAAACGCGATATAGCCTATAACACTTTTCGGGGTCGTAGGAACGTTCCTGCAAAATTTGGTTGCAATCGGACCGGTGGTTTTTACGTGAAAAGGGCACAAACAAACAAACAAACAAATAAACAAACAAACAGAATTTCTTCCTTATTTATTAGATAAGTTTTTTCTTTTGTTTGATTTTATGATAGATTTACTGCATTAATAATAAAGTGTAACAGAATGGTATCATTAAAAAATAAAAACCAAAAGTAAAATTAACACAGGGTGATACTAAGAATTTTTTCTATAATATTAAAATAAATTTTGGCATTTTTGTTTTTTTTTTTAAATGCGTATATGTTTGTATATATAGAGTCATATTGTTTTGATTCGGTTAATATGCATAAAATTATATTGCGTGAAAAAATTAATTAATATTATACCAACATGAAATAAGCAGAATACAGATTTGAATTTATAGATAATATCTATTTTAAATATAAAATAAGCAGATTTTTTAAATAAAAATTTTAATATTAAGAGAATTTTTATGGCACGTTATATGAATAATAATTTTTTTTTTAAATCAATATAAGAAGCTTAGTAAAAATTCTTAAAATTCTTTTGGAATTTTAGACAATTTCAAATAAAAGCTTTCCATATTTTATGATATAATACAAAGAGTAAATTAAAACAAAAAAAAAAAAAAAAAAAAAAAAAAACAAAAACAAAAACATTAACCACTCCACTTTAATATCACAAGTGTAAAAACATAAACTGAAACCATATTTTTTGTCATGAGTTGTGATAACGACAAAAATAGTAAAGTGAAACGTAGTCCGGGGAAAGTGATTTTTAAAAAAAGAAATATTAAAGGAGAAGAATCAAAGAGAAGAAAAAAATTTTGGCAGTGGATCAATAACAATAGAAAATTATTTTATCACAGCAGCAGCTATAATAATGATATCACAATTCATGACGAATAAAAAGGAAATTAATAAAATAAAATTTTAGTAGAATATTCAACAGAGCATTTTTGTTAAATCAACGTTTGAATTTTCATGTCTGATAAATGATCACTGTTCTTGGCTTGGGTCTCTTGATGTCGTTAATCGACCGTAAAATAAAAAGAAAAGAAACATCATTCTTTTATCTATACATTCCAAAATTACATCTTAGTTAATATTATACATGTAGTTATGACATATTTTTATTTAATAAAAAAAAAAAAAGAACGTTAAATAAGAGTTATTAAAAAATAATTGAAAATTAAAAAACAAAAGAAAAGTTTAAAAAAAGTTATTAATTTATTAATAAAATAAATGGTGCTAGGTGATTATTGTAGATGCCGAAAATGATATCAACAATATATGTATGACTTATACAAAAATAATTAAAACATATTTATTTTGTTAATTTTCATTCCATCATTAAGTAACTAGGAAAATTATTTCCTGTATTTTGTAGTTCTATCTATGTATATATATATAAATAATTTATATGTATATTGATGTTATAATTAACTGCCTAATTATTTCTGTTTATTTATTTACAAAACAAAAAATCAATGAATTAACATAAAAAAGAAATGTAGTTAATAACAAGTAAAGGAAACTATTAGTATTCCTAATGGGTGGTCTTTTTGTTTCATATTTTTTTTTCCCAAATATAGATAATCTATTTATATATTAAAATCGAAATAACAATTTTATCTATTCTTATTATAATTTTATATTAAAGAGCCTTTTCCATTTTCATTATTTAAATTGTATAGATCTTTTATTTTATAAATGAAAATTTTTTGCCGAAGGTTGACATCAACTGTTTAATCAAAAAATTATAACGTCTTCCGCCACCATATAGTATATATGTATATACTTTAGCTGTATTTCAGTCAAGTCAAAATGAAATTAAAATAAGGCCACCAAAGATTTTTAAAGCCGTACATTTCGAAAAGAGATTACCAACTGTTTAGAATTGCGACTTGCATCAAAATTTGAAAATTTTCTTGAAATTTCATATAAAAAGAAAAAAAGTTAAAAATAAAGAGAAACTTTTATCAATTTTATGAGAATACATGTAAATTTCAAGCTTTAATTTTTGCCTTTTATGTTGAAAAATTTTGTACAAGTGTCTAAGTTAAGAGTGTTTAAATAGGAAAATTTTAGTTTTTGAGCCCTAATCGGTCTTAAACAGAGAATGGTATAAAAAACTTTTCTGAGGAAACTTACACTAATTCTAAAATATATTTCTTTTTTTTTAAACTTTAAGATTCTAACTAAAAGCATATCGGCGTTATGAAGAAAGAAAAATGTTGCAAAAATTTTGTAATGGTAAATAACGTAATGGTAAAGTTAAGTAGTAAATTACACAATTTTGTATCATTTTGATATTGCCACATAAAGTTAAGAAAAGTTCCGGTCTTTTAGATTGTAAAACTACTATACGCATACGCAACCTGGGATAGATACATTTGAAAATAAGGGTTCTTTTGCAATTTTGAGAGCTGTAACTCTGTAATCCTATACAACTAACATAAACCGTTAACACACGTAAAAATATATTACTGGAGCTTTAAGTTTTATGTCATACCGAAGCAAAATGTGTACAGGTGCTTAAGTTATAGACACCTGTTAACTTAATTGAAAAATAGCAAATTTTAAATATTTGAACCGTAATAGCTGTTTAACAGAGGATGGTACAAACACATTTTCTAAAGAAACTTTTACTAATTCTAAAAGTTTTTTCTTATATAATAATTTCAAGTCTCTATTTAAAAGCGTGCCGGTGTTATGAAGGAAGAAAAATCATGATTTTCACATAACTGTAAATTTAAATACTAAACTTAAAAAAAATGTAGAGTTTTGATATTGATGTAGAAAAATGTAGAAAAAAGTCCTATCGAATTGCGTTTTTAAATTGAAAAAATGTTAAGCAGAACTTGAAATATATACACATTTGAAAATATGACTTTTTCAAAGATTGAAGGACTGTACATTGAAGGACTGAAGAACATTCATTTTTTTATGAGACCTAACTCATAGTTAAAATTGCATTGCTCTATCTTTAACATTGTAGAAGTTTTGTAAAGTGACGGACGAACAGAAGAACAGAGTGAAACTAATAGGCACATTTTTTTAAAAATTTTTTTTTGGAAATATGCTAAAAAATATGTGGCGAAAAATTATAGAGCAGATATTACAGACTCATTTAAAAGTTTCAATCTTTAAACTTTTATCTTTTATTTTATTTGAAATAATAGAATAGGTAGAGGTTCATCGATTTTTAATAGAAAATTCATTCACAATGTAATCTTATTTTTCTTTGTGAATATCAATCTTTAAAATTTTCTTTAGTTTGTATTATAGAATTGACAAAACACATTTCCTGATTCCATTTTTGGATTACAGAAAATTTAGAAAAGAATGAAAGAATCAGAGCACACAAAAACAAAAAGTACATGAAAAAAGAAAAATCATAAAATTAAATATTTCATTTTCTAATATTGATTTCATGAATTATTTACTCAGAACTAATATGCATATAGGTACGTTTCCTGATATATAGAAGAAAATTTCAAAAATATATCCAAAAATATCGATTACACATACATAGCAGCAAAGATTCCAATTATCTAACTAATTTTCATAAAAATGGAATTATTTTTAATGGATAACTACAATGGATATGATGAGTTTTTTTTTTTGAAGATGATTCAAAAAATTTAAGTTAAACTTAATCTTTGAATGAAAATACCAAAAGGGCAATTAAGAATAACAAAAAAAAAAAACAAAACATAACAAAACAATAATATTTTAAAAGGTTAAAAGGATATTTCGTATTGCAATAAAGGTGAAATGTGAATTTATACTCACAAGCAGCTTTAGTGACCTTTTCTTTAAGTGAACATTTCTTTCAGCTTGTTCTTCATTCTCACTATTTTTATTTGAATGTTTTCTTTCTTTTTTTTTTTTTTTTTTTTTTATATTTTTAATAAGTTTTGGATGTTTCTTCCTAATGTATATCTTGAAATCCGATATCTTACTAATAATATAATATTAATATTTATTTATAAGGGAATGTTCCATAAAAGAGAATTACAAAAAAGAAAGAAACATAAAGAAAATCATATTTATGAAAAATTCGAGATATAATGGATCCTTTGTTTCTTTATCAAGGATTCTCTATAAGCAATGGAAAATAATTCTTGAAAAATTCTTGATCTAAATAATTAAATATGAAAAAAAATTTGATAATTTTTTATTTGCTCTGATTAAATAAAAAATTTTTCATTGGTGTTTCATTGGTGGTATTTAAGGAACATAAATTATGGTTGATTGATTTGGTTGTATAAAATTTTAGACATAAAAATTTCTAAAGATTTGAGTTATTTTTCTAATGAATTTTTCTGACTAAAAAGTGCATATAAAAATTATAACCTCCAAAATTATAATTTTTTAAAAAATCTTTTTATTCATAAAAATAGATACTAAATACACTGTAAAAATAAAATACCTTGTGTTCGAGTATAATGCTAAAAATATCCAACCTTTTAGTTAAAGAAATAATAATAGTCTGTAAGTGAATTTTCCAAAATAAAATTTTAAATATTTTCAAACAAAAATTTTAATGATTTTCCCAACTCTGAATTAATTTTTATAAATAAAATTCAGTGAATTTTCATCAGTAGTCAGTATACCATTAAAGAAACCATTTATTTTTATAAAATTACATTTTTTTTTTTATTTGTGAAAATAAAATGAGTACAAATTGTTGTTAAAATTTTTTTTGAAGAAAAGATGACATTTAAAATGTGGATCAATAAAATGTCAAAGTTTTCATAGAAAAATTTGAATGAATTGAAATGATAATAAAGGATTATAAATTATTTTATATTGAAAAGATGGCATAAATATACAAATTTAAATAATTAACAAAAACAAACCGTAGTCTTAACTTTAGAAATATTTTTTTATTCATATAACAAATTAAAATTGATTGATTTAAAAAGAAATCATTTTAATTTACATAATTCATTTCTGAAAAAATCACTTTATACTTAAAAAAAAGTCAAAGTTTAAATTTCGTATAAATATAAATCATAATAAGTACAATCTTATTTTTGAAAAAAGTTTTAAAATTTATTAAAATGAAAAGCAGATTTGTATTAGGGAAGAGAATTTCTAAGAAAAAATTGAAATATGTATTTAAAAACAAAAATTGGAAATGGAAATAATTTTATTTTACAAAAAAAATTTTTTTTTATTCAAACGTTTATTGTATCATATACGTATTTTGATAACAACTTTGCTTAAAAAAACTCTAGAGAGCCGGAATAAAGCGACTCTTTAATTATTCAATTTTGTTTTAAATTGAATTATATTTTGTTTTAGTAAATTACAATAGAAACGTAAATATTTCGTTATATTTTTTTTTTAATTAAATACATTATACTCATAATATAATAATAGATGTGCTTTTTTATTAACATATATACATATTCGATTATTATCGATAATTTAATTTTACAAATTATGAAAACAATAAAAATGTTCTGCTGATAAAATCCACATCACATTAATAATTATCGGTGCCATTTTACAGATTGTGAATAGAAGTTCAAATTTTGACCACTAACAGCGCTGATTTTACATTATTTTAAGAGAACTAACTGATTGCTTGTATATATATTGTATATATAAAAGGCTTTACTATTTTTTTTGTTTTAAATTAAAAAGAAAAAATTATACGAATCGTGAATAAACAAAAACCATTTTTCCGTTGATATACTTTCACATTTATTATTTATTTATTTATATATAGATGGTTTTGTTAAAAAATATTGCTTTTTTAGTCATATTTCTTTCAATTAAAAAAAAATTTCCACATGTGCAGGGTTCTAACTCGCATTTTCTCGATTAATAAGCCACAAAATTAACCAATCAGCCACTGAGGCCTCTCACGCATTTTTATTTATTTATTTTTATTTATATTAATATTACAAACCACATAGGATATTGCAATATTATAAAACCATCGGCTACTAAGGCCATTATAGGTCGAATACTAGTTATTATTAAATTATAAACTAATATTATTTATTTTGTTTATATTATATACTATATATTTACACTATATTTGGTAGCTTGATTAATAAGCCACAAAATTAACCAATCGGTCACTGAAGCCTCTCACACTTTTATGAACGTCTAAACAAATAATTTTTGAATTATTTTAGCATACTTTTAGGATAAATATAAATTGCCATCGATCGGCAATTTTGAAAACTTATATGTATATACAAAACGAAATATACAGCTAAATATATGAATTAAATTTTTTTATCTAATATAGATAAACTAATTGGAGCAGAAAAATTCAATAAATTTTAAAAATTGTTAATTTGTTCATTATTCGCCTAAAGTTGATTGTAAATAGCTCTAAAGTGTTAATACTATACTATGTAATATATATAATATATTATTCTAAACAAATACTTTCTTATTAAAAATTTAAGGTATACTTATTGCAATCAAAATTACAATAGAAATTAAATGTAAAGGTAAATACTTTTAATATAAATTTCTTTTGTTTATTTCCATACGATAAAGTTCATTCAGTAAAATACTTATTTATTTTCTATATTATAATTTATATAAAATAAAAAAACAAATAAATTTTTGTAATCAATATAAAAAATAAATAAAAAATTGATATAAAATAGAATTATATAAAAGTAGGCTTATAAAATATAATTATATATTACATACAAAAAAAAAAAAAAAACTAAAAAAATACAAAAAAAAAAAGAAGTACACAATATAAAAATTGATTTGTGCATGCAATTTTTACCTTGAGCCTTCAAAAACTATAGCAATTTTTTTTTATATTTAGTTATATTTTATTTTTTTAAGTGAAATAATTTGCTTAGAAATTTGTTTTTTTTTATGTTTTTTTTTTTTTGTGACTAAAAATATAATTATTTATGTTTTTTAGTTTACTTTATTTCTAATTTTATTTAAAAAAAAAAAAAGTTTTCAATGTGATATGTGCTCTAGTTAATAAGTACTCAAAAAAAAAAAAAAAAAAAAACGAAAAAAATTTTAAATTTTTTAGATTTTTTAAGATTTTCAGTAAAGCTAAACTATCACTATATTATGTGAATGTTAGTTTAAAAATTTTTATATAATTACAAAAATAATAAACAAAAATCAAAAAAATAGCTACACTTTTACGAAATATTAAAAGTAATTTTATAGAAGTAAAAGATTGATTGCAAAAACAAATATGTATTAAAAAAAACAGCAAAAAAAAAAATTTTTTTTTCTTTTATTTCATATTATTTTTTTTCCCAATTTTTAGCACTATTTTTTTTTTTAATTTAAAATTCCTTATTTAGTTTTCTATTTTAGATTTTTTCTTTTTTTTTTGTAATAAATAATATTTGAAAAAAAAACAAGTGAACACACACACACAATCACACACATTTAAACTTTACAATTTACCATCATTAAGTGGTTTAAAATGTTGGAGTTGTAATGGGGATTGTTGTAATTGTTGTTCGGGTGCGGTGAATTCATTTAATTGTTGTGACTGATCATTAAAACGAAATTTTTTATTATTTTTATTTAAATTTTTTTTATTTTTATTTTTTTTTGATGGTTTTGAACAACAATTTAATTTCATATTTTATTTATTTTTTTTTTTTAAATTAATTTTTAAATATTTTATTTATTTTGGTTTTGGTTTTTTAATCGATTTATTAAAGTAAATTTTTGATTTCACATTCTATTCATTTACATATTTTTTTAATATTTATTCATTTATATTATATATGTGTGTTTATATTATTAATAAAAATTATAATATTAATTTAAATATTTTAATAATTTTAATACAACTGAAAAAATAAATATAAAAAAGAAAAAAAAATAAAAAACTTCTTTAAAAATATACTGTTCGAAATTCTAAATATAAAAAAAAAATTAATACTGATAAGAAAATTTACATAAAAATTTCAACAAAAATAAATTGCACGCAAAAACAAAAATAACAGTTATTTTATTTTGTTGTTTTTTTATTTTATTTATGTTTTTTTTTTTTTTTTTTGATTAAAATGTTGGTTAGAGTAATGAAAACTAAAAAAAAATGGCGGTATAACAAGAGCCAAAAATATGTTAATATTAAAGTATGAAATAAATTAAACTAAAAATATAGTTTGAAAATAAAAACTGTAAAACAAAGTGGGGCGAGAAAAACACAAAAAAAAAAAACAACAACAAAAACAAAAGAAAAAATATTTAATAAACAATTAAATAATTAAAAATAGTATGACAGAATATAAAATATAACATAAAATATAAGTAAAAATTAAAATTAAATATTTACGGTAATAAAATAAAATAAAATTAAATTGTAGACCGTAACTGCAACCGTTACTTTTTTCTCCTTTTCTCTTTCTCTCACAAAATTATTTTTACTGTTGTTTTATATTTTTCAATATAATATGAAAAACATTTTCACTTTTCATATATGAATAACGTTATATTTTTTTATTTCTTTTTTAATTTTTCGTTTTAAATTAAAATACAAAAAAAAAAAAAAATTATTTTGTTTTTTGTTTTTATTTTTAAATTTTACTTTCACTCCGTATTTCAGATACAAAAATATTTTTGTATCTATTCCGGTCGGAAGTTAACTGTAAACTAGTTAATGTTTGCACAAACGAAAGAAAACTCATGCAAAAAATAATAAAAAAAAAAAAAACCAGAAAAGAATAGAATATACAGAAAATACAAAAATTGTAACAAACACATGATGAACAGAAAATAACAAAAGTGAGTGTGAGTGTGAAAAGAACAAACATAACAACAACATAGTCATACAAAAAAAAAACAAAATAACAAAAAAATGAAAATTCGGAAAATTAAACAAAAAAAAAAATAAAAATATAATTTTTGTGAAAAGCTTGTGAAAGTAAAAGAAGAAACATTATTTTATTATTCTAATAATCACGAGGAATATTAGTTAAGTTTAAGGATAATTTTATTAAGAAGAAATTTTAGTTATAATATATGAATGTGCGAAAAATACCGTTACATTTTCAGAAACAGTATATATGATATTTTAAAATATTGAATGCAATTTAAAAATTATGTAATGATTAATTAATTTTGGTGAATATTGCATTCTTTGAACATGTTTAAGTGTTTTAAAATTGTTTTTTGCTATGGAATCTTCTATTTATATCGTTTAATGAATGCTGTCAATAATAGCTACAAGGGGATTGCCTAAAAATAATTTGATTTAAATAACTAACCATAATTGAGATATATGTAGTTAAACTTAGTCTTTTTTAAAAATCCTTTTAAATATACTTAATCTTTTTAAAAAAAAAAACAGATCTATTTAAAACAATGTAGATATTTGTCTTTATAGAGAATCTTGTTAACGATCACTAAACTGATCATATATAAAAATTTAATAACAACAAAGTTTTGTACATTGAATAGTGGTTAAGCCGATTTTTAGAGATAGGTACATGTTATAATAATAAAGAACTTTTCTTTTGAATTTTATTCCTTTCGGGACTGTTACGATTGTTTAGACCGGATCACAAGGATATTGCAATTTTAAATCGATGAATCAACCGGTTATTTATTCATATTTTAAAAATATATTTATACTTGGGTTATTTTGAAGGAATATACAATATACTAGGGATGACACAATTGTATGTCTTAATCAAAAGCTAATGTTAATATTTTATTTTATGAAAAATATCTTCTTCAATAAACATATCATAATTGCTTAATTAAGTAATTGTTTTTTAATACCACTAATGATTGCTGGTCTAAAAAACGTGGGAAAATTTATTAAATTTTTACACATTTTGATTTTATTTTCATTTCAATGAATTAATTTTCCTTTTTACTTCTTTTCTCAATATTAGGAATGAATTCTAAATTACCGCTTTACCGAAAAGTTGAAAAAATAGGAAACAATTTAAAGAAAATTTAAAAAATTTTACAACTTTGAATGATACAAAAATTTATTCTAGGATTCTATCTTGGGATGTAAAAAATCGGATCGTAAAAAAACAAAACAAGAATATATAGTTAAAAAGAAATGTAACGAAAGTATGTTTATATTTTACATTTATTTCTGTTTTTATTTTTTTTTTCCAGTTTTTTTTTAAAAGTTCCAAAAGTTTATCGCAATAAATGTGATGTCACGTAATAATATTTATTTTGTTGTTTTCATTTTATCTTCTTTCTTTTTCTTTCTCTTTTGCATTTTTGTCCCTTTTTTGTCTTTTATATTGTATCATTTTATACAATATTAAGCTTATTCTCTTTTCGTTATTTTTTATGTGTTAGTGTGTTAGTTGAATGAAAATAAAAAAACATAAAAACCAGAAACTTATATTTATTGGGACAATTTTCAAGTTCAAACTAAAAAAAGGATGTTAAGTTTTCATCTTAATAACAACAACAAAATATAAAAAAAAAATTGGAAGACGAAAAATACTGAAATAAAAAAAAAATAAGAAACTAGAAAACGGTTATTTTTTGACATAATTTTCATAAATATTTAATATATGTATGTATAAATAAAATGATGTTTTAACAAGTAATTTTCAATGGTAATTCAAGTAAATGTCAAAGGGTTATAGTTGACTTAAAGTAACTTGATTATATAAGTAAAAAAAAGAAGTTTTAGTGAAAAGTCCATTTACTTCTGCATTTTAAAATGAAATGAATTAAAAAGAAATTTTAAAAGTGAATTTATTGTTAATTTATTTTGTAAAAAGATGATTTATAATATATTTTATTCATTTTTTAATTTATTTCTTTACTTTCAAATTAATGCTTTAATTTTATAAAAATATATTTTGGATGTAAACAATTTCCCTTGTAAACTTTAATTAAAAAATGTTCAAAAAATTATTTTAAGAATTTACTTATATGTTTATATCCGTATGATAAGATCGGGTATAATAAAATTACTCCTCCGTTTGTAACACCTCGAAATAAGCGAGCTAGATATACCTTCAAAGGTATGGATTGGATCAGAAAAAAATTCTAAGATCTCACAAATATATTAATTTTATTTTTAATAACTTTTTTTTGTAGCCCCACCCGTTACGGAGCTACAGCTCCCCAAAAGTTCAAAAAAGTTCTATATTTAAATTGTTATAGCACAAGTTGTATAAGGTATATCTTTATTTTGAAAACGCCAAACGATTACTACTTTTATTAGATTTAAAAGTATATATACAATAAATATATATTTGTGGCATACGGTGTCTTAATTTACCGTTATGCGAAACTCAAATTTTGCAAAATCCTTTAACCTTTCTATCTTCTAAACGGTTTATAATATAATATAATATTTAAAATTATATTTACTATTTTGTACTAAGTAAATTTAATATACATTTACCGCTTAGTATTAAATGGTACTATAGAATATTTGAAAAAGTTTTGGATTGATAATCGTTATGTGGAAGGTTAGAATCTGCTTTTGAAGAATGTACATATAAACATATAGTTTGAATATATGTACAAGTACAACCCATAGTACTAGAAATTATAAAATTCACCCAAATTATTTTAAAATACTAAAATATTAAAAAAATAATATTGTAAGCAAAGTGACAGGCTGTGAACATACTAACGGTTCGTACGGGTATCTAAGAGTTGACAAAGGGCAACTGTATTCTTCCTCGTTTTGTTTCAATTCTATTGACACAATTTTGAATATTGATTATATTAAAGTTAAGTCGATATTTTTTATTATTACTGCTTTTCATTTATAAATTTTATTATAAATTAAATTTAATCAAAACGCCATATAAATCCTTAAAAACCAATAAAAAACAATAAACACATATTTATCTTTTCTTTTTTTTTGTAAAAATTTACAAAGTTTTTCCGAATAACAAAAGAAACATTTCATTTATGTAATTTTCAAATAAAATGTCATAAAATATTGACAGCTGAACTTAAAACAAATATATAAGTAGATTTATTGTATACATATTTTTCTTTTCCTATTGTTAATAATTCTATTGATGCAAAAAGCATATCCTGCAATGGGCGTTTTAAATTTATTCTAATAAAATATTTATGTCGTCAATTCATGCAATAGTTTTGAGAAAAGTGTAATTGTTTTTAATAGTATTTAGAGTTTTTTTCCGAATTCCAATAGAATTCCACTTATCACATAAAAATGATGATATATTTGTTATTGAAAACACTCTCTAATTTTTTGTTTTTAAAGTCAATTTTTATGATGTGTTTACAAATATTTTGGTCGTTTGATGTAACAATTGATCCAAAAAAAATAAATTTTTTTTTGTAGAGTGAATGTGTCATTGTAGACGTTTAAATATAAAAAACAAGTAATGGAAAAAACCAAGGGTTTTCAAAAAAGTACATTTCCAAAAATTATTCCAGAAATAACCTACTAGAGTAAAGAGTAGATATATATTGAAAAATAAATTTGCTTGATTTTTTTTTTTTTAGTATGAAAAATTGAGAAAAATCAAATCACACTTTCGTCAATTATTAGGTAATCCTATATTATTAAGAAAAGTTATTAACACAAACAAAAATATAATGTTGGAGCTTTAATTTTTTTTATATAACTTCCAAAAAATTTGGACAGGTGCCCAAGTTACAGATGTTTAAAAATAGGGACACAAAAATATTTCCTGAAATTACTCATACTGATTTCTAAAGATCTAACTCCTGCAAAATTGAAAGTTTATAAGTTAACCCTTTTGAAATATATAAAGGGTCCAAATTTTTGCAAAAATTAAATTTCACATAACATTATATTAAAATGCCGCATGGCAAAGCCACATTTTTATACCCGTACTATAGGATCGGGTATAATAAAATTACTCCTCCGTTTGTAACACCTCGAAATAAGCGAGCTAGATATACCTTCAAAGGTATGGATCGGATCAGAAAAAACGACGTTCGAGCCATGTTCGTCCGTCCGTCAGCACGCTAACTCAAAAACTAAGAAAGCTATAATCTTGAAATTTACACAAAATATTCTGGGAGTAATTTGTAGGTTCCCTATTTTTTTTGGTTGAGTTTGGATCAAAATTTAGGGTAGCTCTCGAACACCTAACTTTTAGATCTCCACATTTTTTTTGAAATAGAGCTATGAAATTTTAACTGCTGATAGATCTCACAAATATATTAATTTTATTTTTATTAACTTTTTTTTGTAGCCACACCCGTTACGGAGCTACAGCTCCCCAAAAGTTCAAAAAAGCTCTATATTTAAATTGTTATAGCACAAGTTGTATAAGGTATATCTTCATTTTGAAAACGCCAAACGATTACTACTTTTATATATACAATAAATATATATTTGTGGCATACGGTATCTTAATTTACCGTTATGCGAAACTCAAATTTTGCAAAATCCTTTAACCTTTCTATCTTCTAAACGGTTTAAGTTGGAAACTTGAAATTTTGACAGAAGTTAGATCTTTGAAAATAAGTATGAGTCATTTCAGAAATTTTTTTTGTATCACCCCCCGTTTAGGAGCTGTAAGGGGTCAAAAACTGAAAATTTCCTATTTTTAAACACCTGTAACTTGAACACCTGTTAAAATTTTTTTGAAGTAATACATAAAAATTAAAGCTTCAACATTATACTCTTATTTTTGTTAACAACTTTTTTTAACGGGTCGTACGGGTATCTACGAGTTAACAAAGGCAACTGTATTCTTCCTCGTTTTTTATATATATTTATAGAGTTTATAAAACCACTATCGTTTCGCGTTGAAAATTGAGCGTCCAGATTGAAAATATGCCTTATAGAACCTGTATTTTTTAACAATTTAAAAATAGGGCTTTTTCGAACTTTGTGGGATATAGCTCTGTAACGGATGTGGCTACAGAAAAACGTTGTTCCACAAAATTAGTTTTTTAACATCCAGACGGATGAACGGACGGACAGAGTGAAACTAATAAGCACATTTTTTCAAAATTTTTTTTGAAAATATACTAAAAAGAAAACTAAATTTATGATATTGGATTAATAATGGGAAAAGGGCAAATATATAAAATATAGAAACCGGAAAATAAACAGAAAAATATGAACACATATTTATTTTTATATACACATATTTTAATACAAATACATTTTAATTCAGATATTATATTTAATTTTTTTTTTATATTTATTATATTTGATATCTGGGGATACATTAAATTGTTGTCCATCGCTATTGGTTTTTTTTTCTTAACAATAAAAACAAAAATTTTCAAAATGTTTCAATCTAACAGTAGAACTTATTTTTCAATTCATTTATTCAGAAAAGGAATAAAATAAAGTCAAAACATGTAATATAACCGTGAATAGTGTACATATCAGTTCCTTTTGGGTCTTAAAAAAGTCCATAAACAAAAACCAATTCAATAAGAATATTCGCACGAATAATTTTTAAAATCCTTTCAACTCAGTCATCCATTTAATTATTTTCATAGTTAAAAAAAATCTATCTATATATTATGACATTTTGTTTTATGATTTTATGGCTGTAAAAGAGATATGAAATACAAATAAAAGGCATATAAAACTGGTCAGTGACAATTATCATAAAACTGTTTATTAAAAATACTTTTGATATAAAGCCAGTTTAAAAACTGAATCTTAATAAAATACTTATATATTTCAACAACAAAACACATAAAATAGTTACCGAAACCCTAAGTCTCCTATGATCAATTTATTGAAACTCAACGACATACGTGAAAATATAACAAAACATTATCAAAATGTCAATATCCCAAAAGTATAAATGGAATATCCAATTAATCTAAATCGAATTTTGTCAAATCGTTTTTTTCGCATCGTCAAATCGCAAAAAGGTTTTATGTCAAGTGTCTTTTTGCGAGATGGCTTTGAGCCAACTGTTGTGCACACATATAAACGAGGAAGAATACAGTTGCCTTTGTCAACTCTTAGATACCCGTACGAACCGTTAGTATGTTCACAGCCTGTCACTTTGCTTACAATATTATTTTTTTTAATATTTTAGTATTTTAAAATAATTTGGGTGAATTTTATAATTTCTAGAATTATGGGTTGTACATATATTCAAACTATATGTTTATACATTCTTCAAAAGCAGATTTTAACATAACGATTATCAATCCAAAACTTTTTCAAATATTCTATAGTACCATTTAATACTAAGCGGTAAATGTATATTAAATTTACTTAGTACAACATAGTAAATATAATTTTAAATATTATATTATATTATATTTAATTATTCCATTGACAGAATAATTTCTTATAAATACAATAAAATACATATATGTATGTAAATACGGCGCTATATAATATACATCTATACTCTTATCATTCATTCACTAGTGACATATACGATATGTAAATAAACATGATATTATATAAGTATGTATATATATCAATATCATATAAATAAAAATTCTTCAAGCAACCGTTATGTTGTTTATTTAATTACATTTTTTTGTACTACGCATTATATCCTCAACAATTTCAAATTATCGAGTAAAACAAAATGGAAAAAATTCGTTAAAGAAATTTGTTAGAAAATTTGAAAAAATCAAGTAACACTTTCGTCAATTATAACGTAACCCTATATTATTAAAAGAAGTTGTTAACAGAAATAAGAGTATAATGTTGAGGCTTTAATTTTTGTCTATTACTTCAAAAAAATTTTAACAGGTGTTCAAGTTACATGTGTTTAAAAATAGGAAATTTTCAGTTTTTGACTGCTTACAGCTCCTAAACAGGAAGTGATACAAAAAAATGGTACTATAAAGTAAATTTAATATACATTTACCGCTTAGTATTAAATTGTACTATAGAATATTGTTGACAAAGGCAACTGTATTCTTTCTCGTTTTCTGTCATTTTTAATAATACGAAATTTACTTTTTGTTAAAATATTTTTTTTTCCAATTTTTGAATGAAATGTGCATTAGTATCTTCTTAATATAATAAAAAACAATCTCCTGCTGCTGCTGCTATTCGCCCTGTTTTTTAATTTTAGAGCACACACAATCACAATATTTCTAACTAATACTAATACTAACAAGAAACGAGGAAGAATACAGTTGCCTTTGTCAACTCTTAGATACCCGTACGAACCGTTAGTATGTTCACAGCCTGTCACTCTGCTTACAATATTATTTTTTTAATATTTTAGTATTTTAAAATAATTTGGGTGAATTTTATAATTTCTAGAACTATGGATTGTACATATATTCAAACTATATGTTTGTATGTACATTCTTCAAAAGCAGATTCTAACCTTTCACATAACGATTATCAATCCAAAACTTTTTCAAATATTCTATAGTACCATTTAATACTAAGCGGTAAATGTATATTAAATTTACTTAGTACAAAATAATAAATATAATTTTAAATATTATATTATATTATATTTAAATATTCCATTGACAGAATAATTTCTTATAAGTACAATAAAATACATATATGTATGTAAATACGGCGCTATATAATATACATCTATACTCTTATCATTCATTCACTAGTGACATATACGATATGTAAATAAACATGATATTATATAAGTATGTATATATATCAATATCATATAAATAAAAATTCTTCAAGCAACCGTTATGTTGTTTATTTAATTACATTTTTTTGTACTACGCATTATATCCTCAACAATTTCAAATTATCGAGTAAAACAAAATGGAAAAAATTCGTTAAAGAAATTTGTTAGAAAATTTGAAAAAATCAAGTAACACTTTCGTCAATTATAACGTAACCCTATATTATTAAAAGAAGTTGTTAACAGAAATAAGAGTATAATGTTGAGGCTTTAATTTTTGTGTATTACTTCAAAAAAATTTTAACAGGTGTTCAAGTTACAGGTGTTTAAAAATAGCAAATTTTAAGTTTTTGACCCCTTACAGCTCTTAAACGGGGGGTGATACAAAAAAAATTTTTGAAATGACTCATACTTATTTTCAAAGATCTAACATCTGTCAAAATTTCAAGTTTCCAAATTAAACCGTTTAGAAGATAGAAGGGTTAAAGGATTTTGCAAAATTTTAGTTTCGCATAACGGTAAATTAAGACACCGTATGCCACAAAAATATATTTATTGTATATAATAATTAATAATAAATAATAGCTGCTACAGTGGAGCCATCTTTGGTTATATCATGCAAGTAAGGTGTTATATACTGCTGCATGTTGTAATTCACGGATGGCGCTGACTGTGTAGTAAAAAAACAATAATAATAATAGTAATAATAATAATAGCAGATAATAGTAATAATAATAATAATAATAATAGTAATAGTAAAACAAATTATAATAATAATAATAATAATAAAAGCTGCTACAGTAGAGCCATCTTTGGTTATATCATGCAAGTAAGGTGTTATATACTGCTGCACGTTGTAATCCACTGATGGTGTTGACTCTGTGGTAAAAATAATAATAATAATAATGATAGTAATAATAATAATAATAATAATAATAGTACAATTAAATAGTATAATAAATAGTACAATAATAATATAACAATAATTATAATAATAATAATAGTAATAATAATAATAATAGCTACTACAGTGGGGCTATCTTTGGTTATATCATGCAAGTAAGGTGTTATATACTGCTGCACGTTGTAATCCACTGATGGCGCTGACTCTGTAGTAAAATAATAATAATATTAATAAAAATACTAATACCAATAATAACAGCCGCTACAGTGACAGTGGGGGTTGCCTTCAATAGTTGCCTCATGTAGTTAATATATACTACTACTACATGTTGTAACTGTTGTGACGGCTTTAGTCACTGTTAGCAAAATAATAATAATAGGCGGATTCATTGTTTCCTTACAGTCCCACTCCCAATTCAATGTTTCCGTATCCATTTTCCTATCCTTTCCTATCCCTACTCCCTAGCCAATATACTGCGTTCGCAGGTAAGGGTTTCATCCCACTATATTGGCTAAAGGGGGAGGTGGGTTTAGTCAGTAAGAATCTGACACTACCAAGGGGAAATTCTTGGTGTCTTTGGAAGATTCCCACCTCCCTTAGGAAAAAAAAAAAAAAATATATATACTTTTAAAGCTAATAAAAGTAGTAATCGTTTGTCGTTTTCAAAATGAAGATATACCTTATACAACTTGTGCTATAACAATTTAAATATAGAGCTTTTTTGAACCTTTGGGGAGCTGTAGCTCTGTAACGGGTGGGGGTACAAAAAAAAGTTATTAAAAATAAAATTAATATTTTTGTGACATCTATCAGCAGTTAAAATTTCATAGCTCTATTTCAAAAAAAATGTGGGGATCTAAAAGTTAGGTGTTCGAGAGCTACCCTAAGGCTTGGGCCAAACTCAACCAAAAAAAATAGGGAACCTACAAATTACTCCCAGAAAATTTTGTGTAAATTTCAATATTCTAGCTTTCTTAGTTTTTGAGTTAGCGTGCTGACGGACGGACGGACGGACATGGCTCAAAAGTCTTAGAATTTTTTTCTGATCCGATCCATACCTTTGAAGGTATATCTAGCTCGCTTATTTCGAGGTGTTACAAACGAAGGAGTAATTTTATTATACCCGATCCTATCGTACGGGTATAAAGATACAAAAAAATATGAAAAGAAATGGTTTGATTTTTAAACGATACACTTTACTCTTTATTTTAATTCTACTACTTATGTCCCAACCAATAACAACTATAATTATAATTTAAATAATGTACATTTACACACGATATTATATATTATATTATATAATATTATTAGCAGCACAAATAATAATTAATAACACAAATCGCAATATTAATTACTAAACAGTAAATACTGACAAAGCAAGGCGAAAACCAAATGAATGAGCAAGTGAAAAGAAGAGCAAAGAGGAAAAAATTGTCATTTTTTGTATATGTAATGGTATATGTAATTACCAATAATGGATTTTGGTATATGTAACTAATGGATTTTTGGTTTGGTATATGTAAAAAATTGCATTAGGTTTATGTAAATGAAGAGTTTAATTACTTATATTTATTATACTAATATAGATATACTTCGGTAACTATTAACCATTTTTTAACTGCATGTTAATATTATAGAATTGACAAAAAGATGGAAGTATGACATTTTTATGTAAAATGAATTGTTTAATAGTGAAATGAGAAATTCATATTGTATAATGCACAAGAGAAAAACAAGCAAAAAATATCCAAACGCTCGCAAGACACGCATTGTAATATGTATTTCAATCAATCATGTATTTTATCTAAGAAGATGAGTCACTTCCAGTATGTTGACCGTGCTTTTTTTTGCTACTCGAAAAAAGAAAAAAACAAAATTTAAATTTTATTATTTAATAATAAAAATGATTGGGTCCGGATTAACAACACAACACAGTATTTCAAAAAACATTTTTTATACGCCGTGCGCCCATCACTTGTTTTTTGTAAAAAAAACTTTTATATTCCTATATGGTTATATAATATATATTTACTTATATAGAAGAAGGATGATGTTTTTAGGAGTGAGCGTACCACGTAAGTGTACCAATTTTAGCTATCTATCAATATTTGTTAATAACCCCATTAAAAAAACAAATATTAATTTTTCCTGTTCCTGCGATCGGTTCTGTGGTGGATAGAGGTGATTTTTTAAGATATTACAAACATGATCTTTTATTATTTCAGAATTTTATAGTTTGTTTACAATATTTTGTACCTCTGCATTTTTTCTTATCATTAATATAATTTTAAATAAGGATAATTTTAATTACTATATTTTGCTATAATTTTTAACCGCTATCTAATATGCATCAGCATAAATGCCATATATATGTAGAACATTTCTAAATAAATTATTATTAACCAACTGTACACTATATGGTTAAATAAAAAATTATTTCGTTCCTTTATTGTTTGGTTACTACTACTTATATTTTCTTTTTATTTTCATTATAATAATGGTCCTGTTAAGATTTTGAATTAGTATCGTTCATGTTATTATCTTTATTTTTTAGATGTAAATAAATACAACAACCATTATTTTATAGAAAAGTTTTCTGTATCATAATTCATATAAAATTGACGATAAATAAATCCCACGTTATTCTTATTTTTACTCTATTATGAATATTAGTATAGTTTTAATGCATTAAATATTAAAAAAAAACAAGGTAGAATGTAAACCAACGGTTTTTAAAAGCGCACATTTCCAAAACTCAATATAAACTGTCTAGAAGTGTGACTTGCACAAAAATTTGAAAATTTCATGTAATAAGAAAAAGGTGAAAATAGGACATTTTCGAAATTTTGAGGGGCCGTAAGTCCGGAATCCTATATAACTAAGGAAAGCCGTTAACACACGTAAAAATATATTATTGAACCTTTAATTTTCATGTCTTGCCGAAGAAAATTTTGTACAGGTGCCTAAGTTACAGGTGTCTAAAAATAGCAAATTTTCAATTTTTGAGGCGTAATAACTCTTAAAGAGGGGGTGTTACCACAAAATTTTCTGACGAAACTTATACTAATTCTAAAATTTCTTTTTGTCTCAAAATTTCAGATTCCTATCTAAAGGGGTGCTGGAGTTATGAAAAAAGAAATTTCATGCGAAATGTGGTTTTCACATAACGGTAAATTTAAATCGTAAATTACAAAATATTACATAATTTTGATATTGTTTTATATAGATAATAAAATTTTCGATCTTTTGGCGGTTTTAGATTGCAAAATTATTACGCAGAGTCCTAGATATATACATCTGAAAATGGAGCTTTTTTGCAACTTTGAAGAGCTGCAACTTTGGAACCCTTTACAACTAAAATAAACCTTTAACACACGTAAAAATATATTATTTTAGCTTTAATTTTTATATCATGCAGAAGTAAAATGTGTACAGGTTCCTAACTTACAGGTGTTTAAAAATAGCAAATTTTCAATTTTTAAGCCCTAATAGCTCATAAACAGGGGGTAGTCCAAAAAAGTTTTCTGAACAAACTTATACTAATTCTAAAAGTTCTTTCTTGCCTCAAAATTTCAAGCTTCTATCTAGAAGTGTGCCGGAGTTATGAAAGTAGAAAAATCATGCAAAATTTGGTTTTCACATAACGGTAAATTTAAATACTAAATTTAAAAAAATTGTATAATTTTGATATTAATTTACAAAGATAAAAGAAATACCTGTCGAATGACGTTTTCAGATTGAAAAAATCTTAAGCATAACATAAGATATATGCATTTAAAAATAGGGCTTTTTCAAAGTTTGAGGCGCTGTAGCTCCGTAATGGGGGGGACTACATGAAAAAGTTGTTCCACAAAATTATTTTTTTTATGAGACCTACCTATGGTTAAAATTTTTTTTCTCTATCTTTAACGGTGTAGAAGTTTTGTAAACAGACGGACGGACGGACGGACAGAGTGAAACTAATAAGCACATTTTTTCAAAATTTTTTTGGAAATGTGCTAAAAATAAAAAACAAAATGTATATGTATATAACACAAAAATGAAACCATTGTATTATTTAACATTTTTTAGTACATTTGCAAAAAAAAGTTTGAAAAAATTTGCCTATTAGTTTCACTCTGAGCGTTCGTCCGTCCGTCTGTTTACAAAACTTCTACACAGTTAAAAAAGTGGGTAGGTCTCATAAAAAAATTAATGTTGTTGCCAACTTTTTTATGTAGCCCGATCCATTATGGAACTACAGACCCTCAAACTTTGAAAAGCCCTGTTTTTAAATGTGTATATTATCTCAGATTATGTTTAACATTTTTTCAGTTTAAAAACGCCAGGACTTCGACAGGACTTTTTCTATCTTTATAAATCAATATCAAAATCTTTCATTTTTGTAAATTTGGTATTTAAATTTACAGTTCTGTAAAAACAAAATTTTGCATGATTTTTCTTCATTCATAACTCCGGTATGCTTTTAGACAGGGACTTAATATTTTGAGAGAAGAATTAGTGTAAGTTGTCTCAGAAATTTTTGTACCACTTCTTGTTTAAGGGCTATTAGGCCTTAACAATTGAAATTTTCCTATTTTTTAATTTTTATACCCGTATGAACTATGTTCAAGGGTTTAATAAATTTGCCATTACGTTTGTGACACTTTAAAGGGGTCGAGCTAGATATAGTGTCAAAGGTATGGATCGGCCCAGAATCGAATTCTGAGTCGATTAAGCCATATACGTCCGTTGCTGAAATTTTTTTTACGTCACTTTTGAAAAATTGTTAGTTTTGCTATTTAAATCCAACATTTTCGGTCGGCGGGTTCGAGTAGCTGCCATACAACTTTTATCTTTATATAGAAATAACTCAGTATCTATTCAAGCTAGATTTCTGAAATTTTGCAAATGATGATCAAGTTTTATGGCAACAACTTCAGTGAAATTTGGTTGAGGTGGTGCGGCGGGTTCAGGTAGCTGCTATACAACTTCTCCGTTCAAATGAGAATAACTCAGTGTTTATTGAAGCTAGGAATCTGAAATTTAGTAAATACGTGTCGAGTTACATGCCAACAACTTTTGTAAAATTTGGTTGGTCTAGAGCAGCCGGTTCAGGCTTCTTGCACCTCTTGAAACTTAATGACGCTAGGCGTCTGAAATCTTGCAAATGATGATCAAGTTTTATGGCAACAACTTTTGCAAAATTTGGTTGTGGTGGTGCGACGGGTTCGGGTAGCTGCCATACAACTTCTCTTTTTAAATGAAAATAACTCAGTGTCCGTCCGCACGATAACTCAAAAAATAAAGGAGCTAGGAGGCTGACATTTTTTTTTACGTCACTTTTGCAAAATTGTTAGTTTTGCTGATTAACTCCAGCATTTTCGGCCGCCGGGTTCGAGTAGCTGCCATACAACTTCTTTC
The DNA here is from genome assembly GCA_947095535.1 of Poecilobothrus nobilitatus. NCBI lineage: Eukaryota > Metazoa > Arthropoda > Insecta > Diptera > Dolichopodidae > Poecilobothrus > Poecilobothrus nobilitatus. Next base: position 189,502,096 of record OX352773.1, read on the forward strand.
TTTAAATGGAAATAACCCAGTGTCTATTCAATTTAGGTATCTGAAATTTTGCGAATGATAATCAAGTTTTATGGCAACAACTTCTGCAAAATTTGGTTGTGGTGGTGCTACGGGTTCGGAGAGCTGCCATACAACTTCTCTTTTTAAATGAAAATAACTCATTGTCTATTGGACCTAGCTATCTGAAATTTAGTGAAAAACTGTCGAGTTGCATGCCAAAAACTTTTGTAAAATTTGATTGGTCTAAAGCAGCCGGTTCAGGCTTCTTGCATATCTTGGAACTTAATGAACCTGGGCGCAATAGATTCGGGTAGCTGTCATACAACTCCACAATATTTTTTAAATATATCTCTGTAGTTCGGTATTAAAACATCTGAATGTTTTTAAAAAATGATCAAGGGTTATAGAAACAGAATATATTACGTTCATACGGGTATCCCAGAGTTGACACAGTCTACTTTACTGCACTCTTCCTCGTTTTTATATATGAAATTCTAAAAAAAAAAATTTGAAATTTTGGTGGAAGTCACAATTCTTAACAGTTTATATTGTATTTTGGAAAATGTCCGTCTCGATAAGCTTTTTGTTTACAATCTAACTTGTTTATTATTTCCAATTCAATTTTCTTATTAAAAATAACTAAAATATATAAAAAAATAACGGTTACTTTCAATTAAATAAATTGTAGAAAGTATATAGGTATATACATATATACTCTTTATTTTATTTCTTTCATGTATAATTTCGTCCCACTCTAAATTATTGTGAATGAAATGTAAATTTTTTTTTTTAAATATATTTAAAAAGCTTATATTCAAAAATACTGTTATTCTTATTCTATTTTTTTTGTTTTGTAATTACACTCCTACAATAGACTAATTATGTAATGTAATTATGCAAAGAGAAATAACAATGACAAAAAAGGAAATAAAATTAAAAAAAAAACACAGTGCTTGTTACTCTCTATAGGATTCTTTTTATAATTTTTATTAACATTATCTTTGTATCTACAATAATTTATTCAAAATAATGACGGTTAGTTTGTTTTTATTATATATTTAAGAAAATACGATATTTAGTTATAAATATATTTCGTAATTAATAGAAAATATAGAGGAGGATGAGTGAATGACGTAAGAGAACGATTGTGATTTCTTAAGAGTTTTATAATCAAAAATTGATAACTACATATATGTAAAATGTTGTACCAATTATGACTATTTTTACCGACCGCATACATTAATGTATAAGGTAGGTATTGTTTTCATACTAAAAAATTGTACCCGAGATTTTCGCAAATATACACTAGGTGTGGGGAAGGTTGTAAAAATTTTTTAGCATGATGTCTGTCTGTGGGTGGGTGGGTGTGTGTGTGTGTGTGGGTATGTCTATGGGCACCTGTACATCTTAAACGACTGAGCGGAATTTTTTGCAATTTCATATTTAAGGTTTTGACGTAAATATCTCGAATTGATAAGCTTTTGGAGCAAATCGGACAACCGCAAGTGGTAGTTTACTGGTGTACTTTTTAAGTTTTTTACGAATATTTCGTAACAGAAAAATTTTATGAGAAAAATTATTAACAAAAAATTGTTACACAAGTAAAGAGCAATAACGTTATCATAGAACATTTTTTGATCCGATAAACTTTAACTTTTATTTAATTTGTTTTCTAAGGCCAAATTTCATACATAACACTCCATATGAATTTATATGAACAATTTTTTTGTTTTTTTTTTATATCTCTAAAAATTTATATACATAATAATATTATGTACTTATATCTATGCATATTATTCTTTTGTTGATGACATAAAATTAAAACGGTAAATTTTTTGTTAGCAGATCCAATATTAATCTTATGTTTGCTTTGTATTTGTTTACAGTTTTTCTTATTTTTTACTTCTAATATTTTTGAATGAAAAAAAAGCATGTACATTACATAATAATGTAAATGGATGTATGAATGAATGCACATATATTTTTACGATTTCATTGCTTAATATTGTTATTAAATAAAACGAGGAAGAGTACAGTTGACTTTGTCAACTCTTAGATACCCGTACGAACCGTTAGTATGTTCACAGCCTGTCAGTCTGCTTACAATATTATTTTTTTAACATTTTAGTATTTTAAAATAATTTGGGTGAATTTTATAATTTCTAGTAGAATGGTTTGTACATATATTCAAACTATATGTTTATATGTACATTCTTCAAAAGCGGATTCTAACCTTCCACATAACGATTATCAATCCAAAACTTTTTCAAATATTCGATAGTACCATTTAATACTAAGCGGTAAATGTATATTAAATTTACTAAGTACAAAACAGTAAATATAATTTTAAACATTATATTATATTATATTTAAATATTCCATTGACAGAATAATTTCTTATAAGTACAATAAAATACATATATGTATGTAAATACGGCACTATATAATATACATATACACTCTTATCATTCACTCACTAGTGGCATATACGATATGTAAATAAACATGATATTATATAAGTACTAGAAAATCCCCTGTGCAATTGCACAAATTCTATAGATTCAAAAACATTTACGTTATCATACTGACTCCCTTAATAAACTACCTAAAAATTTCATTTTTACATCAGCACCATTAAAAAAAACGTTGAAATCACTTACTTACTTGTAATAGAAAAAAAACATAAAACAAATCTAAACACATAAAATTAAAAATGTTAGGTACAGTTTATTAATTTATTCTCGCCGTTTTTTCGTGGCGATAATTTTTGACAGTTTTTATAATTATTGAGAAAAAATGGTCCAAGCTAAAAACACATTCAGGGTAAAAGTTCGTGCCGATATCTCAAAAATTGTTTGAAACACATGTATAAAGTGCACAATAAAAACCGGCGAAAAACCAACCAACACCAACCGCTACGACATTTATTTTTTGTTACATTTAAAACACTCCCAATAATCGAAATAATTTTAATACTTGTTAAAATTTTACTCTCTATTTTTCTTTAGTTTTAAAAAAAAAATTTTATGTCGATGAAAAACAGTTGTTTTCGCCGCGAAATTACTTCAATTACCAAAACTACTTTCAAGTCTTTTGCGTTTATTTTTTTTTTGCTTGAAAAAAATTAGCTGAATTTATTTTATTTAAATGTACTTTGGAAGAGGTCTTTGGTATATTTAATAAAAGATTCATGTCTCTGATAATGTAATTTCATAAATTTTCGGGGTCTTTTTTTTGTGACGGTCATTTTCGACAGCTTTTTAATTTAATGGTCTAATAATAAATTAGTACAAAATTATGAATCTATTGTGAGAGAAGGCTTCTAAAATGATATTTTCTATGTTATTTTTTCTTTTTTTTTTAAGAAAAATTTCCATTTCTATAATATTTAGTAAGTTTCTGATTTCTGTTATGAAATATAATTAGCTAAGTCTGCCGAATTTTATATTAATAAAAAAAATTCAAATATTTTATGTTATATCAAAAATTCAGCTTAAAAAATCAAAATTCTAACCTAAATAAACAAAACTACTATAAAGTCCGTTGCGAAGCTTTTACCAGCTTTTATAATAGTGAAAACAAAATCAAGAATTAAATCGGCCTATTATTTTTTTCTTATAAATATGAGGCTTACTATAAACTTTGCTCTTTTCACTTTCAGACGTTTTAATTTTATTTAGAGTACCTATTTTGATTTTTTTTTTCTAAAACAAAGATTGAAAACGCCAACAGAAGATTATTAATTTATTTTTAATTTACCGCTGCGACCAGTTCATAATGGATGTGGCGGTCAAATTTAAAAATTTAAAATTTGCTGAATTTATTTTTATTGAAAATGTGTTTTTTAAGTATGTACTTTTCCTTTTTTGACTGTACTCATTTTTAATGAACGGTTTGTGTCTCTGATAATACTTCTAGTGGAAAATTTGGTCTTTGGTAATAATATTTACTAAATTTATTCTAGTTTTCAATGTTAAAACAATTATAAATTAATCCTCAAAAATAGATATAAGAAAATGCAAAAAAATTTTAAAACATATGAAAAAAATTTAACAAAAAAAAATATTGTACTTTTATATGTTAATTAATATTTTGAAAATAAACCCGTTTTTGTAGTAACTTTTTTTTAGGTTAAATTAGAATGTAAATTATTAAATAAAAGTTAAATAAAAAAAAAAAAAAAAAAAAAATTTTTTTCTTATAAATATAAGGCTTACTATAAACTTTGCTCTTTTCACTTTCAGGTCTTTTAATTTTATTAAGAGTATTTTTATTTTTTTCAAAACAAAGAGTCATTTGAAAACTGCCAACAGAAGAATAATAATTTATTTTTAATTTACCGCTGCGACCAGTTCATAATGGATGTGGCGGTCAAATTTAAAAATTAAAAATTTGCTTTAAATTTTGTGTCGAAAGTACTTTTTAAAAAGTAAACATTTGTGTCTCTGATAAGGCTTTAGTCGAAGATTTATGTCTCTGATAATAAAATTTTAAATTATTAAATAAATATATAGAAATATCATCATTGCCAGTTTAGTTTACATTCAGTGTGAGTGGTTTATTATAGAAATAAAATATTTTTTTTTTACATGTTGGCAAGGTCTTATCATTATATTGTGTACATTATCAGAAATTCAATCATTAATTTCAGGTATTATAATCTGATCTGATTAATAAATCTTATTTTTTTCCATGGCTAACAATATTATTAATGGTCTAGTACAAAATTATGAATCTTTTGTGAGAGAAGGCTTCTAAAATGATATTTTCTATGTTATTTTTTTCTTGTTTTTTTAAGAAAAATATCTATTTCTATAATATTTAGTAAGTTTCTGACTTTTGTTATGAAATATAATTATTTAAGTCAGTCGAATTTTACATTAATAAAAAAATTTCGAATATTTTATGTTATACCAGTTCTACCGAAAATTTAGCTTAAAAATCTAAATTTCAACCTAAATAAACAAAACTATTTTAAAGTACGTTACGAAGCTTTCACCAGCTTTTATACTAATGAAAACAAAATCAAGAATAAAATCGGCCTATTATTTTTTTCTTATAAATATGAGGTTTACTATAAACTTTGCTCACTCTCACTTTTTCACTTTCAGGCGTTTTAATTTTATTAAGAGTACCTATTTTTATTTTTTTTTTTTCCAAAACAAAGATTGAAAATGCCAACAGAAGATTAATAATTTATTTTTAATTTACCGCTGCGACCAGTTCATATTGGACGTAGCGGTCAAATTTAAAAATTAAAAATTTGCTGAATTTATTTTGTTTTTAAGTATGTACTTTTCCTTTTTTGACTGTACTCACTTTTAATGAAGGGTTTGTGTCTTTGATAATACTTCTAGCGGAAAATTTGGTCACTAATAATATTTACTAAATTCATTTATATATTTAATGAACGGTTTGTGTCTCTTGATAATACTTTGAGTCAAAAATTTGTGTCTCTGGTAATAAAATTTTAAATTATTAAATAAATATACAAAAATATCATCATTGCCAGTTTAGTTTACATTCAGTGTGAATGTTTTATTATAGATATAAAATATATTTTTTTACATGTTGGCAAGGTCTCGCCAACATCTTGTGTATTATATTATAGATGTATATCAATATCATATAAATAATAAAAATTCTTCAAGCAACCGTTATGTTGTTTATTTATTTACATTTTTTTGTACTACGCATTATATCCTCAACAATTTCAAATTATCGAGTAAAACAAATGCAAAAAATTTCTTGAAGAAATTTGTTAGAAAATTTGAAAAAATCAAGTAACACTTTCGTCAATTATAAAGTAAACCTATATTATTAAAAAAAGTTGTTAACAGAAATAAAAGTATAATGTTGAAGCTTTAATTTTTGTGTATTACTTCAAAAAAATTTTAACAGGTGTTCAAGTTACAGGTGTTTAAAAATAGGAAATTTTCAGTTTTTGACCCCTTACAGCTCCTAAACGGGGGTGATACAAAAAAACTTTCTGAAATAACTCATACTTATTTTCAAAGATCTAACTTCTGTCAAAATTTCAAGTTTCCAACTTAAACCGTTTAGAAGATAGAAGGGTTGAAGGATTTTGCAAAATTTGAGTTTCGCATAACGGTAAATTAAGGCACCGTATGTTACAAATATATATTTATTGTATATATATTTTTAAAGCTAATAAAAGTAGTAATCGTTTGGCGTTTTCAAAATGAAGATATACCTTATACAACTTGTGCTATAACAATTTAAATATAGATTTTTTTTTAACCTTTGGGGAGCTGTAGCTCCGTAACGGGTGGGGCTACGAAAAAAAGTTATTAAAAATAAAATTAATATTTTTGTGAGATCTATCACCAGTAAAAATTTCATAGCTCTATTTCAAAAAAAATGTGGGGATCTAAAAGTTAGGTGTTCGAGGGCTACCCTAAGTTTTGGTCCAAACTCAACCAAAAAAAATAGGGAACCTACAAATTACTCCCAGAATATTTTGTGTAAATTTCAAGATTCTAGCTTTCTTAGTTTTTGAGTTAGCGTGCTGACGGACGGACAGACGGACATGGCTCAAAAGTCTTAGAATTTTTTTCTGATCCGATCCATACCTTTGAAGGTATATCTAGCTCGCTTATTTCGAGGTGTTACAAACGGAGGAGTAATTTTATTATACCCGATCCTATCGTACGGGTATAAAAATAAAACAAAATGTTGTTAAATTATTAGAAGTTATTTTGCTTTGATATAAATTATTATGTAAAAAATCTATAAATTTTGGCATTGTACTTTTCGTGTAGTGGCGGTCGGTCCTGTGGTGGAGACAGCTGATTTTTTTTAATTAAATTTAAAGACTTTTGACAGTTGCCAAAATATGTTATAACTATAGTTGATACGTTGTCTAAAAAAGGTCGGTTTGTTTTTATTTGCCAATGCATAACTTTTTATACCCGTACGATAGGATCGGGTATAATAAAATTACTCCTCCGTTTGTAACACCTCGAAATAAGCGAGCTAGATATACCTTCAAAGGTATGGATCGGATCAGAAAAAAATTCTAAGACTTTTGAGCCATGTCCGTCCGGCCGTCTGTCAGCACGCTAACTCAAAAACTAAGAAAGCTAGAATCTTGAAATTTACGCAAAATATTCTGGGAGTAATTTGTAGGTTCCCTATTTTTTTTGGTTGAGCTTGAACCAAACTTTAAGGTAGCTCTCGAACACCTAACTTTTAGATCCCCACATTTGTTTTGAAATAGAGCTATGAAATTTTAACTGCTGATAGATCTCACAAAAATATTTATTTTATTTTAAATAACTTTTTTTTGTAGCCCCACCCGTTACGGAGCTACAGCTCCCGAAAGGTTCAAAAAAGCTCTATATTTAAATTGTTATAACACAAGTTGTATACGGTATATCTTCATTTTGAAAACGCTAAACGATTACTACTTTTATTAGCTTTAAAAGTATATATACAATAAATATATATTTGTGGCATACGGTGTCTTAATTTACCGTTATGCGAAACTCAAATTTTGCAAAATCCTTTAACCCTTCTATCTTCTAAATGATTTAAGTTGGAAACTTGAAATTGACAGAAGTTAGATCTTTGAAAATAAGTATGAGTCATTTCAGAAATTTTTTTTGTATCACTCCCCGTTTAGCAGCTGTAAGGGGTCAAAAACTGAAAATTTCCTATTTTTAAACACCTGTAACTTGAACACCTGTTAAAAATTTTTTGAAGTAATACACAAAAATTAAAGCTTCAACATTATACTCTTATTTCTGTTAACAACTTTTTTTAAAAATATAGGGTTACTTTATAATTGACGAAAGTGTTACTTGATTTTTGCAAATTTTCTAACAAATTTTTTGCATTTGTTTTACTCGATAATTTTAAATTGTAGCGTAGTACAAAAAAATTTAAATAAATGAACAACATAACGGTTGCTTGAAGAATTTTTATTTATATGATATTGATATACATACATACTTATACAATATCATGTTTATTTACATATCGTATATGTTACTGATGAATGAATGATAAGAGTCTAGATGTATATTATATAACGCCGTATTTACATACATATACATATGTATTTTATTGTACTTATAAGAAATTATTCTATGAATGGAAATATTTTTAAAGAAATATTGCAATGTATGGCGATATATTTATAACAATATAAATATACTATGTACGCATTAATATCATATAATATTTAATATTATGTTTACTATTTTGTACTAAGTAAATTTAATATACATTTACCGCTTAGTATTAAATGGTACTATCGAATATTTGAAAAAGTTTTGGATTGATAATCGTTATGTGGAAGGTTAGAATCTGCTTTTGAAGAATGTACATATAAACATATAGTTTGAATATACGTACAACCTATAGTTCTAGAAATTATAAAATTCACCCAAATTATTTTAAAATACTAAAATATTAAAAAAATAATATTGTAAGCAGAGTGACAGGCTGTGAACATACTAACGGTTCGTACGGGTATCTAAGAGTTGACAAAGGCAACTGTATTCTTCCTCGTTTAAATATGATTTATGTATAGTAAAACTACAACTATTTTACTTATATAATATTATGTTATATAATTAAATAAAAATAAATTTACATAAATAGATATACACGTAAATAAATTTTTATATATATATTCATATATTATTTCAGTTGGAATTTTTTTTAAAAAATAAAAAAAAAAATTGTCATATGCCAATTTTTTTTTATCAAGTTCCTAAATTATTATTTAATTTAATATCCTAATTGTTACCATAACAAACAAGTGACACAATGAAAAAAAATTAATATATTTCGGTATAGGTACCTATATACTTTAACTAAATCTAAATACCAAAAAACCAAAATAGAAACACACCTTTTACTATCCTAATCTCTTATGTCATTCAAAAGGTTATTGATTTTATTTTCTACTATTCATGAAATTGTTCTATACGTATCTAAGCATAATTAAGATATTTGATTGTGTGTATATAACTTAAAGGAAATATTATAATTTTTGATAACTTTTACTCTTTACCTATAAATACAGAAGAAAATTCTAAAGGGAATGAAAGTTTTGAAAAAAAAAAAAAACAAAACAAACAGAAAATTGTAATTGCCTCATAACATGAAATTTGTAGGTCTGGTAGACTGGTACATATTTACTTATGCTAAAATATTGACAACAAACCAAAAATAAAAAATTTTTTCAAGGTCAAAGAAATGAAAAAGTACGAGTCCTAAATTTGAAAAGTTTACTTTTATATTTTTATTGAAATTTGTTATTTATATTATGTATTTCAGGAATGACCTTTAAAATTTTTAAGGATTGAATGATAAAGGTTGAACGAAGGAGTTTAGTATAAGTAACATTAAAATAAAGGTTAAAATATTTAATCAATAAAATTAAAAAATTGAATTTTGAACAGGATATAAAAATCAAATAAATCCTTATTTAAAAAAAAAAAAAATGGTATGTAAATATATATGTAATATTTTATTTTATATATTTTAAAATATTTAAATGTGAAATTTTTATTATTTCTTCGATTTTATTGGTAATTGCTGAAATTGAAATAAAGCAGCAAACAAAAAAAAAATGGTATTTAGCATATTGTTTTCATAAAAATTAGTTTTCCACTTAAAAATGTTGGGTAAAGTTCCGAAAATTAACTTTGCTTAAATATACTTGATGAACCTCTGTAAGGATTTACTATGATTATGACTATGAAAATTAAAGTAACCTAAACTTAAAGAGGCGCAGCACCTTTACTTGAGGAGATATACATATCTAACAGGGCTTAAATAAGAGCCCTGATGCTTCATGATATGATATTTATATATAAATAGATAGAAATTTTAGTAGTTGGGGTACAGGATGTTTTAAAATAAAAAAATATTTCTTAATTATTTTTTATAATAGCGAAGTCAATAATTATTTTTCAGTAAAGTTTAAAATAATCCGACATAACCTCTTTTCGGATCTTTATCCAAATTATTTTTTTTCCTATGGAATAGTAATAAAAATGTTTTGATAAACATATGGCAAATGTGAGACATGTGTTCATATGTGAGGAATTATGACATTATTAAATTGATTTTAAATTCGATTGCTCGTAGTTGTAAAAAAAAGGAATTTAACAATGATTGATCTTAAATATTTTTTCCAAAATAACAACATAACATTTTTTTTTTAAATTGCAAATGAAAAGATTTTCGCCAGCTGTGAAATAAAGTTGAATTTAATTCAACTCTTGGGTAAAAATTTTTATTATAAATGATAATTGTTTGAAATACAATTTTTTAGTATATTAGCATTTGGAAAGTCAACTTGCAGATGACACAAATAATTGAATAATTTCACTTTAGTTTTATATAAATCTAAAGTCTTAAATAATTTAGTGTATAAGTAAACGATTTTCCATTTTTTTTTAGATTTAGTACTAAACTTATATTTAGTTCTAAAAACTATGTACTTTATCCTTTTTAGTAGTTTTCCTTTTCATAAATTAATCTTTAAAATTGTGTAGGTTGACAACTTGCTTTACGACCAATTAGATTTCTTGATTTAAATTTATGTCTACAATATTCTTTGATCCTTAAAATTTGGTCACCCTTAGACTGGATTATATTTTGTCTTTTGCGTTATGAAAGATATTTTACCCAGAGATAATACTTTTTATTTTAAAATCTAGTTTTTCTTATTCTATACAACTCATTTTAAATTTTAAATTTTAGGGGCTTCGGTAGCCTAGTGGGTAGGCGTTTTTTCTTTAAATACCCCCCTTACGACCAAATATAATATAAATATATAGTACATAATATAAACAAAATAAATAATATTAGTATATAATTTAATAATAGTATAAAAACCTATAATGGTCTTAGTAGCCGATGGTTCAATAATATTGCATTACATTTATGTATGTAATATTAATATAAATAAATAAATAAATAAATTTTCTTTTAAATATTATGTTTTACTTGTTTTACTTTCTAAAATATTTTCTATAAACTCCAAATAATTTTATTATTATAAATTTTTTATAAATATTATAATTTATACAAATATACGGATGAAAAGAGTTTAAAAGATATAAAAAAAGAAAATAAATAATATGTTTTAAATTGTCTTAATAATAAAAATACAAAAAAAAAACATGCTAAATACGCTAATATTAAACAAAAAGGACTCGTATAATTTAATGAAGCAAATGGTTTTTCTGCCTATTAAAAGTCAATGGACGTTTTATTATACTTAGAATATTAAACATGAACTTGAATCGAATAAAAAAAAAATATAAAAAGGAAAACACATCAAATAACAACACATGCATTTGAGATTTGATTAATATGTGGGAAAAAGCATGCAATGTAATATTTATTTTTTTAGAACATTAATTACAGTACTTAATAAAAGTGTTTAAATAACTTTATTAAGTTTGAATGATTTCAATGTTTATTAAATAATTATTTTAAAGTGTAATAAAATAGAGGAATTTCTGTATTTTGCAAAAAAAAATGTGAGTTTTTTTTCTTAAAAGATTCTCATGCCATCTATGAATTATATTATATAACAATTTAATTAGTGATAAAGTTGTTAAATAAGGTGATAAATTGAAATGTTCTTTTCAAAGTGAAAATTGTTTCCATCTTCATCCATCTTTTATGTAAACTTTTTTTGATTAATTGACATATTGAATATACAAAAATAATTTTAAAAATTTGCTTCTTCACTCTGTTCATCCGTCTATCTGTCTGTGCGTTCATCCGTCAGACTTTCGATCTGTCTGTTTACCAAACTTTTACACCATTAAAGCTAGAAAGAAATTTTAATATTATATTTTTACAACATAAACAGCTTTTCTTGATTATTTCGCCTTTCCTTAAAATTTAAGTTTTTCTTTATTTTTCACAATTTTTTTCTTATATGTATATAAAATTGTAAGAAAAATTTCAGAATTTGGTATAATCCAAAATGTTTTTAGTTCAAACTTTAAAAGAGAGATTTTTTGGATAATTTTGCATAAAATCAGATAATATTTTTGTAGCTCTACCTGTATAAGAGCCAAAGGGGTAAAAAATTGAAAATTTACTATGTTTAGACACATGTAACTTATAGACACTTGCACGCATTTTTATAAAGGAAAACGTAAATATGAAAACTCAACTCAACTGTTAACGGTTTCTCTGAATTATAAAGAGTTTTCTAAAAGCAAAGGAAGTTTCTCTTGATTTTTCAGAATTTTACTAATATTGTTATACGAAAACTTAAGCTGAGTATACACGAGAGACTAAAATTGGTTAAGCACTACAGAAATAAAAGTTTCCTCTACCAAATGTGTTGACATGCGAGAGTGTAATTCTACAGAAAATTCACTCTATGAAAACTTTGTTAGAGAAATTTTTCACAGAGCTGCAGATCTTTCTCTAACGAAAATTCTACAGAAAATTCACTCTGTGAAAACTTTGTTAGAGGAATTTTTCACAGAGCAGCAGATTTTTCTCTAACGACTATTTACACGGTCTATGTATTTTTCTCTCTGGTATATCTAATATGAGTTCGAAATAATTAAAAGCTGCTGAAAAAAAAATAAAATTTCTTATTAAGTGATTAACTTAACTTTTACTATTCAACTTAGAAACATACATAATTATTCAACTTAAAACATAATTTAATTTTGTAATTTTAAATTTTTAAACTTACAAAAAGTACTAATAAATAAATATTTGACTTATTTTGATTAATTTATTGATAAGGAAATCAGTTTTATAAAACAAAATATTTACTATTGATTATTTATAGGAACATATATTTAAACACGTTTGTAGATTAGTAGAGTCATCGTACAGACAAAAATTTCTCTACTTGAAAGTGTATATTATGTAGAGAAATGTCTAACAAAAATCTCTTGTAAAGTCAATGTAGGCGCTACAGTAGTGCTCTAACCAGTGCTCAGACACATGTAGATCGCTCAACCGAAATTTTTTTCTGAAATCTATCATTTTTGCTTTCTCGCGTGTACTTAGATTAACTAGTGTTCAGAGACATCTACCGAGATTTTTCTCTCTACTCTACCATTTATAGAAGTATCGTGTGTACTTAGCTTTAGAAATTTAAGTGAAAGTCATAATTCTAAATTGCTTTTATTGTCTTTTGCAAAATGTGTGCATTCCGAAATCTTTGGTTTACTTTCTGACTTGTTTTATTTTAATATTAATTATATGTAAATTGAAGTTATTAAGTAACTAGTTTTTTTTTTTAATATATTTATTTTAACGTGTTTCATTACTTAAAATATGTCAAAAATTAATTTTTCATAACTTATATTAAAAATGAAATATAACCACACCCTATTGTAATTTGTATTGTATATATTCATGTACCTATGTATGTAAAAAAAGAAAAAGGCTATTATGCAATATAATTATTTTAATAGTTGTCATTTTTTTTTGTTATATTATTATATCAATGTACAATTAGCATAAGTATATTAAAATGTTAATTTATTAAATGTGATATGCTTCTCATATATTAGATTATATATTCCAAATTTCTCATTCTGTATACATATATATATACTACATATACATTCATGTGTTATAATTTAGGTACAATAATTAATTTAAATATTATCTAATTTAATTAAATTTATCTTGAACAAGTGTAAATTAATTATAATGAAGAATTATAATATCGCATTTTTTTTTTTTAATTAAAATATGAGTGACATTTCTTATTAATTTTAGACATTTTCTCAGAATTAAAGAATAAAAAAGAAATTATGCTTTACTTAAATTAAAAAATATTTTCCATAAAGTGAAATAACATGCTAATAAAATTAATATTTGAAATTATTAAAATGAAATAGTTACATGCATTAATGGGGTATTAACAGGGTTGGACTGGGATTGAATTTAGGACCGGTAAATTTAAACATTTCGGCCCTAATATATTGCATAACATGTTTTGAAATCATTTTTTAAAAAAAAATTTTTTTCCTTTAAAAATTAATTATTTTTTTCTTTAATAATACTCTTTTTTATCAATTTATGAGATAAATCAAAGTGCATCAAAATTGCAAATTTTTTTTTTAATTAATTGTTATGCTTTTTATGATTTAACATTGAATATGATAGAAAATACAAAAATGAACTTAACATAAAATAAATGAAAATGAACAAATAAATTTAAATGAAATCACATTAACAAAAAAAAACAATTCAATAAATTCCATTTTCATTTCCAATTTTTAATTATAAATTTCTTATTTTTAATAATAAGTTGACTGATATTTTCTTTGAGTTAATAATTTTTTCAAGAGACTACTTTTTTCTTTTAAAATACCAATAACTTCATCGTTTTTAATGACATATATGAAAGTATATTTTTAAATAGTAATATTTTTAATTTTTTAACTTTTTTAAAATCACACACAATTCTAATTGAATGTCTAATTGAGTCTTCAGCAAACTATTGAAATTCTAGTTGGCTATGAAGTATTCTTGTTTAAATTTTATTTACGATTTTTTATATTTAAAATTTAAATTAAAAATGATATTACAGTTGGCTATGAAGTATTCTTGTTTAAATTTTTTTTGATATTTAAAATTTAAATTAAAAATAATGATATTACAGTAGGCTATGATAGTATTCTTGTTTACTTAACACATTGATTAAGAAAATTTGAAATTACTACTGTTTTTATGGGAAAATTTATAAAAATTGTTATTTTTATTTTTCTGTGGGAACATTTTTATTTTTTATGGAAAAATTTTCCCACTTTTAAAAAAAATTATTAAAAGGAAATATTTTTGATTTTACTGGGAATCTCCCAGTAGCTTGGTAGGCAAATCCAGGCCTGGGTATTAAAATATGTTTTCTATATACAACATATGTAAACACCATCTTAATTAAGATATTATTAAACGAGTACTAAAAACATTTGCTAATATAAAGATTATATTTCATTTAAGCTGCATTTAGAATATATGTTGAGTGCTTAAGTCAATATACTACTATTTGCTTATGATGCCCTTATTATAAACTAGGATAATGATAATGAAGAGACTTGCATAGTGAATATGAAGGAAGTCTTAAATAGTATTTTAGAGGAGGGTGTCTTATGACTGTATTTCATTTGCCCGTAGTATCATTTGCCTGTATTTCTTTTTTATTTATTTATTTATTATTAATTTCTCCAAAAGAGCTTTGATTTTCTGCAATTTGTCTATATTATCATATTTTAGCTGCAGTGTTGTTTGCCTTTATTTCACTTGCCTGCATTTCATTCTAAATTAGGAGAGATTTTAGAGTTTTATTCAAAATCAGGGCTCTACGCTTTTTCCAGAATATTTATTTATATGCATGTGTGAGAATTTGACTTAGGAGGTACTTTAGTGATTTCAAAATCAAAGTTATACGCCTTTTACAGAATATTTATATAATATATTTTTGTATAATATGAAATACAGACAATTGAAATACAGTCAAATGATAATGCAGGCAAATGAAATACAAGATTGTGAGAGTAACTCATATTATAGAATCGGTTAAGGATGAATAGGCTCAACTTGAATGTATCAAAAACAAAATTTATGAAAAATAACATTAACAGGAAGATTCTTTTTAAACTAGATAACGATTAATTTTAAACGACAAAGAAGTTTAAATACTTGGAAGTGTGATTAGATGAGAAACTAAAACTAGACTCAATGGGAAATATAAATGTGAAAAATTGCGAAAAAAAATCGGCTTTATAAGCAGGATTTATAAAAAGGCTAAAACATAGGCTACAAGTGTTGCAGAATAAAGGAATTCGAATGATATTAAAAAGAGTAATAAAAACGAATAGTAGCAGTATGTTGAATGAGTTAAAATTAATGAATTTTAACCAGATATTAATATAAAATGGCATGGTATTTGTCTTTAAATTGAAGAACAATTGTATACTAGAATATCTAACCAAAGGTATTTCTATAGTATACTGCCTTTAACGCCCAACTTTATAATTTGAGAAGAGCCGATAAGTTTACATTGTTTTAAACTATAGTTAAAAATGGATTTCAAAGTAAGATAATGTATTAAAGATTACATCTATATTTAATAATCAGGAAAATTGGAAGCTATATGTGTCTGCATTAGGATTGAAATAGGATATTATAGGATTTTATATTTTTGAATAGAATATAAAAAGTTTTTAAACTAATAATATAAATAAATAAATTGATTCATCGTCAGACATATAACGTAAATTTTACTATTCTATGGGAAGTATTTAAATTTCTTGGAACAACCGGAAAAATACACGGTTTCATTTTGGGTGAATTTTATAAACTAATTTTCCTGTTATATAATTATTCTTTTATTAATAGTTTAATTAAATGCATTTTTGATTTTTTGAATTTTAGTTATATGAAAAAGTGTTTTGTTTTTTTTTTTTGAATCACACAAAAAATAATTAATATTCTACATATAAGGGAAACTTTAAAAATAAAGTTCATCACAGAGATTTGAGTGAGTAGTAATTATAAATTAAAATTCTTTTATTAAATTATTTATATTTACTTAATAAATTATATTTAAGTTTAAATTTTAAATTTACGAGAATAATAATGACAAATTTATTGCTTGTCAATTTTTATAAATTATTTATTAATTGTCGCAATTCAAATCAAACAAGAAAAGAATAAATAAAGAAAAAATAAGAATTTCTGTAATATGAACATTTAAAAATGCATTTTTTTTTTTAAACAAATGGGTCGAAAAGTAAATAAAGTATGTACAAATGGTTTTAATAAATTTTTTTTTCAATTAATTACAAATTTATTCATGTCACAATTAATTTATTATAAAAAATAAAAGAAATGTCAATTCAGAATATATATATATATATTAATTTATGTAGTTTTAATAAAATAAAATGAAAAATTATTATAATTGCAGTTTCATAATTTTAATTAAATATTATTTTAATGATTTTGGATACATAAATTTTGAAAATTATTAAGAATAAAATTCTCTGACAATTTTTAATCTTAATTCTTTGATTTCCACTATTATTTTTCCTATTTCAAAACAGTCACATATCTTTTCAATTACAATTTACAAATGGAAACTTAATACTGTACTTACACATGTTATTTACAATAACATAATCTTATCATTTTTAATATAGGAAAAAAAAAATTAAAATTAAATTATTTAGATTAACCGTTACTTTCGATTATCAGTTTCATTTCAAATTTCATTAACTTCCCTCAAAAATTTAGTGTTTTTATACCCGTACGATAGGATCGGGTATAATAAAATTACTCCTCCGTTTGTAACACCTCGAAATAAGCGAGCTAGATATACCTTCAAAGGTATGGATCGGATCAGAAAAAAATTCTAAGACTTTTGAGCCATGTCCGTCCGTCCGTCCGTCCGTCCGTCCGTCAGCACGCTAACTCAAAAACTAAGAAAGCTAGAATCTTGAAATTTACACAAAATATTCTGGGAGTAATTTGTAGGTTCCCTATTTTTTTTGGTTGAGTTTGGACCAAGCCTTAGGGTAGCTCTCGAACACCTAACTTTTAGATCCCGACAGTTTTTTTGAAATAGAGCTATGAAATTTTAACTGCTGATAGATCCCACAAAAATATTAATTTTATTTTTAATAACTTTTTTTTGTAGCCCCACCCGTTACGGAGCTACAGCTCCCCAAAGGTTCAAAAAAGCTCTATATTTAAATTGTTATAGCACAAGTTGTATAAGGTATATCTTCATTTCGAAAACGCCAAACGATTACTACTTTTATTAGCTTTAAAAGTATATATACAATAAATATATATTTGTGGCATACGGTGTCTTAATTTACCGTTATGTGAAACTCAAATTTTGCAAAATCCTTCAACCCTTCTATCTTCTAAACGGTTTAAGTTGGAAACTTGAATTTTTGATAGAAGTTAGATCTTTGAAAATAAGTATGAGTTATTTCAGAAATTTTTTTTGTATCACCCCCCGTTTAGGAGCTGTAAGGGGTCAAAAACTGAAAATTTCCTATTTTTAAACACCTGTAACTTGAACACCTGTTAAAATTTTTTTAAATTAATACACAAAAATTAAAGCTTCAACATTATACTCTTATTTCTGTTAACAACTTTTTTTAATAATATAGGGTTACTTTATAATTGACGAAAGTGTTACTTGATTTTTTCAAATTTTCTAACAAATTTCTTTAACGAATTTTTTGCATTTTGTTTTACTCGATAATTTGTACAACCCATAGTTCTAGAAATTATAAAATTCAACCAAATTATTTTAAAATACTAAAATATTAAAAAAATAATATTGTAAGCAGAGATATAGATAGATATTGACAGGCTGTGAACATACTAACGGTTCGTACGGGTATTAAGAGTTGACAAAGGCAACTGTATTCTTCCTCGTTTTTTTTTGGATTTGCAGTTTCTTTAACTGATTGTTCTTTTAGATATTTATCGTCATTTTAAACATACTAAAGTGTAAAACATTCAGTAATAAAATAACATTTAAAAATACACAAAACTGTATTTAAATTTTAATTTGTAATTATGTCAAAAGATTTTTAAATTTTCTGCCAAATAACTAAAAGAAAAAATATTTAAACAAAATTTGAAAATTCATAAAAAATCAATAAATTTTATGAAATATTTGAAAAACTTAAAAAAAAATCCTCTTTACCATATGATATATTATATATGATATTATAATAATAGTAATATATTATTATTAACCCTTTTTAAATATCAAAAACATTTTAAAGTATTGTTATAACCTTTTTATTTTTATACAAAAACAATATTTTCGACAAAAAAATAACTTTATACGACCAAATTAGACCTAAATTAATCAAAAAGAAACATTTTTAAAAAGATTTTTTCCTTGTATTATACTGATTATACATTTGGGTAAAGAATATTCCCTATAATAATTTATTTATTAAGCGGAAAGAAATATAATATGGCTATTAAAGAAAATCTTTAAATACATATTTAAAATTTTACTACATTTCTATTAAACATAAATGTACATTTGCAATATTTTAAAGAAAAGGATAATTTTATTTTTTTCCAAAACTTTTTAAAGGTAATTAAACATGGAACATTTATATACGTACATAGATTGGATACAACACTGTTAACTTTTATGTGTCTAAAGAAACTAGAAACTATGTTTTAATATAATTAAATGAAATTCTTTCCAATTAAATAAAATATTTTTACTTCACAAATTTCTGAAAATTGCATCTTAAAATAAGCTAAAAGAAAAAGACTTAATTACAATACAGTAATAGTATACATAATTAACACTTTAATTATATTTCACTGAGAAAATATGGCATTTCCAGTTTTTTATTTTAAGATTTGTTCTGAAATAAATTTGAGTTACCTTTTAAAGCTTAAATAAAAAAAAAAAATAAAAAAACAGCGAAAAAAAAAACATTAACACAAAAATGAGATTTTTCCAGGTCAAAAAATTTTCAAAATGTGCAACAAAAAGAAAGAAAAATAGAAATAAGTTAAAGTAGGTCCGATCGATAAGGCATTTTTAAAGCATTTTAAGGAAAACGTGGGTGGATTTGACAAAAAAAAATTTTTCATTTTATTTATTTATTTATTTATTTATATACAGGTACCATGGTACATAAATGTGCCAGGTAGCTATAACCCCTGTTTCCTGGTAGAAATGTGGGGTGTACGAGATATTATGTGATATATTAAGTATTTATATATTGCGATATATGAATTTTTTTTTTTTTTTTATATTATAATTATTGTACCCAGCCGGGAATCGAACCCGAGACCTCTCATTCCCTTATGAATGAGAAGCGGTACGTCAACCACTGCACCAATGGCTGGATATTTCATTTTATTTATGTTCTATTAAATTTAAAGTTAAAGTTAATTACAATTCATTTTCAAACACACCAACATACCTTTATATCTTAAGTTTAAAGTACAAAATATTTGTTTTTTTTCTGTTTGAGCTATGATTGTTTAGCGACTTTTGAAATCTATTTTGTTTTTGAATATTTTACGAATAAAATTAACTTAAAATTAAAATATAATAGGAAACGTGTAGAAAATGGAATACGTTTAATGATTACACAACTTTGATCTGGTTTTTTTTTTTTTTTGTAATATACTATTTAAAGAGAATATAGGGAAACAGTAACTTTAGATTTTAAGGCTTTTTTGCAAATTTTTAAAATAGTTTGATTGCAAATAATTATACTTTAATGAATCTCTTTATTTTTGTTACATGATTTATTGTAAATCTTTAATCAAACTATAAAATTTAGATAATACAGTAGAGAAGCTTAGCTGTAAGCTGTACTATGTAAAATTTATATGAAAACTAAGCTAAAAATAAAATAATTGTATTTATTAGAAACGCTCTAATTAGAGACGCTTATCTTTATTAGAGATAAATTAATTTAAAAAAAAAGACAATTTTTTCGTTTCGTTTTTTTACTGTATTGAATTGTCAGTAGATTTCGATCTAAATCTTTATTTCTCTTATACGATGTTTTGTTGACCAATTCATGTAGAATTTTCTTCTTAAATGTCTGAATATTAATATTCGTATATTCGTATATTCGTTTTCTTTAGCACACTCCCATATAGTTGAATTAGATAATGTATATCTAAACTGTTTTAAGCATTTGGTTGTTTAATTTATAATTAATCAATATAATCAAATATTGTACAATATACTGTAAAATTAGGATGTTAAGTTTCGTCCTAGTGTATTGAAATTTATATTTCGAGGATAAATTAAAACTGTTCAGTAAAACCTAATTTACATTATCTAAAGCTATTATTTAAACTTATAATTTCTTGGATCAGAAGAAGTGAAGAGCAATTTTGAATTTCAAAATTATTCGCGTACCCCTCACTTGATATTGTTAAAACATTTAAAATTACATCTATTTTATCTAATTTTCTTTGGGAATTATAAGTAAATGTTGTATCTACATATATAAAAATTTAAAAGATATTTACATACAAATATATTATTTAATAGTTTTTGTTTTATATTTTTTTATATCAGAAACATGTACAGAAAATTAAAACACTAGGTTTAAAATTACTAAAATTAAAATCCTAGGTATTAGGATTTTTTTTGAACTGATTAAGTGAATAAAATTTATTTAAATAAATTTAATTCTAAAGTAAAAACAAGTAAAAATAACAGTAAGTCGATGCAACCGACTTATTTATACCCTACACCTAAAACATTCAAATTAAATTAAAAATCCATAAGTTATTTTAGTTAGGTATTTAATACAAGCTAAAAAAAATAAATGCTGTTACAACCTTTGTACAAAATTTCAGCTTTCTATCTTTATTAAATTCGAAAATATGATTGTTAGGTCTTGGGAAGTGTGTGAAGGCACGCGGACCACCACCATCTCAATTTATCTCAAATTTTAAAGACATCAACAGGGTAGAACATTCTTATATCAAATTTCAAGTTTATATATTTATTAATTTCGAAGATATGCTTGTTTGGTCTTAGGAGTTGTGTGGCAGATACCCGAACAACCATTCTAATTCATCTTAAATTTTGGACAAATCAGGGATTCAGGAAACAACACCCTTGTATCAAATTTGAAGTTTCTATCTTTATTAATTTCGAAGATATGCTTGCTCGGTTTTGGGAGTTGTATGGGAGGTACCCGAACGACCACTCCAATTCCTCTCAAATTTTAGACAAATCAGGGATTTAGGAAACAGCACCCTCCTATCAAATTTGAAGTTCCTATCTTTATTAATTTCGAAGATATGCATGTTCGGTTTTGGGATTTGTATGGGAGGTACCCGAACAACCACTCCACTTCATCTCAAATTTTGGAGATATCAGGGATTCAGAAAAACACACCCTCGTACACAATTTTAAGTTTCTATCTTTATTAATTTCGAAAATATGCGTATTAGGTTTTGGAAGTTGTATGGGAGGTACTCGAAGGCATGGTCCGATTTCGCCCATTTACAATCCCCGCCTTACCTTAGTCATTGTTAACCTACAGTATAAATTTCATCAAGATAGCATCATTACTTTTTGAGTTATCGTGCGTACGGACGGACATCGCTAAATCGACTCCGGCGGTGATCCTGATTCAGAATATATATACATGTCTATACCTAACTCGCTTCCTTTTGGTGGTTACAAACACCATACCAAAGTTAATATACCCTATACTTAATGTGTAGGGTATAAAAAAAAAAACTGATGAATCTGAAAAATCAAAACAACAGTTATCAAAACTCAAAAACATTTGTTTTAATATACATACATACATATTTCTACAATATTCATTAATTAAATTTCAATCAGTGTTCATGGTAATGTTTATTTACCACAAAATAAAAATTCAATCAAATTTTATTGGTTATAAGTACCACAATATAATATAAAAATGATTTCAATATGACGCGCTGTTGCTGGTTTTGACTGATGAAATTTTAATCAACAATAAACTTTAATCAATAAAAATTTTTTTTATTATTTTCGAAAATCAAAAAATGTATTTATGGAAAACATTTAGATTTAATATTAATTAAACAGTTATTGCCAATACAAAGAGCATATTACGTCAATCGATTTCTGTAAAGTCTCATAAGACATTTTTACTGTATTTGATTTAGAAACATATTCTTAGACTTTAAGTCATACTCTTTCTTTTGGTCATATCTGTATTTGGTTATCTCTAACCGTTTAGAAAATATTCAGTGCCATATAACCACATCTAAACTTTTTTAATAATATCATTAATTCGAAGAGGAATTATGAGCTCTCTCAACTAGGTCGAGTCGAATAATCTTTCCGTGAAACGACTTTTTTTTTTAAATTTTCATTCTGTGATTAGTAAACTTATTTTTATAAATTGTATCCTCCTTTCCGTTCGAACAAAATTAATTTACCGGAAAAAACCGGTTTGGCGACCAAAAACTTTTTCATTTTCAAAATTAATTCTTTCGCCATACAAAAGTGACAATTTCCGTATGTCTGTATTCAGGTGAAATTAATGCGAGGTTTTAAATAGTTGTTATACATTGATCGATGTTATACATATACATGTTTTTTATAACGTTATTATAATAACTTCTCCAAAATTTATTAAAATTTCAATAACCATCATAAAAAATAGTTTTTTTTTTTTGTATTAAAGTTACTTCAAAACATATTTTTTTTTCACTTGATTTTTATTTAACATTTTTTGTGTATAGAAGGACTTAAAGAACAATACATAGTTTTCTTTTGCTTTTATTTCACTTATGAACGAAATATTAATATGTTTCAATTTACAAAGGAACTCTTATATAAATGTAAACATAGTATTGCAAAATTAAAAAATAAAAAAAAGGAAAAACACTATTTTATATACATACATACATACTTATCCTTTTAGTATCATTTAGATTATAATATCTCATTTTATTTTGAAAGTATTAAATTTACCAAATGGTCCAGAATAAAAATTTTTGCAAAAATTCTGTTCTTTGTGGGTGGTTGTGTGTTGTTTTTGATTTTTTTTTTTTTTTGATGAATATTATATTAAGCTTTCTATGGTTCTACGAGTATTAAAAAAAATATACATATATTTTTGTTTTTCACTGTGATTATTTTTTCTTTTTATTCTGAAGCATATACCATTAATTCTAGGTTTGTAAGTATTAACCTAAAAACATGATCTTTGGATAAATCTTTTGTGGTTTTTTTTTTTTTTAATTATGTTTTGTGTATTTAGGATCGACAGAAAAAAAAAATATTCATTTATTTCTAACAGGTCAGAATTAATTTTTTTTTTTTTTTTGCTTATAGGCAAATTAAGTTTCTTGTCCTATTTTAACAGTTTAGATTTTGTCCTTTTTATGGAAAGGATTTGTTTATTTAAACAATAACAAATTAAAATATAAAAATTAAAGATTTTTTATTTTTTTTTCATAATTATTTTGCGTTATTCAACAGCAGGGACACTTGATTTAAAGCTATTTGTTTTTTGTTTCATAATTTTTTAAATTATTTTAATTAAGAATTTAGTTAAATAAAACATTACAATTTTAAATAGTATAAAAAGATATAATGTTAAGTTAAATTTAAAATGTTCATATTAAAATAAAATGCCATTTAAAATTTTAGCGTTTTTAATTCCAAGTAGTAATTAAGATCTACAAATTAATATTCAGTAGATAAACAATATTAATAAGTCTTTCAATTTAGTGAGAATTGAAATTTGGTCAAATGGAAATGTGTGTTAAATTGTGAAAATTATTAAATTTAAAAAAGTAATGATATTAAAAAGTAAATAATTTTAAGAAATTGTTATTTTCTGTTTTAAATAATTATGCATAACGTGAATATAATAATTTTCTGAAGAAAATTATTGAATTTAAAATTGTTATTCTCTTAAATTTTTAGAAATATCGCCATATGCATTAAGCCTTAATTCCAGTTTAAAACAAATTAAGATAATACAATATATTATGACCTTAATTCCCTTTTGCATTTGGTTCATTAAATTTAAGCGATAATTTATTTTTACTTTTTTTTTAATTTATTGTTGTTTATTATTGTAACACATTATCCATTTTATGTGGTATTTCGTAAATTACAACAATTCTGACTTTGAGAAATTCTGACTCTAGAGTTTCAATAATTTATTTTGTGGAGGTTTCGAAGCGACCAATGCCTACTATTTTGAATGCTTTGCTTTGTTGAAATATGTATATGTAAAAAAAATAATTAAGGATTTTAGAGTTAGTTGTAAAAACAGAGTTATAGGCTTATTCTAAAATATTTTTATATATTATATATGTATAATATGCGAGATTCTTAAAACGGATTTCGAATATAAAATCCATTTTTATATCTGTTTTTAATAAAATTGATAAAAAAAGTTATTCTAAATAATCTTAAGAGTGGCATTTTAAGAAACAGAAAGTTATATGGTAAGTCATAACTATAATCAAATTTGTAATGGCTTTTTAGACTGGTTTTAATAGAGGAGAAGAAAGAAGAAGAATTTCTAATAATTTATGGTCGGATTTTTTGATTGCTCTTTTCTTCTTCGATGTTAGTTCGCATATTACACGCGGTGTAAAGCATTACAACTTAAAATACAAACGAGGAAGAGTGCAATAGAGTATATGTTTTAGTGCCGAAGTTATAACTGTCGAGATATATTTATGTAAATTGTGGAGCTGTATGACAGTTACCCAAATCTATTGCACCAGCACAACCAAATTTTACAGAAGTTGTTGCCATAAAACTTGATCTACGTTTGTAAGATTACAGACGCCTAGTTTAATTAAGTTCCAAGAGGTGCAAGAATTCTGAACCGGCTGCACTAGACCAACCAAATTTAACAAAAGTTTTTGACATGTAACTGACATCTCTTCATTAAATTTCATATACCTAGCTTCAGTATAGGTACTAAGTTATTTTCATTTAAAAACAGAAATTGTATGGCAGCTACCTGAACTTGCGGCACAGGCACAACCAAATTTTACAGAAGTTGTTGCCATAAAATTTGATCATAATTTGTAAAATAGACGCCTAGCTTTATTAAGTTCCAAGCGTGCAAGAAGCCTGAACCGACTGCTCTAAACCAACCAGATTTTACAAAAGTTTTTGCCATATAACTCGACACCTCTCCACTAAATTTCAGATACATAACTTCAATAAACAGCTTCAATAGCTGCACCATAGCACAACCGAATTTGTAGAGATGGATGTACTTGGCGTATAACTCTACATCATTCTGCAAAATTTCAGATATTAGCTACAATAGATACTGAGTTATTTCCATATAAAGGTAGAAGTTGTATGGCAGCTACTCGAATCCGGCGGAATGCTGGATTCAACTTTGTTATTTAGCTAACACTTTTGTTAGTTTAGCTTTAAATAGTTTAACTAACAAAAGTGACGTAAAAAAAATTCAGCCTTCAGTGACGTAAAAACTCGATTCTTAGTCGATCCATACCTTTGACCCTATATCTAACTCGACTCCTTGTCACAAACGTTATGGCAAATTTATTATACCCTTGAACATAGTTCATACGGGTATAAAAATTAAAACTTAATCATTTTCCTAAATTAATTATTTATGAATCTTTTTTTGCAGATTGAAAAGCAAAATTTTTACATTTTTAAAAAGGAACAAATTTTACTGAACTGATTTTTTTTATCAAATTAAACCAGAACTCAATAAAACATTTTTTTCATAAAAATTACAGTAAAAATACTACACATGTAACGAATTTAATAATACAGTATGAGAAAAAATTATCACAACACATATAATATCATTTAATTTTTATTATTTTATTTTCATTTAAATAATGAAAGTTATTTTTAATTTAAATAAATATTTTGTTATTTTAATAATAATTTTTATTTTAAAATTAATAACAATATATATATATAACTAATATATATGTATATAGTTTTAAGAATAAAATACATAAATTCATATCAAGCATATTAATTTAATTATTTATCATAAACATTATGTGATTGTTCACAATTTAAAAATTGACGTATAATTTTTCTTTCAATATATTCTGATCTTTGTATACAATCATCAATAATATTATTAATTTTTTCAGAATATAAATATTTTAATTTATTTTCAAAATTATTTGTTCTTTCTTCTAAACATAATTGGGCACGTTCAACTGATTTTTGTCCAGAATGTTCTAATCTTAATTCATTAAAAGAACAGATACCAGCTTCATTATTAATACCTTTTTTTAATGCTTCAGTTGTTATTGTATTAATAGTTTTTTCTAAATTATTTAATTTTTGTTGAAATATTTGTAGTTGATCTTTGGTTAAATTATTTCTGATATCATCATTAATGAATGCATTTGTCTAAGAATGAAAAGCATATACAATTAATTACCGTGTATTAATTTAAAAATTAATTAAGTTAAATTTTTGTATAAAATATATTTTTTTTTTTTTTTTTTTTAAATTTTACCTGTACTATAACAAAAATTGTTAATAATTTAATAATTAATAAATTTTTCATTATTTTTTTGTATGTTTTGTTTTTTTATTCAAAATTTAATTAATTTTAAAAATATAATTTGCGGTTTTTTTGATTAACACTTGCAACTTGATTTGTTCGCTTGCAACTGATTTTCAAAAATTTTAAATTTCAACTGATTTGAAAAAAAGATGTTCAATTTATTCCAATATTTAAAATTTAAATATAGACATAAGAGGAGATAAAAATGTTTTGACGACGACACAACATTAAATGTTGTTGATGTTTTGTTTGAGTTTTTTTTTTTTTTAACCATTTATGTTGTTTATTTAAATTTATTTTTAGGGTCAAACAAAATATTAAATAGATTCTAATAGAAGTTTTTTTTATTATTCGGTACTTTCAAAACTGATTAACAAGTTTATTTTTGTTTTATGTATTCTTTTTTCTTCTGAAGATTCATAAGTTTAATTCTTAGTAGGTATAGATACTCTACTGCAATGTAATCACTCTGAATAGTAATTTATGTTAATTATTGTTTGTTACATTTTTTAATGAATTTATGATGATACGCTGTTAAAAATGTTGTAAAGTTGAAAAAAAAAAAAAAAATAGTTTTGAAATCATGTAAAAGCATACTAATGACTGTTGTAATAATGCAATTAAGTATGTATATATAGATTTCAAGAGATTATTATTTAAAGAGATAAATACTAAGATTATATAGTTTTTAGAGTAAGATTCTTAAATAACAGCTACCTAGTTTTTATTTTTTATACCCGTACGATAAAACGGGCGACGTATATACGCATTTTGTTGTATTTATAAGAAATTATTCTATAAATGAAATATTTTTAAAGAAATAATGCAATATACATGGCCATAATAATATATATGAATAGATATGCATATATACCTAATATACATATATGGTATTTTGTAGTAAGTTTAGTATAAATTAATATAGATTTACCGCTTAGTATTAAATAGTATTAAATATCCTGTTAATGGTGTAGTAGTTAAGATACCGGCCTTTCATACGAAAGATCTCACCCAAATTATTTTAAAATACTGAAAACTTAAAAAAATAATATTATAAGCAGAGTGTCAGATTATGAACATACTAACGGATTCGTACGGGTATCTAAGAGTTGACAAAGGCAATTGTATTCTTCCTCGTTTTTGTATTATAATAGGACAATAGTTCAAAAATTTGTTTAAATTTTAAAAAAACAAAATAGAATGTAAACCAACGGTTTTTAAAAGCGCACATTTCCGAAACTCAATATAAACTGTTTAGAAGTGTGACTTGCACAAAAATTTGAAAATAGGACATTTTTGAAATTTTGAGGGGCCGTAAGTCCGGAATCCTATATAACTAAGAAAAGCCGTTATCACACGTAAAAATATATTATTGAACCTTTAATTTTCATGTTTTGCCGAAGAAAAATGTTTACAGGTGCCTAAGTTACAGGTGTCTAAAAATAGCAAATTTTCAATTTTTGAGGCGTAATAACTTTTAAAAAGGGGACGCTACCAAAAAATTTTCTGAGGAAACTTATACTAATTCTAAAAGTTCTTCCTTGTCTCAAAATTTCATGTTCCTATCAAAAGGCGTGCCGGAGTTATGAAAAAAGAAATTTCAAGCAAAATGTGGTTTTCACATAACGGTAAATTTAAATAGTAAATTTCAAAATATTACACAATTTTGATACTGTTTTATATAGATAATAAAATTTTCGATCTACTGGCGGTTTTAGATTGCACAACTATTACGCAGAGCCTGAGATATATACATCTGAAAATGGGGCTTTTTCGCAATTTTGAAGAGCTGCAACTTTGGAACCCTCTACAAATAAAATAAACCTTTAACACACGTAAAAATATATTACTGTAGCTTTAATTTTTATATCTAGCAGAAGTAAAATGTATACAGGTGTCTAAGTTACAGGTGTTTAAAAATAGCAAATTTTCAATTTTTAAGCCCTAATAGCCCATAAACAGGGAGTGGTTCAAAAAAATTTTCTGAACAAACTTATACTAATTCTAAAAGTTCTTTCTTGCCTCAAAATTTCAAGCTTCTATCTAGAAGCGTGCCGGAGTTATGAAAGTAGAAAAATCATGCAAAATTTGGTTTTCACATAACGGTAAATTTAAATACTAAATTTAAAAAAATTGTATAGTTTTGATATTAATTTACAAAGTTAAAAAAAATACCTGTCGAATGGCGTTTTCAGATTGAAAAAATCTTAAGCAGAACATAACAGATATGCATTTAATACCTGTCGAATGGCGTTTTCAGATTGAAAAAATCTTAAGCAGAACATAACAGATATGCATTTAAAAATAGGGCTTTTTCAAAGTTGGAGGGGCTGTAGCTCCGTAATGGGGGGGCTACATGAAAAAGTTGTTCCACAAAATTATTTTTTTTATGAGACCTACCCATGGTTAAAATTTTTTTCCCCTATCTTTAACGGTGTAGAAGTTTTGTAAACAGACGGACGGACGGACGGACGGACAGAGTGAAACTAATAAGCACATTTTTTTCAAAATTTTTTTGGAAATGTGCTAAAAACGAAGATTAAATTTATATGTTGTATATGTTCTTAAAAAGAACTTAATGTGGAATGTAAACAAATTAATTTTCAGTTTGTTTATTATTAATTTTCGAAATTATTTGACAATTAAAAAATTATTGAACTTCTAATTATTGATTTTGATACATAAAATCATTAATAAAATTTTATTACCAAATGATTGCTGTAGGTAAATTTCCAATAGAATTGACAATCATTATAAATACAATATTATAAATCCAAAGGAAATCCTTGGTTGAAATATTCAACATCCTTGCTGGAAACATTCATTTCTAATATCAATTTATAATTTTCCCAAACACGTCCAAACACCAAAAAATTAAATCAATAATTTGATTTAAAATGAAGGTGACATTTAGTTTTCTAAAGCCTAATTGGTGTCATACACTATTAAGAAAAATAATTGCATTAAACTATTAAAGTTATAACGGAAATTTGTAAAAAATAAGAAAAAGGTGAAACTACAAAAAAAAGATAAAGGAATGGTTAAAGAATAAAAATAAATATTCTAATAAAAAACTTTAAAATAAAATTAAAAAAGCAGACCCAAATGTCTATAAAAATTACATTAGAATGGAAAAAAATTAGAACTTTTTAGAACTTCTTACAAAAATGTTTCGACTTTCGTCAGATTGCGCCAGAGATTGAACGTTTTAAAACTTATTGGCCACAGAAAACTGTTTTGAAAATCTAAAATTTTCTACCGTGGTGTCTGGAGACAAGCTATTGTAATATATTCCTAACTATTATATATTTTTAACTTTTATAAAATTTTACAATATTTTGTTAAAAAAAGAAAAAAATTAAAAATAATAATCAGTTGGTTTTCCTTCCATTTTAATAAATTTCCCTTTAAATCATTAATTTTATTTATTACCATTTCAACAAAAAAAAAAACAAAAAAAAAAATTGATTATTAAACCATTTAAGAATCGTTCCCGAAACCATCCCATACACAATTAAACTTATAGCTAGTTTATAAACTAACTTTTAAACAAGTTTAATTGTGTATGGGGCCTATAACTGTTTTATTTCTTCAACATGTAATTTAACATTTTATTCACCTCATGTTTAAGAAATAAAAAATTTCAGTAAATAAATTTTCTTTCTCGGTAAAAATTCTTAGTTTTTCAAACACGTCATATTAGGGGCCTCGGTGAACTAGTGGGTAAGAGCGTATGAAATACATTATAAACACTGAGGGAGTGTGGGTTCGAATCTGATACACGTCGTAAGAATAATTCACCCTTACGACATTCACAGCCACGCCTGCAAAGGAAAGGCTGTGTAATTTCCTTGTCAGATTTATGTGGCAGGGGAATATACTATAAAAAAAAAAACAAAAAAAAAACCTCATATTAAATCAAATTTTCATTCATAAAAAATAATCAAATTTCATTCTATTAATAACTGAAAATGTAGTAATTAAGCTGTTTACATTTTAATATTAATAAATCTTTCCTATATAAACACAAACACCCCTAACAACTAAACAGTATACTTTGATATCTTTATACTTATATACAAACATAATATTCATATAATAATAAGTACCTATATATAATTGAAAGTTTATTGTTTTTTCAAATAAAATAAATATAAAGGTGTCATTACAAGTAGCACGCATATTTAAGACTAATGAAAAATGTTCATCCTAGCAAGCAAAACACAAAAAATATATGAAGTGAAAAAAAAAACGGAATGCTTTTATGTCTTAAGATTGGCTCTATATATGATTATTTTTTATTACTTTCTAAAATGTGTTTTTATTTTGTTGTTTGTTGGGTGTGAGTATGAAACACCCTTCACCCAATTTAAATTAATTTCTTCACATACATTCTATATTTATATATATAAATGTGACCGACTATAATATTATGTCGATAGATAGGTAGTAGGTACACATATATTTTTTCGGAATTATACCCTTGAGTATTTTTAACTTTTCAAGGGAAAAAAAAAAAAAAACAAAATTAGAGAGTGCCCAAAAAAATATTTAAAATAATAAAGTTCATAATGGATTAAATGATTAAAAATATTCTCTGACAACTAAAAGAAATAAAAACAAAAAACTTTTCAATATCCTTGACGAAGAAATCATATTACATATTTCTTCATAAATTTTTATTTTTATTATAACATTTTAATTAAATATCATAGGATCTTCCACATTGTCTGCATTAAATTAATTAAATATATAATAAATAATTAAATCTATATAATATATATATATATATATATAGATTATATATATTATTCATTCGATTAACTTAATTTTAATATACACATGTTATGTATTTAATCTAAATAAACTTTTAATCGTGTGGAATGTGGAACAGAAAATGAAAAATAAAAAAAAAATAAATAATGTTGCGATTATGTAGCCAAAAAAAAGAAAATTCAAAGGTTATTGAATTTGCTAATATATATTAGCACAGGTTTAAACCAAATTAAATCATAATATTATATTTTGTTATCCTTGATGAAATAAAATTGTGATATGTAGGATAGACCTAAAGTTTTATATTTTTTTCTAAGAATGAAATAATTTGAGAATTATTTTTGTATTTTATTTATATTCAAAAAAATGTTTCATCATAACTTCTATTAAAAATAATTTTATAAAATAAAAATAGGAATTTTTTTTTTTGAAGAAAAACAATAATAAAGATAAATAAATTGAGAAAAGTTTTCCTCTGATATTTTTTCTGTTGAAAAATTTTTCCTTTCATTAAATTTTGCACAGTAAAATATTTTTTTTCTATTTTGTTGTTGCAGTTGCTATTCAATAACCTTTAATTAAATTTATTTAGAATATACACATATATTTATATAAATATATAAATATATAAATATATATATATATAAATATATAAATATATAAATATATATTTATATATATATATTAATACACAAGAGATACACGCATGATGATATTGATATGCGAAAAAAAACAGAATTATTTTCATTTTTTTGTTGTTTTTTTTATTGTTGAAAGATGTAATCATAAAAGGAGGGATAACTTAACTGACTTTACTGTGCTTATATTATTATGAAAAATAAAATATTTTATTTAATAAAAATTATTTTTATTGTTATTATAATTTTTATTTTATTTGTCAAAATTAAATTATATATATATAAATATTATATTGTACAGTATAATAAAACAAATGAAAGGTATTTTTTTTGCTAAAATATAATTTTTTTTGTTTTATTTTGATGTGTTTGTTTTTTCTGAACCGAAAATAATGCCAAAAATTCCTTTGAAATTCAACAAAATATACATTAGATTTTGTGATGGTGTTGTTAAAATATGAATGCCTTTCTTTAATAAAGAATTTTAGAGAATATTTGAAAATAACAAAGATTTTTCAAAGAGTCTGCCTCTCACAAATTATTTATGAATTCAATTTTATTTATAAAGTAAATTATTTTTCCTTTTATTATTCGGTTTTATACAAATTTTTTTTTTTTTTTTGCTTGTTAAAGAGGTGTATTTACTTTGTTATGAACGATATACATTATACATTTAGAAAAGGCTGTAAAGTGAAATGACAATATGGGTGTCAGTTTGTGTGAAGTTTTTGACACCTTGTCTTTAAATAATTTACAAGAATAACAACATAAAAAAAAAAAAAAACACCTCTCTTGTTATCCTTTGAAGAAGAATTTTATGAAAAACAAAAAAAAAATTTCTTTCGTTGGATTTTTTCCAATGCCGTTGTATTTGTAAATATATTACATATACATATATTGTATTTTATTGACATATTATGTAGGCTGGATCATAAGTTAATTGTAGGTCACAAATAAAAAAAAAATTGTAAGAGAAAAAAATACTACAATTGAAAAGAATTAAAATATCAGTTTAACATTACATTTGTAATTTACATTTGTTTTTACATTACATTACATTACATTACAAATGTTATTAATATAATAACATTACATTTGTAATTTACATTTGTTTAATAATTTGTAATTATTTTTTTAGAATAGATGTAATTAGAAAATAAATTAGAAAAAAAAAATAGGTAAACTCTGGAAAATCTTTTTTTTTTATGATTCATATATTTATTGTAATATTGTTCTTCAGTCACGATCACTACTAATTTTTTA
Organism: Poecilobothrus nobilitatus; assembly: GCA_947095535.1. Lineage (NCBI taxonomy): Eukaryota > Metazoa > Arthropoda > Insecta > Diptera > Dolichopodidae > Poecilobothrus > Poecilobothrus nobilitatus. Next base: position 189,535,841 of record OX352773.1, read on the forward strand.
ATTAAGATAAAATAAATAATAAAAACATTAAAATAAGAGTCATACATTCAGTAATTAAAAATTAGTACGTATTCATTTTTATTAAAAACCATAGCAGAAAGAATTGAAAAATGCTAAAATAAATTGAAAATATTAAAAAAAATAAAAAAAATCCAGCATCTGTAATGAAATTTAACAAAAATAAATTTGGATATTAAATGGACGTAATTAAAAATTTTTTTTTATGAGTTACTTTTTTAATAGAATTGTAGGATTGATTTGTTCTAGTTTTTTGCAATTTTAAAAATACTTATACTTTATTTATTAAAATTAATTTATTCTTAAATGAATGTTATTCTATAGAAATGCGCATTAAAAATCGAACTATTCATTTACAGAAATCAACCGAGTTAATTATTTTAATCTCGCATATATTCAACGATATGCAAAGCAAAGTATACCACCTACAAACTTTCGCACTCAAAGTTGGACTTGAAATCAACATAAGCAAAACGAAAGCGATGAAAAACAATAACAATTGCACAGAAATGTTCAACTAAATGGTGAGTAATTGGATTTTGTAAAAGGCTTCTGTTGTACCTGCGCAATATAATAACAATTAGCAGAGGAGCCCAGAAGATCTGGAGAACAGACTATAAAGAAAGCCAGAACAGCATTTGCAAGACTGCATACACCTGTGTGAAGCAGATATCTAGAAACGTCAAACTTAGAATCGGTTCTAAAAATCTATTTTATTATATAATAGCGAAATTTGGTAAATCTTAAATTTAATGGGTGTGAGATTGCAGATATTTATCTATAAGTGCCAAAAGAATCATAGGCAGAGTATTCTGCCCGAAAATTTTAAAAAGTGATATTCTAGGGAATATAACAAGTGAGGAACCAATTGAGCAATACAAACGAATATGGATGCGCTTAGATGGATGCACATTCAGACACTTAGTGATGAACAATTCTTCTGGAATTGAATAAAATTCGGTGAAAATGCTATTATTCATTTTAAAATTTTACCGATTCAGTATACATTGGTAGTACAAATTACACAGCCTTTCTTTTTCAGGAGGGGCTGTAAATGTCGTAAAGAGAAATTATCGTAAATCACTCTCACACACTCTCTAGGTGTTTATAGCGTATTTTACACGCTCTTACACACTAGACCACCAAGACCCCATATAATTATTGTAATTACTTAACAATGTATATGTATTAATAATATTGTATAATGACTATTTAAGCACGTTCAATCAACGACTTTCTAAAATTGAAGATGAAAGATATTTTATTTTTTTTGGCGATATAAGAGAATTAGTTAAATTCAGATTTCTTAAAGTAAATTTGAGAAATTTTTTTAGCATTGCTTCAATTTTTACATTGATATTTTGATTGTAGTATGGAGACAATACTTGGTTTGCGAGTTCAAGAAAAGAACGGACTAAGATCGTATATAAAGATTTTGTAATGTATGGATCTTTAAATTCTCTAGATCAACTTTTTATGAAGTATAACATAGCATTTTTTTTTTATTTAGAATCATATATGTATAATAAATGTAATTTATACAGTCAAAAGTTGCACCAAGGTTAATATATTCAATGACTTGTTTTAATATTATTATGAAAAGTATAAAATTAAATGAGTTGGGTGGATAAGCTGGTGAGCGTAAATAAAATAACAACACATTTATCAATATTTAAAATTAAAATTGATTTTATTTGATTAATATTTAAGATTAATTAAATTAATTGAAAATGAATATTAACGTTAATTCCATTTGAATTAAAAAAAAAAAAAATATTTTATCAAAGTTTAATACTTTTACAAAATTAAAAGCTGCCAAAAGAATTAAGACGCCAACACCAACCAATACATGCATATTAAAATTTAAAATTTTTTTATTTAAATTAATTATACATAGTATATTAAGAATACATTTTTTTTTTTTTTTAATTTAATTAAGTGAAAATTTAATTTAATTGGAAATGTTAATTTCAAAATTTCTTTTCAATTACCATAATTGATTTTTTTTTTTAATAACTACTTAATAATTAAATTAAAATAAATGCAATTATATTTCCATTATTTAATTAGAAAAATTAAAAAAAATAAAAAAAAAAGCAACAAAAAACTAATAAATATTATTATAATTTAGTCGATTGAATTAAATATAAATATAAATATAATAATATAGTCAGGTATAGCATACTTAAATAAAAACACCAATAATCAACTACAACGACACTACAAACTGTATTAGACTGAATTAAACTTACTTCTTAAAATTGGTGAATCTTTTTGATCACTACTATCTGTTCCACTCATACAACTACCAGCTGCTATACTACTTGCTCTCCCGACAGGAGCATTACCACTACGACTACTTCCAGTAGTATTACCACTAATACCACTTCTACCACTGATGCTGCCTCTCGTAGCACAATTATGTGTTGCTTGTATTAATTCATTCATTTTTTTTTTCCTTCTATTATTTTTTTTTTATTTAATTTTTATTTAAAAAAATTTCCAATTTTTATTTAAAAAAAATTTTTTTTTTAATTTTTTTTTTTTTAATTAAATTTTAATGATTATTTTGGCAGGATGATTTTATTATATGAATATTTTTATTATATTATTGGCAAGTGTTGCCGTTTATACTATATAACTATTCAAATAATTTTAAAATTTTAAAAAAGAGTACAATATTGTAATGGGTTAAATTTGATTGAAATGTGCATAAACTTTTATAAATATTTTTTTTTCTTTTATTTAAATGGAATTTTTTGTGTGGAAAAATTTTAATAAAGAAATGTGCATAATTTTTAATAAATATTTATTTATACTTTTATTTTTTGAAATAGAATAATGAAGCATTTATATTAAAATTCGGAAAAAATAAAAAAAAAAAAAAAAAGAAATAGAATAAAAATATTAAATCTGCTACAATTTAAATGATTTTTTTAACATTTTGTTTTAAATATTTAAAATTTTTGAATTATAATTTTGCGATTTTTAAAAAAATTTGTTGAAAATGCCAATTGATTATTTTCTGAAATATGAAAAAGAAATAAAAAAAATTGAATAATAATTGAATAAAAGAATATAATATATGATTTATTATAATATTTAAAAACAAATTAGCTAATACTTAAAAATAAAACAATTTGCACTACCTAAATAATATGTAATTAATAAAAACTAATGAATATTGTATAAAAATCTGCTAAAATTAAAATATATAATTTAATAGAAAAAAATTATTTTAATTTAAATTTATTATTTTTAAAATGAAAACTAATTAATTTTTTCAAAAAAATAAAAAATTATTTTTTTAACTTTATTTATAACTATTAGCTTATATAGCTTATATTTTATTATAAAAATTTTTTCAGGATCTCCAATTCATAACAATCATCTAAATTCTAAATTGTTGGTAGATTTTTACTCGTTAATAAGATCTCTAAAAATTTCTCCCCCTTAAAACTTTTCTACAATAAAATTATTAATGAAAGAATAAATATGTTAGCATGCCAAATCCTTATCAGATCTCTTATCTCATATGTTAGATGCATTTGGTTCAACTTTAGTGCAAGTCTAATAGATAAAATAAGAAAATTTGAACGAAAATGCATAAGAGTCTGCGTAAATTGATAAAGAAAATCTGAAACGGATTATATCATATAAAGAGATTTTTATTCCAATAAATTCTTTTACTTGTACTTGTACTGCTAAATATAATTGTCAAATTCGATAATTTTTTTAATAAAACTAATTCATAATCATTTTAATAGATGATAGTCTGAACACTTTAGAAAATGATTTAATATTTCATAATCATATAATATAATACACAAGAATTTGGCGAGATCTTGCCAACATATAAAAAAAATATTTTATTTAATAAATAATAAAAAACATAAACTTCATATAAATTATACTGGCAATGATGATATTTCTATATATCTATTTAATAATTAATTACAAATAAATTTAACAAAATTTTATTATCAGAGACACAAACCTTTCATTTAAAGTTGGAATTTTAAGGTTTTTCTTTATTTTTTAAAAGTACATTTTCAATAAAAATAAAATTTGCAAATTTTCAATTTGTTATTTTGATCATTGCCTAATGTATGAGTATGGTACAGTATGGTGACTACTGTGGCCACAGCACGGCATGCAAGAAAATAAACGCAAAATAAGTAATTTTGTTAAATATTAAGTTAAAATTTGATATGATATAGAAAAATTCGAAATTTTCTTTTTTTATAAAATTCAGAAGATTTGAGTAAATTTTTCATAACAAAAACTTATTACGAAAATTGATATTTTTGTAACATGTTTTGAAATGAATATTTTCCCAAAAAAAAAAAAGAGAAGTGTTCATGTTAAATTTAAGAGGCCAGTTATAGCTGTTGAAAAAAAAATAACATTTTACTGGATCTCATATTTTTTTAAAATCTTAGGTTTTTAACACTTTTGTTATTTTTAGCGCCAAAAGTGGTATCTATAGCTTTTTTCTTTTTTTTGTGTGTGTGTGTAAATATGTGTAAAATTTTTTTCTATTACATCAAGTAAGTGATTCCGAATTCAAATAATTAATTTTTCAATTATGAACAGCGATTAATTAAATAGGAGATATTATTTTCAAAGTCACTTCGAATTAAATACTTCAAATTGTTTTTACCAGAAAACCATAATTTAAGTGGTTTTTGTTTAGGAATGTAGATATTGTAAGGGGCATCAAAATATAAGAAAGCGTATTCTTCAATAATGCTCTTTTAGGGAGTTTATTCATCAGTGCGATAACGTAAATGTATTTGCATCCAGGGTAATATTGTGCAATTGTATAGTGGCTTCCCTTAGTATACATAATATATGACCATAATCAAAAATATATTAAAAAAAAATTGCTTAAAAAAGGGATTTATAAGACCTGTACCACCTGAACATTTCATTTATGTTGACTTCAACGTTTATATTCAAAACCACGGGCATATTCATCTATTATAATATTATACGAATAGCATAAGTGGATAATTTTATTTAATATTAGTAGAATAAATTTAGTCTAAGTTAGTTGTAAAGTGCAAATTGACTTAGTCTTAAGTTTTTATAAAATAAAATTGAATAATTTTCATTTCAAATCATTTTTTTAAATCAAGCAACTCAATCTTTTGCACAAATTACTTTCTAATTTTAATCGCTATTAAGTTTTAGCAATAATATGCAGTGAAATTTTTAGTTTTTAGTTGGTAATGGGATTTTAAGTTTAAATATAAATATGGAAAATGATAAACAAAAACAGAAGAATTGAAGAATTTTAGGAGGTTTACAAGAAATCCACTAGGGGGGTCTACAAGAAATTTTCAAAACCACTAAATAAAAGTAATTTAAACAAAAAGTTATTCTTAAATTTCTGAATAAAATAATAAAATTTTTGTTTATTCAACTTTAAGAATACAAAATGAATGCTTATATTAAAACTATGTAAGTACATACTTCATAAAAATTAATTTCGAATATATGTATAAACCCAAAACCGAAAACATTAATTATGTAATACAAGAACGTATTCTAAAACGCTTTACATATTTTATATACTGCTGGCCAAATATTTTAAGTACTGCACCTGCATTCTAATATTTTATATTAAAGTATAACTAAAGTATTCTATATATACTTAAAGTATACTTAAAATGTTGGACTATAGACTATACGTATAAATACAATTAAGTTTTTGTTTTAAGTAAAAATATAAAAGTTTTGCTAAAGTCAGCAAAATAGAAATAGAAAATGCATATAAATAATTTTAAAAAGTATGAAACTTTTATACATGACTTTAAAAATAAAAAAAATTATAACCAAAACCTATTTTTGTTAGAATTTAAATTCCAGTAAACAAAAAAAAAAAAACAAGTAATTAAATAACCAATGGTTTTCATAAAAGTACATTTCTAAAAAAATATTCCATAATAAGTTTTATGTAAAAAATACATAGGTATATTGGAAAATAAATTTATAATAATATAACAATTGAAAAAAAATCGTTAGAAAAAATTGCGAAAAATCAAGTCACTACTTTTATCAATTTTAAAGTAACGCTATAGAAACCCTATTTTCAGAACAATGTTAATAGAAATAAAACTATAATGTTAGAGCTTCATTTTTTGTGTACTTCAAAAAAATTTAGATAGTTGCTCAAGTTACAAGACGTCTGTAAAAATAGGAAATTTTCAGTTTTTGACCCCCTTACAGCTCTTAAACGCGAGACGATACAAAAATATCTTCTGAAATGACTTATGTATACTTATATCTCTCAAAACTTTAAGTTTCTAACTTGGACCGTTTGGAAAATAGAATTAGTAAAAAATGTTGCAAAAATTGAATTTTGCATAGCGGTAAATTAAAATATTCTATGGCCAAAGTATATATTTTATATATATTTAAGAAGCTTATAAAAGCAGCTATCGTTTTGCGTTTCTAGGTTGATGATATACATTATACAAGTTTGTGTTATAAAACAATTTAAATATAGGATTTTTTCGAGCTTAGAAGAAGCTGTAGCTCCCTAACGGGTTGGGTTGCAGAAAAAAGTTGTTCCACAAAATTTATTTTTTTGCGATGTCTATTATGTTGTTAAAGTTTCATTGTTCTATTTCAAACGGTGTAAAAGTTTTGTAAACACCCAGACGAATAGACGGACAGAGTGAAATTAATTGGCACTTCTTTTCAAATTTTTTTTTGAAAATGTGCTAAAAATCCATTTTAATAAAATGAATTATTATGCATATCTGAACATTTTATGCTTGAATATATTCTCAAGTGTGTTGTTACTACTAGAACTAAAACAAACCAAAAATAACAAAATTTTATAAAAATTAAAAAAAATTATGAAAAAAATTTGTCAAAAAAATAAAACAATAAAAAAGCAAGAAAAAGTAAGAAGAATAAAAGTAATAATAAAAACGTGTGACAAAAAAAATTTTGTTGACACGATTACAACTGAGATTCACACCCAAATTTTTTAGTTACTTATTTTCTATTTCTGTCTCTGTATGTTTACATGACTTTTATTTCTGTTAATTACTCGTACGTTCCTGATTTTTAAATTGTTTTTTTTTTTTAATTAGTGAAAATTAAAAAAATTAGATTGATATAAAGAAAGATCTGGCCTCGATGTTCCTATTTTTAATTTACTGTTAAAATTTAATATGACACGTTCTTAAAACTATGCAATTCATTTCTTTTTTAATTTATTAATAGGGTAATATCATAATATTCGGCTAGGTTTTAATATCTAAAAATTATAATGTAAATTATATATAGATTTGTAATGTAATAAAATTTAATGTATTCCATATTCTAGTATGTATGTAATATAATTATTAAAAACATTAACAATAATTGTTAAAAACATTAACAATATTTGTAAAACAATATAGGATGTTCATAATACTTTTCAACATTTTGTACAGGTGCATGTAATATAGAGTACATCTATTTTTAGTGAATATAATACAGTTGTTTTTCTTGTGAATATAATATTTGTGTTAGGTTCAAACTTTTGAATTTTTTTTTTTTTAATACTCGTCGTTTTGTTTTTTTTTTCCCAATAAATATTTTCATGGTACACAATTTTACACTTTTTTACAACCCATAAATTTTTTTATTTCTTTAAAAATTTTAAAAATTAGGTAGTAATGCAAAACGAATGGTTGGAACTTGGCACTTTTTAAAAAGTCAATAAACGCTTACTGATTACTTTTGTGTCAAAATTTGTAATTTTTGTTAGAATCTCTTCGATTAAAAAAAATTGGCAAAAATTAATAGTTTCAATTTTAGCATAATTACTTTGAAAATACACACATGTATTCAGGTTCCGCATGCCGAAAATAGCCAAATTTTAAATATTTTTGACCCCTAATAACTGTTAAACGGGGATAATACAAAAATTTTTACTACATTAATTTAAATTTATTCTTAAAAATTTAAAATTTCTTTAACTGAAAGGGTAAATGTTTCACTCACATATAACGGTAAATTTGAATTTCAAAGTGCGAAAAATTAAATTAGGTACTTTTGTTTTTTGTATTTCTGACGTTTAAATTAGAAAAGTTATAACATATTTGAAATAGTAGGGTTTCTTCATATTTCGAGAGCTATAACATCTTTGTAACGGGTACGGCTACATAAAAAACTTGTCCTATAACTGTTATTTTTTTTAAAGATAACATTTTTAAAAGATTTGTAAACCGATCGACGGACTAAGTTAAAACTAAAAAGTATATTTTTCAAAGAATTTGAAATTAAAAAATTCAAAAATATGCTTAACGGAGCTTTAACAAAAAATAACTTAAAGTGGAGAGTTAGAAAATGTTAAAAGAATAAAAACTACAAAAAGGAAAAGCCCAAAAAACGCGTTTCATTTCTATTCAAAATAATTTTATACAAATTTAAATCGTATCATTATTTGAATACTTATAAAATGGTTGTAATGAATTTTTTAAAATTTCATTACAAATGTCAGTCAATATTGTGATTTATTGACCATTATTTAAATTATTAAAAAAAATATTTAATATATTGAAATTTACTGATAGATAATTATGCTATCAAAGTCAATTCTATAGATAAATTATTTAATATGTACTTTTAGACATATGGTGCGACTTTCATGACATTCTATTATAATTAATTTCCGGAAAATCAATTATTATTGTATTGAGTATGTGCGTGTTTTCAGTTTCAATCAACTAAAAAAATAATTAGACTTTCAATAGATAATTACCAAACAAATTGTTTAGGGTGTTAATAATATTTTTATTTTTCATCTAAATAGTATAATTTTGAATTAAAGTTTTAATAAAGAAATTTATTTTACTATAAAATTTATTATACTATAAAACGCTTGAGTAGGGGTCTCGGAGGCCTAGTGGGTAAGAGCGTATAAAATATGCTGTAAACACCGAGGGGTGTGGGTTCGAATCCTACACACGTCGCAAGAGTTATTTCCCCCTACGCAATTTACTGTGTGTGTGAAAGGCTGTGTAATTTCCTGTCCACATTTATGTGGCAGAGAAATGCATTAAAAAAAAAAAAATGTTTGAGTTATACTAGGTTTTTGATAAAAAAAAAAACACCAAACATAATTTAATTAATAAATTATTTAATTGAGTCAAAACTTTAAACCAATTCAATTAAAGCTTTTAGGTACTTGAATTTGAGATTTATTAAAGTTTTTTAATCAAAATCTGTTAACATTTCAATTCCTTAATTTATTTGTTTTTGCCATATCTAAGATATTGTGAGGATTGAAATACTCTGTCATTATACTTTAATTATCATAAAAAAAAACGAGGAAGAATACAGTTGACTTTGTCAACTCTTAGATACCCGTACGAACCGTTAGTATGTTCACAGCCTGTCACTCTGCTTACAATATTATTTTTTTAATATTTTAGTATTTTAAAATAATTTGGGTGAATTTTATAATTTCTAGAACTATGGGTTGTACATATATTCAAACTATATGTTTATATGACCATTCTTCAAAAGCAGATTCTAACCTTCCACATAACGATTATCAATCCAAAACTTTTTCAAATATTCTATAGTACCATTTAATACTAAGCGGTAAATGTATATTAAATTTACTAAGTACAAAACAGTAAATATAATTTTAAATATTATATTATATTATATTTAAATATTCCATTGACAGAATAATTTCATATAAGTACAATAAAATACATATATGTATGTAAATACGGCGCTATATAATATACATATATACTCTTATCATTCATTCCCTAGTGACATATACGATATGTAAATAAACATTATATTATATAAGTATGTATATATATCAATATCATATAAATAAAAATTCTTCAAGCAACCGTTATGTTGTTTATTTATTTACATTTTTTGTACTACGCATTATATCCTCAACAATTTCAAATTATCGAGTAAAACAAAATGGAAAAAATTCGTTAAAGAAATTTGTTAGAAAATTTGAAAAAATCAAGTAACACTTTCGTCAATTATAAAGTAACCCTATATTATTAAAAAAAAGTTGTTAATAGAAATAAGAGTATAATGTTGGAGCTTTAATTTTTGTGTATTACTTCAAAAAAATTTTAACAGGTGTTCAAGTTACAGGTGTTTAAAAATATAAAATTTTCAGTTTTTGACCTCTTACAGCTCCTAAACGGGGAGTGATACAAAAAAATTTTTTGAAATGACTCATACTTATTTTCAAAGATCTAACTTCTGTCAAAATTTCAAGTTTCCAACTTAAACCGTTTAGAAGATAGAAGGGTTGAAAAATTTTGTAAAATTTGAGTTTCACATAACGGTAAATTAAGACACCGTATGTCAAAAATATATATTTATTGTATATATACTTTTAAAGCTAATAAAAGTAGTAATCGTTTGGCGTTTTCAAAATGAAGATATACCTTATACAACTTGTGCTATAACAATTTAAATATAGAGCTTTTTTGAACCTTTGGGGAACTGTAGCTCCGTAACGGGTGGGGCTACACAAAAAAGTTATTGAAAATAAAATTAATATTTTTGTGAGATCTATCAGTAGTTAAAATTTCATAGCTCTATTGCAAAAAAAATGTGGGGACCTAAAAGTTAGGTGTTCGAGAGCTACCCTAAGACTTGGTCCAAACTCAACCAAAAAAAATAGGGAACCTACAAATTACTCCCAAAATATTTTGTGTAAATTTCAAGATTCTAGCTTTCTTAGTTTTTGAGTTAGCGTGCTGACGGACGGACGGACGGACGGACGGACATGGCTCAAAAGTCTTAGAATTTTTTTCTGATCCGATCCATACCTTTGAAGGTATATCTAGCTCGCTTATTTCGAGGTGTTACAAACGGAGGAGTAATTTTATTATACCCGATCCTATCGTACGGGTATAAACATATTAATTTAACAATTTTGTAAAAACAAATCTTTTCTGTAAGAAACCTTGGTTTTTTGTAGGTGTTTTTATTTGAAATTTTACTTGGTTAAATTCTTATCATAATCGCACTAAAAATATTTCACACATTTTAACCTATACCTAAAAGGTTAACACATTACTAAAAGGGGAAAAAAAAAGAAGAAAACAAAATAATATAAAATGAATTTTTACGCATCATTCTTTAGATTGAAACACATGTTTTACAGCAAAAATTAATGTTAGAACATAGAAAGAATATTAAAGACTATAATTTGTTGAAATGAATTAAATATAAAAATTCTAAATGGATATAAAAACATTTAAAAATATATTAATAAATTCTCTAAATAATATATCCTCACAATTTTTATTTTTCTTTATAATCCTTTGAAAAAAAATAGAAAATCTTTTTCAATTCACATTTAAACTTTACTTTATTGAAGATTAAAAATGATCCTTTTCAGTGCAAAATAAACAAACATATTTACACTGGGATGCAAATAACAAAAAAAAAAACTAGGAAGAATCTAGAGTAGATTGTGTCAGCTCTAAATGATGCCCGTATGAACATACTCGAACCTTTTGCAGCAGCACAAACAAAAGTAACTGCCAAAGAAAGTTCAAGTAACTGCTAAAAAAAGAAGTTGTATGGCAATTACTTGAACTTGCCAGCCAAACTAGATGCTAGATTTAAATAGGGGAACGAACGAATATCAAATTGGCTGCTTTATTTTTTGAGTTATCGTGCGGATGGACAAACGGACCGACAGACAGACGTACGTGGTTTAATCGACTAATTTTTCGATTCTGATCCGAACCGTATTCTTGAGTCTATATCGAGCATGGCTCCTTTACGGTGCGACAAACGTAATGGAAGATTTATTATACCCTTGAATATATGTTCACAGGCCTTATTGCATCAACTCGAACCTTTTGCAGCAGCACAAACTAAAGGGTACTATTGTACCAAACACTTATCATTAGTCAAATTTCTTTTTTTTGATAAGTGACTGTGTTTTACTAATCAAAACTTTATTGAGTTATTAACAAATATGGTTTTGGTGTAACAAAAACTTATAAAAAAAAGGATTATTTGATTATTTTATTAGTTATAAGTGGTTGTTGTAATAAGGCCCCTGTTATAACTAATTAAATAATCAAATAATCATTTTTTTTTAAATGAGTATTTTTTATTCACTTTTATTTAAAACTTTATTAAATTATTCCCAATTGTGGTTTTGCTGCAACAAAAATTTATCAGAAAAATTATTATTTGATTAGTTATAATTGGTTGGTGCAATATAGGTCAGAAATATAAAAAATCTCATTTAAAAGATCTTATTTTTCCATCTTCCTTTGACACAAAATAAAAACCATTTCTGATAAGATAACGGAAAATCATTTATATAAAAATGTTAATTGATAAAATGTTAGTCTAGTTTTTAGTCAGCATAGTTATCTCATTTTAACACATTTTCAAACATTTTGTGCTTATTACTTTCACTATGTGCGTCTATCCGTTCATCTGGGTGTTTACAAAACTTCTACACCGTTTAAAATAAAGCAATGAAATTTTAACTTGTTAACGGATACCACCCGTTACGAAGCTACAGCCCTACAAAATTCTTAAAAGCCCTATCTTTAAATTATTATAACACTGGTTCTATAATGCATATTTTCAATCTGGAAACGCCAAACGATAGCTGGTTTTATAAAATTTATAAATATATATAAAATAAATATGTGGCTTTATCATGTGGAGTTTTAATATACCGTTATGAAAAACTCAATTTTTGCAAAAAATTTGGACCCTTTCTATCTTTCAAACGGTTAAACTTAGAAGCTTGAAATTTTGAGAAGAGTTAGATCTTTGGAAATAAGTATCAGTCATTTCAGGAAATATTTCAGTGTTGCCCATTGTTTAAGAGTGTAAGGGTTTAAAAACTGAAAATTTTCTATTTTTAAAAACCTATAATTTCGGAACCTGTTCAAATTTTTTTGAAATAATATACAAAATTTAAAGCTCCAACATTATATTTTTGTTTGTGTTAATAATTTTTATTTATTATAGGATTACCTAATAATTGACGAAAGTGTGATTTGATTTTTCTCAATTTTTTCTTATTGTTTATAATTTGTATTAATAAAATACGTAATTTATATTTATTATAAAGTTATTTTTCAATATATCTCTACTCGTTACTCTCCAGGCTTATTATGAAATATTTTTTAATTTTGGAAATGTGCTCTTTTGAAAACGCTTGGTGTTTTCCATCTTTTTTTTATTTAAATTTTGCTTAAATTAAAATAAAATATTAAATAATTTTTGTAGATATTTCTGCACCCATCTATTATTAATTTTTATCTACAAGAATTATTTTTTATTCATTTGTTTATATTTATATTCAATAACAATTTGTTTAAGTTTTTAGCACATTTCCAAAAAAATTTTGAAAAAATGTGCTTATTAGTTTCACTCTGTCCGTCCGTCCGTCTGTTTACAAAACTTCTACACCGTTAAAGATAGAGAAAAAAAATTTTAACCATAGGTAGGTCTCATAAAAAAAATTATTTTGTGGAACAACTTTTTTATGTAGCCCCCCCCATTACGGAGCTACAGCCCCTCAAACTTTGAAAAAGCCCTATTTTTAAATGCATATATCTTATGTTCTGCTTAAGATTTTTTCAATCTGAAAACGTCAATCGACAGGTATTTCTTTTATCTTTGTAAATTAATATCAAAATTACACAATTTTTTTTAAATTTAGTATTTAAATTTACCGTTATGTGAAAACCAAATTTTGCATGATTTTTCTACTTTCATAACTCCGGCACGCTTCTAGATAGAAGCTTGAAACTTTGAGGCAAGAAAGAACTTTTAGAATTAGTATAAGTTTGCTCAGAAAATTTTTTCGGACCACCCCCTGTTTATGAGCCATTAGGGCTTAAAAATTGAAAATTTGCTATTTTTAAACACCTGTAACTTAGGAACCTGTACACATTTTACTTCTGCAAGATATAAAAATTAAAGCTACAATAATATATTTTTACGTGTGTTAAAGGTTTATTTTAATTGTAAGGGGTTCCAAAGTTGCAGCTCTTCAAAATTGCGAAAAAGCCCCATTTTCAGATGTATATATCTCGGGCTCTGCGTAATAATTTTGCAATCTAAAACCGCCAGAAGATCGAAAATTTTATTATCTATATAAAATAATATCAAAATTATGTAATATTTTGTAATTTACGATTTAAATTTACCGTTATGTGAAAACCACATTTTGCATGAAATTTCTTTTTTCATAACTCCGGCACCCCTTTAGATAGGAACCTGAAATTTTGACAAGAAAGAACTTTTAGAATTAGTACAAGTTTTCTCAGAAAATTTTTTGGTAACACTCCCTGTTTAAGAGTTATTACGCTCAAAAATTGAAAATTTGCTATTTTTAGACACCTGTAACTTAGGCACCTGTACAAATTTTTCTGCGGCAAGGCATGAAAATTAAAGGTTCAATAATATATTTTTACGTGTGTTAACGGCTTTTCTTAGTTATATAGGATTCCGGACTTACGGCCCCTCAAAATTTCAAAAATGTCCTATTTTCACATTTTTTCTTATTACATGAAATTTTCAAATTTTTGTGTAAGTCACACTTCTAAACAGTTTGTATTGAGTTTTGGAAATGTGCGCTTTTAAAAACCGTTGGTTTACATTCTACCTTGTTTATAAATGCAAAAATATTTTTTATATAAGTCGAAAGAACTCGAACTTTCATTTTTAGATTCACACGTTTTGTTATAGAAAAGAATTTTTTGCACATCAGTGTGGGTCTTTAATATAATAAGAAATTAAGAATGCTAAAAACTGTTTTCATCTATATATGGTTCATGACAAACATAAGGGTTATTCCATGTTTCTTAAGTTTAATTTCGAAAATCCTGTCAAGTGATATTATTATTATTTATATAAAGTGTTTTATAAGTGTTTTCAAATGTTAAATGGATACTTGATTTTTTGATTTCTATCATATTAAATAAAAAAGATGACAAAACTTACCATATACATACATATACTCGAATAATATAAGAAAAATATAATTCTATTATAATATCATTTAATGTAAGAAGCAGATTTTTATTTTCATATTTATATTAACAGTATTTATATTCAACAGTTTTATTTCTAATTGTACACCTTATATAGTTTATCATTTTCAGTTCAATTATAATATCGGTACGGAACCTTTTAATTACATATTCTGAAAAATACGAAAACTACGACAATAAAAATTCAACATGCAATCTTTAGTTATTTTATAATCGATATTATATTATAACTTACGAGTTGCTACTTACTTAAATTTAGCAAGTTTTATCGTTAATTAATATAAGCACATGAATAATTCTATGTGTTAACCCTATTTTACTCTTATCTAAATAATCTTTAATGTATATATAGTATGTGTTTTATTGCAATTTATGAAATTGTACTACAGGCTATCAGTGTATTATGCGATGTGTAAATGTGTATAAAAAAAAATATTTAGGCTAAGTAATCTTATGCGAGTATATCGTATATAATATGCAAATGTTAATTATATAATTCTAAAAATTGAATAAATTAAACATAATAAGTGCATTTTGCATGCAAACCTAAGCGTTTTTTTTTTTGTTAATTTGTGCCTATAACAAAACAAAAAAAAATGGGTTAGGTATTTAATTTCAAATTGAAATTTTTAAATTACAAAATCCCAAACGTATCAACAGGATATCACATAATCCCAAATTAAAAAATACCATTATTTAGAATAATTTTTATTAGGTATATAGACTACGTAAATTGTATCCATATATTTTATAATCGCGTACACAAAATGTATCTGTGGCTAACAAAATTTATTTTAAAAATTTTAAAATCAATTTATAGAAATTTTCACGATTTTTTCCACAAAATAAAAAATCAATTTTGTCCGTAGGGAACCAAATTTATTTAAAAATTAAAATAAAATTTCACTCTAGCAAATAAAAAATTAAAAATTAAATTTTGTTCGTGCATTTCTTGTATACTGATAAAATTCATTTTTAATAAGAAATATTTTTAATACGAAAATATACAATTTGAAATGAACTATGTACCTATTTCCATTGAAAAATTATTATAATTATAATATTAGCCTGGAAAACCCACAGTCATGAATTGACTTCCCAATCCTTATTCTTTCCAAAAAAAATGAAAGCCGAAAGTTTTTTTTCACAAATTTATATCTTCCCACATTTATCAATTGACTTCTCAAATATATTATTATGTTTAGCAAAAAGTTCTATTTTCGAACAATGACGACTGCCGCCTCTAATTCTCCCCTAACTAAATTATTTAAATTCTAATTTTGTAACATAAGTGGCTTAAACTAACATTACGGTTCTTTTGTTTTTATATATTTTACCTTTAGAGGGGCCTCTGTGGCTTAGTGGGTAAGAGTGTATAAAATACGCTGTAAACATCGAGGCAGTGTGGGTTCGAATCCCGCACACACGCCGTAAGAGTTATTCCCCCTTACGACATTTACAGCCACGCCTGTAAAGGAAAGGCTGTGTAATTTTCTGTTCACATTTATGTGGCGGAGAAATGCACTAAAAAAAAAATGTTTACCTTTAAAAATACAATATTGTAAAATTACTGCAAACCAAAAGTTACATTTTAGAACAGTTTCTCTGCTAACCGAATTCTTAAAATCCTGATTTTGTGCTCGAGTTACTCCATATTCTTTTTGACGATTTTTACTTTTGAGATTTTGTATTTGTGAGTTTCTAATTTTTTGGCATTTTCTAAATTAAGATGGTGGCTTCGGCTTTGGCTTCGGAATTTTGGAATTTCGATACACTTCACAAAACAATATTGACCGAATCATTCTATTCATTTCTTTCTATCACAAAAAAAAATAATTAAATAGAAAATGAAAACAAAAAATTTTAAGTAGAGATACTGTAAAAAATTCATAACATAGTAATTGTTAAGGTTATTTTTAGTTAGGCTATTCTTTTTGTTTTTATTTTTTATTTCTTTTGATACAACTTTTTATAATTAAAATTTTCCAACCGTTAAAAAATTAAAACTTATCAAAAGTTATATCCTGAATAAAGTAATTACAGAGAAAAACATAAATAATTAAAATTAAAAAAAAAAAAACAAAAATTAAAATACATTTAGAAGAATTATTTTGATAATTAATTATTTTTTTTTTTTTAAACGTTACGTATATTTGTAATACTTTACTTCATATTTATTTGATATTTTATTTATTCATTCAATCCTTTAACGAAAGATTATAATATTATTTAATATGTATTCGAATTTTAATTTCTTTTGCATGATCATTAATTTATATTAGCATAAATTTTTAAACATCAAAAATTTATAAAATTCATTTAAAATAAAAACAAATAAAATCAAATATTAAAATTGAAATACCGTTAAAACTATTATATTATTTTATATAATACCGTTAAAACTATTGATAGAATTGAATTCCATTTAATTTTAATCACGTTTTCTATTTTATTGCAAATTTTCATTTATTTTTCAACATTTTCTATATATATATGGTATATCATATAATATGTATGTGTTATTTTATGTATGTGTTTATTTTTAGAAATCAGTATATGTATTATATTTAACACCATTAATTTTAAAATCTTTTGTGTTTTTGGTTTGTCACGCAAAATGAAAAAAAATCCATACATTACATATACATATAGAATATATTTATGTCCAGTTTTATAATTGTATAAATCGGTTGTTTGTCTTACACTAAGTCTCGGGTTGTTAAAAAGGATTTTAAATAAAAAGAAAAAAATAGGTATTTTTTAAAAGAATTTCCTTTAGATTTCCTTTTAAATAAAATTAACTTGTATACAAACATTTTTTATTTTGTTATATTATTTTTGATTCTTTTTATATTCACAATACAAAAGAATAAATAATTTCATCAAAAGTTTATTGCGATAAATGGCAACTTAAGGCGAAAAATTTCATTTTATTTTTTAATCATTTAACATTAATATTTTTAAATTGTATTTTAAAGTGAAAATTTTGTTTTTAATTTTGAAATAAAATTAAATTCTTTAAGAATGTTTGATAAGGCTTCTTCCACGTAACTAACGTCCGAATAATTAATTTTCTAAAGCTTGATGATTTTCGATATGTTAAATATCATTTAACATAAATCTCTTTTAATAAATTAATTTTATATTTGCACTCAGCAAATAAACCGCATGCAGGGGGCTCGATTGCCTAGTGGGTAAGAGCGTATAAAATACGCTGTAAATACCGAAAGAGTGTGGGTTTGAATCCCACACACTTCGTAAGAGTTATTCCCCCTTATGACATGTACAGCCACGTCTAAAGAGGAAAGGTTGTGTAATTTCCTATCCACATTTATGTGGCAGAGAAATGCATTAAAAAAAAAAACGCATACGGCAAGTAAACCGTACTTTATCAAATATAAAAAAAAATTTTAGGGGTCATGATGAAATCTTAGCTTTTTTAATATTATTTTACAAAATTTTATTTCTTTCATAACATTATTCATATTTGATAAAGTGTGCAGGTTTACTAACCATAAAAAAAATTCGATATAAATTTGAAATAAATATAACGTTCGAATAATATTTTTTCGGGTTTAAATACTGAAATATCACCCTAATAAAGAAAGAACAAAATTCCGGGTATTAGTTCATTTTTGATTCAGAGGTTAATTCTTAGAGCCGGCTGATGACATTTGTAAGATTTTGATTTTTAATAACTATTAAGTTGTAGTTTCTATGTTAAGATTTTTTGATTAAATACTTAATTTGTTTTCAGTTCTAAAAATGAATTCGATATTTTTATGTAATTTTTAAATGTAATAACATCTAGAGCAAGTTAAGCATTCATATATAGTAGAATCAGTATAGAATATAAATGGTTATTTCAAATTTTATTAAGATTTAAAGAATTCATTTAGTTTTTAAATTAAAAGAAATTTATGAAAAAAAAAAAAGGATTAAGAACTCTAAGTTCTATTTTCTAAAAAAATCAATTTGATTTTTTAATAATTTTTCATAATCATCGAATTTCTAAAAAAGATAATAATCGTCAGATATGAGTAAAATGGATTGTGTTTATATATATATAATTTTCTGTATTATAAAATTTTGGTTTTTGAAATTCTGTATTACAAAATTCGAATTAGAAAAATTCAGAGTTAGAAAATATTTTTTTGAAATAGTTTTATAATGTGCGCTTCAGAAATGTTGTAAAATTTTTTAATCCATCACTTCTTATCATTCATGTGACTTGTATTGTGTATAAAACCCCAAAATGTTTAGAGTTGAAAAAGTGACTAATAAAATGATTTGCTCAAAAATATAATTTTTTTTTTCTTTCGTAACAATAAACGTAAAAACTTATAAAAATGAAACAGTCATAAATTTTTTAAAGTATGTCTAAAATTCATGGTGAAAATGGTTTTGAATATGTTTAAATAAATGTATATTTGAATCCTTATATATTTTTGTACCCTATTTTTTTTGTTGTCGAAAATTATTTTATTTTTTCTTTAAATACGTGAGTAAAATTTTTATTTTTTTTTTACACCACAAACAAACAAAATTGGGTAAATTTTTAAACAATTTAAATGTAATTTAAAATTTTTATTTAAATTTAAATCTGAAAAAATGATTTAAAATTTAGTTTTTAAAAGAAATTTAATTTTTTTTTAATTTAAAGAGAATAATTTTATAAAAAAAAAATAAAGTTAAGATTATGCGATTTTTCGATTAAAACATTTTTTCAAACAACATTAACAACATTTAACTTTTTATTTTTAAATTCTATGTTAAATATATTTTAAAAGTTTACTGATAAACCGTTGATTGTGATAGAAATGCATATAAAAAAAAATTAAAGGACCTCAGTGAATTAGTTAATAAGAGTGTGTGGATTTCTAGGTGTAGCTGTAAATGTTGAATTATTCTCACGACCCACACACGTTGTAAGAATAATTAGACATTTTCAGCTAAACCTGGAAGGAAGAGACTGTGTAATTTCTTTATCAAATTTATGTGGTTATAAGGGCGTATAAAATACAAATAAGAAAGAGTGTGGATTTCTAGATGTATGGCAAATGTGGGTAATTGTGACATTTGGCATTTGTTATCGTTTGACTTTATATCTAGTTCTGCTTATACGGTTCTTTTTTAAAATGTTAAATTTTACTACTAAAACATAAACTGGATGTCTTTTAATTATTTTTCTCTTTTTTTTTTAAAAGTAAGGCACCTTTTTGAAGGTTAAATTAATAAATTTGTAGTGCACTTCCGTTAATTCTATCAGTTTTCATATTTTTTTAAGTATTTGATGTGAGAAGTTGAGTAAAATTAGTTTTCTTTTTCAAAACTCGTAAGTAACATTATATATTTTTTTATAAGTTTCTAACTTATATTTTAATAAAAATGTGTGTTTTAGTCAATATTGATAAAGAATTATTAAAAAATCTTAAAAATAAAAACTGCCACAAATACAGACATAATAATTTCTTCTAAGTTGGTATTTGTGATCGTATTACGTCCGAATTACAGCTTAATCATGCTCTCCTTTTTTTTAATATTTGGCTAAATGCATTTTAATATTTTAGCACATTTCCAAAAAAATTTTGAAAAAATGTGCTTATTAGTTTCACTCTGTCCGTCCGTCCGTCCGTCCGTCTGTTTACAAAACTTCTACACCGTTAAAGATAGAGAAAAAAAATTTTAACCATAGGTAGGTCTCATAAAAAACATAATTTTGTGGAACAACTTTTTCATGTAGCCCCCCCCATTATGGAGCTACAGCCCCTCAAACTTTGAAAAAGCCCTATTTTTAAATGCATATATCTTATGTTCTGCTTAAGAGTTTTTCAATCTGAAAACGTCATTCGACAGGTATTTCTTTTATCTTTGTAAATTAATATCAAAATTATACAATTTTTTAAAATTTAGTATTTAAATTTACCGTTATGTGAAAACCAAATTTTGCATGATTTTTCTACTTTCATAACTCCGGCACGCTTCTAGATAGAAGCTTGAAATTTTGAGGCAAGAAAGAACTTTTAAAGAAGTTTGCTCAGAAAATTTTTTCGGACCACCCCCTGTTTATGATCTATTAGGGCTTAAAAATTGAAAATTTGCTATTTTTAAACACCTGTAACTTAGGAACCTGTACACATTTTACTTCTGCAAGATATAAAAATTAAAGCTACAATAATATATTTTTACGTGTGTTAAAGGTTTATTTTAATTGTAAAGGGTTCCAAAGTTGCAGCTCTTCAAAATTGCGAAAAAGCCCCATTTTCAGATGTATATATCTCGGGCTCTGCGTAATAATTTTGCAATCTAAAACCGCCAGAAGATCGAAAATTTTATTATCTATCTAAAACAATATCAAAATTATGTAATATTTTGTAATTTACTATTTAAATTTACCGTTATGTGAAAATCACATTTTGCATGAAATTTCTTTTTTCATAACTCCGGCACCCCTTTAGATAGGAATCTGAAATTTTGAGACAAGAAAGAACTTTTAGAATTAGTATAAGTTTCCTCAGAAAATTTTTTGGTAACACCCTCTCTTTAAGAGTTATTACGCCTCAAAAATTGAAAATTTGCTATTTTTAGACACCTGTAACTTAGGCACCTGTACAAATTTTTCTTCGGCAAGACATGAAAATTAAAGGTTCAATAATATATTTTTACGTGTGTTAACCGTTTTTCTTAGTTATATAGGATTCCGGACTTACCGCCCCTCAAATTTTCAAAAATATCCTATTTTCACGTTTTTTCTTAATACATGAAATTTTCAAATTTTTGTGCAAGTCACAATTCTAAACAGTTTGTATTGAGTTTTGGAAATGTGCGCTTTTAAAAACCGTTGGTTTACATTCTACCTTGTTTTATCTTTTGTTTACATTTTTAAAAATAAGAAAAACATTGGAATTTAAAAATGTATTTGAGACACTTTTTTTTTTGCATGTATAAGCTGTGAAATATATTAAAATAATACGATCACAATTATGCTCTTACATACTGTGCGTAATAGGTATAATGTATCTCCGCTTTACATATTTAGTAGCGCAATAATTTTTTTTATTAAAAAAAATTAAAAAAATGTTTCTCTTAATTCAAAATAATTAAATAAAAACTATTTTAAATTATACAGAGAATAATAATTAGTATTGTGACAGACATATTGAGATTTAAAAAATAGGTGAGTGCTGTATTTTTTAACAATGTCCGAATTACAAGCATTTAAGTCATAGTCACAAATACCAACATTTACCATAGTTGTGAATGTCATATTATTCTTATCACCCACACACGTTCTAAAAATAATTCGACATTTTTTGTTAAATCTGGAAAAAAAAGGCTGTGTAATTTCCTTATCACATTTATGTGGTAGGGGAATAGGTCAAAAAAAGAAAAAAAATAAATTCAAATTTTGAAAATAAATCAATAGGGATTAGTTTATTTGATTTTTACGGGTATCATTTTTAATTTATAGTACTCAGTAGTTTTATACAGAAGTTTCTTTTTAGCACATTTCCAAAAAAAAATTAAAAAAATGTGTCTATTAGTTTCATTCTGTCCGTCAGTCTGTTTATAAAACTTCTACTTCGTTAAAGATAGAGAAAACAAAATTTAACCATTGGCAGGTCTCATAAAAAAATTAATGTTGTAGAACAACTTTTTCATGTAGCCCCCTCCATTACGGAGCTACAGCCCTTCAAACTTTGACAGAAATTTTTTTTACCTTTCTAGGTCAATATTAAAATTGTAGAAGTTTTTTAAATTTAGCATTTAATTTACCGTTATGTAAAAACCAAATTTTGCATGATTTTTCTACCTTCATAACTCGGGCACGCGTTTAGATAGAGATTTGAAATTTTGAGCAAAAAAAAGAACTTTTAGAATTAGTATAAGTTTCCTCAGACAATTTTTTTGAGCCATCCCCTGTTTATGAACTATTAGGGCTCAAAAATTAAAAATTTGCTATGTTTAAGCACCTGTAACTTAGGCACCCGTACATATTTTTCTTCGGCAAGACATAAAAATTAAAGCTCCAGTAATATATTTGTACGTGTGCTAACGATTTTTCTTACTTATGCAGGATTCCAAATTTATAGCCCTTAAAAATTGCAAAAAAGTCCTATTTTCAAATTTTTTCTTATATGAAATTTTCAAATTTTAGTGCAAGTCACAATTCTAAACAGCTTGTTTTATCCTTTGAAAATGTCCGCTTTTAAAAACCGTTGGCTTACATTCTGCCTTGCTTTTTTTTAAAATTAATCTTAAATATTCAAAATATATCAGAAGTATAGTTTGATAACAACAAATAATTTATTGTATTTATTTTTAGGCTAAAAAAGATTTTACTATGGTAGGTAGATAAGCTAAAAAATTTTAAGCAATTTAAATTAAAAATTCTTGGTGTGAATCAAATTATTTTAATGTTAATATTTAATGTTTTATAAATATAAAATAATATTCAAATAAATTTTCTTTAAAAAATTTAAACTTTATATGTACTTTTTCAAGATATTGTTCCAAATGTATTAAATTAATTTAATTTCTGGCAACAAAAACTGTTTAAAAGTTTTTCCAAAAATATAAAATCTATTTAAATAGGAAATAATATGGATTTATTATAATTTTCTCAGGTATTAAATTAAATATATACAAGGAATATAAATAGTATAATTAATATAATAATACTGTGGGATGTTAGGTGGGATGTCTACCAGGTATTAAAATAAATTGATTGAAAATTGATGGAGAGAAAATCCAGAATTTCAAAATGACCAAAAACATATTTTGCAAAAGGACTTTTCTCTTCAAGGTTATTTTATTTTTGCTTTTCTTTTTGGTTTGGAATCTATCCAATAATCAGAGTAATGGAAGTACTTTTTAAAAAAATTTTACATTTTTCTTTTTCTTTTTTTAATTTTTCATGCCAAAAAATATGTCATTGTAATTTTTTTTCCCGTATTTGCATCACATGTGGCCAAACAGATGGTTTTTAATAAAAAAAAAAGTATTTATCTATATTTTGTGGAAAATACTAAAACTTTTAATAAGATTGGTAAAAATTTCTGTATTCGAAAAATTCGAAAAGAAGGATTAAAATAAGAAAAAGTACAATTTAATAATGAATATTTTAAGATTTTTCATTTAATACATCAATAATATTTGTTTCATTTAGCCTTGCCCTCATTTTTTTTTGTTTTTGATTAATGTTGTCTTGCCATTCATCACTAGGGTATTTTATATATTATTATTATATTAAAAATGAAATAAGCAGTGATTTACAAAAATAATCCAATAAAAAAAATTCCATGTTTAATATTATAAGTATATATATATATATTTTTTTTTTTAATGAAATATTTTTCCAAACAATATGAAATCATATAAAAATCAAATGAAAATTAAATGCTAATAAAAAATTTTTAAAACTTTACTACCCAAGGGTTTATTATTTTATTTCCAATAATTATTCACATGTGAAATGAAAAGCAAAATAAAAATAAAAAAAAAAATCATAATATTTGAATAAAAGAAATTTAAAGTGTTTTAATATTCCATACAAGTTTAAACATAAAAAAAAAAAGGATAAAAAACGAAATAAGAAAGACAGAAATGGAAATATGGAAGGGCGAAGAATAAAAAAAAAAACGCCAAAGATTTTTTTTTTTTCTCAAAATTTTATTAAAAATTTAAGAAAAAAATATTAAAGTTTGCGAGAATTTCGTAATATTTTTTTATTTAAATTGGGAATTCTAGAATTTAATTAAAATTCTGTAAAAGTCGATTATATAAGTAGTCCTTAAGGTTTGAAATCTGTTTATGTATAATGACATTTATTTTCTTTATATTTTTTATTGCTAACGGCTCAGTTAATACATCAGCAATCACTATGTATACTAAGTTTATAGAGCACCTACAAATGTACAAAAGTCACTGTAAAAGAATTAGTGCTGAGATTCTTTAGGGCGAAATTTAAAAACTTTTTAAATTCAATTTCTGTAGTTTACCTAAATCTTGAAAAAAAAAAAACAAATTGCTGAGATATTTCTGTTCTTTTTTTAACAGCTTTTATTGAACTTACCCGTGGTTAAAGGAATCGTGGAATCTTGCAAGCTATTTTAGACATACCTTTCGTTGAGCTAGAGACTTGAAATTTTGAACACAGTTTAAATTCCGGTGACAATACATGATTCTAAAATAATAATACAAAAAAAGAGTAGAGAAATTAACTAAATTAGCAAAATAATAAAATTTTCATACAAAGATATTGCAGATTTTTTAACAGAATTATTACAGAGTAAAATTAAAATATGAAATTTGCCTTGACATGTGTGTGTTTGTTGTTGCCTTTTAATTAGCTATTATAGACACGACGTTATAGGCACGACCTAAGTAAACTATAGTATTTTGGAATTAAACGCATAACTAAGAAATAAAATAACATAAGTAAGGAATTAAACCTCCTTTCCAGCTTTCCTCCAGCTTTCACAGGTTTTATGAACATTTTATTTTAACATTTTATATTAATTTCACAGGTTTTATGGCCCATATATAAATGCTATATTGAGATAATTTTTTTTTTAAAGAAACTTCCATTGTAGAAAATTACAGAAAAATTCGCAATTAAAAATTTATTTTCTACATTTTAGTTCAAAAAAAGCTGTTTTTTAAAAAATTTTTTTATTATTATTTTTTTGTGTGCAGGGACAGTTGCAAAAACAAAAACGCTCATATAACTTTCTATATAACGTCACCTTTAGAATTTAATTTCTTTAACTTGAGTAACGAATTATCAAACCATTTTAATGTTTGGGAAAAGGATAAAAGAGACAGTAAAAATTGAAAAAAAAACCAAGTGACGAAGTCGCTCAAATAAAAATCTTAAGTAACGTATTTATGGAATCTATTGACAAAAACCGTAATCAAAATATTTTTTCTATTACATTTGATGTTCTGAAATGCAAAAAGATTCATTTTCTTTATAAATATAAAATTATTCAACTTGAACTATAGTTGATAAAAAGAATAAAAATATATTAAATCTATTCAATATTATATATTTTAAATTTAAATTTATTTTTCATTTCTGTAATTTTTTTTTCTTATAAAAATACAAATCTCATTCTATTTTTAAAATATTATTTTAAAATATTTGAAATTCTATTACAATATTACAAAAAAACAAACGTTTAGACTAAAAATATTTTTTTGTTTTTAAGTAGGGTAAACCTTCTTTATATATTTTACTATATATTATTTGTGTGTAAAAATTTTTTGTGAATTATGAATCCAAATTCCCCATTTCCCGGTATAAACTTTCTCTTTTATGTTCACTATAGCATTTTTGTTTTGTGTAGTAGTGGCGCCAAAAGAATTTTATCTGTTTTTTTTTCTACTTAACAATTTTGCATTGTTTCGAATCAACAAAAAGAAACAGGACATCTTATAAAAATATTTCTGCCTTCTTTGTATAAAAAATCAATTTATAAAATGTTAAAAAGAAATAAACAAAATTCTTAAATCTTTAATATGACTCAGTAAAATTATGTACGAAAAAATTGTAAAATAAGAATAAGATAAAGAAGGGAAAATTGTAAATTTAACGAAACTTGAATAAAAATATTTTTTTGAAGGAGCAAAATATCAAATAATTTTATAATTTGTCAAAATAACGTTAAATATTTAAAATTCGAGATTAATTATATTGTTATGTTTTATTTAAAGTTCTTAAAATTTGTCATCCATTAATTTTAAATTATTATCAGTTTTTTGTTGAATTTATATTTAATTTGATGTCCTAATTACTAAATTGCTTACTTTATTTTTTGACCAAAATGTTTCAACACAATTTAAATCTTTATTTTTTATTGTTTGGATGTATAGATTAAATCTGAATATATTTAATATATCTCAGACAACTTCTAACAGATAACTTCCAAATTAAAATTTTAAAATTATTCAATTATTATCATCATAAATAAAAACATCTTTAAACATCTTTAACATCTCGTTTCTAAGAAAATTTGCCAAAAAATGCCAAAAAATATACTAGTAAGTATATGTATAATAAATCTCTAAAAAAATCTACATCAATA
Source organism: Poecilobothrus nobilitatus (assembly GCA_947095535.1). Classification (NCBI taxonomy): domain Eukaryota; kingdom Metazoa; phylum Arthropoda; class Insecta; order Diptera; family Dolichopodidae; genus Poecilobothrus; species Poecilobothrus nobilitatus. The sequence continues at coordinate 189,562,989 of OX352773.1, forward strand.
CATTCTAAAGAAAGGAAATATTAAAGTAAAATGTGGACCTTGACAACCCATGTGAGTTTTCCCCTATGCATTACATTACTACCTATCCATTACATGCTACCAAAATTTTTGACTTTAACTTTTATATTGTCATACTTTTGTGGCTTTTATTTTATTTTTTTTCAATAAATGCATTATGACAGAGATTATTTATTTCATTTTTATGTTTTTCTTCAATATACTTGTATATGTTTTTTTTTATTTTATAGTAGAGTTCTTTTATCTAAAGGTTATTTTGCTTTAACACGCATTTTTTTTTTTACAATAAATTTAGTAATAATTTTGTATAATATTCTGCAATTTCTTTTGTTACACTCATACTTATTTGGGTTCCTGTTTTGCATTACAGTTGAATGTTAAAATTTGTCTAGACTTTAGACTCAATTGTGTCTCCATGTTGCTTTTTTGTTTTTTTTTTTTCAAATTTCCTATCAAACGGTGTTTTTAGACAATGAAGACTTTCATTTGGTGATTTTCATTTTGTTTTGAAATAACTCGCAGTGAAAGGATCATTCAATTAAGTTAAACATTTTATTTCGAAATAAATTTATTTGTTATTTTTTGAAAGATATTAAAAAAAAAAAAAATTACAATAGATTAAGGATTTATCACTATGTAGATTACATTATTTTCAATTTATTAAAGAATTGGTATGACATTTAATTTAATTTTTTGGAAATTTAATTCTTTTTTTGTAAGAATTTCTATTTCTTATTTTTTTTTAATTTTTATTTTTTCTGATTATTTGAATCGAATAAAATTTGATTAAAGAAAGAAATTCAAATGAAAAACTAAATTGGTTTATATATTCCCCTTAGGCTTAAAAAAAAAAAAACCCAAAACTTTAACTTTTATTGACAATAGGATCCATAAGATGGTTTTTTTTTTTGTTTGTTCAAGAAAACCTTGTAGAATATATCGTAATAAAAGAAAATTAATTTATGATTAAATAGAACATCTTACATTTAACATTTAAAGTATTTAATAAGCATAAAATTGAATTTAGTCACATAGAAATTGAAGTAATACTCTAGAATTTCTCTTCTCATTTCAGTAGAATACGAAATAACGTTTTTTCTCTCAGTTGACAGAAATATACCAATACACATTATTGTTTACTTCTTTTCTTTGAAAAATAAATATGTATATATGTCTTATTTTATATTTTCTCTTAAGAAATCAATCAGTAAATATTGGGAAAATTTGTTTAAAAAAAAAAAACAAACAAAAGAATATTATGATTTGTTTTTTCTCTGTCTGTTATCCTTTTACTCTTTACTCCTTCTACTATCTTTCCGGATAAATTATAAACATAAACGCCTGTTTAATAAATAAGGAACGTAAAAAGAGAGAAATTAACGTGTAAAAGTAATTTTTATAATGTGGTGTAATTTTTTTTTCTAAATTGATGATTATGGTGATATGATTTATTTTTCTTACAATTTCCCATTCTATTCTTTTCCGGTAAAACAAACTTGGAAAAAAAAAAAAATCATTTTCTTTTTTTTTGTTTTTCAAAACTGATTTGTTTTTTCAATTTGACAATTTATTTAAAAATTACGGTAAATAAAGAAAATGTTTTCGCGAAGATTTATTGTAAAACTTTTTAAAGTTATTTATTCTGCAAAGATTTGACACCAAATCAAAAAATCAAAAAATAATTCTAAAATTTTTAAATTTTTGTAATTTATTTGAAAGGTGTAAAAGTTGATTTACAGTGATGGAATTATATTTATTTTTAATAAATTATAAAGTTTGAAAAAGTTTTTAGAGAATATTTGAGATATTATACCAAAAAAACTTAATAGAGTTGTTGTTTTAATAAATTTTTGAAATAATATTTCATAATTTTCAGACAAATAATATTTCAGACAGACGAACCACCTAACCATTATTATAGACAAACAGAAAAATATATTATATTTTTATTTAATTTTTTCAGATTTTTATTTAATAGATCATTGGCTTTAAGATCGATCAAAGATATAATACAAAAAATTTTAACTTTTTTAAAATAAAAGATTACAATTTCAGTTTAAACATCCAAATTAATTTATTTTTAATATCTGAAAAGAGGAGGAAATTCAATTGGAAAAATTTAATAATTTTCTTTTATATTGGAAAATAAATAATAGTCTATTTCCTCTTTAAATTTCATATAAATATTTAATTGAATGAACATTACAAAATCTTTTAAATCTTGATAGTTATTGCTATAATAGTAATTGAATTTGATTCAAAATTTCGGTACTTTGAAATATTACCCCAAGAAATAAGAACGAATTGACTTTATTTCCTTTTTAAACCGGTATATAATAAAGTCGGAATCATGATTTTTTCTAAAATTTGGCCTTATAACCGCTTTGAAGAAGGAATAAATTCGAATCGGTCGTTATTTCTATTTTTCAAATCTTATGTTTTTTATCTTTTGTCGTTTTGTATTCAGAACATATGTTCGTTGTTCCGCTTATTCCAGAAAGTTTTAATTTTGTATTTTCGGAAGATTTTATAAATATATATCAGATTTTGAGTTGGCTATGAATATTTGTATATTACTTTATATTATTTTTTTTGCAGTAGCGTTATGTAAAACAAAATATAATATTCTATTTTCAGAATATTTATTTATATCTTCATGAGAGATTCTGAATTAGGATGGATTTAACAGTTTAGGTTATAAAATCAGGCTTTCAATAATTTCTTTAGCAGAAATTTGAGACTAGTCATTTTACACTATTTTCAAAAAACCAAATATATTTTTATCAAAATAACCATATGAGCTATAATAATAAAAATTATGCAGTAGTTACATTTTGCTAATTGCGGACATTGGAATATGTTGAACTACGTGCAAAAACTTTTTTATAACAGTTTGACTTAATATTATAATATCAAAAATTTCGACTTTATGTGCTTTCTAATTTCGATATTATTTTAGTTCCTAAACGGTAATAAAACCGAATTTTAAAAAATCTGCTTTGTTTCCTTGTCGAAAAACAATTAAAACCGATTTATTCTTATTTCTTGGGGCATTTTTTCAGGCACCAAAATTGCAATAAAACTCAATGGTTTTTGTTTTAAAAATTTTGTAGAAGAGTTGGTGTATGGTTGGTATAGTGTCATTCTTCGTTTTTTTTTTTTTTTGTTTTTTTAAATATATGTCATAAATATTTGTAATTAAGTTTAACTGATATTTATTATTTGATATCTCTGTTATACAGAAATTATTATTTCGAATTTTCCTTCTGTTCATATCTGAATATGTTTCTAAAATAAATTTACACAACAATTGAATGGATAAATTTTTTTTCATAATTTTCATATTAAAAAAAAAAATAATTTACAATGTTTCTTATTTAGATTGGAACGTCCCATAGCATTGTGATCTGAATGGACATTCTCAATAATAAAATTATTTTGTATGTATGGAAATTATATGATTTCGATAGAGCCTTGTGAGATATGACATACATAGAATTACCATATGTTTTTATATATATATAGAATTAATCATAGAAATTTAATATTACTGTACAATACACAAATTAGATATTGAATATTTTCAGCCCACAAAAGATAAAAATATATTTGTTCTATATAATAAATTATATACAGATTATTAAGTATAGTGTCAAAAGTATTAAATCTATATACCAGTAAAATCACAAATTTATATATTTTTTATATATATATATATATTATAAAGTTATATATTGTAGAGGTTGTTTACCTTTTGAACAATAATAAAATAGATTTATTTTCTCTATTAAAAATAAAAAAGTGTTATAAAATTTTGATAATTTTTTTATTTTTTGAATTATTTATTTTATTTTTTTATTACAAATTTTTTTTTTTATGTCATTGAAAGCATTTAAAAAGAAATAATTCTACTCTTTATAAATTATAAGTATAAAAGTCAGGTACACAAGAAGTGACAAAATAATGCAAAATTAATCGAAAAATAATTATAACATAACATAAATTTAGGCGTACTGTTCAGGATAATGTTAGACAATTTCGTAATTACATAAAAAAAAAATAAGTAGATAAAAATTATTGAACTCTTCAATAAGTTTTTTTTTTTTATTTATTTAGTAAAGTTTCGATTATTTGGCAAATTTGATCAAAAATTGTTGATTTATATTTTATTTTTATGTGTATTCTATGTGCATTTAAAATCAAGGCAAAAGTATAAGAACTGAAAGATTGCTAAAATCATTATGTATTGAATATTATTATTAAATTATAAAGGTACACTAAATGTGAAATAATACTGTTTAGAAACACATATAATAGGTATCTTAATTCAGATATGAAAGCTAGTTGGAAAAACTTTAAAATCAATGGAACTAATTCAAGTTTCCTAGCAGTTAAAAACACTATAAAATACGTAGGTGTCCACTTATAAAAAAATCTAAAATATATCAAACATGTAAAAATGGCAATCAAAAAGGGGAACAAAGCCTTTCAAGCATGCAAAAAGCTTTTCTATAACAAAATAATTAATTCAAGAGTGAAGGTTATAGCATACAAAACTTTTATAAGACCAACACTGACAAATAGTAGCCCGATCTGGTATAACATAAGTGCCAGCCTTATGGAAAAGTTGCGTAAATTTGAAAGAAAGTGCATAAGAGTATGTATAAACAAGTAACGTAAGCCCGTATCTGACTAACGAGCATTTCTACTCTAACAAATAATTGTACAAAGAAACAAACATAAACAGAATTGATTGTTTTATGATAAAACTTATTCGAAATCATTATGATAGAGAACTAAACACTCCAGACAATGGTTTAATATCACATATATTCTACCATTACAAAAATTTAGCTCACAGGCTTTATAGCCGCTGAGCATTTCATCTTTCTAGATAAAAATGGCTATATTCAAAGCCAAAATCACGTCCCCCCTGTTATATCACTATAATAGGAGGCCTACATGTAAAGCTATAGAATATAGTCCGGACAATATTAACGGAGAATATCTAAAATACGACATGTTTATTCCGGATAAAGACAACGTAATAAAAAGAGAATATTGGTGGTTAGATAATATATACCAATGTGATGAGAGTTCTTTTATTACATGTTAGGTTGTAAATAATAGGCTAAATTATTTAAGTAGGTTAAATAGGCTAAGGTAGGTTAAGCTGCTTTTATTTTAAAAATAAGAAAAATATTGATTTTTAAAACCAACATTTTTGTAATAAAAAAAAGAAAATATTATTATATAATATAAATATTTTGAGAAATACTTAATCAATAATTTAAAAAAAAAACCAGCATAAAAATTACAAATTAATTTAAATGTTAGTATAATTAAGACAAAATGCTGTTTTCGAAACTTTTTTCTAAGCTAAGTTAAATTTAGAGTGTAATTAAAATGTATAAATAAAAAGTTAATTAAAAAAAAAAATTAAAGGTACACTAATAATAATTTTATACTTTTACATTTATTACCCTAGCTAAAAGATCAAGTTGTATAACATTTGTATATAACATTTGTATAGTATAAACCTAAAAATTCTTATAAAATGGAAAATTATTGAAAATTTAAAAGTACTTATTTTATTATATGGATTGTATTAAGAACAAGTAAATGAAAGGAAGGAAAGCAAATTAAAAAAAAAAAAGTAGTATTCACATGGATTAAAATAAATTCAATGATAATATTATGAAAATTACTTTTTTGAGTAATTTCCTTTCTATTTATTTATTTATTTATATTAATATTACATACATAAATGTAATGCAATATTATTGAACCATCCGCTACCAAGGCCATTATAGGTTTTTATACTATTATTAAATTATATACTAATATTATTTATTTTGTTTATATTATATATTATATATTTACATTATATTTAGTCGTAAGGGGGGTATTTTCTTTCTATTTTGAATATTATGAATCTAGATAAATAAGATAGTTATACGAAACCCTCATGCCCGTTATCTTATTTATTTAATTTAATTAGTTCTAATGTTACCTTTTTTTTTTTTTCTTTTTTTTTAATATAACTGTTAATTTACATATTTTTTTTTTTTTTTCTTACTTTTTATTTATTCTTTCTGTTTCTGTTTACATCCTTAAAAAGTTTACAAAATTAGATTAACTTAATGTTTAAATTGATTTACATGTAAAAATAATAATTTTTATTTTGTAAATTTTGGTTTTCTTTTCTTAATTTACTCTTCTGTATTTAACAAATAATAATTTTATATGTATAATTTAATTTACATAAACACAGGAAGTAAGTAATAATAAGAAAAATATAGTACATTATTGCATACTTTTAGGGAAATTTTCAAATTTTTTTTTTGGGACAAATTGTGAAACTGGCCTCTATTTTTATTATTCATAAATTTTAATGAATAGAAAGTTAAAAAAAATTCGTAAATTTCTTCAAATTTTTTTTCTAACTACTTTGAATTTCAGAAATAATAAAAATAAAATTGAATTTTTTTATTTATTTTTCTATTTACTCCTTTTTTTTTTTCAAAATATAATTCAATAATAGAAATTGTAATCTATTTCCAATATTTTTTATTTTCTTACTTTATACACTTGATGGCATATTTGAGAACTTATAAAAATATTTGACGTTATTAATTCTGATGTATATTATTATTTGAAATATATTATTTTTGATTGAATCAATGAATTCCATCTGAAAATTGTTATTTTAAGCCTAATATTATCTTCAATGATAATAATAATATGTATAAATGGTTGCCAGATTTAGAGAATGTATAATTAATGGCAGCATTTGTAACAAAAAATATATTTCAAGTTTGCTGAAAAAATTTTAAAAATGTAATTTCTAAAGTAATTTTTTTTTTCCTGGATAAAAAAACTAAAGATATGATATGCTTCGAAAACTTAACAATCTTTAATAATCTGTATTTTCCTACATGTGTAGGTAAGTCTGATATAATAGATTATGATATTTTTTATATCATAATATTATTTGAAATATATTTTCTAGTTTCTAAATATTTCCATAGTTTTATATGTGTTTTCATGGGAAAATGCAGATTTTATGCAACTAAAATGATATCAGACAAAATTACTTTATATACATTTTGCAGAATATTAATTGCTATTAATAAGTTTTTGTCATCTGGTAACTCCATAAATTAATATGTAAATATCGGAAATAAATATTTTATTTTAATATAAAACGATATATATTTTTTTCTTCTTTTCACCTACTCCATTCATTTATGAATAAATAGGATTTTTAGAAATATTTAAAAAAAAAACAAATGTAAAGTAATATGAGAGATTTAAAAAACAAGAAAAAGACAAAATAAAGGCCCATTCACCTTTAAAAATTTATAAAATTTAATATAAATATAGTAATAAAAAAAAAATGTTGAAATATAACTGAATGGAGAAAATAAAAACAAAAATTTGATTTGTCTTATTTCATTCAGCAAATTTCTTATCGCACAATACATTAAACGTTCATTTATCGTTCATCTTTATTCTTCATTTATCAATGTCAAATTTCGACATTCATTTTTTATCATTTGCACATAAGGTAATTTTTCTAAAATTTTCCTATTTTTTATTTTTTTTTCGAAAATTTTTATGTTAATTGGCAAAAAATAATAAACAAATAACAAATAAAGTGAAAATACTTTACAATCTAATTTTTTTTTTGTATAGTACTCGGTAATCATTTAGATATTTAAGTAACGCCTTTTAACATTTCTATTAAAAAGGTATCATATTAAAATTTACTTATTTCTGGTTTTTATATTTTCTGTTGTTCTTATCATCATGAACTTAATCTGATGACAATTAGATTTTCAGAATGTAACTTAATGCTTTTATAGTAAAATGACTGAAAAATAATAACGCAAAAGAAAAATTATTCTAATAAAAAGCCTAAAAACATAAAAATGATATTTAATATAACAAAAATGATTTACGAAATTACATCTTGTATATATATATAAGTATATATATACAATGTATGGTTCAGTTCTTTTGACTTAAATTTTTATAAATATCAAAATGTCCTTTTTTTTGACAGAGGTAGAGCATAACATTTTAGAGTACCAGTAACTCAATACAAATAATAAAAAAAAATAAAAAAAAACAAAATGAATTGTTAAAGTTCCCTACAATATACATTTTCCAAATCATAATAATAAAAAAACAAAATAACAATAAATATTTAAAGAAGATACTGAAAATTATGCAAAACAAAATAAACAAACCCTGAATCTTTGAATAGAAATTGAATAATTGAAAATAAACCCAATTATATAGCCATGAATTTTTCGCGTAGGAAAAATAAAAACATAAAAAAAAATGTTCTTTAATTTTTGTTTATTTGCATAACTTTAGGCCTTTCCTTTTTTTTTTGTTCTTTGTATTTTCTTTGTTTTGACTAACGAAATTTTTTTTTTTAAATGTTTTGATATTATATTTTTGTGTTTTTCAAAGAAAAACTTTTTGAGAATTTTCTTTTTTAATATTTTATTTTGTTTTTCATAAATAATTAAAAAAAAATTATAAAACATTTTAATTTTAACATTCTAGAATATTTATTTGTGTACACTAATGTTTATATACTGGTAAATTTTTGGTAAGCCTTGAAAACATTTACTGAAAAATTAGAATATTATTTTTATCAACAATTATTCTAAAATAATTAAAATTTTGGAATTTTTCCATTATTTAATTCTGTACGAAATTTACCGGTAAAAACAAAATTAAAATCAAATAAAAAAGACATTAAAATTAGAATAGATATACATATAAGTTAATTTTATTACCATTGGATGAATAAACGATTTAAATTATAAAAATGAAAATTTGCTTCCATATATAGTTTCCTTCTGTAGATTTTTGGTGAGTGATGACTCATTACTTTTAGAAATAACCGTTAATTAACATTAGAAATTAATAATATATGTCTTAATATATAGTATTAATTTTTGTTTTAGTTAATCAACACACAAATTATTATAAATTCAATATTATAAATTATATTTTCTTATTTTGATATCAAAATCATCATAGATTTCCATCTTCTATTATCAACATAAGCTTTTCTAAGCCTAAAATTTGTCATGATCAGAAACTCTAATTAGGCTCTTAAAATTATAATTTGGGTAACAAATTAAATATAATTTTAATTTAACTTTAACGCTGGTCTTCTAAAATATTTTAACTTTGTTAGTTAAAGAAAAGAAACTGGCAGCCAATGCTGTTTAAAAATAAATTTTCAAATCTAGGAAAGAAATAAAAATTTGAATTCAAAATGTTGTAATTCAAATGTACATGCGAATATTTTCAAAATATATTTAAATTACAAAAATAAATTGAAAACAATAAACTTTTTTTTTTGTTTTTCTATTAAATTATTTTGCAAAATTTATAATTATAAATGATTAGTTTTACGGTAGGTATTTAATACCTCCATTTATTCACCTGCCTTTTTTTAATTTTCTTTTTCCGATATTTTATGCACTATGGAAAGTTTGTTTCAAAAATATTCCATAGCCAAAAATGCTTTTCAATTTTTTATTGTTTTCTTTTAGTCTGTAGATGACAGTTGTTAAACTTTTTAGCATTGTTAAAAAACACAAAAAAAAAAAACATTAGAAATTTTTTTTATAATATGGCGTAATAAAAAAAATTTCAGATTTTTATAACAACTGTTATATTCTTCAAACCACTTCTTTCATTAATCAATAAAAAATAAAAGTAAAAGTAAAAAAAAAAAAAATAAAAGAAAAAGGTATTCTAAGAATGTCAAAAAAATAATAATATAAAAAAAAAAAAAAGAAAAAACAAATGAAAAAAAAAAATTGCATGAAGGTCAAAAGCAATTTCCTGAAAATTTAAGAGTTTTTCTCTTTGTTTTTCTTACTTGTTTATTTTTTTGGCAACCCTCATTCGGGTGTAATAAATTTTTCTTTTTATCCCTTTTATTGCATATATATATATATATTGTAAATATATATATGTAAAAGTAATCAGATAACGGATGTTTTTAGTAATATTTAAGAAATAATCAAACAAATAATACTTTTACATATGTTTACAGTTTATATAAGAATTTTTCAAGGATATTTTATATCAATAAGATCCTATATTTACTTATTTCATCCAAACAAACAAACAAACAAACAAATAAATGATGGAAATAATTATAATAACAATAATAATAAAGAACAGAGAAGCCAAAGGATCATCATCTAATATGATTTACTCATTCGTTATTCAACATAACTAATCTGACCTTTTATTTATATAAGTATAAGAAATGAAGTATATTACATTAATTGAGGCAATGGAATTTTTTTGACCGTAATGAAAAATCGGATAATTTGAGAGGAAATGTAACCAAAAAAATGAAAACTGGTAATAAAAAACAAATATGTAATAATAATTAAATACTTGTAATATATGTATATGTATATGATATGGTAAAAAATTAGTAAATAACCATTTTTAAAATTTAGTTATGAAGGATATAAAAATATGTGATTAAAAAAAGATAATTATTGTTTCTAAAAACAGAGTTGTTATAAAAATTATAATTAAGCATTTTTTTTATTTTTTTTTTAAATAAAATTACCTTTGAAATGCACTTTTGTATAGTAAAAGTTTGGATATTATTACGATTATGTTTATTAAAAAGTGTTTGCTTTTAAAGGTAAAAAAATATTTAACTACCGTCACATAATATGACCATTATTTTTTAGCATTTAAGTGTAAAAATAAAAATGTTTTTTTTTTTTATTTAAATATAAAACATATACGTATGTATTTCCAATTTAAAGAAGGTATGATATAAATAAATTCAGAAATTAGGTTGAAAATTATGTAAAATGTTAGGGTTTCATTTAATTTTTATTTAAAATTAATGGCATAGGTATTTTTAAAATTCTGCATCTTAAAATCAAAAAGCATCAATCAAAGTATTAAAATTTTCAATAATAAAATTGTAACCTATAACTTAATTTTATTAAAATAAGTTATTCATATTTTATATTTTATAAAATTCTTAAAAAAAAAAAATTAAAAATAACTTCTTTTTAACATTTAAATTAAAAAAAATATAGGTATATATTTTAAATATTCTAAAGAAACGCTAGGCTGAAACAGTTCGACTGAAATAGTTAAAAACAAAACGTTACAAATCAAGAATTCTCAGACGTATCAATTCAAATGTAACGTTACTTTAATCTTTGTTATTTTCATAATACTTTTTTATTTATTTACTTACCCTTTTTATTTCTTAAACATTTATTTATTTACATTTAAATGTAATTTTTAATCTATGTTAATAAATAACTAACAAAAAAACATTTGTTTTAATTTATTAATTAAATTATTTCTATATAATTTAATGTACTTATGTTAATTAAATATTTATTTATTTTTTTATCACAAATAGTTTCTTTAACTGTCAGTAACTATTGAAAGAAAACTAAATTATTATGTATATTTTTACAAAAGTACAAAGAAAACAAAAGAGTTACTTAAATAACTTTATTCTTAAACCTGTTCTATATCTGATCTCATAAATCTACCGAAAAAAACAAAACCGAAAAGAACAATAAAAACAAGAAAAGAGTACTTATGTATGTATATACAGATGTACATAAACATACTATACAATTTTTAAGACAAAATAAACTTTGCAATCTTTCTTTTTTTATTTTTTTTTTATTTTTCTTTTTCTGTGTTTTTTTTTATTTTTTTTTTTAGTTTTAAGCGTTGGCGGTGTTACAACAATCTAAAAAATTGTCATCGCAATTGTCTTCACAACATCAAAATAAAATAATGTCAGGTGTATTATATTTATTCATAACTTGTTCGTGTTCGAAAAAAAGATAAAAACCAAAAAATAAAAACGATAAAAATCGATTTATGCTGGGTCTCGTGTCTATTTTTTTTTTTATGATGATAAACAGATGTTCGCACTAAACAAAATCAAAACGTACAAAGCACAATCAAAAATAAAAATAAAATATATAAATAAAAACAAAAATAGACAAAACTTTTATATACATATACACATATAGAACAAAATTTATTTTTTTTTTTATAGTTTTTTATAAATATTTCACTGATAAATTCAAAATGTAAATAATTATTTTGCCGTTGACATTATTTCGGTCTGTATAATTTTTATCACGTTATACTATGCGTATATACACTGTGCTTAGCTTTTAAACTAATTGAATAGTGAAACTACATAAAATAATAGTTTAAACTATTATGTAAACTGTTTCGTTTGTTTGTTAATTTTTTTTTTTTTTCATATTTTGTACTAAATCTTTTTAACTCTTTGTGTTTTACTTATCATATATAAAGTTTTAATAAAAAAGTGTAACTAAATTTCAATTATTGCCAGATAAAATTCCAAGTACCTACTACATATGTATATAGACAGTTAGGCACCTTATATTTTTTAGTGATAATATTTTAATTTAATTTTCATATACATAGGTATGTACATACATACATATATATGTATATTTACAATTTATTAAAAAATAAATAAATATTTTATGTTGTAGTAAAATTTTGAAAAAAATATATTTATTTAATAGAGAAATCAAAAAAAAAAATTTTATTTTGTTAAAGTTTTTTTTTTTCAACTGAAGTTTTAATTAGCGAAACAAAATTGGTGTTATTAAATTTTTTTATCAAAATACCCTAGCGTAAAAAAAAAACCACTATTTTAATTCATCGAAACGAATCAAATTACAATGAATAAATTAATTACGATACGATAAAATTAAAAACTATGTATGTATGTTTATGCAACAAAAAATATTAAAATGTTTTTTTTTATTATTATTTGTATAGTGTAGGTCTAGGTAAGTATTTAAGAACCTCTTATGAGAAGTTTTACATGCAAACTGAATTGATTCCAGAATTTTCGTTTGATTGATTTTTTAAAAACTTGTTTTAAGTTTTGTTTTGTGTTTTTTTTTTTTCAAACTAAAATGTTCTTGTTTTTTAATTTTTTTCAACTAAAAAAATTGTTTTTTTTTTGTTTTGTTTTTTTTTTTTTTGCAAAAACTTTAACCTTTAAAAGTTCTACCGATTATTTGAAATTTCTATTTAACGATTTAAATCATTATTATTAGACACTTAAAGTATTGTATGATGGTAGCAGTTTTTATACCTAATATAAGTTTTTGTTAGTTGTACCTAGGTATTTAAAATAATATTTAATAGATTATGATATAATTGGAATGATTCAGTAAATTAATTGTTAGAATTAAGTAATTTGATGTTAGAATTAAATAGAGTTGTTGCCAGATTACGTATTATTTGATAACTATATTTTTTTTTTTGTTTTTTAATTACTATTTAATTTTTGTTTTTATTAAAAATTAATTGAAACCTGTGAAAGATCAAACCTGGTTCAAAAAAGTGAAAAAAACAAACCGGATAAAATGTCATTATTCATTCGATATTTTGATATTTCGTTGCAAGTTGCAATAGAAAAATGTTTATATAAAACTTTAAATTTCGAGTCGGAAAATAAATTTTAGAATACCTAAATTTTGAATCATTTTTAGTATTCTTAAAATCTATTATATAAAATATGTTGTAATACGAGTTATTTAAAAATTTTGAAGTACGTGCTGGGTCAATATTAAAAATTAATGAATATTTCTGAATATTAGAATTCAGAAATCAAGGGCATAATAGCGCATATATAGGGAAATATAGGGCATTTTAGGTATAAGTCATTTTTACAATTAAATTTGATAATCGAAAAATTGGTGTATGGTTCTTTTGACAACAAACAAAGTTATAAAAAATGGATATGGGGCAATATATTGCGCTAAATATCTCTTATATAATTAAACAAGGTAGAATGTAAAACAACGGTTTTTAAAAGCGCATATTTCCAAAAGACAATACAAACTGTTTAAAATTGTGATTTGCACAAAAATTTGAAAATTTCATGTAATAAGAAAAAATGTGAAAATAGGACTTTTTTTAAATTTTAAAGAATTTTTTTTAATTTTAAGCTGGAACCCTATATAACTAAAAAAACAGTTAAAACACGTAAAAATATATTACTCTAGCTTTAATTTTTATGTCTTGCCGAAGTAAAATTTGTACAGGTGCCCAAGTTACAGGTGTTTAAAAATAGGAAATTTTCAATTTTTGAGCCCTAGTAGCTCATAATCAGGGGGTGGTCAAAAAGAAAATTGCTGAGTAAACTTATACTAATTGTAAATTCTAAAAGTTCTTTCTACCCTCAAAATTTCAAGTCCATATCTAAAAGCATTCCGGAGTTATGAGGGTAGAAAAATCATACAAAATTTAGTTTTCACATAACGGTAAATTTAAATAATTTACAAAGGTAAAAAAAAATATCTGTCGAATGGCGCTTTCAGATTGAAAAATGTTAAGCAGAACATGAAATATACGTATTTAAAAAAGGGTGTTTTCAAAATTTTAGGGGCTGTAGCTCCGTAATGAATGGGGCTACATCAAAAATTCGTTCTACAACCTTAATTTTTTATAGGACCTACCCATGATTAAATTTTTTTTCTCTATCTTTAACTGTGTAGAAGTTTTGTAAATAGACGGTTAGAGTGAAACTAATAGGCACATTTTTTCAAAATTTTTTTGGAAATGTGCTAAAAAAGAAGAAAATGCGAATCTTTCGAAACAAGTCCGACCATATTACGTTTCCAAAATAAAGTACAAGTTGTTCAAGCATTTTGAATGGCAAAGTGTACAAATTTTATATGATCCTGTCGTGTATCAATATCGTGTTCAATAGAATTTTTTATTCAAATAATTTTTTTCATCACAAGATAACCCCTTATTTATGTTCTATATAACTACAAACAACATTTTAAAATGTACATAACTATAATTTATTCGAACTTTATTTGCCCTTTAGTACTATTTATACAAAGAAAGTAGAACAAGATAAAAAAAAAGTATGCCTAGAAGCAGTTTAATGGAACAGATTTTTTTTTGTTTCTTCTTTACTATTATAAAAATTTGACATTTGGGTAAAATTAAAAAAAAAAACTCAAAATAATAAATACATATATATTTTATATTATATACATTAAAGTATATATTTAATATATATTTTTTTTTTTTTTAATTATAATAATAAACTTAAAATGAAGAATCCTTTTCATATTTTAATTAAAGTATATTGTCTAGAAGCTTTTGTTATTTCACTTAATATATTACAAAATATTTAGAACATTCTTTTTTAATGCCTATTTTTTACTATAAATTTTTTTTTTTTGTATAATTTTTATTATTATTTAAATTTTAATACATTTCTTTTAAGATATGCAGAAATATTAAAATATTTAACACGGTAATGAAAAATATTCATAAAATGAATGTATACTTTAGAAGAGTTACCTTATACCAAAGCACATATATAATTATATGTTGTTTGCTTATACTTAAGATTAAAAAAACAAGGTAGAATGTAAACCAACGGTTTTTAAAAGCGCATATTTCCAAAACTCAATACAAACTGTTTAGAATTGTGACTTGCACAAAAATTTGAAAATTTCATGTAATAAGAAAAAACGTGAAAATAGGACATTTTTGAAATTTTGAGGGGCCGTAAGTCCGGAATCCTATATAACTAAGAAAAGTCGTTAACACACGAAAAAATATATTATTGCACCTTTAATTTTCATGGCTTGCCGAAGAAAAGTTTGTACAGGTGCCTAAGTTACAGGTGCCTAAAAATAGCAAATTTTCAACTTTTGAGGCGTAATAATTCTTAAAGAGGGGGTGTTACCAAAAAATTTTCTGAGCACTAATTCTAAATTCTAAACTTATACTAATTCTAAAAGTTCTTTCTTGCCTCAAAATTGCAAGCCTCTATCTAGAAGCGTACCGGAGTTATGAAAGTAGAAAAATCTTGCAAAATTTGGTTTTCACATAACGGTAAATTTAAATACTAAATTTAAAAAAATTGTGTAATTTTGATATTAATTTACAAAGATAAAAGAAATACCTGTCGTATGACGTTTTCAGATTGAAAAACTCTTAAGCCGAACATAAGATATATGCATTTAAAAATAGGGCTTTTTCAAAGTTTGAGGGGGTGTAGCTCCGTAATGGGAGGGGCCACATGAAAAGTTGTTCCACAAAATTATTTTTTTTATGAGACCTACCCATGGTTAAAATTTTTTTTCTCCATCTTTAACGGTGTAGAAGTTTTGTAAACAGACGGACGGACGGAAAGAGTGAAACTAATAAGCACATTTTTTCAAAATTTTTTTGGAAATGTGCTAAAAATTATGGTAAAAACAAATAATAGTTTTAAAAACTCAAACATGTGTTTTTATATATTGTTTTGTTTTGTTTCTTTTTAGTGTAAAAGTATAAGCAGAAAAAAAATTTTTTTTAAATATTATTAAACTGGAATATACTCTTCAAAAATATGTAAGACATACCTGATGTCCTGATCGGTAACGTTAAAAATACCTTTAAGAATTAAATACACTGTTTAATTTTATTTTATTTGTTTAATGAGGTTAGTGTAACTAAAATATTTTGTAAAAACTCATTATTTTTTAAAAATTTTAAATTGAAATGGAAATGAAAGTATATTTAAATTTGTTACTGGGCACTTAATAACGGTATGCTTTTGTAGTACCTGTTAAATTAATTTAAAATTAAGTCTGTTGTTATCTATTCCCATTACAATTAAACAAAATTAGCTTTTCTGTATTTCATTTTATTTTTTTTTTGTGTAATGAATTCATTAACATACATATAGTATATTACTATATTATATACATACCTAATATATAATAACGAATAAAGTCATTCATTATAAATACTTTTAATTTTTATTTATAATTCATTTATCATCAATTACTGTAATAAAATTCAATTGAGTAAGATACAAGGTAATTAGCATAATTAATATTAAATTCCTATTATATGGTCTGTACATGGTATTTATCATAATATTATATATGCTGTATGAATAAATGAAAAAGTTTATTTTTGAAATTTTTTTGTCAAGAGTGTATATGTACATATCTGTAGACTGTAACATATGTATATTATACAAAAAAAATTTAATCGTTAAATATGAACACTTGGTCTTCCTTTGACCCATACTAGTACGTATTTAATAGTATTTAATTATGAAATAGAGTTTCAGTTGTTATTCAGAGGTATTTATATACATGTAAACAAGTGCCACCCCTCATTATATGAAATTTTAAGTCTTGCAGACTTTATTAAATTTCAATTTTTCGTAATACATAAAATCTAAATATTTAAAGTATATTTAGATGTGCCTTTTTTTTTGAGCTAAAGATTTTTTGTAGAAATAAATCAATTTTATTTTAAAATCATTGATTATAGCTAATTTTATATTTTATATATAATTTTATTAATATGTGTATTTTTTATTTATATAACATATGTATAATTTCTATTAATAGTGATTATTGAATAAATAATCGAAAACTATATTGAATAAAAATTCAATGATTCAGAAAAAAAAGATACTTTTGATGAAAACTTTATAAAAATTTAATAAAATTATTATTAAAAAAAATATAATTTATATTTAATAAAAGAAAAATTTTATAACTATCATTATAAAAATAATAAAAAGTCATCATACATTTTTCAATAATTTTTTTGAGATTAAAAATTCAAAATTTTAATTGAAATTTCATAGTGCAAAAAAGCAAACGTATAGATGTATTCTTTTCTTTATTAAAACATTTCGAAATTATTAGGTACTTTATAAAAACTTTATTAGATATATCAAATCTTATTTATATATACATATAAAAAAGTTTAACTATCTCAAATTTTTAAAAATTGCAATATATTTTCAAACCGATATATTTATGCTCCAATAGAATAGAACTGTTACCAATACATTATGTATAATATATAAAACTAAATGAAATTTTAATAATTTGAGGAAGAGTACAAGTAAAACTAAAAAAAAAACGAGGAAGAGTGCAGTAGAGTAGACTGTGTCAACTCTGGGATACCCGTATGAACGTAATATATCCTGTTTCTATAAAACTTGATCATCTTTTAAAAACATTCAGAGTTTTAGTACCGAACTACAGAGATATATTTATGTAAATTGTGGAGTTGTATGATAGCTACCCGAATCTATTGCGCCTAGCTTCATTAAGTTCCAAGAAATGCAAAAAGCCTGAACCGGCTGCTTTAGACCATTCAAATTTTACAAAAGTTTTTGGCATGCAACTCGACACTTTTTCACTAAATTTCAGATAGCTAGCTTCAATAGACACTGAGTTATTTTCATTTAAAAAGAGAAGTTGTATGGCAACTATCCGAACCTGCCATATCATCACAACAAAATTTTACAGAAGTTGTTGCCATAAAACTCGATCATCGTTCGCAAAATTGCAGATACCAACATTGAACAGACACTGGGTTATTTCCATTTAAAGAAAGACGTTGTATAGCAGCTACTCGAACCCGGCGGCCGAAAATGCTGGAGTTAAATAGCAAAAATAACAATTTTACAAAAGTAACGTAAAAAAATGTTCAGCCTCCTAGCTCCTCTATTTTTTGAGTTATAGTGCGGACGGACACTGAGTTCTTTCATTTAAAAAGAGATTTTGTATGGCAGCTACCCGAACCCGTCACACCACCACAACCAAATTTTGCAGAAGTTGTTGCCATAAAACTTGATCATCATTCGCAAAATTTCAGATACCTAGATTGAACAGACACTGGGTTATTTCTATTTAAAGAAAGAAGTTGTAAGGCAGCTACTCGAACCCGGCGGCCGAAAATGCTGGAGTTAAATAGCAAAACTAACAATTTTGCAAGAGTGACGTAAAAAAAATTTCAGCCTCCTAGCTCCTTTATTTTTTGAGTTATCGTGCGGACGGACACTGAGTTCTTTTCATTTAAAAAGAGATTTTGTATGGCAGCTACCCGAACCCGTCGCACCAGCACAACCAAATTTTGTAGAAGTTGTTGCCATAAAACTTGATCATCATTTGCAAAATTTCAGATACCTAGATTGAACAGACACTGGGTTATTTCTATTTAAAGAAAGAAGTTGTATGGCAGCTACTCGAACCCGGCGGTCGAAAATGCTGGAGTTAAATAGCAAAACTAACAATTTTGCAAGAGTGACGTAAAAAAAATTTCAGCCTCCTAGCTCCTTTATTTTTTGAGTTATCGTGCGGACGGACACTGAGTTCTTTTCATTTAAAAAGAGATTTTGTATGGCAGCTACCCGAACCCGTCGCACCACCACAACCAAATTTTGTAGAAGTTGTTGCCATAAAACTTGATCATCATTTGCAAAATTTCAGATACCTAGATTGAACAGACACTGGGTTATTTCTATTTAAAGAAAGAAGTTGTGTGGCAGCTACCCGAACGACAGAAAATGCTGGAGTTAAATAGCAAAACTAACAATTTTACAAAAGTGACGTAAAAAAATTTTCAGCCTCCTAGCTCCTCTATTTTTTGAGTTATCGTGCGGACGGACACTGAGTTCTTTTCATTTAAAAAGAGATTTTGTATGGCAGCTACCCGAACCCGTCGCACCAGCACAACCAAATTTTATAGAAGTTGTTGCCATAAAACTTGATCATCATTTGCAAGATTTCAGACGCCTAGCTTTATTAACTTCCAAGAGGTGCAAGAAGCCTGAACCGGCTGTTCTAGGCCAAACAAATTTTACAAAAGTTGTTGGCATATAACTCGACACTTCTTTACTAAATTTCAGATTCCTAGCTTCAATAAACACTGAGTTATTCTCATTTAACCGGATAAGTTGTATGGCAGCTACCCGAACCCGCCGCACCACCACAACCAAATTTTACAAAAGTTGTTGCCATAAAACTTGATCATCATTTGCAAAATTTCAGACGCCTGGCTTCATTAGGTTCCAAGAGGTGCAAGAAGTCTGAACCGGCTGCTCTAGACCAACCAAATTTTACAAAAGTTGTTGGCATATAACTCGACACTTCTTTACTAAATTTCAGATTCCTAGCTTCAATAAACATTGAGTTATTCTCATTTAAACGGAGAAGTTGTATGGCAGCTACCCGAACCCGCCGCACCACCACAACCAAATTTTACAAAAGTTGTTGCCATAAAACTTGATCATCATTTGCAAAATTTCAGAAATCTAGCTTGAATAGATACTGAGTTATTTCTATATAAAGATAGAAGTTGTATAGCAGCTACTCGAACCCGCCGACCGAAAATGTTGGATTTAAATAGCAAAACTAACAATTTTGCAAAAGTGACGTAAAAAAAATTTCAGCCCCCTAACTCCTTTATTTTTTGAGTTATCGTGCGGACGGACGGACGGACGGACGGACGTACATGGCTTAATCGACTCAGAATTCGATTCTGAGCCGATCCATACCTTTGACACTATATCTAGCTCGACTCCTTTAAGGTGTCACAAACGTAATGGCAAATTTATTATACCCTTGAACATAGTTCATACGGGTATAAAAAACATTATAAAATGTTAAAATTTCCCCAAGAAAAAGAAAAACTTGTGTAATGCATATTTTTTTTTTACAATACTATTATTGTATCATAAAAATCCACTTTAAAATCTGATTCATCCTTTTAACCTAAAATCGTATAAATAGTATAAATATAGTTAAAAATAGTTATAAATATTTTAGTATAGCTCATTTTATACCAAGCAACAAACTACCATATAATTTATGAAAATTTATAAGTTTGGCAATTACTACTTAGACCTATAATTTATATAATAACTAAAGAGTTTTTATGAACTTATTTTTTAATATTTTTGAAAAATTTGAAATTTTTACTTTTGCCATTTCGTCTGTCTGTATTTAAAATTTCTTTATTTTAATTTATTATTAAATAAGTTCCTATATGTATATAAATAAACCATTTTCACTGACTAGAAAGTTTAAATTTTGTGAAAAGAAAGATCTTTGACAAAAAGCTGCTTCTCTCAATAAATTGTCTCAGAAAATATTTTTGTACTTCTCCATGTTTAAGAACTATATAAGTTCTATATAAATTATAGTATATAATTTCCTTACAATTGAATAAAATGTCTGTTAAAGAATTTTCGTTATATATACTACCGTGTTTCTTCTTTATTGGGAGCATCACGAAATCCCAAAAAAAAAAATTGAAAATGACAAAATCTCAAACAACATACATATAAATTTTAAATTTCAAAAATAAAATCCCAAACTTTAAAAAGTATTTTAAAGCCATTGTATATAGATTATATGAAAATAAAATATTTAGGAGAGATTTTAGAGTTGGTTACAAAATCACGATTCCAATAATTCGTTTTGGGGGAATTTAAGTGCAGCAACCTCAAAATTAGAAATGCCTTATTGTTGAAATATGTATGTATGTATAAAAATAATTAGAAGACAATTTGGGAGTTGATTTCAAAATTAGAGTTTCAATAATTTGGTTTAGCAGAGATTCAATAATTTTGGTTTTGTATGGGAAGTAAAACAACCTTTCCCTTTCGGGTGTGGTTATATTTACAGCTTATAACAATGATTAGTTTTAATTCTTTAACGAGAAATAATTAATTTAACAAAGTAAAAAATTTTTAAACATAAAAGATAATTCATTCAACAAAAATTATTTTATAAAACTAGTAATGCGACAGAGAGACCCAGGCTCGCTATTCATTTGGATGCTTCTTTATTACTGCTGTGTGCTTGTTCTATGGTGTTTAACTTTGTTTTGATTTAGTGTAGAAGATTAATTTTTAAGACTCAGAGTTCATACTTGTGTTTCATTTGTTGTTGTTGTGTTTTGGATCTGATGTTTAAATTTTTTCCCATATGCTGAAGTCCTTGCAGACCCTGATTATTTCTATTAATAATTCAGAATATGTTTAGGTATAATAACATGCAATGCGAAATTTGGACACCGCGAAAAAAAATTTGGAATTGAGGATTTTTCAATTTTAGGATTTAAGTATAATTTTGAATCATTGAATTTTGATAATTGGAATTTTGTATTTGAGATTTCGTGACAAAATCATTTTATAATATTGTTGTTAAAAGTAAAATAAAAAAAGTAATTTAAGTTAAATCATTTAGTTTTGAATACAAATTTGAAGATTAAAATCAATATTTTAATAATAAACTGAAATAGTTTAATTGTTATTTAGATGTTTATTAGGAGTGGGAAAAATCAAAGTATTTAAAAAACTAATCTGAAGCTAAAGATACATATAATTATGATATATTTTACAAAGTCTAGTATTAGTGCTGTAACTGGAGTATGTTGATAGTGGTTGTTAATACTCCAGTTGGATTGGAATTCAGATAGAGCATACTTTATTTGTTCTAAGTTCGTTGGTCTGTCTCTCCTAGGTTGGTCTGTCTCTCCTAGGTTGGTCTGTCTCTCTTAGGTTGGTCTGTCTCTCCTAGGTTGGTCTGCCTCTTCTAGCTTATTGGTATCAGTATGCAGTTTTGTAAAACAAGTAGATTTATCACATTTCTCCTTCTTCTTGTTTTCATTGATAAGAATATGGGTTAAGGCACTTGACGGTGTAGTTTCGGATAATATAGAGGACATTTATGTGCTTTTTATGCTGCTTGATTAGCTATTTTTCGATCTTAGTCTATAATAATATATTTTTGTCCACCAAAAGTCTCTATCCCTTTATTTATAGTGATTTAAATCGCTTAAATCGTATAATATAATTTCTTCTATTTATTATCAATACAATTTATAATTTGTTACATTTTCCAATGATAAATATCTTATATTTTTATTAAAATTAAAAAAATAAACACTAAAATTTTTCTTTAAAAAGATATTTTGAATTAAAATCATACGACAACATTCCATTATGCCATAATGTTTGACCTATTCTATTAATAAATTTGACAATGATTTAATACGATACAATCTAATTAAATTAAATAAAATATGTTATATATATTTTTTTTTTTTTTAATAAATAGCCTTTTAAATTATTTAGTATCTTTCATTCATTTGAATGATTCAATTTATCGTTACTAAGAAATCAAAACAAAAATAAAAAAAGAAAATGTTTAATGGTCTGGTTCATTTTTTTTTAATTCTGATTGGGATTCTAATGAGATGAGCACGTAATTTTTTTTTTTTTTCTGTTATTGCCAAAATATTTTACGATCAGAAAAGAAAATTAAAAAATTAATAAAAAGAAGTAAAAATTATTTTAACATTTAAAAATAGTATCACCTGCGGAATATTAAAAGCTGTCAATTAGATTTAACTTTATAATTGAAATATTTTCATTTCAGATATTAAAAATTTTTCAAATTCTTCTTTATTTACAAAAAAAAAAAAAAAGAAAATGTGTACACATATTATATGTGTGTATGTAGATGCGTGTGTCTTTTTAGAAAAAAAAAAAAAATTAGATAGAAAAAAAATGTTTGGTGAAAACGAAATGAAAAACAACATTTTTTTTTTACTGGACGAATTCAATACATTTAAAATTTAATTGGAAAATTTTTTTGATGTTAAGACAAGAACATGAAAGGAAGTTAAAATAGATCATTAATGTTTTTTTTTGTTTTTTTACCTTGTAGGTAAAATATAAATGATTCTTAGTCATTTTTTATTGTATAAGTGTGGGTCTTAAAAAATTAGAAAATTAGTTTTACAAAAATATTTTGATTTAAAATTTCTCGTATTTTATATAAAATAATAAATTTGTTTTTAAACCACGTTATACCTAATTTTTTTTCATCAAAATCAAGTAACATTATAAATATCGTTTTAATGATTACCTATTTTAGTATTATTTATGTGTCAGCTAATACGACGTGGCAGGGTTGGACTGGGATTGAATTTAGGACAGGAAATTTAAACTTTTCGGCCCTAAAATATTGTATAACAAGTATTGAAATCATATTTTTAAAAAAAGTTTTTTTTTTTGCTTATTAAAATTAATTATTAAATTAATTATTTTTTTCTTTAATACTCGTAATACTCTTTTTTATCAATTTATGAGATAAATCAAAGTGCATCAAAATTGTAAATATTTTTTTAATTAATTGTTATGCTTTTTATGATTTAACATTGAATATGATAAGAAAATACAAAAATGAACAAATAAATTTAAATGAAATCATATTAACAAAAAAAAACCATTCAATAAATTCCATTTTCATTTCACAAATTTCTTATTTTTAATAATAAGTTGATTATATACTATATTATTTTCTTTAAGTTAATAATTTTTTCAAGAGACTACTTTTTTCTTTTAAAATATCAATAACTTAATCGTTTTTAATGACATATAGTATATTTTTAATTTTTTAACTTTTTTAAAAACACAAACGATCCTAATTGAATGAAAGTCTTCAGTAAACTATTGAAAATTTCGTAGGCGAGATTTATGATATTTAAATGAAATTGTAGTAGGTTATGAAGTATTCTTGTTTACTTAACACATTGATTTTAAGAAAATTTGAAATTACTACTGTTTTTATGGGAAAATTTATAAAAATTGTTATTTTTATTTTTCTGTGGGAACATTTTTATTTTTTATGAAAAAATTTTCCCACTCTTAAAAAAAATTATTAAAAGGAAACGCTTTTGATTTAGACAACGGCCCATTTCGGCACGGCCCACCGGGAAACTCCCGGTAGCTTGGTAGACCAGTCCAGCTCTGCGACGTGGTATTGTTTAGATAAGAAGTAAATTAGTTGAATATATGAAATGTCTTAACTCGAGTATTACAAATTAAACTATACATATTAAAATTCTTAGGGGCTAATTTATTCTTAGGAATTGACTAAAGGACTGCAAACGCGAATGCCGTATAATATTAAATCAAAGACTATCTAATTAAAACGATATATATTATGATAGAAAATATTTTAATACCAATTCAAAAGAATGTTTTAATACATTTTACACAAAAGAATTTCCTCAGTTTTTTTTTTTTGTGTTTTTCAATTACTCAAATTTAAACATATATATAAGTATATAAGTATATATAACTATATTATATATATATATACAAATCAAAAATATGTATTTATTTATATTTCTTGAGAAATTTTAAATTAATTTATTTTAATACCATTCAATCTAATGTAAGACTTGGTAAGACCATAATAAAAAAGTTTTAATCGGCTAACCATAATTCAAAACAAACAGCTTTTCTGTTTTTTTTTTTGAGATATTTTGAAAAATTCTTGAAAAAACTAAAAGTGGAAAATATCATTCATCATGTTTAAATTTTGTGGTTTTAAAGGTTTTCTAAGATTTACTTAAGTAATTTATGATATTTCTAAAATTATTTTTTCTTTTACCGCAAAAAAAAAAAACATATCGACATCAACTTACATACACATATACACAAATAAAAGCGAATAATACATGATATCTGTTTATTTTTTGTTTTTAAAAAAAAGCTTTAAAAGGTTTCAGTATAAGAAAACTTTTCTATTTTATTATTTGTATTGTTATATAAATTTTTGCTTTTTATTTTTTTGAGAAAAGTAGGTACAGATATATAAAAGTACAGTAAGATCTAAAAATGTAGGTACATATTAAGAATTTTTGGAAAATGACACATTATATTATAAATGATTAATATTAAAAATTTAAAAATTTTCTATTTATTAAAACAATTTATATACGATTACTATTAATTGATGAAAACTAAGCTAACGCATCAATTTTCTTTTAAACTCTAGACTAGTGCATAATTAAACGAGGAAGAATTCATGAAGTATTCATAAAGGAATACGATATTTTAACTCTCTCGGTTAATAAGTTATGTGCTTAATAACTTGTCGACTGATACTTTAAGTAAGGCTAAGTAATTCCTTAAATGATTGGATTGATAAATTTCAACTTGATTATATTGATACTTTTTTTTAATTTATAAATAAAACTGTGGGAGTAATATTAGACAGAAATCTAGCTTGGATTTCTCAAATACATTAGTAGCTACAAAAACTAAGCTGATTCAAATTACTGACATATTTAGGGATATTAGCCAGCCAGAAGAATACCAAATCAAAAAATATATCCATATAGAATATATAAATCAAAATATGGAGTAATACTTACAAAAAATATATTAATTTGCTATACAAAATCAAATCAGCTAATGAATTACACAAACAAAATAGAATCTTCCAATTAAATTTACTGATAAAATATAAACACATTAACACATATAAACATATTAAAAATAAATGTTTAACAACAGACGGCTGGTGGCTTTTGACCGCCACTACTCATTTATTAAATTTAGTTTTTTGCAAGCAGAAAGTAAAACGCATATACGTCAATGTACGCAAATGTATCAATCAACTATGAATAATTTTATGAAACAAACAATTAAAATTTACCAAAATATGTAAATGAAATAACACCGCAAAAAAATTAAAATAAAAAAATTTACAAAAATGAAATAAAACCGTAAAGACGTGAAATAACTCAGTAAAGAAATTAAATGAAATAATACCGCAAATGAAATAACTGCGGAATATTTGCGGTGTTATTTCCCATCTGTAAGTTCAAAAAATATTGTATTAAAATTTATAGCATATACAATTTCTCATTTCTATTTTATTCAATTCATTATTTACTACGGTACTTTCATAAAGTGTTCAATATTTTTTGGTTCTTCTGTATACAGTGATTTAAGACTATTATTACTGTTTATATTTTAAATATTTGATATGATAGCTAACATTATTTTGTTTTTTGTTTTACTTTATATAAAATAAACAATATATAAAGTTTGATTTTTTTTTTTCAGTTTTTTGTTTATTTTTTTTTTTTTATAGAAATAAAGGAGGGATAGCATCTTGTTTTTGAATTCTAGTTACTTAGCGATTATTTTTCATAAATTCAATATTAAATTCTATTTTCATGTACTAAACCAAAAAAAAAAATTAAAGTACACCTGAAATAAAATATTTTGTGGATGGATTTTATTATTTTTTTATTTTCTTAATTTTTTTTTTTTTTAAATAGATCCCTAAGATACATCCCTTTTCATGTTTTAAATTCAATCAGGATGTTATAATATAATTTGCATACAAAATATAATATTTATATCTATTAGATAAATTTAAAATTTTTTTTTCTTAAAATTATTTTTAAAGGATACTTTTATTCCTGTTTTTCATTTTTATTTTCTTTGCATTTTTAATTTATACAAAATATTTTAATAAAAATGTTGTAGATACATTTAATTTGAATATTTAAATAGAATAATATACATGTATCTATTTTAAAAGTATTTATTAAAAATTTTATTGTGGAAATGGAACTAATTTAAGTGGATTTTTTGTAAAGGTTTGATAATAAGAAAATCCAATTGGACCAAAAAGGTTTGGTTTTTCTTGTTATATATTTATTTAAGTAATGAAAGAGCAAAAATTAAATTTGAAATTTAAGAATTTAAGAATTTTTATAGAATGCCGATACAAAAATGTAAAAATATTATAAATATGAATTTTAATTGGATACTTATTAAATTATGAATCACATAATCCATATATTTTGAAGTTTTTTACTGATCTGATATTTACATTATGGACGAATCGAATATAATCGTACAATACAAGAATAGCTCGTAGAATACATGAAGTTGGCAATCCTTCAATTAAACTAATTAAAATATCTAAAAAAAAAACTTAACAATTTGCCTTGAATGAAATATAAAGGGATGTATCAAAATATAAAGGAAAGGAAATATTGATTTTTTTTAATGCGTTGCTTTAAGGCAGATTTTTAAAATAATATGTAAAAATTTAAAAGCAATTTAAAAGTAAAAAAAAAAAATTTTTTTTTCAAGTTGTACTTCATAAAAAAAATTTATATGGTACACTTTATATTGTAAAAATATTTTTCATTCTCTCTTCTCGTCGTTTTATAAAAACCCCATTTAGAAAATTTCCCATTTGGTAATACTTGCAAAAAGGCGTTAAACAAAAAAAGAATTGCTGACAAAAATATGTTTAACAAAAAGGCAAATTACATATACGATAAATCGAAGATATTTTTCTTTTGAAGGCGTAAATGTTTGTGATTTTCCCAAACAAAACTATATGCTGTAAATATGTAATACGGCGTTTTATGAAATGGATATGTTTTATTGAAATATTCATTTTACAAATTGTAGTATTTGTTATTTTTGTTTTTTTTTTTTTTTTTTTTGTAAAATATACTTTAATGAGAGACGTCTTTTGATGAAATGTCCTTTTGTGAAACGATTTTAATGTGTGTAGGTCTTTTAAACAAAAAAAAAAATATATATTTCCATTACAAACTTCTAAGTACTTTCAGATCTTAAGTAGGTAACATGGAATATTAAATGAAAATTTTTTTTTTATTCTTTCATATACTAAAAGACGTTTTTATTGGTGTATTAGTACTATAATGTCTTGAAAAACATCTTAAACATTTTTTTTGTATTTTTGGTTTTTTTTTCGGATTTAGGGCATTCTAAATTTAGAATTATATTTTCATGAGTTCTTAGTGTTTGTTTTTTTTTTCAACACGAGAAAAAATGTATGTATCTAATATTTGTTAAATGTTAATGACTCTTTAAAAGCGAACATATAGTTAGTAACAGACGTTATTTATATTTATCTTCCTTTCTTTTTTTATCTTTAAGGATTCTTTTCGAAAGAAAAAACCATATTTTTTTCTGTAGTTGTGAATATTTTATAAATCAACAACTGAAAGAAAAGCATGTCTTTTAATATTAATTTCAGATTAAAGTTAGTTTAAGAAAAAAAACCTGAATCATACACAAAAGATTAAATTCAAAAAAAAAAAAAAAATTTTAATTAAATGGAAGAAATTATTAAAATAAGGAAAAAATTTTAAATTCATAGCAAAATAAAATATTTTATTCTATATAATAATAGGAATGGTAGTTACTATGGTAATTAAGTACCAAATCAATTTTAATAATACCATAACATTTTTTTATTTTTTTTTTACTGCAAATTTTGAATTTTCTTTAAAATTCTGTTTTATAATCGTTATGTACTTTTAGAAGTATCTAAATTTAAAAAGAAATTGAGAATTGAAGTAAATAGAGAACTAATTGGTGTTGTTATTATAGTATATTCATTATCAGCACATTTTTCAAAAAAAATTGAAACATTTTCTTATCAATTCCATTTTGTCCGAGCGTCCGCCCGTCCTTAAAATTACAGAAGTTTTACAGCGTTTAAAATAGAACAATTTTTCAGAACTTCGGTACACTATATATAAAACCTTGAAATTTTAAGAGAAGAAAGTTTCTTTCAGAATTATTAAATTATTTCGGAAAATATCTTGTACCTCCCCTTATTTAAGAGCAAAAATTCAAAAATGTCATTTTTAGACACATGTAACTTCTACACCTATACAAATTTCTTCTAATTAAAAAGGAAACGTTAAAGCTACAGTTTCATTTTTATTATATGTGTTAACAGTTTCTTAATTTATATAGAGTCTCTCGATTTTTCACAATTTTTTCTCACATAAAGTTGTAAAAAAATTTTCAAATTTTGCTGCAAGTCTCAATATTTTAAACGGTTTTCATTATCTTTTGAAAATGTGCACTTTTAAGAACATGGTTAGCTTGTTCTGGGTTTTTATATTATTATTATGCCTTAAATTTCGTCCAAGTAAAATTAACATCAAGTTTCAAGATGAATTTATAAGAAGCTTTTGTAGTTTGTATTTGTCAATTCAACTTAATTACAAGAGCTAACAATTCACAACTTTTTATATTTTACTGTGTTAAGTCTACAAAAGCTAAACAAGGTTATAATCATCAATTCTTTTAGACTTTCAACATTATATCAACAATAAAAATGAAATATTTCAGTTTTTAGTTGATATTCGATTTTGGAAGTTTCCTTTCCTCTAATAAAAACTTTTCAATTTATAGTCGAATGAATTTACAATTGTATTTCTGCTTAAACTATTTAATACAAGCAAAGTTGTTAAAAGCGCAAATTTCAACTCAACTCATCGCGCTCAACCCAAATTTTGAGTTTTGAGTTATGTCGCACTTTGAGCAATATACAAGAGATCAACGTTTGAGCTATAAATCAAATTTTGAGGTACTTAGTAGGTTGAGCAATATGCATGAGATTACCCGTTGCGCTAACTCAAATGTTGAGCTGGCTCTTGAGCTAATTCAAATTTTGAGTTAAGTTGCGTTGAGTGCGATGGAAATCACCTCAGATACATTGGTTTTTTTATATTTATAATTTTTAATTTATAATAAACCACAATTTTTTTGGAACTCAAACGATGAAGATCAACATCAAAACATTGTAGGTGATAACAGATTTCCGGAACATAATTTCTCCACAAATTAAAGCTTATATGTTTTAAAAACTAAACAATTTGGGTTCATAAAAAATTCTTTTAAAGAAAACGATACGCCTTTACCAATCAGCGCGTCTGAGAAATTATTTAGTATAGATAAATTAGTTTTGACGCAGAGTTTTGATATGGATTAAATGTTAAAAATTTCTAAAAACAATTATTATTACATATCAATGGGAAATCATATACTAATGCAGAAATTGTATTATAAAATACATATTTATAAAAAATTTTCTTAATTTACTCTGGTTCTTTGTTGGAGGAATATTGACGAAAAATTTATTTTTAAAATCGAAATTCAATTTTAATCAATTATGCTAGATAATGGTTTAAATTTTTTATTGAAACTATTTAGAAATACACTTAATAAATGTATCTTCTAACTCCAGCCGTGCTATGGCTAATATGAATTTAATTAATATAAAATCATTTTATTTGTGATTTATTCCTTCTAAAAATTTTTATTATTTCCTTTTTTGCTTAAAAGAAAAAGAGTAAAAAATTTTTCAAACGACAAAAGAGAGCAGCATATTTTTTTTTTCCAAACAATGTTTTCAATTCTATTTTTCCTTTTCATTTATAATAAATATTAATTATTTCTTTTCTTTTATTACCGAAATTAAATTTCAAACACAGATACTGGCGACATTTTCTATTAAAATGTTTTTAAAAGAAAATTAAATAATTTATTGATTTTCATTATATTTTTGTTTTTAAATGTTCGGAAAAACTTTAATTAAAAGTGATATAATCTTTTTTCTTCCAGAAAAAAAAACATTAAATTCAGATTCAGAATTTTAATATCTTAAAGAAATTTAAAAAATGTTTTTTTTTTTGAATGAAATAAAAATCTTATTAAATAATTCTTTTTGATACTTAAAATGCATCAAATATTGTCCAATTTGGTTTTAAATCTAAGATGCATGAAATTTTTATTACTTTTATAATTAAAAAACTTTTTAAGTATAAAAGAAATTGATCAAAACATGTTTTTTTTTGTCTTTTCCATACTTCTGAAAGTTGCAAATATTTAATGAAACATAAAATTTTCCTTGGAATAACTTTACGAAAATAATTATTTAGTACATGGTATTTTATTAATAAAATAAAAGAAAAGGAAATTATTAAACAATTACGAGTTAGGAAAGTAAGATATGAGAATAAATTTTGCAAACATATGGGCTTACTTAACATTTAATGGTCACATTGATCCATTTGACCCACATGCGATTATTTTTCGTTGTTTTCTCTCCTCCGATTGAACGCATTTAAATTATCAGTATCTTTACTCATTAATATTTTATTTTTGTTTGTGGATGGACGTATCGCTTACGAAAAAAGCTTGAATATAAAGTTTTTAAAAATTTGAATGAGCGTATAGTAGACTCCCGTCACCAATTTTGTAATCTAATTGTATTTTGTCTGGGTTATATTAAAAAATAACGTCTTTTAAGGCAGGTGATGCTTATTTTGAGGCTATTACCACTAAATGATGGCTTGATGACAATGATGATAATTTCATTCTTCAGATCATAATACCGATTTAGAAAGCATCAGGATCGAAAGATGATTGCTCGCAAGAAGATCTAGTTCTTACAGAGCAAAACGATAGAACAGTAATCTAAAAGAAATACTTGCTCATGTGCTCGCATAATATTTTAAAGCCCGAGAGGAAAAGGGCCATTAAGTTTGTTTATAATAATTACTGTTATAAATAAAATCTTTCCAAATCTAAATCTATTTTAAAGCTAGCTCCCTTGAAAAATTCGTCTGGAAGGGTAGATATACAGTGGCTTCAAGTGGAGCTTTTGAATTAATTTTTGACGACAATATTATAGAGATGACATTAAAATTTACTAATGAAAAACTTATGCAATTGTCGCTTCAGAAAGGGTTGATTTGAGACCCTACTCACAATAATAATTACAATGCTTACTCGGAATACTATAGTTTATGTATTAATTATCAAGTTAAACCGCGGAGCAGTACTTTTAATATTTGTTACAAACGGCAATGACCGAGATATTTTCACAATGTGCATATCAGTCAAAAGGTTCTACATTTTACTTATAGTATTTCGTTTTGACGATTTCAGTGATCGCGAAAAGTAAAAAAAAATAGATGTTGGTGCTGTCCAATTCGTTTATCTTACATTCATTTTTATATTCGCATTCCACTTAATGTGGAATAATGACATTTTATTATCTTACTAATGACATTTCATCAAAATAAAATGATAGATACTATCTAAGATTAGTGCAACAAGTAATTTAAATCTATATAGTATCAATGATTTAGATTTTTCTATTAATTTTCTAAAGTATAACGAGGAAGAATACAGTTGCCTTTGTCAACTCTTAGATACCCGTACGAACCGTTAGTATGTTCACAGCCTGTCACTCTGCTCACAATATTATTTTTTTAATATTTTAGTATTTTAAAATAATTTGGGTGAATTTTATAATTTCTAGAACTATGGGTTGTACATATATTCAAACTATATGTTTATGTGTACATTCTTCGAAAGCAGATTCTAACCTTTCACATAACGATTATCAATCCAAAACTTTTTCAAATATTCTATAGTACCATTTAATACTAAGCGGTAAATGTATATTAAATTTACTTAGTACAAAATAGTAAATATAATTTTAAATATTATATTATATTATATTTAAATATTCCATTGACAGAATAATTTCTTATAAGTACAATAAAATACATATATGTATGTAAATACGGCGCTATACAATATACATATATACTCTTATCATTCATTCATCAGTGACATATACGATATGTAAATAAACATAAGTATGTATGTATATCAATATCATATAAATAAAAATTCTTCAAGCAACCGTTATGTTGTATATTTATTTACAAATTATCGAATAAAACAAAAGCAAAAAATTTGTTGAAGAAATTTGTTAGAAAATTTGAAAAAACCAAGTAACACTTTCGTCAATTATAAAGTAACCCTATATTATTAAAAAAAGTTGTTAACAGAAATAAGAGTATAATGTTGAAGCTTTAATTTTTGTGTATCACTTTAAAAAAATTTTAACAGGTGTTCAAGTTACAGGTGTTTAAAAATAGAAAATTTTCAGTTTTTGACTCCTCACAGCTCCTAAACGGGGGGTGATAGAAAAAAAATTTCTGAGATGACTTATACTGGTTTTCAAAGATCTAACTTCTGTCAAAATTTCAAGTTTTCAACTTAAACCGTTTAGAAGATAGAAGGGTTAAAGGATTTTGCAAAATTTGAGTTTCACATAACGGTAAATTAAGACACCGTATGCCACAAATATATATTTATTGTATATATACGTTTAAAGGTAATAAAAGTAGTAATCGTTTAGCATTTTCAAAATGAAGATATACCTTATACAACTTGTGCTATAACAATTTAAATATAGAGCTTTTTTGAACCTTTGGGGAGCTGTAGCTCCGTAACGGGTGGGGCTACAAAAAAAAGTTATTAAAAATAAAATTAATATTTTTGTGACATCTATCAGCAGTTAAAATTTCATAGCTCTATTGCAAAAAAAATGTGGGGATCTAAAAGTTAGGTGTTCGAGAGCTACCCTAAGGCTTGGTCCAAACTCAACCAAAAAAAATAGGGAACCTACAAATTACTCCCAAAATATTTTGTATAAATTTCAAGATTATGTAAAATCTATTATGAAATATGTAAAATCTATTCATAAGAGATCTAAAATGAAATTTTTCTCTTTTAACATCATAACAAAATATCCTTTCCTTCAGAGCTATATACATATGTATAAATATATAACTTTAAATCCAAAAAGAAAAATAATCAATATATTACCCATTCCCTAATTTTAAATAAAAATCTTCAAAATATATTTTATCCTTAAGAAAATATAATATCCTGGACAACAATCTTGTTAAATATCTATTATATTACAATTCCGATATGTACAATATCATGAACGAAAATAAGATAATCCAATAAAATAAAAATCGAATTGATCATAATATTTAATTAAGGTAAAACAAGATTTGTATAAAAAAAGAAATAAAGTAAAATTCATATTCAATTTTAAACCTAAAAATGTATAAACTAGTGTTGAACGAACTTTTAAACTAGTTTTTGAATCATCATTTTTCAGACTATTCTTATGTAAAGTTTTCTGAGTTGAAAAATGCTCTGAATTTATCTCCTTTGTCCTTGAAATCAAAATTTTTTTCTGAAAATTCTGATAAATCCTAAATATAAAACAAGTAAAAATAACAGTAAGTCGATGCAACCGACTTATTTATACCTAAAACATTCAAATTAAATTAAAAATTCATAAGTTATTTTAGTTAGGTATTTAATACAAGCTAAAAAAAATAAATGCTGTTACAACCTTTGTACAAAATTGCAGGTTTCTATCTTTATTAAATTCAAAAATATGCTTGTTCGGTTTTGGGAGTTGTATGGGAGGTACCCGAACGAACACTCCAATTTCTCTCAAATTTTAGACAAATCAGGGATTTAGGAAACAGCACCCTCCTATCAAATTTGAAGTTCCTATCTTTATTAATTTCGAAGATATGCATGTTCGGTTTTGGGAGTTGTATGGGAGGTACCCGAACAACCACTCCCCTTCATCTCAAATTTTGGGGATATCAGGGATTCAGAAAAACACACCCTCGTACAAAATTTTCAGTTTCTATCTTTATTAATTTCGAAAATATACGTATTAGGTTTTGGAAGTTGTATGGGAGGTAATCGAACGCATGGTCCGATTTCGGCCATTTACAATCCCCGCCTTACCTTAGTCATTGTTAACCTACAGTATAAATTTCATCAAGATAGCATCATTACTTTTTGAGTTATCGTGCGTACGGACGGACATCGCTAAATCGACTCCGGCGGTGAACCTGATTCAGAATATATGTAGGGTATAATAACTAAAACCAATTCAACTTGTAGAAAAGAGAAAAGAAATACATATTAAGAGAAAAGAAACTTAAAGTGTATTTTAAGCTCCAAAGAATCAAATGTGAATCAAAGTGTTTGTTTTTTGAGAATCCAATTCAAAAAAAAACTTATTTACTTATTTGATAAAAAGCGTAGTATTTCGATGAAAAGTTTATTCGAATCACCAAAATTACAATTAATTGAACTTTAAACAAGAACTATTGAATTCTACAAATAAAAAAAAAAAATTCAAATTAATTTATTTTATCTGATTTTACTGACTCTTCTGAAGGTAAAAATTGAAATAACAAAAAAAAAAATAATAATAAAACAGGAATAACCGACGTTTTTGTTTGTTATGAATGAAAATCAATGAAAATATTGAAAAAAGATATCAATATTTTTATTCTTTAGATGTTTTGAAAAAATTGTTTTTATTTTTTTTCATTTTTTGGGTAAATATTGTTAGCTAAAAAAGGTTTAAAAAGATCTCAATTTAGTTTTTGTTTTCTTCTTAATAGAAATAAAGAAATAAATGAATATTATCTCTTATGAAGATTCACTCCGAACAATTCCTTTATTCATTTTTTTTTTTTTCGTTTTTAAATTACCCACAAACGAAAAACTAATGTATTAATTTTAAACAGTATTATCACGTAACTATACATTATTAGCTATATTTTTTATATTTAGGTATTCAGTCCTTCCTTTCTTTGTAGAACATTATTCAAAAAATTTTTAGAAAAATTTGCTTATAAGTTTCATTTTATCCATCTGTCCCCCTGTCCGACTATCCTTTTGTATGTTCGTTTGTCCGTATGTTTACAAAATTTTTACATCGTTTAAGACAGAGAAATGAAATTTTAACTATGAATGGGTCTCTAAAAAAAATTAATGTAGTAGAACAAATTTTTCATATAACCTCACCAGTTATATACGGAGCTTAACCTTTTAAATGTGTATATCTTTTATTCTATTCTACATATATTCATTCAATATAAAAAGTTTCTCTTGATTTTTCACAACTTTTTTTTTATATTATATACAATTCTATTCAATTTCAAAATTTGGTGCAGCTACAGCATAAGTTTTCTCTTAGAATCTTAAAAATTTGCTAAAATAAATATCTTTCAGAATATTTGCCCCTATTTAAGAACTCTTAGCGATAAAATATTGTAAATTTACTATTTTTAAACACCTAATAACTTAGGCACCTGTACAAATTCACAATTTTTCACAATTTTTTATACATATAAAATTCTAAGAAAATTTAGAAATTGGATGCAAGTCACAATTCCAAAATGTTTTTATGTTTTTTGTAAAATGTGCTCCTGTAAAATCTCTTGGTTTACATTCTGCTTTGTTTTTTTTTTTTTGTGATTGTTTCTCGACTTTAAATTTCCATCAAAATAAACTATTTTGGATTTCTAATACGATATCCAAATCAATACACATATTTTTAGGGTATTTCAAGTGTCAGAAATGATATTAGAAAATGTGTTTTTTATTTCAATTACGGAATCATTTCGATTATTGCTAATTTTACAATAGAATTTATCCAATAATTACGAGTACCTATATACAATCTAGTTCATGGTATTATTTTTTTTATTCAATTAAAAAACTTAACATGAATTCGAAATTTTATCATTAAAATTAATTAAAATTTAATATTTCAACTATATATGCCTTGTATTCAACTTGTAGCAAATTATAGTTCAAATTGAATGTCAAATTGTACACGAATCCCTTATAGAAAAGGAAAAAATATGTATGTAGTTATAATATTGTTTTACTAAGCTTCTAATCTTTTTCGTGTTTATTTTTTATTCTACACAAAAACTTATCAATTATTTAGTAGTATTAGAAAATTTTATAGTTATTCTAAGGTATATCGTTATTTTCTTTTAAGTTACCTATATCAAATTATTGCATTGGAATTTTCTTCTATATAACTTGCTCTGTTATTTACAAATTCTGTTAAAATAAAAAATTTTCGTTATAATATATTTTTACATTTTTTATAAACGTTATATATACATATGTGTTTAGAATTAAAAGAATAATCAGAAATATAAGTACGTATATTGAAGAATTATACTAGACAGATAATAAATTAAAAAAATTATCAAAGAACTGATTTAGCGCAAAGTCGAAGGTTAATTGACAAAGTTTTTTTTAACAAAAAAAGGTTTAACATTCTTTAGGAAAAAATTTCGAAAATATTAAATATTATAAATTTCAAACCACCAGGTTGATGAAATTTTTACTAACAAAAAAATAACTTCATGTGCCTAAAAATATGCAATATTATAAGAATATGAAAATTACAGGATTTGCTTAACCTGGCCACTTAATTTTTTATTAACTTTCTTTGTAATTTATTATATGGTTGAAATAAATTTAACAATCTTTAATTTCATGTTTTTACGAGGCAATTCAAAGAAATTACATCCTGTTATTTTGCTATCTTTACTTATTAAATTTTATTATATTTTTAATTATATTATTTTGATATTGATTTATATAGTTAAAAAAATATCCTGTCGTTTTAAGTTTTTAGATTGAAAAACGTATTATGCAGAATCTAAATAAAATATAGAAATTTAAAAAAAGGAACTTTTTTTCTATCATATTTGAATAAAAGGATGAGACTACATAAAAAATTGTCAATATTAATTTTTTTTTAGAGAACTATCCATGCTTCAAATTTCATTGTTATATTTTAACCGGTTTAAGGAAGTTTTGTGGACACCCGAACAGACTGATAGAGTGAAACAAATAAGATAATTTTTCATTTTTTTTTTTTTAAATATACAAAAAAGAATAATATAGTTTCAAATACATTTATATATACATTTATACATTTTCTTACTCTTAAGGCCTAAAAAGAATCCTCGCGTCATTTGATGCGTCGCGCCATCCGTCGCTTCAAGCTTCGCGTTAAAATAAAATAGTTGTTACAATGCTCGCTTCGCTTTTGACAATTTGTGTTATTTGCAGTTGTGTACATCTAGGTAAACATTAAAATTTTTAAATAAACAGCTTTACATTGTAACAGCCTCCATTTAAATAAACGTATTCTAATTAAATGTCAAAGCGACGCTAGCCGCGACGCGATCATTCTATTAGCACCTTTAAGCAGGGTTTATACTCTCAGTTAAATTGCACAAATTCATCTGAATCGACCAGATTTCTGCTCAGTTTTGAAACTTAATCTGTGATCGTTGCAGTTATACGATCAGTTGGAGAATATAAACGAGAATGTAAACGAATGTAAATCATTTTAAAGAACCAGACATAAGTTCACAACAAAAAGTTATTTAGTAAAATTATTTTATAATTCTGGTTTTAATATTAAAAAAATCAAAGTCAAAGATAATATTACACATGTAATAAAATTTAATTACATAAAGATTTGTAAATATTTTTTTATATATTATGTACATATTATATTGTTAATCATTTTATGTTACAATATAAAACATTTTTATATTTATTTGTAAAAGATTTAGAAACCTTTTATATATATTCTTGATTATGTAATTTCTAATATGTTATAATGAATACAGATATAACAAACCTATCAACATTCTATTTTTGAATTTATAATACACTTTTATATATAAATGTTTAAAACATTTTTACTATAGTTTTTTTCTACCTATCATCATTGTCATCAACGGTTAGAACATTAACACCATCAAAGATTTTATTTTTATAATATAATAAGCATCGTCATCATCATCATGCTGTTTATGTTGTCTAGTAATCATGGTGTTTTAAAGCATGACTGGCGCCATCATGATGTACTTACAAATTTCCACAATTGTTTCATCATAAAGAAAGTAAGAAAAGGAAATTTTTTTTTTTTTTTATTTTTATTTTAGAACACAAAACAAAAATTAAAACATGGGAATAAAAAATAAAAATAAAATATTTCATTTCAATAAATTGTAAAATAATAAACAATTTATATAATAATAATAATAATAACATTTAATATTTTCTTTTTCAACACATATATTTTTGCCTATATTTGTTTGTAACAATTTTATGCAAATAAATAAATTTCTTAGAATAAAACTTTGAAATGGATAAATTAAAAATAAAAAAAAAATATTTAATTTTAAACAACTGACATTGTATAGCACTTTACGGAAACCAAAAAAAATAAATAAATGACAGAACGTTGTTTATTTAAACTGCTTTACTTTGATTTTGATTCATTATATTAAAAAAACACAAAAAAAAAATAAAATAAAAAATTGTTTATGCTATTAAAATTACGATACAAATATAAAAAAATTGTCACAGTAACTACCATTGCCCCATCTCCTACTCATGTGAAAATAAAATCAATCTCTAACCATTAAATAGTTCATTGATAGAAAAAGAAAAATTTAGAATATTAGAGAATTTAAAAATTTTAGCGTTCAAAAAAAATAAATATTAACGCCTAAAAGTATGTAAAAAATGGATTTATTTAATCATGTCCCTCTACTATATCACTATAGCAGACGGGCTCCATGCAAAACCAATACAACCCGGGTAACATAAACGAAGAACTCTTAAAATATGACATGATCATTATTTTTAAGGATACTTCTATAAAACAGTCTTATTGGTGGTTACGTAACGTACATCAATAAAAATATACTATAACATGTTTGTAAATTAATAATATAGGATATATTAAGGTAATTTAAGTAAGTATAAGTTAGGTTAAGTTAGTTAGATTAAGTTAGCTTAGATTTTATTATAAGTAACTGATATAGGATTGTTTTTATAAAAAAAAAAATTTACAATGAAAATGTAAACAAATGAATCTAATTACATGTGTATTAGAACAAAAAAATAAAAAAATTATATAACTCAATAAATTAACATAAAAAAATATGTATATATTTTTTAAAGATATTCGTAAACTTTTTCTTAGATTAAACTAAAATAAGATATGAATTGAATAAAAAATAAAAGTGTCAAAAAAAAAATGTATTTACTTTCCTCAATTTCTTAAATACGAAGTAACAAATAAAACAGAAACAACAAACAATTTAATATATATATGTACAATATATCTTAAAAGTGATACAAATTTATAAAAGAGCCTTGATGTTTGATTATTTCAAAAATTTATTGAACATTATAGATTGTGGATAAGTAAAGTGTTCAAAACCTCAAACTATATCAAGTGCAAGTTGTATTATTGAAATTATTATAGAAATGTATGAATCCATTAAATAATATAATCCTGGTTTAAATATTAGTTACAACGTCATTTAATTTTTAAAATAAAAAAAATATCTTTTATTTTAGATTCAAGTCTATTTTTGGGCTTAAACAAAATGGCAGAACACGTCAAAGGTGTCTCTCGTTTTTGTTTTAGTATATTAGTATCAAATTGAACTAAAAATTATGTGACAGATAAAATTTAAAAAATAAATAAAATGTTATAAAAAACACAAAAGAAAAACAGGAAGAACATAAAAAAAACTTACACAAAATAAAAATAAAAACTAATAAGTATACATATCTGTTTTTTTTTTTTTAGTTTTCTTTTTACCGACCGCATACATTAATGTATAAGGCAGGTATTGTTTTCATACTAAAAATTTGTACCCGAGATTTTCGCAAAAATGCACTACTCCGGTGTGGAGAAGGCTGTAAAAAAATTTTCAGCATGATGTCCGTCTGTGTGTGTGTGTGTGTGTGTGTGTGTGGGTGCGTGTG
This sequence comes from Poecilobothrus nobilitatus, assembly GCA_947095535.1. NCBI lineage: Eukaryota > Metazoa > Arthropoda > Insecta > Diptera > Dolichopodidae > Poecilobothrus > Poecilobothrus nobilitatus. The sequence goes on from OX352773.1 coordinate 189,604,060, forward strand.
TGGGTATGTCTGTGGGCACGTGTACAGCTTAAACGACTGAGCGGAATTTTTTGAAATTTCATATTTAAGGTTACGACGTAAATATCTCGGATTGATAAGTTTTTGGAGCATATCGGACAACGGCAAGTGGTAGTATTTTGCTAGTGTTCTTTTTAAGTTTTTTACGAATATTTCGTAACAGAAAAATTTTGTGAGAAAAATTATTAAGAAAAAGTTGTTACACAAGTAAAGAGGAACAACTTTGCCATAGAATATTTTTTGATCCGACTAACTTTAACTTTTATTTAATTTTTTTTCTAAGTCCAAATTTCATACGTAACACTCCATATGAATTTATATGAACAATAAATTATTATCTAAAAATTTTTATACATACATATGTATGTACTTATATCTATGCCAATGCATATAATTCATTTGTTGATGACATAAAATTAAAACGGTAAAATTTTTGTTAGCAGATTTAATATTAATCTTATGTTTGTTTTGTATTTGTTTACAGTTTTTATTATTTTTTACTTTTAATATTATTTTTTGAATGAAAAAAAAATCATGTATCTACATTACAATAATAATAATAATAAATGGATGTATGAATGAATGTACATATATTTTTACGATTTCATTGCATATAATTATTTTTATTGAATAAAAGAAAATGTTATTAAATTATTAGAAGTTATTTTGCTTTGATATAAATTATTATGTAAAAAATCTATAAATTTTGGCATTGTACTTTTTGTGTAGTGGCGGTCGGTCCTGTGGTGGAGACAGCTGATTTTTTTTTTGTAAACAAATAGAATGAACAAAAGGAAGCATAAAGTTAAAATATATAACGTATATGCAATAAAATTCATATGTAATGAAAAGGACAATAACATAAACTTGAGGGAATATTTTTTTTTTTTTTGCAATCTTTTTCTCTTTCTTTTTAAAATTTTGTTTTATGTTCTGAAACATATAAGTAAAAAATATTCATTTCATTTTATTTTTTTTTTTTTGTTCTACATTTCCGTTTTTATCTTTTTGTTCATCTTCTATAACCATCTTCAGTAACTTTTTGAAGTTAAAATAAAAGCTTAAATATCAGAAAAATACATATAAAAGCAGGGTTTGTTTTTAAATAGACTTAAAAAATGATATAAATAGGTACAGATTCATAAAAATATTCTATATTTAAATGAAAGGGTACAATAAACACAAGGCAAAACATAGGTATCGCAAATTTACAAAATATTGAAATTTAAAATTTACTATAGTCAAGGAATATTTATTGGCTGCGAAATTTTTTCCGAGAAAAATGTTGTTTTTCTCAACTTATACTCGGATACATAGTGAATTAAAATTTGTCGATCAAATTTGGGAATCTTATAAAAGTTAACAAAAAATTTAATTTTTGTTTTTGATTTGAAGACAAAGTCTGTTGCAATTAAAGTTATTAAAGAAAATCTATTAAAAGAGTTTTGATTGGATGAAATCAACGAGTTGTTATAAACAGTTTTGTCCAATACTATATTAATTTTCGTTAATGAAAATATTTTTATTTTACTATGCTTCTTTATGTTGCAAACATAAATGAATGAATATATCAATAAAGAAAAAAAAAAGAGAAAATAAAACTGGTAATGGCATCATAGCTAACATCAAATCTTTAAATAAATTAAATACTAATATAGTTAGTTGTAACGATTTGAACGTATTTTCTATTTAGAATGTGATGGGAAGGATCTAACTTTTTAAAGCAAAGACAACTTGACACTTAATTTTAAAAATATTCAATCCTTAAACATTTGTGGTTTTTGTGGCAATAACGAATAAATGAATTCTTTATATTTTTATAATTATATTTATTTAAAAAATAGTAAAAGATCAGATTATGAAAATGAATTCAGGAAATTTAAGGATAATGTCAAGCTAAAAAAAATTGATATTTAAATTAAAACATTTAATAAAATTTTATTGTATATATGTATAGGTACCTATTGTTATATCTATTAAAAAATAATCCTTAAAAGTATAATATTAAAAAATTTAACCCTTCGAGATACAAACATGAAAACTTTACAACTTTGTACTCATGAATTTTTAATTTTCAATAAAATGATTTTTGTTTTTTTATACTCTTATTGAAAATGACCCATTTAAAAGGATGCCTCCTACTACAATTAATAAGATATTCGATAAGATAATTTGTAAGAAATTTATAAAACCAAAAAAAAAAAAAACTTTTAAATAACACAAAAGCGAAAGTTTTTAAAAGATATTTTTATAAATTTATTTTTAATAGTATTAATAAAAAATTAACATTGTGACACTAATTTAAGACTTAACAACAATTTGAGACTTAACATAAAATTTGATTAATAAATAAAAATGAAGATGAAAAATGTTCATAACGTTTCAATAATTTCTATCCATGTTGTCTTTTTATTAAAAAAAAAACGAGATGGTATACAAAACCAAATATTTTTAAGAGCACACATTTTCAGAAAGATAATAAAAAGCATTCTAGAATTGTAATCAACGTTGCATCTTTTAATTTTTTATAGAATTTTTTAATGTAAGACAAAATTATAAAAAATCAAAAGTCATACTTTTCAGTTACAGTGTAGAAAGCTGTTAACATATGTAAAAATATAATATTGAAAATATTATAATTTAATTTTGTTTTGAATTGTGCAGGTATTTACGTTACAGGTGACTAAAAGAAGAAAATTTTCTTTTTTTGATCCCTTATACGTCTTAAACAAAAGCCTTTACAAAAATCATCATTAGGTAACTTACGGTAATTAAAATCTTCATCCTCTCAAAATATCAAAAACTAAAAGGATTCCGGAAATACGAAGGCACTAAAATTTTGGTGAAGATAATATTTTTCAGTTATCTGAAAACATAACGGTAAATTTAGATACTAAATAAAATCAAAAATATAACAAAAAAATAAATCTTAAAAATTCTTTTGTTAATTATTTGTAATTGGTAATGTTTATAATATTTTATAAAGCTTAAAAAATGTCCTGTCGTTTGATGTTTTTAGATTGAAAAAATTACACTTAATTTGAAAGTACATATTTGAAAGTAGAGTTTCATTCTAACTTTAAGAGGCTGTAGCTTCGTGATGAGCGCAGCTACATAAAAAAGTTATTCCACAACAACATGAGACATATTCATAGCTAAAATTTAATTATTTCATCTTAAACGATGTAGAAAAATTTATAAACAGACTGAGAGACAGGCGGACAGAGAAAAACTAAAAAGTTAATTTTACAAATATATTTTGAAAAATGTACTAATAAAAATTCAAGTATGATTAATGTGTCAACTGTTTTCATAATAATTTTAATAACACAAAACAAAAAAAAAAAAAATACGAATTTGATTAATCACAGAAAAAAGGACGAAAAACATAAAAATATACTATTGTTTTTATTCTGTTTTCTTATTCAGTCCTTGATACTATATAGTCATAATCAAATTAAAACTAAATTAGATTTTTTCGCAATTTTGTTGAAATATTTCAGATATTAAAATACTTTATAAACGATTTAACTGTCATGAAATGTTATTTAATTTTTTACTTTTTATTATAATTACAAAATATAATAAATTTATAAAGTCGAATTGAAAACATCATTGTAAGAGGTTCATTATTAAAAAATGACATTTTTTTTTTATAAGAGGGTTCAAGTACAAAAGAAAATTTTGTTATGGGTTATTTTAAAAGGTATAGAAAAAAAAAAATAATAATAATAAAGCTTAAAATAAAATTTTTTGGATCTACTAAACTTTAAATCAAAATAATATATTATGTTTAAAAAAATTAATTTTTTACAATTAGGCATGTCGATGACAGAAAATAAAATTAAAAAAAGGATAGCACTTACTTAAGTATTACAAGGATAAAGATATTTTAAACGATTTGACATATAGGATCAAGTGCCAGTTTCCTTAATCCATTAATTTTATATAATTATGTACTTGAATTCAAATAATACGTAAATCTGGCAATATAGTTCATCAATATCAGTTATGTTCATCACTTAATAAGTTCGATAAGTTAATTAACGTATTGCAATTGAGTACATAATAATAGGAAGATATAGACACTTGAATGTATATGGGACACTTTATCAAAACACATATTGCAAAAATACTTTTCATCAAAAGTCCTTTTACAAAAAAGCCACTTTGCAAATTTACCCTTTTACAAAAAAACCAATTCTCATTTTTACATATTTCAACAAGAGGGGGTTTAAAATAGTGGGCGCTGCCATTCTCAAACTCCTGCTAAACAAATTATTAAAATCCTGATTTTCTAATCAACTCTAAAATCCTTCCTAATTATTTTTTTTACATACATATTTTAACAAAATGGGCATCAAAGCATCAAAATCCAAACTATCGAAATCCAAATGTTTCAAAATCTAAACATTTAAACTTTGTAACCAACTATAAAATCTTTTTAAATATTCCTTTTAAGTATTTCAATAGCAAGAGATTTAAAAAAGAGGGACTAATGCCGTGAGAGGATCTCTGCTAAACAAATTATTGAATTTACCTTTTATTCAAATATTCATTTTTCAAATTATATTATTTTTGCAATTTGTATGTGTTTGTAAAAATGTACTTTTTTGAGAAAGATGTTTTTGGTGGATGGATGAAATTCGATTTTATAAAACATCTTTTGTAATATGTCGTTCTCTCTACGTACATTACCCCGAAAAATACAATAAGGTAAGAACAAAAAAAAAAAACAAATAAAATTAATTACATTCAATCTAAAAACAATTGATTCTGTCCTTATTTCATTTTAATTAAAATATTCAATTAATAAATGCATATACATTTTTAAGATTTCTAAAACTTTCAATATACCTATAGCTTCTAATTAATTCACAATAATTTTGTTGAAAAATCAAATGCTCATTTAATTTCAAATTAATACTTATTCAATATCTAATTGAAAAGTTTTGCTCCAGATCCTTAAAAATAAATCTATAACAATATAACTAAGTTTTAATAATATAAAAATATTGAATAGATTAATTAATATTCAGGATATGTTTCTATACAATTTATAAGTTATATTATATCCTTTTTTGATTTTAATGAATTTTTTTTATTGTAGGGTACCTATATATATTTTATTTTCTGTATTATTGAAATATATATTCAAAATTGATTATTATTTTTGATATTCATTGATTATTATTAATTGATATTCAATAATTATATTGAGAAAATTATAAATAAATTAATATTTTATATACTAAATAAAATAATAAAATATTATATGTAATGTTAAAATATATATAAATAAATTATTTTATATTTACTTTTTGGTTTTGGGCTATCCATTATTTTGTATATATTATTTGTTATATTGATATCCTTTTTTTGTATATAGAATTTATTAAAAATTAATTTAATATACTTTTTAATCCTGTTTAATATATGATATATAATTTGATTGAATTAATTCCAGATGATTTATTTAAATTTATTTTTAATTTATTATTTAAATAATATATAACTTTATTTTGTTGCATTTTTTATTCATATTTTATTCTTTTTCTTTTAATTTATTATTTTTTTTTTTTTCATTATTTTCATTTTACCTTTAAATTATTTTAATTTTTAGATATTTAAATATCACATTTCTTTTTATTTTAAATTTTTTTATTGTTCAATAAAACAAATCACAAAATCACTTTTATTTGTACTAAAGAAAAACGAAATTAAATAAAAAATAAATAAAATTAAGACATTATTAATAAAATATTTTCGATATTAATTATGAATAAATTGTTTTTTTTAATAAATTTTTTTTTTTTTTTGGAAATAAACTTTGCTATGAAAATACACATATAATTTGTATAGGCATTATTTACTTTTATATTATTTTATATTTTATTTGTAAATTGACTTAAGTTATTTTGTATTTTATATATATTTATTTTGCGCCTTCTTTTATATATAGTATTTTATATATTTATTTAATTTGGTTTCCCCATATTTATTTAATTTGGTTTCCCCACTACATATACAATGTGACGAGGAAAATAAGGAACCTTTTCTTTTCTCTTCAGGTGTTTAGTTATACTACAAATATTTAATTGTATACTTATTACCGTTGTCATAAATAAATTGGAGCAGAGCGCGATCTGTCAAAGAAAAATATGTGTTCTTTTTTTTAGTTCGGAGCACTCAGAGCGTAAAAATTGTATTCATTTAATCATTTTTTCAATAAGAGTACGCTCAGAGTAATGATTGACATTGTTTATTATAAAGTTTTTGTGCATGTATAGCAAATTACTATCTGTCAAAATTTCAAAAGAATAAAGATTGATATTTTTGAAAATTAAAAAAAAAGTTACTTCAAAATATATTTAAATTGATGGATGAATGTCAATATAAATAATATAATTTTTTAAATAAACAGATAATAATTAAAATAATTTTCTTTTTAGCATTTAAATCGACTATATTTAAAATTTATAGCAAATTTAGTTTAATGTTGTTCATGTATTAAATCAGACTGCTTCAAGTATGCTCTGATTAGATTATGTCTGCATGTTCTAATAATGCTTGAAGTACACGATTCGTTTTACTTTATAAAAATGCCCTTACTATAATTTTGTTTATAATATGTTATTATATTCTATATATGCCAAAATCTTTGTATAATATCCTATATACCGAACAGCTGACGGACGAATTATGCACTACTCCATTGCTCAGATATATAAATAATATTTAATAATTGATCTAAAATGAAGTCTAGAAATAAAATTAACTATAAATATTATCTAACATTTATCAACTATACTTTTTCACTAAAAAAATCTTAAGATTTCTTTTAATTTTTTTTCCAACAGAGATTTTGTAATATATTTTATGGACAATATAGTATTTAAAATTTCAAATTGAATGATGAAATTGCGATATCACATGGAAATTTGATATAAAAGTTATTTAATATAAAATTCGGCATAGGTACATATTTAGTTGAATTTTTTATATCGAAAACTTAAAATGAAAATAGGTCAAAATAAATTGCATTTGTAAAAATATACGTACTCGTATAATGATTAAGTTTAATATGAACATGGTGATTTAATATTTATTGTCACAAAAGTAATCGAAGAAATAAATATATAATCAATATTTTCTAAACAAAAATTGTAATGGTTGTAGGAATTTTATAAATTTCGTTTTCATAATTTATTAATTTCATAAAAATTTAATAAATCTGAATTTATGGAAAAGATATATTATGGAAAATGAATATACATACTCGTAAATAATGTTTTAGAAAGAATATAGGCTTTAAATTCGAAAATGATTTTGACCAAAACCAGTTCACCATAGTTCAAATTTCTTTTACTTTTTTAAATTTTTTGTTGTGCGTGGTAATTCACAACCAACAATTTTAAAATATAAACTCGAAAATGGATTCTCAAAACTTTTGTGTTGGTAGAATATTTAGGATTAGCTTGAATTTCGAACACAGAGTGAAACTAGTTTAATTTCGAACTATAATTTAAGACATCTAACTTAATAAAGAAAAAATTTAAAACTAATAGACAAAAAATTAGTTTTAAATTTTTTCTGAAATTATATATTAATTATATACCTATTATTCAGTTCTATAAAATGATATCTTAAGATAAATATATAAATTGATATTATTAAGGAGTACATCCCTGATCTTTGAAAAAGTTAAGGTAAAAACAATGAATAAAATTGTAATGAAAAATTATACTTTTACTACTGCTACTACTTCTAGTTAATAAAGATTGAGATCAAGAATGAATGAAGCACTTTATTAAAATATAATACAGGAAAACTTTAGAATATATTTACAACGTTGACTTTGTAAAAGCGAATGTTATCACTTAAACAAGAAAATTGTAATTTGGAGGGAACACAAAAAGTTCAACAAACAAAATTCTAAAAATCGAAATATTGCTTAAATGAAAAAAATAGTTGCTTTTTAATATTAAAAATTATAATATTGCACACATTTTAATGTAATGTCAAACTATATATGATTATATTATAAAAAATTAAAAAAACTGTCAATTTATTATAAAATTCTTTCTCAAAAAAAATTTACTATCATCCCTATCCCTATTAAAAGTTCAAAGACATATAATTTCAATTTTTTTTTTTTGTGAATCAGCATAAAAAATAGCCTTGTCATAATTTGACAAGATTGAAATTCAATTAACTTTTCTTAAAGCTAAAATTTAAACTTTGAACTATTTAGCTGTTTATGATAAAAAGAAATTGTTCTACATATATTTTGTTTAAGACTGAGGGGTAAAAAACAAAACGAAAATAAAAAAAAAAAATTGTTTTTGACAAGTAAAAAAAAAAATTCCATATGTTGGGTTTTTTGTTTATTTGTTTTTAGCACATTTGCAAAAAAAATTTTGAAAAAATGTACCTATTAGTTTCACTTTGTACGTTCGTCCCTCCGTCCGTCTATTTGCAAAACTTCTAAACCGTTAAAGATAGAGAAAAAAAATTTTAACCATGGGTATGTTTCATGAAAAAAATTAATGTTGCAAAACAAATTTTTCATGTAGCCCCCTCCATTACGGAGCTATAGGCCGTCAAACTTTGAAAAAGCCTTATTTTTAAATGCGTATATCTCAAGTTCTGTATAAAAGTTTTTTAATCTGCCAACGCTATTCGACAGTAGTATTTTTTACCTTTCTAAGTCAATATCAAAAATGTAGAATTCTTTTAAATATAGTATTTAATTTGACCGTTATGTAAAAATCAAATATTGCCTGATTTTTCTACCTTTTCTACTCCGGCACGTGCTTAAATAGACTTGAAATTTTGAGGGAAGAGGGTATTTTGAGGGTATGTTTCCTCAGAAATTATTTTTGGACCCACCCCTGTTTATGAGCTATTAGGGCTCAAAATTTAAAATTAGCTATTTTTAAATACCTGCAACGTAGGCACCCGTACACATTTTTCTTCGGCAAGACATTATTAAAGCTCCAGTATTATATTTTTACATGTGTTAATGGTTTTTCTTATTTATATAGGGTTTCAAAGTTACGGCTCCTCATAATTGCAAAAAAGTCTTATTTTCACATTTTTTTATGCAATTTTAATATTTTTGGTGCAAATCACAATTCTAAACAGTTTGTATTATCTTTTGGAAATGTGCGCTTTGAAAAACCGATGGTTTACATTCTGCCTTGTTTCTTTTTCTTTTGAATTAACTTTTCTTTACTAAAAAGAGAAATTCTTTTAAAACTCTAAAAAGGAAAAACTCATCACATTTTCTTTCTAAGAATAAAAATACTTAAAAACGGAAATGACTATATTGATTTGATTTTTTTTTTACTTTATTTACATTAGGTTTGAAAAAAAAAATAGAATCTTTTTATGATAAGAAAAATTTTATTGTCTATTTTTTTTGTCATTTAGTTTTTTGCTGATATTTATTGTGATGATAAGCCGGTAATGAAAAGTTAAAAGATTTTCTTTTGTCTATGATTTTCTATTTCTAAGGATGCGTTTATATTGTTGGTAGCTACAATAAATGTTAAGAATGAAGATTAGAGGTGAGATAAAAGTATATAATTTTTCGTTATATTTTTACGTACAACAAATGTATAGTCTTGTTTTTAGTAAAAGTTATATTTTTGTTAAATTTATCACGAAAAATGTGAGCACTCATTATAACCACAAAAAAAAAAAAAAAAAACTTTTTATCATGCCTCAAGTACTATAAAACTATATAAATTTTCTCAATTATTTTGTGAAAAATTCAAAAATGTCTTAGCATATTTTATTTAATTGATATAAATTTGGAGAATTTTATATCTTTATGAAGATTTGAAATTTTTATTGCAGATTCGATTTAAATGTAACCCAACACAAAAAAAAATTTAACTAAGTAGCAAATAAGTGGAGTTTGCAAATGCCAAAGTTTTCTTTTATCACTTATTAATTTTAAATTTAAATTTAATGAAAAACTATAAAATAAATTAAAATATTTTTATATTTCATAAGTTAAATTCTAAAATTATATATTATCATTTCATGTTTGTAAAATTGTTAGTTTTGATATTGAAATTAAGCAAGTTCAACTGGCGGGGGGTTTCAACTATTTTATTAGTCTAGATCTAGAGCTACAATACATTTGAAATTTTGTAAAAGATAGCAATAACTTCTGAGTAATTTGGTTGCTCTAGACTCTAGAGTAACAGTTTCAAGTAGATGATCAAGTTTTATGGCAATAACTATTGTGAAATTTGGTCGATTTGGACGTTTTATGAAAATATTAATTAGGATCCTTAAAATAGATAAAAGTATACAAGATAAAAAAGACAATATTGAAAAAAAACCTATGCTAAAACAGTTAGCTTAAACGAACTAACAATTAATAAAAATGTTTAAGTGAAATATAAAAGATTTTTTTTAGGAATATATACTTAAAATAAGGGTGTTATTTAGGAAAAAGCAAATTCAAAAAAATATTGTTATTTAGCTTAAGCGAATTCAAATCTTTTATAATTCTAAAATTTAGCAAATACCAATTCTTGCAAACATTGTGCTGATTTATAACTACATTATAAAGCAGCAGGTATTATGATGGTTAGTTTAGTTTTATATGCATTTCTCTCCACTATAAATGTTAAATAGATCCAAATAAATCTAATCTAATTTTTGGCAAACATGTTCGCTTTACTCTTGTCTTTGGGTTTACAAATTTATACTAGTTTATATTGTACGTGGTGCTGGCTTTTGAATGATTTACTTTGAAATAGGAAGGATTTTTTTTCAATAAAGTTGTATTGACGAGCATATATTTTTAATGAATTATCTTAAAAATGCTAAAAACTATAATACAAATAATTGTAATATATTATAGAACTTGAAAATTTTTTATAATGATGTAAAATGTGAACATTCGGAACGGTTATTCATTAAGAATAATACTAATAATAATAGCTGCCGCAGTGACAATGAAGTTCCTTTCGATTATTATCTCATGAAGGAAGGTATTATAAAGTACTGCATATTATTACTTGACGACTTCGTCATCGACAGCAAAATAATAATAGAAATAATAATAGGTGAATTCATTATCCCCCTACAGTACTACTCTCCAACTTAATGTTTCTGGATGGTTGTCCTATTCTCTTCTATCCTTACTTCCTAGTCAATATACTGCGTTAGTAGTTAGTGGTTTCACCCCATTATATTAGCATAAAATGGAAGTGGGTTTAGTCAGTAAAAAAAATTCCCACCTTTCTTAGGAGAAAAAAAATTAAAAAAGCAATAAATTATCACAAAATTTCTAACTAACGAACTTATAATATTGCAACTAAAATAACAATATTTTTTTTAGATATTTATATAAACTCAGAAACTTAATATTACTAAATTAAATTATGATTTCAAATCTGTTAAATCAATTATGTTTATTATGTACGAAAAAAGGTATGATTTTCTTTTTAAAAACACCTTTTATTTATTTGAACACCGTTATATATCGAAAACCGTGAAAAATAATCTACCACTTCCCTCTTTTACAAAGGAAGTTTTATGTTTATCCTAATCTCCCTGATCAAACATTTTAAGAGAGACTGCACTGAGAGCCGAAAGCTCTGTACATATTAAGGTTATTTTATATTTTACTATCGAAATAATTTACCTACAAATTAATAAAATATATCTTGATTTAAAATTCATATTTAAATTTAAAATCAAAATCATTAATTACATTAATTACATCATGTTCACAATTTTTAAATACACCATATCAAAACAAAACTTAATTTCTTGGTCAAATATTTATCAAAAATATAAATTATTCATAAATTGAATATAACAATGTATAATTAAAACTAACAATTTTTAAATTATTAATTAATTTATTGATTATTGACAGCTACTACTTATATATTGTCATTGTATTTGTATAAAAATCGATTTAACACGAAAAATAAAAATTTAATACTTAATTAACGCAAAAAATATCAATTTTCTTAACAACACTCTTTTACAATATATAACTACTCGTATACAAGTAATAAAATATTGATTAATTAATATATATATATATATGTAAATAATATATGTTATTAATTTTGAAGTAATTAGTTTCGATTATTTCTATATAAGTTTCGTTTTAACTGGGATAAAATCATTATTTCAAACTTACACCTAATAAATTTTTTTAGCATTACCCTAACACTTAATAATTTTTCAACAGATATCTCCCTCTGAAAATATTAAACCTTAATTTTTGTTATACTTTTAAGGTATATATTATTATAATATATATAGATAAGTTATATTACCATGTTCTACTCAATTAATCATAAAAAAAAAAAAAAAATTACTTTTTGTACAAAAATTATTTTTTTTATTTTTATATTAAAATGGATTTGCATTTCTTTACCTTTTATACTTCAGTTAACATACAATAATGTATACGGAACTTGCGAACATTATGTTTGTTGAAATCTATAGATTACATACAATTTTGTTTTGTATTTATCCTTTTTCTAAAAGAATACATATATATATATATATATATATATATATATATTTCATATAATATTTATATGTATATACATATTATATAAATAGTTTATACACATATGAATACATTTTATTATAGGCTTTTATTTGTGATGAAAGAAATTATTCTTGGTAATTATTCAAAATTAACACGTAAATATATTTATGAATTTTACATACATATATACACTATAAAAAAAAATTGTCCTCATTTTTGTTATTGAATGATTTTCAACACCGTATTGGCTCCCCGAACTTAAGCACGCCCAAATGCACTTACTCCGTATTGGCTCCCCCGAACTTACGCCCAAATGCCAAAAATAAACTTATGCCAGCAATTTTTTTGATTTGGTTCATGAACTTAAGCCCAAAAGTTATAAAATTTTTTGGGTGTTTGTTCATTTTTGAATTGGGCATAATTTCATTTTTTAAATAAAAAAAACAATATAAAATGAAGTAAAGCCCAAGTATAATGAATCAATACCCAAAATAACTCTAAAACTCTAAAAATAATGATTATTACAATTTCTAAAAATTATAATAAACCATTCCTATATATTGCTATGCATACATAATATGAAAATGTAATAAGGCCTTACTCAGAGCATACAGACATAAATGCTGATCTTATTTCATTTAATGCATTTGGCGTGCCAATAGAAACTGATGAGTTTTTGCATTTAACTTTAATTTTATTCAAAGCAATCAATTCATCATATAGATCTTTCTGGTCACTTTCATGGTTATATTGCTAAGAAGTCATCGGTTTTCTTACACAATTTTCATTGAAAATAACACATCACTTTTGCATTACAAGTAAAAATATTTACGATTTATTAATAATTAATTCAATGCACGTGTTTCATTCACTTAAAACAAAGTTATGTTTATTACTAACAATAAATGTAAACATTATAATAATTATATATGTATCAATTAGGATCAGCGTTGCAGATTTACTACCTATGTAAGAAATTTACTACAAATTCCTCCTGATTCAAGATTTCGTATATATATATATGGGTACATATTGTGAAAAAAAGAGTATAATCTCGATTTTGTAACTAACTATAAAATCACTGCTACGACGCGGTTATGGGAACGAGAGTGAAGTTGCAAGCGGTGAGCTCGCGCCGCACATCTCCCGCGAAAACGATCGAGTGTGGCCGCGAGGTCTAATCTTCGCGTAGATGGCCAGTATATAACCTTGATTATTCCAGAAAGAAAGGAAATCTTCATTTTGGAATTAACACAGGACCCAGTGCATCTAATAAGATTCGCGGGAAGCGATAAAGTATCAAATAAAATTCAACATTTGAAATAAAATAAAATTCAACCTTCCTTAACAGAAAGTAAGAAATCCTGATTTTAGATTTTGTATATCCACAACATATTCTGAAAAAGAAATATAATTTCGATTTTGTAAAATCCCTCCTAAATCAGTTAAGTAAAGAAGTAGATTTAGCGTCATTTAAGAATTAGCTAGCAACAACACTAAAATTGTTGTTATTGCAATTGAAATTTTTATAATTGTGTTTTATTGAAGTCTTACGATACTTATGTATTTCAAATATTTCAAAATCCATGTGATTTATTCTTAAAAGTGAAAATGAACTAAGAGCCAAAAATTATGAACTTACGTCTAAATGAAATGAACTTACGCCTAAGTAAAATATTTTGGGTTTTAGTTCACTTTTTTTTTGTGGTATAAGTTCATTTTTGATTTGGGCGTAAATTCATTTTGGCGTAAGTTCGGGGAGCCACCGTATTTTAATTGTTCACCATATTTCAATATAAAGTTATAATGTTATTTGTACAATAGACGTTGTATCGTAATTAAAATTAAAGTAGTTGAAATATTTTCTATCCAGTTTTTTTTTTAAATACTTTCCTAAAAATATGCAATTATATTTTATGTAAAAGCACATGGTTTAAGTCTCTCCGAGTTCTTAGTGTTTTTATTTTCTCCACACGAGTGTAAATACAAAATAATATATAATATAAACAACATAAATAATGAATATTAATACATAAATTAATAACAGAATTCAACCTATAATGTCCTAAAGCTATTATGACATTTCTTTTTTTTCACTTTTTAATGCATTAAAAACTATTAAACTGTCAGTTTTGTATAAAAAAGGTAACATTATATATATTGAAAAGAAATGAATATAATATGAGTTTGCTATGCATTATATTAACCGCGTCATTTACTATTAAATTTTGTAATTTGAAAAAGTAAATATTATTATTGCGGTTTAGAAATCTTAAATTATTATAAAAAACGGGAAAGATATTATCCGCTTAAAATTTGGTGATATATTTTTTTGATCTTCTAAATAAATTTTCAACTATTATTTTATTTAAATTTATTGCTAGCAATAAATTTGTATCCATATTTTTTAAATGCCAACTGATTATTCAAAAAAACAGCAGATTTTCCACTTAATTTTGCAAATTTTTACATTTTTAATGGAATAAAAATGACATTAATATATTAAACGTGACATTTATACATTTTTATTACATATACTCTTTCTTTTCACACCAATGAAAATATGATACTATCTCGCTTTTTAAAATGTTAAAAACAAAATGTGTCACAATAGCTTTCGTAGCCTATGTTTTTGTAATATTGTAATATACTATGTTATATTTTGTAATGTTAATAAATAATGTAACGTAAGGTTAATACATATAAATAAATAAATACATAAGTTTTTCCGTATCTTTCTTGAAATGCTGACAGTTCTCTTTTAAAATTACATCTAATGAAATTCATGTTCATCTGAAAATAGTGTTTCTAAAATAATATTAAGTCAACAAAAGTCTAGTGATCAAAAAACTGATTTAAATGCATTGAAAATTAACAATGAATATAATAAAAACTGTCAAAACCAAAACAATTAAATCAATTATTAGAAAAATAATCTTATTCTTATTATTCTCAAAAAGTTAAGAATCACTCATAGAAAAAACTAACTGTAACTGAAACACAGCTAAAAATATTAACTTATATTATAATTCACAATGGGGTGTATAAATAATATCAACCTTGAAATCTTCAAAAATTTTAACCTATAAAAAAAATATAAAATAACAATTATAACAAAATTTAAAATTAAGAAAAAACGAGGAAGAGTGCAGTAGAGTAGACTGTGTCAACTCTGGGATACCCGTATGAACGTAATATTTCCTGTTTCTATAAAACTTGATCATCTTTTAAAAACATTCAGAGTTTTAGTACCGAACTACAGAGATTTATTTATGTAAATTGTGGAGTTGTATGATAGCTACCCGAATCTATTGCGCCTAGCGTCATTAAGTTCCAAGAAATGCAAAAAGCCTGAACCGGCTGCTTTAGACCATTCAAATTTTACAAAAGTTTTTGGCATGCAACTCGACACTTTTTCACTAAATTTCAGATAGCTAGCTTCAATAGACACTGAGTTATTTTCATTTAAAAAGAGAAGTTGTATGGCAACTATCCGAACCTGTCATATCATCACAACAAAATTTTACAGAAGTTGTTGCCATAAAACTCGATCATCATTTGCAAAATTTCAGATACCTAGATTGAATAGACACTGGGTTATTTCCATTTAAAGAAAGAAGTTGTATGGCAGCTACTCGAACCCGGCGGCCGAAAATGCTGGAGTTAAATAGCAAAACTAACAATTTTGTAAAAGTGACGTAAAAAAAATGTCAGCCTCCTAACTCCTTTATTTTTTGAGTTATCGTGCGGACGTACACTGAGTTCTTTCATTTAAAAAGAGATTTTGTATGGCAGCTACCCGAACCCGTCACACCACCACAACCAAATTTTGCAGAAGTTGTTGCCATAAAACTTGATCATCATTCGCAAAATTTCAGATACCTAGATTGAACAGACACTGGGTTATTTCTATTTAAAGAAAGAAGTTGTATGGCAGCTACTCGAACCCGGCGGCCGAAAATACTGGAGTTAAATAGCAAAACTAACAATTTTGCAAGAGTGACGTAAAAAAAATTTCAGCCTCCTAGCTCCTTTATTTTTTGAGTTATCGTGCGGACGGACACTGAGTTCTTTTCATTTAAAAAGAGATTTTGTATGGCAGCTACCCGAACCCGTCGCACCAGCACAACCAAATTTTGTAGAAGTTGTTGCCATAAAACTTGATCATCATTCGCAAAATTTCAGATACCTAGATTGAACAGACACTGGGTTATTTCTATTTAAAGAAAGAAGTTGTATGGCAGCTACTCGAACCCGCCGGCCGAAAATGCTGGAGTTAAATAGCAAAACTAACAATTTTGCAAGAGTGACGTAAAAAAAATTTCAGCCTCCTAGCTCCTTTATTTTTTGAGTTATCGTGCGGACGGACACTGAGTTCTTTTCATTTAAAAAGAGATTTTGTATGGCAGCTACCCGAACCCGTCGCACCAGCACAACCAAATTTTGTAGAAGTTGTTGCCATAAAACTTGATCATCATTCGCAAAATTTCAGATACCTAGATTGAACAGACACTGGGTTATTTCTATTTAAAGAAAGAAGTTGTATGGCAGCTACCCGAACCCGGGGACAGAAAATGCTGGAGTTAAATAGCAAAACTAACAATTTTACAAAAGTGACGTAAAAAAATTTTCAGCCTCCTAACTCCTCTATTTTTTGAGTTATCGTGCGGACGGACACTGAGTTCTTTTCATTTAAAAAGAGATTTTGTATGGCAGCTACCCGAACCCGTCGCACCAGCACAACCAAATTTTGTAGAAGTTGTTGCCATAAAACTTGATCATCATTTGCAAAATTTCAGACGCCTAGCTTCATTAGGTTCCAAGAGGTACAAGAAGTCTGAACCGGCTGCTCTAGACCAAACAAATTTTACAAAAGTTGTTGGCATATAACTCGACACTTCTTTACTAAATTTCAGATTCCTAGCTTCAATAAACACTGAGTTATTCTCATTTAACCGGATAAGTTGTATGGCAGCTACCCGAACCCGCCGCACCACCACAACCAAATTTTACAAAAGTTGTTGCCATAAAACTTGATCATCATTTGCAAAATTTCAGACGCCTAGCTTCATTAGGTTCCAAGAGGTGCAAGAAGTCTGAACCGGCTGCTCTAGACCAACCAAATTTTACAAAAGTTGTTGGCATGTAACTCGACACCTCTTTACTAAATTTCAGATTCCTAGCTTCAATAAACACTGAGTTATTCTCATTTAAACGGAGAAGTTGTATGGCAGCTACCCGAACCCACCGCACCAGCACAACCAAATTTTACAGAAGTTGTTGCCATAAAACTTGATCATCATTTGCAAAATTTCAAAAACCTAGCTTGAATAGATACTGAGTTATTTCTATATAAAGATAGAAGTTGTATGGCAGCTACTCGAACCCGCCGACCAAAAATGTTGGATTTAAATAGCAAAACTAACAATTTTGCAAAAGTGACGTAAAAAAAATTTCAGCCCCCTAGCTTCTTTAGTTTTTGAGTTATCGTGCGGACGGACGGACGGACGGACGGACGGACGGACGTACATGGCTTAATCGACTCAGAATTCGATTCTGAGCCGATCCATACATTTGACACTATATCTAGCTCGACTCCTTTAAGGTGTCACAAACGTAATGGCAAATTTATTATACCCTTGAACATAGTTCATACGGGTATAATGAAAAGAGACGTATTAGATATAATTTGTTTCTTTTTTCTCTTTGCGCTTTATTGTTTTAGTATATTTGAAAAAACTGTTAATTATTTTTAAATCCCAATAAGTCTTTAAGACTTATTAGCTACATCTATATTAAGTATTTCTTTTCAATTGTTCAAAATTATTTAGTAATTATTCTTCTATTTTCATATTCACATTGAAAATTATTACAAAAGAAAAAAAATTAATAAAACAATGTTCATATTTTTTTTAAATTTTTTTTACTATCGTGAATTAAATCGATTGTATTATTGTGAATGAACAAAAAGAACAAAATAAATTAGATCATGGTGTATGTATACTGTATAGGTTTTTATTTTTTAAAAAATATAAAGAAGAAATTTTTTAATTACTTGAAGTTTTAATTATTCGGAACAGTTTTATTTTTTTTTTTTTCTTTTGTTAATTTCATATTAATAGAATCTTTTATTTTCGTTTTTATTTTAATTAGATTTTAATGTATAATTCACGTTATGCATTAAAATACAAATTTTACATTTAATAATACAGAATCTTTTCTCATAATGTCTAATTTTTTTTAGCACTCAAAAAGAAATTATTTTAAATCGTATAGCCATAAAAACAAATCTAAAGGAAATCTGATCAATTAAAATGGTTCTATATTCAATTTTTTTGTTTTTCCAAATTTATTTACTATACATACTATACATACATACATTTATTTACTATACATACATATAACATAAATGTGTAATTATTTTATGAAATGATGTGTTAATTCTATACCAAAAAAAAAAAAATTTGCTGAATATGTTAAATTTTATATATGATCAAATAAAATTTATTTCTATTATTTTGTACAGTACATATAGTTAGTAAAGTACATATGTATGTATATACATAGAAATATACTTAATGGACAAAATGAGAAATAAAATAAAACAATTCAATCTTTCTAACAATCAATTTTAAATTTTAACATTATTGAAAAAATGATTACACATACGATTTAATTGTTATTGAAGTTTTGTATGTATCATATATATTTAGTCATTGGAAATTTATATTTGGTAATGTTTAATAAAGGAGCGTATCATAATCCCAAAAATCAAAATACCAAAGACAAAATATTTTAACAATTTGAAAAATTGCAAATTACAATTAAATACAAAATCCTTAAATTAAAAATCTCAAGATTTGAACATGGTTTTTAAGGTAATGTAGCTCTTACAATTATTGGATTTCCAGAGGTTTACAAAGTTAAATTACCATAGTTAGAAAATATAAGTTTTGGCTAAAATATTCAACTTTGACTTTTCATGTATGAAAACCTATTTCCTGGTTTTCTTTCAGACTAATTTATTAATAATAATTTTTTTAATAGTTCATACTGCTCACCAAAAATAATTCTTATCAAATTATAGATTTTGTTTGCATACAAAAAATGTGCAAACAAAATTTATTTTTAATTTTTTGGGGTAAAAATAGTTTCAATCTAAATTGTAAATTCATTAAAAGAAAAAATTATTTTGCCTATACTATTATAATTCAAGAGTATAAGATTCACGGAATCCATATTCATAAATAATATTCTTTAAGACCTTGCTTACATTTGGAGGAAAAAACGAACCTTTTCAACCTTCATGTTTACACCAGGGTGAAGAAGGTGCTTTTTTTCTTTGGAAAATCATGTCAGAACATTGGTACATTAGAAATGAAACGACGATTTCTTTACATTTCTTTTTTATTTTGTTCCGACACGTATGAAATTTTATTTTTCGTATACGTGTTTTTCTTTTACCATCCCATTTTCTTCCCTTGCCTAAAAATTTTGGAGTAACGTACGTTTTTCCACCAAATGTAAACAAGGTCTAAAATCAAAATTTGTAATATGCTTTTGAATCATTTGCAATTTTGTAATTTAAGATTTTGAATTAGGGATATTGTATGCAACACAAATAATCTAATCAGTTCAATAAATCAGTTCATTAAAATGAATATTACATTTTCTATTATGTTCATCTGGAAGAGGAAACAAATTGTTCAATAAATATTTTGATAAAATTTTGGGGAAAGAATACAGTGATCCTAACTTTTTAAATTATTAGAAGTTTTGTATTCAAATTTCAAATTAATTCCATGTTTTTTTTTTTAAAGATACTTTTATTATGAGTATAAGTTAAATATTTATTACAGACTTCTACTATGCATATGCGGAATTCCATGAAAAATTATTCTAAAACCGAAAATTAAAAAATGATCTGCAGATATAATATCTTATATGATTTTCTAAGATTCTAATATTAGATAACGTGAGTATTAGTTCTTCGTTTGCTTTTATTTTTAAATTGTGGTTTTAAAATCGATTCAAATCGATTCTTGAGATAGAAATTTTTTTATAGAAATGCCCGATTGCCCTGATGACTAACGAAATCCATTTTCTTGTAATTTTTGACAAGTAGTAATAAAAAAACTATAATAAGTGTTTCCATGTTTTATCAATAGACATGTTATATTATATACAATGTAAATGTAATTTTTTTTTTCTATTATAAGGCAATTTAATATGTCAATTAATGGACTATTTATGAACAATTAAATTGATGAGTTAACAGTAACACACATGCATGATGAACTAACAATTTCATATTTATTTCCATTTTTTGACATTTTATAATGACATATTGTAGATGTGTTCTGTACATATTAATAATTTTAAAACATACATATATATTCATCATACATAATTTCTGAACAATTTCTTTTCATATGACTTAATAATCTTCAAAACATTGTTTAAAAATAAAAAAGCCATTTTTCTCACTCTGCTGGTTTTGACACTAGAATGATGAGAAAATTGATGCGAACTGGATGAGAATAGAACTATCATCAATTAATTTCTCATCTATAGTTCTCATCAGTTAATGGTCGCCATTTATTGACCATTATATTGATGAAAATATAGATGTGGAATAGGCTTGTAAAGGAATTCACAGAAAATCGTATAATATTGAAACTTATAAAACTAACAAAAGTGTATAAAACCGATGACTAACAGCATTTTGTCGAAAAATAAGTTACATTTCCCGTTTAAGTATTTTTTGTTGGAATATTTTTAAAATATTGCTCTATGTGGTGTTTTAAATATACAAATATTTATAGAATAAAGTTAATGAGACTTAGGCTAAATTGATAAAAGAAAATTTCAAAAATTTTTTTAAATATCCCAATGACTAACTTGAAATTCCCCATATATTTATATTTTTACTTAAGTTTTCTTGAAATTTTTGTATTGTATCTGGAAATTAAATCCAACATTTTTCTGCATAAAAAAATTTAATTATAAACAGACTTATAAATATAACTTCTATATATAACTATTTTCAATATAAAATATGTGAATTTTAATAACAAACATATTAATTTACGATGTTTGATTAAAAATAGTGAAAATTTAAAGAGATTGGAGTAATTGTTTTTTTTTTAAGTACATCAAATATTTAAAGTACTATGTATGCTGTGTCTGTTGTATTGAAAACACTTTCCCACTATAGTGAGAAATAAAACTTTTTTAAAATTACTATTATTGTATTAGGTCAAAATGTAGGCAAAAGAAGTTTTCTGAAAAACAAACCAATTATAAATTATTATGTCATATTAGAAACAAAATAAAAACAAATTACTTTAGTCGGTCGTTAATAAAAAAAAACAAAAAAAAAAGATTAACCTACAAAATTAATTAAAAAATAAATTTTAACTAATTTTTTTCCTTTCATGTTTTTTTTTTTTCTACTTTCAGATACAAGTGACTTTACAAAAAATATAATCAACTATTAGTACTATTAGTCAAGAACTACAATTATACGATATTACCACACAATAATATAAACAATGAAAATATAATAAAATATATGAAGGTTTGTAATTTATCACGCGAAATTTTTCGAAATAATTAACAAAAAAATTTAGTTACATAATCAAATTTAAAAAACGTAATTATACCATTGTTCATTAATTTATTATTGATATTGATAGACATAGTAATAATCGTATTCCTTAAGAAGCTAAATTTTATACGGTTTTATAAAAATAATTATATCGAAATATTTTATTATTGTATAGAGTCGATTAATAGGCTATAATTAATTTATATTATTTCTAAACACTCTATAAACACTATAATAAGTGTTCAATTTAAAAAAATCAGTTCTAAAACAAACTAAACTGTTGTAACCTTGATAGTTTTGTGGAAAAGGAGCATGTAGTATATTTCACTCCCTTTAAGAAAAAAAATAAAAGAATTCGCTTTTTAGCGGACCGGAAACAAACCCCCATTTAAGAAAACGTAACGTATATTTCACTTTTAGCGAATCGTAAACGAACCGCTATTGTGAACTGAAAACGAATCGTTTCTACCTGTACACAAAAAAATAGAATATCATTCCTGGAATAACTGTACACAAAAGAGAAGATTTTTAATAACAGTTAAGTAAAATTTATAAATTTTAATTTTTTTTTTTTTTATTATACAGATACAAATATCTGCCGATATTTTTAGGACCCTTTTGCCTTTAGGATGTAGGATATCTTGGTACAAGTATTCAATTATAATTATATTTAATATTTTGTTTACATTATTTTATTATATTTTTTATATATTATTTTTGATCTGACGGGGGTTTGAACCCGAGACCTTTCGCCTGAAAGACCGGTGACTTACGCTCTGCACTATTGATCAGATAATTTTAATTTTTAATAGTTTTTTTTAAATACTTATAATTATTTTTACCTGAATATAGATAGCTACACAATAAAATAGGCGCCATCATTCCTAAAATAGCTGCACAACAAAATAAGAGTGAATTTTGATAACAGTTATATGGAATCGCTTAGGCGGTGCGTAATCGTGCCGCTTAAGCGAACTCTTGGCAATATGCATTTTTTGTTTAATTTTAATACGACAACGGTAACGTTTACAAACCGTTAGCAAATCGTAAAAGCGGTTCGTAAACGAAATTTACTATGAAGAAATGACTTCACCGGCGGTTCGTTTTTCTTGAAGGGCTAAAATAAAACAAAGGTCCCATTACAATTGAATTTCCAAAAGTTTCAAAAATTATATGATTGAAAAAATTTTCAATTTCAATTGTTCAAATCTGAACATTTATTAATCTCTAATTTAAAAAAAAAAAACAATCCAATTTTTTTTCATTAATTTTTTGATACGTTTTTAAACTTTTGATACGTTTTTAAAAAAATGTTTTTATAAACTACTTATATTTACCCTTAATTATCATAAATAGATTTTACTTTATTAAAAATTTTTATTAAAATTTTATATAAATATTTCATATATATTAAATAAAATTTTTTTTTTTGGTTTTTTTATTTTTGACAAGGGTTTTATTTACAATAATGAGCAACAATTAAAATAACGATGCATATTAATATTCCCTTAACTTGGTTCATTAAAAATATCAAAGTTGGGAAAAAAAGGGTTATTTTTTTTTTTAAATCAACAAGTGGTTACAAAATTAGATCGTTAAAATATTTTTTATTTCTATAAAAATCCTTAAAAAAAATTTAGATCCTTAAATCCTATAAACTTATATAAAATATAATATAGTCTAATAATATATGAAGTATTATATTATAATGTAGGTGGTACTTTAAATTTTTGGATCTGGTTTTGTTTTTTTTGTAGCATATCAGTACTATTTTATGAAAAAAATTCGTAAAAGATTGTATTAATTTTAAAAAAGAAAAAAACGACAAATGATTGAAATTCTTGATTTTGGTCATAATTATTTTAAAAAATTTAATTGCTTAGAAAATATTCAACTTGTATAGGTACAATTTATTCATTATGTTTTTTTATTTTTAAGCAAATAACTTCAAAAATCGTAATTGTAAAACAAAAATTCATTCCTATACTTATATTATATTATATAATTATATATTAAAATGTGCTCTTCTTAATTAATTCTATAGATACAATTTTTGATAAAAAAAAAAACTTAACAAAAATTTTCATCTTCAAACATCTTTAACAATATTCATCTTTAAATTATAGATTTTCAACTATTTCCTATGGAAAAGAACTTATTTAAATATTTAATCAAAAGTTTATTAATTCAAACTACCATTTTTACTTTTTCTTTCTTTTTGATTTGAAAATCTAATTAAATTACAAAATAACGAAATATTGAATTCTATAATTGAAATTAAAAACCTAATCAAAATAAAAAAATATCATATTTAAATAATTCATGATTAGTTTTGCTGCTGATGTACGTACCACAATAAAAAACACATACAAAATACTACAGTATTTTTTCCTAATTATAAATAAACTCTCTGTTAACGGTGTTATTTTGTGCCAACCATTCATAAATTTAAGCTTTAACTCATAATAAAATCATATAAAATATTATATAATCATGACAAAACACTGAATATATCCGGTTATCCACAAAAAAAAAACTATATTATAATACAGGGTGTTGAAAGTTTTTCATATATTGTAATTTATCTTACATAGTGGAAAATTTTTCCATATATATGGGTTTTTTTTAACAAAATTTCAATGAAGCATAAGATAATATTTAATTTTATCAAAAACCGTAAAAGATACAATATAAATATGATAATATAAATTAAACCTATGATTTCGGTAAATTAGAAAATGTGATAAACATCATATGTTGATAACGGTTTTTTATAAAAACAAAATACAGTTATTTAAAATAAACTTTGAAAAATATCAAAATTATTCGATTTTAAAAGCTTTTCTATTCAATTATGAAAGTTAAGAAAAATTTTAAATATTAGTATGAAAGCTCATATCACAGCTTCACATGTGTATCAATAATTAAACGAATCTTGTATGTTGTACAGAGGCGAAGATATTTTTGTTCTTAAAAATTTAAAGAAAACACTTTGAATGCCGTTATCTTGGAAACCGTTAAAAATAAACTAAATCTTCAGAATAATTTTTTGGTTGTTTCGATCTGACGTATTACCTCCTTCTTCGTGACCTTCGAATGCCGGACACCCTGTATATTACGAATATACTGTATAGATGTTTCACAATTTTACTAATCATACAAAACAGACATGTATATACATCAAAAAAATTCAAGAATAGGAATAATAGTATTACAGTAGATTAGCATTATATTGATCCATTAATTTATGGTATCCTGGTCTCAAGTCTGTATAGAATATTTTAAAAAATCCGTTTACTAAATGTGTTAACTATAACAAAAAAACAAGGCAGAAAGTAAACCAACGGTTTTTAAAAACGCACATTTCTAAAAGACAATACAAACTGTTTAGAATTGTGACTTGCACCAAAATTTTATAAAAAAAATGTGAAAAAAAAGGACTTTTTTGCAATTTCGAGGGGCTGTAATTCTGGAACCATACATAAATAAGAAAAACCGTTAACACGTATAAAAATATATTACTGAAGCTTTAATTTTTATGTCTTGTCGAAGAAAAATTTTTACAGATTTTTGTAAAAATTTATAAAATTTTTTTCCTCTATCTTTAACAGTGCAGACGTTTTGTAAACCGACGGACAGACAGATAGACGGACCGAGTGAAAATAATAGGCACATTTTTCTAAAATTGTTTTGGAAATGTGCTAAAAATCTGAAATTCTGAACTAGCAAAAAAAAAAATCAACAATCAATTGAAGGTATTTTATTAAAATTAATGAAATAAACTTAAATTTTCCTTTGTAATTCTGAATGAGATTTATTTAAATTAACAGGATGTATTGCTAAAATAAGAAGAAATAATTAGTTTTGTCCTTAAAATAATTTGTCAATAACCTTTACAGGAAATCCATTATATCTTGAATATTCTGTATTACTATTTTAATAATTATATATACATTAATATAGGTATAAAAAATTTTTCAGTGTCTAACACTATTAAGTATGTATCTAATAAATAATAGTAATAGTATATAGATGGCAATAGTTGTTGTAGTAGTATAATATGATGAAGTCAGATCTTGAATGGTATTTATTAAAGAAACGCGATTTGAATTATATTCAAAGTTTTTTTTTTTTTTACTTCTTTTACTTTTTTCATTTTAACAACCCCATATTCTACAATTTATGCTCTAATATGACAGGACATTTACAAATTATACCGTTATATAGATTATTTATTATTCTCATATATGTATATATTAAACCCGTTACTTAACCATTATTTTAATTTTTTTTTTTATATTTTAACATGTATTTTACCGTAACATACCATTTTATAAGATTACGAATAAATGGTGTTGTTAGTTAAAAGTAGATTTGAAGGATAAAAGGTAAAAACCAAAAAAATACAGAATGTATAAAGGAAAGGAATAACTGTATAATAACGAGAATTACTTCATGTTATTATTTTTTCTATTTTTTTGCTTTTTATTTTCCTATTTTATTTTATTTTATTCTTTAGACTTTTAGTATTACACAACACAAAGTATATTATAATATACACCGCAAATAATATTTATTACTTAATCATTTAATATGTATTAAAGAAAAAAAAAAAATTTTTTTTTTGTTACGTATCCTTGACATGGACCTTAATAATGACTTTAGAAAATACATTAAAATCGAACACAAACCAAATATTATTTAGTAAATTCTAGGCTTATTCATCAATGTATATATATAATAAATACAAATCAATCAATTATTCAAAATATTACATTATTTTTTACACACTTTTATATAAAATTATACACATTTTATTTATTTCATTTTGTTTTGAAAAATATTATAAATAATTTATTATATATTTTTGTTTTATATTGGATATGAAATTTAAAAGCAAAGAAATTTCCACGTTTTCAGTTAAAAAACTAAAAATATAAAAAAAAAGATAACAACACTAAACTAAAAAAAAGAGAAAGAAACAACTTTACAATAATATTTCGTTTTATTGTGTTCTCCTTTACTATAAAAGGAGAATCTCTTTCTTTAATTCTTTTTTTTTCTTTCTTTCTTTTTATACAATTCACTTTATTATCCTTGCATTTTCTTCATTAAAAATACATTTTTTTTTTTTTGTATATTGTGTATTTTTTATTGTACTTTTAACATAAATTTGTTTTTTTTAGCCGTATAGATTTTCCCAAATAATATAACGGTAAAACGAACTTTTTTAAGAAGTTAAAAAATTAAGAAGTAAATATGATTGGAAAAAAAATAGTTATACTATCTAGTATTTTGCATAGACTTTTGTATTATGATTTGTACTACCTAGGTATTAATAAAATTAACAATAGAAAAAGAAAACAGTTATCATTTACAAAAGGTATATTTAAAATAATGTTTACTGTAACTGTGTTATACTCAGTAGAATATGTATACCGAAGGTTCACTGTAGCCTGTAGGTAATATAAAAAATTTATACGCACAGTAAAAAGTTACAAAGTTTAATTTAAGAAAAAAAAAATTTTTAATTGAGGCTAAGTGCAGTAATTTGTCCAGACAGGCGACAAATAATTTAAACGTTTAACGGTATCTATCAATGAAAAAAAAAAAACAAATTTATTTGATTAAAATTTAAGAATAAATTTATTTTATTTTTTTTATTTGATTTTTTTTTACAAAAAAAAAAACAAAACTGATAGAGAGTAAAAATTTATTTTACTCTTTTAAACACTGCACAGCTTTTCCATTTTATCATAAGTATTTTCACGATTTCTTTACGCTTTTATTTTGGATTTCTTGATGTGACACTTGACAATTTCTTAAATAAAATTATCGTAAAAATTTTACAAAAAAAAAAAAGAAAAAAAATGTTGTTTTTTGTTTTTTGTTTTTGACAAAAAATAAAAATTACGAGAAAAATTTTTGTAACCGAACCGTCTTCAAAAAGTTATTCTCATTGACTGAATTCATTTAATAGATACCGTTATATTCGTACTCAAGTTTCTCAAATACAAGAAAAAAAAAAAAAAAAAACAGGAAAAAGGAATGAAAAAAAGAAAATTCATATTAACCAATATTTTTCGTATTGTGTATATCAGATTTATACTACATAATTATTATATTTTTCTTTTTGTCGTTATTTATTTTTATTTCACAAAAATTATGCCGCATTTTATATTTCATTCCTTTTATTATATTAATTCTTTTGTTTTGTATTTTATGTTTATTACACAGGAACAGGAAAAAAAAATTTTATTACGAAATAAAAGTCCATAAAAATATCCCTTGACTTCTTGTGGTTTCGAAAAGTTTTTAAGTAATACATGTGAACATGTCCTACTTATATAGGGCAGAGAAAGAGAGAGAGAGAAAAAAAAACTGACTTTATGGAACGCATTTAAAGCGTATGCTAAACGGTTTATGTATGAGTCAAATTGAGAATGAGTATAAGTGAATAAAATAAAATAAAACATAATTTGTAAAATACTTCTACTATATATAAACGTAAATAGAAAAAGGATTTTGTTATTTGTATAAGTAAAAAAATGTTTTAATTTGTTTGTAATTGTAAATAGTTAAAATATAACTATTATATAATGTAAAACAAAAACAAAAAAAACAAAAATATATAAATAGAGAGATCGTCAAGTCAAGTTCATTGAGAAAATTATAAAAATCATAAAAGTTTTTCTCTCACATTTTTTTTTTTCAAGTACTATAAAATTTATTATAATAAAAATCACAGAAGTAGGGAAAGAGTTTTAGTTAAAATATTCTATAGTTTTATTTTTAATTTATCTTTTTATAGTAATCGGGTTGAATAGTATTTCAATATTGTTGTAATGTTTTTTTTGTTATTATTATTGTTGTTGTATTTTTTCATGTTAAAAAGTAATTTATATTTTCTTTTCTTGTTTTTTTTGATAAAATTTTGGATCTTATCTTGTCATTGTTTACCTGTTCTTAAGGAGTAACAAATAACAAAAGTGTTACGACTCCAATTAAATAAATTGGTTTTATTATTTTCTTAAAGTTTTTCTTTAATTTTGATTTTCTGTAATTTAATATTTAAATCACTGTATATATAGTTAACTAAAATGATTGAATTTCTATTTTATTTTTTTTTGTTATTGAAAATTTAAAAAATAAATTTTGTATATATAAATAAAAAAAAATGTAAAATGAAAATTATGCGTTTATTTATTTTTCTTTAGATTTCTCTAGGGAAAGTTTTGAAATGTCACTAGTTGAGAAATTTTTAAATTGTTTTTTTGTATCGCATAGTTTTAAACAATTTTCTTCGCATTTACATATACTATATATTTTTTTTTTTTGTGTTTTTTTTTAGTACATTTCTCTGTCACATAAATGTGAACAGGAAATTACACAGCCTTTCCTTTTCAGGCGTGGCTGTAAATGTCGTAAGAGGGAATAACTTTTACGACGTGTGCGGGATTCGAACCCACACTTTTTCGGTGTTTACAGCGGATTTTATACGCTCCTACCCACTAAGGCCACCGAGACCTATTCTATATATTTATAATTTTAAAATAATAATTAAAACAAATAATATATGTATGTATATACTTTTGAAAACTTACTGTAACAATAAATTATTCATAATATAGGAAATTGTTTTTGACAATTAAATTGGATATAAACTTGTATCAGATTAATCATTAATTTTGTTTAGTTTTTTATTTTGGTAATTAAATAGAAAAAAAAAATATATATATATAATGGTTTCATTCTACTAAATTTTAATATAATTATGAAGAATTTACGAAGAAAAACAAAAACAAATGAAGCACGTAACAAAATCCTGAATAACAAATTCAAAAATAGGAAAAAATTGATAAAAGCAAAACATGTCAACAAATTTTAATAAACTTTTATTAACTTTTGATCAACACATAACTTATATTACTTATAAGTACTCAGCTATATGTATATTACTTCAACCACATAATATTCATATAGCTGAAGCATAAAAAAAAAAAACTTTAATATAATCAATATAAAATATTTGCCGATAATGATTATTATGAATCGATATCTTTTATCAAATTATTAATTTTTTTTTTAATGTAATTATCATAATCTTTTGTTGTGTTACTATTATTTTTAATATATAATAATCAATTAAAAATGTTAAGTTTAAAAAGAATAAAACAAAAAAAAAAAAAAAAATTTTAATTGATATCGAATATAATATAGTGTCGACAAAAGATTATGTTATCAAAACGTAGAAAAGAAAACAATAATTTGGTATAAATTCAAATATTTCTAAGATCTTGGCTATAATATTAAGTTTTAATTTATTAATATTTCAAATCTATTAATAACTTAATCTTAATCGCTTTATTTTTTGAAAAATAACAAAAGGTTCAGTGGCATCAAAAAAAATATCAAAAGAGAATCATCAGAATGTTATTTTAAAATATTTTGACTTCAAATATCACTTGAACAAAAAATAAACCTGTCTGTCTAAAGAAGTAAAATTAGTGTTTGCGTTTCTTTTTACAGAGTAAACTAGAAAATAGCAGTTTACAACTAGACCAACCTTTGAGAAAGAGTAGATTGAATTAATACTAATATTAAATTAGTATTCCATTTACCAAAAACTTCAAACTTCTCTCAACTACACTTTTTCTGTAAAAGGAAAATAAACATAATATATCACTTGAAAAACGATATATTTAAACCAGAGTACGTAAGTCAGAATTTTAAAACAAAAACTGCAGCTTTCCTGGCATAAGAACACTATGGTAAAAAAAAAGTAGCTTTTCTTAGTTCACAATACCTTAACCTTGTAATAAATAAAAAATTGATTATATTAGAAGTTAGAACAAATTCTTACAGTATTTTTGAGTCAAAACTATATTTAGAAAAACTATAGCTATAGAAAAAAGTGTATAGCATAAATTTAAAACAAAAAAGAATAATGTATAGATAAATAAATTTTCTATGTTTCTAGTTCAACTTTTATTTTTTTTTTTTTATGGTATTACAATACTTTACAATTTTATGTAATTTAGTAATAAAATAAAAATTTAACATCACTGTATCTATATAACACACTCCAAAATTAAAAAAAAAAAAAATTTCATATATTAAAAAGAACTCTAATAACCTAATTGTTCCGTTAACTGAAAGAAAATAATAAAAGAAAGAACAAAATAACAGAATTGCTAATGCTCGCACATTCTAAAAGAAAAGCTTTTATCATTATGCTAAACTTTTTCATATTTATTCGCAATATTTAAAAAAAGAAAACAAACACAAATATGAAATAACAAGTTGTCTCTTGAAAGAGTCTAATATTTATTTTTTAAGCGCATGCTACTAAAAGAATAAAAGAGACAAAAATAGAGAAACTGAAAATAATTTGGGCCTGAGGGAGGAGTAAGGAGGGGTTGAGTGAGTATTCATTATTCCCATTTCATTTTACTCTATAATTTTTGTTTATTGTTTAATAATTTAACATTTTGGTCAGCATCCAAAAATGAAAGAAAGCTTTTCTATATAATGACGTAATGTGAATAAAAAAAATGTAAACAGAAATGAAATGACAAAAAAAAATAAGCAAATTTGCAAAAAAAAATAAATGAAAATAAACAAATAATTTTTTTTTGTTTTTATTGTTTGTATTTTGATCAAGGCAAATAAATAAACTTTTGTTTGTTTTTTTTTTTTATATTAAGCAAACAAATTTATGCCAAGTTCGATTAAAAATACTTTTTTTTTTTTTTTTGTTGTATTTTTATGTAATAGAAATTTTGATGATTTGGAAGAATTTTCTATTTTAATTTTGATGAAACAATAAAAATTACTTAAAATAGCTAAATATTTACCATCAGGAAATATTTATTGCGAGTTAGAGGAGGGTTGAAAAGTTTTCATTTTTTAATTTACTTGTTGAATAATTTATTTTTTTTTTTTTGTTTTTGAAAATTAGGGGTCTTTAAGTTTTTATAAATTATTTTATTATTTTTATAGGAAATTTTTAATATAATTTAAGTTAATGTAATGTTTAAAACTAGAAAATTAAATTATACTTGCAACGGATTTCAGAGAGATTCATTAAAAACCGCTTAATTAAATAAAATAATTGTTTCACATTAGGAAAGAGTATTACATTCGGGTGACTCTTTATAGTCTGAAACTAGGTTTATTATGTATAGAAACATAGACTTACAATTAGGAGCATTAAAAACCTATATACATATTTAAATTGAACTACAACCAAGAAAATTAAGTTGTTCAGGGATTTAATTCATCAATAAATTTTAAATTTAATTAACAATGTTCTTATACATATATGTATGTATCTAGGTAATACTTTTACAAAAAAAAAAAAAAAAAATTACCAGAAAAGTAAAAGCCTAAAAAATATTCAAACACTTTTGATTGCAATAATAAATTATCAAAATGTTCAAAATTTTTAATGAATAATTTTCATTGTTTTCTGTGATAAATTTCAGGCGCCATTTCAATATTCATTTTAAAGCTATTTATATAATATATAAAGTTTTTCATTATTATAATTAAAATTTTACTTATTCTTTTTATATTTATTGTATATAGCTGCCATATGTACATATATATAAAAGAAAGTAATTAATTATTTCTAAATATAATAAGTTTTGCTAATTTACATTTGCCGGACAAGGTTTTCAAAAAAATATATATATATTTCTATTAAACGACAATAATTAAGCAATTCTTTAGCTCTATAAAATTATATTTATTTAAATTAAATAAAATTAATTTTTTTTCTAAAACAAAAAGAATTCTCAAACAAAAATATTTAAAAAAAGAAAAAAAGCTTTAAATTTTTAAAAAAACAAAAAGTTTTGAAATAAATATTTTGATCGAGTATTGCACAATATTCTATAGATACATTTTTTTTTTTTTTTCAAGAAGAATATTATGATTAAAGCTTTATTTTTAGTTTTGTTATTGTTAAGAAAATAATTCATAAATTTTTGTCAACGTATTTTTATATGGGGATATAGCTCAGTGGTAGAGCATTCGACTGCAGATCGAGAGGTCCCCGGTTCAAACCCGGGTGTCCCCTTATGTTATACTTTTTTATTTTATTAATGGAAAATTTTTGTTGATTTTTTTTTTTTTTTCATTCAAATAATATTTTATTTTAATATATGAGAGATATATGAAAAATGATAATTTTTGAAATTACAAAAAAAAAAAAATTATTTTTGAAACGGGGAAAATTTAATATATATTCTTATATTTTTCTTTCTTGTTTGGAAATAATAATTTTTTGAGTTTATAAAAGGTGATCAAGTTATTAGTACTATATACATATATATTTTTTAAACATCATAACGGCCATTCTTTTTTCAGAATTCCTTAAAAATTGACATTTTGGTTGCGGTATTGTTTATTTGTTTGACAAATCACTATAGAAAGATATCCACAGATTATAAAATGCAAACAGTGGTGAGTTCGTTGCAGTTTATTAATGCGGTCATGACTCATGTTCACATCCAAATAAATTGAAATATATATTTATATAAAATAAATTTAAATTTTTCTATATATTTTAAATTGTTAGAATTAAAAGTTAATTGAAAAAAAAATTTTATTTAAAAAATTAATAAAAAATAAAGAATATAAAATTTTCAAATTAAAATTTCAAAAAAAAAAATTTTTACTCTAAGTTTATCCTAAATCAAAATTTTCTCTTAAATTTTTTTTTATATCTTAAAACATACTTTTATAAATATCTTTATATTAAAAGATACTTTTAAATATTTTTATCTTAATAAGGATGTTTTTAAATATCTTTATCTTAAAAGATACTTTTAAAAATTTTTATCTTAAAAAGGTTTAAAGCTAAACCAGCCCAGAAATGATCTAAATTGTTTAAGTCGCTGTACAAAACAAAAAACCATTTAATTAATAAACAATAAAATAAAACACTTTTATATATGTATATATAATAAATGTATTTATTAAAAAAAAATTTTTTTTTTTTTTGATTATAAATAGAGTATATTATTACATAAGTATCTACAATTTCTTTCTACATTTTTATTATATTTATATGAAAATATTACGAAAATTAGTAAAAAATTAAAAAAAAAAAGTTTTTAATTTTATGAATCAAAACTATACACAAAATAAAGCAAAATTACAAATATTTAACAAATAGTTATTTAAATTAAATATATAAATTTTACATTAATATTTTTATTACAACATTATCTATTTTTTACAAATTTTTAAAACATTTAAAAAGTAAAAATAAATTTTTTGTTTTTTTTTTTTGCAATATTAAATTTATATATTATTTTTCTAATAATTAATTTCAAAACAAATAAAAAACTATAAATACAAATAATAATAAAAAAATTAAATAATTACTATTATATATATATATATATACATAATGTATTTAATTATATACATAATATATTTGATTTAATTATGATATAAAATTTACATAATATATGATATTATATTTAAATAAAGAAAAAAAATTTAACACAAATTAACAAAAAAAAAAAATTATAGAATTATAAAAAATATATATATATATATATATATACGTATATATATTGTTTATAATTTATATCTAATGTATATATATATAAAGTTTTTAATGCAGTTTTTTTCCTTTATTATTCTTGTAATTATTTTTTATTCTTTGTTGTTGTTGTTTTTGTTGATAATTATTTTGCAATTTAATATTATTTGTATTATTTTTATTAATTGCACCTTTTAAAATTGTTTCTGCTGTTATTGATAATCGATTATCATTAACTGAATCTTAAAATTTACAAAAAAAAAAAAAAAAAAAAAATCATTAATAATTTTAAATTATATTTTTATAAAATTTTAAATATTACACCTACTATCGTTTGTTCTTTCAATAGGAATAGTATTTTCCAATGCAGAACTTGATGGTACACTATCAATTACTACGGATGGCAATTGATAATGTTGATAATTATTAATTAATTGATCATTAACAATAGGTGAACCTTAAAATAATAATAAAAAAAAAAAAAAATTTTTTTGTTAAATTAAATAAAAGGTACTTTTACAATACATTATGAAATATTTTTATATCTATATACTTCATATTAATATTAAATGAATTCATGTTTTAAAAATGACAGTTTTTAAATGATTTTTTTGTTTAAGTTTCCCATTATTTACCAATTGCAAAATGCTTCTTTTTTTTTTTTTAAATGACCTATTCACCTAAACCATATATACATAAATAAATAATTTTTTTTTCCTTAAATAAATTACATGTTACCTGTTAACATTGTAGAATCTGTTATATCATATACCTCGGGATTTAATTTAATTTATTGATATGGATGAATTTTATCAGAATGAATAAATTAATGTTTTTTTTTTTTTTACAGGTGACAAACATTATTTTTTTGCAAGTGACAAAATTCTATTTAAAATTTTTGGTAAAAAACATTTATTATGAAATGAATAATGTAACCTCATCAACCATATTCAAATTTGAAGTTTACTTCGAATTAATAGTTAAAGTATTTCACTGTAATATATCTAATAAAAACAGTAACATACATAAGTAAAAGAAAATAAATCCACTGACATTATGACATCCACTTAACGGATTGACGGCGAGTAATTTTTTACAAAAATCTACATTTGATACCCAATGCGGTTAAAATTCAGAAAACTTTTTATTAAAATGTTATAAACAAAAATTATAAAGTTATTTTATGTACATACATACATATATATATATATATATAATTTACATATATATATAATTTAAAATTAATAAATACAATTTAAAATTTTAAAGAAAAATAAATTTAATGATGAACCGGTAATTTATTTTTTCTGTTATTTATAAAATGATTTAAGTATGTATTAATTATATTTATACAATAGGAATAAACAAATTATTAACACACATACATATGCACGCAATTAGCTCTCAACAAAATAAAAATGAAAAATAAGATTAAACAAATGAAATTTACATGTGAAATTGTGAAAAATGAATGAACATAAATAATTTTTTTTTTAATGACGCACCTATTGGACTATAAAAACATTCTTCCCCGCCTGATAATCGCATTAAATCCCGACATCTAATTCGAAGACCTTTATTTTAATAAATAAAAAAAAAAAAAAAAACACAAAAAAGTATTAAATATTTAATATACATACATAAAAAAAAAAATGAACATTTAAAACAACAAAAAAAAAAAATAAATACACAATATTATTTATTTACCTTTTTGAATATCATAATCATAAACATCAACAGGATCATAAAAATTTTCATAAATTTCGTCATCACCACTACTACCATTCTGAGCTAAAAGCATATTAATACGAGCAACTTTTTTAGGCAATTTTAAGGAATAATTTTTTTTTTCACTCAATTTCTTAAAAACATAAAACATTTAAAGATGCAATTTTTAAGCCACAAAAAAGCATAACATTACATATTGTGTGAATGTTTATTATGTGTTTTTATCTCTTGACATTATAACGTATGTAATTAATATATGGAAGAATTAATGTATTATTGTTTAAAGCAGAATATATTCACAATATTTCAAAATAAAATATTTTGAGCAAAATAAAAAATAAAATTTATTTTGCTCAAAAATTTTCTCTATTTTTTAGTTTTTTTTTTTTTTTTTTTTTTGACATTTTAACAAATAAAATTATGAAGGACAACAACTGATAGAGACTAAATAATAAGTATAAAAAAATTAAATCAAAAATAAAAATAAAATAAAAAAAAATATATATATATATCATTTATAATTATATTATTCAAAAAGATAAATTATACAACAAAACTTAATTAAAGTACAAAAAAAAAAAAAAAATTAAAATTAATATAATAAAAAAAAAAAAAAAAAAACAAATGAAGAAAGAATTTGTAAAACAAAAACATATTAATGATTAAGTATTAAAATAAATTTTTTGTTTTTTATTTATGTATCAGTTCTGTTTCTTTTTTTATTCGTTTTTTATAATAAAAAAAAAAAAAAATTAATATTAGCGCCAAGTATAAAAAAAAAAGAGAGAAAATGATGCAAAACAAAGCTCTTAATGTTAGTTTAATGTTTTACATGAGAATTTAATTAAATTAATTAAATTAAAAAAAAAAAAAAAAGAAAATAAATTTTTTGGGAAAATATACGAAAAAAATCATTTATTTGTTTTTTTTTTTTTTCGAATTATTTCCTCTTTTAATTAAATTTTTATTTTTTCATCTTCATCTTTTTTCTTCTTTTTTTTTTTTTTTTCAATTTTTGTTAATTTTATTTTTTTAATGTTGAACTCCATTACCAATTTTTGGCGATAAACGAACTGGATTAACTGTATTTGATTTTGAATTCAATTCAGATGTTGGTGATAATGATGGTGAATTTTTATTTTGTTCTGTAGTAGTTGTTGTTGGTGTTGTATTTTGTTGTTGTTGTTGTTGTTGCTGTTGTTCCTTAACACTTAAAAATGATGGTCCATTTACTTCTGGTGTTGCTAATATAATTGATGAAGATGTTTCTAATGAATCATTATGATCTTTACCAGAAAGATTCTTTTTTTCCTGAAAATTGAAAAAAAAAAAAAAAATACAAACATTTAAATATGAAAACATAATAAACCGAAAATATCCTTTATTTGAATTTATTGCGTAAAGTTAAAAGAAGGATATAATATGAGATAATATTTTAAATGACAATCTAAACAGAACAATTTTTATGAATGTTTCTACAGAATGATTTTTATGATGAGAAGTTGTTTTTGTTTTTTTCTATCACATAATTATACATAGTTTTTGAAAAAAACAAAGATTTGTTAGATTTTTTTTTTATAGTACAGGAATTTTTAAGCTGTCAAAAATCATTAACTTAAGGTTAAAAAATTTTGTCATTAAAGATACAAAAAAAACGAGGAAGAGTGCAGTAGAGCAGACTGTGTCAACTCTGGGATACCCGTATGAACGTAATATACCCTGTTTCTATAAAACTTGACCATCTTTTAAAAACTTTCAGATGTTTTAGTACCGACATTAACTACTTAGATATATTCATATAAATTGTGGAGTTTTATGACAGCTATCCGAATCTGTTGCAGAAGCATAACCAAATTTTACAGAAGTTGTTGCCATAAAACTTGATCATCATTTATAAGATTTTAGGCGCCTAGCTTCATTAAGTTCCAAGAGGTGCAAGAAGCCTAAATCGGCTGCTTTAGACCAATCAAATTTTACAAAAATTTTTGGCATGTAACTCGACATCTCTTCACTAAATTTCAGATACCTAGCTTCAATAGACATGGAGTTATTTTCATTTAAAAAGAGAAGTTGTATGGCAGCTACCCGAACACGTTGCACTAGCAGAACGAAATTTTACAGAAGTTGTTGCCATAAAACTTGTTCATCATTTGCAAAATTTCAGATACCTAGCTTGAATAGATACTCAGTTATTTCCATATAAAGAGAGAAGTTGTATGGCAGCTACTCGAACCCGGCGGCCGAAAATGCTGGATTTAAATAACAAAAGTAACAATTTTGCAAAAGTGACGTAAAAAAATTTCAGGTTCCTAGCTTCTTTATTTTTTGAGTTGTCGTGCGGACGGACGGATGTAAATGGCTTAATCGACTTTAAATTCGATTCTGAGCCGGTCCATACCTTTAACACTATATCTAGCTCGACTCATTTAAGGTGTCATAAACGTAATGGCAAATTTATTATACCCTTGAACATAGTTCATACGTTCAACGTTCAGCATACATAGTTCGTACCCTTGAACATAGTTCATACGGATATAAAAACAATATATTATATTACTTACTTGTTCCGAACCTATGTCATTATTTGAAATATTTTCATTAGAAATATCTTCATCAATACCATCATCAGTTTCTGATGATTCATCTCCTTCTTCTTTATTATCTGGTACATAATCAGAATCTTCAAAATCACTGCCTTTACTACCGTACTTATCTAAAAGTTGGGTGCAGTGAAGTTCTTCATCACTGTTATAATCTTCTTTTGCACTATCATCGTCCTCTTCTAATGGACGTTTTTGTGCTGGTTCAGGTTTTTGCTTATTTGTATTTAACTGTTGCCAAAAAAAAGAAAAAAATTTTTTTTTTTTGTTAATATTTAAAAAAGGCATAAAGTTATAATTAAATAATATTAGCTATACTTACAAAATTTTTATTATTTCCACCAAAATTTTTTGATTTTTTATCATCTGATATTTTTGTTACTGATTCTGTTGATGTTGATGATGACGATGATGATGTTGATGTATATGATGTAACACATGATATAACTGAACCATAACTAATAAATCTACCTGGTCGACAAATAACCAAATTCATTAAAGATGACAATTTTTCTACAACACCTTTTTGTGTATTTTTTGCTTTTTCTTCGGCTGCTTTTTCTTTTTTACGTAATGATTTTAATCCTTGTAATTTAATTGCACGTAATTTTCTTCGTCGCGTTTGTAAAAAATATACAATTGATTCGGGTGTTATTGGATCATTACCAATCATTAAAGAACCGAATGATAAACCAATTCGAGCAAATCTTAATGCAATTATTAATGATAAAAATGGTAACCAACCACAGGGTCTTTCAAGTTTATCGGCGGTTTTTTTATCTGTTGTTTTATTTGAACTGCTTTTTGGTTCTAAATAATTTAAAAAAAAAAACAAAAAAAAAACACAAAAAATAAAAATTATAATTAATAATCATTTAAATAAAAATAATTGTTTTTAACAAACCTAAATTATCTGGAAGACTCCATCTGGCTGTTTTTTCTACAACAGATAGTAAACCATCAGCTTTTTCAATTGTATATTGTCCTAAATTGGTTGATGCACCTTTACCAAACAAATTAAAAATTTTATCATAAATATCATTAGGTGCAGGACCAACTGATGATCCATCATCTAAATCTATTGTATTCTGTACTGTTGCAATTGAATTCATTTTTGTTTGATTTGTTTTTTGTTTTTTTGAAATGTTTGTTGTGGTTATTCCTGTTCCTGTAGTTTTTTGTTGATGTTTTGTTGATTTCATTTCACTGACTGGCATTATTTTAATTAAATTTTTTGTTTTTCGTTCTCAAAAATCAAAAATATATAATATATTCCTTTTTTTTTTTTTTGCGAATTAAAAGAAAAAAAAAATTTTTTTTTTATTAATTAAAAAACATAAATATGATAAGACAGACAGTGAATTTATTTTTGTCTACATTTACTAATTTAGTTTTAAAAAATTGATAACATTTTAATAGTAAAATTATTTTTTATTGTAAATTTATTAAATGATTAACTGATAACCCTTTTTTTAAGAGTAACACTTATAAAATATCTAAATATATTTTTAAGTATTTGTGTCTATATAAAAGGGTAAATTGAGTTTAAATTTATATATTTTGTTTGTTTTTCCTGTCTGATTGATATATTATGAAAACCTTTGCACCTTATTTCATTATTCAAGGTTTATTCAAGGTTTAGTCAAGGTTTATTAAAAAAAAAAAAAACAAAAAAAAAAAAAAAACAAAAAAAAAAAAAAAAATTTAAGTAAAGGAATAAAAATAGTTATAATGTAATAATTCCAAAAATTTTATTTGAAATAAATTGCGTCTTGTAATGGGAAGAATTTAGATATGATGTAAAAAGGAAATATAAGTTTTTTTTTTTTTTTTAATTTTATAGAAATAAAAACATCAATGCACTAATTAATATTATTATAAATTTATACAAGTACATATTTATTTTAACATTTAAATTGTTGAGTAAGTTTCAAAATTTTTTAATAAAAAATTATGCAAATAGAATTTAAATTGTCGTTTTTGTCAG
This sequence comes from Poecilobothrus nobilitatus, assembly GCA_947095535.1. NCBI lineage: Eukaryota > Metazoa > Arthropoda > Insecta > Diptera > Dolichopodidae > Poecilobothrus > Poecilobothrus nobilitatus. The sequence continues at coordinate 189,645,103 of OX352773.1, forward strand.
CCTTAATATAAATATCAATTTTTTTAAATTTCGAGAGATCAAATTTTTGTTCCGAATTCATCTTCATTTTAGCTATTCTATTAAAAGTTTATTAGAATTAAAAAAAATTATATATTGATTTTAAGAGTGATTTTAAGAAAATATATGTACATGATTATAATTATTTTTCTATTAAAAACATTTGATAGGTTTATTTAAAAAACAGATATATGTATGTATAAGAATTGAAGATTAGAATTATTTATTAGTCATTTCTAAATTGATTCTCCTTTGTTTTTATCTTTGCTACCTATTTAACGATTATATTGAAAAGAAATCACTATATATACGTTGAAATGAAAAAAAAAAGTATTAGAAAAGGAAATGATGGGGATTTTTTTTAAAATTTAGTCCGTCCGTTTAATCTCTAAAGTTTTGTATCATTTATTTTTCTTTACATGCTATCAAAATTGAAGGAATGGATTCCTTTATGCACATTTTAGCGGTCTAATAATAAATGAGTTCCCGTACCCAGTTTTAAACCACCTATGAATTGCAACTGTGTAGAAAATGCACAATTGAAATTATTAAATGTCCTTATCGTCTTAAAAGACAAACCCTTATCGTCTTAAATAATAATCAATACAATTCCATTTGTTTATATTTTTTATAATTCTATCTTATAAGTTATAAATTATTATATAGTTTTATTAAATGTAATATTTATATATACATTAACATATAATATATGTTTTTAATTTTCTAATCTCCAATATTTTAATTAAGAGTAGAATGAGGAAGGGTATAGGAAGGACTGAATCAAGTCAGAAAAAAAAAGCTTTAATTTTTGATAGAATTCGAACTTTTGTTCTGGAATCGAAAAGTAGATACTCTTTACATCATACATCTTCATCCAGCCAAATATTTGTGTTCGTTAACATCTGTAGTTATCGCCTTGAAGGGTTATAATTTTTGTTGTATTTAATTATTACAAAATAATTCATCTCACACAATACTAAACAGAATCATATATTGTTGTAGTTATTGGAATTCTTGCAGCTGTAGAAACCACCAGAGGGTGCATTTACAATTTATAATTCTGTTAAAATACAATTTAATAATATAATCCGAGACTCATATCAATTATCAGGCCATGAACTGCAGAGAGTAAAAGCTTAATAAGAGGCCAGCTTTTAACAAATTTACACGTAGTCTTATATGTAAAAAAATAAGGGGTCAACTATAAATCTTGAAATAACACAAAAACGATTTACTTTATTCAATTTGGTCCAAAGAGAAAATTAAAGTCGCAATTTTTCACATAATTCATTAAAGAAAACTATTTTAAAATATAATATTTTCATTCATAAATATGCATTTAAAAAATTGTCTTGCTTTAAATTTTTTATTATAAAAGTTTCTTAAAATAAATTCCCTCAATATCTCAATAGTATACGTCGAGACTACTTTCATACTTTAAAATTTTGTGCACGCTTATATGGCTATAATCGAGACTCAAATTGAAATTATTCATACGCGCGATACGTGAGAATCGATTGCAATTCTCTCACAACTACATTCATGTGTTTTCAGTTCTTGGTCTGTTTACTTAGGTCTTGGGTGTAAGTCTCGGTATGTACTTTAACTTATGCATGAAGAAAAAAATTTAAAAATAGATAAAAATCATCATTTTTCACAATATGCATTGAAATTTGAAAATAATGATGAATGATATTGATCTGATATAAATAATCAATAATATGTATCTAAGTATTGTTTTGGTTTTGTACTTTTCTATTAAATTGTTGTATTTATGTATGAATGTTTGTATATTATTTGAAGCGAATAAAAAACTTTTTTAATTCACTATTCTTTTTCGGATTCAATTTCTTCTCATAGGTATACTTAAATTTGAGTATACAGCAGTTCTTACAACCAAAATTAAATTTGAATAATTTTTTTGTTTTTAAATACGTATACCTATTGTATATTTGTATTTAAATAAATTGTATGACAATTTTATGCAGGGTTACCATTCGTACAATTGTCGTAATATTTATACGGTTTTCTCGCCCTATGTACAACGTACAATCTTAATCAAGGATTGTATGCCGACTATACGGTCTTTTTCAGATTTTAAATTTTTTACATTAAGGCAAGATAAAATGAACAACAGCAATAATGTTATAGACAATGTGGCCTATAAAGAAATTTAACTGAATTTTGCTCCAAATTTTATTTTGTGCATTTTACGAATGTTTTACGGATACCTATTCCATTTTCTCCACGTACCTTTGTTTCGAACTCGATAAATAAATAGACATAATAGTCCTCATTCACAAAATCCAAAAAATCTAAATATACGTACCCCAACTACAGGCTCTTTATACACAATTTAATTCAGTTTTGGCGCTATTTTAAAAATAATTTCAGTTACTGCTTTGACGATTTGATTTTCCTTTTAGATTTTTTACGGATTGTATTTTTCCCATAAATTCTATTTTTCAAAATGGAAATGTCGATTATATGAATTGGGATTCAACATAGAATTTGACTAAACATTAACAGGGGTCCCTAGTAATTTTGTAATATTCTGTTACCTTTTCTATTCCTTAGGATACAGTAAGCCTAGAATCGAGTTCTACTTCGAGTTCTTTTTTGATGATATTGCGCATTTAATTTTCTAATAACAATCAATTTGTCAAAAAACCTCAACATACCTATACCTCACTTTTTGATATTAAACTATACCTACTATAAAAATAATTTAATTTAATTATAAAAATAAAAATAATAATTACAGAAAAAAAAAAAAAAACTACTTTAAACTAATTTTCCCATTTAAAACACATTCAATCACAAAAATTTGGGTTAATACATAAAAAAAAAAAAACTTTTCAGACGTCTGCATTTTCCAGACAACTATTAAAAAAAAACAAAAAAACGCAAAAGATAATAAGTTATTTATTATTTTTGATTAAATATATAAAAAAAAATGTATACTTATGTTTATTGTATACAATGGTATATTATAAATGAACAATTTAAAGTTTTTTTAATACTAACTATAAATATTTTATTTATGATGACGAATACCTTAATTGAACTTTAAACTTAAACATTTTTTTTTTTTTTTTTTTGTCCACTTATAAACAATTAATTTTGATTAGATTAAAAAAAAAAAAATAAATAACATTAAAATAAATTTTTGAATATTTGCACTATGTCCGATTGTTTAATCCAATGTCTAGTATTAAGATAAGCATAAGTAGTTCTTTTGGTTAGTTTTAATATAGTGAACTTTAAAAAAAAAAAATTAATATATATATGTATGTATGTGTTTTAAACAGTAAAAATATCCCTAAATTAAATATTCTAATAATAAGACTATTGTTAATTTATAAAATTAATTACAGAAGTTATTTATTTTTTTATATGAGTATTATGTCATTTTTGTTTAGGAAATATTTTTTTCAAAAGATAATTTTTTAATGTAAAATTGAGTTAGTAACTATAAATTCAATAATCAGAAATTATTTAAAAATAATAATGTTTTAATAGAATTTTTTAAATATTTTTGAGGTTTTGCAAAAATAATTTAAATAGGTACATATTTGGTTTTTTTTTTTTATTTTGTCTTCTTTATGAAAGTCTAAAGTACATTTTATATTATGTATATAAATTTTCTTTCATTAATAAAAAAAAAAAAAAAAACTTGTAAAGTTCTGAAAATATATTCCATCCACATTATATACATATGTAGTTATTTAAAAACATTACATTTCAATTCGTGGAATGAACTTTATAGAAATACAGTCAGTTTCAATATTATTTACACACCACCAAATTATGTTTGAACTATAAACTGAAATCAAAATATCTTCTACAATTTTTATCAAATTGAACTCAAATTTAATTTGAAAATTCTTTACTATTTTTTCAATAATTCAAAAAAAGAAAAAAAAAAAAATTTAAAAACAAAAAAGTTACAAGCAAAACAAAAATTTCAAAATTATTTGAATATTATTTACACATCGTAATAAAAAAATAAAAAAAAAATTATTCTGGAAACTAAGAAGGCATGTGTGACTACATCAGCTAACTTATTTATTGATATAGAGATTTTATAGCTATTCGAGTTTTATTTTTTATCATGATAAGGTAATTAAAAAGAATAAAAATGCCACGAAGCAAAGAGTTAACTTTGGAAACACGTTTATCGATCTTTGCTGATTATAAAAGTGGAATTTCGGCTTCTGAGCTTTCAAAAAAATACAAATGTCACAAGCGACCAGTTTATTATCAACCTTCAAAAAAAAAAACTAATAAAAAAACCTTCTAAGTGTACCTGGAAAAGGCAGGAAAAGGGTAACAAATGAGAAAGAAGATAATTTTGTTTTTAATGTTAACCGTAACAAAAAGAAAAAAATAAGCAAAACAACAATTTGGAGAAGGAAGAAAATTAAAGAGTATGTGTCTCAAAAACAACCTTAACTTTCTCCTAAAAACCAAACACTTCGGCTAGAATTTGCTTTGGAGTATAAAATAAACCTAAAGAATTTTGAAGGCGTATATTGTGAACGGACGAAACAGCTGTTTCATTAGATGGGACTTATGGTAAACCCTTTTATCATTCCCACCCGATTGAAAAAGAAAAACCAACTGTAAATATTCCAACACGGCATTCAAATGGAGGAAAAATCATTTTGTGGGGATATGTTTCTTATAATGGTTTTGGTCCACTTGTCGCATGCCCAGAAAAGATGAAGGCAGGCGAGTATTTGCATATTAGGAACGATGTTGCACATGTTGCAGGTACCGAATTGATTGACCAGGATTTTATTTTACAACATGACAATGCTTCCATTCATAAAGCAAGATACATAACGTAATTTTTATCGGATGTTGAACAAAATGTGTTAAAATGGCCTCCACATAGCTCTGATCTTAACATAATCCGAAATGAATAATCATAAGATGAAGTCTACAATTCCTCAAAAAATTTCAAAACTAAAAAAGAGGCACATTCTGATGCTTTGAAGGCTTGGAATGAAATACACCCCCAAATATTAAAAAATTTAGTGGGCTCCATGCTGTAACGTCTCCAAAAGGTAATAGCTGCAAAGGGCAGAAATACAAAATATTAATTAATTCCACTTACATCAGAAATGCCTCCATAATTTCCTAAATTACATTTTTTTTACTTTTTTATTACGATGTGTATTTGATGTCAATTTGATAAAAATTACAGAAGATATTTTGATTTCAGTTCATTCATAGTCTCAACAAAATTTAGTCGTGTTCGTGTATAAATAATTGTGAAACTTACCGAATTGTTTAAGTTATTAAAAAAACTTATAAAGAAAAAATAAAAAAATAAATAAAAGAAAAAAAATCAGTTTTTTTAAATATTAAACATACTTTCAAAATCTTAAGAAGTTGTCAAATGTCACTCGTCCCGGTCAGTCGTCACGTCATATCATTAGAGTTACGTACAAGACTCAGTCAGTTTTAAAATTGTAATTTTGTTAAAATTTAATTCTCTCTTTTTGATTTTTTTTTTTTTTTTGTTTTTTTTTTCAATTTCTCCAAAAGAGCGATAATACTCGTACAAAACAAAGTGTTTAGATAATTTACAGTGTTAATTTCTCTTTTATCGATTGTTTATTAATTTGTTTTTACTGTTATCAATATATTATTATTATTCCGGTTATTCAATGTATATTATTATATTACGAATATAATATTATTATATTATTGAAATTGGCTTGTCAATCACCGACGGGAAATTTAGCTTATATTTTGTTTTAAATAACTCTGTAAAAGTTTACTCCATTCAAGGAAAACATATTCTACTAATGTATTGTTAAGCTAAAATACACTATTAAAAATTGTAAAATACTTGAAAACGAAACAAAAAAAAAAAAAAAAATAACAACAAAACAAAAACAATAAAAATTAATGTCAGGGTGAAGGTTTTTAGAAAACAAAATCTTTGACTACATTTTTTTTTTTCACAAATTTTTCATAAGTTCAAGTATAAGTGAAATTTCTCTCGATCCCTCTTTCTTCCTCTCTTTCCTTTTTAAAAGATAACATTTTTCAAAAAAAAAAAATAATAAATTCTAATCATATGTTAAATATTTGTTTCTTTTTCACAAAAAAAAAAAAAAAATTATGGATTAGGTATTTTTTGAAATTGTTTATAAAATATTAAATTATATTATCAATTATTTTGTATTTGTGCGTAACAATTTTACAATTTTATATTTATTTTCATAATCAATACGAGTATATAATCAACATATAAAGTTTTATTATAAAAAAAATTTGCTAATAATATAATATACTTAAAATATAAAAAAATAAGCTAATAATTGATTAAATATTGATTAAAGTATTGATTAAATATTGATTATAATATGAGAAATTTTTAATTTTATAAAATTTTTCAAATCAAGATAACATTTTATCTTAAAAATTTATATCATATGTTTTGTACTTAAGCTAGAAAATTTATCACCTGTTTTAAGGTCAATATTATATCTATGTATGTAAATAAAAGCAAAAATATGAGTTAAAAATTATTTTTAAATTAAAGTCTTGTTTACAATATAGTCGAAACAAATATATACATATATGCATGAAAATATCAATCTGTTCTAAAACAAATTGATTAAATGATTAGATTCATTCATAAAACAGGAAGAGTGGAGGAAGGAGGGGCAATTTAAGTATGTAACATAATAAGTTATTATCATAAAAGATTATTTTTAATAAGTTTTACCTAAATTTCGCCTAATGCCTATTAGTCGCCTAATGCCTATTATTAGAAAGCGCCTAATGCCTATTAGTTTTATAGCCATGATATCTATAAAACTAATAGGCATTAGGCGCTTTCTATAAACTTTACGAAAATCCATCCCTTACTTTTAATATTCCAATTAGATATTTGAGTAAATATTCGAATAAAAAGAACAAATTGGACATAATTACAGTAAGGCTCTAATAGTATTTTAATTTTTTATTTTGAAAATTAGTTACCGTATATATTTTATATTCTTATAACACTAAAACTAAACAACTGATGACAAGAAACTAGAAAATCAATTTTACCTAGAGCTCTAACACCTAAATATAATATAATGATAATGAGTGCTATAGTAAATTGAGTTTTTAAGAGACATTGACAATGTAACTTAATAATGGTAAATATAATATAGAATAAAAAGAATTTCATTAAACTAAAATATCACGATTTTGATTTTTTTTAAAGTATTTATTCAATTTTTATTTTATTTTCTTTTCTTTAATTAAAGAAAATATAAATAATATTTTTATTTATTTATTTTTTTTTTTTTTTTTTGTATATTTATTATTTTTTTATTAATTTTGTAATCACAATGTCTTTCAGTTTCAGTACATCTAAAATAATTATAAAAAGAAAATAAATAAATCATTGTGATATCAGAATAAAAAAGTGCAAAGTTTATCACTCATCTTTCGACGGTTTTTGATTTTGGTTTTTATAATTATTATTTTATTTATTTTTTTGTTCATTCTTATTTTTAAATTTTTAATTTACATTAATAATGAAAAAAAATTGAAATATTCAATTTAATTATTTTTTTTTTTTTTTTTTGATTGTCAGCCATTTTTAAAATGCAAGCAACGTGATTGCAATCACGCATATACATATTTGTATTTCAAATTTTTTACTTTATTATATCCATATTAAATGAACCGTTATAATTAAAAGAAAATTTTAAATATGGCAGAAATTTATTTAATATTATTAGTATTTAATTATATTCAATATTTTATTTTTTTTTTTTTATTATTAACTATTTTATATATTATAATAATAATATAATAATATATAAAGAAAATTTTTTATTAAAAAAATATTCAACTCACCAAAATTTAATTGTAAATTTAAAAAATTTTTAAATTTTTTATTCCAAGTTTTTTTTCTCAAAATTAAACTTATATTAAATTAATTTTTTTAAGAAAATTTTAAAATTAAATAATTATTATTATAATGATTATAATAATTTTTTTTTTTTTGGTAATTTTTTATTTAATTCATTTAAAAAAATCTAAGTTTGAAATTTCACAAAAAAAAATTTTTTTTTTAATATTTAATTATTATTATAGGTTTTTTTTTTTTAAATTAATTTACAGTTCGATTTTTTTTTTTTTGTATTTTTTTGTGATATTTAAATTAAATAGATATTAGTTAATTATTTAATTTTAAAAAATTTTAATTATTTATTTAATTAATAATTAATTATTTAAACACATTCACTCATTACAAATTCTAATACTAAACCGTTCACCATCAAGTATTCGTTAACTCTGAAGTTAACAGAATCTGATCTATTTGAAGAAAAAAAAAAAAAGAATGTTGAAAGGACTTTCAACACTAAGTGAGAAAGAGAAAATGAAACAAAAAAAAAAAAAAAAGAAAATGTGATAAGTGAAAAATTAGTTTATTAAAATATAATTTAATTGAGACCATGGTAAAGTTTCTTTTTGAAAAATTTATTGAAGAAATTCAATTTCTTGTTACAGTTTGATAAGTAAAAAGTAGTTGTAATCTAGTTCTTATCTAAAAAAATAATTTAAAAATTTTTATTAATTTTTAGATAGGTACCTATTTTGATTAGATTATAAAAATATGTTTTAATATCTATACTTTTAATAAAACTGTGTATAATGTTTTTATTAAAAAGTAGGCTAAACGTAGACTAAACTGTTAAACTAAGTGACTGACCCAAAACCATAATAGCCTTAATTTTTTAATTTTTAAAGATTTTTTATTATTTTGAAATAATAGAAAATACAGACATTTTGTTATAAAGTTTCATTATTCTATAGTCAAAATGTGTAAAAAATAAAACGTAACATCAACAATTTATGTTTTAGACTAAAACACTATTAAGATTAACATTTAAGAAGAACATTTTCCGTCATTTAAGCATGTAAAGTATGAAATTGCATTTTTTATTAAAATTGTTGTTTCAATTTCAAATTTCTAACGTCTGGTGGGACTATTTACCAAACTGTACCATACTCATTATATACCGTTGGAAAGGGTATGAACCTTTCTAACAGTATAAAAATTATATCGGGTATCTTTGAAAATTTATAAAGTATAGTGGTTTCTAGAAAGCCTAGGGAAAACATTTTTTTATACTTAAATTTTCCGTTTGAATTGCTGTATTTCATAAACGGTAGCACTGATTAAGATGAAACAAGATATTTATTAAAGACAATAGTAGGCCCTACATTAGTTTCTATATACTATACGTATACGAAAATATAACGGTTTAAATAAAATACTACAAAATGTTATTAAAATTTCAAAATAATCAATTCGATCTTTAAATGACCTTTGCGCCAAAAGTCATGGTACCGTTACGTAAAATTTTAAGGCAATCGGAAATTTACCTAAAGTAAAATATACCCCAATAATTTTACATGGCTAAACTTCAAGAGTGCAAACACGCACGATGGCTGATGTAAAATTTTGTTAATTTTTTTTTTAAGTGCTTAGGGCATCTGTGCGGCTTACCAATTTGGTCCTGGAATAACCCCATCAAATGAATCTAGTGACAACCAATATAATTATGTTTGTAAATAAAATGTAAAAAAATTCATAAAAAAAAGTCTTTCACTAGATACATTTTAAGGTATGTACACATAAAAGTTAGTTGCAAAAATGAAAATAAAAACTAAATTGTATTTTAGTTAAAAAAAGCTATTTAATTGAATACAAAGTACTACCTCCTACGTTTTTCTATTTTTTTTTTTAATTCTAGTTTTTATTATCAACATAATATGATATTGTTAATCTAGAATTCATAATATTAAATTAAAATTCTATTCTATGATGAATCTAAAAACAGTTACGTGTTTTTTTTTTTTTTTTTTTTTTTAGAAACCATTTAGTGCAATAATTGTTATCAGAATAAAAATAAAAAAAAAAAAGCAAAATTAAAATTTCTAAATTTAAAATATTATTTAAACAAATCAAACTTCATAATTCTGAATCATAATCAATACAAAGTTCAACCTTGATGACCCTATAACTATTTAGTAATTTCTCAACACCGTTTCTTATTGTATTCCTTTGATATAGAAAGCTGTAAAATGTAATAAAAACAAAAAATAAAAAAAAACACAAAAATAACAAAAAAAAAAAAAAGTAAACATAAAAATAAAATTATTAATGTGTAATTCAAATGTTGTTTATTGAGTCTCCTAGACATAAAATTTTATTCGTATTAATTTTTAAATTACAATTGTTTTTTTTTTTTTTTTTTTTCAAAAATAAATTGATTGAATTAAACGAAAGATTTGGATTTCGGAATTTGATTTTATTTTTATTATTTATTTTTTTTTTTTATATGTAAAATGGATTTTAAAAAAGTCAAAAGTCTAAATTAATACGTAATTTGATATTTTAACTGGTATATACGCATATATACATACATAGTTGTTAAGTGAAATAAAAAAAACAAACAACCGAAATAATATTGACTAATAATTTATACGGATTGTAAAAAAATTAAAGATATCATAATTAATAATAATTAATAAATAACAAGAGTATGCAATAAAAGTTGTAAAATTCTTTACAATTGTATACTTTGACACCTATTAATAATTGTGAAACTTCTTTATGAAAGTTTTTTGTTTTTGACATATAATTTTTTTTAAGTCTTTTTCCTTAACTGTTAAACTATATCAGAGGTGAATATTAAATTTATGCGAAAAAAAAAAGAATTTTTATTAATTATTGTTAATTTTATTAATTTGAATTGAAATTAAAAAATCTAAAAATAATAATACATATATCCTTTAATGATTCTTTCCAAGGACATTGAATAAAAAATTCATAATATTTAAAATTAAAAAAAAAAAAGTTTTTATTTTACTTAAACGCGCAAATGTATTTCACATGTTAAACATATCCACTGAGTTTGCCATTATTGATATCCTTTTTTGATAAAAAAAACAAAACCGTTGAAGATTTGTTGTGTTTGGTTGATCAAAATAAAATGGCGACGGTTAACGTATAAATTGTTTAATGTATGATATTTTTTTTTTCATTTATATTTTCTTTTAGATCAAGCTTTATAATGGCTATATAAAATAGCAGCATTTTTTCGCTAAAACTTTAGTTAGGCAAATACTATATTATTATATATGTAAATGTTTCAGTATGCTGGTCAAACACTGAAACGACAGTCTAGCTGTAAATCTAACTATTTGGTTAGTTATAAATTACAAAAATTAAAGAATAGTGTTAGTAAGAAATGTAATCATTCTACATTTATCTATGATCGGTTTGACAAGTAATCTTGATAACTTGAAGGTTTAATATATTTAATTTCGATCCTAGTGTTGGTATATAATATTTTACAGTTAACTGAGAATAAAAATTTAATAACTATTTTTAATTTTTGATGTTAAATGTTTATTGAATTAATCTTTAGTAGTTTATGTATGTGCTGGTAAAAATTCAATAATTAAGAACGATTTATAACTCTATTCTAATTAATATTCAATAATTAAGAACGATTTATAACTGTAAAAAGTTCTACTTGGTGGATCATATCTGTAAAAAATTTTTTTTATGTTAAAGATGACATATTTTGGTGTTTAAGCTGAACAGTATAATATCATCATCACCATTTTCATATTTACATCTTTTTTAATATTAAAGTATTTGATATTCCGTTCCGTAAATGTGTATTATATTTAATATCCCAATCCTGTACAATTTTAATTTTATAGTGTGAAAATCTATTTAATTGGCAAGTAGAATATTAAAATTATTGAATATTTTATATTATATTATTTTCTCCATTCTCATTGTTTATGCTCTGATCAGAGCAGCAGTTCTGAAAAAGAAAGATCTGAAATTTGAAATACGAAAATAAATCGTGGTTTATCGACAAACCTTTTTTTTAATTTATTATGCAACTTTTGGTAAGAAAATAATATAAGAATATAATTTTTATTATTATCTAAAAGACATTATACATTATTACCTTTAATTTTTGATAAAAATTCAAAAATTACTATAACTGTAGAAAAATTTTTTTTTATAATACCTTCACCGGTACCTAAGTACAACTTTTCATAAAAATTATATATACTTACATATTAAAAATAAAATAAATTAAAAAGCAATCTGTTTCGAAAAAGAAAGTGTAATTTTTTTCTTATTTAAACTTACTTTAAGATAAAAGTCAAATCAAAGGTTTATTTATCTGACTTTTTTTTAAATAAAAACGGCTTTTTTTTTAAATGAATAATAATTTAAAATAAATTAATATAGGAATATCCGTGTAGAAAACTCTATAGGCGCAACCAAATATCTCTTTAACTTTGCAAGTTTTGTAACTATCTGTAGAAAATATTTTGTAATTAATTACTTTCAGTCTTTAAGTACATTTTTAATTAAAAAGTTTATTAATCTGAAGTGTTTCCATACGTGTTTTTTTATACAATAAAATTACCCTTCATTAAAAAATCAAAAATATTTATTTCTGTTTAGAACTTTTTTAAAATAATCTGGTTTTAAATTACTAGTAATCAGATTCAGTAACGTTATCTTTAAAATAACTCAACAATGAGTAAAAAATAAAAGCTTTAACTGTTATACAAAATGTAAAATTTATACTAATGGTTTGTGACTTTGATAATCCACTAAAAGTTTTTTACAATAAAATTGAAAGTCTTTTGAAAACTTTTAAATAAAACTGTATAAAAAAGAATATAAACGATAAAATAATATAAATATATCATCACAATTCACTGGTACTTTTTCGTAAAATATAAAAATAATGAACGGTGATTATTTAATTGAAAAATATGAAAACAAGTTTTAACATAAGTTTAAGAATTAAGAGCTGGATTATAATTTATTTAATTGTCTTCTTGACCTTTTTGAAAAATGATATAAAAACTAAAAGCGCTCTATATTTATACTTCTGCTGATTGATTGGCTATTTATTTAAATGAAATACACAAATCTTTTTTTTTAGTTTAATAAGAAAATATAATGATGTACTTTAATTTTTAAATAAAACTTTTACATTATAAACTTTATGTTAATTATTTTTGTTTTACAATAAGCGTAAATTTAATATTTGATAACAGGTAACAGATATAATAATTCTAAGACTTATTTAGACTAATATTAATTGACTATATTAAAATTTTGAAAACAAGTTTATTAAATCTCTTCAAATTTAAATTTTAAATCTGATGTTGGTATTATTATTAAATTACTAGTATATTCTAAATCTGAATGATGCCATGAAATATGATAATTTCTAATTAATTTAGCTATAATAGTTTCTAATTCCATTTCAGCTATTCTTTTACCAATACATGTTCTTGGACCAAAACCAAATGGTAAATAAACAAATGGATTTGTTGCTTTAGTAGCACCTTCATTATTTTCACCTTTTAACCATCTTTCTGGTATAAATTTATGACTTTTTGTAAAATTTCTCTCTTCATTTGATAAAGTCATAACACCCATTAATATACCAGTACCTTTTGGTACTTGATACCCACTTAAAACTAAATCTTGTACAGTAGTGCGATAATTACCAGGTGTTATTGGAACTATTCTTAAAGATTCTTTTAAGCAAGCTCTAAGATAAGGCATATTTTTTGTATTTTGTATAGTACATTTAGAATCCTTGTCTGGCAAAAGTTTAATTAATTCTTCACGTAGTTTATTTTGTTTGTCAGGATTTTTAGCCAAAAAATACAGAAGAGTTGCAAAAGAAGATGATGTCTGTAAATAAAATTAATTAAAAAAAAAAATTAATAAAGGAAATTTTATTTTTACCGTATCCATTCCTGCCATTAACATATCCATAGCCATAACAAAAGCAATATTCTTATCTAGTTTTAGTAATTTTTCTAAAACACTTTTAGCATCATCTTCTGATTTCTTTTTAAATTCTTCAACAGCTTTATCAATATAATCTGTAGTAATTTCCGTTATAATATCAAAAGTAGACATTAATTTTTTGAATTTTTTTGTTTCATAATATTTCCAAAATGATGGTAAAACATCAAATTCATATGATAATTGAAAAAATGTTGACATAGCAGCAGCTAAACGTAATGCATTAGGATCAGGATTTTTTGATGTTAATAAACCTAATCTACGATTTAATGCTATTGCACTTATTGATTCAAATGACCATTTTTTGATTTCATCAAGGAAATTTTTCGGTACTTCGTATGTTATTGGATCCCGTATCTCTGAAATTCTATAATACATTTTATATGTATTTGTTTTTTTTTTTTTTATATTTAGCAAATAATATTTTTAAATTTTTCAATTATATCTAACCTATTCTTAAATTCTGTTGCAATTTCATCAATTTGTGGTAAAGAATGTCGAACGGTTTGAGTTTTCATTAAAATTGGATTTACTTTTGTTCTAATTTCATGCCAGGATTTTCCTTGCCTAAAAATTATATTAATTTGTATTTGTATTGTAAATAAATAAACGAAGATTTTTACTCTGTAACTAAACCACCAATTCCTTTAAAAACTTCTGGTCTTTTATTTATACGATAATGTTGAAAAGTTTCTAAACTTATACGAATTGGCCAAACACCTTCATTTCTGTAAGTTTTTTCAAAATCATCTGCATTATATGTAAGGATTACATTTGGCTGACCAAAATTTCCTTTTAATAAACAAATTGGACCATATTTTTCTCGCATAACTTTGTGAAAATCTAAAAGGGTTTTATTGTGCATACTTCCTAAAATAAAATTAACATAATATGAACATATATTTTTATTGAGTAAAATATTTTTTTTTTTTTGATTAATCGTTAAGAAATGCAAATTAAGAAAAATTATGTTTTTGTTATAATCAGTTAATAACTAATCATTATTTATTTATTTTTTATCTATTTTACCTCCTGGTAAAAATGTTAATGGGAATATGTATTTGGAGGGTCCCGGTATTTCATTAAATGATTTTGCATTTGTCCATTCTTCATCAGTTCTTGTGACATTGCTAGAATCAACCTAAAAAATATATTTTGAAAAAAAGTTATCGATACTTAATATTTAAGTACTTAATTGTATAAAATATAAAATTTACATTTAAATATGTAAATTAAGATATATTTTAATTATGAAAAAAAGAACAAACTTGAAAACTTTTAAATCAATTTTTTTTTCTCAAATAAAATTGCAATTCTTTTAATGATTTTTTCTTTTTTTTTTTTTGCGGTAAATTAAATTTTTTACTCGTAGCATAAAGTTTATTTTACAATCAAATATACAATTCTACAAACAAATAAAAAAAATCTATTTTAAGTACCTGTGCACTTGCTAATGTAGCATAATTTTGTAATTTTTGTTGTAAACTTGCTTTTAAAATAAAATTATTAAATATTTTCGGATTTATGCGTGAAGTCATTTTATAATATAAAATATTTTTTTAATTCAAACTATTTTAAACTAATACAACCTACTTTTTTAAAACAATCACAATTAAATTTTTTTTTTTTATTAATTTAAAACAATCACAAAGAAAATCACTTTTATTTTATTTTAAATGTTATTTAATTTAAACATTTATCTTATGTGCGCCACATATAGATTATAGAATAAAGAATATAATATCATGAGTTGAATGACAGCACTGCTGAGTGCTGCAGCTGCAGCAGAACACAACACAATAATAGAATTGCTGAAAATATACTGCAAAAAAAATACGGTAAATATAAATTTTTACAGATGATTGATTCTATAATGAAATTAAATGAAATGTTCTTATTACAGATTTTCGATGTTGCAGAAACATAATGTGGATTGTTAGTGGTGTAGTGTGGTTACTGATTAGTAATACTTACTATCAGTGTTTTCGTTTTAGTTTTCGGATTAGCAGCATATTAACTACAAAAAAAGCAATATTTTTTTTCAAAAAGGCAACAGATTTATTAATTTTTTATTTATGTTGTGAAAGTATTAAAACACATTTATTTTGACTTCTTCAGCAAGAAGTCAAGTTTATTATATTATTATTAAAAACGAAGTAAAAAAAAACAATTCGCAATATTTTTCATAAAGTTAAATCTTCACAGAACATATAAAAAATTAAATTTTGAAAATCTTAAAACTAAATACATAAAAAATTGAAATTAATTTTTGTGGCCTAAAAAAAATTATGTATAAAAATAAGTTCCAAAAAAAATTATGTAACCTAATTTTTTGGAAGGATTCCAATCCGAAGCAGAATTATTGTTAAAAGCGCTTTTGCAGCCATTATTGCATGTAAAGTTTTAGGCTGTAAGCAATTTCGTTTTTGATTTTTAATTTTATGCCATTATTGCATGTAAAGTTTTAGGTTCTAAGCAATTTCGTTTTTCATTTTTAATTTATGTCATTTGCGAAAATATTCTTTCTTCTGTAGCACTGTTATGCGGAAAACTTAGTATACTTGATATGAATTGTTTAACCTGTAACATTGGCTCATTCAGAGCATTTTTAAATTGCAAATTGTTGACCAAAATTGGTCTATATCATCGTTGACATCAATTTTTGCTTGAACAAAATCTAAATTAATCAATATTTTCCATTCATCATCAAGTTGTGCTTTGTCATTTTCACCACACCAACTAGATTTGGGAAATTCCTAATAAAATTCCCAATAAATTTTAAACGACCAAAGGAAAGGACGTTTTTTTTCAAATAAATGTCATTTCACATTTATCAAAATTCTAAACAGAAAAACTGCTTGCTTTGTTTTCTTTTCTATGTTCACATTCACAAAGCGAAAATCAAGGCAACGCTGATTTTTTTTATTTCGGATATTTAATTTTTTAATAAAATATTGTAAATGGCTTATATGAGTTGATGTCTAAAAAGCATTAAATGAATCCAAAAAGTAGGAAAAGCAATAAATAGATATAAAAAGTAGTAGGCAGTATAATGTCTAAAAAAAAGCAGTAGAAATATTGCTAAAGCAACAAAACGAGAGCACTGCTTACTATACCAGTACAATGTACATACTTAGTTAGTAGTAGTGCTAGTGGTTCAAGAACTTTTTTGTATATTATGTTATGTATTTACTTTTTACTGTTAACACAGGTTTAATTTACATGTTTACATTTTATTCTATTCTCTTTCTCGCTTTAAAATCTGAAATCTCAATTTTTCAATTCTCAAAATTCAAATCATTAAAATTACAAGTTTTTCCACTTTTTTTAAATGTTTGTTTTTACAGCTGGTTAATTAATCTGTAGACTGTAATAAGTAACGGCAGAAAAAAATTAGTTATAATATAAATTTTTAGTTATTTACATATGTATATAGCTACATCTAGCTATGTACCTACTTATATTTCAAACTCAAAAGTCAAAATTTACAGACAAGTTTTTTTTTTAAGTTTCTGCAAATTTTATGAAATTGAGACTTGAGAGCTTTTTTATGCTTTATATTTTCTAAATTAGTGCTGTCGTCGTAGTTAAATTTCCAAAAGTAATTGGCAAAAATAAAATTTTAAAATTTAAAATTTGTTAATCAGGGATAATACATTACTTATTAAAACCGACGTCACATTAAATAATTAGAAATTAAAGTAAAATTTTATTATTAATTTATTTTTTAATAAGGTTTATTTTTCATATCATTGGCAACACGTTTTTTAAAAATGTCCACTTTTAATAAACTTTATTATTTTTCAATTACAGTTATAAGAAATGTTTTAATTTATAAAGCAAAAAAAATTTTTTTTTTTTTTGTTACAATTTAAACAAATTTTAGAAGAAAGAAATTGATTAAGCATCTGAAAAGTGTCATGGACTATGTCAAATTGTCAACAAACGGTAGTTCATTTTTATGTTTTTAATATAAATAAAATAACATTTTACAGGAAATTTCATATTATAAGCCAATAGTATAGTGGTTTAGGAACAGACCTTTCAGATGAAAGGTCTGGGATTCAATCAAGCTCCGGCTGAGTCATATAAATTAATAAAAAAAATAATACAGATTTTTCTTAATTAGTATAATTTAATTAAATTAAAAATAAGTACACATATGCCTATATAAATTTATATCATATTGCAATTTATAATAAAATAATAATAAAATATTATTCTTGTATAAGATAACAGATGCCGTAAAAATAAATGATTCTCGAAATTAAAGCTTAGTCAACAAATATGAATAATGACTTAGTGGATGCCCTATATGCTTTTATAGGAGTGACAAGGGGAAAAAAAAAGTCATATAAACTCGAAATATTGTCATATATATAGGTTATGTCTGATCCTATCCGAATAGTTCAACTTTTCTGAAAAGAGAGTTCGTTTTCTTTTTTTTCGATGTCGTGGTCCGAGGGTATAAAATATATTCAGATGAGTTGAGAGTTAAAAAAAATTATGTTTATTTTCAGAGCAATTGAATAAATTTTTGTTATGATCCAATCGATAAAATAAAATACAATACATCAAACCAACATTTTTTGAAAGGCACACATTTTTTTTCAAAATCACAACGATGGTAAAAATTGTTTTGGAATTGTCAAATGGTATAGAAGTATTGTAAACCGACGGTCGGTCAGTGGGACGATAGAGAGTGCAAGTTAATTTTTGAAAATCCTAAAAAGAAAAAAATTATTAAAAATTTGTTATTTTTCCAGCTAATTTTGCTATAATGTACACGATGAAAAAATAAAGTAGTTAAAGGGTTAATAAAAAACGCAAAAAAAAAAAAAAAAGAAACAAATACAAATGTTTTATTTTTATACATTTATTTGAAATTCATTTTCATTTTTCTTTTATTAATTTATTTATTTTCTGCCATTTCTTTTTTCCTCATCAAAATTAAATTTTACACTAAAATTAATTTAGATTTTTGTTTTTTTTTTTTGCTTTTGCTTTTTTCATATAATAATTTTTTTTTTTTGCTTTTGCTTTTTTCATATAATAATTTTTTTTTTTTTCTTTTGCACTCAAGGTACATTTAGGTTTATTTTCTTTTCTTTTCATGTATTATTTATATAATATAAAAAGAAACAATTTTTTTTTTTTAATATTAAAAACAAAATTCATTAATTTTCCATTTTTTTTCTTTTCTTTTTTGCTTTAAGTTTTGTATTTTGATAAATAGGTTCATAATATTTTCGAAAGATTTTTTTTTTTATTTTTTTTTTACAATTAAATATATTTTTGTTTTTTTTTTTTTTAATTTTTTTTTGCATTTTAATTTTATTTAAAATATAATTCTACTCTAAAATTTTTTTTTGTTTTGTAGTCAGATGTGAAGGTAATTTTTAAAGTTTTCTTTTTAATTTTAATTTTATTTTTACCTTGATTTTTGTTGTTTTTTTTTAATTAATTTTTTTTTTATTGTATTGTATATAGTGTTATTGTATTTATTTTGTATATGGATATTTATAGATGTATGTGTTTATGTATATTTATATATGTATATACAAGATATTTTATATTTTGTGTTAGAATTAGTATGTGATATTTTTATTGTGAATAGTAAAACTTAAGGTTTTTTTTTTTGGTTTTTATTTTTGATACATTTTTTTTTTACTTCAATTTCAATAAAATATGGTATAGGTAGGTAATATATATATATATATATTATTAAATTTAAAAGGTTTATTTTTTTTTTTATTATTTCTTTTGTTTTCAATAGAGAAATTTAATGAAAATTTTTTCTGTAATAGTAAGTGTAAATATATATATATATATATATTTATTTATTATGTATTTATTTCTTTATTTATTTTTTTTTTTAAATTGTATTTCAAATATATGTATTTTCTTCACATTGAATAGACATTTAATAAAGTACGAATAGAAGATGAAATTTTAATATATCGTTTTTTTTTTTTTTTTTTTAAATATTAAGTTTTGGAAATGGAGAAAATGACTATATATAGGTACTATTATTAACAATATTGTGAATTTTCTTTTGATTATAATATTATTGATTTATTTTTTATTTTGCTTTTAAAGAAAAAAAAAAAAATAAAAATAATAAATATTATAATGTTAACTTGAATTTTTAAATTTTAAATTTTTTGAAACGAATTATTTATATATGAAATTAATATAGTAATATTAAAATATTATATTTTTACGCCCACCCCTATGCCACCTGTATGTTCAACCCTAGACTTTGGAAGATCTAAGATCATGTTACACAACTTATGGGAATTCATTCATCATACGCGCGTTGTGCTATTGAAATCATATGCCATCGGATGTGTTCGCCAAAATTGGTAAACAAAACAAAATAACCAAAATATCTCTACGATTTGATAAAGTTAATATCTCTACGATTTGGTAAAGTTTAAATAGAACATAATAACGTCTTTCTTCAAAGTATCTTTACAATTTTCCTTACCTATCCTATATAATCATAAATTTTTACTAAATCCTCTTTTGCCAAATCCTTTCCACGTTTTCCTTTTCCATAAACCAAACATTATATTTGTATTAAAGGTTCCAACCTAAAGTTAGATTTAAAAGGTGGTTTTTTTTTTTTGTGAATGTAGGTGACGAATTCTACTTGGTAGTGTTGAATCAGGTTGGACTTTAAGCAACCAACCAAACGTCATCTCTCTTTTAAACCAATCAGTAGGTTAGAATTCTTATGATAGAATGTACTGTTTGGTTTGAGTATTGGGAAAATAGGAATAATAGAATGGTAATAAATAAAACCTATAGTGAATTACTGGATGTTGGGAGGGATTGTTTAGAATAAAGATGTTGATGTTTAAAGTTCATTTAAATTATTCAAATTAAGTTATTATTTCTAAAGAATAAAAGATCCGTACAACAATTGATAGAATAAAAAAAAATTTTTGTACGAAAAATTTTAATTAATTTGATATTAAATTTCTAAAAAAAAAAAAAAAATGTTCTGATATTATTATTGAGAAATATGATCACTAGGTACTGTATATTATATACATTTGTACTTAATTTAATTCAAGTTAACATATAAAATTTAATTTAACTATAAATGTAAATATATATATATAAACTTTAAAAAAATACATAGTTTTGATTATTTAATCGATTCAGGATTTTTTTTTTTCTAATTTATTGTAATTTAGAAATTGGCGAAAATGGTAAAAAAAATTTTTATTCTGTTCATATATTATAACTATTGAAAAGATGAATAAAATCTTTTTTTTTTTTGGATTGCTGCTGGTATATAGTGATTGTATTTTAAGATTTGTTATATTATAACACTTTTGTATTTCGTTTTTGTTTTTTGTTTTCTTTTTGTTTTGAAAATATGTAATTTGTTATATATTGTTGTAATATGAATATTATATAATATAATATTTAAATATATGTATATATATAGAGTATAAATGAATACATTTAATATATAATATTTATGTATACAGTTATTATATATTATATGTATTTTAAAACTATGAGAAAATATTATGGGAGAAAAAATTACTATACTATAGTGTTGTCGTGTATTTAATATAGATTTTTAAAAATCAGATAAATTGAATTAAAATTTTTCATTTACAGAATAGAAAATATAATTATTTTGTTTATGATTAATTTTTACAAAATTTTTTTATTAACTTTTATAATACTATAAAAAAAAAAAAAAATTATTTTTTTTTTTTTTTTTTTTACTTTTTAAAGATATTTTAATAAATTCTATAACCGCAAATACAATTTGTATAAAAATATAATTTTTATTTTAAAAGATTTTTGTTTTACATAATTAAATCATTGCTATATATATATTTTATCAGGCTATGGGGTATACTCAAAAATTTAGGAAATAATAATATCGAAATTATGTGTCGAAAATTTTCTTTTCAAAAGTTATTATTTCTGGCAAGATTTAGATTTACCATTAATGAAGAGTAGATTTTAATCTATAAATATCTAAAACCAAATTAAAAATGTTTAATCATTTCATTAATAATTTTAAAAAATTCAAAAAAAATTTTGGTATTTACGTTTTAAAGTTCTATTTAGTTTTTCAAAAATTGTTTGTTTATAAGGTAACAGTTTATGTTATTGGCATACTGAAAAAAATAAATATGTAGAACGGAAAAATATGAATTTGTTTTGATTTGGATTTTATATAAAATAATACAAAAAAAAAAAAAAAAAAATTTAATTCATAAGTTATTAACGAAACTTAAAATTAAGTATGTACATGAATAATATAAAATACAAAGAAAATTAATTACTCCTTAAGTAAAATTTTATCATTAATATTTTTTAATAAAACATTTGATAAAACTGAAAATAATTATCGATAAATATTATTTGCAGGTTCATCATAGGACCAAATTCAAACAACCTTTTACAACTCATTTAATTGATATTTTCTATATGTAATATAGATACCTAAAGAAAACTCTTTTTTTTTTCAGGCTAAAAACAAAAGATGTTAAAAATTAAAGCATGTGCCATTAATTGAAAAACTTACCCTACCAACCTAAATGATAAAAAAGAAAAAAAAACTTGACAAAAATTAGAAAATAAAAAATTATTATGTAAAAATATAATAAAAAACCGGAAAAAATACATATTTTTTTTTCTTTGTTATTATAATTTGAGCCGAAAATATTACGAAATGTAAAAAATTTTGAGTATACCAGACTGTTTAAATATATAACTATACAAGCCACAAGACAATGAATAAATTAAAATATATAATAATATCATAATATTTAGTTTAATGAATAATGATTAGGAATTTTATTTTTTTTAGTATAAAGATTTGAAAAAATAGTTATATTAAAAGTTTTGATGAAAAATTAAAAAATTATTATAGTTTTCTTTTAGTTTTTATTATTATTATTTTTTTTTTTAAATGAATTTTGAATATACAAATGTTTAAAATATGATGACAATGATTAGATTTAGAATGAAAAATATACATTTACATAATATTATATTAATTTGGAAAATGGAAAACTATTAGAAATTTTATTTTAAAGTATTTTTAGGAATTTACTATTTTTATGTTTTTTTTTTTTGTTTTTTTTTTTGTTTTCTTTTAACATAAAAAACAAACAATTATTAATATTTTATATGAATATTAAATAAAATATTTAAAAATTTAAAAGCTAGAATTGAAAGTAAAATAAATTTTGTTTTTTTTTTTTTTTGAAATTGTACAGAAAAGAATAATAATATAATGTGAATAAATATTAAGGATGATAAAAACTTTTAAAATCTAACACATTTTTTTCAGTTTTTTTCTTTAAATATAAAAATTTTCTTTACATATACATACATATATATATAAATATCTTTTTTTTTTTGAAAATAATTGAATGGAAAAAAAGAAAGAAACAATAATTTATATATTAATTAATATAAATTTATTTATTAAATTCCTGTTTTTTGTTTTGTTAAATATTTTTGTTGTTTTTATTTATATATTCATTTTTTTTTTTGTTATTTTCATATTTTCTGTTTCCTTGAATAATGGATATATTTGGTACTTCTTTTTAAAATGTAAAAAAATTTTTGCGTTTAATACATAAAAAAAAAACTGATTCGTTGTTCTCAAATTTATTATTAATTTAATTTAATGTTTTTTTTTTAATATTATTAATATTATATTATTTATTAATAATATTCGTTTTTTTTACTTAAATTTACTTAAAATTTAAAATTTGTATTCTTTAATAAATTTTATAATTATTTTCTTTTGCTTTTTTTTTTATTGCCAGGGTATATTTTTTAAATTTATTTATTTATTTTTTTTGTTTGTTTTAAATCGATTTATATGGTGTTTTTATTTGGAAACTTTACGGTTTACTATTTATTTTGGAATTTTACTATTTCGTTTTTTTTTTTTTGTTTTTATTTTAAAATTAACTTAAATATTAATTAATAAAAATTAAATAATAAAATATATAATTTGATTATAACAATTATATATAGAAATTATAATTTAATAAAAATATATTTTGTTAATAATATATAATTTAAAACATTGTACAAAATTGTTAAAAAATAATATATAGAAAAAAATAAATGTCTTTCTATGTATATAATTAATAAAAATTAATAATATATTAATTCATTATATAATTAATATTGCGGAAATATTTTTTAACTAATTTTTTGTGTAAAATATTAAAAAAAAAATATATATTAATGCCCATTTTTTTTGTCATATGAGTAGTTTAAAATCGTATTTTAGTTTAATTAAACTGTAACTCTGTAATTACTCTATTTAAAGTCAAAGTATGACTTAAACTACAGCTTAGCAAACTTTTAAACTACATATAGCATAAAAGGAATATATGTATATTAACCGTTTAAAATTGAAAATATAATTTAAACTAATAAAATTTTGAAATTTTGTAATAAAAAATAAAACAAAATTTGAATCCTTATTGTCTTGTAAGTCTCTACGTACCTTCATTTAATATGTATTAAAAACCGAAAGTTTTGTTTGTGTATAAAAAATATAGTGATAAGGACACTAACTAAAATAGTATATTCATTTAATATTTTCATTTAAGAATTTACTAATAAACTATTTATATTTTGATTTATCAGTCAAAATAAATCAATTAAAAAGAAAACCTAATTCTGCATGTAATTTCACCCAAAATAAAATATGATAACTATATGATATTTTTTTACTCCAATTAAGGTGTAATAAATATTTTGGGCAGGGACCTCAATTATGTCAAAAATTAAATGTATAGTTTAACTATATAAATTTAATCTGAATGTTTAGTTTAAACTTTGATTAAAAATCCAGGCATTAATATATTAATATGTATATATAGAAAATATTTAATTAAATAAAAAAAAAAAATTTTTTTTATTTTCACTAACAACAATTTGTATATTTATTATTATTAATAAACTAATAAATAAAATTACGTATAATTTTTATTGAAGCAATAATTATTTTTAATATAAATTTATATAAATAAATTTTTCTTTTATTTTTTTCTTTTTAATATTCAAATTTAAATATAGTTTTTAAAAAAATAAATAAATTATTTCAGAGTTATAAATTGTTATATATACTATTATTTAGATTGAATTCAATTTGAACTAAAATAAAATTGAAATATTAATTATTATATATGTAACAAAAAAAAAAAAAAAAATGCAAATGTATAGTACCACATGGAATTAGATAACAAAAAATTATGTAAATCACAAGGAACTTGTTGAATTTATTGGTTAATTAAATAATTTTCAATTTTTTTTTTAATATAATATTAATATTATATTACAATAACATAAATAATTAACAAAAATATTTAATATTTTATATATAGGGTTTATGGTGGTTCTTAATATTAATTAATTTTTTTTTTATTTGATTTTGATTTGAGTATTTAATATTAGAGTAAGTTAAAATCAAAAATAAATTTAGCTATTATTAATAAATAAAAAAAAAAAATACTACATAATATTATAAAACTGATAATATTTATATTAATTTTATTTAATTAATACATTATTAGAAAATAAAGTTTAATATTAAATTAAAATAAATAAATAAAAAAATAAAAATTAATTAATAAAAAACTAAAAAAAAAAAATTTATTATTCTTATAAGTTAATTTTTTTAATTTAAATTCTTTTTATAAATATAAATATATATAATAATATACTATTAAAAATTTCTTTATTTTTTTTTTCTGTTTTTCTTTTCTTTTCCAATTAATATAAAAATTCTATTTATAATTATTATAATATTATATCTATAAAATTAAAAACTAAGTAAATTTACTTATTTAATAATAATATTTTTTTTTTTTTTCATTTTTAAAATTACTGATATGTAATGATTTTGAATAAACAACAATTTCTCACAAAAATTTTAATTTAATATTTAATTTAATTTAATTTTTTTTCTTTATTTTTTTTTTTTTTTATTATATATATATATATATAAAAAAAAATCACTATATTTTGATCTATTAATTTAATATTTAAATATTAACTAGTTATATATTTATTTTATAATATTTACTATTAATATTTTAATTTGTGTAAAATTGATATGTATCTTGGTTTCTTTTTTGTCTTTTGTTGTTTTTTTCTGTTTTGCAATCATTTAAATTTATGATATGTATTTTGATCATTGCAATTATTACATTATTAATTTATTTTAATTAGTTTGACTATTATAGTTATTTTTTTTCTTTTTTTCTTTTTATATATATTTCTTAAATATTTTTATAATTATTCTATATAGAGTTTATTATGGATATTGTTGTATTAGGTGATCCGATAATGAAGAATCGCTGTACGATTTAAAGTATATAAATAATGGAGCAGATAAAAATTAGTTAATAATTTTATATAATAGGTGGAATTCGTATATTTAATTAACATTGTTTTATATATATATATATGTATAAAGTTAACTATATATTTTATATATATATATATATATATATGTATATACTTGATTTAATTGACTATATGTTTTGCCATATTAAATTTTATTAAAGAGTTTTTTTATTTGATCTCCTTATTTGTTTGTTTATGATCTAAATGACTTCCATAATTATGAAACTTCATCATCGAATTACCGTGTTATATCCTATTTTTAATTTTAAAAAACGAAAAAATGAATTTTATTCCATTTTTTTACATTTTAGTTTTTTATTTTTTTTTTCTAATAAATAAATAAATTTTACATTTTAATGAATTTTTATTTTTTTTTTTTATTTTTAATGTATCTATTTAATTTTAAATATAATTAAAAATAATTTTTAATTTTTATATAATATTAAAAAAAAATCACATTCATCATTTTTATTTCTTATTTTAGTACTAATGATATGAAAACAAACAAAATGTTTAGTTTTTTTATTTTTTTGGGTTTTTTAAATAATTTTCTAAAATAAATTATTTTTTATTTATTATACAATTACGATTTTTTATCTTATAATAATTATATAATTTATTTTTAAATTTTTTGTTTTATATATACTTATATATTAATTAGTAATATATAATGTATATATAATGATATGTTTCGTTCCGGTTGTTTTAATTTTTTTTTTATTTTGTTTATTTATTTTATAAATTTGTTTATTTTTTGTGTTTTGTTTTTATTTGCAATTTACAAATAAATTTTAATTTGAATATTTTAATTAAAATTGATTAATTTCGATATGTTTTGGTATAGGATTATAGATGGCGTAAAAATAAAAGAAATATTTCTGTTTTATAATTTTGTACAATAGCTACAGCCAAATAATCAACGGCTTAGTAAAAACTAATGATTCACGATACTGTCAAATATGAATAATAAAAAACTTAGTAGATGCTATATACCCCTTATAAGAGTGAGAAGAAAAAAAAAATTTCGATATTATGTTTTTTTTTTGGGCCTTGTCATCATTGTTTTTATCATTCACATTTTCATGAATCTATCACTAAGTTTTTGTGTCACCATTGAAAAATGAACTGTCAAAAATAGTTGCCAATTTGTGTGCTGTATTTTATATGGAAAAAATTATTTACTTTCTATTTGATGAAACATACTATTTTATTTCAGTTGGTCTCAAAAAACATCAAAGAATTTTAAAATATTTTAAATAAAAGTGATAAAAATAAGTTTAAATATAAAAATTCTGAAAATAGAATTCATGAAAATAATAGTTTTTGTGGAATTTTTTTTTCATATCATATTTATTAATTAATTTTACTTAAAAACAAAAACACTTCTCAACAGTTACTTGACAACAAAAATGACAGTTCATTCATTCGCTTTTTTTTTAAAAAAATTAAAGGTTCGTTCATTTAATATTACATTACACGAAAATAGACTATTTCATTCACTTTTTACAGGGGTCTGGGATGACAGGGGTCTTTATTTAGTTTTTGTTTGAATATTTAATTTTTTTTTATATTTGTTCATTCATTGAAGGATAATTTAATTAATAATTTTTTATAAATTGATATTTATTTAATCATTACTAATTTTTGTATTGAATCATTTTGTAATTTTCATAGATATTATTTTAAATAAAATAAATGACAGTGAATATATAACTTTAATGAAATTACTGCAAACTTAAAAATTATCTGATATAATCTGAATTTTTTGTTAACAAAAAAAAAAATAAAATAAATTAAATGTGTAAGGATAAAAAAATGAAAAACGAAAAAAATATATCAATTTAAATATCAGTTGGCAAAACTTAAAAAAATTGTTATTTTAAAAATGTTATTATAAAATTATCTTTAAATAATAAATTTATCTGTAATATACTTATATATTTATTAATGTAAAGCTTTATTTATTTTTAATGATAATTGCACGTAAAGAAAAGTATATATATATTATATATTATACATTAAGTATATTTCTGAATTTTATTTAAATTTTGTTCTTGTATTATAATCAATAAAACATAATTAAAAACATTTCGTTATTTAATTAAAAAAGAAAAAAATATTAAATAAAAATTATATTCGTATTAATTGCAACAAAAAAAAATTATAAGATTAATATCAATAAGTTTTATTTTTGTCTCGTTATTAAAAGATTTATTTTTTCAGTGATTTTTTACTGATAAATTTTTTTTTTTCATTTTCATAAGAACAAAAATATATATATGTATATATATATTAAGTAGCTATACATATATTTTCATAATCTATTAAAAATTACATAATTATTATTTTGTATGACACTTATTATAGCTCTAGAGTTATTAAATATACGAATGTACCATAATATTGGGAGTCCACCTAAATCCCAAAAAAAAAACCTCCAATGATACAAAATCCCAAATAAGACAAAATCCAAAAAAAAAAAATCCCAAGAAAAATAATCCCAAATTTCAAAATCCCAAAATACCAAAATCCCAAATTTTAAAATCCCAAATTTTAAAATCCCAAATTGCAAAATCCCAATTTTTAGTTAGTTATAAAATCAAGGTTATATCTTTCAATTTCCAATTAGGAATCTTGCTTGTTTTTTTTACTTTTGTATAAAGTAGGTATGCCGTAGCCGTATTAGAGTATTCCACTATTGGAAGTTCTTTATTATTGAAAATATATATTAATATAAAAAAATATCTAGGAGGAATTTTATAGTTGGTTACAAAATCTGGATTATACACCTTTTACAGAATATTTATATATACCTATATGTGAGATTCTGAGTTAGGAGAGATTTTAGAGATGGTTACAAAATCAGGGTTTTAATAATTTGTTTAGCGGGGGTTTGGGGGTGGCAACCCCCACTATTTGAAGTTCATTGTTGTTGTAATATATATATAAAAAAAATTAATTAAAAGGGATATTAAAGTTGGTTACAAAATGAGAGTTATACGTCGTTTGCAGAATATTTATCTATTATGTATATTCGAAATTCTGAAATTCTGAGATTTTGTAACATTGGGATTTTGTAACTTGTGCGGCAAAAAATCTGATATTTTTTTTAGTGGAAAAATATTTAGGTATTTGATGGGTTGTCCAAATTCAACGCAATAAAGAAAAAAAGATAAAAAACAGTTAAATTGAATTACATAAAGAAAAAAAAATTTTTTAAATTGAAGTATAATTTTTTTTATGTTGGCTGTATCATCCTGTCATTCGTTTTATAAATGAAATTTGCAAAATTTTAAAATTATCAAATAAAAAAACATTTTTATATTTACTATATTCAATGAGTTGATCCCTTTATTTTCAATGAAGGGTTTTAACAGTATATTCTGAAAAAAAATCAGGGTTAGACTTTGAGTTTTGATTTTAATTTAAAAAACTGTCAAAAAAACTTTTGCCGTCCCTTTCTATTGTTTTTGTATTACTTTTTTTTTTATTAATTACTAATGAAAAAAATGTAAAAACGGAACCAAAATTATTTTTGACATTTCAACGATTTAACGGCTTTTTGTATTGCGCTGACAGTTTATGACTGAAAAACAATTTTTTTTTATTTTAATGAATAATACAATACAGTACGATTTTAAAATATATACGTATATAAATTTTTTTTTTTTTGATTAACTGCTTTACAAATTTGTCTATTCTCAAAATCCTGAAACTCATGTTCTATTCAAAATATTAATTTTAAAATGTGAACACCTTTAAGAATAGAAATTGTGTTTACAAATACTTTGAATACCCTTATAGAAATATTTTTATATGTACTTTTACTTCATAAGAAATGCCTACAAGCAACTATAATGCATTGTATTGCCGAAGTTATACTACATACATATTTTGATTATTTAACAAAAAAAAGAACCAAAAACGTAGAACGTAGAAGTCGTATATTTTGCTTAATCTTGTTAGTATTGACGATTTTAGACTTTAAAATTTGTTCTTTTTTCATCTCTTGTTATATAAAAACTTTAACAAAATTCAAAAAAGAGAACTCTTAATACTACTACCGAATAATTAAATAGTATTTAATTGTACTATTTATGGTTTATTTTAAAAAGTTGAAAATTTTTACTCTGACAGCTGACCTTACAAACCATAAGTACTCTTAGTATGATATAATATATATTTACAAACAATATAATAAACTGCAAACAATTGAAAAAAAATTAAAGAATCTCTAACAGGATATTTTGTCCTGACAGCCGAAAAAATGATAATCTCTTAGCCGAAATGATTAAAAATAAGAGAAAAAAAAAATTTATCATATTATTTTTATACCTACATATTTTCACTTCAAAGGATATTTTTATTTTCTGATGTAATTTTTAAATGATACATTACAGTATTATTAAAATTATCAAATTTTCAATTAAGGTAAAAGAAAAATTTGTATATAGTCATAGCAATTTACATCAAATAATACAAATTAAAAATTTCGTAATATTATAAATTAAAAATACAAAATTTATAACGTATTTAATAGATTACCCATTTTAAAATGTATTTAAATGATTTAATTTTTATCATCTGCACGCAATCATTTTATTTTATTTTATTTATATGTTTTTTTTTTTTGTTTTTGTTTGTTTCTGAAGTTTTTATTTGATTTCAACAGTTCATTGACATAATATGGTTTTCTTTGATCTTTTTGTAATGTTTGTTTTTTTTTCTTTTTTTTTTTTTATCTTTTAACATTCATACGATACATACACAAACCCACATTCATATTTTTAACAAGTATACACATAAATAATACAGTAAATTAAAAATATAAAATAAAATTTCATATTATAACAAAAAATATAAAAACAAAAAAAAAAAAGCAAAAAAAAAAAAATCAAAAAAAAAAAGAAAAACTACAGAATTTCACTAATCCTTTTGCTTTTTACGTTTTAAAGTTTTTCATTTAAATTTTTTCCTTTTTAATTTAATATTTTTTGTCATTCAAATTTTACATTTCAGAATGTATATTTTACATTTTATATCCATATGACAGATATATAAAATATATGCTTTGGAATATTAAATTTTTTTTTATATTATTCAATTAATGATGGTATTCGAATAATTAGTAATATATGTTTTTTTTTTTTGTTCTTCTTTTGTTTTCTTTTTCAGAAAAAAGAAATAATTTTTCTTTATTCGTTTTTTTTTTAATCTTTCAACATTTTTGTTTTTTTCTTACTTAATTAAAAATAAAAAATAAAATTTAAAATAAGTTTATTTACTATATAATATGAATTTATATATTTATTTATTATTTTTTTTTCATTTTTATTTAATTAATTATCTTTAATTTTATTTTAATATCACCGGTTTTGTTTTTTTTAATAATTATTTTATTTTTATTTTTTTCTAGTGTTTATTTTTTGTGTTTGTTTTCGTTTTCTGTTTTTTGTTTTTATTCTTCTGGCCATCCTAAATCCTCACCAACTAATTCATAAAATTTTTGATTGTATTCAGCAAAAAATTTTCGTAATTTTGAAACAATCAAAGGATTAACATGTGGATGCTTTCGTCCTTTTGTTTCACGTAAACATCTATCACCGCTGTCGTAACGAAGGCAATAAAATCCTTTCGTTTCATTAAAGTAAAAATGATTACTGTTAATCCGATGTTCAATACCTTAAATGTACAATAAAAAAAATAAAAAAAATTATATATATATATATTTAAAAAAATATATAAAACTGAATCAATTAAGAAATTAATGAATATTACAGTATAGAGCAAAATTTAGGTGTTGAGTTAATTGATTTTAAGTTATTTAATTTTTTTTTTTGTTGTAATTGAAATTGTATTATAGTTTTTCGGTTGGGTTTTATAGTCATTAAAGACTAAAAATAAGTTTACATTTTGCTTATAAAAAATCATCATTGTCTTAAGCTTTACTAGTATCTTTTAAAAATTTTCGGCATTCAAAAAGTTCCATTTTTTTTTTTTATTAGGTACTATAATATATTAGATAATACATTAAGAGGTTGGTTTAATGATAGATAAAAATTACAACATTCTAAGGTGTTCAATGACAGTCAAATCAGTTTTAATATGAACCTTTTTTACTTTAGCTCAAAACATTTTCACTTTAACTAAAGATTTTTTACTTAAAGCAAAGAAATTTTTACTTTAGATGAATAATTTTTACTTTAAGTGAAGACATTTGTAATAAATGATACAAATGTATAATATCTATGTAATTCGTGAATTAATTTATATAACATAAATTACTAAAGTAAAAATTCTTCATTTAAAATAAAAATGTCTTCACTTAAAGTAAAAACGATCTTCAGATAAAGTAAAAAATATTCATTTAAAATAAAAAAAATTTCACAGTTGAAGTATAATGGGTATATTAAAACTTAAAAAAGGACCTCCGTGATCTAGTGAGTGAGATCGTATAAAATACGATGCAAACAACGAGGGAGTGTGAGTTCAAATCCCACACACGTCGTGAGAATAATTTCCCTTACAACATTTACAGCCAGTTTTAAAAGGAAAGGCTGTGTCATTTCCTTGTCACATTTATGGGGAAGGGGAAATAAACATTTATGACGGGAGAATAAACTAAAAAAACAAAATAAAAAAATGAAAAATTGAAAAAAGAAAGACAAACTGCAAGAAGTACCTTAAGAGCTCATGGAAGGATTGAAAATAAATTAACTAAATAAGAATATGAAATTGTTATAAAATAAAAATGAAGTATAAAAATTTGTCTGTTTCTGCACTTGCAGCAATAAAATAAAAATTTTATGTTTTTTTTTTGTTTTTTGAAGAAAATGTTGACATAAAACATAATGAAGGTAATATTAGTATTGAAAAACATAAATTGGAAAAAATATATCTGAATCTGCAATTAAAGAATATTATTTTAATTTTTTTTTTATTTTTAAATTTTACAGGTCAGATGGTGCTTATAATCAGATATTTTTTTATTTTTTTTTTATGCTGTGAGTTATATTTAATTATTTAAAATTTATATTGAAAGGATATCGTTTTTACTGTGCATCGTCAATAATATATAAAGTAAATAAATAATAAAATGCTAATTATCTTGATAGAAAAAAGTAAATTTGTTAAAACCAAAAAAGGAAATTGATATAAAATGGAAAAGAAAATTTAAGAATTAAGACTTATATTTCCTTCATGTTTTTTGTCAATGAAATTAAATTATTTTTAAATTTTCTGTTATATTTGTAAAATTACTGTTTTTTTTTAACTTTTGATTGAGATTTAAACTAATTTATGGTATAATATACTATTTGATAATCTTTTAAACTAACTTTTTAAAGATTTTGATGAAAAAAAAATTAATTAAAATATTAAATTATTTTGTCAATAATAGTTAATATTGTAAAAAGTTTTAGTCCTCAGTAACTTATAGACTTTTCTGGGAGGAAGTATTGCCATTATCACTGATAGTTAAGCAGCAATCGCGGCTCTTAACTCTGCGATGATAACATCCAAGCTTGTCAGAAAATGCTCTGATGAGCTTAAGAATATAAGCTATCAACACAATGTTACATTACTGTGGGTTCCGGAACATAGGGACATCTCGGAAAATAGACATGCTGATGAATTAGCAAGGAGGGGTTCCATTGTGAATGCTTCACTGGAAGAACAGGTGGATCCACCATTAAAAGAGATATCTTTCTACACTTTTTATTCCTAGCGAATAGAAGGTGGAAAATATTAACCTCATGCCATACGACAAAGAAAATATGGCCGTCGTACAAGAACAAAAGAACGGACAACCTATTGAAGCTATCTTGGCAGGACATATTCAGAACAATAAGTGTTTTCATGGCACACTGGCCAATTGACGAACATGCGGTCAGATTAGGTATCCCATTGAACAAATCATGCCGGAGTTGGGGTGAACAGAATGAGAAAGAAACCATTATACACTTCACATGTAAATGTCCAGGGCCAGAAGAGTAGCTCTGGGTAACCATGAATTTAACAATCTTATCGATCTAGGGGCTAAGCAGAAATGGTGCAGATTGCAGAAATGGTAAGGTTCCTGAATGCCGCGAAGTGGATTTAAAATTAAATCCGATGTTGTCTAAATATAAGCCTTGTGGTCACGGTGGTGGTAGCAAAACGGTGCTAACGCGTTCATTGTGATTTTGTCAGGACACAGCCACGTCACCTTGTGGTGACAAGACCAGCCACGTATACCAATCAACCAACTAATAGACTTACAAAAACATAAATATCACAGAAATGAGTTAATCATAAATTAAGAAATTATGTTTATTTTAAAGAGACTCATTCGATTTTTAAAAAAATTCATAATATATTCGAATGTAGATGTACTAAAACTTCTATAGAAAATTTAAACAAGATTATTTATTATTTATGAACCATCATGTTAATTAAATTTTTTTTTTTTATTATCAAAACTACAATTTCACCTACCCAAAAATGAGAACATAAACAAAATGTCACACAACAAATTTCTCAATTTTAAAATCCAATTATTTATTTCAAATATGTTCTTCATATCATATTAATTTAATAGCAACTCAACTTAATAATTGCAATAAATAAATAACTATTCTATAACAATAGATACTTATATATATATATATCTATATTTGTGTATATATATATATATATATATATATATATATATATATAAAATATATTTGTATATATATACATATAAATATACTTACCTAAAAACGACTCTATTCGTTTTAATTGTGAAACTGGATCATCAATTAATTGATCACCATTGACAACTAATAATTGCTCTCTTGGGAAGACTTCTAACCATCGATGCAGATGCAAATGATACATTGATATAGTAAGCGGTCTATATGATACATTTACTGTACCATTCGGAAATATAGCTAACTCCTCAAATGTCCTGTTTGCAATGAAACAAAAAAAAAAAGAAAAAAAAAACATTAAAATATAGACAACAAAATGAAGATAAAAACAGATAAATTTTTAATAAAAAGAATATGACAAAATAAAAAAAGGAAAAATAAAAATTAATTTGGAAAATAAATCCAAATAAAAGGAAAAATCTAAAGTCTCTTATAAACAAAAAAAATAAAAAACATAAAATACAAAAAACAAAAAAATATGTAGTAATTAATGTACAAAATGTTCGTTATTCAATATATGCAAACAAAGTAGTTCAGTTAGCAACAATTTTAGTTATACATATATTCATGTTTTTGCAAAATATAATATAAAACTTAAATTTTAAAGATACAGTCAAACTATGATAAATAAACTTATCTTATGTAAACAAAATAAAAAGTTTAAAATCCTTTCTTAATTTCCTTTTAAAAAATTAAAAGGAATTAAGAATTTTAAATTTTAAAGAGAATATTTTTGTAACTACGTATTTTTTTAAAAAAAATGTAAAATCTTCAATTTATGTAGAATTTTAAATTATTTTTAAAGTTCTATACATATGCCAAAAGATAAAAGTTATAATAAAAAAATCTAAAATTTACCATATTTCCTTTTAATTTGAGAGACGAGAATTCTTTAAAAAACTGTAAATAATGAAAAATAAGTTTTTCCTTTTGCATATAATTCTTATAAAAATTATTTAATTTTGAATTATGAAAAAGAAAAGAAAACTATCAATTGAAACAATTTTTTCGAAATTCTACTGTTGCGGATTTTATACTAATAATAAATATAACTAGATTTTTATATAAGGGATCA
Source organism: Poecilobothrus nobilitatus (assembly GCA_947095535.1). NCBI lineage: Eukaryota > Metazoa > Arthropoda > Insecta > Diptera > Dolichopodidae > Poecilobothrus > Poecilobothrus nobilitatus. The sequence goes on from OX352773.1 coordinate 189,681,191, forward strand.
AAAGTCAATTAAATTTATGATTATACCTTTAGGGTATAATGGTTTTATATATAACATTTATTTATATGGAATATTATAGTATACATTTTGGTTTAAAAATATTTGTATTATTAACTAAGGGACAAAAATATGTTTTAATAAAGTTTTTACTAAAATTAATTTGTTTTAGCAATTTGTTTTTATAATTTTCAAATTTTAGATACTTTATTTACCTAAATCATAAATCGTTCTATTATTGTGCTATTGAAATACTAAATAAAAGTTTTTTTCAAAAAACTATTACAAAACAGAAAAACTTAGCAGAAAATTAAGTAAATGTATATCCTTTTACTTTTTTATATAAATTTAGCCTATAATTATGCAATTTTTTTAATTTTTCATAATAGAAAATTGTTTTGTTCACGCCCTTTTAAACAAATAATATAATATAAAAAATAAATAAATAATATTTATAATCATATTTAACTTATAATGGCCTATGTGATTTCTAATATTAAATTAAATAAATAAATATATAAAGAAATTATTTATTCACTGTCATAAAAATAATTACATCAGTGAATAAATGAATGATAGAAATAAAAAAAAACGTAAAACAAAATATAAAAAATTGTAGACCTTACAAAGAAAATATAATTTATTTAATTCATAGCTCAAACAAAACTTAATGAAATTAGAAGTTGTAAACCAACAACTATTTTTTTTTCATTTAATTAAAAAAATAACATAAAAAATCAACAGACAAAGCATAAAAAATCCTGAAATAAAATATTTACTCCTTACTTTGATATTGTAGATGACGATGATGAAGATGATACTGTTGAAGTAGATATAGATGTAAAGGAACCACCGATATTATTATTATTATTATTATTGTTATTATAACCATTCCCTGTACCACTAGAACCAGTACCATAACTATTTCTTATACTATTTATATTGTTGTTAATGTTATTACTAATACTACTGCTACTGCTGCTGGCAATATTATTATTATTACTATTACCACTACTACTTTGAAAATTTCTTCCATATAAACTATTTCCACTAATATCTATTTCACCAATATCATTATTTGCTGTCGGTGAATATTGATATGATGATGATGATGATGATTGATGTTGTTGCATAGGTGGCATATCAGCTAATGGTATTGTTGCTGTAGTTGCATGACTTCGTAATTGTGTATAATCGGATATCGCTCGTGTTACAGGTTCACGAACTATTAGTAAAAGTTTTATGCTAGCATTCATTGCTCTTACACGTTCCGGCACCTGTAAAATAAAAATAGAAATATATATATAAATTTATAGTTTTATTTAAAAAAAAAAAAAAAAAAACAGATACGAAAAGAAAAATTGCACCTTTTTAATTAAAACACTAAAAATGAAGTTCACATTTTATACATATATATTTATAAAATGGATGCTATTTAAAATTCAAAATAAGAAGAATAAAAAACGAGGAATAAAATATATAGTTGACTGTTTGAACTGTGGGATACTCGCATAAACAGAAGTTATATGTTGTTACCATTAAATTTAATCATTTTTTTTTACATAATTTTCCGATATTTTACTTAATTGAGCATCGAAATATATTTATGAAAATTTTGGAATTGTATGACAGTTACTATCGAACCACCCTAATTTTGCAGAAATTATTAGAATGAAACTGGATCTTATTTTAGAAAATTTCAAATGTCTAATTTAATTATAAGTGGCAAGAAAAGAAAGTTACCCGTACCTGTTGTTCAGAACTAAATAAATTTCACAGAAAGTATTGCGATAAAGCTTTATAATTAGAATATCTGCCTTTATTAAGTATCAAAATTTAAAGATATAAATAAGCTAAGAAGTTGTGTGGCAGCTATTCTATTCCTCCGATCGAAATTGCTCAATTTCAATAGCGAAACTAGCAATTTTAGGGTTGGGTACGAAATTTCAAATCATAAAATCCCAAACACAAAATCTCAAAATACAAAATCCCAAAAAATTTCCAACCTCATGGGTTCTGTTAGAAAATCCAAATTTTAAAATCCATACTTTCAAAATCCAAATATTTAAATCAAAACTTTCAAAATCCCAATGCATCAAAATCCAAATGCGTCAAAACTCAAAATCCAAACATGTGCAATCAAAATAATAGACAATATAAGGAAAAAATCCGGATAGATATAAAGAAAAGAATACTAAATAAAAGGGGCCAGCCGTGATTTTGTAACCAACTCTAAAAACCCTTTTAATTCAATCTCGCATACACAAGTACATATATAAAAACTCCGGAAAAGGGAGCAAACCTGATTTTTTAACCAACTCTAAAATCCATCCTAATTAAGAATCTGACATACGCTAATAAATTCTCTGGAAAAAGCGGCAACCCTGATTTTAAAACCAACTCTAAAATCCTTCCTAATTCAGAATCTCGCGTACACGAATGTATAAATACTCCGTAAAAGGGGGTAACCCTGATTTTTAATCCTGGTTTAAAATTAATACTTATACATAGTATGCCCATATACGTATACCAATTTCATAAAAAAATTAAATTTCCACATTTTCATATAATATGAAATATAAGGTCGCCCCCAAACCCCCGCTAATAAAGTTATTGAAACTCTGATTTTAAATCCAACTCTAAAATCAATACTAATAGTATGTCAATATACTTACAGGCTTTCCAACAAAAGTATTAAATTTTGATATTATTCTCTATGAAAAATGTCAATTTCTCTTGACATGACCTTTTTACATGAAGAAAATCAATTATGAAAATTAATATTGAAAATTTTCAATTTTGTGCTTGGGATTTTGTAATTTTGGGATTTTTAAATTTTGGGATTTTGTTACAATTTTATAAGGATAATAGAAAGATAATAAAAATTTCAGAATCCTCACATAATTAGTTTTTGAGTTATCGTGCGTCTGCCCGTCCTGCCTGTCATACATATGGTTAAATCAAAATAGTTAGAATTCGATCCTGAGCAAGAATTTATATACCTACTTATATTCCATATTTCGTCTCCTATTACAAACGTAATAACATAAACGTAATAGAAAAATTATTATACCCTTGAACTATTTTCATACGGTTATAAAAATATCGACATTTAAATAGAAAAACTAGAAGGATGCAAAAAAGGAGAAAAGAATACATAGGGATGAATGTAATAAAATATTATTTAAGGTTAGTTACCGATTTTTAAACGAAAAAGTTTAGATAAAATTTTTGTTGAACTTTTTTTTTTTTTTATATATACATGTATTTATTACAACTGCAATAACAGCTGTAATTGTAGAAGATTAGAAAATTTACAACAAAAATAAAAAAATAAACAAAAGAATACATGCATAACATTTTATAATGTCATTTTCTAGTAAATTTTTATCATAACTTTTAAATTATAAAAATTTTAACCACTAAAGAAAATCATAATTACAAAATAAAATAAATGTAAAATGAGAAAAGCAAAAGTTTTATAACAAAACTTAATTTTGATGAAATTATAACAATTTCATAGATTTGAATCCAATTAAATGAGAAAATCTATTTTATTTTTTTAAATTAAAATATTGTACACTTTATTTCAATGGTACACTTTGAATGGTAACTAAATGAACTGTCATTTACATTTAAATTATGTCAAATTTTGATAAAGTCAGAAGAGTAAATTTTGCTGTTGAAAAATTGGATACTTATAATAACATTCAAATACATAATTTCATAAATAAGTCATGATTATTTTCTCATTAATGTATATTATACGTATGTAGGTTATATATGTATATATATAGTATGTATATAGGTATATACGTATGTATATAGGTATTATGTTTCTTATAAAAATGAGAGTTTTATGTAATATTTTGTAACATCTGAATCGCATTGTAACTTTGAATGCAATTAACATGAAAAATGTTTAATTTAAATGGATTGTTGATTATTCGTTTCGATAAAGTAAAGTTTAAACAGTTCAATTAATTCAATTATTAATAAAAGTTTTTGTATTGTTATTCTAATATATATAGAGTTAATGATTATGATTGCAGGAAGCAATACAATATTAGGGACGTTTTTTATTATTTCTTTTTCAAAATGAAAAAAACTGTTTAAGAAATTTTTAATACTTTTGGAAAAATATTTTATATTTTTAGAAACCATTAATTTTGAAAATAATTAATTACGTGTAAAATGTTGCAAAAACTGCATAATGGTGGAGGTTGTTGTTCAAATATATATCTGTGGGTAACCTCAGTACACCCGAGCCTTACCCTTGCAAGTTTCACTCCCAGGTTTCGGTTTATATTTTGTACTACTTTGATCTGGTTAATATAATGTTTGTCGAATGAAATTGCAAAAAAGATTGTGAGTTGCTCCAAGTTCTTTGTTTTATGGTGTTATTGTAGTTAATTATTTGTTTTTACATTTTTTGGGTAAATATATGTGTTTGAAAATATTGCTAACACGGGACTCTTTACTGCCAGTTTTATCTCACGATAGGCTTGTTTGTTTCCATTATTCAATTTATTCAATTTTAAAAAAAAAAGGTATACACTCTGTATGAGCTTACTATACTGGTAGCTGTATAGTAAGCTCATACAGAGTGTATACCTTTTTTTTTCATCAAAATTTTGTACTTATAAGTAAATTCAATTAGTTACAGTAATCAGTACAATAATAATCTTATATAGGCTTAAATCTAGATATAATCTTTTAAGTAAACAAAATCAAAAACATTATTTGGAATTATTATTATTTAGTTAAAACGAAAGCAAGAGATACTTTATTTGACATGATATACGTAATTGAGTTATTTCGTATTCCAAGTTCAAAGTTGGATTATAAATAAAATATCATAGCAAAAAAAAAAAACTAAGTAAAACAAAAGAATTAGTTAACTCTTTAGTTAACTCTTTACATTGTTTTTTAAATTGATTTCTGGATAAATTTATGTACATTGTTGAATAACCTGATATTTGAATTAAAAATGGATTCCCATTTAAGTTGGTTCCAGTGTTTATTAATATATCTCATTAATCTCAACATGGTTTGAAATCCAGATTATTTCTTTATTAATTATTTTAATTTATATTATTTTTATAAGGATCACGCATGAGTATGTAATTAATTAGATTTCATTTACTTTCAATTACTTATGTAAGAAAAAAATGTCAAAAAGCGAAAAAGACTTTAATCAATTTTAAGATACACTATATATAATTAAGAGAAGCTGTGTGAAATTATAATACATGAGATTTATAATTTCACACAGCTTCTCTTAATACATGTCTAAATATAATACATGTCTAAAGATAAATTTAGCACAGGGGTCCAAGTTAAACGTGTCTAAAAATAGTGAATTTTCAATTTTTGACCCCTTAACATCTTTACAGGAGGAAGAACAATAGTTTTTTCTGTTAAAATTTCTGAGATATTGCTGAGATATGCCGAAAGAAAAATCTTGCAAAATTTTTACTTTATATAACGGGAAAATTAAGTACTAAATTGAAAATAAATGGTATAATTTTGATATTGATTTAGAAAGCTAAAAAAGTCTTGCCGTTTGTCGTTTTGTGATTGAAAAAATTTTGATCAAAACATTTAACCCAAAACCTTAAAACTAAAATTTTTTGAAAAAATATGCTAAAAAGGAAGTTTTGCAGAAAGAGTTTTTCATACATATGAGTTACTTATATAAGAACTTATACAAAACAGATTTATCTATATTGATTGATTGATTCAATTTTCAACTATAATTTAAGGTTTGTTAATTGTAAATATATTGCTTTAAATTTAAATTTTTCACAAAAAAAAAGAAGATTTAAAACAAAATAAATTAATTAGTTAAAAATTTTCAATTTAATTTATAATTTTTTTTTTTTCGTATAAATTTACATATTATTTATTATATATTTTATGCAAATGTTTGTATTTAATTAAAATAAAACTATGAAAACATATTATATTTTGTATCATAGGTAGGTATATATTCGAAAATTTGTAGAAAAAAACCATAATTTTTAATATTATAATAATTTCATGCATTATCATGTAATTTAAAATAATTTAAAATAAAAAAAAAATTGGCAACAATAATTTTCCAAGCTTATAATGTCTTCTTTTTCATTTTATTTTTAATTTTTAAATTTTTTTATGATGTACTAAAGTTTATCCTCCTGCCAACAAAAATCACTTTAATATTTTTTATTCTAGTAGGTACATAATATATTTATTATTGTGGTGAAAATTATTTTAAAAATTACATTTAACTGGAATGTTGGCAATTTTCCAAAAAAAAAAAGCAAACAAAAAAAACGGTAACCAAAAATAATACTTCAAGAAATAATGCCAAATCAGTCTGATTTCCGTTTTCGAAATATTTTATTTTTTCTTTTGATATTGAGATAACTGGTATATGCGAGATTTTGTTTAAAGTAGATGTGTACCTATATTTTAAAAAAATAATTAACAGGAATTTTAGATACGAAATCAGAGTTAAATGTTTTTCTCAAAATTTATATTTTATTTTATATACTTTCCCAGAATATTTTATATATATAAGTATATTTTATATATATAAGTATATGTTGGATAAATTAGGAAAGCTTTCAGAGTTGCTTACAAAATCAGTTTTATACGTTTTCTTCAGAATATGCAGATATATAAATCAGCGATAAAAAAGCGATTAATATTGATTTTGAATTCAACTCTAACATCGCTCCTAATTCTGGGAAAAAGACAAACTTTAATTTTATAACCCACCATAACATCCCTTTTAATTCAGAATCCCGCATATACATAATATATAAATATGCTGGAGAGGGACAAAAACTGATTTTTTAACGAACTATACAATTTACCGACTATAAAACCCTCCGAATTAAGAATGTATTATTAATTAAGAATGCATTATGCACCATGCAAATAGTATGCGTGTCCATCAGCGCAACCGACAGGGGGCGAGATCTCCTACCGCGTTCACTAGGGCTGGCGAAAAATAGAAAAAAGACGAATCAACATTCGACTTTATTTCCTTTTCAATTTCGGTTTTATTTTCTTTCCAAAACGATAATAAGATCGAACTATCAAAATTCGCGATTACAGCTTTAATTCGAAATGGAAATAAAGCCAATTCGGTATTATTTCTTGGGACATTATTTATGGTTACCAAAAATATAGCATATAAACATTGCTTTTATTTAATTTTTATTCTTCTTTTTCTTTTTCTTTTAGTGAAATAACAGAAATTTATTATTTTATATTGAAATAATCGAAAAATTAAAAACCTTTATAATGAAAATAATTATAGTTACACCTAAGGTATACATACTATATATAAAAACTAAATAATAATTTTTCGAAATATAAAAAAAAAAATCGGATTGAACATTTTAAACTGATATTTTTTAATGTGGTAGAAAAATTTTTCACAGTCAGTTTTTGGTCTTTCATATTGTTTTGTTTTCCACTATCTTTTAACTATAGGTATTATTCTTTGGTTTGGTCATTTTTTTTTTGTTTTTTTTTTTTATTATAATTATTATATAGAAAACATGTTTTTATTTTTAATTAATAGAACAAAAAGCACAGAAAATTTTAACAAATATAAAGTAGGTAATACCAAAAAAAAAAAATTGATTTTGTTTTTATTTGCTTTTATTTCGATTTTCCACAAAATAAATGAACAATACCAATATACATACTATGCAGAAATTTCCATAAAATGTTAATGCTTCTCATTATTCTTAAATTAATTTTTTCAGAATTTTAATAATTTTTCATTTTTTTATTATAATAATTAATGTAAAAATGAAGCATGCAATTTTAAACTTTATAATAATAATAAAATCTGCAGAACACATGAAACAATCTATTATTAATATAACTAAAGTACTTTTACCGTTATTGGTTCAGAATATTTTCACTTTTATTAAAAAATTAATTATTAAAAATATTAATTATAATATAAAAAAAAATTATCTATAAATATTTAATTATAGAAAAAACTAAAAAAAAAAAATTAAATTTTAATTTAAATAATTTATTTTTAATTATATAACAATTAGAGAAATAGGTATAACGCTGATTTTATTATGTATACTTTACTTATGTATATTTTTGGAATGGAAATTATGCATTTTGTAATGTAGATTATATGCACATAATATTTTTTATGGTTTAGTATAACAATAATAAATAAATAATTAATTAAATTTTTATTTATTTTTTTATTTATTATTAATTTACAAAGGTATGAAATGTCCTTGCAAATGGATGGACTCTTTTCCTCTCGGATGTGGGCCAACAATTAATTAAATTTGAATTTGAATTTCGATTAAATAAAAATTTTAGATTAATTATTTTTTTTTTTTTTTCAATTTGGTTGAGAATATATTATTTATACGCATATATACAGGGTGTTTGGGTCTCGATGATCTTCGTTGAAATGAAATGAATGATCTGGTTCTGGTATATCGAGACTAACAAAAATTTTTTTGGGAGAGGAATAGAATTTAGTTATATGAAAGTGGAACCAAATAAGGCACAAAAATAAATAATTATAGCATTTTAAAGCATATTAAAACAATTTTCTAAACATTACTCTTGAGTTTACAAGTCTAACGTTAATTTCAAATATTTTTAACAAAGTATAAATTAAAGGCCTTTTTATTAAAAAAAAAAAAATAACAATATTAATATATAACAGTTTTTTTCTCTTTCCCTGTATGTTGACTATATTAGTACTTTTGTAATAAAACTAATTTTCAATCCTATATTTAATTTTTCTTTTGTCTTATTTACAATTTTAATTTTCTTGGAATTTTACTGAAATAAAACTAAATTATGGTTGAAAAACAATTAAGCCTCCATAACAAAAGTAGTGAAAATAGAGCACCCTTCTCCTATGCTTAAAATTTTTTGTTTATGTTGATATGCTCCATCATTCATTTCAAAGAAGACTATCGAGAGCCAAACACCGTATCAGTAACAAAAAAAAATTAAATAAGCTATAACATATATTTAAAAGAAAAAAAAGTACAAAACTGTAGTACCATAGAATAAGAATAGATTCTATAAGAATAGATTCTATTCTTATTCTATGGTTGTATTATTGTAATCTATTCTTATAGAATCTATTCTTATTCTATGGTTGTACTATAAATAACTGGTTATGGAAACTCATTTGTTGTCAGAAACGGTAAAATGTGGAACATAGTACCATTGCAAATGTGTTCCCCTCTGTTGACACTACTTCATTTTACAATTTTAACTTATTCAAAAAGAAATTTGTATCCAATTTATCTTCCAATTTCTCCCTTTTGTCTTTTTTTCTCTCTTATTTCCTCCCCCATTTAGTCAAACCTGCACCAACAAATAATAATGTACAATAAAGGAATCCTTTCTTAGAGGTTTAAATTTAATTTTTTTAAATTTCTCTGATGCAAAATTGACAAAAATCAACTTTGTTATGGCCTTATTGCTATAACTGTTTTATATTTACCATGAAGATAGAATTAAATCATACAATTTCTTATATTATTGTTTTTAATTGATTCTCTACTAATAAAATATTTAAACATATAAACGTACCTATATAAATTTATAAAATTAGTGTAATAATGAAAAATATTTTAGAAATGTATTTTTGTAAATTTATAAAAACTATAAATATACTCATAGAAACTCTCAATTCCTGTAAAGACACTGGCAGCTTAAGGAACACTTAAAGAAAATTGAAGTAGAATATGATGATATATGCAGATTCTATTAAGAAGGCTCATGTTGCTTTGCCTTGTATAAACTCTATACAGAACTTTACTTTCTTAGAAGCAGTAGGGCTGACAAAATTATTATAAGTGGTGAGAAAATCCATAACACGTAGAAATAGGGAGAACATAATAGATCTACATCAAAAGGTCGTAGTGTCATTTATACCTCTTAAATATAACAATCTTATCTAATTTATAAAATATCTTTGTAAATTTTATAAAATTGATAGTTCAAAATCATAATATCATATTATTTAAATTTTACATTGATAAATTACGTGATTTTATCAAAATTTCTTGGATTGTTAACTAATTTGATAGTATATTAAAGAAATGTTCACGCAACCTTCTTTATGAACTTCCTCTCTACCTCCTCCTCCTACATTGATTTAGTATTAGAATATTTCAATATATAAGTGATCAATTTAAGATGTACATTCAAATTCTATTTGATTTTGAAAATACATTAATTTATAATTTTCTTACTCTATAAACAAGAAAATAAAATAAATACATATGTACATATTATATACATATATATATATATAGTTTTGTTTTTTTTTTCCATTAAGAAAATTAATTTTTCATTAAATTTGATTTGATAATCAATCAATGAAATATAATATAAAAAGCAAATAATTATATATGTATGTATATATACATATGTAATAAAATTAATTTTCATTTCAAAAATGTTTTTAATATTTATTTTTAATATTTACATAATTTTATCTATAAATACATATATGTAAGATATTATGTATTATATTGATTTTAAATTTATATTGAAATTATTCATTTTTAATGTTCTTAACATCATTAAATTTATTGATCAGTAAATTTAAATATTTACAATAAATTTTTGGATTTTTTTTTTTTTAAATGATTTTTATAATAAAAAAAACTATATATAATATATATATGTATTTGTATGTAATGTATGTATGTATATTTATTTATTTAAAAATTTATTTTTTATAATACTAAAACTAAATATTATATTTTATATCATTTTAATATTAAATCATAAAAATTTTAGTTTCGTCAGTAATATTCATTTTAATTTTAATGATCAGGATTTAATTAAATTTCCTTATTTAAATTTTTTTATATTTTTAGTACTTTTATCAAAAAATTTTTGAAAAATTTGGCTACTGGTATCACTTTTCCCGTATGTCCGTCCGTTCATCCATCTGTTTACAGAAGTTTTGTTTAAAATAGAACACTGGAAATTTTAATCAAGCATTGGTGACTTTTTGTTGTAAAATATTTTTTTTATGTAGCACCAAGCGTTATGGAGTTACAGCACTTCAATATTTGAAAAAGCTCTATTTATAAATGTGTATATCTTAAGTTCGGCTTGAAATTTTGACAATCTAAAAACGTCAAACAACTGGATTTTGTTTTATCTCTACAAATAAATAATAAAATTGTATGTTTTTTTTTTTTTAAATTTAACATTTAAGTATTTCTGTTATGTGAAAACAAAATTTTGAAAGATTATGCTTTCTTCATAACTCCGTAACACTTTTAGATAGAACCTTAACATTTTGAAAGGAGAAAGATTTTTCAAAATAAGCATACGTCAATTACATCATAGCTTTTTTATACCTCCCTCTGTTTAAGAAGTATTAGAGATCAATAATTTAAGTTTTACTATTTTTAGACATCTGAAACTTATACACCTATACAAATTTTTTTAAAATAAAGCATAAAAATTAAATTTTTAACATTATTATTTTACATGACGTGTTAATGGTTTTTTTTTAAAATTATACAGAGTTTTTTTAAAATTAAAGAAAGTGACTCTTGATTTTTCACAATATATAATATCCTTATATATAAGAACTAATTTTTTTTTAAATTTTTTTCTTACATTTTTTAAAACCCTTTGCTTGTCACTCTGACTTATTTAAAATCCTTTTTGCTGGTAAATTGACATATCCCTTTCAATTGTTATCTACTACAGTGTAATTTTATTAAAACATTTTTCATAAAAAAATATAATCATGAATATTTATTAGCCTATATTTAAAATCTCTGTTTAAAAAATGGCATTATGGCCATACAGTACTAGTTACAAAATATTAATAAGTTACAGCTTATACTGAAAGATATTATAGAAGGAAAACTATAGGAATAGAGAAGATGTCGGAATAGAAGAAAAGAAAACAACTATCACGATGAGAAACGTGCTTGTACACAATTAGAAAATTTGTTTTGCACAGCCACAAGTAGAATTTTTGCTAACATTATCGTCACTTTATCATAAAATTAAACCGTCGACATTCAGTAGTGAATATAGGTATCAAAAGAAGAGAAAAATAGTTTTTTTTTTCTATATTAGATGTTAGTGTATTATAAATAGCTGGGAAGTGTTAGCTGCGCTTAAGGCCGAAAGATTTAGGCGTAGGAATTATGGTATATAATGATGTACATTAAAAATATTACCCCAAGAACATGCTATAAGTCTTGAAAAATAATACATTTCTAAAACTCATCTTTACACTTACAACTCTGCTAGTTAGAATATAATATAACCTAAAATATGTATGTATGTACAAATCCAATTTTATTTTAAGAATGAAATGTTTCGAAATAGTTTTCAGTATGAAAAAACTTATGTCTTTCTATTTATCATAATATTTTATTTCACAATAACATGAAATAACCATAGTATATTGTAAATTTAAAAGTTTAACAACAATTAGTTAATTATATTTACTAACATAAAGTTTTCACTAAATTTAACAAAAAAAACTTTTATTAATTTCATTGAAATCCATCGTTAATTTGTTATTTACAGGAAAAAGAAAATTTATTTTTTTTTTTTTTAGTAGTAAATTTTAACTTAATATAAATTTTAATTCATTTTTCTTTTGTTTTCTTTAACAATATTAAATTGTTGCATTCAACAAATTGTATAATACACATATATATATATATATATATATACTTTATAATTCATTAAAATTGCATTACATTCGTTTATATTATGCATTTAAATAAAGGATAATTTTAAATGTATTAATGTTAGTAATCAGCATAATGTTATTTTCTTGTTTTGAATAATAAATAAAATTTTTAAAAACAACACTAGAATACAATACAGCAACAACACAACAAACAACAAACAACATTAACAACAGCAAAAAAAAAAAAAAATTATTATCAGACAATAATAAATTTTGAATAAAAATGGCAATCTCGCTGCTTGATGAAGGGTCATTGACCAAAAAAAAAAAAAAATACAACTAATAGAAAATTCAGAAGAGAAACAAAAAAAAAAAAAACTATTTTTTAAATTTTTTACATTCTGTAAAATTTTTTTTATAACTCATTTATTAGTACATTTTTAGAAAAAAAAAATTTTTTTGTTTTTAAATTACTTATCGGTTTCATTTTGTCCTTTCATCCGACTCTTTATAAAACTTCTAAGTAAAGTTCTATTTAATAATTTTAAAATTAGAAAATGTCGGAGAATAAAAAAAAACTTTATATATATCAAGACATTTTTTTGATATTCGGTATTTAAAATTACCGAAAGATAAGTTTTTTCATACTGAAAACTATTTCGAAACATTTCATTCTTAAAATAAAATTGGATTTGTACATACATACATATTTTAGGTTATATTATATTCTAACTAGCAGAGTTGTAAGTGTAAAGATGAGTTTTAGAAATGTATTAATTTTCAAGACTTATAGCATGTTCTTGGTGTAATATTTTTAATGTACATCATTATATACCATAATTCCTACGCTTAAATCTTTCGGCCTTAAGCGCAGCTAACACTTCCCAGCTATTTATAATACACTAACATCTAATATAAAAAAAAAAAATATTTTTCTCTTCTTTTGATACCTATATTCACTACTGAATGTCGACGGTTTAATTTTATGATAAAGTAACGATAATGTGAAACAAAAACTTTGACTTATCTTTTATAGCTATAAACACTAGATACTTTGTTATTTTGAGAGAGATGAAAAATTTATAAATACCATAGTATACCAGTTCGTCAAAACTTTAAAATTTGCTAATTTTCCGCACCTAAAAGTGAGTAGCTGGTGTAATGTTGATAAAGATGAAACTTAAAAATAAACTCAAATATTGAACGGAATGCAAAATACTGTACTTAAACTTAAATCTCACATTTTTAAAGAAAATCTACATTTGAACTTGTATTTTTTGTTTAAAAATGTAAGATTTGAATTCTAGCTTAGAGTTTTATGCATTCAACCCTACATATTCTTACATGTGTTTACGGCTTTTTTTTTTTGTAAATGTGTATATTAATTTTTCACAAATAATTCGAAAAAAAAATTGTAAATTTTAATAAAAGGCAGTCGTAATCTTAGAATCGATTAAAAAATGTGCGGTTTTTTAAAAAGTTCTAGTTTTACTACTTTACTTTCTTTTTTATATCTGTTTAAATTTTCAAAAAAAAAAAAAAACAAAAAAAAAAATTTAAATTATTTGTGCTCGTGCTTTTCTACCATAATTTATATTGTAAATTTTTCTTTTTTTTTTTTTTTTTATAAATAAATTAATCGTTTATCATTAATTTAATTTTAAGTTTGAAATGTTATACAGAAATATACAAAATAAAAAATAAAAAATTATTTAATAAAAGAACTATATATATATAACTATCTATTATTTATATCTAAAATCTTTATGAACGCTTAAATCTCAAAAAAAAAGTATCTCTCAATTCACCATAGTTAAAGTGATTATACTCGTATATAATACTCTTTCATTTTATAATATCTAAATATTAAGATAAATTGGGGCATTCATATATACAGCATATATCCATTATTATATATAGACTGTTTCACTATTTATATAAATTTATAATATCTCTTGAAGGAATTAAAAAAAAATTTTATTTAAAATTTAAATTAAAAGAAAAAAAAAGCTTAAGTATAAGCTTAAGTATACCTATATACAAAATCTACTTTCATAATAATAATCATATCAAAAATCATCAGACATCCTGTAAATAGAAAAAGAAACTTTTCTTTAATAAATTTATTTACCTTTCAGCCGAATATATCCTATATATTGAGTATTTTTCATCATCTAGATAAATGCTAAACGAGCTTTTTCTACTCGTTTATATACTTATGATGGTCTTAAATTTACCGTAATGAATTTCAATGAATGGTAGTTTTTCAATTCAACTATTTTATGAGTTTTTTCTCACTTTAACTCTTTATGCAGTTTTTCTTTTATTTTTGTTTTTTAATTTTTGCATTCTACTTTTTTATTGCTTTATGTGTTTTTTTTATTTTATTTTATATTGGTTGGATATAATTTTTTTTTTTTTTTTGTTGTTTTATAAATTTTCTATTATATATATTTCTTTTTTTAATATTTTATAAAGTTCAGAAAAAAAAAAAAAGTTTCGTTGTTTTTTTCTTTATACTTTCCTTGAGTTTTCCCACGCTATTTATGCTCAAAAAAGGACGTCCGTTTTATTCTAATTTTCATTTTTATTTTGTTTTTTTATTTTTTTTTTTTGCATTTTTTTTTAAATACTAGAAGAGGAGTTGATTCAGTTTAAAAGTGTTTTATTTTTGTATAATACATGAAATCAGGTTAATTAATTTTTAAAATATGTACTCGTAATTGATAAATTTAAATAAAAGCAAAAATTTTGGATTCCTTTAAATTTTTCAGGCATAATCAACTACAACTTGTATACAAGAAAATTAAAATATTGAAAAAAACAAAAAAAAAAATTGAAGAAATGGAAATTAGAAAATAATTATGTATATAATATAATATTATATATATATGTATTTGGCAGTAGACTAAAAATAGATTAAATCGTAATTTATACAAGTAAAAAAATATATTTAATATCGATTTAATTTGTAATTGATCTTAAATTGTTTTAACCCAAAGCAATTAGCCATAATATGCCATTGGTTAAGTGATAATCTTAACACAAAAAGTCTAACTTTTTTATTTGAAGGGTTGTCTAAGAATAAATAATTCATTCATTAAATGGATATGAGCATAGGTACAGATAAGAATATAACTTATACATTTTACATTTTCATTTATTTTTTTTTTCTTGTGTTTTATACTAAATTATAATGTTTAGTTTAGTAATGTTGAGAATATCTTGTTTTTAACAATTTTCAAATTCCATTATGATTTTTTTTTTTTTATTACTTTAATCTTTTTCTTTTTTATTTTTGTGGGAAATTTGGACCCGGTTTCCTGTCATTGACAAACGAAAAGCTTTAGAGCACTTTAAAAAGAAAAGATTATTCAATTATTAATTACAGTATATTTTGAATTTTTTGACTTTTACTAACTTGTTACATGTAAAATATACTTATAAACATAGATGCTTGCATTTGCAACAGAAACATACTACAGATATACAAAAGATTGACAATTCTTTAAACATAAAAAATTCTTAACTTAACTTAAAAAATTTTAATATTAAATTTTTTTTTTTATAAGAGTAAAAAAAGTAAAAACTGTAGATCCTACCTATATTAAACTTACAAAAAAAAAAAAAAAATGTTTTCGCTAAGTTTCTTTTTTTTTAAACTATTTTATATTTATTAAAACTTAAACTTCAATTTTTTGTTGATTTTGTTGCCTGAAAAAAATTTTGGGGAAAAAGAACCAACATGGTAAGATAACAACAGGAATTATTTTTTTTTTTTTGTTCGTAAATAGTAAAAAAAATAATATTCAAAGTATATTTTTAACAACTATTATTGTTATTTTTTTTTTTTTGATTTTTCTCTCTTTATTAAAAAAAAAAAACAAAATTCTAAAAAAAAATACAAAACTTAAAAAAAAACTTCTTTCTAAAATTAAGATGAAAGAAATAACAAATTTTCTTTTTGAAATTGTGATTGTTCCCTTATTTTAGTTTTTTTTTTTTCTTTTCATCTTAGTTGTGAATAAATAAAAAGTTTGAAACCATTTTTTTTTTGAATTTTTTTTTTTGTTTTCCTCGAAGAAGTTTCCTCAAGTTTTTTTTTTTTTACCTAACTTTGAATTATTTTTCGTGGTAAAAATTAAAATCATTTTTATTGTGAATTTTTTGTTATTTATTGTAATAATAACAATAACTAAAATATTTAGATTTTAGATTGTGTATATTAAAAGAAACATTTCAACATAATTTTAATTTTTAAAAAAATAAGTCCTCATAACTTTAGATTTACTTCATTTTAAAATATAATTTCCATCAGAAAAATATTTTTACAAGAGAAAGAAAGGGGGCAAAATAAACTCTTAACAAGAAAACTTTCATTAGTACTTTTAAAAAATTTAAATAGCTATATTTATTTTTCAAATGAAATTTAATTATCTAAAGTAATTTAAAAATGCATATTGTAGTTTGTCAGGACATATTAAGTAAGTAACGAGATATACTTATGTAAATTTCGGAGTTATATTACATATAGCTACTTAAATTTATCAACTATTCGAATCTTAAACCAACCAAATTTTATGGAGTAATACTGCTATAAAACTTGATCATATTCTATAAAATTTTAAATGTTAGACTTTACTACATACCGAGATATGAACAGATATTAATTTGACAACTAACTGAACCTTATATAGACACTGAGTTATACTCATTTAAAAAAAAATAAGTTGTACGGGAGCTACTACAATTCGATACTCCAGTGCAACAAATGTTTGCAAAAGTAGTTGGCATAAAACTTAACTATTGTTGACAAAATTTTAAATATTCATGATATCCAATGCTAAACACTACATCCATTATTTTAGGAGCTACCATACGGACGGACGGAAAAACGAATAGACGCACATAATTAAATCGATGCAGAAAATCTAATTCAATCCTGAGCAAGAATATATACTTTGCCATATCTATTTCGTCTAACTTAAGATGCCACATACATCACATTTATTACACTCTTAAACTATGTTCATATGTTGGTATAAAAAGAGGTTTTATTTTTAGAATATTTTAGGATAAATTTCGGTCCTTCCTGTAGCTGGTAATAATAGCATAATGCACAACTAAATTATTGTGACATTACATTGTATTGTGCTAAAGAGCAAGAATTATAGTATATAACATAATATAATATTTTCAAATTTCACAGTTTAAAGTAATTGTTAAAACGTTAATAAAAAATTATTCTTAGACAATCATAATATTTTGAAAACATTATAAATATATAATTAAAATTCTAAATGTAGTAACGAAATCTTATTGCATTACAATTTCCTTGTATAATAATAATGAAAATTTTTGTTTTTTTTTTTCAGAATTGAATGTAAATAATTACAGTTATAACAAATACATAAAAAAAAAATATTTAAATATTCATAAGGAGTAAAAAATTTCATAAAAAAATATTGTAATAATAACAGCTAACAAAAAAAAAAAACACAAAATTTAATATGTAAAAAAATGCGAATATATAAGACTTGAAAATAGTTGAAAAATGAAAAGAAAACACCATTAACTTAGAATTATATAAACAATATGACTTAGAAAAGAAAAAAAGACATTAACTTGAATTACAAAACATAAAAAAAAATTGAAAAAAAAAAAAAATCTTCCAAATTATACATCTTTAACACTGAATACTAAAAATGTTCGCTTAGTTTGGTCGATTTGTGCCAATATTTATTTACTTCATCTCTTCTATTCTTTGATAGGATTTTGATTATGTATTACTTTATATCAGTATCATCCCTTAAAATTTTCAATAATATTAACCTTTATTTAATATCCTGTAATTGCTGTCTTAGACAGAGTAAATGTAAATATAATTTTCTGTAGCTTTAAAAAGTTTAAAAGAAGATAATAAATGAAAAGCACATCCACATGACAACTTAAAATTTATTTTATTAAATTAAATCATAAAAGCATTAGACATTATAAAAATTAGATATAAAACAAATTTGCTTGATTTATTAGTTAATATAAAATCAGGATGCTGTTTAGAATCCAATTATAGGTAGCACAAATATCATAAACAAGGAGCCGGTTTGACATAATTCCTTATAGAAATCTTATTTACTCTCAAATATATTCTTTAACTATAGCCAATAAATTTTAGGAATAAATTAGTTTATTAATTTTACTTTATCAACAGACTTAGGTGTGAGAAATTAAGGGATCACTAGATTTTCAGTTTGAGCCTAATGAAAACTGAAAATATACAATTTCTTTGCTTTGTGTTATAACGAATACCTATCCTAGCTGCACAACTTTTAACTGGGCAGTGTATCTCTTTAAAAGTAGTTCAAATCGTTCTTAATGTTTTGCAATTGTTTAGACTACCCCACCTGTATTTGCACAGTGATTAGATTACTACCTATTTCCAATCAAATCTGAACTTTCTAATACCAATTCAGTTTTTTTTACAATATAAGAATTTCCAATTGAAAAGTTCTTTTTTATTTTTATTAATTTACTCCCAATATTCCAGTTTATATGCAAATTTTCTTGTTCATTGTGAGTTCGTTACATTGAACATAATAGTTTTTTTGTTTTTTTTTTTAATCCAACCTCATGTCCAATATAATTGAAAGTAAAACTTCTTATATTTTTAACTGGCATTTTTTAGTCCTCTAAAATTTTCGAAACGTGTTTTGGTTTTTCTTTTTTTTAATTTTTGTTATTTTCGGTATGTTTCCTTAAAAAGTTTTCATTTTTTTTTTTTTACTTTAAGTATCACAATCAAATTAAAAAAAAAAAAATTATTTTTTTTCTTTTTTAAGCTGGAAAAAATAAAAAGTGATTTTATCAAAATTTTTTCTTTTATTTTTATTTTTTCTTTGTAATTTTTCCATTACAGCTTAGAAGAGTGCAAAAACACTATAGAAAAAAAACAAAAAAAAGAGGAAAAAAGGAAATAAAATAAAACTTTGATTGTAAGTGAATTTTTCTATAAAAAGCACTCTATGGCATCGATTCTTTACTTTTCAATGTTAAAAGTTGAAAATTGAAAGAAAACATACAGAGAAAATAGTAAAGGAAAGAAAATTTTTAATATAATTTTTTGTTGATGCTGTTTTCATTGAACTAAAAAATGCAGATTCATTTTAAATATATATATATATATGTATACACATACAACAATTCTCACAGATACATTTCTGCCAATGCAGAGAAAATTTTTATTTTTTTATTTGTTTTTTTTTTTTTTTCAGAGAAGAGAAATTAGAAAACTTGGATAGGTAAAAAAATAAAACTTCAAAAGAATTATCTATACATAGTTCTTTTTATATGCAATTTTATAAATGAAAGCATTTTAAAGAATGATATAACTGAACAAAATGATGAAGCAAACATGAATACTACCAGAATATATAAAATGAATAGTTCTGAAATTAAACAACGTTAACTATATTGTGCTGTATTGTGTCGTATGCGGTTTCATTTAATACAAAGACAATTAATAGTTTAAAAGAAGTACTAACGTTAAATTAAAATGAAGTAAATGAAGATATAAAATATTTACCACAATTATAGTAGAGTGTGGTTTTAATATGAGTTTTTAGAGTTATATACTTATTTTTAGTTTATTGTATATACTTGATTTACAAATTAATTAAATTAAAGTAAATTTTTTATTAAATTGAAATTAAAGTTCCAAATTTATTTCTTGATTTTATAATTTGAATTCCAAAAGTGTATAGATTTGTAAAAAATTTAACTGAACTTCTGTTCTAAGTTAATCAAAAATAATTATTTTATTATTAAATGTATTTTTAAAAAATTACCTAAAATTATGCAATATTTCATCTTGAATAAATTTTAAATGATTTGGGTAATATTATATCGCTTATTCACCCGATTACCTCACTGTTAGCGCAATTTCGTGAATTTAATTTAGAAATAATATTATTAAGTTAAATAACATAATAATAATATTGCTTATTCATAATAAAAAATTTATATGCTATATACAATATGCAGCTAAAATTAGACTTAGAAATAAAATAAAATTTTTTTAAAATAAATAGACTGACAAAAAAAATTTAAATAAAAAAATGAATTTTATTAACAATTTTTACTAGCCATTGTAACAATTTTCTAAAATGAAATTAAAATTTCTTTTTAATTGACTTTAAAATAAAATATACATTGTAAAATACAAGATAAGATTTAAATATAAATTAAACTCTTCATAGAAAAAATCGTAAAGTATTCAAAAAAAAAAAATACTACAGGAACCATAAAGTTAGTAGAAAATTTTTAAAGAAATTAATTTTATCCCATTAGGTATTAGTATTTGAGATTTACAAAAAAAAAAAGAAATCTTACAAAAGATAGAAATAGTTTTGTAAATAGCTATAGAAAATCTTTGAAATACTTCAGGATATGAAAAAATTCACATTTTAATGTAATATTTTAAGATTTGTTTCAAATTCATGTTGAATACACTATACTTCATACTGCATAGTGTATACTGCATAGTGATTTAATTTAATTTATTTATTTACTCCAGGTATTAAGGGTACTTAAAGGCCATTTGTTTCTTACATAACTACTAGTATTATACAGAATCATTCTTCATTCTAACTTCATACAGTTCAGACGTTATCGTTCTTCAAAAATTAACTTTAAGAAATTTAAATAAAAATTGCTTTTTATTTTATTTTATTTTATTTTGTTAACTTGACCGATAATCATAATTTTTTAAATTTTTAAACTAGTGACCTACTTTTCAATATACTTTATTTTTTGTGTACTTCAAAACTGAATTTTAAATAACAATTTTAAAGTAATTAATAATTCAAAAAAAAAACTTATAAGAACAAAAACAATAATAAAAAACAATATTTAAAGTGAATCATCAAAGTGAATTAAATTTTTTTTTTCTTGTAATTTCATATAATTTATATTGCTTATTATTACAATGGAATTTAAATGCAGTGCAAAAAATTGTTTAGTTACTGAAATAAAAGCAGATTCAGTAACTTGTAACGGGTTCTGCAACCGTAAATTTCATGGAGTTTGTTTAAACGCTCCTAGAAATTGGTATAACAACTTCTTGACGCAGCATTTTGTTTGTGAAGCTTGTTTAGATCAACAAACTTACCTGAGACAATTTTCTCATGAAATCTCATTAAACATTAATGCCGTTAGAGAAAATTTTCAAGGTACAGTGGTGAAATTATTGGAAGTTGTAAAGAGCAATACAGCCAGCTTTACGGAAATGGAAAGAAATTTCGAACTACTTAATAACACTGTTAGTAATCTCAAAAATGATCAAAAAAGAAGTGTTAGCGAGCTAATCAAAGTAGAAACTAATAATTTAAAAACGGAAATTTCAACGTTTAAAAACATTATTGAAAAATCATTAGCACAAGATCCAATTAATAATAAGCTTTTGAATGCGTTGGACAATATAAAGCAGCTTTTAATCTCTAATTTAGAAAATATAAATAAAACTGATATTTCAATGAGCTTTCGGGATGTAGTATTGGCCGATTTAGATATCCTTAAGGCCAAAATAGAGACAATCAATGATGGTGTTAAAATTTGTAGTATTTCGCATCAGAATGATCTACATTCAAACGATTCAGCTAAATCACTATTTGATGAAATAAATGATGTAGATAAGGCTAAGACGGTTAATATTCAAGCAACTAAGGAAAAAAATGACGATATTTCATTCGAAATAGAAGCAGTTGATCCACCAGAGGTTATAAATAAACCTAAATTTAACCTAAGGATTTCCAACCTTAGCACTAATACAACAGAGGAGAAACTAGTCAGATACATAAAAAAGAGGTCGAATTGTGAAGAGGTTCATTGTAAATTAATCACACCAAAGTGGCTGAAATATAAACCGCAGTATCATACTTTCAAAGTTAGTGTACCGGAAACGAAAGTTCAGGAAATAAATAATATTAAATTGTGGAATAAAGGGACAAAAATATCCATCTTTAAACATTTAGGTAAACAATCAAATAATAGTAAATTAGATTTAATAAAAAATAAAAATAAAACAAAACCTAATATTAATATTAATAACGCTAAAAGTAAAACAATCACACAAAAAAAAAAGAACAGAAATACACGCAATAACACTAAATCCACAAATAAAAACAATATTATAAGCAAAAACAAAACACAACCTATTTTACACAAACAAAACATAAATTTAACTCAATCACCAATTAAATTTCAGACTATTTTGCCTTCTTCTCACATTATTTCTAATACTACTTCCACCATAGAGGTGCCGAATAGCATTTCAAATAAAATTACTAATGTAGAGTACAGTTCAATAAATTCTACTAATTCAGTAATTAGTTCAGTTCCAAAAGTGTCAATAACGTCTAAACAATATTCTCCAAATGATATAATGAATATTTCACTACCAAATGCTAGCAAATATCCTAACTTCATACAGGGACAAACCTTTAATGCTGGCATTCCGTGTACTCAGAGCTTAAACGTTAACTGCAACACGACATCAATTAACGATAAGCCAATTGCATCTGTTTCATCCAAACCTAATGCAAGTTTTGTTAATCCTATTCTACCTCCTATAGTCAGATTAACGAAAAATGCTGTAGCTAATGACGATCATACGTATGTCTTATCACGTTTTAGAGATCAAAAAATATATGAAAATGTAAGACTCTATTTAGCTTATTTGCATAAGGAAGATGACGACCTTTGTGTAGATGGTAAAACCAAACTCAATATTAAAATTTTTATTGATCAAGAAGGTTTGCCTTCTAACCCAAAGGAATTAATGAAATTATATGTAAAATATCATGAAGGTTTCGGAGCTTCATCTAAATCGGTTGAAAAAGATTTACAAGCTTATTGTAGTCACCTTAAAAGTAAGAGAATCGAGTATTTGCAAAAAATAAGAAAAAGTAGTAATGATTTTTTTCGTTCCCTTAGCGGCAGAAAATAACATTAACACTAATCTTATTTTAATAAATACAACAACTAGTTTTAAGGAGTTAAAATCAACAGATAATAAAAGCAATTTTAGTGAAAATCTCAAAATCTTCTACCACAACTGTAGTGGTATGAGAGGTAAGCTAAAGAAATTATATGTTGATGCCAAGTCTTGTGACTTCAGTGTGCTTGCTATTACCGAAACATGGCTAAACGATTCCTTCATAAATGAAGAAATACTTGACAATAATTGGTCGATTTATAGAAAGGATAGGGACTTTTTCTCTATGAACTGTTCCCGTGGAGGCGGTGTCTTACTTGCAGTAAATAATAACCTTTCTAGTGTTCCACTAATCACTAGGACGTTCCACACTTTTGATCACCAATTTATTAGAGTAAACTTAGGTAATAATTTTATTTACCTAGGAATTGTTTACTTTCCACCTAATTCTGACAATTCCTCATATTCTGAATTTTTCGATATTTATCACTATATTATATCTAAAATGAATGAGGATGATTCAATTTTTATTTTTGGCGATTTCAATCGTCCTTCATTATCTTTTATAGAAGATGATTCAGATAATTTGTTATTACCAATTAACTTTCATGATGAAATAGATTTTGACATTATTACGGAGTTCTATGGTAATGATTTACAACAAATTATTAATTACCCAAATAAAAACAATAAGTGGTTAGATCTTGCATTTTCAAATGCATATGACAGAGTGGTGGTTAAACTCGCTGATGATGCAGTCAACCTGTTCACTAACACTCCTCATCATAACGCAGTCATCTTCGAATTTTCTACTTCTTTGCCACTCTTCGCGAAATCTTACAATAATAATATTGTATATGACTTTTTCAACGCTGATTATCAAAGCATTAATAATGCTTTATCAATTTTAAATTGGGACGATCTGTTAATACAACAGGATATTAACTCTTCAATTTCTATCTTTTACTCTAAAATTTTCGACATAATTAACTCCTTTGTGCCAAAAATTCGTAAAAAAGATAAAACAACAGAACCTTGGCTTAATAGAGAAATTAGGACATTGCGTAATCAACGCAACAAACTTTACAAAAAAATTAAAGTTACAAAGGATCCTGATGTTAATTTACTGAACATGTACAAGGATCTTGCTTTTGAATTTAAACAGAAATCAAATCTAGCATACGATAATTATGTCAATGAAATTGGAAATAAATTAATTATAGATCCAAAAAAGTTTTTTGACTTCATTAATACAAAACGGAAAACCTATGGATATCCAAGTTCAATGTCTAAAGATAATGTTTTTTCTTCTTGTCCTAATGTAATCTGCAATTTCTTTGCAGATTGTTTTCAAAAAGTTTATAGGCCATTAGATTCGCCTACCAATTTTACATTTTCTAACTCCCATAATAGATCTAATTCAATTATTACAGATCTATATCTTTCGGAAAACGAAATATTTGAAGCAATTACCAACCTTGATACAAAAAAAGGTGTAGGACCCGACTTGATCCCACCTTCTTTTTTATATAACTGTGCCAATTATTTGACTCAACCGCTTCATTTTATTTTTAATCAATCGCTTTCGACAGGCATTTTTCCGAATGCGTGGAAATCTTCTTTTTTAACCCCCATTCATAAAAAGGGTGACAAAGCTTCCGTCGAAAATTACCGTGGTATAGCTATCCTATCAACTATTCCAAAATTGTTCGAAAAAATTGTAGTCAGTAAAATAACACCCGTCATAAATTCAAAATTAAACGAACAACAACATGGATTTAGAAAAGGTCGTTCTACTACAACCAATCTTACGGTTTACACATCGGAAATACTAACTGAAATGGAAAATGGTTATCAAGTTGATGCTATTTACACGGATTTTAGCAAAGCTTTCGATCGTGTTGATCACAATATTTTGTTTAAAAAACTTGAAACTTTAGGCATTTCAGGTTCTTTCCTTACTTGGCTTTGCTCTTATCTTACTGAAAGAACTCAAAATATTAAATTCCAAGGTTATTTATCGAACACAATTAATGTCACCTCGGGAGTGCCACAAGGAAGCCATTTAGGCCCACTTCTATTTAATATTTTTATTTCAGATCTTTCTAATAAACTAGAAGGTGTACCACATATTGCATTTGCTGACGATCTTAAAATTTACCACGTTATCAAAAATAGTTCAAATTTTGAATTACTTCAATCAAATTTACATTCTTTACAAGAATGGTGCTTCTACAACAAATTAGAACTTAACATAGCGAAATGCAAGGTCATAAGTTTTACACGAAAAAGATCTACAATGCTTTTCGACTATACAATAGATAACATAGTTCTTGAAAGGGTGTCCTGTATGACCGATCTTGGCATTCTTCTGGACGATAAACTTAACTTCCATCTTCACTATGATCATATGATTTCCAAAGCAAATAAAATGTTAGGTTTTATTAAGAGAAGGGCTAAGGAATTTAATAACCCAGCAGTGACAAAAGCTCTTTACTGCTCGTTAGTTCGATCTATTCTAGAATACGGTAATATCGTATGGGATCCAGTGTTTCAATTACATTCCAATAGGATAGAATCCGTTCAGAAACAATTCCTTTTGTTTGCCTTGAGAAACCAATATAATCCTATAGACTATTCTACTCTTCCAAGCTACTCTACAAGACTTAAATCATTGAATATGTTAACCTTATCTTCACGCAGGCAAATGCTTTCATCCTGCTTTACTTTTGACATCATAAAAAAAAATATTGACGTTCAATTCTTAGTAAATAAGGTTAGATTAAACAATGTAGTCAGAAATACAAGAAACACTAAATTTTTACTAGAAAATACACACAGAACAGAATATGGAAGAAATGAGCCAATAAACAGATGTTGCACTACATTCAACAAACACAGTCATCTTTTTTCACCAGACATATCAAGAAATTCTTTTAAACATAAATTAACACAGAAATTCATAAATGACTAAATTACTTAAATTACCTAATTACTTTGTAAACATTTAAAAAAAAAAAAAAAAAATAATAATAATAATAATAATATATTTAATTCAAGTTCAAGTTCATATTATACATTCCACTTAATTTTACAGTCATACTGTGTTTTTGTTCTGTAAGCATTTTTTTTTTTTTGTTTTCAAATTTAATATATAGTGCAAATTATAAAATTTTCATTGTAAATTTTTAGCTTAGTAATCAAAAATGTTTATTTTGTTAGCTTTAATTTTTTTAGCTGTAAGATTTTTTATGTAAAAACCTTGCTTTGGTTTAATAAATAAAATAAAATAAAAATTCAGGCTTAAATTTACTTATATCTACGTAGTATAAATATTAATTTTATAATTAATAGGTATAATTTAATTTAAAGCAATATTTCATTATTTTGAGTGTAGGAAACCTTAATTTTTTTTTTAAGTTTTAAATTTTTATTTGTGTTGTTTTTTATTTTTAATACTAAATCTAATCTAAACTAAATTTAACTGATTAAAAACTCTCAATATAACTACTTTAAAACAAACTATTAACAATAATGTAAAATATCGACGTTTTTATTTATATGATCTTTAAAGGTTAATCTTTGTGAATATGTTTTCAAAGATATTTTACAAAATTGATACAAGAAATATCATTATGTGCTAGTTTTAAATTATTATTTGAGGATAAAGAAGATAAACGATACTATGCTGCTTCTAAGAATGTATTATGGCATGTTCAGATCTGAAACTCTTCGTCTATTAGAATGCTATTAATGTTTAAGAAATCAACGAATCAATATTTAAAAATATTTTCAAAAATATTGGTAAAAATATTCTGGAAACTAATAGACCCCGTAACTGGTCTCAATATGGTTTTTGGTATTGCAAATATTTAGTCTTTTTATCAAATATGTGGGAATTAGTGAAATAGATTAAGGCAGTTATTAAATATTTTCATCAAGCATTAGTTTACCAAATGGGGTATATAATGTTCGTAATTCGTAGTTCTTTAAAAAGCAAAATATTTTAATATATAAATTTTTAAAACAATTGCAATTAAAATTAAATTCTAACAAAATGATTTAATCGTTTGTGAATTAAAATAATTTCCAATACAACAATTCCAATCAATTTTTGATTCAATATTAAATAAAATGAAAATATATGCTTTGAATTTTCTAAAATGACAATGAATGAGTTTGAAAGATTCAAGAACTATAAAAATACCATAGCAAGTATATAATGTGTGTTAAACCTTAGTTTTACTTTCTTTACTAACAAGGATTAATAAAAATTTTCAATATATTCATCCTGCATTATTTCAAATCAAATTATTTTTTTGTTTGTTTTAAAATGATTTTCAAAACATTCGTTTAAATATTTTTTTTTTTTCAATCATAGCATCGTAAAAGTATATAGAAAACTTCGAAAAATGGAAAAAAAAAAAAAAAACATAAATAAACGATTGGATATAAAAAAAAATATTTTCTTATATTACTTCGATAATATTAACAGTTAAATTGCGATCAAAAATATTGCTTTTTTAATAAAACAAGCAAAAACAAAACAAAAAAATAAAAATAAAAAATTCTAAAAACCAAAATAGAACAAACATTTTCAAAGTCATTATTATCTCCGGTAAAAATGTGTAAAAGAAAAAAAGAAAACAAAAAAGCATAACAAATAAAAAAATAATATATAGATATCCTTTCAAAAACTTTTCACATTTTCTGAAAAATTTATCCAGCCCCTGGGATTTAACACTGACAAAAATATTATGAAAAACTAAAGTAAAAAAAGAAAATGAACCCCTTAGAACAAAGAACCTTTTATTTTTTTTTTTTTTAAATATTTTCTTATATATCCAAATATTGTACTCCTGTCCATTTTAAGCCGCATTCACTATTCAAAAATATCAGAATACAAATTTTTTGAAAATTTATAGTATTAAAAGTGAATCCTTTATTTTTTTTTTTTTGTTTTTGCTTTTTAAGACTTGTTTCTTTATATTGAAAGTGTTTTGTTAAATAAATTTAATATTTTACGAAAATAATATGAAAAAAAAACTCGTCTGAAAAAAATGAAAAAAAAAAACAAAACAAAAAATATCAAATTTAATGAAAATATTACAGAAATCAATAAAAAAAAAAAGAAAAAATAATAATAAAAAGGAAAATAAGAATAAAAAAAGGAAATATTTAAATATCCTTTATCTTATATATGCATAAGAACAATATAATATATGTATGTTATGAATGAATATTATAATACTGTACTAAAAAATAGATTCAGTTTAAAATTTTTTGATTTAAACAAAAAAAAATAAATTTTCCTATATAAATAATAAATAATTCAATTGTATAATTATGATAATTTCATTATGAATCATATATACATACAAATATACATATATTATGATTAAAAATTTTTATCAAATTGTTAAACTGTTTGTACTTGAAAGAAGAATCCATTTAGTAAATATTAAATTTATTTTTGATACAAAACTCGATTTAAAACTTAAGATCTGTTTTTAATAATACAAATAAAAAAAAAAATATTTCAACAAAAGAAAAATTTTTAGAAATTTATGAGAAATTAGCTAAAAAATCAAACAAAAAGTTCTATTTCAAATATTTTTTAGTTAATGTGGCATGATTTCATTTGTTTTTTTAGAACTGTTTTTAGAACATGATTTCATTTAATAAAAAAATAATTTTTACTTTCCCGTACAACATAAATGATTGGTATTCACTTAAGATTTGTATTTAAGGATTAAAAATTAGTTTTAATACCTATAAGGATTAACTTTCATTTAAATATTATCTGAAATCATTTTCCGGTTTATGGATTTTTCTGCTCTTGCTTTTATTCTTCATAATGATTAAAAAATAGATCTTATAATATATTTTACAAATTATTTACTTATATAATTAATTTTCAATTTCTATTGTTCTTTTTTAACTAAAATTTTATTCTCTAACAATTTTCTCTTCCTATTGTTTCACTTCTTTTGTTTTTATGTATTCGTTATTTTGTTGTGTTTTATAATGGCACATCTAGGAGCACTTCGTTTAAAAATTTTCATTTAAAATAGAAACAAAAGGTAAAATTGTACCCAAGTTTTGAATAATTTAAAACCAATATAAAATTCAATATTCACATCATTATATCCATTCAAAGGTCGGCTTTACCAAAAAAAAAAAAAAACAAAAAAACAAAAAAACAAAAAAAATTTCCCAAGCAAAAGGAATAAAATATTCGATTTTAATTCGTATAAAAAAAAAAATAAAAATATATTTTTGTATGAAGAATTATATAGTTACATATATTGTAAAATTGAAAGTTCGATTGAAATATTAATAAATTATACCGTTTGAAAAGATCTTAAGATACAAAAAGTTTATTTTAAACAAATACAGAGTGACAAAAACAGGAACTTTATAATTTTTCAGAAAGAGTTCGTCATATTAAAACATTGTGAGAATTTATTATAGTTATTATTTTGCAAAAATGATACTAAACATATTATGTTCAAAGTATTGTTTTATAATACCCTATAATAATATGTTATAGAATTCACTTACTTGGCTTAATTTTAGGTCTTTTTATGTTTTTACTTTGTTTTAAATTCTTGATAAATTCTAAGAAAAAGTTATGGGTCGCTATATGACTTTCAAATTTTCTCTATTTTTTCTTAGATACTTTCTGTTCTATTCTTTTTTTTGAATTTTTTCATCTTCATTATCCGATATTAATGCTTTTCGGATTATTTGTTAAAAAATAAAAAATTCTTTGCTTTAACGTTCAAAAAAAAAAAAAAAAAAATATAAAAGAAATGCTAAAAATAAGACTGAAATAAAGCTTAAAACAAAAATTAAGAAAGAACAAAAGAAAATGAAATAAAATGAAATAAAAAGAAAGAAAATGGAAATGAGATGATCTATTTTTTATTTTGAGTTTTCATCAGTTATTTTAAGAAAAAAAAAAACCCGTATTAAGACAAAACAAAATTTTTACTACTGATTGATTTTTCTTAGAATTTTTATATTGTTTTCGTAAAATTTATTTATAAAATTTAATAAATTTCGGTTCAAATATGTATATATATATAAAAATTTATATCTTAGTATGGGAATTGAATCCATATGTATGAGTTAGAAAAAAAAAAAAAAAAAACAAAAACAAAAATTAGAATAATGAATTGAATAAATAAAAATTTAATTGAATTAAGAAGGAAAAAGGGTTTCATTTGAATAATTTTGTTTGCATAGGATTAAATTTCTTAATAAAAAGGAAGAGGTTACTAATTTTAGCATTTTTTAATATTAAGGAGTTTGAATTTTAAATGTGTAAACTTAATTTAATCGGTTCTCTGCATTATTAATTTAGATACTATATATACTATTGATTTAAGATGTTTAAATGAAACATTAAAAAGTTCGAATATTATGTACCATTCACTTTATTAATAATAATATGTACTTGTCTTCATTTTCTTTTTCTGTCGTAAAGCAGAAACTGTTGGATGTTTGTTAACTTTTACTATATTTTACTAAAACTATTAAAGTTGATGTTATTTTAAATAATCATGCACTTTATATCGTTTGGATTAGGCAGAGAGGGATAATTGGGATAATTTTGTGTTTTCTATTTTTCGTCTAACTTCAAATTTTTCTTGTAAAACTAGTTGTAACACTTTATAGTTTTTGCTCCACATTAAGTGAGAAAAATAATAAAAAATTTCTTCTTATTACTAAATTTAGAAGCTCTCATTTTTTATTCATTCTCATCAATACTTTGTAACCATGAAAGTTTGGTCCATTGAAGGTTTGTTTATATTTCAAAAGTTTCCAGCCTTTGGTTCATAAAATGTTCAAAGAGGAACTGAAAAAATATTGTGAAATGAGCATATTTCTGACGAAGAATGCTGTGAAATGTTTAGAACATGGAGTAGAACATGGAGTCGAACATGGAGTTAGAAATTAAAACATGGAGTTGAGCTAAGATCAGTATAATTCTCACATTTGGGCTGGCACTTTAAATACTTAATTGAGTTACCTTGACTAAGTCGACAATCGAATCTTGCGTTTAATAAACAATATTGTCGTTAAAATAATTCTTTCTCTCTTAACATTCGTCGCAATATTGGAGCATTATTTCTTTTTAATAGTGTTTTCTTAACTTACTTACTATTTTAGGTACACTTCTCGTTCAGCTAGAAAATTGGTTAACTATAAGGTAAAATTTTTCCAAATTCCTTTTTAATTTATCCTTCAATTCCTACCTGTTATCCTATTTTTCTCCCTCACAATTTCTCTCTCATTTAATAAATTAAATACAAATATTATACAATGGAAACAATGGAAAATGAAAAAAAAGACCTTCATGAAGCAATTGTAAACTAACAATACCCGTACTTATATTTGTTATTCAAATATAACAAAAATATTTTCTTTGCGGTTTTAAACAAATAAAATAAAACTTTATAGTAAACATTAAACAAGGTAGGTAGGTAAGGTGGTGACCATCACGATGCTGAGTGAAGGCCTCAATTAGCACTACGAACTTTAAACAAAAGCTTTAAAGTATTTAAAAAAGCTTTCCCATAAGTATTCCCATACCTATTTTTATTATTTATTTACTATGCCGTGATTTTATTAACAAATTTCTGTGAGTATACCTACATGATTATTTATAAGAGTTTATACTACTTTTATTTGCACCTTAAATATGCCGGTTAATTATTTTCTTTTCACAACAAATTTTTTGTTTTATTAATTATATTTTATTTTTAAGGTAAAAATTGCAAACAAAAACCTTTTTGACTTAAAGTTAAACTAAAAAAAAATCCTAACCAAAATGCTACAAATGAAGGCTTAATTTAAATACAACATTTTAGGATTGATTTGTTAAAGCTCCGATAAGCGGATTTTTTTGAGTAGTAATAGGAGTCCAAAAAAGCAGAAGATAATATTTCGATCCGTTCAGAAATCAGGTAAATATTCCTGCTAATTCATGCAGATACTTTGTGGCAAAGTCAATAGGTTTGACTAAAAGAAAATTTAAAATATGGGTTTTTTTTTTTTTTTGCAGTATTTTGCAGTATTTTCTATATTAGTTTTTGTAGAAATCTTCCATACAGGATAGACGTATAATAGTATACTGCGAAATATTATTTTAAAAATGAGCATTTTATTGTCTTTATTATTTTTAATATGACTATTTATTTAAAACTAAAAAAAAAAAAATTTACATTAGAATTAGTTTCATATCTATCTAGACAATATGCATAAAATTGATTCATTTATGACATTTTTTTTATAATATATTTTTGATTTATCTTTTTTTATTCAAAATTTATTTAATTCTTTAATTTAAAACTTATTAATTATTGATTCTATCTTAAATTCATATTATATCATTCTCAATTAATTTATAAACTTAAAATTTTATTAATTTTTAATTAAAATAAAAATTTAATCACAATTAAAATTCATTCATTCTTAATTTAAAATACAGTCTTTTCTATAATAATTATCATTAAATTAAAATTGATTTATGTTTTGATTTGAAAATTAAGTTAAAGCAAAAGAAAATTAATTACTTTTTCAATTGAATGAAAATTGAAAATTCTAAAAA
Source organism: Poecilobothrus nobilitatus (assembly GCA_947095535.1). NCBI lineage: Eukaryota > Metazoa > Arthropoda > Insecta > Diptera > Dolichopodidae > Poecilobothrus > Poecilobothrus nobilitatus. The sequence continues at coordinate 189,714,485 of OX352773.1, forward strand.
AAAAAAAAAAAAAAGAAAATTGATATTAAAAGAATTCAATTAATACAATCAAATTCTGATATAGTTATTATATATATAGTGTAATACATTCCATATAAGAATAAATAATTTAAGTAGTAAATTAAAATCAAAGTGCAATTACTTTTACTAAAAAAGTAATGAAAATGAAATCAATCAATATCAATGATAAAAAAGAAATTTGTTAGTTGATTTCGCATCTGTTAGTAATTTAAAGTTAATACCACTTTGTATAATTAAAATGAATAGAATTTATTTCAAAAATAAGAACAAATCATTAATTTAAAAGTTTTACTATAATTAGTATTTCGTTTTTTTTATTTTATGTCAGAAAAATACTATTTACGAGAACTAAATACTATAATGGAATACATCATAGTTTTAATTGATTAATTTCCTTAAACGATAATTATCATTTTCTTGGTAATTTTTCTTGGTTTTTTTTTTTTTTTGAACATTATTCTCAAATTCTTTAACTAAATGATGATATTCTAATTTGAATTTTACATAATATTATTATTAAAGTATTTTTATATCATCATATATTTTACAAATGTATGGTATGTTATAAATCCGAAAACGTAAAATGACTTAAATACGAAAACTAATTCGTAATTTTATTTATTTGGTAAAACTTATTTGGTACTTGTGAGTTTGGGAATCTTCCAAAGACACCAAGAATTTCCCCCTTGGTAGTGTCAGATTCTTATTAACTAAACCACCTCCCCCTTTAGACAATATAATGGGATGAAATCATTACCTGCGAACGCAGTATATTGGCTAGGGAGTAGGGATAGGAAAGGATAGGGAATGGATAATAGATACATTGAATTGGGAGGGGGGCTGTAAGGAAACAATGAATCCGCCTATTATTATTACTATTTTGTTAACAGTGACTATAGCCTTTACAACGGTTACAACATGTAGTAGTTTATTACTATTATTATACACCTTACTACATGAGGTAATTATTGAAGGCAACCCCCACTGTCACTGTAGCGGCTATTATTATTGGTATTAGTATTCTTATTAATATTATTATTATTTTACTACAAAGTCAGGGCCATCAGTGGATTTACAACGTGCAGCAGTATATAACACCTTACTTGCATGATATAACCAAAGATAGCTTCACTGTAGCAGCACTGTTACATAGGATGTAAGTATGAAAATGTAAAACTGCCATAAGTACGAATTTATTTTTGTTTTAGTGTTTTTATGTCCTAAGACATAAGTAAGAAAAACTAAAATAGCATGAGTTCGAAAATTAAAAAAACAAAAAGAAAAACAACATAAGTATACATTTTCTGGAAAAAGCGTAAAATCTTAATTTAATAACTAACCATAAACACTCTCTAGATTATTTTTCATACATACATACATTTCATACATTTTACATACATATTGCAAAAACAAGAACTACTCGTGATATTACAGTTTATTAAACAAAATAAAGTTTTGTTTTTTTAAATATATCTCTTTTTCTCGAAAATATACCTCAAAATCAATATAAAGGGAAAATACTCGTATGGTTACAAGATCAGCGTTATATACTCTCTCCAGAATATGTATATATACATGTAGGATTTTAATTTAGAAGGAGTTTTATAGTTGCTTAGAAAATCACTGTTGTTCACTTTTTTTCTGAATAGGTATATTTGAATAAATAAATAAATAAATGTATATATATATACATGTGTGACTTTTAGTTTTCGTACATTAACATGTACGTATTATTTATTTTTTTGCGGAAAAGTGCGGAAAAAAGTGCGAAAAAAATTATATGATATAAATACGAAAATAAAATGAAGAATTATTTTATCCTACTTATATCGTTCTTGATTTCGTACATTACCATATTCGAACTAATGACATAGCGCCTGATAATAGCCTATTTACAAACTTTAAAAAAAAAACATTTCTTCATTGGTTTAGTTCGTTCAGTAAAAAAAAAAAAACTATTCTCTTCTAATTTTTCATATACATAATATATTAATTAAACGAATTGATTCATACAATTGAACATACATATGTACATATATAATATGTGCTCTATTCAATTATTTTATATATTTTATCATTAAAGTAATTAAAACACATCAACAAGAACATTTATTTTTAATTACTTTAACCATAAGGCTTTTTTTACCTAAGGTATATAAGTAGTTGATGACTAAAAAAAAAAAAAAAACAAAAAAGAGAAATGAAAAAACAACCAAAAGAAAATATAAACTGAAAAAATACTTTTTTTTTTTTTGATGATATAACACTACTTACAATTAATCATTTTCATTTAGAAAGAGACAAAAAATTCAACATAAATATCAAATAATAATAAAAATAACGGGTTAAAAGTTTAATTGCCACTACAAAAAAAAAAAAAACAGAAAAAAAATCAAAATAACAACCATTTTCTTTACTTTGGAAAATTATAATTAATGACTGGATAATAGTCTATTGTCTAGACACTACATAAAAATTAATTTAAATTTGAAATTTTAATGGTCATATAAAATTTTTTTTGTAATAAAAAAAAAAACAAACATTTGCAAATATAAAATTTTAATTGAAAATGAAATATACAGTATATTAAAAAACAATGATTTATTATTTAATCATTTTAAATCCGACAATTAAATTGAGAACTATTTACGAATATTATTTTTTTTTTGCAAATTGGAATCCTTTTTAAATAAATTATATCTGATTTTAGGACATTTATTCAAAAAATTATGAAAAATATATTTATTGTAGTTCCAATTTGTGTGTCCGTTAATCTGTTGTCTTTCTGTTTGTATTTATATCCGGTTTCTTTAACTTTTAAAATAAAGATATGATTATATTTTAGACAGAATATAGGTGTAGATAGATGTCATAAAAAAGTAAGTTGCAAAAAAACGTTTTATATGTAAACGCCACCTGTTGCGGAACAATTAGATACATCATAAAGTTGAGTAAAATCCTACATTCTAAATTTGTACTGAATCTTTATACCTGAGAAAATATACATTCAAAGAACAGAATATTTTTATAAAATATTTTGCAATTCAATATTTAAATTTACCGTTATATGGGAAACCGATATTTTATAAAATATTTGTCACTTTAAATCTACAAAACGCTTAAAGTAGAGAAAACGTTATTAGGTACTAATTATATAGGGCTTGAAAATCTGTTTATCTAAAAAAAAAACACCCCAAATACAGGGTATTTCAAAAGAAAATTGAGTTTGAAACATAATTTTTTTCATTTTAAATCATTTTGTACCTTTAAACTTTGTAACAGTTACGATATGGGAATCACTAGTACACAAAAATTAAAGCTATAGCAAACGTATACCAAGCCTTTCAAAAATTGTAATTTTTTTTATGAAAAGTCGCTAAAAAATCCTTAACCTCTCATATGTCGAAAAGGGCCCCACCCCCCTCCACCCTCCACCCGATCACCATCGATGGTCTTCCTTGATCGACATGCCCGATCACCCATATCAAAGGAGACCATCTATTGATGTAAAAACTATTGCCAATATTGATGTAAAAACAGTCACAGTTCAAGAATTTTTTTTTTTAAATGGTTTTATATGTATATATGTGTATTGTTTATTTTTTTCTGCTACAATTTGCTACTATATTTGAATAACATTTTTTTTTTATAAAAATCAATAAAGAGTTTATTATAGTCTTATAATATATTTTCGTTTTCTTCTTAATATATTATTTAATATTGATCAGCTTTTGTGCGTACATACATTATATTAAATTACCCAATTTTTATTATCAAATACCCAATGAAAAACGAAACCATTATAATTATCTATATAAATTAATATTCTTTTTTTAGAAATACACATTACTAAATCGGTTTTTCTTTTTGTTCAGTATAATTGTGAAATGTGAGTAATACGGGTAGAATTGGTACCTTATATAATTTTTAGATAAGTGTGATTTAAAATTTAACAAAAAATTTAAAAAATTTTATAAAATAGAAATGGATTTTTATGAATGTATACATTAATTAGACAACAAAATTCAGTATAATGTTATTTTTCTCATTTTTAAACCCTTTTTTTTTGTTTTTGTACTTTAAAATTAAAAAAACATTTTTTTTCAAATTAAATCATTAAAATTATATTTATTTAATGTTTTAAAAATAACATTATAATAATTTATCAACTGATATATTCACTTTTTTATTTCTAGATTATATTTCATTTTTTTATTATTATCCCCTATATATAATATTAAATTATATCCTTATATATATTTATTTTATTTTATTTTCTTCTCATTTTCTATCATATAAATCAACACAATCCATCTTTAAATCCTTTTTCTAAATACAAGAATTTTCCATTTCAGGATATTATAATTTAAATTCTTTTAAATAAATAAAGAAAAGTAGATTTAGATGGAAAAAAAAAAAGAGTAATAGCATAACTTTAGGGAGTTGTTCAAATAAAATAAAAAAAAAAAAAAGAATTAAATTTTCTAAATAAAATAATGTTTATATAAGGAAAATTTTTTTTAAAAACAGTTATTCTGATTTAAAATAAGGTAATCAAGTTATAAAAGATTTTTTTTTAATGTATGTATTCAGTTTAAAATTTAGATTCAACGTAACAAAAAAAAAGGTATTTTATATTTGATGAATTTTCTTTTGCATGTATCTTGCATTGAAAAAAGCTCAAAATAAATTGTACATCTTCTTTCCATATTATAGTTTTAAGTAAAATATAATATCTCGGATACAAAAAATGAACAACTGCTAAATAAGAACGGATTTAGACTGAGCAGTTAATTTTAATATATAAAATATATGGTTTAAAGGTTTTACTAATATTATTGTCATATCATAAATCAAATATTTTGTAAAGAATAATCTCATTTTGAAGTTGGTGAATATAAGCCACTAGAATTAAAATTCACTATTTTCTGCAATTATGTAAAATTCAAAAGAAACCTGAAAAATCCCAATAAATCCGTTACCGAAAATAATGTTTGACAATGCAAGAAAAGGAATCAATATGTATCAAATTTTATGTACAAGGCATTATTAAAGTAACATAACTATTCTCAAAATATATTTTCTATCCGGTACATTATAAACTTAGAATAAATAACATAATTTCTGTTAATTTTTATTTTACAACATGAACATTAGAAAAAAAAAAGTAAAACAAAGATAAATAAAATAAGAGTTATATAAAAAAGCACTTAATAGATACAAACATATTTCACTTGTTAGATGACAGATTTTATACCTAATCTTATTGTTGTCCTGTTTTAATTTTATTTATTTTTTTTTTTTTACAGCGGTGGGAGAAAACGATTTAAAAATATAGTATCTATTTCTTTTCTAATTTTTTTATTTTATTGTTTTAATTTTTTTTTTTGTTTTGAACGCTTAACAAAATCCCAAATTATAAAATTCCAAAGTTACAAAATCCTTAATTAGAAAATCCCAAATATAAAATCCTGAAATTGGAAACCTTCAAAGTAAAAATTTAATCGAACCTCAAAATCAGGCTTTCAACAATTTTATAACCATAAGACATTTTAATGCTTTTTCGTTGAAACACGTAAAGAAACATGTAAAGAAAAAAAATTGATTAGGCGGGATTTTAGAATTAGTTACAAAATTAGGGTTTCAAGAATTCGTTTAGTGAGCGTTAGGCGCCGGTAGCTTCAAAATATTGAAAATTTTTTTTTAAATTAGTTAAACATTAAAATTATCAGGATTTTTATTTTTCACAAAATCTGTACGTCCTATCAGAAGAAATTTAATCCGGGAAAATTTAATTCCATAATTTGGAATTTGGTGTATTGGAATTTGAATTAAGTACTCAACCCTTTTCTTTTTTCCATTTAAAATTTTCAAAATATATATCACGCTGATAAAATGACATTTAATTTTTTATTTTATTTTTTGAAAAATTTCTCCACATTTTTTTTTGTTTATAGGATTTTAGTTTTTTAAGTGCCATTTTGTTTAATAAAAAGGATATAAAATGTTTATTTGTTGTGTATTTTCTATAAAAGAAAGATTTATTTACAAAAACAAAAACGAAAGCGAAAATTATAATAATAAAAATTCTTAATGCAGTTTTTTCTCAGATTTTCGTTTTATTCTCATTTTCTCTAAGAACGAATCTTTCAGTTTTATTTGAAGAATGCATTTATAAAAGCATTAAAAAAATAGCGAGTTTTATAGAATCTAACATACATCATACATATATGTAAATTTTGTTAGGAAAAAAAAGTAGATGTAGGGAAGTAGTGGGAAAAGAAAATATGGGAGGGAAATTTAAAACTATTTGAAAAAAATATTTTGTTTTAATGTTCATCGAACTTTTACCGCATAAGTAAATTTAAAAATAAATCTTGTTATTAAATTTATTTTATTTTTTGTTTTTTTTTTTTTTGTTTTAGATGAAAAATATTTATTTTTTGAAAGAATATATAAAACAATTTTTTTGTTTTTTCATCCAAAAAACGGAGACTTGAGACTTTAATTTTCAAGAATAAAATAATTCACTAAAAAAAGAAAAATTGAAAATTTGTTCTAAAATAACAAAACATTTTCTTTTTTATTCTGTTTTTTTTTTTCTGTTAACATTTCAAACCACTATCAGACCATGTCAAAAAAAAAAATAAAATTCTGTACCATTGAACTACTAGCATACAACAGAACAGAACAGAACAGAACAAATCATGCAGGAAATAACAAAAACAAACAGGAATTTTATTGTTTTATTTGGGTTATGGAACTTTTCTAAAAATATTTTCATATTATTTTTCAAATATATATATATTCAACAAAAAAAAAAAAAACTTTAAATTCAACAGAAATATAAATAAATTCAAGATAAATAAAATAAATGCATATATTATACATACTCGTACGTATTTTATTTGAAATTTAAAATTTTGTTATACATAAATTAAGAATTGGAAAAATGAGAAAAAAAAAAATATCCTTTTTTTTTTCTTTGAACAAGAAAATTTTTAAATTTAAAGCTTAATTTAATTATCAATTTAAGAAAACTTTATTTTTAAAAAAGAAAAATATTAAATATTTTTTAACGCATTTAGCAAAAGATACATATATATAAAAAATTTTTACGTATTTTTTATTTTAGATTTTATTAAAGTTTCTTATAAGTTATAGAGTATTACGGAGACTCAAAAAAGTTTGAAAGAACTATTCTCGTCTGTAGCAACTATACCGGCAGTTCTATTATAAAATTTCAAAAACATTGAGTCATTTTCGAAAATAATGGTTTAAATGCATAAAAAAAAGCTTAAACTAAAATCTAACTTTTTCAAACAGAACCTACGACTTACGAGTACAAAAGTAGTTTTTGTTTGGAAAATTAAAATTTAAGTACGAGCTCATTTTTATGAATTTGAGTCATTTGTAAACTTAGGAAATTTTATCTATTGATATAATGGGAAATATTCTGTGATTCTACGAATATTAGCTATACGCGAATATTTATTTATTGTGTATTCCTTTAATGCGTGCAAATTCTGATCTTTAACATATGAAAAATAGGATTGTTTGCCTAAAACTTAACTTCAGCATGATTTTGAAATTTTTGAGAACTAAGTAATACGGGAAAAAATACAGTTGCCCTTGTCAACTCTTAAATACCTTTAGTGTTCAAAATACAATATACTATCACTTTGATATAATATTATTTTTTAACTCTTCAAACTATTGTATCGTTATAAAAAAAAAAATTTACATGGTGCGGACCTCAAGCTTTCGTACAATGATTTCAGCTTTGCATCATCAATAATCGTATAAGTTTATAAGATATGTAAATTATATATGTATTATATCTTCAAAAATAATAAATATACCTATGTAATGCTTATAACAATAGTTGATACTGGTCATAAAGCCCTGGCCATAAAGTGTAAAAATAAAAGTACTTGACTTTTTTTATTGACACTTATATATAATTGGAAAAATAATTTAAAAAAATTTTTAAATAATTTTTTAAGTACTTAAGTGCTCCGAAAAAGTATACAAGAAAATTATTCAAGTACCGTACGAATAATACTTAAGTACTTAAATACCACGAATAATACTTAAGTAGGAAAAATAATTGCAAAAGTACTTAAACTTAAATCTAAGTAATTTTTAAGGAATTAGCTAGAGTTTACATCTTGAATTTTACTGGTACCTGAATTTTGAAAGTATTGATTTTAAAGTACTTACTGGTAGTTAGGAAGTTAATGAGTATCAAGTAATGACACTGAGTAATTGTTCTGGTACTTGAATTGTACAGGTCTATGTAATAGTAGTTGTATGTATTAGTTGTATGTACAGATGTATGTAATAGTAGTTGTAATATTAGAAAAAAATCTACATTTTTTTTTATTAAAATAAATGACCCAGCCGGGATTTGAATCCGAGGTCTTTCAAATGGAAGGGCGATATCTTAATCACTGCAGTACAACAGGCTGGATTGAACAAGAAAATTCCGAAATTAATAATTATAAAAAAAAATTAGAAAAGGGATTTTTTTATACGAAATGTAATCAATGATTAAGAACTAATTGGTTATTAAATTGTTTTGATATTAATGTTGAAAATGTAGGAAAAATCACCAGAAATGGTATAATATATAACTAGTCAACATCGAAAGGCTTTTTACTTCTTTTAAATAGTTTTCCGTAAAAGTATTTCTTCCTGTTTAAATTAATTTTGACTTCGAAACGTTTGTTTTGTCTTCTTTTCGCAGCATCCAGCTAGCATCCAGTTGATTTTAATTTGGCAGAACAAAATTAATACTTTAATTTGTAAAGATATAATATTAGAAGTTGTCAAATAATATTATGTGTTAGTTTAAGTAATTAAGTAATTTTTGAACAAAGAATTAAATTGAATAAATATAAAAGATTTTCCATAAATCTAGGAGAAGTTTCCATTACAAATAATTAGAAATATTAAACTATCAATAAGGATTAAAATTTAGGATCCTGTTCATTAATATACCTTATTAATTTTGTTTTTTACAGCTGTATTTCACAGTGTTATATATTTTAATTATTTAAAAATTGCGGTTTTTAAAAGTTCCGTAATGATAAGCTTAATATTTTGAAATTTCTTTATATGATTTAAGAAAGTCTATACAGGACATCATATATTATATTTTTTAATTTTAAATGTCAGTTAAAATATTACTAGTGTATTCACATTATCAAAATTTATATATTATAAATAAACTAAAAACTATTAAAAAACTTTAATTCAAAGATAATATTACTGGTAGGCTATATAAAATCTTATAAATGTTCTTCAAAATGCATTATAAAAAATGATTGTCTTTGAACTTTAAAAACGTCTAGAATTAAAATTTTTAAGTTGTTTTTTCCCCCATTTTAACAGACCATTAACCTTTTTTTTTTTTTCTATTTTTTAATTTGTTATTCTTTTATAAAAAAGAAAACAGATTTTCTGGCATAATTGATGTCTGACTTTTTTATATTACTATAAAATCCATTAAATATATTGCAATTTCATTTAAAATTTTACTTGTTAAAGTGACTGATGATTCAAAAATAAAGAACAACATTTTCATGTAGTGTTTTTCAAAAAAAAGAGGAAGAGTGCAGTAGAGTAGACTGTGTCAACTCTGGGATACCCGTATGAACGTAATATATCCTGTTTCTATAAAACTTGATCATCTTTTAAAAACATTCAGATGTTTTAGTACCGAACTACAGAGATATATTTATGTAAATTGTGGAGTTGTATGACAGCTACCCGAATCTATTGCGCCTACCTTCATTAAGTTCCAAGAAATGCAAGAAGCCTGAACCGGCTGCTTTAGATCAATCAAATTTTACAAACGTTTTTGGCATGCAACTCGACACTTCACTAAATTTAAGATAGCTAGCTTCAATAGACACTGAGTTATTTTCATTTAAAAAGAGAAATGGTATGGCAACTTTCCGAACCTGCCATATCATCATAACCAAATTTTACAGAAGTTGTTGCCATAAAACTGGATCATCATTTGCAAAATTTCAGATACCTAGATTGAATAGACACTGGGTTATTTCCATTTAAAGAAAGACGTTGTATGGCACCTACTCGAACCCGGCGGCCGAAAATGCTGAAGTTAAATAGCAAAACTAACAATTTTGTAAAAGTGACGTAAAAAAAATTTCAGCCTCCTAGCTCCTTTATTTTTTGAGTTATCGTGCGGACGGATACTGAGTTATTTTCATTTAAAAAGAGAAGTTGTATAGCAACTACCCGAACCTGTCGCACCACCACAACCAAATTTTGCAGAAGTTGTTGCCATAAAACTTGATCATCATTCACAAAATTTCAGATTCCTAGCTTTAACAGACACTGAGTTATTCTCATTTAAACGGAGAAGTTGTATGGCAGCTACCCGAATCCGTCGCACCACCACAACCAAATCTTACAGAAGTTGTTGCCATAAAACTTGATCATCATTTGCAAAATTTCAGAAACGTAGCTTGAATAGATACTGACTTATTTCTATATAAAGATAGAAGTTGTATGGCAGCTACTCGATCCCGCCGACCGAAAATGTTGCATTTAAATAGCAAAACTAACAATTTTGCAAAAGTGACGTAAAAAAAATTTCAGCCTCCTAACTCCTTTATTTTTTGAGTTATCGTGCGGACGGACGGACGGACGTACATGGCTTAATCGACTCAGAATTCGATTCTGAGCCGATACATACCTTTGACACTATATCTAGCTCGACTCCTTTAAGGTGTCACAAACGTAATGGCAAATTTATTATACCCTTGAACATAGTTCATACGGGTATAAAAAAGAAAAAACATACTACAATTTTAACAGTAAAATTGGTTTTCAGGCACACAAAGTAAAAAGAAAAATTAACATTGGCTTTTCTTTGATGAAATTTGAAGAGAAATTTTTATAATAAATTTTCAAAGGGAAAACAGAAAACAACTAAAGAAAAAATATATATAACTTAATAGTTTAAGCTAATGATTTTGATCCTTATTACTTTTTGTTTTTTTTTTATTTAAATTAAAAATGTTGTATTCAGATTTTTGTTTTTAATTTACTTTTCAAATTTTGAATTTTCATTGCAAAGTTAACAGAGAGCGTGTTGAATTTTTTTTTTTTTTTTTACTATCCACTTTAATTTTTCATTTATAAGTTGAATAATAAGTCTGGCTGGGTATTAGAAATCTCAATAAAATACACAAAAAATAAATTCTTATTCTTTTTCCGATGAATTTCCATTAGCTGAAATGACAGGACGAAAAATATTGTATTTGATTCAAATACATAAAAGAAAAAATCCATTCTTTTTCTGTTGGCGAAATTTCAAGAAAGCCCAACAAGTGAAGTTTTTTATTTGTTATTTATAAAATTCATCATGGGAATGTTCTTCAATGACATTATAACAAATTTGTTAGAAAACATTTTAATTTTGTTTTCTTTTTTCCAAAGAATCGAGTGATGACCGTTTTTATCATTCAAAATATATATATAACTGAACTAGAAATTTTACTTTCTAGATCAAAAAGAAAAAGTTCACTTTTTAATAAATTTTGCTAGAAAAAATAGGCTGCAGTATGTAAAACAAAAGGTGTACATTTTGAAAAGGATAATAAAATGTATTTAGGCAATGTGATTATTTTTGTATCAAAATTTCTAATGCTCTAAAAAGAATCAATTGTGAAAAATATTCTTAAATTTTCTTAACATTTTCTTAAATTTTAAGGAAATCCAATAGCCGTTAACATATATTAAAATTTATCATGTTGAAGTTTTGATTTTTGCGTCTTGCTTTAAACATTATTGCACAGGTGTCTATATATTTTAATAATAGCAAATTTTATATTTTTCACTCCTAATAACTCTTAAACGGTAAGAAGAATAAAATTTTTTTTGTCAGCTATGCTTATTTTGAAAGATATTTCTACTTTAAAAATATGCATAAAAATGAGCTTCAACTCAAATTCCACTTTTTTATGCAAAAACTACATTTGAAGTCGTAGTTTTTGTTTGAAAATGTGAGATTTGAATTCTAGCTTAGTTTTATGCATTTGACCCTATGAAACGACACTCTCTCACTAAAGGAGTTCCTAAAATATGGAGGATATTTTATAAAATTAAAACATTTTCACATAATGGTAAATTTCAATATATAAAATTTCAAAAACTTATATAACTTTTAAATGAGTTTATAAAGGTTCCAGTTCCTTTAAAAATTTTCTTTCGTTTAACGTTTTAAGATTGGAAAAATATTTGATGAATTTGAGATAAAAAACATTTTAAAATTGAGATTATCTAACTTTGAGAAACTGTGGATTCGCAATCAGTGGTATTACAAATATTTTTGAAATTGTGCTAAAATGTGCAGGGTATAATAAATTTCCCTTTACGTTTGTGAAATTTCAATGGAAACGAAATATATATGGAGAAATATATATAGTATAGTCTTGCTTAGGATTGAATTCTGAGTCGATTAAGCAATGTACTCTTATCTGCCCGCTCGACCGCACAATATTTCAAAAAATAATAAAACGAATCTGAAAGTAAAGAGCCTGAAATTTTTTCCCATTTCATCTTTATAAAATTGTTAATGTTATTATTCAACCGGCGGGTTGAAATAGCTGTTATACATTACGCTTTTTTATAATCGTTTAATTAAGCTAGGCATTTCTCATAGCCGAGAAAGTTATATCTTCATATTTTCGTATTTAATAAAAGTTGATAATATATGAAATTTTCTAAAAGATGATCAAGATTTATGGCAATAAATTCTGTCAAATTTCGATGGTTCAGTTTTAAACTATGTATATTAATAAACAACATAATACTATATAGTTACAAAATTAAGAAAATTTTACAGATAGCATATTATCACATTATTAATTAAATTCTCAAAAATACATATTTACACGCAATCATTTTCTCTTTATGTGGTTGTTAAAATAATTCTAACTTAATAAGAAATTAATCAAGTAAAAATTTTGGATCAATTTAAAATAAATGATACATCATTGACAATCTCACGAAATTTTGTCAAGCTTCAATTATTTCATGAAACCATAAACCCAATAATTTCCGAATATTATTTTATTTTTACGGTTATTTTTTAATTTTATTACATTAAAAAAGAGGAAATCTCGTAAAATTGTTGCAATTATAATTTTATCATACGATATGACTACACTAACATATATGTATTTGTATTTGGTTATATATGCTTGTTACATGTTACATTAAAAAGAAAACGCATCAAAAATTTATACAGACCCCTTTATTTCTAATCAAATATTTACGTGAACGTCTACGTCTAAAATGACAATCAAATCAATAGCTGATCCTTTACAAACAGCTTTTGGATAAATTCCAAAACAAATCAGCAATAAAAAAAATATTATATAGAAAAGAGAAAGCACACTATACACAAACTTAAACCAAACAAAAAAAAAAAAAAAAAAAAAACATCTAAACTAACCTATTTTGTTGTTTGAAAATTAAAAAAAAAAAAACAAAACTTAAAATAAATCAAAAGCAAAGTGAACCATGCTGGCAAACAAAAAAAAAATAATAACAATTGCAAGAAATAATTGTACAACAAAAACTATATTTAATCTATACATATATACATAACTACATAGTACATACCTACATTTTATATCAAAAATCAAAAGATTGACTGACTGACTAGTATTTTTTTTCGTATATTTGTTTATTTAATAGGTATATATGTATGTAAATATATGTACATACCTATAACATCAGTTATTTAATATTTAATAAAGTAAAATGTACATTATATAAGTATACAAACATATACGTATGTATACATATACATATACGTATAAACATATACTATAATATTTTGGTTTATTATATTGCATTAAAGTTTACGCAATATTTATTTGATAGAAATAACAAGTGTTCTCAATATATCTGTAATGTAGTATGATATGTAATATTATATTTTATTGAGTATTGGATTTGTAAATATATGCATATACATTTTTAATAAATCTGTAAATTTATTTTCATCATACACAGATGTTATCTCACATCAACCACAAATACTAAGACTTCTTTTTATTTTTTTTTTACTATTTTATTTTGTTTAGTTTTTCTTTAATTTTTGCAAGTTTTTGTTGTTATTTTGTTTTGTATATCATGTAATATAAAATTTCGTTTTTGATGAACTGGAACTGAGTAAAATAATAACGCACGAAAAGAGAAATATAAAACTAAATAAGGCAGAAAAAAAACTAACGGTTTTTAAAGGCGCGCATTTTTCAAAAAAGAATAATACAAACAGTTTAGACTTATGACTTAGAAAGTGACTTATACCAAAATTTGAAAATTTTCTTTGTATTTTATATAAAAGAAAAAATTGTGAAAAGTCAAGAAACACTTTCTTCAATTTTAAGGCAATCCTACATAATTAAGAAAATACATGTAAAAATATAATATGTAAAAACTAATACTACGTCTAAAGTAATACTACATCTTCGATAAATACATGTAAAAACATAATCTTGGGATTTTAATTTTTGATTTTAATTGTGACAACATTTTGTACAGGCAAATTCACAATTTTTAAGCCCTAATAAAGCTCTGAAACAGGAGATGGTAGAAAAAAATATTCTGAAGCAACGTATGCTAATTTAAATATTAGAAGGTTTCTATCTGAAAGCGCTGTGGAGATATAAAGAAAGCAAAATCTTGCAAAAGTTAGTTTTAACATAACGATAAATTTAAATATCAAAATTATACTTTTTTTTTCTTTCTACTTTATTTACACCTATCTAATTTATAAAATGTGAACCTTATAATTAGTTAACAATTAGATATTAAGTAAATCATTTGACAATTCGTTAAGTGACTTGTAGTCAGAAATCTACTCTTTTAGCAAAGTGAGTGAATCGTTTTAGCAGGTTGTGTTTAAAGTTTCTTGTTTTAAGTTTTCTGACCAGTAAGTTTGGATGGTTGTCTAGTCTACTAAAATATTTTCTACTCCGCAGGCCTATCTTTTCTTTGACGGAACAAATTTGTAAATCATTTCTGATTGTTTCGTTGCACATATCACAGTGCATAAAATTATACTTGTATTTATATAATATTGATAATGATTTATATATATGTAGGTAAAAAAAATTGGTGTCTTTGGTGTTTTAGATTACAAAAAATTTAGGCAAAACTTGAGATATTTGTTAAAAAAATTGATAAAAATTGATATTTATTAAACATTGTTAAATATAGGCATTTTCAAATTTGGTGGAGCTCCGTAACAGGTGGGAATACATAAAAAAATTGTTCTATAAAATTAATTTTTTTAAAACACCTATTCATGGTTAAAATTTTATTATTCTATCTTGAACGGTGTTTTGTAAATAGACGGCTGGACGAACAAACTGACACAGTGAAGCTAATAGGCAAGTTTTTCTAAAAATTTTTTTGAAAAATGTTCTAAAAACAAATTTTAATAGAAGAAAAAAATATTGAATAAAATGTTTAAGAACTAAAATACAATTTTTTTTAAAAAAATTCAAAAAAAAATTAGAGTTGAGCTGGGGAAAATATTTTTGGAATTTTCCAAAAATATACACAAACTAAAAAGAATGAAAATTTGAAAGTTATTTAAGACAAAATTTTATAAATTTTAACGCAGTAATCCATCAATAAAATTATGACTAAATCCGTCAATTCTGTTTTTAATTTATTCTCAGTGAAAGAATAAATTAAAAATGCTTTAAAAGAAAATGCTGTAATTTTCTATATTTTATATATATATATATATATATATATATAATTAAATGATTATAGTAATTCCTATATCTAATTTATATGTATGTAAAAATAAAGAAAAAAAAACTAGAATAGATGTCAAATTAGGTTAACAACTAAAGGGCATTCCTAGTACTTATTATTATGTATTCTCCAATCACCAATATGATCATAGTTCTGTAGAATTTTATTGCCTATATACTTTAAAACTATTCCTCAAAGAATGAACACAATAATTAACTGTGACGGTATAGGTTGAATAGGTATAGGTATAGGTATATATTGAAAAGAAAACCCATTTTCCCTTCGCAATCACAAATAGAGTAGTACAATTTCTAGAAAAACTTTTCTATGTTTTAGATCACTTTATCACATCTCACTCACTTTAGATCACTTTATCTATATCACAGTTATTTTATTTTTTAAAGGAAGGATTAACATTTTCTGACTTCAATTTGTCTCAGTTTTTTTTTATCGAATTAAGGCGATTATTTTAGAAAATCTGTTCATTTATATTAGATAAAAAAGAGTACGTTGCAAAAGTTTTGAAATCTCAAAACAGTTATCATATTGGTTTTTGTAAAAGATTTTTAATACATTGAAATTCCCGAAAAAAAAAAAAAGATTAAATTAAATATTCGCCACAGTTCCTTTAATTTTATTAAAAAGAAAATTTTAATAAAAAATAAGAGTATAGAAGAAAAATTTTTATTAAACTTAATTTCTTTGCTAAAAGTAAACTTTAAGCAAAAACTTTGATGAATAGCATTCTAATTTAAAAAGAAAATTTTTTTTTTTTAATACATCTGTATAACAAACATTTATTTATTTAAATTAGATCAACCCTGAAGTTATTCAAATTTTTATATATATATAAATACTTTGAGTACAATATAATCATATTAGAATTTGTTATTTTGTTTTGTTTTTTTTATATGATTTGCTTTTTTATTCTATTTCTGATGTTTTTTTGCCATTTTCTTTTATTTTATTTTTTGTTTTAGTAAATTCTATTTATTTTTCTACTTGTTAATATTGTGTAGTTGTTGTCAGTCTGGTATGGTTCATTTATTATGAATGAAACAATCAATTTTATTTTTTTCCATTTATTGTTATTTTCTTATTAGATTTTTTCTTTTTACTTTTTTTTTTTTTTTTGTACTATTGTTATAATATGATACGCAACATAATGATCGTTAGTTTATTATTGATTATTACCATCATTATTAGATACAATAATATTTAATTTATAGTTTTAAACCTAAATATAAAATTTATTATAAAATATAGTAGAAATAGAAACATAAATTTTATAATATTATTATATAACTTTATTGAAAATATTATTTAATAAAGGTAATCATTTATTTTTATGATTTAAAAGAAATAAATTATATTTCAACTTTTAAACTATTAAAAAAAAAAAAAAAAAAAAAAAAACGTTTTCCATAAATAGAAAATAATCGAATTAATTTTCGAATAAAATAATAATTTAATGTTATTTAAATAAGTATTTTGTGTATCACTGATAAAATAAATGCATTTTCTATTTAATAAGTCATTTAATGTCACATATTCGTGTCCTTTATCTTTTGAGAAAACATATCAAATAGAAAAAACAAAGAAAAAAAAAACATTATAATAAATGTAATTTTATTTTCGCTTGATACCTGTCCAATTAAAAAGTTTTTCTTAAAAGCCAAATATTTTTATTTTCATTCGAATCAATTGCATAAGGAAATTTTTATTTTATTTTGTTTTTTTCCTGTCCTTATCTTGAAAATCCTTGAACATTCTTTCGTTTTTCAAGCTTGTCAATGACTCTTATCTAAATTACTAGAAAAAAAAAAACTTTATATTTTGTAATCGTTATTGAGATAACAGTAGTTTATTTTAAATACTTATAATGAAGCAGAGTGTATATAATTGGCTGTGCCAGAATTTCTATATGATTTGGCTGTGTCTAGGATTTCCACACGAATATAATATAATATGCTATTTTGATAAAATTTTATCATTTTGTATAAAATTTTAAATATTTGAGTTATGTGACTGATAAGCTATATGATGAATCAACTAAATTTTACAGAAGATATAACTTTGATTTTGGATTCACTTTGGATTCCTAATTCAGATTCTCACATATTCATATATATATAAATATTCTGGAAAAAGCGTAAAGCCATGCTTTTGAATTCAACTCTCAAATCTCTCCTAATTTAGAATGAAATACAGTCAAATGATCAAGAAATACATGCAAATGATACTATACGGGCAAATGAAAAACACGGATATGACACGCTCCCCATATCCATAGGTAGCTTACTAAGTCAAATATGAGGATTTTACAGTTGTATTTTAGCTAATCAAACCTGCTTCATTATTTGTTACAAAACTAGCCAAATTGACAGAGGTCGTTGGCATAACTAACTTAACTTGTTTTGACAAAATTTCAGATGCCTAGTTATATGTATATAAAAAGTGAAGTTGCATGACAGTTTTTTGAACCCGCTGGTCAAACTTTTTCAATTTGAATTGTAATAAAACTATAAATTTTATAAAAAAGGAATGGTAGAAATATCAGAATACTAAATCCATTTTTTTTAAGAAAACGTGCGGACGGGCAGATGGACTAACGTTAGCTAAATAGATTTGGAATTCAATCTTCAGTAAGAATATGTATGTATTTCATATATTTGCCATGTCCCTGTAATGTTACAAAAATGTAATGGTAAAATTACTATATATTTACAACAATATTCGTACGGATTTGAAAATTGTCTGAAACTGAAATAAGAAAATATAAAAATATAAAATGTTTTACTTATAATTTAGTCAACAAAATATTTCCCATTATTAACATTTCTTATTTACACAATTTCCAAAATATCGAAGAAAATTTCTTTAGTACCGCTGAGTACAGTTTATGACAATTGCAATAAACATTATGAAATGAAGTTTTTCTTTAATTTTGAAATTTTCTTTCTATTTTATTTAACAAACAGTTGAACGTACAATATTTTTAAATATTCCCTCCTTTTGAAAAATCTAACTAAGGGTAATGAATTTTTTATATTTTCTTATTTGTTGTGACACGGTTCTAAGAAATGTGCAATATTAAGAGTAAAAGCAAAAATAAAACGTACAGAGAAGTGGAGGATTTTTTTTTTTTTCAAAATATTTTAGTATTCCTTTTATTGGAAAATATTGTAAGAATATATTTATGCATATGTTTAATGCATTTCAATATATATATATATATATATATATATATAAAATCTTTCCCTTTTAAAGAATCATGTTTCAAAGTCAATATAGATAAAAAAAAAGGAATGAAATTATCAGTACTATTATAAAATAAGAGTGAAATTTAATGTGGAATTTTTTTTTTTTTTGATTAAATATAGAATTTTTTAAAACTTTAAATATATTTTAGTTTTGTAAGAGTATTCAATATTTTTTATTATTTTTTTAGGTAATTTTTGAAATGTATTTATAAAAATAATTATTGTACGTAATTTTTTTTCAACATCTGTAATTTTATTTAATATTTTGAGAATAGCTTCAAAATGAAAATTTTTAGAAATATATTTGAATAGTTAGATAATTTTTAACTTACATAAAAAACTTTGTTTTCATTTAGAGATCCTGAGATCCTGTTTTTTTAGAGATTCTACAAATACAGCGGGTCTTATTTATTAGTGAAATTATTACGTTTGCTTCACCTATCACATCATTGTTTTCTAAATTAGAAATCGATTTAAAAATTCCATTATAATTTATGGAGTAATTAATTAAATTAAATTTAAAACGTGCCTACTTTTAGGAGGTAAGTAACGTAATAAGAAGTACAAGCAATGTAATAAATCTGATTTATTCAGCTATTTATTGAAATATAATTTAATGAATATGTACCTATCTTTTATTTTATGTCAATATTTTTTTTTTTTTTTTTATATTATATATTATTTAGTAATAAATAACAAACAAAAACAAAAAGTGTTAAGTAATTTGATTAATCTGAATAAGTGAATACCCAAAAGTATTTCATGTCATTCTTAATTTAAATGAATAAATGATTGCATTATAGGAGTAAGAAGAATCACAAAACAGAAAATTTTAATAAACTTAAAACATATTTTCGGAATCTTATACTTTTTCTATAAGACATTTCATTTTTCTTTTAGTCAAATACAAAACGTGTACACGTATATATACCGAAGAAATTTTCACACAAATCACTTAATTTTAATTTTTTATTCAATTCCTTGTATTCGATTTTTTTCCTTATGGTTTTTTTTTTTTTTTTTGTTTTTACAAAAAAGTAAAACTTACATAAAAAACATTTTAAAAACTCATGTACATAATATGTTAAAAATTAAAATATAAAAAATGTGTAAAGAAATATGTACAGAATATTATTAAAAAGTAAAACCAAAATCCCCAAAAGCTATTTTCTGTTTTTTGTTTTTGGTTTGTTTTTTTTTTTGTTTTTTGAAAAATTAAGATTTTAGTAAGATAGTTCTTTAGTTTCGATAATAGAAAACTTTTATCTACCATCTTCTTGTAAGAAAGGACAGGAAATATGTGTACAAGGATATAGTTAAAAAAAAAAAAATTAAGTGTTCTAATAACATATAAACATGAACATGAATATAAATTTTCAAAAAAATATTGTATTATCAATGTTTAGATACATTGTTATCATAAAATTATATAACATGGTAAGATAAAATATAATATATATTAAATGGATATATTTTTATATATTATATGTATTATATATTATTTTATAAAAAAAATCATATTTACATACATATTACATATATGTATAATATATGCAGGTTATACATAAATAAAGTAAAATGTTATTAAAACTAATATTAAGAAGAAAACTTTACATTTTATGTTTTATATAAGAAATAAAACTAAAAATTTTAGAGAAAAATAAAATTTTCCTGGAAAATTTATATTGAAAGAGTTCAGTCTTTTTTTCAATATAATATTTTTGAACATTCTATAAAATCTGGAAGTTAAAAAGGATATTTTAAAAAATCTAGAAAAAGGCGGATGCATTAAATGAATTTGTTATTTTTTAGTTTTTCATTGAGAGAACATGTTTTCAAAATCACATTTTCCTTTTACTTTTTTTACCGACCGCATACATTAATGTATAAGGTAGGTATTGTTTTCATACTAAAAATTTGTAACCGAGATTTTCGCAAAAATGCACTACTCCGGTGTGGAGAAGGCTGTAAAAAAATTTTCAGCATGATGTCCGTCTGTGTGTGTGTGTGTGTGGGTGCGTATGTGGGTATGTCTGTGTACACGTGTACAGCTTAAACGACTGAACGGAATTTTTTGAAATTTCATATTTAAGGTTTTGACGTAAATATCTCAGATTGATAAGCTTTTGGAGCAAATCGGACAACCCCAAGTGGTAGTTTACTAGTGTACTTTTTAAGTTTTTTACGAATATTTCGTAACAGAAAAATTTTGTGGGAAAAATTATTAAGAAAAAGTTGTTACACAAGTAAAGACGAACAACTTTGCCATAGAACATTTTTTGATCCGACTAACTTTAACTTTTATTTAATTTTTTTTCTAAGTCCAAATTTCATAAGTAACACTCCATATGAATTTATATGAACAATTTTTTTTTGTTTTTTTTTTATATCTCTAAAATTTTTTATACATACATATGTATGTACTTATATCTATGCCAATGCATATTATTCATTTGTTGATGACATAAAATTAAAACGGTAAAATTTTTGTTAGCAGATTTAATATTAATCTTATGTTTGTTTTGTATTTGTTTACAGTTTTTATTATTTTTTACTTTTAATATTATTTTTTGAACGAAAAAAAAATCATGTATCTACATTACAATAATAATAATAGTAATAAATGGATGTATGAATGAATGTACATATATTTTTACGATTTCATTGCATATAATTATTTTTATTGAATAAAACAAAATGTTATTAAATTATTAGAAGTTATTTTGCTTTGATATAAATTATTATGTAAAAAATCTATAAATTTTGGCATTGTACTTTTTGTGTAGTGGCGGTCGGTCCTGTGGTGGAGACAGCTGATTTTTTTTTTTAATTGTAAATAGATGTAAATAAATTGATTTGAATTGACATTTTTCAAAAATCACTAGAAATTGTAACGAAACTTTTAATGTCCTTTGCATCAACAAGAAAAAAATTAAAATAAACGTCGGAAAATATTTTTTTGTTTTAATTATAGTCGTATATATTCCCATTGGTTGATACAAAAAAGGATTATATATTTTACAAAAATCAATAAATCATAATACATATAAGAAAAAAAAAAATTATTCAAATTGCTTTATAAAAATTTTTTTTTCTATTAATATTTTTGTTTTCAGTACTTTTAAGTATCCGAAGAGCACTTGATTAGGACCACAAAAATAACAATGAAACTATAAAAGGAAGACCCTAAAATAATTTTAGTTTTTTTGTTTTTTTTCTGATATCAAACAAAGAAACCACTTCCAATTTTGACAATAAAACTTTCATTCTTTCATTCCACTGTTGTTTAAAAGTTTTATTAAAGATCTCTAATAAAGCTATATTAAATCTTCAAATACATCTCAATAAATTCCATTGTTCTGCCATTATTCATTCCACTACAGAAATATTAACCTTGTAAATAAAAAACATAAAAACACAAACAAATAAAAAGAGGATAACAAAAGATTTATCCATGACATGAACCAAAAGAACTTTTCACATAAAGGGATTCAATAAAACATTATTTATTTTATTAGTGTTTTTATTTTTTATTTTTTTTATGCTTTTCTTATTATTGTATTGTTTAAAGCACAGAAAAAAAAACACAAATTTTTTTTTTAACCTACAATTCAAAAATTTTTTTATTTTTTTTTAAGATTTCATTTTTTTGTTTTTTATAATTCACTTACCTCTGGTGATACAAAATAACTTGGACTTTTTTCAATTGTTATTTGACCTCGAAATGAATGCGGCATCTTTTTACGATACCATTCTAATCCTTTCATATAATTTTCATCACGGTCAAAAAAATGTACTTCACCGCCAGCTTTTTGTATCCGCGGATGTAGATAAAGCATTTCTAAGAGAGCTCTTGTACCACACTTTCTAACGCCAACAATGAGTGCCTTTAAAAAAAATATTTACAAAAAAGAAAAACAACATGTGTAAATTCTTGTATATAAGTATAAATGTTTGAATGTATGAAATAAATAAAAAAAAAGAAAGGAAAAATAAATAAATAAAATAATATGACAAAAACAAAAATGAGAAATTAATTCACATTTAAAACACTCTGGAGGTACATTTTAGAATTGATCTTGTGGCATTATCCTGGCAAAAAAAAAGCAATATATACCCATAAAATTTTTAAATCCCCAAAACAGTTGTATTCGTTAAAAAAAAAATGTGAAAAAAAGGATTTTTCTTTAACGCAATATAAAACGGAATAAATGGGGAAAAAAAAAGGACAAAAATATATAGTAAAATAAAGAAAGTCGAACAATGATGTGTGACATCCAAATAAATGGTAATGTCATCGATAAAAAGAAAAGAGACTTTTTTTTTTCTTTTATAGAACTCACTCTGGTGACAAAAAAAATAATAAATAAATGTTTCCATTGAAAATTCAAAGGACGAAAATGAAAGGATTTAATGTATTTTTATTTTTTTTTTCTTTTCTTTTTCGTATTATTTTATTTTTTTTATTTTTTTTGTTCAATTGTAAGCAAATGGAGTACAATTTTATATAAACAAATTGTAAAGAATGATGACAATAATAACAATAATAATAATAATAGCAAAAACAGAAAAAAATGAAAAGATAATTCCATTCTATATTATGATTGGCTTAGGTTAAAGGTTTAAAGGTTTAGGTATAAAACTGTAATTTTAACATCGAATTTTGAATTGATCCTAAAAAAATGTTTAAAATATTAAATATTTATATGTACAACTAGCTTTGATTTATATTAACGCTTAAAAATATGTTTATCACGTTAATTTAATTTAAATTTAGAGAATTACTAAATATAGTATAAGAATATCGATATCCACATAAAGTTAAATATTAAATCCGATTTAAGTCGTATTTTTTAAGGATTTTATTAAAATATAAGTAATTTATGATTTTTCTAGAAATTTTAAGATGAAAGTTATTCTAAATGATTGCCCTTAAGAATGAAAGAAAAAAAAAAAAAACAAAATACAAATAGATAAGCAACAAAAATAAAAAGCAACAACTAAACAAATATTATTATACAAAGGATTTATTTTTATGGAATATCAAAAAGGATTTCGTAAAGTGTTTATGATACTTGTTTTTTCTTACTGTTTTTTTTTTTATTTTTGTTTATTTTTTTTCTTTTTACTCTTACGTTTTCTTGTTTTATGTTTTTTTTTTTTGTTTTTTTTTATCCTTTTAGAATTGAAATTATTACGAATTTAAGCTATATAGGAAATAAATTTGAAAATGAGAAAAACAATAAAAAAAAAAAAGAAACAGATTTATACGAAATAAGGAGAAAACAAAAAAACAATAAAAAAAAAAACTCAACAGGATAAGTGAACTCTCTATAGAGTGGTGTAGGTGCATACATAATGTATTCGCAATAATAATGTTATTTTTATAACGTAAATATATATATATATATGATATGATATTGAAATTCAATCACATTGAATCTGAGAAATTGTACATGTTTTTGTTTTTTTTTTGTTTTTATTACAATGGCAGGACATTTTTTTGATTCTATCGAAAATTTATTTTATTTTTGTTTTTATTTCAATTTTTTTTTTTTTTTGTTTCAATAACAAAAAGAAAATAACTATATAATTGTTTGAAAATTGTTTTTTTGTTTTAATATAAAAGGTGTATTCATTTTCGTTATTAAATAAAATATATTTAATAAATTTAATAGAAACATTATGCAATGCAAGAATTTTTATATTGATTTGTTGAAAATTTTTTTTTTCATAGTAATCGAATTGTTTAAAAATACATTTTGTCATTTTTAATTAACCATATCATAAATGACATTTTATCGTATATATTTAATAATATTTTGACTTTATAATAAATATATAAATATAATTTAAAAACAAAAAAAGAAAATTTTTAAAATTAATTTTTTATATAATAGATATACAATACCTGTGGTAATCTTCTACTTGTTTTTGGAAAATGTACACGATTCGGAAATACCATTGGATGATTAATTGGACTCATATCACCTGGATTAATAACTTCTGGTAAACGATTTGTTATTATTGATAAACGATGTTGTTCAGATACAGCTTGAGCTGCTTGTATATTATATACAGCACTATCGTATAATATATGAAATGTTAAAAATAATGATATTAGCATAACAGTTAAAAATACTGCTGCTAATTTAGGACGGGAAACACCAACGACTAATATACAGTCGGTATGTGCTGTATCTGGCCCGACAGGCCTCATTGCCGATTTGGGTAACCATCTGAAACAAAAAAAAAAAAAACAAAAAAATTTAATTTAATAAAAAAATTTCTAATTTTTTAAAAATAATTAGGAAATATAATTAAATTTAATTTACAATATATATTCATTATTATTGGAAGTTACTATAAAAATTATATACTTTTAAAATGAAATTTAATATTTTTTCAATAATTTAATTAAAATTTTAGAAATTAAAAAAATTTTCATTATATGTAAATATATAAAATATTGATGTACATATATACAATATAATGTACTATTGATACTGATTATGATTACATAAAATTGTATAGCATATAACAAATAATTTTACTAAATACGAATTTTAAACATTTTTAGATCGAGATTTTCTTCTAAATATATGTACTTTTTTCTTAAAACAAATCCACAATTATTTTCCACAAATCAGGGTCTATTTTTTTAATGATTTTATTCTTATTTACATATATTTACTTTTAACATTTTTATTTCCATATAATTTTAATTTAATAACATTTACCAATTTTTGAATTTAATTTATAATATAGTTCACTGACGTAAATCGATTTTTTTCAAAAATCATAAATTTCTATTATCCAAACGGGTTTTTTTTTTTTAATTTTAAATGTATCATAAACGCACTAAAATTCCATTCAAAATTAAAATTAAATTTATGATAATATAATAAATATACAGAGTTTTCTACTCAAAGTTTTATATAATATACCTTTTTCTACTTTTATATTTAAGACTTTTTTACTTTAAGTGAATATTTTATATTTTAAGTAAACATTTTTTTACTTAAGGTGAATATTTGAAATATCTTCACTTAAAGTAAAAAAGGCTTTCATTTAAAGTAAAAACGTCTTCACTTAAAGTCAAATATGTTTTCACCCAAAGTAGAAAGGTTTTCAATTAAAGTAAAAAAGGGCATATGAATGAGTTTTCCAAAATCCAAAAAATTTGAGGAAATTTGAGCCCAATAAATATACTAAAATTAGCTAAATTTAGTTTTCATTAATGTCAAATATATTTCTTAATATAATATGGACATAAAAATATTTAAAAACAAAGTGATTATAATTAAATTTTTCAATTACTCAAAAAAAAAAAATTTTCTGAATATTTAAATCGTTCATATACTGTCAATAATAAAGAACAAGGTAGAACGGTTTTTAAAAGCGCACATTTCCAAAACTCAATACAAACTGTTTAGAATTGTGACTTGCACAAAAATTTGAAAATTTGATGCAATAAGAAAAAACGTGAAAATAGGACATTTTTGAAATTTTGAGGGGCCATAAGTCCCGAATCCTATATAACTAAGAAAAGCCATTAACATACGTAAAAATATATTATTGAACCTTTAATTTTAATGTCTTACCGTAGAAAAGTGTTTACAGGTGCCTAAGTTGTCTAGAAATAGCAAATTTTCAATTTTTGAGGCGCAATAACCCTTAAAGAGGGGATGGTACAAAAAATATTTCTGAATAAAGTTATACTAATTCTAAAAGTTCTTTTTTGTCTCAAAATTTCAGGTTTCTAGTTAAAGGCGTGCCGGAGAAAAAACAAATTTCATGCAAAATGTGATTTTCACATAACGGTAAATTTAAATAGTAAATTACAAAATATTACATAATTTTGTTATTGTTTTATATAGATAATAAAATTTCCGATCTTCTGGCGGTTTTAGATTGCAAAACTATTACGCAGAGCCTGAGATATATACATCTGAAAATGGGGCGTTTTCGCAATTTTGAAGAGCTGCAATTTTGGAATCCCTTGCAACTAAAATAAACCTTTAACACACGTAAACATATATTACTGTAGCTTTAATTTTTATATCCTGCAGAAGTAAAATGTGTACAGGTTCCTAAGTTGCAGGTGTTTAAAAATAGCAAATTTTCAATTTTTAAGCCCTAATAACTTATAAACAGGGAGTGGTCCAAAAAAATTTTCTGAGCAAACTTATACTAATTCTAAAAGTTCTTTCTTGCCTCAAAATTTCAAGCCTCTATCTAAAAGCGTGCCGGAGTTATGAAAGTAGGAAAATCATGCAAAATTTGGTTTTCACATAACGGTAAATTTAAATACTAAATTTAAAAAAATTGTATAATTTTGATATTCATTTACAAAGTTAAAAAAAAATACCTATCGAATGATGTTTTCAGATTAAAAAAATCTTTAGCAGAACATAAGATATATACATTTAAAAATAGGGCTTTTTCAAAGTTTGAGGGGCTGTAGCTCCGTAATGGGTGGGGCTACATGAAAAAGTTGTTCCACAAAATTAATTTTTTTATGAGACCTACCCATGGTTAAAAGTGTTTTTCTCTATCTTTAACGGTGTAGAAGTTTTGTAAACAGACGCACGGACAGACGGACAGAGTGAAACTAATAAGCATATTTCTTCAAAATTTTTTTGGAAATGTGCTAAAAATGATTTCAAATTATTTCAATGTTTTTCAAAAATTTAAAGAAACTAGAAAATCCCCTGTGCAATTGCACAAATTCTATAGATTCAAAAACATTTACGTTATCATACTGACTCCCTTAATAAACTACCTAAAAATTTCATTTTACATCAGCACCATTAAAAAAACGTTGAAATCACTTACTTACTTGTAATAGAAAAAAAACATAAAACAAATCTAAACACATAAAATTAAAAATGTTAGGTACAGTTTATTAATTTATTCTCGCCGTTTTTTCGTGGCGATAATTTTTGACAGTTTTTTAATTATTGAGAAAAAATGGTCCAAGCTAAAAACACATTCAGGGTAAAAGTTCGTGCCGATATCTCAAAAATTGTTTTAAACACATGTATAAAGTGCACAATAAAAACCGGCGAAAAACCAACCAACACCAACCGCTACGACATTTATTTTTTGTTACATTTAAAACACTCCCAATAATCGAAATAATTTTAATATTTGTTAAAATTTTACTCTCTATTTTTCTTTAGTTTTAAAAAAAAAAATTTTATGTCGATGAAAAACAGTTGTTTTCGCCGCGAAATTACTTCAATTACCAAAACTACTTTCAAGTCTTTTGCGTTTATTTTTTTTTTGCTTGAAAAAAATTGGAAGAGGTCTTTGGTATATTTAATAAAAGATTCATGTCTCTGATAATGTAATTTCATAAATTTTCGGGGTCTTTTTTTTTTGTGACGGTCGTTTTCGACAGCTTTTTAATTTAATGGTCTAATAAATAAATTAGTACAAAATTATGAATCTATTGTGAGAGAAGGCTTCTAAAATGATATTTTCTATGTTATTTTTTCTTTTTTTTTTAAGAAAAATATTCATTTCTATAATATTTAGTAAGTTTCTGATTTCTGTTATGAAATATAATTAGCTAAGTCTGCCGAATTTTATATTAATAAAAAAAATTCAAATATTTTATGTTATATCAAAAATTCAGCTTAAAAAATCAAAATTCTAACCTAAATAAAGAAAACTACAATAAAGTCTGTTGCGAAGCTTTTACCAGCTTTTATAATAGTGAAAACAAAATCAAGAATTAAATCGGCCTATTATTTTTTTCTTATAAATATAAGGCTTACTATAAACTTTGCTCTTTTCACTTTCAGGTCTTTTAATTTTATTAAGAGTATTTTTATTTTTTTCAAAACAAAGAGTCGTTTGAAAACTGCCAACAGAAGAATAATAATTTATTTTTAATTTACCGCTGCGACCAGTTCATAATGGATGTGGCGGTCAAATTTAAAAATTAAAAATTTGCTTTAAATTTTGTGTCGAAAGTACTTTTTAAAAAGTAAACATTTGTGTCTCTGATAAGACTTTTAGTCGAAGATTTATGTCTCTGATAATAAAATTTTAAATTATTAAATAAATATATAGAAATATCATCATTGCCAGTTTAGTTTACATTCAGTGTGAGTGGTTTATTATAGAAATAAAATATTTTTTTTTTATATGTTGGCAAGGTCTTATCATTATATTGTGTATATTATCAGAAATTCAATCATTAATTTCAGGTATTATATTATCTGATCTGATTAATAAATCTTATTTTTTTCCATGGCTAACAATATTATTAATGGTCTAATAATAAATTAGTACAAAATTATGAATCTTTTGTGAGAGAAGGCTTCTAAAATGATATTTTCTATGTTATTTTTTTCTTTTTTTTTTAAGAAAAATATCCGTTTCTATAATATTTAGTAAGTTTCTGACTTTTGTTATGAAATATAATTATTTAAGTCAGCCGAATTTTACATTAATAAAAAAATTTCGAATATTTTATGTTATACCAGTTCTACCGAAAATTTAGCTTAAAAATCTAAATTTCAACCTAAATAAACAAAACTATTTTAAAGTACGTTACGAAGCTTTCACCAGCTTTTATACTAATGAAAACAAAATCAAGAATAAAATCGGCCTATTATTTTTTTCTTATAAATATGAAGTTTACTATAAACTTTGCTCACTCTCACTTTTTCACTTTCAGGCGTTTTAATTTTATTAAGAGTACCTATTTTTATTTTTTTTTTTCCAAAACAAAGATTGAAAATGCCAACAGAAGATTAATAATTTATTTTTAATTTACCGCTGCGACCAGTTCATAATGGACGTAGCGGTCAAATTTAAAAATTAAAAATTTGCTGAATTTATTTTGATTGAAAATGTGTTTTTTAAGTATGTACTTTTCCTTTTTTGACTGTACTCACTTTTAATGAAGGGTTTGTGTCTCTGATAATACATCTAGCGGAAAATTTGATCACTCGTAATAATATTTACTAAATTTATTTTTATTTTTAATGAACGGTTTGTGTCTCTTGATAATACTTTGAGTTAAAAAAATGTGTCTTTGGTAATAAAATTTTAAATTATTAAATAAATATACAGAAATATCATCATTGCCAGTTTAGTTTACATTCAGTGTGAGTGTTTTATTATAGATATAAAATATATTTTTTTACATGTTGGCAAGGTCTCGCCAACATGTTGTGTATTATATTATAGATAAAGGGTCTAAATAAAATTTTTGAAACTTAAATTTAAGGCAGTTGAACAGAAATGTAATATAATACATTTTTGGATTTTTGATTATTATAATAAAACAATTCAACTTTGAAACATATTTTTAAAAAATTAATTTAAAATAAGTTTTTTTAAACAGGAATCAAAATCAAAAAATATAGGCAAATCTCGAAATAAAACGATATTATATCTTCTTTCGCGTTGTTTAAATGTTATTGTACTGCGAATGCATTATGAATGTGGAAAAACGATTAAACCAAATTAATGCTTTTTTCAGTATTTTTTCTTTCCCTTTTTTTTTTTTCCTTACTATTGAACCTATTATATATCAATCTATTAAAATAAAAATTCATTATAGTATCAAAAAAAGAGTGCCATTATTTCCATCAGTATTTTAAATAAAAACGGTATAATATTTAGCTCTTATAGTAAAAAACAACTCAACTTTTATTTTATAAATTACAAAAATTTAAAAAAAAAACACAATTTTAATCCTTAAATTAAATATGCAAAATATTTTGTATAAACTAAAACTTCCTTGAATATTTATATACAGTTAAATATGAATATCTTGTTAAAATAAAATACGAAATAAAGTAAAAAATGGATCGTGTCAAAATATGCTATATGACAAAATTCTGAATTTATAAAATTTTTATTTTTTTTATTTAATTTTCTAAATAATTTATACAAAATTATCTGGAGTTTAATTTTCAAAAATCGCAACATTATAAATATACAATTTTCCCAGAATAGCTGGTGGTATAAATCATTTGAGGATTTTCTATTTTTAAACGAATGACGAATAAATTCAACTCTTCACACCATGTATTTTTAAAAAAATGTAAATATATCTGTATAATATTCATGCATTTTTCAGAAATTTTGAATTTTTGTATTACAGAATTTTATAATTCTGAATTATATACCCCAACCCAAAATAAAGAAAAAAAAACGTAAATAAGTAAAAAATTAAATTGTATAAACATAAAAACGTTTATACAAAAAAAAATTCTAATTGTAATAATTAACTAAGTGCAATTTGCAAAATATTGTGTTAGTTGATGTAAAACTTTAACTGCAACAAAAAATTTCATTGTAATTTTCACTGTATTTATATTTGGTTTTTCATTTGTTTTCCTAACAAAAAACATAAACAAAACGAAAAACACTCATTAAAGGGGTTAAAATAAAGGAAGTTAAAAAAAAAAAACTATATTTTACCAACATTTATCATTTACATAAATAAATAACGGTACGAAATTAAAGTTGATAAAACTTTTATTAAATAAAAGACGAAAAAATACTGCACAAAAAACAATATAATTTGGAATAGAATGACGTTATGAAGTAACCTCCCATGTTACTAATCTCCAAAATGAAAAATGGACTAATCTTCGCTATTTTTGCGCCCTAGTTCATTATGACCTAACCCTTAATATTATATGTGAACTAACTCCGAAAAAAAATTTTTTTTTAAATTTTTTGGATTATAGTTCATATGAATTAATCTCCAAATTCTAACGTCAACAAGTAAAAGTAACAGTAAGTCGATGCAACCGACTTATTTATCCCCTACAACTAAAAAATTCAAATTAAATTAAAAATCCATAAGTTATTTTAGTTAGGTATTTAATATAACTAAGCTAAAAAAATAAATGCTTTTACAACCTTTGTACAAAATTTCAGATTTCTATCTTTATTAAGTTCGAAAATATGCTTGTTAGGTCTTGAGAAGTGTGTGAAGGCACGCGGCCCAGAACCCCAATTCATCTGAAATTTTAGAGACATCAACAGGGTAGAACATTCTTCAAGTTTATATATTTATTAATTTCGAAGATATGCATGTTCGGTTTTGGGAGTTGTATGGGAGGAACCCGAACAGCTCCTCCAATTCATCTCAAATTTTGGACAAATCAGGGATTCAGGAAACAACACCCTAGTACTAAATTTGCAGTTTCTATCTTTATTAATTTCGAATATATGCTTGTTCGGTTTTGGAAGTTGTATGGGAGATATCCGAACGACCACTCCAATTCATCTCAAATTTTACGCAAATCAGGGATTTAGGAAACAGCATCCTCGTATCAAATTTGAAGTTCCTATCTTTATTAATTTCGAAGATATGCATGTTCGGTTTTGGGAGTTGTATGGGAGGTACCCGAACAGCTCCTCCAATTCATCTCAAATTTTGGAAAAATCAGGGATTCAGGAAACAACACCCTAGTACCAAATTTGAAGTTTCTATCTTTATTAATTTCGAATATATGCTTGTTCGGTTTTGGGATTTGTATGGGAGGTACCCGAACAACCACTCCAAGTCATCTCAAATTTTGGGGATATCAGGAATTCAGAAAAACACACCCTCGTACAAAATTTTAAGTTTCTATCTTTATTAATTTCGAAAATATGCGTATTAGGTTTTGGGAGTTGTATGGGAGGTACTCGAAAGCATGGTCCGATTTCGCCCATTTACAATCCCCGCCTTACCTTAGTCATTGTTAACCTACAGTATAAATTTCATCAAGATAGCATCATTAGTTTTTGAGTTATCGTGCGTACGGACGGACGGACATCGCTAAATCGACTCAGGCGGTGATCCTGATTCAGAATATATATACATGTCTATACCTAACTCGCTTCCTTTTGGTGGTTACAAACACCATAGCAAAGTTAATATACCCTATACTTAATGTGTAGGGTATAAAAAATGAATTAATCCCCAAGTTAAATTTGAGAAAAAAAAAAAGGGGCTTAATTAATTTTTATTTTGGCGGTTAGTTCCTAGCGCCAATAGAATCTCATAATGTTTGTAAATAAAAAAACAAAAAACAAAAAAACACATTCAAAATGTATTAAGTGTTGTGTTGATACACATGATATTAGCAATACAATTTATTAGTAAAAATTTAAATATTAAAATAATGATATTTTTTATTTATTTTTTTTAGTTGTTCTTTTTTTTTTTTTTTTTTGTAGTTTTAATTAAATTGCACTTGTACTTTTGAATAACTTGTATTATCAACTGTGAATAAATATTTAAAAAAAAAGACATGTGTGTTCTTTTGAAAATGAAATTTATTTCATTAATTTAAAGGGAAAAAACGATTAGTTAACTGAATCAATTATATATGAAACTAATTAGTTATAACAAAATTCTAATAAGTTAGCACATTTTAAAAATATAAATACTTACACAGGATTATAAATACATTTAAGGAAAAAAAAAACCTTCTGAAGTTCTGACTGAAGTACAAAAATGGTAATTATAAGAAATACAAAATTAATACTATCTGTGACATCCAAATTGCATAAAAAAAAGCGTCCCATGCAAAGTATTATGATCCAAATTGTAAAACAAAAGCTTTTTACAAAGTATCATGATCCAAATTGCATTATGACAGTTTATACACCGCCTACGATTGTTTAAAATTTTTAAACAATCGTAGGAGTTTGTTTAAAATTTTTGAATCTAAAATTTTCTAGACACTTTTAATTTACCTTTGACAATTTGATAGTGAATTTGAATTGTTATTTAACCGGCGAAAGAGTTGTTCTAAATTGTATTACATTTACATTGCATTTAGACGCGAAACATTGGTTTTACAATGCATTAAAAAACTTTATGTGTATTTGTAGCGCATCCAAACGCTTTTTTTATGCAATTTGGATATCACGATATATTGTAATTTTATAATTAGTGATTTAAAAAAAAATAAAAAAATGATAATACTAACATTTAATCATGTCGAAATAGGTTTACTCTCAAAATAATCAAAAGTAATTTCATGTAAAGGTTAACATTAAATGATTTTTTAAATTAATAAGGGGCCTAGTGGGTAAGAGCGTATGAAACACACTATAAACACCAACGGAGTGAGAATTCGAATCCCACACACAACGTAAGAATAATTCCCCCTTACAACATTTACAGCCACGCCTAAAAAAGAAAGGCTGTGTAATTTGCTTGTCATATTTATGTTGGCCTAGGGGAATAAACTAAAAGCAAAAAAGCAAAGCAAAAAAATTTAAATATAAAAGTAATATTTATTGGAAATTTTTCGATATTTGAAGGTGAAGTTTATATTTTTAAGAATCGCCTTCTAATATTAAAATCGCCTAATTTATGTATATTAAGAAAAGATAAAATATTTCAAAAATTTATTGTCAAGGATAGACATTTTACATTTTTAAAAGATATGAGATAATATACTATTTTTTTAATGGAACAAAATTTTAAAGAGAATACGTAGATCTTCTTATTTTAAAACAATTTCTCATATGTAAATTCAATATCACAATAATATTTTTTTTTCCAGAAATTGTGGAATCTATTGTTATATTACATTATGAATCTATCTGCATTAATATTAGTTTAGACATATTTTGTTTAAGGACTTGTATTTTTTTTTTTTTTTGTATTACATCAAGAGTACCGCAAAACTCATCTTATATTATTTATTTTTACAGTACTGTAAACATTTCCCATATATATTATATCTTTCTTTTTCTACAAAATTTTACGATATCATATTTAAAACTCACAAAATATGCATTCATTACAAAAAAAACGTTATAATATTTAAACGTATCTAAATTTTACACAATATAATAAAATGTTACATATTAGCATTTCAAATTAACGTACATATGTAAGCAATTAAGTATATATGTAACATTTCACATTAACTCAAACATAGTAATAAAGTATTGTTTAAAAAAAAAAACAAAAAAAAAAAAGAAGTAATGTTGTAATGCATTTTATATTTTACACTGTTTTAATAATTTTTATATTATAATGTTTAATCTAAATTTGTTAGGACGCCTTTTTCTTGACTTGGTTGGAATTTACTGTTTAATTTGCAAATTAGTGAATTTGTAATAATTTATTGATTTAATTTTTTCATAATAATTGTTATAAAAGTGTAGATAATTAAATTTATTTAAGCATTAAGGTAATACCGTTTGAGAGTAATTAAATCTTTCGATTTAATTTTCTTTGTGAATGAGTCTATTATGTTTGTAATTTATTACAATTTAAGAGAAATTATAATTGAAGTTTATTTTAACTGATTTATCGCTAATATTTATTTATTTATATTTGGATAGTATTAAAAATCACGTAAGGTTATTTAATGATACTAAAATCAGTAGATATCAGTTGTAGATACCAGTAAAACTATTATAGTAAATTTAATTCCGTTATTTGTTGATACAGTTATTAATTATTTTATTATGTTATATTACACATTTACATTATATACTTAGTTGCAATAAAGGGGATTAGTTTTCGATCATTTTCCTTTCAATTTACAATGTTTGCGACAATGTACTTAACCACACTACGCTGAATCTCTTAACTTATCATTGTTAATACTATTATTAGAATTTCATTTCCTCCAATTATAAAATAACTGGACAAAATTAGCAAACTTTTCCCGATATCATGTAGTCAGACTGATATTCTTAATTTTATGTAGTAATAATTTATTTAATCTAATTTAATTTATTCTTTACTTGAATATGTCAATTTTGGATATGACCTATTTGGATATGAGCTGACCGAAGTTTGAATCCTTATTTAATTATGTATTTATTAATTTTTACACTTTCATTAAAACACTTGCTATCTTTATAGAATTGGAACCCGCATTCCCTTGGTTAATAAGCCACATACTTAACCACTACTCCACCGAGGCCCTTTCTCATTTAACTATGTTTTTTTAAATGTAAGGAATTATGTGCATATCATATTGCATAATCATAAAGAATGATTTTTTTTATATTATATCGTCCAGATATAAATATCTACCGATATTTTTACGACTCTTTTGCCTTCAGCATGTGGGCCATCTCGGTACAAGTATTCAATTTATAATTATATTTAATATTTTGTTTACATTATATTTTATTATATTTTATATATTATTTTTGATCTGACCAGGATTTGAACCCGAAACCTTTCGCCTGAAAGACCGGTGACTTACGCACTGCAGAGAATGAATTTGTTTTAATCAACTGTACTGTTTAAAGTTCAGTTGTATTGTAAATTGTAATAAATAATTATTTATTACTGTTATACTTTTATAACAGTTTCTAATTTGATACATTTGAAGTAAAAACGCGTATTCTTTAAATCCTGCTTTAAAAAAAATTCCTATTTGCCTATATATTTATACCAATGTCCTTGTTTGGTTGTTATAACTTTTAATTTTATAAATTTGTTTCAGTTTTTTACAGCTCATTTTTATTATCATCAGTGTAACCGACCGCAGACTTTTTTTATATAAATAAAATTTCTATATAAATTATGTAAATAAAAAAAAAGTCTTGTACACGTGCATGTTTATGTAAACATTACTTATAACATTTTATACTTAAATTTTCATCTCTTTAATTACTGCAATTTATTTTACCCATCCAATTAAAAAAAAAAAAAAAAAACAAAAGCAGCAAAAAACAAAAAGATAACATTCGTTACAAAAAAAATATTATTATTTTAAAATTTATAATAATATCTTATTAAAGTTTCTTATACTTTATAATTTTATATAAATGAATATATACATACATACATACATACATTTCCATCAATGTATGTTATGTTACTGTTGTTTCCTTTTTGTTTAGATTTATATTTTTAAAATAATAATAACGTTGGTTAATATCTGTAGGCAAAAATTTCATATACATGAGTAACAGAATAAAAGAAAACAAGAACAATAACAAAACAAAACTAAAACAAATGAATGAATGAAGTAAGACAAAAAATAAGAATGTAAATTTTTTATTTTGTTGTTTCCTTTTTTTTACTGTTAAAAGAAATTTTATCTCTTGTAATACTTGTTTTTTTTTTTTTTGTTTTTCATTCTCTTTACAATGAACTTTAAATATTTTTTTTTTATATATTTTGTTCCCAAAAAAAAAACACAAACCATTATCCTTATATTCACCTTCATGAATTGGGTCCTGCTTTTTAATTTGCCCATATAAACAAATATAATGTATATATAAAAAAAAAATATAATAATTAACATACATATAATATGTTCGAGTATAAACATTTTGTTTTTGTTTTTCCATTTTTGCTGTTGTTATTATGCATAAATGATTGTGATTTTTGGTGGCAATATTATCATAGTATGATAAACTGTTGTCATATGCCACTGTTTTCGAACTTCTTTTGAAAACAATAACAAAAAAAAAAAAAACAAAATGAATTTAGCCAAGCAAAATCTAATTTTTTCCTGGAACAGGGTAATCATTTTTCGTTTTTGTTATTTAATTTTTGTATTTTGCATTTTTTTTGTTTTTTTTTTGTCATTAAATTTATTTTTATTTTTTGGTTTCAAAATGGAGTTTTAGGTTTTAAATTTCCATTTTTGTTTTTTTTTTTTTTTGTAGCAGATGTATAACAAGAAAATCAACAGCGAAGATAGAATAATAAAAATGCAAAAAATGATGGAGAACAGAACAGGATGAAGAGAAAGATTGACAGCAAAAACAAAAAAAAAAAGAAAGTAAAATGAAATTGGAGATACCGCATAGCAGTATTGAATTTCTTTATTTTTGTTTTACAATTTGAATGTATGAAAGTTTCGGTGTTTATATGTTTGGAAATAGATATGCAAGTTTATATGATTATAAAAATGATTAAAAAAAAAAAATATATATATATATAATAAAGAGCATGAAGTTTTGTTTTGTTTTTTTTTTTTTAACATTTCTAAATGGAAAATTTATTTCGAGAAAGCTTTAAAAATGTAAATTTTTCTGTTATTTTTTTCCTATTGTCGTTTTTTAATACTTGATATTTCATTTATGTTTCTTGTCTTTGGCCTTTTTTGTTTTTGTTTGTTATTTGTATTTGTTTTTCTTTTTGTTTTGTTT
The DNA here is from genome assembly GCA_947095535.1 of Poecilobothrus nobilitatus. Lineage (NCBI taxonomy): Eukaryota > Metazoa > Arthropoda > Insecta > Diptera > Dolichopodidae > Poecilobothrus > Poecilobothrus nobilitatus. The sequence continues at coordinate 189,752,704 of OX352773.1, forward strand.
CTTTTATTTTTATTTTATTAGAAGAACAAAAGGAAAAGGTCCAGAATGAAAATTTTATTTATACTTTCTTTTTTTTTGTGTTTAATTTTTTTTCTTTTATTTCTCATTTTTTATTTTACTCTTCTTATGAAGTCAGGTCACGTTTTATGACTGTGGATGAAATTTTATTATTCACGCACTGTTAAAATAAAGTAATCAAATTATTATTGTTTGTCTTTTATATAAATTTTGTTAAAAAATTGAAAAAAAAAAAAAAAAAAAAAAAAAAAACAAAATAAAAAACGAAACGTTACTTTTTCGACAATTTTCTCAAAAAATGAGAAAATGAAAAAAAAAACAAAAGAGAAAATGAGAAAAAACAAAAGTTTTATAGTTTTTCTTTTTTTTTGTTAATATTAATAAAAAAAAAAAGTAAAATAATTTTTTTTTTTTTTTGAATATACACATGTATATTTAATTTTTTTTTTAAGAAACAAATTTTGATACTTAACAACCTTTTCAGCAAAATATTTTAATCAAAGAGCGATAATTCAGCAAAAAAAAAAAAAAAAAAAATAAACAAATAAAATAATATGAAAGCAAAAATTTTATTGTTTTTTTCCTTTTTTTTGTTGTATGTTACAGAATTTATCGAGTATCAGAATTTGTTTGATTTATTTATAAAAGATTTTATTTATTTTGTTAAATATAACATAAAATTATTTAATGGTAATCTGCTATTTTTCTTTCTCCCAATGTTTAATTAATTATAACAAATAATATTGAATAAATATTTTTTTTGAGCAACTTCTTATAAAATCAAATAAAACCCCTTCTTAATAATGTAATTGAAAGTTCGTTAATATGCAGATATTATTATAATGTATATATAAATACATATATAAATATGTTTTAAGGCGAGTCCATTCACTCTACCTTAGCAAATATAAATTGAACAGTTCGTAAATTCTGATTTATATTTAACTGTTACTAGTTAATCTCAATATAAAAATAAATGTATGATGACGGCTCCGTCAGAAGTAATTAGGCAAAAAAATATATTATTTTATTTTGTTGAAATTTATTTAATTTTACATTTTCTGCAGAGTTTTTTTATTTAATTGTTATATTTTTATTAATTATTTTATATAATTTGCGTTTTGTTTCTATAATTCTGTTTTTATATAAAAACGAGGAACAGGGCCAGACTGTACTAACTCTGGGATACCCGTATGAACGCATTTTTTTTTTCCTAAGGGAGGTGGAAATCTTCAAAAGACACCAAGAATTTTCCCTTGGTCAGTGTCAGTGTCAGTGTCAGATTCTTACTGGTTAATCCCCCTCCTTAGCTAATATAATAGGATGAAAATCTTACATGATAACGCTGTATATTAACTAGGGAGTAATAAATTTCATCAAGATAGCTTTACTAGTTTTTGAGTTATCGTGCGAGCGGACGGACGGACGGACGGACATCGTTAAATCGACTCAGGAGGTGATTCTGATTCAGAATATATATACATGTCCATACCTAACTCGCTTCCTTTTAGTGGTTACAAACACCATACCAAAGTTAATATACCCTATACTTTAGGTGCAGGGTATAATAAATTAAAATGAAATAATATAAACAAAAAAAAATCATATATTCGATAAAAGTTTTTTTGTACATAGATAAAAGCAAATTAAATTTTAAAACCATTAACGTCATAATAAAAATAAAAATTTAAAAATGAAGATTCAAAGAATTCGTTAATTTCCTAATCAAATGTAGCAGTGAAATCTGGATGTATATCAGTTATATCATCGGTTGGTAAATTCTTATAAAAGTCATGGTAAATTGAAGGAATCAAATCAAGCATGCTTATCAGATCTGTTTTCTTTTTTGTTCCGTTTTATTCAATATAAAAAAAAAACGCCAAGGAACTTACCTTTATATGTTCGATTCAAAATGTTTGTGTGTATTTACTATTATCAACGAAGACTTTTTATCTTGAATGATTAGATAAATTACTTAAACAGAAAAACAATTTTATAATTTAATACATTAATTACATTTTAGTTAAATATAATATTTTTATATAATTTGATTCACTTTATAAAATTTCGTAATTAAATTATTTAAATTGCGTATGCATACACCTCATAAAATTATAATATTGTACTATGTTTTCTTTTTATGAAACACAATTCTCAATAGAATATATTTTTACTTTTCTGTTTTACATCCAAAACATTACAAAAGAAGTTGACAAAATTTTTTCATTTCATATTAAGTATGTTCATAAAAAAGTTATATTTCAGAGACATGCAGACGCCAAACAGTCTTAATTCAACATAAGAACAACGGTTTTCTTGTTTGGACTTGTAATCAAACTTAGAAAAAAATCTTATGTAGATATAAGATGATATGTTTTTTTCTGAAATTTGATATATTTTTTTTTAAATTTAATCTTAAGTTAACTTAAGAAAGTATTACGCATGGCCAATGCACAAGGGAAACAATCTTAAATTAAATTAAAATGTTTTAAATTATTTTGAAAATGAGATCAAAGCAAATTTGGGCGTTTATTTTATCTTTTTTTTTTTTTTTTTAATGCATTTCTCTGCCACATAAATGTGGACAGGAAATTACACAGCCTTTCCTATTCAGATGTGGCTGTAGATGAAGTAAGGGGGAATAACTCTAACGACGTGTGTGGGATTCGAACCCACACTCCCTCGGTGTTTACAGCGTATTTTATACGCTCTTACCTACTAGACCACCGAGGCCCCTACCATATATTTAACTAAGATATTTTACATTCCCAATATATTCAGAAAATATCAACTTATCTTACTTAAGATATTAATACAAATGTAATTTTAGGAATAGTGCAGAAAAGATAAAGTAGCATAAAACCATAGAAATCATAAAAATAAAGGTATCAAAATTTCGGTTAGATGGAAATAAAGATATTTTTGTAGAGAATTTATTACGATATTTATCTCGATTTCATCTTAAGATATATTGCCTTGTGAGCGAAGATTTATATAATATGTATATGCAAGATTAAGAATTAGGAGATTTTACGGTATGCTACAAAAGTTGATGATCCGGCGCCGTATGACGCTTGTATATTAATAAAAACAAAATTACCTGTTCAAAATACTCAATATATATTATATACATAATTTTGTTTGTTGCAGAGTTTTTTTCTTTATTTCAAAATGACTTTTAATCCTGCACCAGTAAAAATATTCAAAAGAATTCTTTTAAAATTTTATCTAGTGAAGTCAAATTACCTTATTTTCAAAATTAATTTACACTTTATCTGCGTAATATAATATTTATTGTTTATTAAAAAATTTCATATCTAAAAATTTTTAATTATTATTATTTTATTGTAAATTGTAATTATAAATTATACATTAATTATAAAATATATATGCACTAATAAAAAAATCTAATATAAAGAACAATAAAATGTAATTTTCATTTCCGACAACAGTTTATTCATATTTATCTTTCGACAACCCAATTATCATTAATCATAATTCTGTATAACAATATATATTTTTACATTATTTACATTTATTACATATATAAACAATAGTTTAATCAACACAAACTATATTTATGTATGTATATATACATGTAACTGTTTTTTATGTGTTTAATTAAAAACACTGATTTTTATCCTAATGTTAAACCAACTGGTTTCTATTTTCTTTCCATTAGGTACAAGCTTTTGTAATTATTATGAAAATTTCATGACATTTCAAAAATATATTCTATTCTCTTTCTATTCTCTATTCTATTCATTTTTCTATTCAATATAAAATATCTCATGATTTTCCCTATTTTTTTTTTTTTTTTTTTTTTGCCATTTATTTTGATTTTTCTTTTTCATGGTTTTGTTCACTATAAAAAAAAAAGGAAAAATATATTCCCTATTATTATCTCAAGTAAAATAACGTTTGTAGGAGAACAAAAAGAAAATCTTTATCCCTAGTATTAAAAATATACCTGCTGGCTATATTTTATGAAGGTAACGATATCCTAGAAACCAAAAAAAAAAAACAAACAAAAAAAAACGAAACAACGTAAAACCGTGATGGTAATCGGCTTCTATTACGCCTTGTATTTATAGTTATTCGGTTCTTTAGATATTTTAGAAACAAAACAAAAAACGGAAATTTAAAACCAAAAAAATATTAACAAATAAAAGAGGAATTCATGTTCCTTATTTTTATTGTTTTTTTATAATTTCTTTTTTTTTTTTTTTCTTATTTTATTATTGTGCTTTTTGTTTTTTATTGTTTTTATTTTTATGCAAAAATCACTATATTACTTGCCATTGTCATAAATTTTAATTTATTTTAGAAAAAAAAAAAAAACAACAACAACAAAAAGACAAAAAATTATGATTTTATATTCGAGATATCCTTAGAATTTAAATTCCATTGAGTTCATGAAATAAAATAAATTATGTTATTTTATTAGTATTGTATACTAATGTGTTTAATGTCATTTACATATACATAATGATAGATAGATAAAGGATAATCAAAAAATTCTAAATATTTTAAAATAATATAGCTATTATAGCAACTGATGCATAATTAGTTTTTCATTTTATACATATGTTAACTAAAACACTTGTCATATATTAAATTATTTAAAAGCTAAAAATAATTTAGATTTTAATGAAATTAATCTAAAGAAATTGATATATAAGAACTTAGTCAATCTAATTTATTGTAATAATATATTACATAATATGTATATAATATTGTGAGTGAGAAAATAAAATTTATTATAGGTAATGCAATGCAAGGATATATTCTTATTCAATTATATTCTTAAATAGTGTAAATATAATTAAAATTGTAGCTATATCAGAGTTGAAAGAATCATCCAAATGACAAGAAATGGAAGTTAAATTAGGATAAATTTTAACGAGATTAGAAAAGAAAATGTTCGAATAAGATAAAAAAAATAAACTTAGAGACCTCGGTGGTGTAGTGGGTTAAGAGCGTATTAAATATGTATACTGTACACACCGAGGGAGTGTGGGTTCAAATTTCACACACGTCATAAGGTTAATTTCTCCTAACGACATTTAGAGCCACGTCTGAAAAGGAAAGGCTGTATATTTTCATTGTCACATTTATGTGGCAGGGGGAGAAATAAAAAAAAAATAAACCTCAGCTTTTAAAAGTTAATTTTTCTTTGTTTTTCATTTCAAGAACTTCTCCATAATCCTAATTATTCCAAACCCAATTTCTCAAGTAATCCTTCTCTAATCGCCTTTTCCCCAAAACTAAACTGTACATTAGATCACTATTCTGTATGTATTAAAGAACGCTTCCTAAAGTTTCGTTTTAAAGTTGATGGTTTTTGGTTGGTTAGAGTACAAAACTACAGTTCTAGTGCAGTTCTTTTGAATGACTTTTAATGTTTTCCACCGTCCTTCATAAAAAAACAAAAAGATATAGGTTTTTGACGCTTAACTTCTTCGAAAAGCAAAATTTTACATTACTAAAACGGCTTCCAGTCATGAACATGCTAAATTTTTATCTAGAATATAGGTGCTAAAGAATTAGAAGGGAATTTTTTATTTGATATTGATCTTAAAATGATATTGTACATTAACATAATATAAGTAATAAAGATTTTAAGTTGTCAAATTATATTATAAAATATTCTAAATAAAATTGGCTTATGCACATAAATGTTGTACCTATAATGGATATTTACCAATTTTTTAAGTCCTTTTATACATTTATTCTAATACACAATTCTGATACGTTTTCCGATTTTACGTAGGTACCTATATAAATTTGTTTTTCTTTTCTACTTTATTTGTTTGTTTCAATGTTTTTTATTTGTTTTTTTTTTTCTTTTTTGTTTTTATTAAACATATTACTGCATAAATGTTATTATTATTATTATCATTATTATTATTTTTTTGTTTACAAAAATAAATTGAACATTTAAAGAAAAAAAAAATAAAAACAAATCTTAAGTAAACATATATTCTCTATTTCTGTACCATTTTTTCTCTATATGGAGGATTTTAATACTCCTATCCATTTCTTATTCATTGCTTTTTTTTTTGACATAATAGTAAAAATATATAAAGAAAAACAAAAAAAGAAATAAATAAAATAAAATTCGGGAAAAAATCACATATATTATAAAAAATTATATCTGCATTCATACATAATACTTTAATATTACATTATTATATAAAATATATATATATATATATATATTATATGTACATATATACATTAGTTATAGATATAGGATAATACAGAGTAATAAAAATAAAATGATTATTAGTTTAAATCTTGCGAATATTTTCTTTCATTTAATGGGTATTTACAGATTTTCTTTTTTTTTTTTGTTCTTTGGTTACCATAAAAAAGATAAAAACAAAAAAAAAAAAGTTACAAAAAGAAGCAAAGTAAATTATCCCTATTTTCTGCTTATTTTTTTTTTTTTCGTTTTTTTGTAAGGACATGACTTTTTATTCCAGAAAAAAAAAAAAAAAACAAAAAAAAAGATGTCTTTTTTTTTTCTCGATTTGTTTTAATTTTTTTTTTTTTTTTTTTTTAAATTTCCTCGAATAAAAAGGATAAATATGGAACATTTTAAAAATAGGATACATACAACAAATATTCTATATATACGATACGAGTATGACAAAAAAAAAAAAAAAAAATTCCAAAATTTTTTTTAACAATAAATGGGGACATGTGTTGAAAATTTTATTTATTTATTTTTTTTTTTTTTCTAGAATTAAAAAAATAAAAATCAAAAAAAAAAAAAGAATCAAAATTATATTTAGGTCTTTTAAATTATAATAAATTATTATGTAAAAAAAAATTTTTTTTTACAACTTAGACTCAGGTGATACTTTTAAATTTAATACGCAAATTTATATTAATATTAAAATATAATATTACACATAAATATGTAATATAAGTATTTTACAAAAAAGAACAAATGGTAACTTTTTTTTATATATTAAATAAAAATTTTATGTATCTTAAAAGTAAATATAGAATTAAAGAAAATAGATTAGCTATATATGTGTGCGTTTTGAATTAAATAAATGGTTTAAGTAAATGAAAATGTTCAGAATAATAATTTCTATTTAATTTTGATTATTTTATTTAAATTTGTATATCATTTAATTGCATACAGAATTTATAAAGACTTTTTAGCTGTAATTTCTACAAAAACTTCTTAACCTTTCGTTTGTGAATCAACTTAAACTTTGAAATTGGTTTTAGTCATATTTTAGGTTAATCTGAAGTATTCGGGTTAAGTCAGATAATATGTTTTTAGATCAAAAAATTTTTTTTCATGTTTAACATTCTTTGAATGGATGTTTAATATTCAAATGAATTGATCATCCTGTTATAATTCTTTAAAAGTTCAATCAAACATTCAATCAAAATGTTATACAAAAATTTATTAAATTATAATTGGTTTTTTTTTTTTTTTTAAATAAATCTTTCTAAAATTGGCCTATCACTTATTTAAATTTAAAAAAATAAATAAATAACATTTTTATTTGTATCTAGTGTCCTTAAAATCAATTTAAAAACAATGACGTCTCTACTATAAATTTTTAACAAAACAAAAACCACAGTTTTTTTAATATATAAAAATAATTTTAACAAAGTAGAATATATTGAAAAAAAAAAAAAAAAAAACAATAAAATTAAAAATTAATCATTTGGGAATTCGAGGATAATTTTTTTTTTTTATTATTGGTGTTTTTTTATTGTTTTTCTGTTGTTCTTTGTCTTTTTTTTTTTTTTTATAAAATCATTTATTAAAAACTCAATTTTCTGGGTTTTTAACCAAAAAAAAAAAAAAAAAAAATAGATAAATAAATAAAACAAAAGAAAAACATAAAAAATATGACATATTTTTATTCTGAACTGGAACTTCAAATCTATGTCATCATCAATTATTTTGGTTTTATTTTTGTTAATTTTTTTTTTTTTTTTTTTTGCTTTTATTTATTTTTCTTTTCTTTCATTATTATTTAGTTGCCTTCTATTTAATGATTTTTACATGAATATATGTGTCTGTTATGTATTTTATACGCTTGTATTTGTAATATTGTATTAGTAACAAAGAAAAATAATAATAATAATAATAATAATATAATAAAGAGTGACAGTAACCATAATACACAATGGTTTATTGGATTCTGTTAACTCTCCAAGGATATACTAAAATGATTATTCTAGTGGGGAACAAAACAAAAAACAAAAAAAACTCTTTTTATGTACACAGTAATGCTCATATTATATTTATATAAATATTTACTATGTATTTACTATATATTATGTATTTAAATTTATAACTTACATAGTACATATATACATTATATTTACTTATTACATTTTTAGTATAATTTAAGGGAAAATTTACTTTCCATGTTAAATATTATCTTTTTATAAAAATAAGTTTATTTTTATATGTTTATAGTACATTAATTGGGTAATAAAAAATATTTAAATTATCCTTGAGATGACAATGTTATGCATGTAATATGAAAATTTTTAATGCATATATTTCGATACATTTTAAAGAATAAAAAAAAAATAAAAATAAAACATTTTATTACAAAATAAATGTAATGTTTTTTTTTTTTTTCAAAGTTCAAGTCTAATCCTTTCGTCACTTTCATTTTTTATAATATTTAAAATACATAATAACTTGTAAAAATTTTTAAATATTTTAATTTTATTATATTTCATTTTCGCTCTATTTAATTATTTACTTTAATATTAGAAAAATATATTAGAAATTTTCAATATTTTTAAAACCATTGGCTACTAAAAGTTTTTCAGGTTATATAAAATTATTAATTATATGTATATATATCCGTTATCTTAATTTTTTCCTTATATTATTATAATGTTATATATGGGATTTGTTAAAAGAAATTATTAATCCATTAGTTAATATCCCATGTGCTTAATCCATCGACGCCATTTTTTTTTTTTTATTTTGGTTATCCTAATATTACATATCAAAAAGGATAATCCAATATTACAAATAGGGTTGTAAAATAGTAAAATTTCAATTCAACTCACATTTTGAGTCCGTTCATAATTTTAGCGATTCACATTCACTCACAGGTCTTAAGTGTGAACGAACTCAGACGTAAGCGGACTCCAATATGTCAAAATTTGAGTTGTGTGATTGAGTTTGCCAAATGAGTTCGCTCATTTACAACCCTGTTACAAAACTAGCCAATGATAAAGCCATTATATAAATAATTTATAAAATAATATTATTTATTTTGTTTATGTTCTATATTTACATTATATTTGGTAGGCAAGAGGGATTTGTTAAGGCGATTTACTTATTCAGTAATTTTCCTAACAATTAAAAATCTTTGCAAGATTTTAATCCGCAATGCAGCGAAAATGCTTGCAGTCCGTTTTTGGTTTTCTATGTAGATTTACAGAGGCTCTTATCCATTTCCTTTAAAATTTCCTGATTTTTTCCATTTGGCTTGCAGTTTGCACCAATATTGAACAAAATTGTTTAATTGTAAAATAATTTCTGACAAGCTATAAAACCTTTTGTGCCTTTTTTCACTGCTTTATCTACGTGGAAAATAAAATTCAGATTTTGATGGCGATATACACGGCATACACCTAAATATTTAACTAATTTTTATACCCGTATGAACTATGTTCAAGGGTATAATAAATTTGCCATTACGTTTGTGATACCTTAAAGGAGTCGAGCTAGATATAGTGTCAAAGGTATGGATCGGCTCAGAACCGAATTCTGAGTCGATTAAGCCATGTACGTCCGTCCGTCCGTCCGCACGATAACTCAAAAAATAAAGGAGCTAGGAGGCTGAAATTTTTTTTACGGCACTTTTGCAAAATTGTTAGTTTTGCTATTTAAATCCAACATTTTCGGTCGGCGGGTTCGAGTAGCTGCCATACAACTTCTATCTTTATATAGAAATAACTCACTATCTATTCAAGCTAGGTTTCTGAAATTTTGCAAATGATGATCAAGTTTTATGGTAACAAGTTCTGTAAAATTTGGTTGTGGTGGTGCGGCGGGTTCGGGTAGCTGCCATACAACTTCTCCGTTTAAATGAGAATAACTCAGTGTATATTGAAGCTAGCAACTTGATATTTAGTAACAAGGTGTCGAGTTACAGGCCAACAACTTTTGTAAAATTTGGTTGGTCTAGAGCAGCCGGTTCAGGCTTCTTGCACCTCTTCGAACTTAATAAAGCTAGGCGTCTGAAATCTTGCAAATGATGATCAAATTTTATGGTAACCACTTTTGCAAAATTTGGTTGTGGTGCTGCGACGGATTCGGGTAGCTGCCATACAACTTATCCGTTTAAATGAGAATAACTCAGTGTCTATTGAAGCTAGGAACCTGAAATTTAGTAAAGAGGTGTCGAGTTATAGGCCAACAACTTTTGTAAAATTTGGTTGGTCTAGAGCAGCCGGTTCAGGCTTCTTGCACCTCTTTGAACTTAATGAAGCTAGGCGCAATAGATTCAGGTAGCTGTCATACAACTCCACAATTTACATAAATATATCTCTGTAGTTCGGTACTAAAACATCTGAATGTTTTTAAAAGATGATCAAGTTTTATAGAAACAGGATATATTACGTTCATACGGGTATCCCAGAGTTGACACAGTCTACTCTACTGCACTCTTCCTCGTTTTTTATTAATTTTTATATTATTTGAAGCATTAATTTCAAAATCTTTCCAGGGTTTTTTAATATCATTATTAATTTTATCCACTGTGTTACACAATATAGTACCACTTCACATTTGTCTATGTTCATTTTCAGTAGCCATACTTTACAATAAGGCTACGGTAAAATTAAATTGTTTTTCAACAGTAGTTTGAACCTCTTTTATATTATTTGCTGCAGAGTATATAATGACATTGTCGGCAAAAGCGATAGCGTAATTATCGCCCTTGCTATTATTGAGCATATTAAGAAGCTCTGTTGTGTACAGAAAAAATAATAATGATGAATTTACAGTGCCTTGTTGTAAACCATTTCATTTCTATAAATTGGATAAATTTTAAACTAATTGCATATTTTAAGGCTTGCGAAAAGTTTAGATATTATGATGTTATAAAGATCACATATTTTTTGTATCAAAAACCATACCATTGGTTCAAAAATTTAAAAATTTTCTAAATTTATGTTAAATTGCAATAAATATAAAGCTACAACTCTTAAAAACATTTATGTACTTAATTCTTTAATATAATGTCGATTTATAAATAGAAGAAGATTATTATATGGTAATCAATATATAAAGATAAATATTAACCATACAAATAAACAAATTCTGTCAAAAAAGAAAACATAAATTAAAAAACAATGTAAATACGAGTAGTAATTAATAATAAAATATATAAATATAAATAAATCGAAGGTTAACATTTTATTATATATTTAAAAATTTTACTTTATTTATGTTTTTATTTTTAATAGGCACTTTAAAATAAAGGACATTCACTAATCACTTTATATAAAAATTATTTCTATACTTTGATTATTTTAGACCTTGTCTATATTTTAGGTTGTAGTTTTTTTTCTTTTATTTTCCAAATTAACTGTATTGGTTAAAGGACATTAGAAAATGGAACTGATTAAAAAAAATTGTTCATGTAGAAAATAAATTTTTTTTTTTAGATATGTACTTGTTTTTAATGTTTTCATTGAACTATATAAAACATATATAAATATTATGTATATAAATATTATGTACTTAAATATATATGGAAAAAAAAAAACAAAATATACCATTTAAATATATAGTTTATTTAACAATTGGTAAGTCAATCATGATGGGAACAAAAAAAATTTTCTGTACTTTGTTTTTTTTTTTTTTTTGCAGTTCAATTAACATTCACTTACTAAATCAATGAATGAAGTTAATAAGGGTTAAAAATAAAATTATACAGTTATTATGATCCTAAAACATAACGGAAATTATAATTATTTTCTACTATAAAAAGTTTATATAATTAATTTAAAATTAAAAAATAAACCCATAAATTGTTGTTCCGTTCAAGTATTATACAAAATAAGAAAGGTAAATACTTATTTTAGGGGTTCCAATAAATACAAAAAGTTAATCAAACTATAATATATATGATATATCTTTTGGTCAAGAACTTTTTATATTATTTTAACAATAATTGTAAGACATTTCTGTTTTTCCATTATTAAAATTTTATCGAAATCCGGTCGCCAATAATTATTTCATAACTAGTTCTAAAAAATCTGTTGTTTTTTTTTTTCTGATTAAGTGAATATCAATACCTAGACTAGAAAAATGAATGAGTCTGTTCTTTTTTTTTTTTTGTTTTAAAATTTATCTTAAAATAAATAAGGCAAAAGTATTTCAATTTAAAATTTCAAATGGTTAGGTGATTGATTTACATGGCTTTCTCTCTATAGAGTTCTTTCTATCTGGTTCTATCTTACGGGACACAAATAACATAAAAAATGTGTGATTTTAATATCATTAACTGATAATCTTGGTTATTAACTGTGATCTATAAGTTGGCCAAACAGTTTACCATTAAAAAGATATTTTTTTTACTTTTATTTTTCTACTATTCGAACTGAATTTGAATAGAAGTTTTTTTTTGTAGTTTATTCACCTGCAAGATAAATGTGAGATGGAAATTATACAATCTTTTCTTTCCTTCCTTTGGAAAGTGGGACAAATAATTGTCGTAAAGAGAAGTTATTCTTACAACGTGTTTGAAATTCGAGCCCATACTCCTTCAGTGTTTACAACGTATTTTATAAGCCATTGAGGCGCCATGTACAAAATTAAAAATATTTAATTTTCTTTAAAATATTTGAAATTTTCCAATTTTCTTCAATTCTTAATTAACTTTATATTCCTATTTTGTATATTCATACTATCATTTGGTAATTTAATAAAGACAAGACTACAAAATAACAAAACAAAAACCTTAAAAATAATTATTTTTAATATAATTATCAAAAAAAAAAAAAAAAAAACCTTGTAAAATTAACGTTCAAATTGTGTATTGTCCCGAAAAATACAATAATTACCCTTTTTTTGTTATTTTTAACTGAATTCCTTTTTATGTTAAGCATATTTTTTCTCAAATTTACTTCTCTTCTTCGTTTCGGTTTTGTTTTTTTTTCTTTTCTCATTATATATATGTACATATATATTTAAAGTAAATAAATAATGAAAAATAAAAGACAATTCCATAGTCCATATAACTTTTAAATTAAATTATGCAACCCACTTGTCTCAATTAATAATTTTTTAAGTGTAAAAAAAAAACAAACTTGCATTTTATTTTTATTGTAAAAATATAAATAAAAAAAAAAAATAAATAAATACATTAATATACAATATATACGTTTACATTTTATGTACTTTTTTATAACCTTCAAATTTTTTATTTTTAAAAAAATAAAGTTCAAATTAATTACAAGTCATAAGTCAACAACAAAGAAAATATAAACTAAGAAGAAGAAAAAGTGGAAAACTTAATTAAACTAATTATATAGACTAGAAAAATGAGTGAGTATATACTGTTTTTATTTTTTTTTTTTCTTTTTTTTTGTTGTTTTTCATCGCACAGGCATATAAACATTTCCAGGATGTTCCTACATCCCTTATAGCATAAAAATGAATAAAATTAAAATGAAAAAGAAAAAAAAAAGCAAAAAAAAAAATAAATAAATACATGAAAAGTGAAACAAAATTGCTTGACATAGAAAAAAAAAAAAGTACGACCTTAACATTATTCTAGTTTTCACATTTGAAAACAAGAACTAAATAAAAAAAAAAAAAAATTAAATTTTAACTTTTTTTCTGCCTTTTATTTAATTATTTTATTTCTATAAAGAAAAAAAAAAAAAAAAAAAACAAATAATTAAAAACTATTTTAATAAAACATTCCTTCACATTAGATGTGATAGGAATATTTTTGTTGATTTTTTTCTAATTTTATTGCTTTCCATAACATTTTTATTTCTTAGTTATAAATGTGGTTGAATTCATAATGATGAAAAAGTTTATATCGTACTTATTCGTATGAAAAATTTACCCCTATTCCAATATAACATCACTCATATACATACGTGCTATTTTAAAAACGATTTTTTTTTTTTTTTTTTTTAAATATCAAAAGATTTAAAACTATAATGAAATTATTCTAAGATTTTTGATTTTATATACCTAATGGAAATTCTTCTAATTCTTTTAAAAGTTAGTGACATAAAAAGAAAAAACCTCAAAAGACCATATACCATAATACATAATATATGATTAAAAAAAAATTTAAGTACTCGTATCCTTTATTATTATAAATAACAAAGAATTTGCACTTACTAATAAAATTAAGTCTAACATTCTAAGAAAAAAAAAAAAACAGGTTAAGAATTATTTAAAAAACTTCAACTATGTATAGGAAATCGGAATTAAAATTTAAACTGAGCAAAAAAGAAAAAAAAAATCCTGAACTAGGTTGAATGTTTTAAAGTGTTTTTGTGTTTTTTTTTTTTTGTATTTTTATATACCTGAAGAGAATAAAAGGATACTTAGAATTCAGGACAAAGTTAAAATGAAGATTTTTTTTTTTTTTTGCTGTAATATTTTTTGAATTGAATAATTGTGTGAAAATAATTGTAATAATTTTGCTCTAAAATAACTATTATGAATATATAAATTTAAATTTTGTTCAATATTGCATAAGACGTTAAATCGAATAGCAACCATTTTTGTTGGTTTATATAAATTAAAGAAATTTGAGTACCATTTTGTAAATGTAAAGGCACTATTCAGGGGAGATTTGGTTTTAAATCTTTTAGTAGATCCATTAAATATTTTTTAAAATTAAAATTAATTATACTTAAAAAAAAATAATATTTAAAAATAAAAATTAAATTGAAAGTTTAGTCAGATTTACAATTAAAATATTGTAAGTATAACGGAAGTTTTTTTTTACATTTAAAACTAAAACTAAATTTAAACTATAGGTTGTTTATTATTTATTGTGTTTAAATTTAAATAATAAATATCTTAAAAACAAAAAAAAAAAAAAATATTAAAAAAATAATTTTTTTTGCACATTTTTTAAAAATTTGTGGAAAAATTTAATATTAGTTTCAATCTACCATTCGGTTTATCCATCTTATCATCTGTTTACGAGCTTTCTGTACGGTGTAAGATAGAAGTAGAGGTAGGTTATTTTAACAGTAGATAGTTGGTTTCATAAAAAATTTCATTTTGTGGAACAACCTTTTTATGTACTCTAATTAAAGAGCTATATACCCTAAGGTATATTATATAAAAGACTCTATTTTTAGATGTTGATATTAAAAGTAGTGCTAAATTTTTTTTTTTATCTAAAAATGTTAAACGACAGAACATTTTTAAGTTTAATAAATCAATATAAAAATTATAAATTTTTTTTTTCCAATTTAGTATTTAAATTTACCATTATGAGAGATCAAAAATTTTACAAAATTATCGTTATTTCGTACCCCTAGGGTGATTTTAAAATTTTAAGAGGAGGAACTTCAGTATTATATTTTTACTTGCGTGTTAACGGATTTTTTTTAATAATTATATAGAGTTTCCTTGAAATTGAGGTAAATGTCTCTTGATTTTTAATAATTTTTTGTAATATAAAAAAAACTGTAAAACAAATTAAATTTTCATGGAGGAGTAAACCCAAAATTTTAAAATATTTTTACTGCTTTTGTTAGAAATATATTTCTTTAAAAATTGTTGCAAAATTGATATTAAATTTTATTTTTATTTTATTTTAATATAAGTTTTTTCTACATTGCACCGCAACTTCGACGGGGCGGATTTGAATAAGTGCTATACAACTTCCATTTTTATATCAGCATAAACTAATTAATATAGAGATTAGAAATTTTATTGGAACAGTCAGTATATATTATGTTCTTCGGGATATTCTATACTTGACATACTAATTACACTTTTTCGTTTTTTTATATGGAGGATAATTCAGTGTTTACTTAATATTAAATTGTCAAATGAACAATATATTCAAATGAATAATATTAAATTGTCAAATGTGAAAATTGATTGATCTAGTGCAAAGCGTTAAAGTAGTTGTCCATTGTCATACATATGCCAAATCCTCATATCTTGATACTCCAACTATGGCGTTTTGTTAAACTAACTCTTATTCAAAGCATCCAAAATCTCCAAAATAAAATTTTACGTAACATGGTATGAACGAAAGTTGTAGTGCTCTTTGGTACGTAAGAAATTGGTATTTTCATAGGGATCTAGAGATTCCTAGTTTGAACGAAGAAAAAAAGAAACATGCACTAAAAAATAACACCCATTTAGAAGAGCACATAAATGAACAAGCATCAAACTCAAAGATTTCGATAATGCCAATAAGAAATTTAAAAAAAAGTCTACTAGAATTAGCAATAAACTTGGATCATCTTCACAAAAATCTACAGATCCAGTAGATCGAGTTGTAGTTATAGTAGATAAAGATGTATCGCAAAATTACTAGTAAGTATTTGAAATTAATTTTATTTTTTTAAGGCGAGGTTGGTATTTTTAATAAGTCTTATATAATAAAAATATGTTTATATTCGTCCGGATATTCTCAACTCGACATAATCAACTCTACACTGTTCCTAGTTTATATCTGAACTAAAGGTTCCTTTTATATAAAACATAGGTTACATTTAATATTGTTAATTTAAAATAAATTATATACAAATGTAATAAATATAATTTATACACTTCACATTTTATTTTTTTTTATATTACTTTTATATTACTTACTTTTTTAAATAACTTAAAAGAATAAGAAAAGGTATAGGACCACATATTTTTAGTATTAAATTTAATACAGTAGGAATAATTTTTTAATTTTTACAATTAGCAACAACAAAAACATAAAGAAAAAAAAAAAAACAAAAATGGAAACAAAAGTTTAGAAATATTTAAATAAAAGTTTTTGTTTCAAGTGTCATAATCAGATTTTTTTTTTTTTTTGAAGAAAATTTTATTCATTTTTATATACCTACATATTTACATTAGAAAAATAAATATTTTCTTTGAAAATTCTGAAAAATGATACAGTAGTCAGTATAGTTATAATATAAATTCATATTATATTGGGTTTAAAAATAAATTTATCCATATATTCTACGTATTTTATATTCTGGGTCAATAAATTACAATTTTTTTCATATAAATTACATACTACCAGTTATATAATAAAGTTACAATACTTCAATAACATATATATACAAAACTCCTTCCTCAAACCTTCCTTAAAATTTCTCTTTTATCCATATTTTCTGTAATTTAAAATCAGTTTAATAAAAATTTATTACTTTGAAATTTGGAATTTATATATACACATATATAACACATATATGTAATGTATAAATGTAGTACAGTTGTTAAAGCTAAAGTTTAAAATTTAGGACTTTTTTTTTAATATACCTAATGATATCATGATTTTTATGATATTTTAAAGTAAGCATATTCTTTTTTGTATGGAAAATTATTTCCTTAAATCCTTTTTATTGTAAAAAAAAAAAAAAAATAAATAAAAAAGAACAAGAAAAAAAGTGTATAAAATTCATCCTAATTAATAAGAATAAAAAATTGGTTTTTTTTTTCATTATTCCTTTGGTATAAATTTTCATTTTCCATATGGTTTAAAAAAAAAAAATCACTAAAAACAAGAACATTCATATAGATTAGATTTGTTTCTGTTTTATCTTCTTTTAATTTTCTCTTTAAAAACAAAAAAAAAAAAAAAAGTGTTCCATGAAAAACAGAAAAAAAAATTACAATAAATTCGTTTCCTGAAATTCTTATACTTTTCCAAAGTGCATAATCTCCTTATTTGCAGCAATAACTAGGTTAAAATTTATAAATGTGTTAATATTATATAGGATATAATACACATACATAAGTTTGCACATTAATTTTATTATGTTTTATTTTAGTTTTTTTTTTATATTTTATAAAGAGAGAAGAAATGGCTTAACAGATTTAAATTTGTAATATTACAAAGATGAAAACATCCTACAAAAGAAATTGAAGTCAATTTGTCAATCTATTTAGAATTGACAGCAACGGATTGACGAAACTCGATAAAAAAAATTATTTGAAACTTTCTCTTTGCTCAAAGAAGTTCTCTTCGAAAATGGTCATAATTTAATTATAAAAAATTATTTTTGACGAATCATTGTACGAAATTCGTTTAAAGTTGTTTTAACTTGTTCGAAAAGTTTATAAGTTGTTTTAAATCAAAGTTTAAATTTTTAGAACAATTCGATTATAAAATTTGATGTAAATCGGCTAAACTGTTTTTAATTGAGAACGAAAAACTAAAGAATGTGTGGAAAACAAGTCTTGTACTGTAATCGGTTAAAGAATTTAACAACTTTAAACAATTTGTTTTCTTTAATACAGATCTGACTCATGGCGTAGTGGTTAAGTAGCCAATTGTTAATCGGAGGGTTTTTTGGTTCAAACCCCGGCCAGATCATATAAATAAAAAATATGTAGTGATTTTATATTGTAATAATGTATATCGTATAATTAATAATAACAATAATAACTGCTACATTGCAGCTATCTTTGATTATATCATGCAGGAAGGAGTTATATACTACTGCACGTTGTTATCCACTGATGGTCCTGACTCTGTATTAAATAATAATATTATTAAGTAATACTAATACCAATAATAATAGCTGCTACAGTGACAGTTGGGTTGCCTTCAATAATTACCTCATGTGGTAGGTGTTATATACTACTGCATGTTGTAACTGTTGCAACGGCTATTCATTGTTTCCTTACAGTCTCACTCCCAATTCAATGTTTCCATATCCTTTTGTCCTATCCTTTTTAATCCCTACTCCCTAGGCAATATTCCGCGTTAGCAAGGGTAGGGGTTTCATCCCATTATATTAGCTAAAAGGGAGATGAGTTTATTCAGTAATCTGACATAACCAAGGGGGAATTTTTGGTGTGTGTGGAAAATTTTCACCACCCGTAGGAAAATAAAAAAAAACTTGATATAATACGAATTTAATTTTAATATATATAAAACAATAATTTAAGGTGAAATTATAAAACAATCATTTATATTTAAAAAATATAAAACAATAATTTTCAAGGTGCCAACAGTTGACACTTTTATCCTATATTTAACATATGAATTGATATTTTTTTTCTTTTTTTATTATCTTCACTGTATCCATATGAATAAAATAAAATTACCTTCCGGATATGTCTGCATTTTATATCTGTTTAACTCTTTTGTATATATATATATATATATATATATATGTACATGTAGTTTAAATTTGTTATTAAAAACTTTATTAAATACATATAGTACAGCTCATTTTTTCTAATAAATGGAATAAATCGTAAAACTTGCAGAATGCAGAGAATATAAGAACATAAACAATTTTGATTTATCTTAATTAAAATTTTTTTATTAACAAAATGAAAATATGATAGAAAGATAAAAGAGAAAATTTTATTAGTTTTAATATTTTAATGATAAAATAAAAAAATTACTGAATTATTCGCTAACTGAGGAGCAATCAAATTTCTAATTAAAATCGAATTAATTGGATTTTTCTTTCTTTATTATCTTGAGTGGTTTAAAATTTTACTTTAAAAATCTGTTTTCACTTATATGTGCCTATTAAGAACTTTTCATCTATATTACATTAAAACATTTTTTTTTTTTAGATATTCTAGAAAATGCCTAGTTTAATCCTGTTCAATATTAAAGTTATGCTTAGTTATATATTTGTAAGAGTCTCAATTTAGTCAATGTTTGTCCAAAAGATTATAATATTAGACAATCTCTATTCACTTTTAATATGATAAAATGATAAAACCATATTGTAAAATTATTTTATTTTTTTCGCTATATAAGTTAAATTATATAATCAGAACATGTAATTATGGCATCAATATATGTACTACTAACCATATATGTAAGCTAAAGGCAAGGTAAGATATTGTAAAATTTCTCATATAATAACTTTTTAAAAGAAATATCTTCTTTTTTTTTTCTTTTTTCTAGATAATTTAACCTGAATAGACTTAACTTTTATAAAAGTTAGACATACTTAAAGACATACTTTTACACATGTACAGATATAATTAAAACATAAAAAAATAAAAAAAATAAAAAAGTCCTGTGGGATTTTATTTTCTTCTGTTATTATCTTCATCTCTGTTTTAAAAAGAAAAAATTATTTAAGAATATATAAATTTTTTTTTTTTTTTTAAATTCGATCGAGAAAATTAAAATGGAAAGATAAAAGGAGAGAAAAATAAATATAATACATATTTCTTTTTATATTTTAGAAGATGAAAAGATTTTTTTACTATAATTTATATAACTTTATAATTTATTGGTTCTAAAAGAGTGAAAATTGAGAACAAATTTTCTTTATCTTTATCAGATCAACGAAAACTAAGGCAGTATGTAAAGCCACGGATTTTTATAGTCGCAGATTTTTCAAAAGACAATAAAAAATTCTGAAATCAAGACAATTGGTAAAGGAATCCTTTATAATGAAAAAAAAAACTATTAGCACATGTAAATATAAGTTTTGGGCTTTAATTTCAAAAACTTTGCACAGATACCTAGGTAGGTAAGTAGGTAGGATTCTGGCCTTCATGATGCTGCGAGAAAACCACAATTAGCACAAGGTTGCGTCATTTTCATCCCACTGCACTCTCATGACCTATGTTTTGTGGTTGTATTCGGTTTTATATCCAACCCGAGGAGGTCAGATACGAAATCAACTCCTTGCTTCTGTGTTTAGAGAGTTCACTAAGGTTATGTTCGAACGGTTTGCCGAGTGAGACGAGTCTGATTTTAGCTAGGGCCGCAAATCTGCTAAAGAAAGTTCTAAAAAGATTCTTACTTTCGTTTGCTTCTTTACAACTCTTGCAGGAGGTGTTGAGAGGGATTCCCTGTTTGGCTGCATGCATGCCTACTAGTCAGTGTCCTGTAATTATTACCACTAAGCTGGCGATGTTTCTGCGTGATTTGGATATCAACTCAATTGATCTCCTTTTATTATGAGTGGACCACAACGTTCTAAATATGGTGCAATTGCTCAGATTACTCCATCTCTGTTGCAATTTCGCTATATACAAAGAAAAGATCCGTTGCTTCAGTGACTCTTTTCTTTGCCAGTTCGTCAGATTTTTCGTTTCTTTCGTAATATTGATATGCCCATGTTTTAAAATAGAACTTTTTTAATCTTTGAGTAGCTGTAATGACTATGGTTATCAAATAAAAATTGTTTCATAACATAAATTTTTCTTATATTCATGGTTAAAATTCAATTGTTCTATTTTAAATGGTGTAACAGTTTTTTAAAGACACAAATAAACGCACGAAAAAATTTTTTAGAAATGTGCTAAAAAGAAAAAAAAAAACATTCAAGTTCCTTTTGGTTTTTGCGTTTTTTTATTTTATTATGTGCAATGAAATTGTTTTAAAGTTTTACTTTTTCGGTTTATTTGAGAAAAATAAAATTCATTGAAGGATAACAAAATATAAAATGTTGAAGAAAAAAGGGTAAAGTAATCATGATTTGTTTTCCTTATAATATGTTTCCTAAAGGGAATGCAGTATACCTAAATATCGAATTAATGTTTAAATTTAAATATCTTAATATTGTGAAAATGTTTGATATTAGGTAAAATAATAATTTATTAAAATTAACATGAGTTTTTCTAGGGTTAATAACCCCTTACGAATGTGTATGAAATAAAATAAATAATTTAAAATAATGATAGTAATAATTTTGAATTTGAATGTGGCGTAAAAGTTTTCAAAATATTTTCAATATAACTATAATACGAAAAAAGAAAATAATAAACGTTTATCTTTAAATGAAGGAAAATTTATTTTCTAGTTCACATATATTTCGAGAAAAATTTCTAGAAAGGGGCCTCATTGGCCTAATGGGTAAGAGCGTATAAAAATACGCTGTAAACACCGAGGGAGTGTGGGTTCAAATCCCACACACGTCGTAAGAGTTATTCCCCCTTACGACATTTACAGCCAGGCCTGAACAGGAAAGGCTGTGAAATTTCCTGTCCACATTTATGTGGCAGAGAAATGCATTAAAAAAAAAAAATTTCTAGAAAAGATTGAAAAAGATTTTGATATTTTAAAATAAAAGGCATTGCTTCACAGAATTTGAAGTTTAAAGAATTAAATATAGGTTTAAATAAATACTTTTTTATATTTCAATAATCACCTCATGCAGGAAGGTGTTATATACTACTGCATGTTGTAACGGCTATTGTCACTTTTAGCGAGCGAGGAAGATTTAGTCAATATTTTTCATAAACGTAAAACTATATTTCTTTTTCATATATTCCGAATATTAAGTATATTTTTGAAACATATCTTACAATTTACGAAAATAAAAAGATTCCAAGATTAAATAATTATTATTACTAAAACTTTATTATTATTACTAAAAAATAATTAATGTCAACCACATCATGTTAAAATTCTTATAATAATCACAAAAATTACACTACAACAGCCCAGAATACTGCGAACCTAAAAATAATATTAAAGTAGGAATAATAAATAAATTTTTTTTTAATGACAAAAGAAAAAATTCTTACATACTTAAATACATAAATTAAAAATATATTTTTATTCTTTGACAAAATTTTTCCTCACATCTTTAAATAACATTATAACAACGATAAGAACAATAAATGAGTACAAAAAATTCATTAATTTCTTTGAAGTAATTAACCATGTTAACAACAATTTCCTTCCCATTTCCACTCAAGAAAATTCATTCATCCCTATTTTAATTCCTTCTTTGCTGATTTAATTTTCTATTCAAACTGTTTTTGAAAGCGTATCCTCTATCACAAAAAGTAGATAAAAAAGACAACCGAAGAGAAGAAACTTCTAATTTGTCGAATTCATTTTTTTTTTTGCCAAAAGTTAATTTAAAATTCACATAAAAAAAAAAGTAAAAACAAAAAAGAAATGAAAGAAAGAGATAGATGTAAAAGATCAGAGACGACAAAACTGAATGAAAATTTTATTAAATAAAAAAAATACCATGAAAAATAATAATAATAAAATAACAGTTTAATAGAATGAATATGAAAAAAAAAAAAAATTACATAAAATAAAAGTCAAAGTACTTCATTCTCCCTAAAATATAGGTTAAGTGGATATTTTTATTTTACTTCATTTTCACTTTAATGAAAACAAGGCGGATTTTTTTTTACTTATTTTCATTTTCCTAAAGTAAAACAAAATACCAAAAAAATGAGAAAAAATTCACGTAAATTTTCCAGCATTGCGATCCTTGTTAGGTTAAAAAGAGCTGGGCACAATATATATTATGTACTTATGTATTAAAATATAACAGTAAAATTATTTACATTGCAGTAAAATTTTTATTTTTATTTTATATATACATATATAGTAAATATACACATACGAATAATTTTTAACACAGTTTCTTAAAAGTTTATTTTAAGATGAATTTTTCTCTTGTGTCATTTATTTTCTGCCCAATTGTTTGTTTTTTGATCATTCATAATTTTGAGAAATTTTTAACTACAAAATAACAAATAATTCAAAACACATTTATTTAAATTAAATTAAATATATTAACTAAAAAGTATATCTATTTGTTTGTTTACATGTGTTTTAGTACTTTATGTGTTTCTAAACGGTGCATAAAATAACTAAAATATTATATAACAGTTCTTGTTCTATGCTTCTCTTATGTGAAGAAGTGTTTCTCTTCTTTGAAGAAGTGTTCCTCTTCTTTAAAGAAGTGTTTCTCTTCTTTGAAGAACAAAGAAAGAGAAGCACTACTTTTTTTACGTTGTCTATCTAAATCATGACAAATTGCGTTAAGCTTCACGAAAAGCTGCCATAAAAGTCGTTCGAACCATCTATCTACCATCTCCATCTAACCGTTTTGTCATGTTTATTCATCAAAATGTTTTTATAGTTTGTTTTAAATTTTCTAATAGGCTCATCTTTTTGTTAAAAAACCCTTAAATCGTTTTTGCACCCGCCCATAGAGAGTCTAACTAATAGTTTCATATTCAATTTTAATGGTCAACTAAAAATTTTGATAAATTATAACCAAAAAAAAAATAAAAACTAGTAAGAAATGTTTTTATGCATTTATTATAAAATTCCATATTATATACAGGATTATGCAATATTACTTAAAACATCAGCTACTAAGACCAAAATCTAAAAGGTTTAATACTATTATTAGTTTAATGGTACGATTTATTTTATTTATACTATATTATATAATATACATGGTATACATACAATTTGCATATTATATTTTGTTGCAAGGTGGCAATCCAGCCAATGTACAGTAGTTGAGACATCGGTTTTTTATTCGAAAGGTCTCGGGTTCAAACCTTGACAGCGTCATATACTTTAATAAAAAATAATATAGATATTTTCTTAAAATATATAATTGGTATACCATAATTAAATAAAAAATAAGTTCAAAACCCTATAAAGTATAAATTATTTGTAATACATAATAAAATAAAAAATAATTCTTCTATATGATAACAGATGGCACAGAAATAAAAAAAATTTGTGTTACATAGCATTGTACAATAGCAGGCGAATAATAAATGGCGTTGTTATTACTTTTTTGTAATGTTCATTTCAATTACAAAATTATTGTTATCTGTGAATGATTGAAGGCCGCATTATCATGCATTGGTTCATACATCATACATTTGATTACCTCTATTATTTATTTATTTATTTATATTAATATTACAAATCATATAGGATATTGCAGTATTACAAAACCATCGGCTACTAAGGCCATTACAGGTCGAATACTATTATTAAATTATACACTATATTTGGTAGCAAGAGAGATTTGTTTTCAATTAATAAAACTTGCTACCTGTACAGGATTTAAACCAGCACTCCCTCGGTTAATAAGCCACGTACTTAACCACTACGCCACCAAGTCCTCACTCTCCCTTTTATATAAAACTTTTAAATTTCTCTAGTAATCATTAACATTAATTGCATACTTATAGGAGAAACTTATTAAAAATAAATTATAATATATTATATGTTCATTTTACTGTTATTGAGAAAACGAATAAAGCTTATAATAATTGTGCTATAGTTTTGCCTTGGTACTTTGAAGTTTTTTGATATTTGTATTCAAGGATTTGTTGTTCGCATGAAATTAGATTTATTTTATATAAGTTTTGCTGCACAGCTTCAACGAATAAATTATCGTTAATATATCACAATTTATAATAGAGTATATCTGGGAGGCAAATTGTATTTTTCCAGGCAAATGGTTTTAATATCATCATAAAATTTCCTAATGGTTTTGAGTTTGGTAACAATTTCACGGTTCCAACAAATAGATTATTTTGCAGTGGATTTGGTTGAAAGGGATATTGATTTCATTCTACACAAATACAAACACAAATTTAAATTTCATCATTGTAAACTTCCATGATTGTAATACATATGTAAAATTTATATTTAAAATGTTCAAATATTTTAAGATAAATTTTATTTGTAGACTTTATTGAAACTAAAAATAGCAAAGCATGGTGGTGGTACCGACCACCGTTAATCATTTAATTAAAAATAATCATATTTAAAATCAAATAAAATTATAAAAATACATATAATTATAAAAACAAAACTATTTTCCAACTAATTGTGAGCAAAAACTAAAAACGATTTGCCAA
This sequence comes from Poecilobothrus nobilitatus, assembly GCA_947095535.1. Classification (NCBI taxonomy): domain Eukaryota; kingdom Metazoa; phylum Arthropoda; class Insecta; order Diptera; family Dolichopodidae; genus Poecilobothrus; species Poecilobothrus nobilitatus. Next base: position 189,778,538 of record OX352773.1, read on the forward strand.
CAACATATTATCTTGTATTTTATTATGTTTATGGGTATTTTTCAATTTTGGAAAAGTGGTAGAAAATTAAATAAATAAATACAGAGGACTTTTACAGTTAAATATTGGTACCTTTAAATTAATTCTCAGAAAATTTTATTGAAAATTGAAATTCAAAATGAAAATTAATATTCATTATAGAAAGAGATTTGTTAGGTACACATCAAATGGCAAAACCTATGGCTAAGCAAAAAGAAAATAAAATAAAATATAATATAAATATTAAACAAATGTTTGAAAAGAACTAAAAAATAAAAAGTAAATACAATAATATAGAGTTGAGAATGGTCGGAATGCTAATGCATGTTATCAATATCATGATGCTTTGCTTGAACGTATCATTTAATTTAAGACGACTGTGTAATTCAATGCACTTTAAAAAATTGTGAAACAAAATAAAAAACATTTTTTATATTATAATAAAACTCAATACTTTTATTATTTTTTTTTTTTTTTTTAAGGATGATATTGCAGGATTGCATTATTATGAAAGTTTGATTGTATTTGAGAATATCAAAAGATGGTCAGTTCTATATTTTTCGTTTTTCATTTTTTCTCATATAAATTTTTTTTTTTTTTTTACTTTTTTTTTTTTTTTTGATAAATAGGAGACTCTTGAGACATCCCAATATATTATATATCATCAGTTTTATTCTCATATCAGGGAATAGATTTATTTTTATCATGTTGATTTTTGCATTCACTTCACTTTAACTTTTAACGTTTTTATAGTTTAAAAAAAGAAAAGATTATAAAAATTCATATAAATATCTATACAGTCTATACAGTTCTCATTTATTTTAAAAATATAATATTTTAAAAGAAACTGGATAAAATCTCTACAATTGTAAGATTTTAATTCCAAATGATACAATTTAAAATTATATGTAATGAATGATAAATCAGTTAAGAATTAAGAATTCAGGACAAAAAAAAAACTAAAAATTGAAAAAAAATTTTTAATCGAATTTTTTATTAAATTTTTTTTTTTTTTTTATTTCTAAGGTAAATCTCTACCTACGTATTTACCTACCTACCTACTACCTACATAATTTCTTTTGCACCTTTAAAATAAAAATGATTTTTAAAAATTCAAAATATTTTTAATATAAGTAGTGTTATCTTATTTTAAAAATATATAGAATTTTGAAATTTATGAATTTACAGTCAAATAAAATTAAATGATTTATAAAAAATAAAATGCATTTTATTTTTATTTTAAAAATATTCATTTCATATAGGTATAATATATAGGTATTTACAGAATAACAAGAATTTTCACAATAATGTTTATAGAAATTTGAAAAGAACCCCTTCACAATACCATTAAGATTCATTATTATATTTTAATCACGTGATAACGTGATACACGATAATTGTAATTAAGTTTTTCATGCATTATATAAAACAAATTATGTATTATATTCGAAATTCTTACATGTTATCATATATTTTTACACGAAAGAAGAAATAAAATGTCACGCCTTTATATATGCAATAGTAATGAATACATATAGCTATTTCAATACTTATATAACTTTTATGTCTAATGCAATATAAAATGATGCAATAATATTTAAAAGAGATTTTTTTTTTTTGTTTTAATAAAATATTCATGTTAATACGATAACAGTAGTTAGCATGATTTCTTTGTACATTTTACCTCTTTGTTGCAATTTTAAAATTTTTTTCCATTTTACCAAATATGGTATTTCTAATAAAAGTACTAGTCGACATTCTGTATAATATATTATACTATAAATGTAAATTATGTTAAATTTTGTAAGAAAATCTGATCTGTTTTTGTTTTCTCTTTGGTTTTCATACTATACTCTTCTTAATTTACTTAAGTAAAAATAGTAACATTTTGATTTTTAATTAAGGAGAATCATATGGAAGGAATAGCTTTGTTAACAAATAATTCTGACAATATGAAAATCGAAATAACAAGGATTATTTTCATTATAAAAAAAAAACTTTAAATTAAAGAAATTAGGACACAAGCTTATGTATTAGAAAAAGTTAATTTAACTATATTAATATTTTTTATAAAGGGATAATAAAAATTAATTGGTAATGGATACTAAACTATAATATGAAATTATAATTTTATTAGAATAATAAAAATATCCTGGTTGCAATAATTTCACCCATTCAATAATTTTAATAAAAAAATATATAAAAATATAAAATACTTACAGAATATCCAAAGGTAATTTAACTGAGCAATCCCTCAATTGATCACTACGTCTTTTAGCGGTCATCACCAATCCAACAAAACAATTTTTTCAATTTGTTGTTGTTTTTGATGTTTTAATTGTTGTTCTTTCTTATATTGTATTAAATATTTAATATACGTTTTTAATTTAAAATCCATATTAAAACTAACATAGTAGTACCATCAATGGTAAGCCAAAATTAAATCCATTTATATACGGATGTTCAGTTTTTAATAAAAACATAAAAACGAAAACGAGAAATAATTTGTTTTTTTTTTTTTTTGTGTATTCTTTACGCAAAATTTCAACTTAAATTTTTTTTCTACTCTTCCTTACGAAAATATTCTGTTATATTTTTTTTCCGCTTGTATCCTTTTATTTTTCTGATTTAAATCTGCATAACGTTGGAAAAAAAAAAAAAAAAAATTGTTCCTACACTATTCTAAAAAAAATGTAAGTATGTAGGTGTACTCTATATATGCTGAAAATCTTTCTTCTTCAAAAACAAATTGAAAATATCCTTTTTGTTTAGTTTTTTTTTTTTTTCTTGAAATTCTAATATTTGAAATCCTTACAGAACCATGTAACAAATGAAAAAATTTAGTATAGATTCATAAGAAATAGATAAAAGCTGAAACGGCGGGTTGAACGGAGATAAAAAAAAAAAAAATATTATTTCGTATTCAATAATCCGAACACATATAAGTGAGGTTTTTATGACTTTTCTTTTCTTTCTTTGTAATTTTTATTTTTTCTCTTGCTTTGAATGTTTTTTTTTTTTTTTTAATATATATATGTAAGAAATATTATCTTGTATATTTGAATCCTTTTTTATCCTTTTTTGCAAATTTTGATTCCTTTTAAAGTTTTTGCTTTTACTTCTTATTTGTTTTTTGTTTTTGAAGAAAAAACCAACGAACCAAAGTTTTGACTTTTTCGAAATCAATCTAAATCAGTTTTTCCGCCAACGTCTGGCATATAACGGAAATTTTTTTTTTTTTATTACTGTTGTATTTTGTTGTTGTATTCTTTACGCCTACTTTAGCAATATAGATTGAAAATTTTTTAGTAGAATATGAAAATCAGTAGAATATGAATAACAGTATAAATAATTGACTGATGGAGAGAATAAAAAAATAAAGTATTGATGATTGGACTGGAAGTGAAGATTTTTTTGGTGATTTTAGTGGAACAAAAAAAAAAATATATATATAATTTGTTGAGGTGAGTATTTCTTATTTTTTATTTGGTTTTTTTGTTTTTTTTTTTTTGTTTGTTATATTTATTACTGATGTTTGCTTGTTAGTTAGTTAAACCAAAATTGATTGATTTAAATTGTAATTGTAGAAGTGTGCGTGTGTTTATGATAATATGTGATTAGCAGAGGGGTAAGTAATTGATTGATTGATTGCTTTATTTTTTGTTTAGATTTTGGACGGTGGCACGATGATAATATTAAATAAAGAATGATGAAACAAGATATAGTAGCTTTCTTCTCTTTTTTCTTTCTTTTTGTTTTTCTTTTTGTTTTTTTTATTTTCTTAATAACTAGTCTTAATATTACTTAAATATATATATACATAAATATACGTGTATATTTATAAAAAATTTGATATGTATTTGATATTCTTTGATATGTATTTGTTTTTAAGAAGAAAAAAAACTTATGTTATCATCCTTTCATTTTTTGATGCATTATTTTTTTTTTTTTTGTGTTATATTAATTTATTTTTTCTTTTATTTCTCTTATTTTATTTTTTTCTCTTATTTCGTTAAGAGTTGAACTCTTTTTATTATTTATTCGTTTTGTTTTTTTTTTATTTTTATTTTGTTGTAAACCTTTTGTCCAGTACATTTACTCACTTTCCCTCTCTCAGTAAAAGTTTATTTTAGTCCAATTGATTCTTTTTTTTTCTTTACTTTTCTTTTTGTTTTATTGTTTATATTTTTTTTCTAATAATTTAATTGTTTTATCTTTGTTTTCTTGTTTCGTCTTTTTTTTTTTTGTATTTTTTGTGTTGTATAATTTTTATTTCTTTTTTGAAAAATATTTGTATTTTATTGAATTCTTATCCATTTTAACTTTCGATTTATTTGTTTTTCAGATTAGTTAAAACATAATTTTTGATTGAAAGTCCATCAATTAATTGTGAAATTAAATTGATTATTTTGAAAAATATGTAAAAATAAAGGAAGATATATAGAGAGAGAGAGAGAGAGAGAAAGAAAAATAAAGTAAAACAGAAAAATTAAAACTGTTTTGTTTTTGTACTTTTTTTTTATTCCTTTTTTTTTTTCTTTCTAATAGAGTAACTCGTGCTGACTTCACAATTACTATCCCCTTCTGCTTCTGTTATTCCTTTTTATCCAGTTCCTTTGAATATTTTATTATTTTTATTGTTGATTATTAAATTATTTCAACTTTTGGAATCATGATCATTATTATAGTTAAAATAAAATTTCATCCTGGTACTTTTTGGTTTGTTTCTATTCAATTCTGAAATAAGAAAAATAAAAAATTGAAACAAATAAATTAATATATGAAAATATATATATATATGTATATATATATATATAATGTATTTAAAAAATAACTAAATTAAGCTTTTACTTTTATTTTGAATATAAAAAATATAAAAATCTCATTTTGATTATATAGTAATTTATATATATATGTAAATAAAATTTAAGTACATATATTTCTATATACATATGTATTTGTATAAATTAAATAAATAAATAATTGTAGAGTAAAAAAAATAAAAAAATTTTTTTTTTGCATTATTAGAAATTTATTAGAAATGAAAATGAAAGTTTTGATTAGTTTTTAACTATACAACAATTTTGCATCAAATAATAAGACAAAAAAATTGTAGAAATGGAATAGAAAATAAACAAGGCAAAATGTAAACGAAAGATTTTTAAAAGCGCACATTTTCAAAAGACAATACAAACTTTTTAGAATTGTGACTTGCACCAAAATATGAGAATTTTCTTAGAATTTCATATTATAATAAAAACAAATATAAGTTAAAGATGTCTAAAAATAGCAAATTTTCAATTTTTGAGCCCTAATAGCTCTTAAACAGGGGATGGTACAAAAAAAATTTTCTGAGGAAACTTATACTAATTCTAAAAATTCTTTCTTGTCTAAAAATTTCAAGTTCATATATCTGAAAGGGTACCGGAGTTATGAAAAAAGACATTTCATGCTAAATTTGGTTTTCACATAACGGTGAATTTAAAGACTAAATTAAAAAAAGCTGTATAATTTTTTTTTTTTTTTTAATGCATTTCTCTGGACAGGAAATTACACAGTCTTTGCTGTTCAGGCGTGTCTGTAAAAGTCGTAAGGGGGAATAACTCTTACGACAACTCTTACGACGTGTTTGGGATTCGAACCCACACTCCTTTGGTGTTCACAGCGTATTTTATACGCTCTTACCCACTAGGCCACCGAAGCCCCAACTGTGTAGTTTTTATAATGATTTATAAAGGTAAAAAAAAATTCTGTTGAATGGCGTTTTCAAATAAAGGGTTTTTTCAAAGTTTGAGGGGCTGTAGGTCCGTAACGGGTGAGCTACAGAAAAAAGTTGTTCCATAAAATTATTATTTTTTAGAATATCTATCCGTAATTAAAATTACATGACTCGCTTATTTCAAGGTGTTAAAAATGGAGGAGCAATTTTATTATATCCGATACTTATCGTACGGGTATAAAAAGAAGAATTGATAAAATTTTTTTTTGAATTTAATTATTTTTTAACACTGTCTATTCGTACAATGTTCAGATACATAAAATTTATCCTTCAGATATAATAATAAAAAGTGCAAACGGTAGAATATTTCCAAATTTAACAGTTATCGAAGAAGAATTATTCTTAAATGTGTTTCATCCTAAATAGAAGGGAGTTTTTGTTTCAAATTGACTATCTTCCTTCATAGAAAAGTGGTGATTTATTTCTTTATATTAGCCCTAAAACTTAGAGTATATATAACTGTGGAACTTTCATTTTGTGTTTGACTTTAAACTAATATGCACAGCTAAGATGCAGATGTCTGAAAAGAGAAATTTCTCACAACTTGATCCATAAAAGTTCTTAATCGAAATAATAAGTAAATAAACTTTTTTTTTAAAGGTGGTTAAACTTATTGTGAAAAAACTTTTGCCTCTTAGAGTTTCAAAGCAAAATTTGATGTATAATTATTTAAAATTGTAATTTTTACAAACTTTAAGAGAGAAGAATTATTTTTTTAATAACGACTATGCATAGTATAAAATTTTCGAAGTATTGTAAGCACGAAAATTTATTTTTTAACAAAAGTATTGTTGTATAAAACAAGAAAAGGTATAAAATGTTATTAATTAAAGTTTAGTTTAAAATTTATGTCGAATTTTTAATAAATTTGAAATCACAATATATATATATTGATAATTATTCGTATACATCGGAAAATTAAAATTTTAAATTTTATGTGCATGTTTAAGTATTTTACACAAACCTTTAAACCAATTATTCTTCTATATAAAAATCATTGTCCTTATAACAAAAACCTTACAAATAAAAAAATTTCTGTTATTTGTAGGTCGATTTGTTCTTATAAAGGAATTATTTGACAGAAATGCAGCTACTTACTAACATAACTATTCACCTACTCACTAATTAGATAGCCATAAAGGATAAATAAAGAAAAATGTTTAAGCAATTTTAAATTTTCCATGACTGCAACAAATCTTTCTTTAACTAATAATAAAAAATTAAAATTTTTCCTTAAAAATTATAAGATTTTAAAATGATTTCCACTAATTTAATATAATATTAAATTAAATTTTTCTTTTCTTATAAATATACTTGTTATATCTTTCATTTTTTTACCCCTATTTTTAATTCTTAATAAAAATAAAATTTTTTTAAAGCTTATTGAAAAACTTAAGTGTATCCTTGTTATATGCAGTGCAAGTACGTATAAGTGAATTACCTATTGTTATAAATACTTTCAACATAAATTCCCATCTATAACACATTCATCATTTATAAATGGTACTTTTAATAAAAGATTCTTTTAAATGAATAAAAGAAGTAGTAAACCTCATAGCAATAATCGTTTTAAATCCATTACGAAAAAAAAAAAAAGAAAATTTTGTTCACCCTAATTTCTGAAGGCGTTTTTTTTTTTGGTTTAATTTTTTTCGAAATCAACAAAAAAAAAAAAAATAAAACTGTACTTGCATATATAATTATAGCTAAAAGATTATAAATTCATTTGTAGGTTTAATTCTGCCCACTATTTTTCCCCAAAAAAAAATTTTAAATAAAAATTTCAAAACTCGGTAGGTAGGTATACAAAAATATTAAAATAAAATTATTTTAAAGTTCATTGAAAGAGAAAATATTTTATATTGTATGCATGAATAAGCAAATTTAAATAAAAATTAATAAATTTAAATTATAATATTATATTATAGAATAAATAACCTTTCAATTAAATTTACGTATAAATTCTTAAAACATATAAATTTTAAATAAACTTTTGATTAAAGTTTAAAGGTAATTTGTTAGTATTTAAATATTTTGGAAGTTTTTAAATCAAAGGATAGCTTGATTTCGTATATGAAATTTTTAATTGTTCCTTTTATAACTAAATGTAGGTTCGATGTTTAAAAAGAATATCATTTTTAACTAAAAAAAAATATTTTTTTCTTTGTGTTCTAGTAATTATAATGATCTAAAGAACCTAAGAAAATTCTTTATCCTACTTAGGGCGTTTTGGAACTTACCGCCCTTTATACTAAATTACTAGTTTATCACACTATATTTTTCCGAAAAGCCTTCCGAAATAGTATCAAGTATTTCCAAGGGCATCGCATTTCGCACTAAATCATCTGTCTAAATCATCAAAAATTCAGTGTTATAAAAACTTCACTAGATTCTTTCTTGAATTAATGATTAGACTCCTTCTTGAAGGAAGGGTTTACATCAACAAATCAAAAAATATTCAGGAACTAAAGCAGAATATTCGCACAGAAATTGCAAAATTAGAGCCAGAAACGTTGCGCAACGTAATGCAAAATGTCTTAAAAATAGCCATTTTCTGCCAACGGGAAAATGGAAGCCATTTAAAGTATGTTATTTTTCACATTTAGCTTAAAAAAAATTTAATAATTTATGCTTTCATTTAAAAAAAAAAATAAAGTAAAATATTTTAAAAATAAAAATATTACAAGTATTTCACATCAGTTATATTCAAATTACCGTACGTATACGTATATATTTTTCATTACAAATTTAATTTCTTAATATTTAAGAGAATATTAATTTGTATCTTAATATGGAATTTTTTCGTTTTGAAATAGTTAAATTTTTTATAAATATTGCTCAATAAAACTGAAATAAAGTGACTTTTGACACTGTTAAAATAAATTTCAGATAAGAATGCTTTAAAAATATGCAATGAGGTAATACTGATTGTACTCCTAAAATTTATTAACTATCATAAATTTAAAAAAAAAATAAAGCAGAATGTAAACTAACGCTTTTTAGAAGCGCACATTTTCAAAATATAATACAAACTGTTTAAAAATTGTGACTTGCATCAAAATCTGAAAATTTCAGATAAGAAAAAATGTGAAAATAGAACTGTTTTGCAATTTTAAGGGCTTGTAAGTCCGGAACCCTATATAACTAAGAAAAACCGTTACTACACGTAAAAATATATTACTGAAGCTTTGATTTTGATGTCTTGCCGAAGAAAAATGTGTACCTAAAGTTGCCTAAATTAATAGATGTCTAAAAAAATTAAATTTAAAATTTTTGAGCCCTAATAGCTCATAAACAGGGGGTGGTCTTAAAAAAAATTTCTAACGAAACTTATACTAATTCTAATTTCAAGTCACTATCTAAAAGTATGCCGGAGTTATGATGGTTGAAAAATCATGTAAAATTTGGTTTTCACATAAAAGTAAATTTAAATACTAAATTTAAGAAAATTTTGATATAGAGTTACAAAGAGGAAAAAAAATCCTGCCGAATGGCGTTTTCAGGCGTTGCAAAAATGTTATAAGTAGAGCATGAGATATACGCATTTAAAAATAGGGCTTTTTCAAAGTTGGAGAGGCTGCAGCTCCGTAATCGATGGGGCTACATGAAAAAGTTGTCCTACAACATTATTTTTTTATGAGACCTACCCATGTCATTTTTTTTCTCTACATTTAACAGTGTAGATGTTTTGTAAACAGACAGACATTTGGCCAGATGGATAGAGTGAAACATATACGTACATTTCTTTCAATTTTTTTTGGAAATGCGCTAAAAAAAAAATTCGAATAAAAAATAAGTGCGAAAAATGGTGCAATAATCTTGTACTTTTGGAAAGTGCTAGTCCGAAAGGTTAGGAAACGCTCTTAGTCATAACATCAAAGATTTCATTTAAATCACAGTTTATATACCAAATAAGTTTATAATATTTTATAAAATCTGTATAGAATGTAATAATTTTCTTGTCTTTTTGGTAAATTAAAACATTTTACAACCTAAGGTAACTTATAAAATTCTTATATATTTAACAATTAAAAATAATTTTTTTCTTTAAACATGAAAACAAAAAAACTTTTTATCCTTAATATTATGCTATTCATTCAATTTTTTTTTTTTTTTTTGATTTAAGTATCGCACTTATTCTACTCCTTTTAATTCTATTTTTGCTTTTTATCTGGTGGAATTTATATTTTCCTATATATATATATTTGTGTCTTGACTTTTAACAAGAAAATCATATTAAAAGAATTCAAGGATTTATTACTACAAAAGAAAAATCGTTCATTCAAAATAATTTCTTGTTTTTTTTTTTTGTTGTTATTTTCACTTTTCTTATATTTTATTTTTTTCAAGAATAAAATCAAAAAAAAAACAAAAAAGGAAAAATATATACTGAAATATATTTTCATTTAATATATCAACCGGACATCTAATCTCATTCCTTTATAATAAGGTAACTAAAAGTGGAACTAAGGTAGTTGGTATAAAGATTTTAAGCATCAATATAATTTCATTGCCTAATATGTAGGCGAAATTGTTAAATAATTCTTTATAGAGTGCAAAAATTTTGTTTTTTTAAAATATTTTTTGTCGCAAATGTCGAATTACATTTCAAAAAAAAAAAATGTTTTTTTTTTTGTTGCAAAACACACCCATACTTGTTCATGCTATAGGTTTATTTATAAGTTGTATTTAGCATTTCCAGGTATAACAAGTAAAATATTTTTTCACTAAAATGTCATTTCGAAAATTTATTCAACATTTTTTTTTTTTTATTCACTTTTTTTTGTTTTTATCAAATTTCTTTTAAGTTTACTTTATACCTACTGAAAATTATTTCATCTTTCTTTGACTGTCTGATATTACGAGTTAGCACTTATTAAAATTATTTTTAGAAAATCATTTTTAACAATAATTGTATATTTATGGAATAATTTTCTGAAAATTTCAATATTAAAAACTTTCTACTTAAAATATGTTCTATCAAAATTTAAAACATCTAATAAATTGCATATAGTGCCCTTGACGGCTTTTCAAACGATAAGTTTTCGAGTTTAAACGGTGGTTAAGTCATATCCATATAAATCAACTATATAACATTAATAATGGAATTTTATAATCACATCTTAACGGAACAGATCTTAAAATGTTTTTAAGTTATTTAAAACTGGGGAAAATAAAAATAATAATGTGTGAATGGATAAGAAAGTTGAAAATTTCAATATTTCTCATTATTTTTTTTTCAGATAATCTTAATCTAGTCTTTTTTTGCTTTTGTTTTTTTTTTTCTTAAAAAGTCATATAAAAACCAAGTTTAAGTTTTTTCAAAAATTTTCTGAGTATAATTAAAACTTAATACTAATAAAACAAACTTAACCTAACCTCCTTACTAACCCCTTTTTCCTTTATGGGTTTTTTCCGAACTGTTAAATATTCGGAAAAAACCAACAAAGAAAAAAATTATTTCTAAAATTAAAATAAAAAAAAGAACATTTTTTTTTTTATATTTATGTACACTAATAAGTATATTCTAACCACCAATAACTTCTATTTAATGATTTATTCATATCTGGTATATATACGTCATATTTTATATTGATAGAACTCTCGTCATTAGGATCATACCTTATTTTTTTACACGTAGCCCTTCTATTATTGTGAAGTAATATTGCGACGTATTGCTGGTTCTGTATATAACGCTGCATATCTAAGAATATAAAATGTTCCGGTGCGATGAATATATTCATTGTTGTGATAATATATTCTTGAAATTAACCTATTTTCTTTAACCAGATTTGACCTATTGAAATGTTTTCTAATAAGATTAATAATGAAATTATCGATACGGTATACTTTAGGTTGCTCGTAAATATATTTATTAGAATAGAAATGTAAATAATTGGTTTGAGGTTTCCTAATTTTATTTATACATAATATAATACATTTCCTTTCAAATTTTCAGAAAGGTTCCATTAGACTATACTATACTTATCTTAAACCAAATAGGTGCCCCGTATATTAGAATTGATCTGATTAATGACTGATATGCAATTATTTGAACTCTTGAGTAAATTATTTTATTGTAAAATAACTTTTTGCACATCATTAATGCTTTATTTCCTTTTGATATTACCATTTTTACATGTTAAGTATAATTTAGTAAATAGTGCAAATGAATACCTAAGTACTTTACATTTCACTTTTATTTGCTATTATATTGTTGTTAATACGTCTATTACAGCAAATAAGGAAATGAAACTTTAATAATCCATATTTATAGGACCTTCCTTTAATTATTTATTTAAGTTAAATTTAATTTTTTAATATCTTACGATTTTAAAATTAAAGTAATTCTAACAAATATAAAATAATTTCGCTGAAAAATATAGGTAACTACTATTTAAATAACGGTAATTTTATTTAATTATTTTTACTTGCAAATATTACGATAAAAAAAGTAAAAACTAACTTTAAAAAATAAGAAATAGAAAAAAAAAAAACTTTTTTTAAAGAATAATATACGAAAAGAAAAACACAGAGGAGGACAAAAAACGAAAAACTCCAAAAAAAAAAAAGAACAACTTTTCTTACAAGTGCTTTCAATATAATAACATTATCTCGTTCTATTTTTTACTTCAGTTTTATTTAAGTTTTTTTTACCGACCGCATACATTAATGTATAAGGTAGGTATTGTTTTCATACTAAAAATTTGTACCCGAGATTTTCGCAAAAATGCACTACTCCGGTGTGGAGAAGGCTGTAAAAAAATTTTCAGCATGATGTCCGTCTGTGTGTGTGTGGGTGCGTGTGTGAGTATGTCTGTGGACACGTGTACAGCTTAAACGACTGAGCGAAATTTTTTGAAATTTCATATTTAACGTTTTGACGTAAATATCTCGGATTGATAAGCTTTTGGAGCAAATCAGACAACCGCAAGTGGTAGTTTACTAGGGTACTTTTTAAGTTTTTTACGAATATTTCGTAACAGAAAAATTTTGTGAGAAAAATTATTAAGAAAAAGTTGTTACACAAGTAAACAGGAACAACTTTGCCATAGAACATTTTTTGATCCGACTAACTTTAACTTTTATTTAATTTTTTTTCTAAGTCCAAATTTCATACGTAACACTCCATACGCATTTATATGAACAATTTTTTTTTGTTTTTCTTTTATATCTCTAAAAATTTTTATACATACATATGTATGTACTTATATCTATGCCAATGCATATTATTCATTTGTTGATGACATAAAATTAAAACGGTAAAATTTTTGTTAGCAGATTTAATATTAATCTTATGTTTGTTTTGTATTTGTTTACAGTTTTTATTATTTTTTACTTTTAATATTATTTTTTGAATGAAAAAAAAATCATGTATCTACATTACAATAATAATAACAATAAATGGATTAATGAATGAATGTACATATATTTTTACGATTTCATTGTATATAATTATTTTTATTGAATAAAACAAAATGTTATTAATGTTAATTATTATTTAAAAAATCTATAAATTTTGGCATTGTACTTTTTGTGTAGTGACGGTCGGTCCTGTGGTGGAGACACCTGTTTTTTTTTATACTTTTACCATTCAATGAATGTATGATAGATATATACAAGTTTATGGTTGATAAGAAAATATGGTTCATGGTTCCTTGTTTTATTTTTTTGATTTTTTTTTTATAATTTTACACACAAAAACAAAAAGACAAAAAAATTACCCATCCTTTTTCTTGTAAAATTCATTTGATTGGTTTGTTAGACGATCATGTCGATTTCATCAACTATCACATTGTTTGTTTTTCTTCTTTGTTGTTAATAGTTTTATCATAATTTTTTTTTTTCAACCTGAATGTTTTTTATTTTTATCATAGTTTTTCTTATATAGATAATTTCATTTTTCTTAACTTTTATTATATTTCATATTTATTATACAAAAAAAAAACACTTTAAAAACAATATTTTTGTTGTGTTATCCTTATTTTTATCTTTGTTGTTGTTGAAAGTTAAAAACTAAAAAAAAAAATTCCTTTCCACTGACTTTAAATAATTTAGCACATATTTTTGTTAAGTTTACAAGTTGTTATAGTTTTAATCGTAGAGTGAGAAAAATTCTTTCAAAAACAAACCAAAAAAACAACGTTTTCTTAGATGAGTTCGTTGGGTTTTTCTTCCCATTGATGTACGTTTTGCTTATTTTCTATAGAGATATATATTGCAATATAAGAGCAAAAAATAAAAATATTATATTTTCTCATTTTGATATTATGGTGGAATTTTTATATCCAATAGAAAAACGAATATACTTTTTAAAAACATTGTATATTTATGAGAAAACCTGCCAGAACGAATCAGTTGGTTACTTTTTAATGCAGTTTCTTTTATAACCGGATTATAGACAACAAAAGCAATACAATTAATGGAAAATATAGAAAAAAGGAGTTGTAAAGTTGATTGGGGTTGTCTTATGTGTTGTTATTATTTTATTTAAAATATAATTCTTTTTTCTCGTTAATAAAAAAAAATAAAGCATATTAAAAAGAGAGAATAAGAACGGTGACCACTTTTATATCAAAATTTATAATTTTTTTAAGAATTATTTATGTAAGGTAAAATTATAAAACATCAAAAGACACTTTTTTTCCATTTTAAGGGAATCCTATATAATTAAAACCGTTAATGCACAAATATTATGTTGAAACTTTAATTTAGATAATTTACTTTAAAGACATTTGCACAGAATATGCAGAATATAATCTATTTAGAATTTAGGAAATTTTCAAATATTGATTCGTTCTTAACCAAAAAGAATTATAAACAATTTGTAATCTTCTCCTATAAAAATTTCATGGTTCTATCGAAAAGTACACCACAGATATAGTTTCATATAATGCTAAATTTAAATACTAATTTACAAAATATTATATAATTTTTATATTGATCATTTGAAATTTTTAGATTAAAAAAATATTGAATAGAACTTAAGATATAAACTTTTTAAAATAGGGCTTTTTACATATTTAAGTGGTAGTAGCTTAAATAATTTTCAAAAATGTTTGCAAAAAAATACTAAAAATGGTAATATTTTTCCAAAATCACAAACTGACAATTTTCAAATAATGGAATATCGAAAAAGTTTATTAATAATGATAATCCCATTATCCTAAAAAAAAAAAAACTATTTTCTAACAAAAATTAAATTAAATAATATAATCAAAAAATTTTTTTATTTCCGAATTATAAAATCAAATATTCTTTCTTAAATTAATTTAAAAAGAGAACTTCATAGAATGTTTTTAGTTAGCAAAAATATTTAAAATTGCAAGAAAAAAATAATTTACAAAGGTCTTTTAATTATTTAAATTAAAATTTTCCAATTTCATAGAATTGTAACATTTTTTAATTTATTCTTTCTTTAAATTCCACAAAATCTTAAAAACACAACAATTAAATTAATTTATTGTTTAATATCTTTTTTGTGTGATAAATCTCAATCGAAATAATTAAAAGTTAAAAATGAAAAAAAAAAAAATTAACTTTTATAAAAAAATTTTTAAAATCAAAATTTTAATTTAATAAAATTATATAAACAAAATAATTTCTTCATTCTTTTTGTTTTTTTTTTTTTTTAAATAAAAACTTATCCACTCACACATAAACTAAAAAACAATCAAACTATCTGAAGATAAATACCTACCTTTATACTTTTATTACTTATATACTACACATAAACTGAAAAACATTTAAAATTCATAGAAAAGAAAAATAAAAAGTTTTTGTTTATATTATATAAAAAAAACTTTATAGATATTTGTATAGTAAGTGTATATATACATTATATTGAAAAATAAACGTCGCCTTTCATCATTCCTAATATAGCAAACAGACTGGTAAAGTAAAAATTTAGTTTTTTTTTTTTTTTTATGGTAGATATTTTGTTTGGTTTTAGCTGTGTTTATATTATTAAAATTGTTAAAACCTAACAACTTAAAATATAATATTTTTCTTGTTTTTTAAACTGTTTTATAGCTGCTTAGCTAGAGTTTAGAATTTTCTATTGATGATTATTGTTTTTGTTGTATATTTTGTTTTTTTTTTTTTGTTTTTATATTTTTTCCCATACTTTAGAAAATAACTTTTAATAACTTTTAATGATCTTTTGTAAATGGGAAAAGTTTTGTGTGTTTTTTGTTTGTTTTTTTCTTGATTTAATTCAAAATGTTTTATTTTTATATATTTTCCTTTTTTTTATATTATTGGATTTTCATTATTTTGGGCCAGCAAAAACAGTCAATTTACAATTTTATTTTTTTTTTTGTTTTTATTCTTTTGTGTACTGGATAATTGCTATAAACTTGTTCTTTATTTTTTTTTTTTTTAATATTATTTCTGCTATTGACAGCAGTCAATATCATTAAAATTCTAAAGAATATGTGTATTATATAATAAATGTTAGATATACTTTTAAAAATTCGTATTTGTACAGTTGTGTACAAATAGAATAATAATTGTGTTAAAGTATAAAATTGTTTTCTTTGATTATTACAGAATATCCTAAAAGTATGCAAAACTTTTGAGAGTTTATGTGCTTTTGAAAATCATGTCTAACCTTTTTAATTTTTAATAGTTTTAAATATTAATTTATTTCTTATTTAAATTAAATTATTAAATTTTAATTATATTTGACCCTCAATTCTTCCGCCCATATTAAATCAAATCCATACTAGCAATATACAAAGGAATTCTTTCGTAGAGTTTGACTAGACATTTTTTCATTTCAGATTTTCGTTTAAGAGATGCATTTTCTTAAGAAGAAAAAAGATATATCATGTAATAATTGTTGAAGTTTTATATATCTTTAAAATAGTTTCCTATAATTAATTTATAAAATTCAGAATTAGAAGATGTATTATTTTAAGAAAAAAAAAAAAACAAAAAACTTTCAAAGTCTAGGAAATTTTGTATAATAGATTTTATAAAACAGTTATAAATGAAGAATTGTATAAAAATATAAAAATAATTATACCGAAATATGCGTACAGCAGATATACATTATATTGAATATTATATTTTAGATTTTATTATAAAAAGTAAATCAGAAGTAATAAAGAATGTTACAACTCTTATGTCCACAACTTTTTGAATAATAATCATTAATATTGAATATCAAATCAAAATGGTTAAAATGTAATACAAAGTAACGAAAAACAAAAAAAAAAAAAAAATTATAATAATAACGATAACAATACTCATAACAATATTAATGAACAGTAATGTATTTCACCTTTAACGATTCCTTATATACAATCTAGAACTAACAATAAAAAAAAAAATGTCGTGCTAATTTTATTTTATACAATATAAGAAACAGAACAAAAACAAAAATAAATAAATAAAATAACATTTTTGTAAATCAAATACTGAATTCAACATATTATAAAAACTTGTAAATAATATCGATAAATGTTTTTGACATAGTTTTGTTATATTGTTTTTGTTTTTTTTTTTTTGGTTTATTGTGATATATGATAAGAAAACAGAATTATGTTTGACATCAAAAATATCATAATTATTCTATGAGAGCACAATTTTTATTGTTTTTTTTTTTTTTTTGTTTTTTTTTCAGGAGATTTATTTTATAATATTGACTTATATAACAAGATCTATACATTAATAATAATAAATATAATAATATAAATAACAGCAATAACAAAAAATAAAATAAAAAAAGTAATCATATCTTACATCAGAGACGTGACATTACTTACTTTACCTACATATAAATTGAGTAGTTGCCTACCACTTACTTACATTTTTAATATCCAATAAAAGTAATCATATCAGTTAAAAATGTATGTATATTTTCACATTCAAGAGGGTCCTATAATATATACATTGAGTAGTAAGAAAAAATGGTTTAACTTGTTTTTTTTTTTTTTCTTTTTTTTTTGTGTTTTATTTTTTGTTTAATTTTGTTTTTCATAGCTATTTTTTATTTTTGATCTGTAGACCGATAAATTCGATTGTCAAAGTAACAGTTTAATAGGAAAATATAATAACATAGAAATATTCCCTTGAGAAATTTGTTAACCCATATATACATTTTACATGTAACATTTAACATAAATAACATTTTTAACAGGAATTGTATCTAAAATTATCTTAATATAATATAATATGATTTTTTTTTTTACTTTTTCTTTTATTTAATTCTTTTTCTATCAAAACTACATGAATTTTATATAAATTTTTACATAATATGCATATATGACGGAATATTTGGAATATATTTCAAAAAATTGCTCCAAAATGATATTTTCATTTTTTTCTTTTTTTTTTTTTTTTTGTCAAAAAATGAAAAACTCAGAACGTGAGATACAAAAATACTTTAAATTATCCCTTTCTATATAAAAATATTATTTATCATATCATATTTTCTTATAATTTCATTTGAACTGTAAAAATGGATCATTCTATAGAATTATACAGACGCAATAAAAGCAAAATAAAAAAATAACATAAATAATTTAGTAAATTATATATATACAATTATATATATACAGAATTAATATCAAAAAAAAAAAAACAAAAACTAAAAAAATTAAAAATGTCCTTATTTTTTTCTGTCCTGTTAATAACTTTTCTATACAAACATGAACCAAGTAAAACAAAATTATTTCAGATAAATATAGACTAAATATAATAAAATAATAATGAAAAGAATTCAAATCTTTTTCTAGAAAATTTCTTTTTTTTTCCTTTATTTTCTGTTTTTTTTTTTTTTTTTCTTGTTTTTTTCCCTTTATTTGTTGTCATTTTTGAAAGAGAATCCTTACTAACAAAAAAACAAAAAAAAAAAAAACTTGTATAAATATTGTACAACGATATCTAATCTTTAAAAAAATGAAAAGTAAATGAACTTTTTTTTTGTTTACTAAAGTAATATATCCAGAAGAAACGGTATAAATTTTATTTCGTTATTATAATTTGCGTAAACGAAATAAATTAGCGCACTATAAATATTTCTTCGATTAATTTCAACAGAAGTTTAAAAAGTTTATCAAAAATATCAATTCAACCTGTTTTATTTCTTTCCTATAGTATATATGTAAATCTTAAATGAATTTTTCTAGTAGAAGAAAATTTTTAATAGAGTTTCGACGCGGGAAGGAAGGTAAAAATGATATAACAAAAAATTAATTTGCTCATTGATGCTCCGGAAAGCTACTTATTGCAGCACTTATCTTAAAATTCTAATTTGAGTATAAGAATCTAAAACTAATCATACATTTTAACGCATTATAGACATTTTAACTATTTTTAATAAAACTGAAACTCAAGAAAATCATAAACAAGATTAATTTTTTAAAAGATTTTTATTTCTATTAAAAATTAAAATTTTATTACGTTTTCTATTTAAGTATAGATTTGTGAATATCTGACTAATGAAGTAGTAATGATTTATACCGTAATATTTAATCTCGTAAAAATTAAAGTCGTTATATATAAAAGAAATATAATAGATGGCGCACAACAAAAAAAATACATGTTTTATAATCTTGTATCAAAGCTGTACATCATTAAGGGCTTAGTAAAAATACTGATCAAAAAGAAACTGGAGCTTAGTCAAGTACATCAATTTCTTATAATGAATCAATTTAATTTCGACAATTGTCTTCATATTATTTGTTATTGTTTTCTACCAGCTATTTATAAATTACTCCTATTTCTACCACCTATTCTTGATTTGGCTTTTAAAGTTTTTAATCTATAAACGATTTAATGGATTCTCTATCCTCCCTATAAAAGATAATAGAAAGGTAAAAAAAAAAACAAAAAACTTTAAGTGTCATTGTTTAATAACAATTTAATAACAAAACTAGTATTAGTACTATCTTTAATTTAATAATATTAACTTAGAGAAGAATTGATAAAAAAAACTAACAGACACATTCAAAACAAAACAAAACATTCATCCTTTTTCTAAAATAGCAACATAATAAAAAATTAACCAAAAAAAAAAAAAAAAAAAAAACAAAACGAACAAAATATTTTTTTGTAATTTGAAACGATTTTAAGATGAAAAAAGTGTTTAGAAGAACTTGTACCAAACAAGATACACAAGAAAGTAAAAGACAAAAAAAAAAAAAAAAAAAATTCTTTAGTTGAGTTTTTATCGAAAAAATATTTTCTCTTTTATTGAACCTTCAGGCTGACCATTAAATAGAGAGAAAGAATCTCAGGTTACAACCTTTACTTATATTACTAAAGTTATATATTATGTATAATGTATATAATATATATTATATACTTTAGTATCTTTAGATAGATTCATACATGCTTTTATATTTTACGATGATTGTGGGTGGTTTTTTTTTTTTTTAAGGAATCCATTAACTTAACCGACAAATGTTTATAAAATATAATATGTGGGTCTACAATACATATATACATATAGTAAAATTACAATTACTATTTCTTTTACTACTATACTATATACTTTGAAAAGAAAGTTAAAGAATACTAGTAATAATGAAATTTAAGATAAGAAAAAAGAAAAAAAAAAAAAAACAAAACAAAAAAAAATCTATCAGAAAAGAAATATGATTTCAATAAAATTATATTGAAATGAAAATGAAATTTACTATGGGACAGTATATATAGTAATGAAAAAATTTTATATTGAAGATTATAAAAATAAGAAGAGACTAAAAACATTCAATTTATTAATAACTATTATATTACAAAATTCTTAAACGAAAAAAAAAAAAAATAAACAGTGTCAAAAAATAAAAAGTTTTATTCAATTAATAGGTTATGAAGAAAAAAAAACAAAATAATATAAAATAAAACTAAATGTTACTTGGGTTACTTTTACACTTTTATTTATCAATGTTAACAATATTTTGTAAATGATAATTTAAATAGGTAAAAAAAAGTTAGAAATAAATTTAAAATGGAGGTAAAAAAGAACTTTAAAACAATAGTACTTTTAATTAATCCAAGAAATTAATTTGATCCAACAGATTTGCAAAAACTTGAAATAATTTACTAAAAGTAAGAAAAGTGAAAAAAAAAATTTAAGTATCCTGTACAGATAAAATATGTTTTTTAACACTTTTGTAATAATAAGATATTTGTCTTTCTCTATTTCATCTCTATGATGCATAAGTTATAATACTTTTAATACTTATCTTATTACATAAAATTTGTTAAATATACATTTAAACTTAAACTAGAAAATCCCCTGCGCAATTGCACAATTTCTATAGATGCAAACACAGTTACGTTATCATACTGACTCCCTAAATAAACTTCCTATTTTGATTTTTACAACACCACCATTAAAAAAACTTTGGCATCACTTACTTGATGTAAGGGAAAAAAAAACAAAACAAATCTAAACACATAAAATAAAAAAAGCTAGGTGCAGTTTATTAATTTTTTCTAGCCGTTTTTTCGCGGCGGTAATTTTTGACAGTTTTTTAATCATTGAGAAAAAATGGTCCAAGCTAAAAGCACATTCAGGGAAAAAGTTCGTGGCGATATGTCAAAAAAATGTTTGAAACACATGTAAAAGTGCACAATAAAAATCGGCGGAAACATGCCGTCGATTTTTTTCCCAGGCTGGAAAATTTATATTTTACAATTTTGTAGCGGCGAAATCAATATAGACGTATATTGTGACATTAAAAATCAAAAACAAAACAAAAAAATTTTATGCCAATAAAAATAGCTGTTTTCGCCGCGAAATTTTCAACCCGAATTTTGTCCAGCGCTCTGAATGTGTTTTTACCTTTTAGCCCGAGCTGTAATTTTATGTTTTCCATGTGGAAATTCACACGAATTTTAAAATAATATGACACTTGGACACCTATTAAATAATTAATGTTTTTTTTTTGCAAAAATATTTCTATCAATCTTATTGTTTTCGTAATCACATAATATTTATCTAAATATGCCGTATTTTATATTAAAATAAAATTTTCAATTTTTCTACATTCTATCAAAAATTTTAACTTTATTTATTAACAAAACTACTTTCAAGTCTTTTGCGTTTATTTTTGTTTGCTTGAAAAAAATTTGCTGAATTTATTTTATTTAAATGTACTTTGGAAGATGTCTTTGTTATATTTAATAAAAGATTCATGTCTCTGATAATGAAATTTCGTAAATTTTCGGGCGCTTTTTTTTCTGACGGTCGTTTTCGACAGCTTTTTAATTAATGACGGAATTTACACATACGCACAAACTAAGCAATTTCAAAGACTATATATCTGATCTGATGATATCTAATAAATCTTATTTTTCCCATGGCTAACAATATTATTTATGGTCTAATAATAAATTGGTACAAAATTATGAATTTATTGTGAGAGAAGGCTTCTAAAATTATATTTTCTATGTTAATTTTTTCTTTTGTTTTAAGAAAAATATCCGTTTCTATAATATTTAGTAAGTTTCTGACTTCTGTTATGAAATATAATTATCTAAGTCTGCCGAATTTTATATTAATAAAAAAAATTTGAATACCAAAAACTTAGCTTAAAAATCAAAATTTTAACCTAAATAAACAAAACTACTTTAAAGTCTAATACGAAGCTTTTACCAGCTTTTATAATAGTGAAAACAAAATCAAAAATAAAATCGGTTTATTATTTTTTTCTTATAAATATGAGAATTACTATAAACTTTGCTCTTTTCACTTTCAGGCGTTTTAATTTTATTAAAAGATCCTATTTTTATTTTTTTTTTTTTCCAAAACAAAGAATCATTTGAAAACTGCCAACAGAAGATTAATAATTTATTTTTAATTTACCGCTGCGACCAGTTCATAATGGATGTGGCGGTCAAATTTAAAAATTAAGAATTTGCTGAATTTATTTTTATTGAAAATGTATTTTTTAAGTATGTACTTTTCCGTACTAACTTTTAATGAACGGTTTATGTCTCTGATAATACTTAGAGTCAAAGATTTGTGTCTCTGGTAATAAAACTTTAACTTATTAAATAAATATACAGAAATATCATCATTGCCAGTTTAGTTTACATTCAGTGTGAGTTTTTTATTATAGAAATAAAATATTTTTTTTTAGATGTTGGCAAGGTCTCGCCAACATTTTGTGTATTATATTATAGATATCATAGGCAAAAGTGGTTATGTGCTATGCTAGATACACAATAACTCAAAACATTACGTTATTTTCTTATTATGGATGTTCTGATAGTTAGCAGGTTAGAAAAGAATACAAAAGTAAGAATAAAATTCTCTATAAGCAAAAATTATAAAAATATAGTTTCAAAATTTTTATGGAAATTTTGAAAAATTTGGTTATATTAGCTATATTCTGTCCGTCTGTTTGTCAGAAAATTTAAAGGGTATATTTAGATGAAGCAAAGAATTTTTAACTATAAGCATTTTTTAAGATCTTATAAAAAAAAGTAAATGTTATTCAACAACTTTCTTATTTAGCCCACTAGTTACAGAGTTACAACAGCTAAAAGTTGGTTAAAATCCTGTTTTCATATACATGTTTATATATTTCAATATCTGCTTAATATTTTTTCAATCTAAAAATCTTAAATATCAACTACATTATAAAGGTAAATAAATTTATCGTTATATTAAACCATAATTTAACAAAACATCCGTAACTTCGGAGTTCTTTCAATAACAATCTTAAAATTTTAATACAATGAAGATCTTTCAAAATTAGCATAAACTTTTTCTTAAAATTTAAGAAATATCGTTTAATTTTCTACAATTTTTTCTCATATCAAAAGTTTTATCAAAAGTTACAGATTTTGAGGCTGAAATAATCATAATACTAATAGAATTTTTATTATCTTTTTGAAAATATATGATCATAAAAACCTTTGGTTTTATATAATGCCATTGTTTTTATTATTATTAACAAAATTGTTTACAAATTTATTCAATTTTGTTAATATACAATTGGTGTTTCTTAAATTTAATTACTTGATGAATCTTATAGATATAATTTAAGTATATATCGTTTTTTCATCTATACAGTTATAGTTTCTATTATGATCGATTTAGTTACTCAATTAACAATAAAAAGGCATGTACAAACCTCTTTTGCAATGTGTTAGTAAATTTTTTTTTTAGTTCATTTCTCTGCCACATAAATGTGAAATGTCGTAATGGGGAATAACTTTTACGATGTGTGTGGCTTTCGAACCCACACTCCATCGGTGTTTATAGCATATTTTATACTCTCTTACCCACTAGGCGACTAAGGCCCCTGTTCGTAAATTAAATTGTAATTAAATCGTTTTAAAATTATTAAATAATAAAATCTTTTAAAACCAAAGCCATATAAGAATTTTTTTCGATTGCAGGATCAAATCAAACGATTTCCTTAATTATTATATGAAGATTCCTATACAAAATTGTTCTTTTTTTTTTGTTTTTTTTTTATTTTCAAATTTAATTCGACATTGACATCAAATTCAATTTTATTCGGTTTTTAATTTTTATTAATTTTTCTTTTTCATTAATAAATTTTATATCACTTTATTTTTTATACATGTGTTTATCTAAGTTTTATTTTCATTCAATGTTAATTTCCAATTATATTTCAATTCAATTATTTTATTCAATTATAATTAATTTCAAAATCAATTTTCTATAATTGAAATGAGTAAACATAAAATAATTAAAAAAAAAATAGAACATAAAATAAAATATTTATTTTTAATATAAATTAAAATGATTGTAGGTACATAATATACAAAAAAAAAAAAAATTAATGAAAAAAAAGAGTTAATTTTTTTTAATAAAATTGAAAATAAGAAAATAATCCCAGTTAACCATTGGATTATCGTTTTCCGAATATATATAGAAAGGTTATAGAAAATCGCGAAAGACACCAATGAGATCAGCGGATGAATTATCTTTGATACTATTGGACTTTGACAAATCAAACGTCATTTCCCTTTTAAACCAAACATCAGATTATCACCTATGATACAATGAACTGTTTGATTTGGGGATTGGAAAAACAGAAATAAAGGAAAATGGTGAATATGGCAAGTTACTAGATTTTGGGAGGATTGTTTAGAACAAAGATGTAGATATTTTTCTTAAATTTCACGATATTATTGTACCGTATATAGTTGCCAATTTTTGAGAATACTTCCGGTGGCAAGTAAATTCCATATTCTCGCTGTGTGCATAACAAACGAATTTCCATATGGGAATTTTTAAGGTATAAGGATTAGCCTGTAGAGCACTCCTTCTATTTCAGTTGAAAAGGATAGGCATTAAAATAGAATGAGTAATCCGACGACACATGGTTCTACGAGCCAGAATTGAGGTAGCAATGAGATAATTTATTAAACTAATTGCTCTGTTTTGCACTTTGTCTATAGATATCCCAATGCAATACAATTTTAGATATTTTAAATCCTCCATGAATTTTTGTTATTTATTGGCTATGACATGAAAAAAGTAAGATATTTTATGACACTTTGACAGGACCCATTTCCATATACTCACAACAAGAAAATGTTCGATTAGCACCAAATTCATCAAACTGGAAATTATTGTTTCAAGTAATTTCTTTAGAAATTTTATACATAAAGAATAACTTAAATAATTTGGCATTATCCAGCTTTACTACCAAAAAAAGCATTTTTTTTTTAAAAGATTTTCTAACAAGATTCATCATTTAGTAGACAAATCTATAGATTTGAAGCTGCTTGCGATGATCACGTTAAGATGATTAAAAACGACACTTATCGATAATACTTAAAGTAGATCTTGTAAACAAAAATTATTTTTATAATACATTTGCAAAATACTTCTTTTTTTTTCTCTTTTTATACATAATATAATATAAAAATAGAAAAAAAAAAATCAATAAATAAAACGGAAAAATTTTCAAAAAATTAAAAATTATAAAAACATAAGAATAGGAATAGGAAAGGTAAAAAAAAAAAAAAAATATTTTTCAATTATTGAGTTACTGATTGGCATTGACAACAAAGTAACTAAAAAATATTTAATTGAATCGGGTTATTAATAAAATAAAAAAATTAATTTACTTTTTCCTGTTTTAAATTATATATTAATCAATAAATTTAGAATTTTATTTTTTCTTTATAAGAGTATACCTTATAAATATAATTTTTTTTAAATTTAAAGTTTTAAGGTTGTATAAAAAGAGGTTTAAAATTTTAAAGGAGATTGAAAGAAAAGGAGGGTTATTAAAAAACAAACTAGATATAGTAAATGAAAAACTTTTAAAAATTTATATACCTATTTAATTTAATTTTATTTTATTGTCAGTTAAATTTTCTAATCATAATTAAATTAAATTAGAACAATTACTTGAAAGATTATTCTGTCATATTTTTTTCTAAAAATTAAATAAAAAATTTAAAACTTTGTTTAAGAGTTTTTTGAAATTTTTTTTTTTTTTACAAAAATTAATTTAATTTGAAAATGTTTTTTTTTTTTTTTTGTTCAATTAAGTTTTTCAGTTAAGTATAAAAACTTTTATTTTTTGCTTTTTTTTTTTTTTTTATAAAATTGAAATAATTTTAGGTCAAAAATAAATGGAAATAATTATATAAATAACTTTGATAAAAAAATTGTTTTAAAAAAATATAAAAAAGTGCTAAAGTATGAAAATTAAAAAGTTTAACTTTTTTTATAACAAAAAACAATAAAAGTCTTTATTAAAAAAAAAAAATTTTCTTTCAAACTACATATAAAATAAATAATTTTGTACATATAAAAAATAAAACACGTAAAACATGAAACATTACGCATCCTCTATTATTTTTAATTACAATATTTAACATCAATTTCTGATTGATAAGCCTAAAAAATATATATTTAAAAATATTTTATCAATATTTTACTCATATACCAACACGATAATACAATACAAATTTTACCAGTATAACAAGCAAGTATATACCAGAGTTTCCGGAGTTTTTTAGTTATTTTTCTTAATAACACAAGTAGTCCAATATGAATCTTATCTTAAAATTTCTTTTTAAATTTTTCGAAATATACCGAAAAATTGTAAGGGACATGTTAAGAAATTATGTGACGCGAGCAACAAAAAAAAATCATGAATGATCTCAGGGATATACACTTGATTTATTCGCAACAAATTAAATTTATTTATTAATTTCGCAACAAAGTCAATTAAAAATGGCTGCCCTAGCCATATGACAAATTAAATTTCAATAACTATGTGGATATGGATATTTATGACATTTGAATGTTGAATGATTGAGAATATTTTTAAATTCCACAAAAGAATTTCCGCTAGTTACCTACCGAATAATTAGCATCTATTCGTGAGAATAAGATTCTTAAGTAATTTTTAAAAAAAATTATTAATAATTAAATTTTTGCAAATTTTTAATTAAATTGATAAGGTTTTCGGAATATTAATAATAAATTTAATGTAATTGATAGAGTTTAGAAAAATTAAAGAGTTTTCGACATATTTGTACTAGACCAATCAGCCATTTGAATAAAAACATATGATGAAAATTTTTGTTTTACTTTTAAATGTTAATTTCTAATAAGTTTTGCGTGCCTTTCTGAACATATAAAAAGCAAAAAGCAAAAAAATTTAATATTAAACACAAAATATATACATATATATAAGATTATATTAACTATTTATTTAAAGATAAGACATTCCGTGAAAATACAACAAAAAAAAAAAAAAAAAAACATAATTAAAGCTAAAATATATAATATTAACATTTTTACAAAAAATATAATTAAACAAAGGGCAAAAATCACACAGTAGAAAAAAAAAATGTTCAATTCCTTTTTTTTTTTTTTTCGATATTAATTTTTTTCTTAAATAATTTCTTCATTATATGTCTAAAGTTTTTTATTATGTGGTTTCATTCCCTGTTTTTTTTTTTTTTCCTTTAAATTCTTCTTAGTGATTTTTTTTTGTTTTTTGTTTTCTGTTTTTTTTTTTTATTTTTCTAATATATGTATAATCAATATTTTGGATGTTATATGAAAATACAAAAGTATATATACATATAATATATTGATTTAATAGTCTAGTAAATAAAATGGCAATAATAACAATCAGTTAAAAAATAAAAATAAAGACAATACCATGAACTATAATATTAATTTAATAGTACGGGCTTTTTATAATAAATTCTATGAATGAATTTTACACCAATCTTATGCTTATACATATTATATTATATCAATAATAAAAATTTCAAATGTATATCGAAAATGTATCTAAAATGAACTAAAATGTACATATATATATATATATATATAGTATCTATTTAGATTCAAATCAAAAAGAAATCCTTATAATGGTGTCTTAGAAAAATTTTTATTGTTTTATTTGTTGAAAATGAAAATGACTACTTATACTATAAAACATAAAACTACATATTATATGTATATACATGTATAATTTTAAGAATTATACAATTTGTTTCATTCGCATTCACATTTCTATATAACTATTAAAATTGAGAATAAGGAAGACAAAAAAAAAAAAAAATTAAACCTAGTCTTGTATAGATATATATGTATTTCCTTTTTATATCCTTATCTTCTTTTGTCCTATTATATACATATATTTACATATATATGTTATTTTTATATTCTTATTTCTATTTTGGATATTTTTATTTTATCATTTTATTAAAAGTTCTGTTCTATTTCTATCAATAAAATCGTAAAATATCAGCATTTTATTATTATTATTATTTTCGCTTATTCGTATAAAAATTCATGTATTACGTCTTGTAAACAGTTGAATGCTCAACAATTTATCTATGTATATTATGTATGAAAATATATGTATAAAAACGACAACATTTATTTTTTTTTTTTTTGTTTAATTATTTAAATATACATATAAGATTATATACATATACATAGATGAATTCAAAATATAATTAGATTAGTATAAATATGCTAAAATATATAGATCAAAATCTAAAAAATGTCACGAATATTACTTTTGAATTATTATTAATGACCAAATCAATAAAAAAACAAAAATAATATAAAAAAAAAAAAAAGGAACACAGAAAATAAATATCAATATAAAATGTTGAGTGTGTAATTAAATGCACAGCTAATAAAAGAAAAAAAAAAAAAAGGACATAAAAATCGAATACGAAAAAATCATGAAAAATAAAGGAACGTCAAATGGTAATTTAATGGTATAACATTTGAATTTAATGACTTTTACATTTTTTTTTTTTTTTTTTTTTCGATTGTAATGTTAAAACTTAAATCCTACGCTTTGACAAAGTGATAAACTATAAAATGTTATCATCAAAAAAAAAATTTTTTTTCCTTTAACCCACATTAAAAAATTTTTAAAAGATATTTTAATGAACAGCTAAACACAATTCATTGTGTTCTTTAATTCAGTTTTTTTTTTTTTTACATTCTTTATGAATTTATTAAGTTTTTCAATAATTCTTTAAATCTTTAAGTAAATTTAAAATATTTTCTGAATTTATATTATTTTGCAAGATAGAAATATTAGTACACTTCATGAATTGTAAAAAAAATTTTTTTTTTAAGTATTTTAATATTTAAACATAGCCAAAAAAAAAAAAAAACATATTAAAATGTACATAATATATTATATAAAATTAATTCTATATAGAATATATATTTTATTTAAAAAATGCATACTATCAGATTGTTTAATGTACATTTTAAATAAAAATGTATAGGTTACTACTGTAAAATTTTGTTTTATTCATCTCTGTTATATATCTTTTCAAAATAAAATATTTTACACGCGAAAACATATTTTCACCTTTTCCTTACTTTAACAAGAGAAACTTTTTAATGTTTTTTGAAAATTTTTTTTTTTTTTTTAAAATGTTGTCTCGGCATACTTATACAGTGTCAATTCATTGACTGCGTGATCATTAGTGTCATCAACACTATATACACTATATAAAAATAATGAAACAAAAAAAAAAAAAAAAGGAAGTATGTACTGAAGTATTTGAATTTTTTTTTTTTCAAGTATTTACCTAAAAAGTATCTGTAGATATGTTAAAGTATACCGTATAATTAAAATGACACAATATTCAAAAGAAAAGTTAAAAAGAACAAAAAGTACAAAGAGGGTATAAAGAGTATGAATAAGAGAAGACTTAACATTTTAATATATATATATATGTACATATATATGTATATATATAAAAAAAAAAAAAAAAAACATGAATTCTCGTTAGTTAAAAATCTTCTTTTGCCGATAAGAAGATCAAAAACAAAATGTAAGTGTTCTTATTTTTTAAATTGTGCTTATATATTAAATTGAAATATGTCTTAAAGTTGAAAAATAATAACTTTGCAAATGACTTTAATTAAAAACTTTATTTAAAGTAAAATAAAAACTAAACGTAACAAAAAAAAAAAAAACAAATTAAAATAAAACTTAAAAGTAAATCTTCTAACATAAAATTTAAAAACAAAAAAAAAACAATTTTAATGTATTAAATAAATTCAATTAACATAATATTTTTCTCAACTATATATTTTTTACAACTAACAAAAAATAATATTCTAAATAGTTGAAAAACTAAAATAAATAAAATTAAATTTAAAGTAATATTAATTTACTTTTCCAACATTCCCAAAAGTCAAAAACAAAAAACTTTTTAAACTTTTTTTTTTTTTTTTTTTTCATTTAAATGACAATCGTAAATTAAAAAGTTCTAAAAATTCTAATAAAATTATCTCCAAAGCAACAAAATTAAAAAAAATTTCAGTATGCACCCCTATATACATATATACCTATATACATTTTCAAATTCCCCCAGGAGACATTAAATTAAAATTATACTAACAATTCAAAGTTAACTGTTAATATAAGTCTTAAAGTAAGTAACTTAACTTTATAATATCGAAAATTTTTCAACTTTTTGATTATTCAAATTCAAATACCCCAAAAAAAAAAAAAAAACCAAACCATCAAATAAAAGTTAAGCTATAGGCAAAAAATGGCGTCTAGAATAAACATTTATTGCAATTTACCATCATAATTCTCATTCCATTCTAATCCAATTCAAAATATTGAAAGTATTTCATATTATTTCTTTACATTTTCTATTCTAATCCCATTCTAATATTTTTATATTGAGACATTCCATGCTAATACTTATTTTACAAAAATATAAACCTCCATCCTCTTCAATAAAATTTAATAGGATTCTGTCTGTTTTTAAGGTACTAAAATAATAAGGAAGCCCCAATTTTAATTTCCACATTCCACATTAAATAAATTCAGAATAAAAAAAAAAAAAAAAAAAACAAATAGTTTAGAAGAAATTGTCCCGTTAGTTTTTGTAAAGGAATTAACTTATATTAGGTGATGTCCTTTACAAAATACAATACACAATACAAGAATAAATGAAAAAACAACAATAAAAGAAAAAACAAACAAGACTATTCACTCAAATCCCCATTCTCATTCTTTAATTTTTTTTATTTTTTTTTTTGTTTTCTTTCTGATCTACTTTTATATCCTGTACGTACACTTTATCCTCCATTGACTCGTATAATATTCGTATTTATTGTTGTTATTGCTGTTACTTTTTCGTTGTAAGTTCTTTTCATATTTTCAAAATGGATTTACACCCGAATTATCAGGACTAAAAAAAGAATTTTGTTTTGTTTCAAAGTTTTTTTTTTTTTTCTGTTTTTCAGTTTTTTTTTTCTTTTTTTTTTTTTCTTATTCTCAACAATTTTTAGTATCCAGTATTCGAATTCTATTCAAAAATTGAATTCATTTTATTTTACTTTATACAAAAACTTGTTATAGACCCGTATTATAGGACGTTATTGTATAACCCGTATTATTGGACGTACATTGTGAGGCTGTATTTTTAAATCTAAGTGTATGTAATGAGAGATTTAAAAGAATTATAACTATTACAATAAAAACTTTATATATATCGGGGTATATTACAGAGAAGTTTAAAATGGTATCGGTTGGTGAACATAAATGCCATCGAATAACAAATAAAAAAAAAAAAAAAAACAAATATTATAAAATTAACAAAGCAAGAAAAAGAAATCGAAATAGAAAATTCTTGGTTATAGACTTATTTTTTTTTTTTTTTTTGTACGTGATTTTCCGCTTTTCTATTTTCACAGTATATATATATTTTAAAGAGAAAAGCGATTTTTAACACAGTTATACACATAAAATGTTATAAAATGGCATCTAAATAAAATGGTTTAATAACAATGGCAAATTATATGAAATATTCTAAAATTGTAAAACATAAAGAGGATGAATTTCGTTTCTACAAAAAAAAAAAAAAGATATGTAATAGAATTTGTTTGGAAAATTTTTGATTTTTTTAAGCGAAATTGAGAGATTGAATGTAGTTTAATGTAAAAATTTGCAATAAAATGAAGTTAAAATAAAGTAGTGATTCCAATATTTCATTTTTGGTAAATTAATGCTTAACATTAGATTAAAAAATATAATCTTCTATAATTTAAATTTCTCTTGTTACTTTTGACTCAATAACGTTTTAAATATATATAAATATATAAATAAAATTTTAACAAATATATTAAAACCTGTTTAAATCAGAAAAGAAAAAGTTTACAATTGTTTTTCCAATGCAATCGGTACTTTGAAATAATGGCCAAGATATAAGGCCAAATCTGCTCCATTTTTTTTTATCAAGCGGTATTAAAGGCTAGAATCGCAATTTGTATGGGTCTATTTTGATGTTTTTAACTGTTTCGAAGGAGAAATAAAGCCGAATGGACCTCGAATATAAGTGGTTCGAAAGCTACTTTAGTGAAAGACAACAATATGCAATGTGTCATGAAGTTAAAAGAGAAATAAGTCATGTTGATTATGGAGTAATTCAGGGAAGCTTTTTGGAGCCAGCTTTGTTTTCTTGTTATGTAAGCAGTTTCTTGTGTCTAAATCTGGTAGGAAAAGCCTTCATGTATGCGGATGATCTTGTTGTAGTTTATGCAGAAAACAACCATTATGAACTGGGGTAGAAAATAAACAAGGACATGCAAATAATACATAATTGGATGTCGATGCACAAACTAACAGTTAATGTAAATAAGACCAAATACATGTTAGTTAAATGTAAAGATGTTAACATACCTATTTATTACAATAAAGCTCAAATCGAAAAGGTGCAAAAATATAAGTATTTGGGAATTTTGATAGATTCGGAGCTAAACTGGAATCACCACGTAAATGAACTTATTCACAAAAACAAGAAGAATACCTGGGCTCTTCAGAAAACAAGGAAAAAGACTACCGCAGAAAATTAAAATGTCAATATTCTATAGTATGTTTCATAGCACGTTGACGTATGGAATAGGTATATGGGGTAACACGTTCATTAAAAATGTCAATAGTTTACAAATAATACAAAATAAAGCAATTAAAAATCTTTTTGAACTTGAAACTAGAACATCCTCCAACTACATATATTCATAAAAGCTACAATATATTAAAAGTAAAAAATTGTTAAAGAACTAAGCCAAATTATGCACATTCACAATATCATAAACCAGAATATCAAAACAAATACCAAAATAGTTCCAAAGAATGAAGTACACATATATAATACAAGAGGAAATAATCAACTGAGATATGAGACGAGTACAAATTTGAATCAGGCTATTTAACAACATACTATTAAATATACAAAACTTATCCAGAAATCAATTTAAAAAACAATTTAAACAGTTATATATTTCAAAATATTAACAAATTAGTTTGTTCTGTTTTCCTATTTTTTTTTTATTTTTTTTTTAACTTTGAACTTAAAGTACTAAATAATTTTATTATGTATATAACTTAAAATAACATCCCGTTCTTTCTTTTTTTTATTTTATTTTCTGTTTTGTTTTTTTTTTGCTTTTGTTTTTTGTTAATTACAAGATTAAAATATAATTATGATTTAAGCCTATTTTAATATTATTATTGCACTGATTTGAATTTAAGTGAATTTGATAAAACAATGTATACACTCTGTACGAGCTTCACAGAGCTCTTTTTGAGAAATGAATAAATAAATAAAAAAAATAAAAAAAAAATATTTTGTTTTTAAATATTTTGTTTTTAACATTTTTTTCGTTTTATATTTAGAACATGTTGTTTGTTCCATTTATTTAACAAAAGTTTCTTTGTCATTTGTCAAAAATTAATATAAGTGTTTGTATCCGGATCTATTAGTCTTTTTTAGAAGATTTAAGTAAAAAAAATTGTAGTAAAATTAAAACATTTTATGATAAATTTTTCGATAAGGAGAAATTTGTCCTTTCTGGAACGCCTTAAAATAATTAAGTGGAATAGTTACAAATGACTCTGTGTTGTTGTTAAAATATGTATAAAGATATAAAGTTATAAAATATGTATGCAAGATTACAATGATACCCACCCTTTTTTCCGAATATTTATATATTATGATTATTGCAGATTCTGAATTAGAATCGGTTTTATAGTTGGATACTTAATTTAAGTTTGAATTTATTTTTAACATAATAATCATATCTGGTATAATAATAAAAATCATTCAGTTTTGATGAAGAGTATTAAAATAATTTGTTATAGGGCATCGAATCCCACAAATTCTATATAATGAATTAAAAATCTTAACCTACTCTTCTTAAAAATCTTATGCATACAAATAAACATAGAATTCATTCTATTTTTTTCTTCTAAAAGAATATAAATTATTCAAAAATATACTCATGATTTAATTTTTTACTTAGCGAAAAACTAAACTATACTTTAATTATTATTTTTCCTTTTATTTTATTTGATTTTCATAAAGTGAGTAACACCTTTCTTTAATTTCAATGTCAATCAAAATTAAATTGGTCTATAAAGGGTTTTTCTTATTTTTCAATTTCTTCTTCAATTTTTTTCACCTTTTTAGATATTTTCATTTAATTAAAAAAGTAATAAAATAAGAAAAAAAAACCAAAATCGAAATGACTACATAAAATTTTTTTATATTTATAAAGTCTTCTGAACATTTTCGAGTGTTTCTATTTTCACTTCAGATAAATATTTACAATAATTAAACGACTCGACAATTGCGCGAACTTTACTCAAATACAATTTTTATTTCTACAAGAATTTGCGTATATTAGCATCGTTGAAAATGTAAGTCCGGCGGGTGAAAATTTTCGTTGTTTTAACATATTCCAGTGATACAAAGTTAATGATATAGTGACTTATAGTATTAGCATTGTTTCTTTTTCGTAATACGCTCTTGAATAATGTTAAATAGGTCTAAATTATGCACTAAATGATCTGTTTTTGGGTTTGAAATATTCCACTATTAGGCGTTATGAATCTTTTCATTATTGTTTTATGTTCTGTTAAAAGAAAAATAATCTGACAAATGACTGAGTGAATGAATAATCTGACAACACTTATGTGGCCGATATTTCATGCGAAATTTCTGGGTTTAAACTCCGGTCAGGTCAACATACTATATAAAATAATGTAAACAAAATAAATAATACAATTATAATGTAATATTTTTACAACAATCACACCGGAAAATTAAAGGTTGATTTATACCCTCATCACATTGTATACATGTTAAAGGAATCATTAAATATTTTATAATTAATCACATTTTCATATTAATAAAAATTTTCCAGTAGACTTTAACTTATTAATATCAAAAATAAATAAAATTATTTTATATACCTACGTACCATTTTTTTTTACTTTCAAATCATATTAAATTAATTGAATCTGTTCAATATGCCTTTCAATATGAAAGAAATAAAAAATGAACAATTCTATTTCCATGACTTGACAAAGTACAAAAAAAAAACCAAAAGCAAAACATAATTTTTGTAATGACAATTGAATTTTGAAAGTTTTTGAAACAGTAAAAAAAACGAAAAATTGAAATCATTGGAATTCACCTAATTGAAAAATTCCCATTTTCCATTTCTTTATTTATTTTTACCCTTATATTGCGCTTTTCATTAAATTATTATCTTATCTTCATCAAAGTCACAATGAAATCACCAAATAATATTTTCCCTTCAATTAGCTCTTTACCTTATACCTCAAAATTTTTTACTTATACTCGACCCCATACCTTAACTAATCGTCATTCAATTTTGTAATGAACAAAAGAAGAAATACTAATGAACATATTTTTTTTTCGTTGTTTTTATCTCTTTCTCTTACTTTTAAAAATAATTTTTTTTTTCTAGCTGTTGACCCTACTAACAGTATAACGAGCAAAAGAAATAATAGAAAAAAAAAAAAAACAAAAAAAAATTTGGTTTATTTTCAATAAAATAACGAGGTGAATAGACCTGAAAAAAAGAAAATTGAGCTAAGAAATGAAATAAATAAAATATCAGCCTTTTAAAAAACTATATTTTCTCTTTTTCTTAATATTAGTGTTTCCCAAAGTATTTTTGTTTTTTTTTTTGGTTTTTTCTTATATATTGTAATCCTTGCTTTGCTGTAATCTTGATGTGCTCTAAATTGACCCAAAAATAAAAATAAAATAACAAAAAGTTAACAAAATTATTGAAGAGAAAATTCATCGATTTTCTTTTTCTTGTAATTGAAATAATTCAATTTTCTTTTGAATATTTTTTTACTTCTATTGTATTGCTCCAATTTCTATACATAAAGATAAACTAAAGCCTAAGGAGATATATTGAATAATACTGTATATAAATAAAAATATAATCAAAAAATGAAAATCAAAAATAAAAGAAAAAAATGTTCAGTAAGTACAGTAACATATCACGACAAACACCTTGCATAACTTCAGCTTAAGACTTTGTATACAATTAAAATTTAATATAGAGCATGTTCTCCACTAATGCACTATCAAAATGTTATCACAATGTTAGCAAAATATTTGCATATAGCCAATATTAAAATGCCAACAGGATCTAAGACATAGGGCCTCAAAAATAATGAATTTTTTTTTTTTTAATTTTTACAATTTTGAACATAACTTTGTTTTTAATAAATTAGACAAATTGTTTAAATCAGGTTTTGTTGAAAAAATTGTAAAAACCCTAACAAGATTTTTCCAATGAATATTTAGAATCTACAAAAAAGTATTTATCTCTTCAAGATCTACAGCATGTGTTACTGCGCTGCTGTAGATACCATATTCTATATACTTAATTTTACTGTAACCTCTCTATTCTTTTTAAAACAATTATTCAAGTCCTTATTCAAGCCTTGGAGAAACGAAAGTTAAGTTTTCAGATTCATTTTCTTAAAATTATCTTAAAAATTAAATTATCACCAAATTAAAAAAGTGTCATTGTGCTTCTAATAAATGTTCAAACTGAACCTAATTTTTAAGCAGGATTCATTTGCAACTTTTATAAAAGGATTGGATACGAAATTCCACAAAAAAAATTCCACATAAAAAAAATTGCACAAAATTCAAAATTGATTGACAAGAACATTAAATAGCGAGGGCTGTCGCCCCAAACTCCTGTTAAACCTATTTTAAAATAAATTATTAAAACTCTGATTTTGTACTCTGAAAGGGGATTTATAATTACTCTGAAAGGGGATTTATAAAAGTGGAATATCCTGATTTTCTAACTACCTATATAAAATTCCTTCTAATTATTTTTTTACACCCATATTATAATATATAGACTCTAGACTCTAGAATTTTGTAAGTTTGACTTTGAGTAGTTAAAAATATTCTGGAAAAAGAGGAAACCCTGATTTCGTATCCCATCATAAAATCTATTCTACTTGAAAATCTTCATATATACTCCTTCAACTGTACCACCCCAAAACCCAAAAACCAAAGCTCCCCAAATCAACTCAAACCAACCCAAAATCTCCAACTCCTTTTGTAAATCTTAAATTTGAATCTTATGTTCAAATGAAAGAGTTTTTATTATTTGTAAAGTATCCTTTTTGTAGAATGTACTTTTTTTTTAGAAAGGTCTTTTGATGAAATGACTTTTTATAAAATAATTTTTGTAATTTTTCGTTCTCTCATCATTTTTGTCTATTTTTAAGCTTAAATATGAAATTTTAAGTATATTGCAATAGCAGAAAATTAAAACAATTTAAGTTAATTTTAAAATTTAAAAATTCCAGATCAATGAAGTATTTAAAAAAAAATATTTAAGTATTTCACAAAAATGTAAAGCAATATTCTACAAATCTTTATTAACTATAAATATATATTACTAAATAAATAAATAAAAATTATTGTCCTCAGTTACTCATAAATGCTCTATAAATATGATTTTCCCTATAGTTCCAATAAAATAAATGCAAATCAAATAAATTTTTTTATTACAAATTTAATTTAATAATAGTTTTTCCTCACGTTTCATGGGAATTTACCTATCGCAGCACCCTTTAAAATAAATCATATTTACAACAAAAATAAAAACAATAGCAAAATATTTCATTGTAATCCGCAAAATTTCATGAAAGTAAATTTAAGTTTCAAAACTTTAATTAAACCACAATAATCAAAGATACCACATCGTTATCCTATTGACACATTAAGAATGATACAAAAAAAAAAGTAAATGTATACAGATCTGTATATGTATACATATATGTTATTATTTTACTGAAATCACATTTATTAAAAAAAGACTAAAGAAAAATATCATTAAATTAAATTGAATTTCCAACTATGGGCAGATTTTTTTTAAATCTATTATAAAATTTTCTATTAATGAAAAGATACATTTGACTCTTCGATCATATATACATATAGATAGAGTATAAAAATTAAAATGTATTGAAATTAAAAAAAAAAAAATTGTGTACACACATTGTTGTAAATAAGGTTTTTTCTTTTTTGTAATTTCTCCATTTAACTATTGTCAAACTCAAAAAAAATTGGGTTTAGTTTAGATGTATATATATATATCGAATTATTTATTTGTTAATTAAAATTAGTTCATTTTAATTTCGTTATATGTTATAGTTAATTAAACCTTAAGAAATTTTCTTTTTGAAATTTTATAAACTTTGAATCTTCCTCTATCAGTTGGTACTTAATATGTCAATTAATTTTCATATTTTAGTACCTTTAAAATTGAAAAATTGTTAAAAAGAACAAAAACTGAGTGTTTTTTTTTTTTAATTTTTAATATTTCATTAGTAATTTTTTGTATACAATAATTTAAGAGTCATTTACATTATTGTATAGTTCTTTTAGATGAAGTATTTTTAGGTTAAAAATTATGTCAATAGTAGTTCTAAAGGATTAAAAAGCAAGTAAGCTCAAGCTCAAGTAAGTTTAAATATATATGGTTTTAAAAAAACATTTTACAAAAAAGTTTATAAATTAAACAATATTTACATTATTATAAATATTATAAAGCTTTCCGAAAAATTTCAGAACAAAGAGTCCGATGGAAGAAAATTTAAAATATTGGAGCGAAACTTTCATGTAACAGCGTTTACGAAAAAGAGAAATCCGTAAACAAATGGCTCAAACAAACGAAAAAATGAATTAATTTCATTGTATCTATAATTATAATTTAGTAGTTTTCAGCCACACACTACGTATTATGAATTCCGTTTCAAGCTTTGAAAATCAGTAACTACATATTTTTTACGATTTTTCTACTATAAAATACGTATAGGTTTAATTATAGTTATTAATAATAAAACATAAACAACACATTTCATATTTACATTACACTATTATTACAGTAGTATGGTACCTACGATAGTCAGTACTCAGTAGTAGTAACAAAACGTACACAACAGAATAACGAAAAAAAAACACAAAATTATAAGAGCTATTCTCACTTACTCTCTTTAAAATTGTGTATTATTTTTTCCTCTCGAGTCGACTCGACCTCAATGGCTCAACTCAACTATTCTTTCTCTTTGGCTATATGTATGCAATGTAGTATGTACTTTAACTTATGCATGTATAAAGAAAAAAAATTTAAAATTTGATAAAATTCATCCCTTTTCACAATATGTATTGAAATTTTAAATAATGATGAATCATATTGATCTGATATTAATAATCAATATGTGTCTATAAGTATGTACTTATGTATGATCAGCCGCGGGCAGAGTCTCTTTAAAATTCAAATAGATATATAATTGTTTTGGTTTTGTACTTTCCTATTAAATTATTGCATTTATGTACGAATGTTTGTATATTATTTGAAGCGATTAGAAAACTTTTCTAATTGTATTGTATATTTTGAATTAAATTTCTTCTCATATAAGTACTTAAATTTTAGTATACAGCAGTTCTTACAACCAAAATTAAATTTGAATAATTTTTTATTTTTAAATATTTTGTACCTATGTATGTCAATTTTATGCAGGGTTACCATTTGTACAATTGTGGTAATATTTGTACAGTTTTCTCGCCCTCTGTACCATGTACAATCTTAATATAGAATTGTACGCCAAATATACGGTCTTTCCAGATTTTAAAGTTTTTACATTAGGGCAAGGTAAAACGAACAACGTGGCTTATAAAAAAATTTAACTGAATTTTGCTCCAAGCTTTGTTTGTGCGTTTACGAATGTTTTACGGATACCTCTTCTGTCTGTTTTCCCCACTTACCTTTAAAACATTTATTTCGAACTCAATAAATAAATAGACATAATAGTCCTCACTCACAATACCAAATAATCTAAATTTACGTACACCAACTACAGGCTTTTTATACAATTTAATTCTGTTTTGGCGTTATTTTAAAAATAATTTAGTGTTTTGACGAATTTGGTTTTGCTTTCTGATTTTTTACGGATTGTACTTTTTCAATAAATTCTATTTTTCTGAACTGCAACTGTCTATTATATGAATTGGGATTCAACATAGAATTTGACTACTCATTAACAGGGGCCCCTAATAGTCTTATGATTTTATTAATTTCACTTTAAATTTATTCTATATTTAGTTTTTTTTTTGTTCTATATAAGAGATTTTTAGATATAGCAGTTTACAGCAACTTTATAGAATTTATTATATAATTAACAATGAATTCTTATGTATTATTGGAAACAAACACATTTAGTATTAGGTACTCGTCTATAGTAAATCTAAATCCAATTCAATGAAGTTTAATTTAAAAAAATCATTTTTTTTTTTTTATACCAAAAACTTTTAAATTAATTAAATTTTATTTAAAACTCATTTTTTATTCTTTTAGAAATAAAATGTCAACAAAAAATTAATTAAAATTATTTTTCTTTAAAAGTTTATATTAAAATACAATGTTAAATTTTTAGACATATTTGCAAATTTATTTACTTATGATCAAAAAACAAAAAAAATAAAAAAATTTTTTTTTTGTTACCTTAATAAATTAAATTACAAGAAGAAAGTCAAAAAGAAGAGCAAGATGTAGAAAGGAAGCTAAATTTTCCCGGAAAAAATTTTTTACGAAGTATATTTTACGAATTGTTAAAATTTTTGATTTGAAAATATTACATCGCTAATTAATAGCATTGTATATACATACATACTTGTATATATATATACAAAAAAAAAAAATGATTTTAGTTTATTAAAACTTTTATGAATTCGATAAAGACTTTCTGTAAAATTTGATTGCGTTCGTAATTTTTAAAAGACAAACTAAAAAACTTTCTTACTTTATATATTATGTATGTATACAAGTTACTTTTTTGTACACAAAAAAAAAAAAAAAACTATTCAATATATACTGTATAAAAATAGATGGTAATTAATTACTATAACAAGTATTTAAAATTATAAACTTAATATTATGCAATCCGTAATTAAAAACATAAAATATATGTAATAATAAAGTTAGACATATAAGTCGTTGATTCTCCTTTCTTTATTTTATTTCATACAATAAAGTGGCAATTTTATTTCTTAACGAATTTAAAAAATAAAATTTTTAAGAAACTTTTTGGAATAAATTAAATATTATGTGAAAAATATTAGTTTTTTTTTTTTATTTTTTTTTGCTTTTTAAAGTTAAATTTTCGTGCATCGTAATAAACTTAAATTACTTTATACACACAAGAGTTGGTAAATAGAGTTGGGAACACAACAATTAAAAAAAAAAACAAAATTCCCTAGAAACTTTACAATCGCTTTATGCTTTAAGAGGGGGTTGATTTTATGTTAAAATTTTTTTTTTTTTTTTGTTTTAATTTATGCAATGTTTGCGCTTTTTTTTTTTTTTTATTCTAATGAGCTTTTAAGTAATTGCTTTGATATTTTCACAGAACCATAAACAAACAACAATAAAACAATCATATGCATAATGGAATTACGGAGAAATGTATGCATCACTAAAAATGCAGAAATCAGAAATAATATAAGAATAATTTTAAACTAATGTCAACAGGAAAAAAAAATTTATTTTTCAGTTTTTTTAAATATTTTTTTTTTTTTTCAGTTTTCCAACAAAGTTAAGGATGTTATCGTATATAGTATAACTAACATATATCATGAACAAATAAATGTTTACTAGCTCTTGATGACTAAAAAATAAATTGGAAATTAATTAGATTGAAAAGTTTTTTAATAAACTCTTTTTTTTTGTTTTCATTTGTATTTTTGCATTTTGAAGCAGAGTTTCTACAGTTTGAAAAAAAATTTAGAAAATTTAAAACAGAATTTTTCTTTTTGCCTTGTATATTAATGTCACGATTTTAAAAAGAAAAAAAAATGCTCTATAAAATAAATGAAGCTTAATACCAGAAATTATTGATTTTGAATTTTACTTAAATTTAAATTACAAAAATATTCCAACCATATGAATTTGGTATGTTTTTTTTTTTGTTTTGACCTAAATTTATTATTAAAAATTTAAATTTATGATATTTTAGTTATTAATTTTAGAAGAGTATTTTTTTATTACGAATAATCCTTAATAATGATAACTACTGCAGAAGTAAAATATTGGTATAAAATTTTTTGAAATAATTTTTACTGTTTCCTTCTGAAAAATCAATTGGTTTTTAATTATTCACATTTTGATTTATACACAAAAGTACTAACTATAAACTACTGAACTATTCTTTACTCTTTTAAATTTTTATATTCCTGCTAATCTTGGTAATAACTAATTGTATTAAAGAATTAATAAAATATATGACATACAAGGTTCAAATTTAATCAATAAATGATAATAATATAATAAAGATAGGAATCATTTTCGTAAAATATTATGATTAAAATCTGTTTTTGATAACTATGAATAATTATACCATAAT
This sequence comes from Poecilobothrus nobilitatus, assembly GCA_947095535.1. Taxonomy (NCBI): domain Eukaryota; kingdom Metazoa; phylum Arthropoda; class Insecta; order Diptera; family Dolichopodidae; genus Poecilobothrus; species Poecilobothrus nobilitatus. Next base: position 189,821,570 of record OX352773.1, read on the forward strand.
CTACACATAGAAGAGAAAATAAGCAATGTCTGAAGGTACCTCTAGTAGCAATCAAAGCATTAAATTATATTTTGAAAGTTATGATTTATTCCATTATAACAAATATTATGGAGTTTTTCCTTAAAATTTTAATTTTGATTTTTCTTCAAATTATTAAAAGCTTCACTAAAATTCGCAAAATATAAAATATACAAAATTAAATAATGAAAAAACACAAGCAAAATTTAAGTTCTAAATAATATTGCATACTTTTAGGAAGGAAAAAAAATCTGATCTAAATAATATATAAAAAATTATAAGAACAAAATAACTAAATATAAAAATTTACACGAATATTTTTAACAAATAATTATCCTTGAAACCTTTTTTCTCAAATCAACATTTTAACAGTAAAACAGGAACAACTTTAACTTATTCAAATTATAATCACCTGCCAATATTTAATTACATCACCTCCTTTTTTTTTTTTGCAACTTTTACCAAATCCAATATTTAAATACGATGTGATACGATATAGAAACGGATACCAAAAGTAATTATCCACAAAAGAAAGAAAATACGACAACAAAAAAAAAAAAAACCGTCATAAAATTTCTAATAAAAAAAAAAAAAAAAAAACAAACGCGATAAAAATATCGCAAAGCATTCGACACAAGAAAAAAACTTTTACTTACCTTTTCTTTTTTTTTTTTTTGTTTGTACATTTAATTTTTATTCCGTCTTTGGAATAAAATTACTAAACTACTAAGTCATAAGTGTATAAGAAAATTATTTATATAATATATATGTTTAATATATATATTAAAATATGAACAGATACACATACAACATAAGAACATATCTAAAGGGTAAAGAGAAAAGATTTTTTGTTGTTTTTTTATCAAAAAAAAAAATAAAAATATTAATTATACATACATACATATTCTAAATATATGTACGTGTATTCGTTTTTGACATTTATTCTTATTAGTTAAAGTTGAAACGTGATAGCATAAGATTAGATTTCTATTTACAACAGAGAATTTAAAAAATTTTCCATCCACACTTTTTAAAAATGATTCTTTTTTCAATGTTTTTACATAAAACATGTTTCCCGTCCAAAATAAAAATCTAATAATTTATATATTGTTTAGTGTTCAAAATTTCTACTCTTTTCAATATACTTTTTAAAATGTTACAACATTTTGAATCATTGTATCAAACTACAACTTTAAAAAATTCTCAATTTAATGAAAAAAAAATTAAAACAAATAAACAAAACTGAAAACTGATAAGTTTTTTTTTTTGGTTTATAAAAATTGAACGACAAAAAAAAAACTGAAGGTTAATTTGCCTTTGATAAAGTTATTTTGAACTTCAAAAAATAATATTATATTTATATCTAAGTACGGGGGATATTAAAAGAAGTTATTGTAATAAAAAGTGAAAGAATATAAAATATTGATCAAGAGTCCACGATTTCAAGTATCCTTTTCATATGTAAGGATATTTCAAAATCAATAAATTTAGAGTTACTATTTAAGATGCTGACTAAAAGACTAAACCATTCCCAAATTTAAAATTTTTTTTATAAAATTAAATATTTATGTTGTTACAAAATCTTATACTTGTTGTATTTTTAATATTCATTTCAATAAAAAAAAATTCAATATATTTGGGAATATTATTGGAATAATCCCCGTATACATATACGCACAACAAAAAAAAAAATATAAAACTATAAAAAAACTCAATCATTTCAAGCAAAATAATCAGTAGTTGATGGTATCCATTTTATTTTAAATGTATGGAACCGAAATAAAAAAGTATTGCAAAACAAAAAAAAAAATATAAAAACAACAACAACAAAGTATTCTGGCACAGAATATAGCGTTCTTTTAAGACTTTACATTTTCGTAATTTCATATTATATTTTGTCTTATTTTAAAAAGGAACTTTCAAGGAATGATTTTGAAGATTAGAAACTTTTTTTAGATTTTTTTTTTTTTTTGTTTTGTGATAAAGAAATAAAGTCAAAGTATATAGAATGTTTTTGTTTTTTGTGTATTATTATATCTATATACTATGTATGTATCCAAATATCTTTTAACTAAAAGGAAACCTTCCTTAAATTTTTTTAAATTAGGAAAGGTTAAGATAGTACAAAAACAATAATAAAAAAATGATGGAGAAAAATTCATACAAGAATTTTTTTATAGTAATTTGTTTAAACATCTTAAGCTACAGATATACAAGGTGTCGCACGATAAATTTTAAATAGAACTGGAGCTCAAAATTATCGTAGCTATATAATTAAAAAGTTTACAACTTTAATTTATGTTATCGCAATTTCTATCATAAATCTTACCATATTCGAGATAATTTAATAATATCTATTACAAAGCTATAATATTAATTGCAAAGCTATCTACGCCTAGCTTTGCAATTGATTTAAATACCAAAACTAACAATTTTGCAAAAGTGACGTAAACAATATTTCAGCCACCTAGCTCCTTTGTTTTTTTTTTAATTTATCGTGCGGACGGACAGACAGACAGATGTACATGGCTTAATCGACTGAGAATTCTATTCTGAGCCGATCCATACATTTGACACTATATCTAGCTCGACTCTTTTAAGATGTCACAAACGTAATGGCAAATTTATTATACCCTTGAACATAGTTCATACGGGTATAAAAAACTTTGAACACGACCATTATCTCGAAAACCGTAACAAATTGACAACCTTTGTCCCATATAATCTTCTATTTGTATTAACAGCACATATCACCTCCTGCTCTTTGATAAGGTAAAGTTTATCGTGGGACATCTTGTATATTTAACAACATATGTGTACATATTAAATATTGATATTTTTTTTTGGGAACAAATCTTCAAACCTAAATATAGTTCTCGTGTCTGAAATAGAACGTGTTTTTCTCTCTACAAAAAAGTTCCTTTGTTCTCATTTTATTATTGTTATCCTTGTTTTTGTTTTTGGTACACTTGTTTTTTTTGTTATGCTAAACAAAAACAAGAAAAACAAATTGAAAAAGTGTAATATATGCATCACGAAAATAAATTCATAGAGTTCTTTAAATAAGTTAAAAAGAAAGAGAAAAAAAAAAATTTAAAAGAAAAGAAGAAAAGGATTTAAGCGATTTATATTTATAAGTATACATCACCATAAAATATATGTGTATATACAACTAAAGATTTTTTTTCTTTTTTTGAAATTAAAGAAATCTGAGTATCTTTTAATAGTAATCCCATATATATAGATATAAGTTGATGTATATTATTTAAAGAAATTGTAATATATAGATACAAGCTAAATACAAGCTTTGAATAAATATGTATAAATAAATATATATATATATACATACAGATATACTCACATTTTGACTAATATTATTTATTGTAAAAAAGAAATAAAAAAGTTAAATAGGTTAAGCATATTATGTATCTATCAAATTCAGAAAAAATAACAGAAAAGTGCTTTTTTTTTGTTTTTATTTGATGGTTATAAAAAAAAACTTAAGATAGATGTTTAATTTTAATTATAAATTAATTGACATATTTATAGATTCTTATATATGTTTCTTTTAAAATTTTTTAGTAAACTTCGAGTTACTATTTGTTCTGAAAATACATAATTAAAAAACAATTGAAACTCAGAGAATTAGACATAAAGTGTATTATATCACAAGAGTAAAAATCTTATTAGCTGCGTAACTTAATGACACAAATATTTAAAAAAATATTTAACAAAACGTTTATTTAATTTGTTATTGATTTTTAAATTTGACTCTAAAATTTAAATGAAGCCGGAAAATACCACTTCAAAACAAACTTTATTTTATCCATTTTACCCATTGGGTATCTATTTTACGGGTCTATGACTGTTAGCATAAATCCACTTCTTAAAAAGACATTTGGCATAAACCCAGTTGACATAAAAAGACTTTTAGCATAAAACCAGTTAGCATAAAAAGACATTTAACAAAATTCCATTTGCACTAATTAGACACTTCGCATAAAATTTTGTTGGCAAATGGGACATTTGGCATAAATCTTTTTAGCAAATGGGACATTTGGCATAAATTTTTTGGAGACGTTGTTAGTTACGTAATAAGGTTAGTAGTGTTAGTCATGTAGTGTAGTGTAGGTCATGATGAAAAAAAGGGAAAATACCCTGATTTCGTAACCAACTCTAAAATCCCTCCATACTCAGAATCTTCCATATACACATTATACATATTAATATTATATTACACCCCACATTCCTACCAGGAAACAGGCGTTATAGCTATCTGGCACATTTATGTACTACGGTACCTGTGTATAAATAAATAAATAAATATTATGTTTGCTACTTTGTAGTAAGTAAGTATTAATTAATATATATTTGCCGCTTATAATTAAACAGTAGCTTAGTTGCGAAAGTTTTGCATTGATGATTATTACATGGTAGGATCAAATCTGTGTTGAAAGAATAACATAAATCATAGCATCAGTAATTGTAAAACTCACTCAAATTATTTTAAAATCATGAAAAATTAGAGAAATAATAACATAAGCAGAGTGATGCTATATTGTATTTTGAACACAATAAAGGGTTTGTACGGCTATTTAAGGGTTGACAAGGGTAACCATACTCTATTCGGTTTTAAATTAGGTGTATAACATATTAGAAAATTTAGTGTACAATTGTCAAAAAATAAAACTTATAACGTTTACATGATTTTTAATTTCGGTAAAATTGATTTCATTAAACGAAAACCTAATAATTTACTGCAACGTATGTATTTTCCCAAACTATAGACAGTTACCTTATAGTGTGAATTGAGTTGTTACTTAAATGATAATTAGCTACTTGGAATAACAAAATAAAAGTAAAAATATTTAAAAAAGTATAAATAAAATTAGTATAAATTCATTTTTATAAAAGGTAAGAATTATTAAAAAAAATTTATTAAATTTTTATAATCATGTCAATTTTTCACAGAGTAAGAAAATTGTATATCTACCTAAATATGTTAAACGAAATTTAATTATTAAAAGATTATTTTCACTTGGAGAAAATTATTATATTAAATTTGAGCAGGAAGAAGAAAATCTATTCCATTTGGAAGCACAAAACCCACTTTAGTTTGAAATTTTTATAAAGTACTGAACACATTATACTTAATTAGAGAACATATTATTTTTTTTCTGAGAATTTGTATAAGTTTATCTTCCTTTTATAAAACAACATAAACAAATTACATGAGCGAGTATCTCTGTTAGGTTATTATGACAGCTTTAATTGTCAAGTATAAGTACATAAGTACAATGTATAAATATAAGTATATTCAGAAATTTGTACAAAGTACAAACTGCCCAAACTGAATAATCAGAATAAATAAAAATTGAAATTTATATACACGTATATTGTATATCTTTATGTAATAAATAATTAATAACGTATCTTAATGAAATATGAATACGTTATGCTTTACGGATGCAAAGCTAGAAAAAAGCTTCTTCACAGGCAAAAATGCTCAAATACGAATCATATCCAAAATTTGTTTTTTTTTGACAAGATTCATATTTGAGTGTTTTAAGAGTTGATGAGCTTTAAATATTACAAATTTGCATTAATGGTGTTTGGTCACTTTTCCTGGAACACCGATGATATAATCTCTTTTTCCAGAAGATTTAGGAACGATTTACCATTTACTTCTGTAGATTTTTTTGAACTTTTTATTACCTTACTGTTAGTTCGAAAAAAAAAGGTTGTGCTTTACAGATTAATGAAAATATATCCGTTGACATTATGACCTTTTTGAAGAATTTTTGTTTACGGGTTAGATGGAAATCTTCGTAAAATGCTGAAGGGGAGCGTTACAAACACGATACCGCCTATCAACGCGTAGGACTTTAACATAACACCAATACTGAAATAATCACAATGTCAATTGTTATAGTTATTGAAAAACGCATTAGGTCAATTGACTTTATAACCTATTTTAATGTCAATTGACATTAAAATTGTTACAATGTAGCACCCCTTCATGCAACGTTTCTATTGTTTACTCAATCTGTCTAATTAAAAATATTCTCATTTCAGTAAATAATTAATTATTGAAAAAAAATGTTTTCATCAATTCCTTTATAAAACTTACATAATTATAAAACAACTACAATTGAATACTCATAAAACATTAATAACATAATCGTCGATAAAAATTGTTATCATAAATCAATTCTTATGGAAAATTACTCAAGTCAATCATTAAACTATTGTAAATAAAAATATAATTCAAATTTACTTTGTACCTACTTTTTTTAGCACATTTTCAAAAAATTTTGAAAAAATATGCTTAGTTTCACTCTGTCCGTCTGTTCGTCCACCTTGGTGTTTACAAAACTTCTGGACCGTTTGAAATAAAACAATGAAATTTTAACTACGGATAGGCATATAGGCATCGCCAAAAAAACTAATTTTATAAAACAACTTTTTGTTGTAGCCCCACCCACACGGGTTATAAGTCATATTTGCAATCTGGAAACGCCAAACGATAGCTAATTTTATAAACTGTATTTATATATATAAAATAAATATGTTTTGCCACACGGTATTTTAATATACTGTTATGTAAAACTCAATTTTTGCAAAAATAAAGACCCCTTGTATCCTTGAAACGGTTTAACTTAGAAGCCTTAAGTTTTGAGAGGAGTTAGATTTTTGGACATCAGTACCAGTCATTTCAGAAAATATTTTTGTGCCGTCCCTCGTTTAGGAGCTGTAAAGGTTCAAAAACTGAAAATTCTCTATTTTTAAACACATATAACTTGGGCACCTACCCAAATTTTTTGGAAGTAATATACAAAACTTAAAGCTTCAACATTACATTTTTGTTTGTGTTAATAACTTTTCTTAATTATATAGGGTTACCTTAATTGACGAAAGTGTAATTTGTTTTTTCTTACCAAAAAAAAAATCAAACAAATCAAATATTTTTCAATATATTGACTCTTTACTCTTAACTCTAGACTTATTATGGAATATTTTTTAATTTTGGAAATGTGCTTTTTTGAAAACCCTTGATTTTTTCCATTACTTGTTTTTTTTAATTATGTATATTTCATAATACATGCATTATAATTATTAGCTATTACTTAAAATACAATAAATAGAAAATTATTATAAAGGACATGAATTTTTATATACTTTATTATAAGTATATAACATAAATAAATACATACCAGTTCACCAATGTAAAAAAAAAATTCTTATACGTCATGTCAAAATTAAAATATTTCATATGTAACCAATTAAGTTAAGTGGTTGGATGTTTTTTTTTTGTTTAATTTAACACCATACATAGGTATATGTACCTATTCGTGTAAATCATCTAAACAAACTCACCTGAAATAAAAATAAAAATAAAATAGAAAAATTATTAGAATGGTAAATTTAATAATAACCTAAAACAAGAAAAAAATTAGAAAGGAAATTTTATTTTTGAATTAAAAATTATTCAGCTTATTTTATTATGTCACTTAAAAATATTAATTAATTTAATGTAAGTAACAATGAATGTTTTTGTTTTAAATTATGATATACAATATTTATATTTAATTGTTAAATGAAAATTCATAAAAAAAAAAATTGTAAAATTCTAAACTATTTTTTGTTTCATTCTAAAATTACATTTAAAAAGTTCATAGAAACCATTTTGAAATTTTCGATTTACTTCTTCTGAATTGTTTAAATGATTTTTTTTACCATACAATCGATATGGTATTTTGATTTTTTAGCATATTTTTCAACAACAATTTGAAATTCTTTATTCTGTTCGTCCGTCCGTCTCTTTGTCTGTTTAAAAATTTATACATCGTTTAAGATGGAACAATACAAAAAATCTTGTAGAATAACTTGTTTATGTATACCCTGCACATTACGGAGCTACAACTTCTCAAAGTATACGAATTTTCAAATGCGCGCTATTTTCAAATGTGTATATATTTTCAGGTTCTACTTAATATATTTTTGATCTAAATTTACCGTTATGTGAAAACAAAATTCTACAAAATTTTGCTTTTGTTCATATCTCTAGTACGCTTTTACATAGAATTTTTGACAAAAGAAGGATCTCTAATAATTATAAGTTACCTTAAAAATCTACATCCCCTGCTGTTTAAGTGCTATCATAGGGTCAAAAATTAAAAATTATCAATTTTTAGATCTATACCTATTATCGGTATTTTTTCAAATTAAAACGTAAATATTAAAACTCCAACATTAAGTCTTTTTAAATGTGTGTTAAAATTAAAAGCTTTTCTAAATTAAAATGAGTTTCCTTAAAATTGAAAATTTTGGTACAAGTCGCAATTCTAAATTGTTTTTATTGTCTTTGGGAAAATGTGCGACTTTATTGTTAATATCATAATGTTTGTTATTAGTTTTAGCTAAAACTCCTAAAAATCTATATCATTCAATATTAAAAAATTTCTAAAGCAATTTTAATTTATTGAATGACACGTCGCTTACTGATTCTTTGGTCTTTAGTTGAATACCAACAAATTGTATTAAAAAAGAATCCATTTAATTACTTATTACCTTGAAATAAATAAAATTATGAAAGAAAAAAAAAAATTACATGAATCATGACCAATCACAATTTAATGGTTTTAAACTTAAGTATAATAAAAAAATTTATAGATTCTCTTAATTGATAACTATAATATCATTGAATTTATTTTACTATTCTTTGAATTTTTTCTTACATGCATATTATATTATAGTTATACTTTAATCAATTTAAATAACTCAATATATTTTTTCATAATTTTTAATCTTATGTCATTCAATTTTTATTTGACTTTTAACATTTTTAATGAGTTTTCGATTTTTTTTTTTTTGTTTTCTTATGACATTTACTTATTAAAATAAAACAAAAATAATAATTCTTTTTATAAATTTTTAATAAAAAAATAAAACCGAAAATGAAAAACAATTCAAATAAAAGTCATATTGAATTTTTTATTGATATATCCTTTGAGAATTTTTATATAATATTTATTTTTACCTTTTTCTTTCTGCAATTTGTTATATTTTAAGTTTATAGATCTGTCCTTTATTTAATGTTTGTTTTTTTTTGTGTTGTTGTTGTGTTCTGGTTTAGAAGGTTTTTTTATTATCATTTTGATAATTTATATAATTATATACAATATAAAAAGCCGCTAAAATAATTTTTTATATTAACCTACACCTATTATAACACATAAAACCTACATAATATTATTTTACATAATATATGATGTTTTACTTTCCTCCCACATTTTTTAGCACATTTCCAAAAAAATTTTGAAAAAATGTACCTATTAGTTAGTGCCATCTGTCCGTCCGTCCGTGCTTTGTCCGTCCGTACGTGCCTCTGTCGTCCGTCCGTGCCTCTGTTCGTCTGTCTGTTAACAAAACTTCTACACCGTTAAAGATAGAGAAAAACAATTTTAACCATGGGTAGGTCTCATAAAAAAATTAATGTTGTAGAATAACTTTTTCATATAGCCCCATCCATTATGGAGCTGCAGCCCTTCCAACTTTGAAAAAGCCTTATTTTTAAATTGTATATCTCATGTTTTACCAAAGATTTTTTCAATCTGAAAACGCCATTCAACAGGATTTTTTTTTACATTTATAAATCAATATCAAAATGATATGTTTTTTAAATTTAGTATTTAAATTCATCATTATGTAAAAACCACATTTTACGTGAAATTTTTTTTTTCATAACTTCGGCACGTCTTTTGATAATAACCTGAAATTTTGAGACAAGAAAGAACTTTTAGAATTAGTATAAGTTTCCTTCGATTTTTTTGCACCACCCCCTGTTTAACAGCTATTAGGGCTGAAAAATTGAAAATTTGCTATTTTTACGAACCTGTAACTTAAGCATCTGTACAAATTTTTCTTCGGTAAAACCTAAAAATTAAAGCTCCAGTAATATACTTTTACGTGTGTTAACGGTTTCTTAGTTATATAGGGTTGCGGACTTACAGCCAATTAAAATTCCAGGAAAATCCTATTTTCACATTTTTTTTATTACAAAAAATTTCTTAAATTTTCAAATTTTTGTGCAAGTTACAATTCCAACCAGTTTGTATTGTCTTTTCGAGATGTGCGCTTTTAAAAACCGTTGGTTTACATTCTACCTTGTTTTTTTTTTTTTGTTTTTCGACATAATTCTATTTGTTTATGTTCACCCAATAATACTTTTACAATTCAATCATAAATAATTAATTTAAAATATTTGCGGTAAAAACACAAAAACAAAAAAACAACACAAAAAATTCTTTTACTATCAGATACTTTATTTTAATTTATGTTAAAACACACATGGATGTTAAAAAATCGAAACATTTTCAAATGAAGACACAAAAAAAAAAAAAAATTTTTAAATATAAGGCGGTGAAATAATATGACAACAATGTTTTTATTTTAATAAAAAAAAAAAAAAAATACATCTATCCATCGGGGTATAAAAGAATTGCTTTCTCTGTATTCTATCACTATATATAATGCATAAAATGAAAGAAATCAGAAGTTCTTAAAAGTTTAAAGCACGTTTCAAGAAATTTATATTATACAAACTGAATGAATGATGAAGCACAATTGCATGCGAATCACTATGAATATGTGACTGAATGAACTGTTATTGTAATAGTATGCAGTAACAATGCAGAATTTGTGCATTTAAAATGATTCTATATGAAGTATTGCATTGAATAAATTTAAAATAAAAATAAAAAAATAAAAAATTGTATTCATCGGGTTATACAAATGCTTCCATGTTTATTTTCACGCCATCATATTAAGTAATAAATAATTTTGATGCTATAAATAGAAATAAATAGAAAACATCATTAAATATTTTCAAGTTATTTAAGTGTTTTATATAATAATATATATATACTATATATAAAGTTTAAGTGTATATAAAATTGGATTTAGTATGGTTAGACTATTGAAAAGAATTTTAACTGAATTCTTCACGTAAAAACTATCTAAACTTAAATCATTTCTATACTTTTTTTTTTTTTGAAGTCTCTTTTTTTTTTATAGTTTTTACAATACAATGATTAGAAAATTTAAAGTATTAAAAAATTTCTCTTCAAAATAACTTTTAGCACTTTTAAAAAGTACTAAAAATAGTTCAATATATATAATTTTAAAAGCAAATGTTTTTCTTTTGTTAATTAATTATAAAGAAAAACTTTTTGGTAAATTATGAATCCTTATAAATCTAAAAGTTGAACTATTTATATACTTCAATAATCCAAAAGTTTTTTTTTTTTTTTTTATTTTTAAAAAAAAAACAGAAAAATCTTTTTATTGTTAAAAGTTTTTTTTTTTTTTTTTTCATTTATATGAATCCAATTTCTTCATTTTACTCTAAATTAAATCATTTTATCTATTATACTATAAATATTATGTTTCATTTATTTTTTATGAAATATATTTTAAAAGTCTTTAGATTCATTTTTTAAGGATCTTAAAATTGTATTTAAGATTCTTTTACAATAAAATCAAGAGAAATGAAAAAGTTTCTTTAATTAAAATTCACACGAAAGAATAAAAAAAAAAAAAAATATTTTTCTACTTTGAAGTTTTCTTTTATAAACTTAAACTAAGCGTACAATTATGGTCTAATTTTTGAAGAAAAATAAAAGTATATAATAATAAAAACAAAAACTACTCTTCAACATCTTAAAATTTCTTCAAATAAGAAATTCGAATAATTTTTTTTTTAGAATATACTCCTAAAAGTTTTCACAACTCTCCTTAATTTTTAAAAGAAAAAACAAAATAAAATATAATTTCTAAATTTAAAAGAATAAAAATTTTTTATTCAGCCTATGATTTTAATTAATTTTATGCGTAAAAGAAATTTTTCTCAGTTTTAAAATAAAAAAACACAAAATAAATATAAATATATAAGTATATTAAAATATGATAATTAGTGAACCCAAAATTAAGATGAAAAGAATTAACAAAGTCAGAAGTTACAATTAAGACTAGCACCATTGTGTTTTTAGAATTAATTTAATTTTCTTTATATATTTAAATATTTCACTAAGTTTGAATATATCTTTTAAACTGGTGCTAATTAGCTATTAGTCGGTGACATCTAAACTAAAATAATATATCAAAAAACATAATTGTTATTCTGAGCAAAGAAACAAATTCCGATCCTAAATCTCCGATTTTAAACATCCAATCCTGAACTTCCAATTCTAAAATCTGATCCGATCTAATCAACGGTAATCAAATTGAAGATTTATAAATATATATATAGAACGCAAAATTTTAAATCATGAGCATTAATGTAAACCTTGAATTTAATGTGGAACTAATTTAATATTGTTATTACGTTTAGAGTCCATAATCTTATTGTCGAAAGAGGAGTACTGGAAACATTTATCAGGTTCAAACAATAAACATAAATAAAAAATTATTTGTTACGACTGTCATATTAAATCTAACTCCTGTTTTTATTGTGATTATGACTTTAAATTTTTACATACCTTTATCTTTATCTGTAATTCTGTTCTTGATTTTAAATATAAACTAGATTGAATATAATCGGCTTCAAATAAACCAAACATCACAAATTGATACAAGCAACTTAGCTATTTTTTTTCAAAATCTTTAAAAATGTTTGTGATTGCGATTCAAGCTTTAACTAAAATAATAATTGTAACTAATAGTTCCAATTATGGCACTAGCTCTAAAAAATTCCCATCGTTGACTTAACTATAGTACCTAACCGTACCCAACAAAAATATGACATTTCGTAATATTTTTTTATTCAAATAATTTGTTTTTTTTTTCAACTTTGAAGAAAATTATTTAATCGATAAAACAGTACAACAACTATAGAACAAGTGGAACAGAATAAATCCTTAAAAAGGATTCTTTTTAAGTATAAAAAGATTTCTCTTAAAATTTCTTTACTTTTAAAATGTCAAAGAGTAAAAAAAATTTTTTTATGGTACTCATATAGCTATATGTGCTTACTATAAACATGATTGTATATAAGGTTTTATTCCATAATTCTATTATTATATAATAATATTATAAATATATTTACATATACACTAACATTACTACAAGTATAAGGATTTGGAGAAAAAAAAATTTAAAGAAATTGAATGCGTTACTTAACAAATTAATTCAATTTAATATTTCTTTTTTATTTTCATTCAATTCACAGAGGTAACTTTAATCTTCAAATTCTCTCAAACATATATCTTCTACTTTAACTTGTACTTAATTTTTGTACTATGTTTTTTATTTTTTTGTATTTTACCTGTTTAAATTAATAAAAAAAAAAATAGCAGAAAATTTATGAAGTTTTTTTTAATTTTACTAAAAGTGTTACTAAAACTTCTTTTTAAAAACTTGCAAATTTTAAAAATTCTGTTATATTTTTTGGTAAGTTTTCGTTTTCTATAATGAAAATTAAATTTTTTAAGATTTAAAAGGAATTTTTAATTCATTTTCAAAAAAAAAATAAAATGCATTTATCAATAAAAAGAGTCAATTGTAAATATTACTATGTAGGTACATCTGGCAATCTTTTTTTTTTTTTCTTTTTAAAACATACACATAAAATTCTTTGAATAAAACATTATTTTTGTGAGCACGTACTTTAATGTCTTATAACTCTATTTCTGTATTGGAGTCCTTATCATCACATCATCGTAACGGAACTATTTTTTTTTTTATTAATTTTTTTTTCTGTTTTGTTATTAAATCTTTTTTTTTTTTTTCTTTTTTGGTTGCTTCTTTTTGATAATTCCAACACATAATTCGATTGACGTTGTTTTTATTTTTGTTATTACTATTATTATTATCGGGAATAAGCATACAAAATACCTACATACCTTCTTGTATAGATCACGTGCTAACAAGAGTATAAAAAAAGTTAAAAAAATTTAGCTCATAAACGTACACTTTCATATGTATAGACAACAAAAAATATTTTTTTTTTTCAAGGATGACTTTTCCAAAAGAATATGCAATTATCTTCGGATTTTGTTTTTGTTTTTTTTTTTGTACTCTGTGGCCCCAAATAAAAAGGGAAGGATATACAATTACACATATATACCTATTAATAAAATTTGAAAAAAAAAACAAAAAATCTGCTTTCTTTTTAAAGCTATGGGTGCAAATGATTGAATAAAACGTGTCAAAATAAAAATAAGAACAAAAAAAAAACTAAATTGAAAAAAATATAAGAATACAGAAGCAAAAAAATAAACAGGATATTTACATGGGTAGACATATTGGATAAAAAGAAAAAAAAAATTTAAAAATTAAAACAACAAAAAATATAAATAAAAAAATAAATATCAAACATTATTGTAGGGGTGTGTAATATTAAAAGGATCAGAAAATTGAATAAAAATTGTTAGGGTGGATGGGCACTTTTAAAATTTTTTTTTTTTTTAGTTGTTTTTATTTGACTTACCTTTGAGAAATATACAGGAAATAAATGAAATCAACGTTAAACAAAAAGATGCACACGCATGTAAATTTATATTTGATATTTTCTTTTTTGTAAATATTAAGAAATCTTTAATATAAATATTTTTTTAATCAAATGATAGCCAAAATATATGTAAATAAACATTTATATAATATATAATGTTTTTTTTTGTTCATTTCGCAATATAAGATGTAAAAGTCATGCACTACGTTGCTTATTATTCATATTAAACATAGATCAATTTCTTAAATCATTATTTGCACTAAGCCGTTGATTATTCGGCTGTAACAATTTCTTATAAGCTACTAATTTTATTTTATTTTATACATACAAGAATTATTTTTAATTAATTATTTTTATTGAATATAATCAGACCGGGTTTGAACCCGAAAGCTTTCGATTGGATTACCGGTGACTTACAACCATTATATTATAGGTCACATAAATATATTTATAAATATATCAATATGTTTGATAATATTTTAAATGTTTCATATAATTTCGTAATAAAATACTCTAAAAGGTTCAGCACTAAAAACCAAACCAATTCTAGTTGTTTATTCATATTTTGTTAATTTTATAGTATACAAACATTGAAAACATAGACTGATAGACACGATAAAAGTCAGCATTTCATTAGTAAAATCTAATTTCAAAATTTATTACATTTGAAAATGATGTAAAATGAAGTTCGGTTTAAATAAAATAAAAATAAATTAAAATCAGAATATTTAATATCAATCAAAATTTCAGTTAAAAGCAATTCAACATATTCACATAATAATTTTATGACAGTTGTATTTCATAAGGAATACGACAAGATGACACGAAAAATCCTCATTTATTTATTTTTTTAACAATATAGAACGCAGTTAAACTGTCATCCTTTCTCTTTAAATTTCTTCTAAAAGTTTTACTTTAACAAACATTTAAAAAAGCTACAGGTAACCAACCTACCTAATAAATTTAAAAAAAAAAAATATCTTTTTTTATTTTTAATTTTTTTAATTTTTTTTTTTTTTTTTTCAAAATATTTTTTAATGGTTTTCTTTTTAAATGGGAATTCAATTTCAGTTAAAAAAAAAATAAATAGCCTTAAGGTCATATACCTTAGATTATTTGTTATATTTTCATTTAAAATAAATATGTATATATATACATTATTTATATATATACTCGTATGTATATGTTTAAGAAAAAATAAATTATAAATTCTGCAACATAAGACTTCTTTTTTTGAACATATTTTGTTTTTTTTTTTTAACATGTGGGATGAGCTTTGTTTTGATTTCGCGTTTTTTTTTTTTCTTTAATTTTATTTCATAAATAAGTGCCCTAAGTTAGAAAATTTACATAATGGTGGTGTTAGTAAACTGTTTTACATTAAATTTTTAAAAGGATCTTTAAAAAAATAAACATTTAATATTGTTTTAATTTAAAATAAAAAAAAAAAAATGGTATTATTAAAAACATGTAAATATCGCTGCTCAACAATTTTCTTCCTTTTTTTTTTTTGAAGAACATAATTCAAATGGAAAATATTTACTCACATAAACATAATAACTGTCAAAATTTTTAAGAAAAATATAAAGAGTTATTAAGCAATTATAAAAATAACAATTTTATTTTGGTATCCTTTTCGAAAATAAATGGCAACTACATCGAAATATAAAAAGAACAAAGCAAACACGATTAACAAACTAAACATTATTTTCATTTTCACAAAAAGTTTTTAAAAACATTTATTAGTTTATTACTAATGAATTATTTGGAAAAAATTTTGAAGTTTAAAAGAACACATATTGAAAATGAGTCTACAACATATCATGTACTATAATTATGATCTCATGTATCTGAAGTTTCAATTAGAAAAGTTTTTTAGTATGTAATAAGATTTAAAAGTGTTTTAAACTTGAATTTTATCTATCTATTAAAAATATAACTGATAGATTATTTTAACTGTTAAGAGAGTGAATGTGAAACTTTGTAAAAACTTTTGAAAAAATCTTTCCATTTTTCTAACGAAACAAAATTAAAGTGTAAGTTATTTTTGACTAAAATAATATAACTGTAAGGTATATAACGGCAGTGTGCAGCTACCTTTAGTTACCTCATGCAGAAAGTTGCTAAAGTAGCTTTCAGTTATATTACCTCATGCAGGAAGGTGTTATAACTACTCTATGTTGTAACTCTTGATACCTTCGTCACTTATAGCAAAATAATAATAATAAGAATAATAATAATAATAGAAGGATTCATAATCCGCTTACAGTCAGTCCCACTTCCCAATTTAAATTTCATGCATTCCTATCCTTTTCTATCTCTAATCTCTAGTCAATATACTACGTTAGTAATTATGGGTTTCGTCCCATTAAGTATTAATAAAATATATTTTTCCTAAAATTTACAATATTAAATCAGAAAATTTATATAAAATATATTTCATCGTTTTATTTTGTTTCCGTCGAAACTTAACTAATTAAATTTAAAAAAATATAAGGTTAAAAATAAATTAAATTCACAATTAAAAAATAACTTTTAAATAAAAGAAAAGTATTTACTTAATAGTATACATTTTCTCATGTTACTTATATGATAGAAGTTTCATGGATATTTTCCTAAAATTTTCTTTAAAGATATGAATCTTTTCGTTTCTATTTATTTTTACTTCATTATTTTTTTCACTTACAATATTAAAGTATTATTTTCTATACTTTTACTATGCGCTTTAATGAAAAAGTTTTCATACATCTTAAGTTTCATTTTAACTCACATACAATACATACATATACATATATACATAATATACAAAATAAATAAATTCTTCATACTTTTTTATACCCGTATGAACTATGTTCAAGGGTATAATAAATTTGCCATTACGTTTGTGACACCTTAAAGGAGTCGAGCTAGATATAGTGTCAAAGGTATGGATCGGCTCAGAATCGAATTCTGAGTCGATTAAGCCATGTACGTCCGTCCGTCCGTCCGTCCGTCCGTCCGCACGATAACTCAAAAAATAAAGGAGCTAGGGGGCTGAAATTTTTTTTACGTCACTTTTGCAAAATTGTTAGTTTTGCTATTTAAATCCAACATTTTCGGTCGGCGGGTTCGAGTAGCTGCCATACAACTTCTATCTTTATATAGAAATAACTCAGTATCTATTCAAGCTAGGCGTCTGAAATTTTGCAAATGATGATCAAGTTTTATGGCAACAACTTTTGTAAAATTTGGTTGTGGTGGTGCGGCGGGTTCGGGTAGCTGCCATACAACTTATCCGGTTAAATGAGAATAACTCAATGTTTATTGAAGCTAGGAATCTGAAATTTAGTAAAGAAGTGTCGAGTTATATGCCAACAACTTTTGTAAAATTTGTTTGGTCTAGAGCAGCCGGTTCAGACTTCTTGCACCTCTTGGAACCTAATGAAGCTAGGCGTCTGAAATTTTGCAAATGATGATCAAGTTTTATGGCAACAACTTCTACAAAATTTGGTTGTGATGGTGCGACGGGTTCGGGTAGCTGCCATACAAAATCTCTTTTTAAATGAAAAGAACTCAGTGTCCGTCCGCACGATAACTCAAAAAATAGAGGAGCTAGGAGGCTGAAAATTTTTTTACGTCACTCTTGCAAAATTGTTAGTTTTGCTATTTAACTCCAGCATTTTCGGCCGCCGGGTTCGAGTAGCTGCCATACAACTTCTTTCTTTAAATAGAAATAACTCAGTGTCTGTTCAATCTAGGTATCTGAAATTTTGCAAATGATGATCAAGTTTTATGGCAACAACTTCTACAAAATTTGGTTGTGCTGGTGCGACGGGTTCGGGTAGCTGCCATACAAAATCTCTTTTTAAATGAAAAGAACTCAGTGTCCGTCCGCACGATAACTCAAAAAATAAAGGAGCTAGGAGGCTGAAATTTTTTTTACGTCACTCTTGCAAAATTGTTAGTTTTGCTATTTAACTCCAGCATTTTCGGCCGCCGGATTCGAGTAGCTGCCATACAACTTCTTTCTTTAAATAGAAATAACCCAGTGTCTCTTCAATCTAGGTATCTGAAATTTTGCGAATGATGATCAAGTTTTATGGCAACAACTTCTACAAAATTTGGTTGTGGTGGTGTGACGGATTCGGGTAGCTGCCATACAAAATCTCTTTTTAAATGAAAGAACTCAGTGTCCGTCCGCACGATAACTCAAAAAATAAAGGAGTTAGGAAGCTGCAATTTTTTTTACGTCACTTTTACAAAATTGTTAGTTTTGCTATTTAACTCCAGCATTTTCGACCGCCGGGTTCGAGTAGCTGCCATACAACTTCTTTCTTTAAATGGAAATAACCCAGTGTCTATTCAATCTAGGTATCTGAAATTTTGCAAATGATGATCGAGTTTTATGGCAACAACTTCTGTAAAATTTTGTTGTGATGATATGACAGGTTCGGATAGTTGCCATACAACTTCTCTTTTTAAATGAAAATAACTCAGTGTCTATTGAAGCTAGCTATCTGAAATTTAGTGAAAAAGTGTCGAGTTGCATGCCAAAAACTTTTGTAAAATTTGAATGGTCTAAAGCAGCCGGTTCAGGCTTTTTGCATTTCTTGGAACTTAATGAAGCTAGGCGCAATAGATTCGGGTAGCTATCATACAACTCCACAATTTACATAAATATATCTCTGTAGTTCGGTACTAAAACTCTGAATGTTTTTAAAAGATGATCAAGTTTTATAGAAACAGGATATATTACGTTCATACGGGTATCCCAGAGTTGACACAGTCTACTCTACTGCACTCTTCCTCGTTTCAAATAAAATAAAATAAAAAATACTACCAACACATTAAAAGCAAATAATTCAAGTAAATTAATTACAATGAAAATAAAATAAGAAAAAGAATAAAAACAATGATAAGTTCTTCATTCATACTTTGTTGTTTGTTATTCTTTTTTTTTTTTTCTCTTTTCTTCTTCTCTTTTTTCTATACTGCGTTTGTGGTGTAATGTGTATCCTCATCTCTTTACTTGATTTCACTTGATTTCATCTAAATTGAGCAATTGTTTAGTCGAATAAGTTTTATTAATAAAAAAACAATAATCAAAAAATAACTGTAATAAAAAATAAACAAACAAACAAATATAGAATAAAAACAAAGAAATAAGATGCACGCACACAGTAAAATAATAAAAGTAGAAAATAAAAAACAAAAAAAGGAAAACTTTTTAATTGTTCGAAATTTTGTTTTAATTTAACATTTTATTTTTAATAATGATATTAAAAAGTTTACCTCAACAAAACAGTTAGTTTCTTTTTTTTTTTCTCAAATTCACATTTATATTTATAATCTGTATTCTAGTAAATTTTATAACTGTATATAATATGTGAATAATATATTATGTACATATGGATGGATGTTTTAAAATATTCCAGTATTAGAAGAAATCATATTTATGTGCATCTAAATAAATATAAACAATATCTTTTGATATATTATGTATCATACAAATATTTGCACTCACCTTTTTGTTATAAACACACATGAAATTATCAGAGTTGTCAAATGACAAAAATAATTAATGACAAACCCACTTATTTTATTTCTATTTACGATTTTTTGTAACTCCATAATATTGATCAATGGTTAATTTTAACTGATTGCAATCGTATCTTTTAATTCTTTTTTTCATTTCATCCATTTTGATGTTGATGTGATACGTTTTATTATAAAAACATAAACAAAATCTAAAAATAATCATTTTACAAAATAAAAATAAAAAATTTTCAAACCATATTCGTTATATAAAAATCTGTGAGTATGAAAACGCATAATATTTACAAAAATATTTGATTCGTTTTTTTTTTTCTTTTTTGAAGCATATACAATTTAAAATAAGCATTTAAGTTAATGGATACATATTTTCTGCTCCTTAAAACACATATTATTGTATCTATCTAAATTTATTTATATTTATTATTCATATGTATATTGAGACCTCAGATATTATATTATTATGGATTCATGACATAATCAAATGAACCAAAAACATAACAAAATAAGATAATGAAAAAACAACAGTAAAAATAACAAAAAAAAAAAGAAAAAACATTAAAAATCAACGTTTAATGTACAAAAAAAGAAATAAAAAATAATAAACAAAAATTACTAATACATACATACAAAATAAAAAAGAAAGAAAAACAAAATACACGAGCAACAGCCATCAAAAATTTTCTTATTCATTGTTTGATCGTTTTCATCCTTTTATTAAAAACAAAACAAAATTGTCAGTTGCCTGACCTATTTTACAATATTGTTTGTTGGGATGTCATGGTATTGTATTCTTTTTGTTGATTTCTTCCTTTTTCCGTTACACAAATATTTAAAAAAAAAAAAATTTTAATTAAGAATTTTTTAAGAAAAACAGAATAAAATTTAATATAAAAAAAAGACAAATTTAAAATAATGGTAACGGTAAAAGTAGTATGGTATCTTCATCAGAGTTTAGATACCTATGAAATTCATTTTATTTTTAAATTACCGCTAAATACAAAAGTATGTACTGTTTAAGTTTAAAATGAAGACAACGCTATTTGGAAAAGAATATATTCTCAAGAAAATCTTCAAGGTCATCTAAGAACACCAAGAGAACATAAAAAAAGAACACTCAAAAGTAAAACATATTTAAAGATTTACAATTTTTGAAATCTTTGTTATCAACGTTTTAAAGTTTTTTAATTACAAGGTGTTGAATAAATATTGAATGAAACTTTAATTAGAATGACTTCAAGTATTTAAAAAAAAAAACAAAAATCGTTACTAAACTTTTAGTACAAGAATTTAAGAAAAAAAAATTTAGTCATTTTAAGAAAAGGATTAGGATACATTTTCTTCTTTTAAAATCAAAATAAACGTAATAAAAATAAAACACTTTTTGACTCTTGGAAAATTTTTTTTTTTTTTCGTTATTTTTTCTTCAGAATTTAAATTAATAGATGGCAACACTTATTTATACTTAGTTTGAAATCTGGAAATTAGACCTTTAAAAAAAATCTGTTCTTCTTAGAAAGTAAAAATTCTTCTCAAGAAAAATTTTAAAATAATCCTCTTATATACAAAATAAAATTAAAAATGCAAGGACAATGTTTATATTATATAAGGATTTATATATTATACAAATGTATACATAAGTATATTTATTTATACCATTGAATTTCTAACGACATCTGTTCTTATTTTAGATAAAAATAAATAAAGAAAAAAGAGGACGGATTTTAAAAATGAATGCATATTTCAAACGTGGTCTGAATATATTTTCTAAGAATGAAAAATAACTACAATATGGATTTTTTTGACTTGGTTTTTTTTTTTTTTTGTTCTAACGGATATTAAGAATACATATACTTGATATGAGTAAATTACTAAATGTGTAGTGAGTTGAAGGAAGATTTTGTTATTCTAAATTCTAAAATAAACAAATAATGGAAAAAGCTAAGGGTTTTCAAAAGCACAATATTCCATCATAAGCCTAGAGTAAAGAGTAGATATATTGAAAAATAATTAGAAATAATAATAATAAAATAATAAGAAAATAATAATAATAAATAAATAATAATAAAAATAAATATAATAATAATGAAAATAATAAGAAAAAATTGAGAAAAATCAAACCACAATTTCGTCAATTATAAGGTAACCCTATATTATCAAGAAAAATTATTAACACAAACAAAAATTTAATGTTGGAGCTTTATTTTTCTATATTACTTTAAAAAAATGAAGATAGGTTACTCCTTACAGCTTCTCAACGGGGGGTGACACAAAAATTTTTTCTGAAACGACTAATACTTATTTCCAAATATCTAACTCCTCTTAAAATTGTAAGCTTCTAAGTTAAACCGTTTGAAAGATGGAAGGGATCCAAATTTTTGCAAAAATTGAGTTTCACATAACGGTATCACATGGTAAAGTGTATAAAACCATCTATCGTTTCGCGTTTCCAGATTGAAAATATGCCTTATAAAACCTGTGTTATAACAATTTAAAGATATGGCTTTTTCAAACTTTGTAGGGCTGTTAGCTCCGTAACGGGTGGGGATACGGAAAATAGTTGTTCCACAAAATTAGTTTTTTGCTTTATTTCAAACGGTGTAGAAGTTTGGGAAACACACAGATAAACGAACGAATGGACAAACAGACAGAATGAAATGAACAAGCACATTTTATGAAAATATGCTAAAAATCTCTTTACTTTATCACATATGGTATTATTTGTTTGTTTTTAATCCTTGAGAAAATAAATTTCCGTTGAAATTTTTTAAGTTATTTTTAAATCAAAATAAAATTAAACTAAAAAAGCCAAAAAAAAATATAATTCCATCAAGCTTTTCAAATTTTAATTTGTTTGTTTTTCTTTCACCATATTCGATTAATTTTTTTCATTTTCTTCATTATATAATATATGTAACTATTTTCCAATAAAAATTAAAATATTGTCAATGGAAAACTCTTTTCTATTTTTTTTTCTTTATTTTTAGTGTCAAACGTAATTTTTACAATTATTTAGTAAATTTAGTAAATTTTTAACAAAATTTTCCAATTTATTGTTTTTCAAAGGAAAAAAAAGATTCGTATATATATATAAAACTTTTTATTATATATTTAATTTTTTTTTTAAATTAAAGGAATAAAAAAAGTTGACAGGGCTCTTCATTCGACTGAATTTTTGGCCATTAGTTTGATTATTAAGAAAAATTATTAATATTAAAATGAAATAAAATAAAATAATTTTGTCTACATTTTAAAACTCTAATCAGCTTTTGCTGTAGCAGCTAATGATAAATAGGTCATTCGGCGTGGCGCGGCCCAGTGAGGCGACCGCTCCCGAAAACGCGCGGAGCATTGTCCCCTCGATTTGCGCCTCGCTCCACGCTTTTATGTATTTTTTCACACACAAAATATATACAAATACAAAAATATTAAGTAAATAATATACCTGTTCAAAATATTTTATCTGCACAATTAAAAGCTGCTTAAAACAGCTTTTCGGCACCATTGAAAATGTTCCATCTATTAAATATTTTCGATGATCTGGTGGTATATTTTCTGTTATCATAGTTTCATATATTTTTGCGAATAAAAAATACAAAAGTTGCATTTTTCCATCATTATAACATACTGACGAAAGTGAGAAAAACAAAGAGACTAGTGATTTATTGGAACAACAATGAACAACAATGAACAACAATAATGTTGTTCTTAAATAGAATGGCATATATAGAAAACAAAATTTTTTTTTTTCGAACTTATGTCGTTTTTAATATTAATAATTTTTTCGAACAATGACGTGTCATAAGTTTGACAGAAAATTTTTAATATATCGAACTTATGTCGTTTTTTTTTCGAACTTATGACGTTCGTCAAAAAACGACATAAGTGCGGAGCAGAATTTTTATAAAATGCAGTCAAGTAATAAAAATAAACAAACAAACAAACAAAAAGGGTTGACATCAAAAAAAAATAAAAGAAATGAAAATAAAAAATATAAATATAAATTTTGACTGATGGAATAATTAAATTTGATAATATGTAAATTAGTTTTAAAATTTTAGAAAATTTTAAGTTTAGAAATTATAGGGAAACCGAGGGCAATTTTATTTTTGAATATTCATTAATAATTTACAAAAAAGTACAGAATAAATTATTTGTAATTTATTTATATATAATTTTTTGTTTTTGGGTTTTTATCACGTTATTTTTACTGAAATTATCAAAAACAAAATTTTTTATTATCCTTTAGGATTTGTTCGAACTTTAAGCAATTATAAAATTCTGTTTTTTTTTTTTCAAAATCTTACAAAAAAAATTTGTTTTGAATTTTATAAAATTTTTTTTTTTTTTTATATTATATCGTACAGATATAAATATCTTCCGATATTTTTAAGACCCTTTTACCTTTAGCATGTGGGCCTTCTCGGTACAAATATTCAATTATAATTATATTTACCTTATTTTATATAATTTTGTTTATCATATTTTATTATATTTTATATATTATTTTTCACCTGGCGGGGGTTTGAGCCGGACCTTTCGCCTGAAAGACTCTTTTATAAAATTAAATAAAAAAAACATAAAATTACAGAAATTTACTTTTTAAAGTGAATATATAGATTTTATTCTGAATTCATAAATTTTAAATGTTTAAGTAAAGAGTAATTTACACTAGAAATAGAAATTATTTATTACTAAAAAACAAACTAAAACGAATTAATATGTTCTAGCAGTATAAATGATTTCTAGCTGTATTTTTAAATTAGTTTCCAGCTATATTTTTAATAGGTTTTGTCCCATTTAATTGACTTTAATATAATATTTAAAATCTTTTTGTTTTTATTTTTTTTAACAACATAAATTCTTCTGGAGCTTTAGCAAATTATTTATTTTTTCTACAGCCTACAAAGTCTTTTTTTTTTTACCAATAATTTTTTTTGTATAAAATATATATATAAAAACATATAATGGTTTTTTTTGATTGTCCCAACTACATTATTTACAATTTTTAAAAAGCATAAAATAACTTTTACCAATTTAAAACCTTAACAAATAATTATATAAAATGCATTTGTTTCAGTTTTTTTTTCAACAAATCCCTTTAAGATTTACTTTGGAAAATAAAAGATTAAATGCACTTTGTGTTAATGCTCATATATTTAAACAAAACTTATAAATAAAAGGCAAAAAAAAATTTTTAAATAAAATATTGAAAAAAAATCCAGCTTTTCAGATTTTTATCCCAATTAGCATTTTCCTCACTTACTATAACTGTTTTACCACACAATAAACCACCACCACCAATCAACAAAAAACACCAACAATAACTTAAGTTGACAATTCTACTAAAATTTAAAAGCGAACAAACCAAATAAAATAAAAAAACATAATAAAACAAACATTTAAAGCAAAAATTAAAAAAAAAAAAAACATATAATATAAAAGCAGTTTTCAACAAAAAAAAAAAAAGAACAAATAAATACAGGATAAAGGATTAGTTTCGGGTTTTTTTTTTTTTTTTTGTATATAAATATGTAAATGCTATAAATCAGGAAAACATTTTCTGAAATTCTTCCTTATAGAATTTAAAGCTCAGAAACTATATTTGGTCGGAACTTAAATAAAAAACGTATAGAATTGTACAAAAAGGACAAAATAAAATGTGGAAAAGAGAAAATGAAACAAAGAGAAAAAAAATTTACAATCAAAAAAAGGATTGATGCATGTTTTTTTTTTGGATTTTTTCATCAAGTAAAATCCTTTTTCTTAAAGGACCATTTAACTTTCATTCCTTTTCAGTATTTTTTGTTTTTTTTTTGCACAAATCCTTTTTCTACCCTAAAAATCATTCAGTATGTTATTCATTTATTATAACGTTTTTTAGTTTTAAACTCTTCCGAAACTTCCGAAATTAGAGAAATTAAAAAAGATGTATCTTAAAGTTGTGTCATGTAGAAAAAACACAGTAAGAAAATATTATAAACACAAATCGAAAAAAATGCAACTAATTGTCTCACATTATAAAAATCGTGACTATCATAAGATTCCACAGATTATAGTTTAATTGACCTAAATATAAAAGTTATGCACCAAAAAAATTAGATTTTTAAAGCTATTTCCTTAAAATACAACTAGAAGACTTATAAAAACTTATAGGCCTCTACAATAAAAATGCAAATCTTCTTCTTAGTAGTTCTAAATAGCACAGTAGGTCAATTCAGCGTAAAATTAATATTAAAATTTTTAGACCAGTTTTGATATTTCAAAACTGATATTTTTTTAAGGTAAAGTTTCACATAACTGTGTATAGTATATAGTATCTACCTTTCGATATTTTCCATCAAAAATGTAAAAATAATATAGTTACTCTTTAAATAAATACTCTTAAAAATTGGGCTTCAATTTGTTATTAATAAGATTTAAAATAAAAAAAATGTAATTTTCATAATAACTTTAACTATTGAATATTCAAAAACACATAACATAGATTTTTTCACATGAAAAGTGCAATGTGCTAACATATTTTTCTTATACATGACGAGGACAACTAAATATTCTTTTTTTTCGAAATTTTTAATTGACATTTAGGTCAAAATAAAAAAAATTGTACCAATTTAACACAGAAATTTGTGTCATTCTTTTATATCAAGGATAAATTTTGAACTCAAAAAGAATAATTGTACTTGTGTTTTTCTTTTGAAAATAATCAAAATACAAATTTTTTTTTTAAATAAATTCGTAATCTTAAACCAAAAGAAATTTTGTTTTTAATATTCAAAGTAATTTTTAGTAATTAATTTTGCTTTAATATTAATATTATAACCATAAATTTTAAAAAATAGTATTTTTAATTTACATATTTTAAAAAAACTTATTTAAATTTTTAATTGTAATTAAATTTAATATTTTTTTTTTGTTGACACATTTAGAAACATAACTAAAATAATGTATGTGGACTGTGCAAACAATAATCCTATCACACTGAAAGAGCAACCAATAGAATGCGTCAAAAAAATTCTAGTATCTAGGGAGTAAGTATAAGTACCCCAACAGGTGAAACAAAACGAAGATGTCCGAAATAGACTTGACAAAGCAAGAGCAGTCTTCAGAAGACTTTGACCAATATGAAATAGCATACAAATAGCAAGGCTAATCAAGCTTAAGATATTCAACTCGTGCATTAAATCAACAATAGCACATAGAAATGAGTCTTGGTTCTTAACTAACATCATCAAGAACAAGCTACAGATCTTTGTAAACAAACTTCTACGAATTATATGCCAAATATTGTGTCCAAACAGATTCATCAACAAGGACCTGTGGCAACTAACCAACGAACAACCTTTTTTAAAGGCGATAGTAAAAAGAATATGGAAATGGATAGAGCACCCACTAAGAAAACATGAGCAAGCCAAAACAAAAATATCGCTTTGCTGGAACTCGCATAAGCAAACTTCAGAGTAAGAAGCAGATCTAGAATGTCGTACAGAAGAACTGTGTCAGATGAACTATGCAAATGCCAGCTGTCTTGGAAGACTTCAAGTTGAAGCTCTGTACTGTTTACTAGTAAAGTAACACCAAAGACAATTTGTTTTTTCATCGAATCTAATGAAAAATTTGTTTTTTTTTTCGCTAATAAACAAAAACCATCCAAAAAGTAAATATTAAAACGGGATTATATACAATATATTGTTTGTAAATACGAAAAAAAAATGAAAATAAATTTTTTTTCTAATCTTAAATTACAAAAATTATTATCTGGTGATAAATTAAACCAGTGTCAAAATTCACTTAACATTTAAACAATTTTAAAAATACTAATAGAATTTTAAATTTTGTAAATTCTTTTTTTAGGAAGAATATTTTTTAAATTTCAAAAATTATTCAAATTCCATTCTTATTTCAAAGTAAAAAGGAATCCTTAAAAATTTATCATTTTCTTTACGTTTTCGATTTTTCCCATAAAATTAAATGAAAAATTAGAACAAAATTTTATAAAGTTTTTAAAAAAAAAATTCACTTATACATTCTTGGAATAGAAAAGTGGAACACAATACTTGTACTTTACTAAGATAACTTTATACTCTCAAATATAGAAAAAAAGAATGAAAAGAAAAATTGCAAAAAAAAAGGAAATATATACTATAAAAATGTCCTCAATTTTTCTTTTAAAAAAATATATATAAACAGAATTTATACTCCTTCAAATTAACTATTAATGAAAAATTTCAATTTGATAAAACGAGAAAAAATCTATAAAAATATTGCAAAAAAATGTCATAAATTTTATCACAATTCTTAACAAAATTTTTTAAAGGATTTTATAAAAAAAAATTTGACACTTTGACAAAATCAGACTAGTAGGTACTCATAGTTTCACGATTAAGAGTAGAACAACTAAGTTTTAGAAAAACCGATTTTAAAAGAGGATAATAAAATAATTTCCTTCCTTTACAAAATAAAATTTTAAGATACAAACAAAACAAAAACAATTTGTCCTAAGCCAAAAAATAAATTGGTTTAACCATGTTTTTGGGATAGCTAAGGAAGCAACGAAATGTTTAGACCTCCTATATGACTGAAAGACCTTCTTTTCGTCTTTAAATTTGCTATCATTAGCTTGTATGCAGCTTGGAATAATAGCTTGCAGAATAGATTGTCACTGGATGTATTCTGCAAAATTGGCAACCAAAGTGTGTACAACATTGGTTAATTCAAGAATAACTTCAACATCTTTTTTCTAAACAATCCCCCCAATATCCAGTTTTTCCATATTTCTCAATTTCCTTAATTTCAATTACTTTATTTCCATTTTCCAAATTCTCAAACCAAACATTACATTGTATCATATCCTAATGTTTAGTTTGGTTGGTTAAAGTTCAACACTACCAAAGCAAATTAGCGCATTGATCTCATTAGTGTCTTTCGAGAATCTGACCTAGCCTCGCAAAAAAAAAAAAACTTCTAAAATAATATTAATTTAAATATAAAATAAATATTATTTAATAATTTTTAAATAAAAAGTATTTTTATAGCTACATGTTATTATACCGACAAGTACCGGGTATAATAAAATTACTCCTCCGTTTGTAAAACCTCGAAATAAGCCAGCTAGATATACCTTCAAAGTTATGGATGAGAATCACTTTTCTGAGTCGATTAAGCTTTGTCCGTCCGTCCGCCCGTCCGCACGCTACGCGAAAACTAAGAAAGCTGGAGTATTTAAATAAACACAAAATATTTTTGAATCAATTTGTAGGTTCGTTATTTTTTTGGTTGCGATCCGATCAAAACTTCGGGTAGCTCTCGAAATACTAACTTTTTGATCCCCACATTTTCCATACAAATTTTTCAAAAATTCTACATCGTTGGAAGTAGACCCATGGCATTTTAATTACGGATAAATATCCAAAAAAAAATAAAATTTTATGGAAGAACTTTTTTCTGTAACCCCACCCGTTACGGAGCTACAACCCCGAAAAGTTCGAAAAAACTCTATATTTAAATTGTTACGACACAAGTTCTATAAGGTATATCATTAATCTGAAAATGCCAAACGATAGCTACAGTTATGAGCTTTACAAATATGTATATAATAAATATATAATTGTGTAATACGTATATAATAAATATATACTTGTGTAATACGTATATAATAAATATATACTTGTGTTAATTTACCGTTATGTGAAACTGAATTATTGCAAAATTCTTTAAACTCTTCTATCTTCTAAACGGTTTAAGTTAGAAACGTGAAATTTTGACAGAAGTTAAATTTGAAAATAAATATGAGTCATTTCAGAAAATCTTTTTTTGTCGCCTCCTTTTTAGAAGCTGTATGGGGTTAACCACTGACATTTTTTTATTTTTAAACACCTGTAACTTGAACACCTTTTTAAATTTTGTTGAAGTAATACATACAAATTAAAACTCCAACATTATACTTTTATTTCTGTTAGCAACTTTTCTTAATAATATAGGGTTACCTTAAAACCGACGAAAGTGTGACTTTTTTTTTTCAATTTAACAATTTTTAAAATTAACGGTTGCTTGAAGAATTTTTTTTTTTATGATATTGGTATACATAATGGCCCTGATTTCGATAGTCATTTCATAAAAATGAAAAATTTCATTTCATTTTAATAATTTTTTGCGATTTCGATAGTCCGTCAAAATGAAATGGAATTTAAAATTAAAATGATTTATATTTTTTTTTTAAACCGGCAATACTTTCTTATTTTGAGGTTTTGACTATACAAAGAAAAGCTATAAGTAAAATATTAAGATTTAAAACACGTAGTTGCCAATACTGTAATAGAAAAAAAGCAAAAAAAAAAGTGCCGAAAAGTGGTTCCTTAGTTTTTGGGTTCTGTTTTTTGGGGCGGGCTTAAAAGTTGAACTTTTTTATTTTGTTTTTATGATATTTAAATTTTACTACAAAATCGGTGAGTACTGAGTACCTTTTTTTTAATCATGTCGGAACGACTTCTAATTCACAAATTAATGGGCTTACTTGCAACCTATGCTATCGCATAGTCATAGGTTACTTATAAAAATCCCTATATTCACATAAATATAAATAAAATACTTCATAATTTTTTCCTATATCCATTTTTACAATCAACATTTAACAATTTCAAAATGAGAAAATTTGACGTTTTAAATGAGTATATTCATAAAATATGACTATCAAAATCAGCTTCTTTTCATTTTTTATGACTATCGAATTCAAAAATTTTGTTTTTCATAAAAAATGAAAGTGATATAACTATCGAAATCAGGGCCAATATATCATGTTTATTTACATATCGCATATGTCACTGATGAATGAATGATGTATGAAAAGAATATTAATATATACATATATATGTATAAAGCGGCGTATATATTATACATTTTGTAGTATTTATAAGAAATTATTCTATGAATGAAATATTTTTAAAGTAATAATACAATGTATCGCGATATATATGTATAGTATATGAATACATATGCATATTAATATATATTTGGTCTTTTGTGAGTTTAGTATAAGTTAATATACATTTACCACTTAATTGGTAATAGCATATTTTGGATTGATAATTGTTAGGTGAAAGTTAAGAATCTGCTTTTCAAAAATGTGTAAACAAATAGTTTGAATATATGTACAAAAAATCACAGTTCTAGAAATTATAAAATTCAGCCAAATTATTTTAAAATACTGAAAAATATAAAAAATAATATTATAAGCAGTCTATGAACATAATAAGTGACAGACTATGAACATACTAAGGGGCTTGTACGGGTATCTAAGAGTTGACAAAAGCAACTGTATTATTCCTCATTTTTTTTTTATATTTATGGAAAACAAAATTTTTCGAAAGCAATTCATATCGAAATTTTAAATTTAGTAAAGAATCTTTAATTTATTTTTTAAATTTAATAACTCTCTCTGTTAGGTTAACATTAAAATAGTTTTTTAACCTAAAAATATTTCAATCATTTTATTCAATATTAAAATGAAAATTTAAATAATATATAACAAATAATTTCTTATAAAGATTAAAACCCAACATTTATGCAAATTATCATGAAAAAAAACCCTTATTAAAATCGTATTCCAATATCTTCTATAATTAATTTAATTATCCTGTTAATTAAATTTCATAGATATTATAATGTATAAATTTTTTATACCCGTATGAACAATCACTATGTTCATTATACCTGTATGAATTATGTTAAAGCGGATAATAAGTTTGTCATTACGTTTGTGTCAGCTAAAAATACAACTTCTCTAAGCTCCCATACAACTTCTCTTTTTAAATGAAAATAACTCCGAGTCTATTGAAACTAGGTATCTGAAATTTTGTAAAAGGATGTCAAATTGCATGTTAACAACTTCTGTAAAATTTAGTTGGGGTAGAGCAGTAGGTTCAGGCTTATCTTGTATGTCTTGGAACTTTATGAAGCTAGCGTCTGAAATCTTACAAAAGATGATCAAGTTTAAAGGCAATAACTTCTGTACAATTTGGTTGTACTGGTGCAATAGATTCGGGTAATTGTCATACAACTCCATAATTTACATAAATATATCTCGCTATAACATCGGTACTAAAACATCTGAAATTTATAAAAAGATGATCAAGTTTTGTAGAAACAGGAAATAATGTTCAAATAATGTTCATACGGGTATCCCAGAGTTGACACAATCTACTCTACTGCACTCTTCATCGTTTTTTAATAAATTAGTGAAAAATAAGAATTTAATTAAAATTTTAATACATTATTTTTTCTATTTTAATTTAATAGAATCATTATTATAGAATTATAATTATTAAATTAAACTTTTTTTTAAAGTTCAGTTTGCAATTCAAACGAAAATAATAATATTTATAATATATAAAAATCTGAAGAATTTACCGTGAATATTCGAAAAGATATCGTTATTATAATTTAAAAAAAAAAAAAACAAATAATTTTACTAAAAAAAGTTCAGTGCTCTATAAATGCTTCCCATAATATAAAAATAATGTTTAAGTTAACTTCATAAGCAATTCTGTATTTAATAAATTCTAAATTTTTATAGTTGTTCTATTTATTTTGTCAATACATACATAAATGCCACGAAAATCATCAAATATGTAAAAAAATGTACATACCACGACTATTAATGAAATGAATATACATAAAATTTTCATTTTACACGCGGTTCACATTCGTATAATATAATATTATATGGATTTAAATATTAACCAGAGACAAAATATTTTTTTCCTTAAGCATTGGTGAAATAAAATAAATATTTTTTAATGATTATTTTGTTTGTTTCTTTTTTATATATTTTAATGTTATTCATAAATTACAAGTTATTATACTAGATATGACATTAACCGTAATTAATTTTGCAAAATATAAAATGAGAACAAAAAAGAAAAACACGAATAAAAATATTTTCTTCATTTTCGTCTAACATTCCTAAAAATGTATCAAAAGTACACAAAAATAACAAACAAAACGAAATATTTACAGAAAACGGCAGCACCTCAACCATTTTTTTAAAGATATATTTTAGGGTGTTTTTCTTTTTTAGTTCAAAGCAGAGCCAGAATTATCAAAAAAAAATTTGTGTTTCTTTTTTACGCTTTTGTGTCTCTTTTTTCATTCAGAGTGCGCTCAAAGTGCGCTCAGAGTATAATCTAAATGTTCGATTTTACAGATATCGTAGAGCGTTTGAATTTAAATGTCAAATATTTTATTTTTTTACATGATTTGACACTTTTGACAAGTTAAAGCTCAAGTGTTTCAAAATTATTTCGGTGAGTTTAGAGATAAAATATCTGTTCAGAACGTACTCTATGTGTAGTATGTACTCGATAGTCGATACGATATCTGTTCAGACTTCTGAGCAAAAATCTGAACTAAGAAAGAAAAACACCCTTATTTGATTTTTGTTTTCATTATTTTAAACATGAGTTGGGTATTTTTTGCAAAAATGAATCTGAAGAAATTTTATTTACTATACCTATACTTATAATATTATGTATGGTATGTTCATATATATTATAAGTGTTATGTGTACATTAATATTTTTTATAACAGTTTTTATTACATTTATTTATGTGTTTTTTGACTGTTTTCATATAAATCTTATGTTGTTTACCATTTTAATAGAAGTTATTTATAATGTTTGAAAAGTAAGCAAAAAAAAATATAAAACAGTGAGAAAATTTCCGTACGTAAAGCATAGACTTTCATACCGTATATATATAAACAAATTAAATATGTAAATAAATAAACTATGTATGTTTATACTTGTATGAATATATGAAATAAGTTATCAGTTATCAAGATTGCCAACTTTTTTCCTAATATGTGAAAGAATTTTTTCACAACCATAACCAAAATTTATTGAGCTATACCAAACTATAGAATTGTTAGCTCCTTTTTCATCTGTTTCATTTCGTTTTCCAATTTTTCTTTTATTTTTTTTGGAAAATTTTGTGTTTTCATTGTTAAATTTCGAATTATGCAAACAATCTAAATGTTAACTCTTAATATAAAATAAAGTCAATATATTAGTTACTAGTAATAATTTATATCATATAATAACCTAGGTAAGTGATTGATAACCTTGACTCTGTAACAAATAGTCATAATAATAATAATAATTAATACTGATAATAATAGTTGCTAGAGTGAAGCTGCCTTCAATTATTAACTCATGCAGGAAATAATAATAGGCGAATTCATTGTTATCATACAGTATCACTCCCCAATTTAAAGTTTCATCAGCCCTGTACTGTCCTGTCCTACCTCTATTTTCTAGTGAATTCTGCTTAAGCAATTAGTGGTTTCATCCGATTATATTGATTAATCCCACCATAGTCAATATAAATCTAACACTACCAAAAGAATATTCTTGGTATGTTTTAGAAGATTGCCACATCTCTTAGAAAAGAACAAAGAAAAATTTCCCCTTTAATGTTTAAAAAATTTAATCTTTATTTAACTTAGATAAATATAACAATCTTAATTAGCTTTTATTTTAATAAATTCATAACTGCACGTAATTAAACAAAAAAATTATCGAAATAAAATTACTCAATATTTTTACGTGATGGTAACCTCAATTATACTTCACATACTTACATACGGATATTTGTTGTTTTTATTTTTTATAATTCACTTCACTTTATATAAAACAAAAAAAAAACGGAACAAAATTATATTGAATGGAACAAAAAAAAATAAAAGTCAAAAAAGAGAACAATAATTTTCCATTTTCACCATTTTTTATTTGTGTTTTATTTTTTGTTTTAAGTCTTATGCCAGCAGACGTTGTATTTTTTTTCTTCTTCTTTTTTTTTGTCTTTCAATTTTCAACTCTTTAATTTTTTTTTTGTCGTACATAATATTGTAGTAATAGTGTTTTTAAAGGTTATTTTTTTTACGAGATAGATGTACATACATATTTTTAAAATTATATTTTGTAAATCATTGTTATATCGAAAAAAAATAAAGAATGCAATTTAATGTGTGCCAAGTACAAGGTAACTAACAACAAATTATTATAATTTTTATACCATTATTTTGTTAAATTATTTCTGTTGATGTTTTTTTATTTTGCCATTTATTAAATGAATTCGTATTTTGTTTAAAAAAAAAAAAAACAAAAAAAGACAAACATACAATTACATATGTAAATTCATTGAAAATTCAATTTTAAGTTCAGTGCAGCCCGTGCAGGACAGTTAAATGCAATGTTGATTCAAGTTTCAAGGTAAACATAAAAAGAGGTTTTTACCATTATTGTTTATTATTTTTATTTTATTCAATTATTTTGTTTTCCACATTTATTTTTACGGACGAAATACTCAAAATATATTTATATTTTTTTTTTTGCAATAAAATAAAATAGACTTATTTTTTATATGATAACTTAGCATTTGGAAGAATTTATAACTTAGTATTAAATTAATAATAATATAATAATAACTAAAATATATGAATCTATTAACTATCCCAAAGTTACAAATCTACCAAAAAATCATCATTACATTTAAAGTTATATTGAACTCTGGTTTCAAATTTAATATTTACATATTAACTTTAAATTTTTGTCAACGATGTAAAATTTTTTTTTTTTTTAATACATTTCTCTGCCACATAAATGTAGACAGAAAAATTACACAGCCTTTCCTGTTCAGGCGTGGTTGTAAATGTCGTAAGGGGAAATAACTCTTACGATGTGTGTGGAATTCGAACCCACACTCTCTCGGTGGTTACAGCGTATTTTATACGCCCTTACCCACGAGGCCCCCGAAGCTCCTGGAAAAAGATGAAAATGATCTGAAAATTTTCGAAAAAAAATTATGAGAAAAATCTTTAGACTAACGAGACTAAATGATGGAAGTTACATTAGATGTAGTAATGAGGATACAAACAGTTTAATTAATAAAAAGGATATACTGAAATTTACAAAGTTACAAAGATGAACAGGCCATCTAATACGAATGACAGAAAGCCGTGTGCAAAAACGAACGTTCAACCACTATCCGCTATCATTAACCTTCAACCATCACCTGAGGTATAAGCCACGCATGAAGTTAGGATAGATAATGTACGAGATCACTTAAGAAAATTAGGTGTACAAAACTGACAAAATGTAACTCAAAATAGAGATAAATGAAGAAGAGTCGTGAAGAACGCCAAATCCAATAACGGGATGTAACTCCAAAAAAAAAAAAGAAGGAAAAGATAATAACTTTAAAAAGAAAAAATTTCATTTAATTAAGATAACTCAATTTCTACCATTTTAAAGTCGATTTTTTCAACAAAATAGTTTTCAACACAACTATGTATTAAAAAAATACTTTAAATTTTTTATATAAAATATTATACAAATAATCAAATTTTATAATAGAAAAAGTAAAGTGAGACTAAGATTTTTAATTTATCTATCATTTTGTGGAAAATGACACATATATTTGTAAATTTATTAACAATCTATAGTATAATAATTAAAATAAATAACCGCCCCAAAATTTAAATATAATTTTCCTTACTTCAAACACAGGTACACTTTATCTGTCTATATAACAATAATTAAAAATAATTTATTATTAGATATACCTAAATCTATTTGTATTAATTATAAAGATTTTAGGTAATCTTTGATCTTTAAAAATGTAAAATGATTTATTAAAAGTATTTCAGACTTTCATAATATTTTGACAATAGCTAATTCAAAATTTTTTTTTTTTGTTCGAAGATAGGATTGCGTACATAATTTAAAGGAAAACCACCTAAAACGAAAACACGTGTGATTAAATTTTAAAAAGAAGGTAACTAACTGCAAATGAGTATATTGTAAATTCAAAATTGAATTAAATTTTTTTTTTTTTGTTTTTAAGTAAAAACCTACCATTAAATTATTTATACAATAAATTTCATAAAAATAAAATTAAACAAAAAGCTGAACCTACTCAAGAATAAATTTTATGTCTGTACACCTACAGTAAAATATTAATTAAATGGTTTTGGTTTTTAATTTAATATTTTCTTCTATTTTTTTTTTTTTTAACTTTATTTTTCCAAGCCTAAAAGCTTATAATTTTTTTTTTTTAATTAATGATTTATTTATATATTTATAAACCGAACAAAATAATTTAGAAAAGATTTTAAAAATTTTCAATTAATCTTAAAAATTGTCTTGCCATCGAAATTTTTTTATAAAAAAAAATTTTTCTTTTTTATATAAAGTAAAATTTAAAAAAATGCATTTACATTATAAAAATGATTCAATTCTATAGAATAATATTGAAGGATTTTTAAAGTATTTGAAATAGGTGAGTAAACCATTTCCTTCCAACGGAAATTTTCTTCAAAAGAAAAACAAAAAAAAATTATTTTAAAATATATTACTGTGGTTGAAGAAGCATTTCCTAAACCGGAAAAAATTGGTTTTTGTTTTATATGGCAAGGAAGTTTTATAATCATATATAATATAATATATTATATTATATTATTTAATTTTTTTTTTTTTTTTTAAATCTCATCAATCATATCTGATTTAAAACTTTAATAAAAGGTAGGAATTAAGTAAAATTTTATCTTTTACACATCGTTATACATATGTATATAGATTTTATCTTTATACATATATTTTTTCAAAGAAAATTTTTAATTACAATTTAATATTTTTAAAATTTAATAAAATAAATAGAAAAAGTTATAAAAGTTTTTTCTATCAATATATTCTATCAATTTTTTTTATAATTTTTTTATAATAAAAGTACCTACTTCCTAATTAAATATTTATATATTGGTGAATTAAATCTTACCAGTGCTCAGAATAGGTAAAAATATTAAAATGTATTCATTTAAAAAAATGATCAAAATACAGTTGCCCTTAACAACTCTGAAATAGCTGTATGAACCATTTATACTGATCAATATACGATATACTATTATAATTCTGCTTATAATGAAATTTTTCTAACTAATGTTTATTTTAGAAAATCTTGTAAAGTAAATTTAGAAATTTGTAGGTCAGCTAACAAAAGTTGTTGTTTGATCTCAACCAAAAATAATAGTGAACCTACAAATTAATCTAAAAGAACTTTCTGTTAATTTCAAGGACCTAGTTCTGTTAGTTTTTCAATTATATTTTGGCAAACAGACAAAGTTTAATAGACAAATTTTTGGATGTTGATCCCATTCATACACTTGAACCTATACCTATCATACTTATTTCGATGTGTTACAAAATGAGGAGCAATTTTAATATATACCTGAGACTATAGTACAGGTATAAAAATTATCTTATAAACCAATAACCAGAAAACAATACTATAAACTCAAACACTGAACAATATATTAGTTAAAAGGTTTTCTTAAAGCATATATCAAATATATTTTTACTTGTTTAAATATCAAATTTTTAAAATTTTATTCTCTAACCACTTGATTTATTTTTCAGTTTCTATATACTTAAAGTTTCTTAGATGGGAATCTCGAGAAACACCTATGAAATCATCCCGCGAATTATCTTTTGTAATGTTATACTTGAATCAGTCAAACGCCATCTTCTTTTTTAACCAAATGTTAATTTAGAACCTATTCCAAATGGTTTGATTTCGGGATTTAGCAAATTAGTAAGAAAATATGTTACTGGATGTTGGGAGGAGTATTTGGAATAAAGATATTAATGTTCTTTTTGATTTTAACAATATTATACACGTTATTCTTGCCAACTTTTAAAAATACTCCTGATGGAAATCTATTCCATATTCTTGCTTGTACGTATTACAAACGAACTTCCATGGGATGATTTGGTGATATTTTAGGTAGAGGAGTTAGACAATGCACCCTTCTTGGTTAAATTTATTATTTAAAAAAAAAATTTTACACAATTATTTAATTTTTTTCTAACAAAATTTTAAAAAATTCAAGGATTTGATGAAAAAAATTCTTTCAAATATAAAATGCATATTATACGAAAATTAACAGTTAGTAATAATACATATATCCTTGAAATAAAAATAACAATTACAACTTAAAAAAAAAAAAAAGATTTTCCGCTTCCTTTTACAAGTACATTATATTAGAGCTATTAACATTTGAAAAGTAGGTATATATTTAATACAAGTATATAAAATATAATATTTATTATTTTTTATTTTGATATTGTAAATTACATATATACCTATACAAGCATATACCATTACAGCATATCAGTAAAAGCTTCAAATGCATTGCACAATAATTTATTTCAAAAATACAATTAAAGTTTAAAAGTAATATTAATATGTTCGGAATAATTCTATAAGGAAATGTTTTTTTTTTTTGGTTTTATTTGGAGAAAAAATTAAGTCTTATTCAGTAGAACATATTTTAGAATTATAATAATTTATTTTCACGATTTTTTTTGAATGGTAAATATATAAATATATTTTTGAAATATACTATTCATTCGAAATGTTCATTAGAAGAGAACATTACAATTTAGAAATACTTTTTTCTTTATTATTAAATATTTCATTTTTTGTTAAATTTTATGAAATTTTCTTTTATTCATTATAATTTCAATTGTTTTTAAACATTTTTAATGATTGAATATTTAAACAAGGCATATGTAAACAAAAAGTTTTTAAAGACGTACATTTTTTAATTAGACAATAAAAACAGTTTAGAATTATTGTGATTTAAATCAAAGTTTCTAAGTTATCTTCGAAATTTATATACATATATGAAAAATTTTAAAAAATCAAGAGATATTTTCTTCAGATTTACGGAAATTCTTTTAAATTAAAAAGAACTTTTAATACATTTAAAACGATAATGCTAGTGTTTTAATATTTATTTATTTGGAGTTATAAAAGCATTTCGGAGATTTGAAGAAAGTACTGTAAGATCTCTTTTTCACGTAACGGTAAAGTTAGATACGAAATTTGAAAAAAAAAATTGTATTTTCTTGACATTAATTTATATTATGTCATGTTGTTTGACATCTACATAAAAAAAAAGCATTAAACAAACATTAAAAAAATATTTTTTCCAAACTTGAGAGGCTGTTATTGTTACGTAACTCTATAAAATTTACAGAATTCATTTTTTTATAGCCATAGTTAAAATATCATTGCTCTATCTTTACCGATGTAGAAGTTTTGTAAACAGACAAGCAGACGAACAGAGTGAAACTAATAAGTAAATTTTTTTCAAATTTTTTTGAAAATTGTGCTAAAAACGAGTAACTAATAATACAAAGTTTTATGTTTTAAATTTCTTTATTCTATAATTGATATTTAGAATTAAATCGTATTTTAACAAATTTTATTTGGAAATATATATTACACTTTTTCAAATATCTGAGAATTTTATTTTATATTCGAAAAAAATTAAAAAATTTTTCAAAAAAAAAAAAAAATTGAGTGATACTAATAGTCAATTAGTTCGTCCGGCTGTCCTTTTGTCTGTTTAGATAACTTTCACACCGTTTAAGATGATCAATTAAATTTTAACCATGGATAGGTTTCTTCCAATAACAATAATGTAACTACAGCCCAGCCCTTCAAAGTTAGAAAAAAACCCTATTTTAAAATATGTATATCTCTCAATATTTTTTTAAACGTAAGAACGCCAAACGACATGCCAATTATTTTATAAATCAATATCAAAATTATACAATATTTACACTTTAGTAATTAAATTCGGTGACATGTCATAAGTCCCAGGGTCAAAAGTCTCCTTGGGTCATAAGTCCCATTTTTGTTATTTATATTCTTTGATTGCTTTTTCATTGTCCACATTTATATTTGTTGAGAAGATCAGACCATTTTTTTTTTGCTCTTAGGTGTTTATATTTAATGACAAGATCAGACGATTCCTTTGACCAATTAAAATTATCTATTTTATTGAGAATTACGGTTATAATTTTTAAATTATAATTTAAATTTAATTTAATTCTATTTCTGTGAAAGAGTAAGTGAATAAAGGTGTTAAGAGATATTTTTGCAAAAATTGAGCTGTGTTCAAACAGAATATATCATTTATAGTCCATATTTTCAACTATCAAAGATGTTATTGTTATAAAGTTAATACATTGCGAGATTTCATTGATAAAGGAGCTAAGTACATAAGTGCAATAAATACAAAAATTGAAAAGGGAAATTGTCATTACTTATTAGACCCGCCTTGACCCGCCCCCTAAACTTTCATTTATTTTAGATTAACATTTTAATTATTTTTACAGCTATTTTCTTTCATCTACATTCTAATTAAAAACAAATCGCAAGAATCTTACATTCATATGTGGCCATACACTCTTACACTCCCATGGTCCACATGGAACTTATGACCCAATGCAGTGGGTCATTAGTCCATGGGATTCATGATCCACTTTCGTGAGTCATAAGTCCCAATGGGACTTATGACATATCACCATTAAATTCACCATTATGTGAAGACAAAATTTTGCAAGATTTTGCTTTCTTTATAACTCCGACAAACTTTTTGTTAAAACTTTAAAATTTTAAGAGATGAAAGATCTTTGAAAATTATAAGTTACCTTAGAAAATTTTCTTGTACCAACCTCTGTTTAAGAGCTATTACGTCACAAAATTTGAAAATTTTCCATTGTTAAACACCAGCTGTTACTTATCCACCTGTACACAATTTTTCAAAGTAAACTTCAAAAATTAAAGCACCATAACATTATATATTGTCAGCTTTGTATAATATTTGTTAAAACCTTTTCTTAATTATATAGGACTTCCTTAAAATTGAAGAAATAACTCTTGATTTTCCCATTTTTTTTCTACTTATAAAATTCTAAAAAAATTTACAAATTTTTGTGCAAGTCATAATATTTTTAACTAATTTTTTTTTTTTTTTCTTGCCACTCCACTGAGGAGGGCATCTTATAGCACATCTACTAAGTCATTTTATTATTCATATTTGACTAAGATTCAGTTTCGTGAATCATTAGTTTTACTAAGCCGTTGATTACTCGGCTGTAGTTTAACTATTTATGTAGTCTTAAAAATCTTTAGTTTTACATTCTGCATTGTTTTATTATCGTTTCATTTTTGTTTTATTTATCGTTTAACATTAAATTTTCTTTTTAAATTATAAGGTTATATTGCATATCATTTTATTTTTAGATTTTAATTATTTATACATTAATAATATGTACTTATACATAAATCTATAGATTAATATATATATATATACTCTTTCTCTATGTTTTGAAATATTAGTTAAATTTTGTTAAATTTCCATTCAAATAATTAAAAATTTGTTAAATTTCCATTCAAATAATTAAAAATAAAAGCAAAATTTTTATTTAATAATTTAAACTAAATGTACAATCGTTACACAAAATAAAACTAATTACTTTAACTTGATTGTATATACGAGTACATATATACGACTACAATATTAATTAATAATACAAATTATATTCTGAATTTTTTTTAGAGTACAGCAAAAAATTAAACCTTCGGATAATACATAGATTTATTAAGGGCATATTATTTTTAAACTTTAAGGATATTTAAGAATTTTTTTTCTTTAAGTAACTTGTGCACAACATTGCGTTTTGCCTGTAATATGAAACATATTCAAATATACTTTAAGTATTTTTATTTGATTTGGAAAATTACGATTGTTTTAAGAATTAAACGAATAATTATATATAATTGATAAAATTAATATTAGAACTAGGTAAGTGAAATCTGGACTGTCGCTTCCACTCACATTTTCAATAAACACTAAGTAATTATATTTTATAACAAAAACAAAAAAAAAAAAACAAAAACAAAAAATTTTCAACTGGTAAATGACATTTTATATTTTGCAAAAAAAAAAAAAAAAACAAATTAAAATAATTTCTACTCACGCCATCTAATTTAGTTACAAAAACAAAAGTACGTATAAAACAAAAAACAGCGAGAGATTAATTAATTTTTTACATTAAAACCATAATTAATTTTATTGTGTAAATATGATTACATTTTTTTTTTTGTGTTTACTGACATAATTTTATATAAAAAAAAAAATGTTTTTCATAAAAAGTTAATTAGAAAAGATTTTAAATTATTGTGGCTTTTTTTTTTAATATATAAGCAAAACCTTTTTTTGAATCCTTGTTTTGAATATTATTTATTGAAATATTAATATCACAATATGTGCAATGACAAATTTTATATTGTAAATAATTAAAACTATATATATATATATATTTTATATATATATATTTATATATTTTAAGTATATATATATATTTATAATTAATGTATAAA
The DNA here is from genome assembly GCA_947095535.1 of Poecilobothrus nobilitatus. Classification (NCBI taxonomy): domain Eukaryota; kingdom Metazoa; phylum Arthropoda; class Insecta; order Diptera; family Dolichopodidae; genus Poecilobothrus; species Poecilobothrus nobilitatus. The sequence continues at coordinate 189,864,917 of OX352773.1, forward strand.
TTATCTCCAGAATTTTTAATTACAATTATATTATATATTATTTTTTTTTTTGTTTTAATGTAATCATCTTAATTAAAAGTTTAATTTCAGTTTTTTTTAACTAATTTTAAATTAGTTTAAAAGTTTTTGATAATTTAGGGATTCATTTGAATTTTTTCCATTTATTTATTTATTATTCCAAATCAAATTTATTATGTATTATTATTTTATAATTATTTATTTGTAATGTTAGTGGACGATTTTCGACTCACATCTAAAATAAATTATAATTATTTTTTTTTTGTATTTTTTACCCGAATGAACATAGTTCAAGCGGGTATAATAAATTTTCCATTACGTTTTTAACACCTTAAAAGAAACGAGCTACATATGTTAAAATATACATATTCTTGATCAGAATCGAATTCTGAGTCGATTCAGCTATGTACGTTTGTCCGACCGTCCACCCGCACGATAACTCATAAAATAATGGAGCTTTGTAAAATTGTTAGTTTTGCTATTTAAATTGAGCAAGTTCGCCGGACGACTTGTGCCACTTTAAAGAAGATGAGCTACATATGTTAAAATATACATATTCTTGATCAGAATCGAATTCTGAGTCGTTTCAGCCAGGTACGTTGTCCGGCCGTCAACCCGCACGATAACTCATAAAATAATGGAGCTTTGTAAAATTGTTAGTTTCGCTATTTAAATTGAGCAAGTTCGCCGGCCGACTTGTGCCATTTTAAAGAAGATGAGCTACATATGTTAAAATATACATATTCTTGATCAGAATCGAATTCTGAGTCGATTCAGCTATATACGTTTGTCCGACCGTCCACCCGCATGATAACTCATAAAATAATGGAGCTTTGTAAAATTGTTAGTTTTGCTATTTAAATTGAGCAAGTTCGCCTGCCGACAGAAATGAGAAAGGTCGTTATCTGTGTGGACAGTCAATCCGCAATTAAGGCTATTATTAATTAAGGCGAACATTACAACCTCAAAACTTGTTAGGCAGTGTCAAGAGGAACTAGCCTTAATAAGCGAAAAGATAAACGTAACTTTTCTGTGGGTGCCTGGCAATAGCAATATTGAAAGAAACAAAAAGCTGACAAACTAGCAAACAAAGGAGTCATTCTGAACACTAACTCTCTTGAAAATTTTTGAAAAAACGAATTTTGTAAATAGAAGTGAAGTTTCATACCAACAACTTTTTTAAAATTTAGCTAGAAATTTTTTTTATATACAGTATCTACTAAAATTAGCTGTCTGAGATTTAATGAAAAGAAGTCAAGTTTGATGCCAACAACAGCAAACATTTGATTGAACTAGAGCAGAAGATTCGGATAGTTGCCATACAACTCCTTTTTTATATGAACATAATTTATATCATCTTATTTTGGTACACAATATAAATAAAACTAGATAATGTTGTTATAAAAATCATGTTAGGATAATTTTCTACTTATAATCATATTTTCGACATTTGCAATGACATAAAGTCTGACAGAAAGAAAAGAATAATAATTTAAGAATAATAATTTTGTTTAATTTGTACGCAGCCCAAACTTCTGAACAATAAAACATTATACTTTGGAAGATAGAATTGGATAACAATAATTTATTGTCTATATTTATTAAAGGATATAAGGTTTTTAGTATGATACATATCACATTTTTTAATTATAAAATCTTTGAATTCAACTTTGAAACATTTTCTTTTATTTTTTACCTATGAAAATATGTAATTACTAATAAGTTTACATACTCTTCAAAATGACGATCTATAATAATAGCATCATTATATATATATGATCTAAAAATTGATGTATCATCAGCGAAATTTCCTCCTTTTTGCAATTTGCTGGCTCAGGAATCACGGAAGTAAACAAATTGAATAAAATTGAATTTATCACTGAATGCTTGAAGACTGCAGTATCATTATTTTTCGAGATTTGTATTAATTTATTTTCAAAAATACTATACAATATTATTAAAAAACTTTGAATCATTTTTATTAGGTATACGGTATGGAAAATCATGATTTTTCATTTTAAAAATTAGGCCATCATGCCGAATACATTTTCAATATCCACGGCCAAAATTCTAATAGATAAATTCTTAGTAAAGCGCTTTTCAACGTTTTTTCTTATTCAAGTAATTTAATG